>CM048746.1:523558251-524942001 GCA_026315105.1 Locusta migratoria
CATCAGTGTAAATGAACAAATTGTCATCAAATTTAAACCGGAGTGCGTGAAATTCTCTCTGGTAGACCAAACGAGGTGTGGAGTCCTTTGGAAGAGAATGAAGATCAAAGTTAACACGGACTTCGGGGCTTCGCCACGGTGGAGAGGTGCTCTCTCCAGTCGAGAAGATAGCAGGCATTGTAACGCCAAGCTGGCCGAGTAGCGAACGCAAGCGTACTCCCGGTGGCAGCAGAGCAGACGGGCGCAGAGTGAAGAGACTGTCAAGTGAGTCGTTAAAAAAAACTGCGTACGTCGGGTGTCCTCGCATGGACGACAAACGACTAGCGTAACGGCTAAGCAGGAGTTCCCGACGGTAAGAAAGGGGTAGTTCGGCGGCCTCGGCATAGAGGCTCTCAACGGGGCTAGTATAAAACGCTCCTGTCGCCAGACGGAGACCGTGGTGGTGGATTGTATTAAGGCGGCGCAGTATGGACGGTCGAGCCGAAGAATAAACGATGCTACCATAGTCCAGTTTGGACCGAACTATGGTGCGATACAGATGGAGGAGAGTAGACCTGTCAGCTCCCCACGAGGTGCCACTTAACACCCGCAGCACATTGAGAGAGCGGGTACAGCGAGCTGCCAAACGGGATATGTGGGGAGACCAACTTAACTTCCTGTCGAGAACAAGTCCCAAGAACGTCGTGGTATCCACAAATGGAAGTACTATGGGGCCCAGACGAAGGGACGGGGGAACGAACTCCTTCCGCCGCCAGAAGTTCATGCAGACTGTCTTGTCGGCTGAGAATCGAAAGCCAGTGTCCATACTCCACGCGTGGAGATTGTCTAGGCACCGCTGGAGGCGCCGCTCCAGGAGACCCGTTTGCTCAGAGCTGCTGTAGATCGCGAAGTCGTCAACAAATAGGGACGCCGACACTCCCAGTGGAAGGTGATCGGCTATAGAATTGATTGCCACTGCAAATAAAACAACGCTCAGGACCGAGCCCTGGGGGACTCCGTTCTCCTGATTAAAAGTGCTCGATAAAACCGAACCAACACGCACTGTAAAAACACGGTCTGTTAAAAATTCGCGGATAAAAATTGGCAGGCGACCCCGAAAACCCCATGTATGCAGAGTGCGGAGGATGCCCATCCTCCAGCAGGTGTCGTATGCCTTTTCCAGATCAAAGAACACCGCTACTGTCTGGCGCTTCCGTAAAAAGTTATTCATTACTGAGGTAGATAGGGCAACAAGATGATCCACCGCAGAACGGTGCTTGCGAAACCCACATTGGACATTAGACAGGAGATGTCGCGTTTCAAGCCACCATACCAGGCGCCCGTGAATCATGCGTTCCATCACCTTGCATATGCTACTGGTGAGGGAAATGGGGCGGTAGCTGGAAGGGAGACATTTGTCCTTCCCAGGCTTTGGTATGGGAATGACTATGGCTTCACGCCAGCGTCGCGGAAAGGTGCCTTCTATCCATATGCGGTTGTAGGTGGCCAGTAGGAAGTGCAAGCTCGTTGGTGAAAGGTGTTGCAGCATCGCCACGTGAATGCCATCTGGTCCTGGAGCGGAGGACCGCGAAGACAAGAGTGCGTGGTGAAGCTCTCGTACAGTAAACTCGGTATTGTAGCATTCACGGTTCTGAGAGGTAAAGGGCAATGGAGTCGCCTCCACCGTCCGTTTCCTAGCTAGGAAAGCGTCAGTGTAATGTGAAGAGCTAGAGACCTCTGCAAAATGTCGACCCAGTGCGTTGGCTATTTGTGGAGGATCGACGACGGTGTCAGTTGCGACACACAGACCGGGAATCGGGGAATGAGCCATAGTGCCCGAAATTTTTCGAAGGTTACCCCAAATGATGGAGGAAGGGGTAGACCTATTAAAAGAGCTCGTGAATGAGCGCCAACTGGCGCGTTTACAGTCGCAAAAGAGGCGACGACAATAGGCCCGCAGCCGTTTGTATCGGATGCAGTTGTCGAGCGTGGGCCGTTGTTTGAAGATTCTAAGGGCACGTCGCCGTGCTCGCAGAGCGTCACGGCATTCCGCGGTCCACCACGGGACAAGGGGACGACGTGCGTGGGAAGTCTTGCAGGGGATGGAACATTCTGCGGCTGTCAGAATAACTGTGGTAATGTGTTCCACTTGGTCGTCTATACTAGGATAATGGTAAGTACCAAAATCCGCCAGTGACGTGTAGAGCTCCCAGTCCGCTTTCGTTAACTGCCAGCGGTGTGGATGCTCAAGGGTGTCAGGCATCATTAGGTGAATTACACACGGAAAATGATCGCTCGAATGTGTGTCTGAGAGAGCAGACCATTCAAGACGCCGTGCCAGCTGAGCAGTGCAGATAGCTAGATCTATATGGCTGAAAGTATTTGTGGTGTCTGAAAGATAAGTTGGTTCACCAGTGTTAAGGCAGATGAGCTGAAGGTGGTTCAGTATATCTGCCAGGAGGGAGCCCCGTGGACATGGTCGTGGGGAGCCCCAAAGGGGGTGGTGGGCATTGAAATCTCCCACCAACAAAAACGGACGCGGAAGCTGGTCAATAAGATCTAGGAGATCTGATCTAGTGACGGGAAAAGAGGAAGGAGCGTAAATATTGCACAGTGTGAAGACAAATCCAGGAAGGTATATCCGGACAGCAACAGCTTGTATTGGAGTACACAAAGGGACCGGTGTACTGTGTACGTCATCCCGAATAAGCAACATTACGCCCCCGTGGGCTGGAATTCCTGCCACTGGAGGAAGGTCAAAGCGAACGGTAGTGTAGCGTGGGAAAGTAATTCGAGTACCAGGGAGCAATTTTGTCTCCTGTAGAGAGAAGATGATTGGATGATATGTTCGCGTTAGAAGCTGCAGTTCTGTCCAATTCGACCGGATACCACGAATGTTCCATTGAAGTATATCCATAATGGGATAAAATGAGATGAAGGTGGACATCAGCCCGACGAAGGCGGCGGGCCGCAGTGCGAATGTTCGCAACTGGTGGTGTCTGAGACAGGAGGGTCTTGCTCCATATTCTCAGAGGTTACCACAGCAGCTGCGTGAGTGTGGTCGGCAGCCCCATCTTTGGCTGATGCACCTGGAGAGACTATAGGCTTCCAGGGGATGCCATCGTCACATTGTGAGGTAGGAGGGGGGAGAGTTTTCCCCCTATTTGATTTCTTGGAGCCCTGGTGAAGCTCTTTGGTTGGCTCAGATGTTTTGGTAGGGGTGCGGAGGAAATCCTCGCGCGAATGCTCTTTCTTAGACTTTCGCGTCTCTATCTGTGGTTTCACAGCTGAAGATGAAGATGAAGACTTGGAAGAGGTACTCACACTTTTCGTTGAACGTGACGCCGTTGTCGATGTAGACTGTTTGACAACTACTGTCGTAAACTGTAGGTCACAAGTCTGTGTGGCCATATCCCGTGTTGTTGGAGGCGTTGCAACTACAGTACTGTAGTTACCACGCGGCGGGGTCTTGGGCTTACGACTGGCGTACATCTTACGTGCAACTGGTATGGGAACCTTTTCCTTTACACGGATTTCCTGGATGGCTCGTTCATCGGCAAACACGGGACATTCCCGGGAGGAAGCAGCATGATTCCCGTTACAATTGATGCAATGAGGGGACGGTGGTGGACAAATCCCCTCATGGGCCTCTTTACCACAGGTGACACATATGACTGGGTTCTTGCAAGACTGGCTTGTGTGGTTAAATCGATGGCACTGATAACACCGAGTAGGGTTAGGGATATAAGGTCGTACTGTGATGACCTCATACCCTGCCTTGATCTTTGGCGGCAGAGCCACTCGGTCGAAGGTCAGAAACACTGTGCGAGTGGGCACTACAACATTGTTCTCTTTTTTTGTCACCCTGTGTACTGCGACGACGCCTTGAGCTGCCAGATATTCTTTCAGTTCATCCTCAGTCAGACCGTCCAAACTGGCCGAGAAGACTACCCCTCGGGAATAATTGAGGGTCGGATGGAGCTCAACACGAACCGGGTAGCTGTGGAGCAGAGTAGCCTTAAGCAGCCGCTGTGCCTGGGAGCCACTTTCTGTTTCTAACAGTAGTGTTCCATTACGTAGGCGGTTGCAGGTCTTAACTGGGCCGGCAATGGCATCAACCCCTTTTTGAATAATAAATGGGTTCACCGACGAAAAGGATTGTCCTTCCTCAGTACGGGTCACCACAAGGAACTTTGATGTCTGTAAATTTTTCTGTTCAGACACACTATTGTCTAGTACATCAATTTCTAAAGACTCTTTACATTTTCTTTTTTTTAGAACCATCGCGGTTGTATCCCCCACGATTGCCAGTGTCTCCGATGGCACGCTCCTTCCTGCTGGGGGCCCCCAATGGAAGCACACCCGCCTTGGGTGATTGTTCACACCCCAGGTCACACCTCCCGATCTACAGACGGAGGGACCAATCGGCGAATCGGGAAGGTATCAGCGCAGGCAATCGCCCCTCCCCTGGCCTGGCCTTAACCAGGGGGTACGCACGCACCCTACATGCCAGCCCGGGGCTGGGACTTACGCATTACCCAGTCACCCATATGGGTGGCCTTCAAGTGCGTACAGGGAGGAGGAAGAGAGAAATAGTAGGAGGAGAAGCCTCAAACGCAGACGCGGAGGCAAAGAAAGAGGTGAAAGAAAACTGTAAAGCCAAAAGGGTCAGAACTTCGGTTCCCCGAAGGATGCACAGACTCGGTCCCCAAGAGAGGGGAAAAGGACAGTAGAAGAAGCGTCATGTAGCACGGAAAGGAAAGAGTGCTACAAAGGCTGGGGCCCCGTGCTCGCCACGCACGTACTCACCACAGAGCGGTGAGTCCCCTGAGGGGGGTGCATATTATGTGACTGTCTATTTCAGACGCTTTACCAGCTTATGTAACCATAACCTGCTTAATATTTCAAATTCGTCAGTATCATGTAAATCACATCTGTCAACATTATTACAAAATTCTTTTTTTTTTTAACAAGTCCGGCCCAGTCGTATTCTAAATATCCACTTTATTTCAAGACCGGTTAGTATAGTCTAATTTTCATCCATAGATCTAGGTAAAACATAAAAAAATATTTTTACACTTATGTGCACATCACATCTGTCATTTAGCAATGGTCATTTACAACCATTACAAAATATTTACATACCTTGTGGACATTTTTTAAAACCTGTGTATTGCTCCCAAAATGAGAACACATCTTTCTCTTATTGCAGTAGCACCACAAACATTTTTCACAATTGTCTCATAGTTGCCGCCATTATAGCACATTCATCTTCGGACATGCCGTAGTCACACCGCATCAAGTGCAACTAGATGAGCACATGTCAGCCATTATGAAATACACCTCCGACTGGTCGGCATGTGGCATACCAGGGCCCATCCCTCACTCTGTTTTCATTTATTTATATTAGTCCTTAGTATATATCTTAGTAATACACGCAATCTCATCTCATCTCTCTCTCTCTCTCTCTCTCTCTCTCTCTCTCTCTCTCTCTCTTTCCCCAAACCTAACCCAATTCTAGTCCATAAACAGTATTTGTCTAATCTCATCACATTGGCACATCAAGACATCAAAAAGATTTTTCTAAGGTTTTACATTAAATGGTTTTAAATTTAAGACACTGTTGTTATACTTTTGCATCAAGACATAACAGAGGCTTAGATGTAGAACAATTTTAATGTTACGCTCTACAAAAAAATAAGTTCCTGATGTGCCAGTGTGATATAATTAGACAAATAATGTTAATGGACTTGAATTGCACCAAGTATGAGCAACAACAATAAAACTAAATATACTACTAAAATATATAGTAAGGACTAATATACAACAAGTGAAAAAAAACTGAGGGGGTGCACCCTGGCATGCCACATGTTGACCAGGCAGAGGTTGTCTTTCATAACGGCTGACGCACACTCGTCCAGTTGCACATGGTGTGGCACGACTGCGGCATGCCTGAAGACGATCATGCTATCACAGTGGCAACTACAAGACAATTTCATCCTTGTGAAAAACGTATGTGATGTCAGAACAATAAGATACAGATGTGTTCTCATTTTGGAAGCAGTACACCCCCATGAACCACAGACATTGCCGAGGTGGGGTGGCTTGCGTGCCTCAACGATACAGATAGCCGTACCGTAGGTGCAACCACAGCGGAGGGGTATCTGTGGAGAGGCCAGACAAACATGTGGTTCCTGAAGAGGGGCAGCAGCCTTTTCAGTAGTTATAGGGGCAACAGTCTGGATGATTGACTGAGCTGGCCTTGTAACATCAGCTAATGTGGCTTTGCCACACAACTACTGCGAACGGCTGAAAGCAAGGGGAAACTACAGCCGTTACTTTTCCCGAGGACATGCAGCTCTACTGTATGGAAATATGATGATGGCATCCTCTCTGGTATAATATTCCGGAGGTAAAATAGTCCCCCATTCGGATCTCCGGGCGGGGACTACTCAGGAGGATGTTATCATCAGGAAAGACAATACTGGCATTCTACGGATCGGAGCGTGGAATGTTAGATCCCTTAATCGGGTAGGAAAATTAGAAAATTGAAAAAGGGAAATGGATAGATTGAAGTTAGATATAGTGGGGATTAGTGAAGTTTGGTGGCAGGATGAACAGGATTTCTGGTCAGGTGAGTACAGGATTATAAATACAAAATCAGTTGGGGGTATCACAGGAGTAGGACTGATAATGAATAAGAAAATAGGAATGCGGGTAAACTACTATGAGCAGCACAGTGATCGCATTATCATTGTCAAGATAGATACGAAGCCAACACTGACAACAGTAGTACAGGTTTATATGCCAACTAGCTCTGCCGATGAGGAGGA
The DNA here is from genome assembly GCA_026315105.1 of Locusta migratoria. NCBI lineage: Eukaryota > Metazoa > Arthropoda > Insecta > Orthoptera > Acrididae > Locusta > Locusta migratoria. The sequence goes on from CM048746.1 coordinate 523,565,064, forward strand.
GATCGAAGAAATATATGAGGAGTTAAAAGAAATTATTCAGACAGTTAAGGGAGAGGAAAACTTAATTGTGATGGGAGACTGGAATTCTGTAGTAGGAAAAGGAAGAGAAGGAAAAATAATAGGTGAATATGGACTGGGCAGGAGGAATCAAAGAGGAAGTCGCCTGGTAGAATTTTGCATGGAACATGATTTAATCGTAACGAACACGTGGTTTAAGAATCACAAAAGAAGGTTGTATACATGGAAGAGACCAGGAGACACCGGAAGTTATCAGATAGATTTTATAATGGTAATACATAGGTACCGGAACTAGGTTATAAACTGCAGGACATACCCAGGGGCAGATATAGACTCTGACCATAACTTGTTAGTCATGAACTGTAGGCTGAAACTGAAAAAACTGCAGAAAGGTAGGAAAATAAGGAGATGGGATTTAGATAAATTGAAGGAAAGGGAAGTTCTGGAGAATTTCAGAGGGAGATTTAGGCAACAATTGACAGAAACAGGGGGAAATAAAACAGTAGAAGAGGAATGGGTAGCATTGAGAGATGAAATAGTGAAGGCAGCGGAGGACAAAATAGGTAGTAAGGCAAGACCTGCAAAAAATCCATGGATATCACAGGAAATACTACAGTTAATTGATGAAAGGAGAAAATATAAAAATGCAGTAAATGAAACAGGCAAAATGGAGTACAGACGACTAAAAAATGAGATTGACAGGAAGTGCAAAATGGCTAAGCAGGAGTGGCTAGAAGCCAAATGCAAATCTGTAGAAGAATGTATAGCAAGGGGAAAAGTAGATACCGCCTACAGGAAAATAAAAGAGACATTTGGGGACAAGAAAAGCAACTCTACTAATATCAAGAACTCAGATGGGAAACCAGTTCTCAGGAAAGAAGGGAAAGCTGAAAGGTGGAAAGAGTACATAGAGCAGCTCTACAAAGGAAATGAACTTAGAGACGATGTTGTAGGAAGGGAAGAAGAAGTAGATCAAGATTAAATAGGAGATATTATACTGAGAGATGAATTTGACAGAGCGTTGAAAGACCTCGGTCGGAACAAGGCCCCAGGAGTAGATGACATACCCTCAGAGCTACTAAAGTCTCTGGGAGAGCCAGCCATGACAAAACTATTTGAACTGGTGTGTAGGATGTATGAAACAGGCGAAATGCCCTCAGACTTTAAGAAAAATGTAATAATCCCCATTCCAAAGAAATCAGGCGCAGACAGGTGTGAAAATTACACAACCATCAGTTTGATAAGTCATGGATGCAAAATTTTAACACGAATTATCTACAGGAGAATGGAAAAGCTGGTAGAAGCTGACCTCGGGGAAGATCAGTTTGGATTCAGGAGGAACAAAGGAACCCGGGAGGCAATACTCACTTTACGTCTTATCTTAGAAGATAGATTAAGGAAGAGTAAACCTACATTTTTAGCTTTTGTAGATTTGGAGAAAGCATTTGACAATGTTGACTGGAATACACTCTTTCAAATTCTGAAGTCAGCAGGGGTAAAATACAGGAAAAGGAGAGTTATTTACAACTTGTACAAAAGCCAGACCGCAGTTATTAGACTCGAAGGGCATGAAAGGGAAGCATCAGTTGGGAAGGGAGTAAGACAGGGTTGTAGCCTTTCTCCGATGTTATTCAATTTGTACATCGAGCAGGCGGTGAAGGAAAGCAAGGAAAAATTTGGAATAGGGATTAAAGTTCAGGGGGAAGAAATAAAAACATTGCGTTTTGCTGATGACATTGTAATTCTGTCAGAGACAGCGAACGACCTGGAAGAGCAGTTGAATGGAATGGACAGTGTGTTGAAGAGAGAATATAAAATGAACATTAACAAGAGAAAAACAAAGATAATGGAATGCGGTCTTAGAAAATCAGGCGATTCTGTAGGAATTAGGTTAGATAACGAAACAATGAAGGTGGTAGATGAGTTTTGTTACTTGGGTAGTAAAATAACATGCAATGGTTGCAGTACAGAGGATATGAAATGCAGAATGGCAATGGGAAGAAAAGCATTTTTGAAAAAGAGAAATTTGCTAACATCGAATATTAATTTAAGGGTAAGGAAGTCTTTTCTGAAGGCATTTGTGTGGAGTGTTGCCTTGTATGGGAGTGAAACATGGACGATAAGCAGTGCGGACAGGAAGAGAATAGAGGCTTTTGAAATGTGGTGCTACAGAAAAATGCTGACGATTAGGTGGGTAGATCGCATAACTAATGAAGAGGTACTGAACAGAATTGGAGAGAAAAAGAATTTTTGGCATACCCTGACTAAAAGAAGGGATCGCTTGGTAGGACACATTCTTAGGCATTGGGGAATCGTAAATTTAGCATTGGAGGGAAGTGTGTGGGGTAAAAATCGCAGAGGGAGACCAAGAGACGTGTATAGTAAGCAGATTCAAGTGGATGTGGGTTGCCGTTCTTATGAGGAGATGAAAAGGCTTGCCCAGGATAGAGTAGGGTGGAGAGCTGCATCAAACCAGTCTCCGGACTGAAGACCATAACAACAACAACACAGGTTTTATAAACAGTTCAAGACTTATGTAAATATATGGTAATGGTTGTTAATGATCTTTGTTAAATGAGAGTTGTGATGTGCACATAAGTGTAAAACCATATTTTGTTGTTGTACTTAGACGACAGACTGCTGAAACTGGTCAGGAAATAAAGTGGATATTTAAAATAGGATCTGTGCAAGACTTGTTCATTATTACAGCAATTAATGGTTGCACCAACATTTGCAGTTCATCTGGAAACAAAAGATGTCCTTTTTTAATATTTTTTATACAGTTAGAGTTGAAAATTGAAAAACACTAGTGAAATTGTATCCTTCATCTCCAATGGCTACATCAGAGTGAGAACAAGTAGTAAAATTAAAGCTAACTTACTGTATTTATAACATATTGTCATCACCTTCTTTTTAGTCTCCATAAGGTGATTCCATTTTTGCTATTTGCTCTGGGGAAAAATTGATATTTTTGAAGGTTTTGGACTCCATAGACGTTCCCAAAATGAGCAAAGTAGTTGCGCAAACGGTTAACACAATTAAGCTTTTGAAGTGATGTAATGCATTCTGGGAAAGTAAAGTATGAGAACAAAATTACTTCAAAAGAATCCTCTCATCTTGATATGCTGGGGAAGAAGAAAAATGTTCTAAAACATGTAATAAAATTAGACCCTTTCACACAAGAAGATTAGTTCTATGTGAAATCATTTGGTACCACAGTGAGTGCCCCCTTTGTCTGCTGTACACAGCCCTCCAGAAGGATCTGGACATAGCTTTTCAGCTATATAAGCAGGAAACCATGCCAGCAGCGGCAAAAATAAATAAATAATTAATTCGGATATTTTCAACTCCATTACTGTTTTTTCAAACTTCTATGTTGTATATTATTTCTGTCAGCTGAAGAGCAGTGTAATGAAGTTAATGCCAGCCCGCACGTACAGGGTTTAAAATATCAATAAAGGAAAAAATAAAAACAAACACTGGCTGTCAGATTTTACTCATCATAATGATGGCGGAGTTTGCAATCGAAAATTTGGGGATTTTATTTGGTGTGATGTGGCTTGTATCCTGAGAGTTTATTGAAGAATATCACTGCAAAAGATTCCAATGACATATACTATTACTATTGCCGTGAGAGACCACGAATACCAACTGCTGGCGTGGCGCATGGGGTAGCGTCACAGACTGTGGAGCAGAAGGTCACCGGTTCAATCCCGCCCACCGGCAAAAATTTATTTCTTTGTAATTTACAATTCCAGAAGGTTCTACATCTTTCTTATGTTCACTTGTAAATTCTACTTGTTTCTTATGTTAACTGTTCTTCTGATTTCTGGTAAATTCTGTCTGTGTATAAATAGCAGAGCACTCTGCCTGAGAGGCAGTCAGTGCTGCGTGTATGTTGAGTTCGTAATAAACGTGCTTTCAGTATAAGTGCTGTGTTTAGTTGCCTTCGAAGTCAAGCCTACTTCCATTGCAACGTGACATTGTTTGGAGGAGGTGCCGGGTACACTGTGCAATAGCTGCATCACCGTGGCTCCGATTAGGCAATGTAAAAGCCGTCGCTTACATGGACTGGAACCGGAATACAAGGGATACACCAAGTACGTCCTTCCAAGAGTCTGTATCATCAGACGAACTATGGAGATGAAACCAGCAATAAGCCAGCTGCACATCAGACACCCGTCGGTGTTCTCTGGAGATGCTGGACAGGACCCCAACAAATGGCTAAAAGGGTTCGACCGAGACGCCAAGAACAACAGGTGGGATCATACGATGTGCTTGGCCAACGTTTATTTCTACCTGGACGGGACAGCCCAGCAATGGTTCGAAAATAACGAAGACAAGTTGAATGACTGGGAGACGTTCCAGGAGGAACTTAAGAAGACGTTTGGAGACCGCCAGTGACAAATCCGCTCGGCAGAAGAAAAACTGAAGAACCGGGCCCAATGACATGGTGAGCCGACACAATTGTACATAGTGTTTTGGCCCTGTGTAACGTAGTCAATCTGAACATGACTGAAGCAGACAAAATCACGCACCTGATGAAGGGAATTGCAAAAGATATGTACCAAACTCTTCTGATAAAAGACATGGCTACGACAGAAGAGTTCATCAAGTGGTGCCAGCGTATTGAAGAGATGCAACAAAGGAGGGTTGGACGCAAGAAGTATGACAGACTCCCAAATGTAGTCCCTATGGCCGTTGTAGAAAGACGAGCATGACTTCGCTTCTCTCATACGACAAATCGTGAGAGAAGAATTACAGCAGTGCATGGCGATCGTCAGATTATGGCCATGGATGTGAGCCCTGTAAGTCACGAGGTAGCCGACGCCACTGAGGACGAGGTATTTCAAACATTAGCTACTGTCTGCCCTGTCAATCGCACCCAACGTGAAGAATGGCGTCGCCCTGCTATGACATACGCAGCAGCTGGCAAACGGCAGCCCATGAACCGACCAACGCGACCACAGCCAACTCCCCCGGTAACTATGACGCCCCGCAGAAGAACAGACGTCTGGAGGACAGAAGACAACACACCACTGTGTTTCCACTGTGGACGCCCTGGACATGTCGTACGCTACTGCAGAGAAAGGAGGCGAGTATTCGATGAGTATTTTGCCGCAAGACGTCAGCCGTCAGAGCAGTTCTATCCAAGGCAGTCACCTGCTGATGAGTTCAGTCGACCTATGGGAAGAAGCCCATCGCCGTACCCTAGACGAGGTCATTCCCCGATGCGTCGCAGCCATTCACCGTTGCCGTAACAGAGGTACCAGCTGCTCCCCTAGCTGCCGCGCCCAGGAAAACTAAGCGAGGCGACCATCTACGTAGGTGAGGCCGCCGCAGATGAAAATCCTCCATGGACGACAGTCGCCAAGATGTCGGGAAATCTCATCGACGTCATAATCGACGGCCAACCTGTCCAGGCATTTGTTGATTCAGGAGCCTCTTTTTTTGTATCATCAGATAATTACTGCCACACACTAAAGAAGACAATGTTCTGTGATACGGGAGCAACTGTGCTGAAGGTCGCAAATGGAAAGTACGTCCATCCAGCAGGAACTTATGTCGCAAGAATAACCATCAACAACAGGACGCAGCCGTTTGAATTTGTCGTGTTAAGAGAATGTAGTCACAATGTCATCCTCGGATGGGACTTCCTTCAGGCATCCCAAGCTATCATTGATTGTGGAAGATCTGAGCTACAAATTGAAGAAGTTGCTCCGCCGGATACACGTAATACAGAATTTTCTGGGAAGTTATTCGTCGTTGACAATGTGACAATACCGCCGTTGACAATGAGAAGAGTTGCAGTCACAAACACAGATGACTGGTTAAACTGTGAAGTTCTAGTTGATAGTAAAAAGTTTCTCAGGCTCACACAAGAAGTTTACATACCAGCGGCTATCATAAGCATTACCGGTGGTCAAGGAGAGATTTAGATCACAAATTGTCATGAGAAGTCACAACTTATCCCCAAGGGAATGTGTATCGGGACAGCTGAACCAATCCAGGATGGTGAGCTCAACATCATCAATGAAGACCCATGCCCTGCTGTTAGTACAGACAACACGCTGGAGGAAACAAACGTGGAACTGCCACTAGGGCCTGGACTGACCAAGGAACAACGCCAGCAGGTGTTAGGTATACTATGCCAATTTTCGGGTGCATTCACACCTCAGCAGGGGAAAAGTCAGACGAAACGGCCTACGATAAAGCACCGTATCAATACTGGGGATCATCTGCCAATTAGCCAGCGTTCGTATAGAGTGTCGCCAGCTGAGGGAGGAAGTGGAGAAGATGTTGCGAGATGACATTATTCAACCTTCGGAGAGTCCTTGGTCGTGTCCGGTGGTCCTCGTAAAGAAGTAGGATGGCACATGGCGATTCTGTGTAGACTATCGGCGGCTGAACAGTATCACAAAGAAAGATGTCTACCCATTGCCGCGTATTTAAGACGCCTTAGACAGCTTGAAAGGAGCTACATACTTCAACTATGGACATGCAGACAGGTTACTGGCAAATCGAGGTTGACGAAGCTGACAGGGAGAAGACGGCTTTTATTACACCTGACGGTCTCAATGAATTTAAAGTAATGCCATTTGGATTATGTAATGCTCCAGCCACATTCGAACGCATGATGGACAACTTGCTTCGACACCTTAAGTGGACGACGTGTCTCTGCTATTTAGATGACATTGTCGTTTTCTCGAAAACATTTGAAGAACATCCGAGACGCCTGTCAACTGTGTTGAAGTGTGTTCAGGCAGCAGGTCTCCGCCTCAATTCAAAGAAGTGCCTCTTCGTTGCCAAAGAGATAAAAATCCTGGGGCACCTAGTCAATGGAGATGGTGTCCGTCCTGATCCAGATAAAGTAAGGGCAGTCACAGAATTTCCAACTCCTCAGCACATTTGTGATGTGAGAAGTTTTCTCGGGCTGTGCTCATACTACCGACGTTTCATAAAAGGATTTTGTAACAAGGCACGTCCATTACAAGAACTTCTGCAGGGAGACGCAAAATTTTACTGGGGTGAGAAAAAAGAAAGAGGTATCCGGGCACTTAAGGAGGCTCTAACTTCCGCACCTGTGCTAGCCTTGTACGACGAGAATGCAGAAACTGAACTTCACACAGACACCAGTGGTTATGGGATTGGTGCAGTGCTTGTACAAGTTCAGGAAGGTGCCGAAAAAGTGATAGCCTATGCGTCAAGAGTACTCTCAAAGTCCGAGATAAACTACTCTACAACTGAAAAAGAATGTCTCGTGGTTATCTGGGCTATCAACACGTTCCGGCCGTATTTATTTGGCAAACCATTCACCGTCGTGACAGACTACCATTCTTTGTGTTGGCTGACTAGCTTGAAGGATCCATCAGGTCGACTAGCAAGATGGGCACTAAGACTCCAAGAGTATTCAAGAACGGGCGCAAACACAAGGATGCCGACTGCCTTTCGAGGAATCCATTAGTGGAACACAACAGCATTAATGAAATTTCAGCTCTCACTGAATTAGATGACGTTACAGCTGAACAGAGGGAAGATCCAACACTATTAAAAATCATAGAGGCCTTGGAGAAAGGAGAACCGACCAATGGAGAGTTCCAACTTATAAACAGAACATTGTACAAGAGCAACTACGATCCACTGGGCCCCAAATGGCTACTTGTTGTTCCAGCTCATCTCCAGCCAGTTATTCTCAAATATTTCCATGATGCTCCAGTATCCAGTCATCTGGGATTCGTGAAGACCCTAGACAGAATCAGACGCAGGTATTACTGGAAAGGTCTCTACCGATCTGTCAAGCACTATCTGAGTCGCCTTAAAGGGTGCCAGCAACGGAAGCATGTGCCGCAATTACCTCCAGGACATCTCGTACCGATTCCGCTGGCAGTAGCTCCATTCCACCGAGTTGGGATCGATCTTTTAGGGAGGTCCCCGAAGTCGACAACCGGTAACCATTGGATAATAGTCTGCACTGACTACCTCACACGCTACGCTGTCACCAAACCTATGCCGACTGCAGAAGCTCCAGAGATCGCAAAATTCATTGTAGAAGACATTATTTTGAAGCATGGAGCACCACGGGTCATGATATCTGATTGTGGAAAAGTATTCCAGTCAAAACTAGTATCAGAGGTAATGTCACGGTGCAACATTGTCCACAGAATGACAACTGCATACCATCCTCAGACAAATGGTCTTACGGAACGTTTTAACAAGACGTTAGCCGACATGCTGTCGATGTACGTCGATGTTGAGCAGAAGGATTGGGATACAATTCTGCCAGTCGTGACATTTGCTTATAATACCGCATGACAAGACACCACAGGCTTCACTTCATTTTTGCTGCTCCATGGCCGTGAAGCTGAGACGACAATGGATACACTGTTCCAGTTCCAACCGGACGACACTCAGGATGACTATGTTAAACAGGTCATCACCAGGGTCGAAGAAGCAAGACAGCTGGCTCACATACGGACACTGGACGCCCAGGAGAAGGACCGTCAGCGGTATAACGACAAGCACCAACCTGTTGTGTACAGCCCAGGAGATCTGGTATGGATTTTTACCCCTGCACAGAAGGTTGGACTGTCAGAAAAATTATTGAAGCGATACTTTGGTCCGTATCGTGTCATACTGCGCCTGTCAGACGTCAAATACGAAGATGAGGATTATGAGCCGTCGTCAAAACGTCAAAAACGAAGAGACATTGTTCACGTCCTGCGCATGAAGCCTTACTACGATCCTGATGAGCAGGTAGACGACAATGGCTTCTTGTTCAAGGACTTTAAGGATGGTAATGTTCCTGATGAAGTCACGACAGGAACGTCTATCATCGATAATCGCGGAGAAGGGAAGGATTCTCTTGAACTGTCATACAGAGGACCCATGACATGGTCAAGATCCAGGACATTGCAGCTGGCTCCAAAGGGATCATAACAGCGGGTCACTGTTTCTCCAGGAGAGGGAGCAATGCCGCGAGAGACCACGAATACCAACTGCCGGCGTGGCGCAGGGGATAGCGTTACGGACTGCGGAGCAGAAGGTCGCCAGTTCAATCCCGCCCACTGGCAAAAATTTATTTCTTTGTAATTTACAATTCCAGAAGGTTCTACATCTTTCTTATGTTCACTTGTAAATTCTACTTGTTTCTTATGTTAACTGTTCTTCTGATTTCTAGTAAATTCTGTCTGTGTATAAATAGCAGAGCACTCTGCCTGAGAGGCAGTCAGTGCTACGTGTATGTTGAGTTCGTAATAAACATGCTTTCAGTATAAGTGCTGTGTTTAGTTGCCTTCGAAGTCAAGCCTACTTCCATTGCAACGTGACACTATCACAAGAAAAATCTCCTACATTAGACAGGCTTCGTATGGCATTGTACGAGGCCAAACTTTTTGAAGGCACAAATATTCATTGTGACTAATTATGCAGAATTTCAGTTTTAAAAACAAAAGTGTTTCAGGCTGTAAACTACTGTTTTAACAAGAGGACAGTCATACGGCGATTCAGATAGTTGCATGAAAAGACATTAATTTCAACGAGTTAGTTTGTGTTGATAAAATACTGGTGAGTGCAAGTCATAATACTGTTACAAAGTTTGGAATAACTACAGAGGAGAAGGTACTGTATAGTCACTCCCCCACTACACTAGCAAAGGTGGCAAAATAATTTTTCCTTCATTAAAGTATCTACCGTGGCATTATCTCTGGATGTCAGCCAGTATACAGAGCTAAGAAAATGTCTGGGCACCATGAAAAAAATGAATCGTGAAACATTTCTAAATTAATTCCTAAACGTGTTGTTACCAAGTTGAGAAAATGCATCACTAATAAATTCTTGTTAATGGTCCATACCATTCAGTTTTAAAGGATAAAGGTCCAACCCTGTCCTCTTGAAAGAAGACATTATTCCATTCTTAAGACAAGCCATAGTTACTGTTGTCAATACAATGGAAAAGTAGAATTATTAGAACTCTATCACTTCATAAGGCACAATTCCTAAGCCAATACCAAATTCACACAACGGATCAAGCATATCTGTGCATCTGCACAGAAATTGTCGATCCTTTTTTTGGGGGGGGCATATATATAATTATTGATCTGTCCTCTTGGACATGTCCAAAAGAACAGACACCATATTAAGTGTTTGACACAGGAGAGTTACGGTCAGTGATTGGTGTAGTCGGAAGCAAGCAACACTGGGTGATTGGCAAGGTAAAGTTTACAAAATACGAAGTCCTGATTGGTTGACATGGATGTGTGAGGTACATGTGCCAAGGCCATCAGAGCTCTTCTCCTGGTTTACGGTGTAGAGCAAGGAATTTTAATCGCTCTGTAGCCAGGCCATATTTCTAATTGAGGGGAACAAATATAATACAAAGAAAAGAAACAGTCTTTGGACTTTTATTTTCGGAACAACAACTATAAAAAAAGAACCAGAATTTAATAAGTTATTATTAAGTAAATGATAGAAAATACAAAAATCCAACAGAGTTATAGTACGGAAACGTTCACTGCTCACTGACGAAAAAAATTGCATTCTTGTTTAATACAGATGAGTCTCAATGAGATGAGTGAGGCTGCTTCTGTTGACACGATTTTGAAAAGTTGGATTCCATACTTGACAACTGGAGATGGATGTCTGGTTCAACATGTAGAAAAGCTTTGGTACTTAGTTTTGTTGGCAGAATAGATCGAGAATCCAGATTTGCACATGTATGTTGTGGCAAATGGAAGTAGAACACATTTTGCTTTTGCACCAAGGGGATAGAATTTTGGGTATTCCAAATGGATCCTGAAGTGTGAGTAACCATCTCTATTGAATGCAGATATTAAGCTGGAGTCTATGGCAATTTCTATCAACAACTCATATTCATTTGATGACAAAATGTTTGCCTTTTTGGCTACAGTGAATGAGTTGGCTACCCAAATGTATTCTTGCAGCTTCTTATCTTCAGCTGATAGGAAGTATGCTCCTACAATGACATCAAGATTAGGAGATGCTGAGGATTTGATGAAACAAATTGTTCCCAAAATTCAATGTCTTGTCTTTCAAAAAATCAAAGAGAAGGAAAAACACTCTAAACTTCCCCTCCTCAACAATCCAACACAGAAACTGATTTTCCTCTTGAATGCTAGAACTTTGGCATTGGCAATAATCATTGTTATACTCTTTCCCTGCAGTGAAATATTCATTTTGGAGAAAATATCTGCCAAATAAGCAAGTATACACTGCAATTTTTCGTTACACGTAAGATCTGCTAATTGGGTTCTGTAGTCCAAAAGGATAGCTAGGACTTCTGAATGTAATTCATTTAAACAAGAAAGTGTATTCCCACATGAGAGCCACCTTACTTCTGTATGAAGAAGTATGATATGATGAAGGCTTGACACGTCTTTGCACAGTATTGAGAGAAGTCTTCAATGGCCATGATTTTTTGTAATTAATAATTTTGGATGGGTTCGTCTACAACCTTTCTGAAAGAATAATGGATTTGTTTTGTAACAAAAGCATATCTGTGGAGTGTACAACGACTACTGTTGCAGTTCTTACAGATTTTTTGTACTCTCACGATCGCTCCAACCGTTGGACCCGTAATAGCTTTTGCAATATCTGTGCACACACTGATTCAATTGGACCACAATATTTCATTGGTCTTAAGAAAATCACACAATAAACATAATTGTTCAGCACCTGTTGAACTGCTAGTTAAAGGTTTGCACATTAACATGTCCTCTCTGTAACATCCTGAATATCTGTAATTGAGAAAAATCCAATAAAAAGGCTAATACCTCATGCCAATAGATTCATATTTAATATCATTAACACAGGGTTTTATGAGTGTTTCTGCAATGGTATGAGCTTGGCTTGCTTTTTCCATTAGCTTACCAAGAAGGAAGCTTGTAAGTTGTTTTCATTAATTGATTTTGCAGGAGTTTTACGTAGTTTGAAAGACAGTTAATTCAGTGTCCTTCATCTTGAAAAAAAAAAAAATCCATATGTTAGGTCTGGAAGTCTGGATGAGTACCCTCAAAATGTTGATGCAATTTAACGGGAAACCTGAAACTGTTCGGAAGAATACATGCACAAATTACACACTGAGCTTTGCCCTCCTGTCTCCATAAAGCCCATTTCTAAATATCTTTTGTTTTATATATCAAAAGTAAATGAAGTTTACTTACTAGGCAAAGGGGCACAGCTATGTGACAGCAAACATAAATAAAACAAACACACACAAAAGCAAGCTTTCACAACCATTTGTTGCTTCTTCAGGCAGAGTAGGGAAGGAGAGGGAAAAGGAAAGGATTTGGGTTTAAAGGAGCAGGTGAGGAGTCATTCCAATCCTGGAAGAGGAAAGACTTACCTTTGGGGGAAAAAAGTATAGGAAAACAAACACACACACCCACACACATACACACACACACACACACACACACACACACACACACACACCACATACAGGGTGTTACAAAAAGGTACGACAAAACTTTCAGGAAACATTCCTCACACACAAAGACAGAAAATATGTTATGTGGACATGTGTCCAGAAACGCTTAATTTCCATGTTAGATTTCATTTTATTACTTCTCTTCAAATCATATTTATCATGGAATGGAAACACACAGCAACAGAATGTACCAGTGTGACTTCAAACACTTTGTTACAGGAAATGCTCAAAATGTCCTCCGTTAGCGAGGATACATGCATCCATCTTCCATCGCATAGAATCCCTGATGCGCTGATGCAGCCCTGGAGAATGGCGTATTGTATCACAGCCGTCCACAATACGAGCACAAAGATTCTCTACATTTGGTACCGTGGTTGCGTAGACAAGAGCTTTCAAATGTCCCCATAAATGAAAGTCAAGAGGGTTGAGGTCAGGAGAGCGTGGAGGCCATGGAATTGATCCGCCTCTACCAATCCATCGGTCACCAAATCTGTTGTTGAGAAGCGTACGAACAAGTCGACTGAAATGTGCAGGAGCTCCATCGTGCATGAACCACACGTGTCGTACTTGTAAAGGCACATGTTCTAGCAGCACAGGTAGAGTATCCCATATGAAATCATGATAGTGTGCTCCAGTGAGCGTAGGTGGAAGAACATGAGGCCCAATCAAGACATCACCAACAATTCCTGCCCAAACGTTCACAGAAAATCTGTGTTGATGACGTGAATGCACAATTGTGTGCGGCTTCTCGTCAGCCCACACATGTTGATGGTGTAAATTTACAATCTGATCACGTTGGAATGAAGCCTCATCCGTAAATACTAAAATGAGCTCTAACATGGAAATTAAGCGTTTCCGGACACATGTCCACATAACATATTTTCTTTCTTTGTGTATGAGGAATGTTTCCTGAAAGTTTGGCCGTACCTTTTTGTAACATCCTGTATATGTGTGTGGATGGGTGTGTTTGTTTACCTATCCTTTTTTCGCCAAAGGTAAGTCTTTCCTCTCCCAGGATTGGAATGACTCCTCACCCGCTCCTTTAAACCCAAATCCTTTTCTTTTCCCTCTCCTTCCCTACTCTGCCTGAAGAAGCAACAAATGGTTGCGAAAGCTTGCTTTTGTGTGTGTGTGTGTGTGTGTGTGTGTGTGTGTGTGTGTTTTATTTATGTTTGCTGTCACATACCTGTGCTCCTTCACCTGATAAGTAAACTTCATCTACTTTTTATATACATTTTTCCTGCTATGAAGTTTTCCTCTATAATCTTCATATCTTTTGTTTTACTCAGCCTTTTTTGTTATTACACATTGAACTGCGACTAATGAAGCAATATCTGAGTCATCACATAATAAATCCAGCTGTGGTGCTTCATGTGACTGTGCTTTATTTGGCCATCCTCCCTCCCTCATAAATTTTAAACAGGAGCTTCCCTTGCTGTGAAAGAGATGCAGACGCTCACTTCTTCAGTAATCCTGACTTCAGCCATCAATCCATGTTGGAAGAAATTTACTGGTGAAAAAGCAAATGATGAAAGAGGTAGTGCACTGATGAAAGAAGTTCTACAATGAACGATGAATCTAACATTGCACCGCGTATGTGGTAGTGAGCACTCTGGCCAACTGATCTCCCACTATTTTGGATTATCATGTGCAGAAGGTTACTGCGCTATGAGTACTGTGAGGCAACACTCATGTGAGCACATGAGTTGTAGCAGAACAGTGGAGTAGGGAGGAAGGCGGCTTGTTGGGTTGAGTTGACCTTTTCCTCAAAGTTGACTTTATCAGTACCTCCATCCACAGCAAAACTTCCAACCATCAACAATATCTCCATTTTGACAGCTGCCACCCATTTAACACCAAAAAGTCTCTTCCATACAGCCTAGCCACCCATGGTCTTCGCATCTGCAGTGACAAGCAGGCCCTCTCCAAATAAGACAAAAGCCTCAGTGAGGCCTTCACTGACTGCAATTACCCTCCAAACCTTGTCCAGAAACAAATCTCATTGGCCCTATCTGTCCAGTCACGCACCAGCTCCCCCATGCCTACTGTCTGACCACAAAGAAGCACCCCTCTTGTAATGCAGTATCACCCAGGACTGGATCAGTTAAGCCACATTCACCTACAGGGTTTTGAATACCTTTCATCATGCCCTGAAATGAAAAATACCCTACTGAATATCCTCCCCCTCCCCCCTAAAGTGGTACATAATATCCTTGTCCATCCCTACTCCATCACTGCTCCCAACCCCTTACCCCATGGCTCATACCCCCTGTAATAACCTAGATGAAAACCTGTCCTATCCACCACCCCACCACCACCTACTTATGTCGTGTCACAGGCATTTCATATCCCATAAAGGGCAGATCAACATGTGAAAGCAGTCTTCTAACAACTGAGCTGCAATCCCTGTACAGCCTTCAACATGGGCATGACCAGCACCAAGCTGTCTATCCGAATGATTGGCCATCGTCAAATTGTGGCCAGGAGACAGCTAGAACATACTGTTCCAGAGCATGTAGCACTGTAAAATGTTGCTCACTTCACTAACTGCTAGGCAGCCTGTGCCATATGGATCCTCCCCACAAACACCAGCTTTTTTGAATTCCACAGGTGGAAACTCTCCCTACAATATATCCTACACTCCCGCAATCCCCAGGCCTAAACCTTCCATAGTTCCAGCCTCTACCACCCTTCCCTCCTTTTCCCTGCTCACTGTCTATCCTTACATTCATCTCCCATCCCACCACACATTTCAGTCCCTTCCTTTTCTTTCGCACAGTATGTCAGGCAGCACTACTGTATTCCCCCACCAGTGGCGTGAATCCCCCATGCACTCCCACTTCCCTCTTGTTGCCTCTTCCTCACCCCCACCACTGGTTGCTCCCGCCTTGGCTGTGCTGGGTAGCACAGACTGGCCACAGAGGCCAGAGATGGCAGTTGTGTCTGTGTGAATGTGTGTACATTTCTGTCTCTCTAACCAACGAAGGTCGTAATGGCTGAAGCTCTAATGTTGTATTCTATTATTTGTGCCTTTCTGCAGCTCATCTGATGTCTCTGTAGTGGGTAAGCAAGAAATGCTGACACACTTTGATGTCTACATGCTGGACCCATTTCCACTTTTATTCTTCTGAAGCTTCTTGTTGTGTAGCTGATGTAGAGGAAAGTCAAGTTTTGCGAAGCTTTTCACTTAACGTCTGAAAATTCGTTCAAGCGACAGAAGCATATCATAATCTGCAGATTTTACTGCAACACATCTGCATTGGTTGACTAATTTCTCTGAAACAGATTAGCAGCCTGATAGTTCACTGATATTCTGCTCATCGACACTTCCTTGCTGTCCAATAAGGTGTCATTCTTTTGCACTTAGACTCTGAACAGTCACATGTTGTCATTCCAAAATTTCTTTAACTTCCTTCACTTACCTCATCAAAGGGCACTGGGCTTTCATTTGGTCCAAGCAGCAATATGACATGACACATGGCATGACATGGCCAAGGAAATTGAAAATATGACATCTCAGTGTGACATATGCACTACGCATCAAGCTGCTCCACCACAATAGTTCTCTAAATGGACTTAGCCTCAGACCCAATGGCAATATCTACATTTGGACTTTGTGGGTTTCTACGGAACACTCATTTGCTCATTGTGACTTATGTTTTTGCTAGTTTCCTTGCCAACGCCAATGAGCTCTACTATAACATACAGCACATTCTGCAACAGGTGGAGAAAGAGAACCATTGCCTTATCCTTTCAGCTGGCTATATTCTGGAAGTGCAGCTTTAACATTACTGTTGTTATGATGATAAAGCTTTACTAAGAATACATTGCTCCTTTTCTACATCTGAACCTACATACATACTCCGCAATCCACCCAAAGGTGCATGGTGGAGGGTAGTCAGTACAACTACTAGTTACTTGCTTTCCTGTTCCACTCCCATATAGACCGAGGGAAAAACAAATGCTTGTATGCATCCATACAAGCCACAATCTCTCTGATCTTATCCTTGTAGTCCTTACGTGAAATGTAGGTTGGCAATAGAATGATCATTCTGCTGTCCACCTCACATTCTGGCCCTCTAAATTTCTTCAGCAGTGTTTCTCACCTTTCTTTTGTCCAAGCTCATGTTGACACTTCTACAAGTACAGTACAACTAGTTAGGTGTGTGAGACTATGTATCACAATGACTGATCACAGAACCTGCGGAACTGGACAGTGTCATGGTGATGCATGAAAATAATGCAATCCATACTATGGACATTAATGTTACCAAGTTTGGCACTCATATGGTACTTATTTTCCAAGTTATAATGTGTTAAATAGGGAGAGAGTAATTATAACCACCCAGTATTATAGGGCCCTGGAGGTATACTGCTAAGGGTGCATCAAAACTGGATAAAATTGTGTAGATCACATGATCATGCCATTTACAGATTCAAGACAAGCATAGGTTGGACAGTCACCACCATCCCATGGAGTCCCCCCCCCCCCCCTGTCACTACTGTCATGCCCCAGAGCCTATGGAGCTGAGCACCACCAGACAGTTTCACTCAATTTCTACTTCATTGCATTCCCTACATCCCCTAAAGCAGACCAAGGGTCTGAACCACACCACAGTTGCCATTTCATTATAGCTACTGATGGAATAAGACACTCTACTACTGGGTGTGGGTGGGCACTATCATTATGGTTTTGTAAGGCTTGCATTATGAATGCCAGATAGCTGACAGGACTTGTGTGGCCCAGTCTTAGCTCCTGGCCTCTCAGTTTGAACCACACTTCAGCCTCCTCCCCTCACCCCCAATTATCATATGCACCATCACTATACATGATGGTGAGGAAGTTTGGCTGGAGGGAGAGGGGCAATATACTTCTGGCACCACCAGTATTACTGACAGCACAACTATCTACAGATGCTGGTAGCAGGTGTGTATGACATGGAAGATCCAATGGTGTGCAACCTGTACACAGAAACCTTACCAGAATGTTTCAGCAGCGCCCCTTATCTTCTGCATAAACAATAGAGCAGGAGATCTGTAGAAGTCAATCTCCAGGCCAATCTGCAATACCACACTATCAATCTACCCAGCCTACGACTCCAAGCCTACAGTCAGCAAGTCATCATGCTTCACTGTGTGTGTCAATGCCTTCAGGCTGGAAGTTAGCATTAACAAGATATAATCATCATCCTTTATAAAGTTGGGGTGAAGAAACTTAAGATTTCAGACATGAACACTGAGACTGAACAGCTATTATTCTACTTACAGATTTCCAGAACTACTTTTGCTTTCAAATTGTATCATTCAACTGAACATTCTGTTCATCCATACTTTCAAAACTTAAGTAAAAGCAACATTAATTCTACAACCATGTGTGCATCTTATTTTATGACTACTTCCTGAAACTGCAGTTTCTTCCCTTGTAATCGGTCACTTTCACTCCTAGACTAGATACAATCCACAATTTCAAAATATCATTGGAAAAAGACTGTCAAACTTTGAAAAGATGTCATCTCAGTGACATTTCCACAACAAAATTTGAATCAAATCTTATCAGTGTCCTTCTCCCCCAGATATGCTAGAGCTACTATACTGTGATAAAGACAATGTTACACTAGGATGATATGAAGACCGTCTAATGGCAGGCTAAAGTTTTGAGTTGGTTGTGATGTTTACTGAAACTACACATTTGGTTTCAACTTCGTCATAAAAGCTGAATTTAAGACCAGGTCTTAGTACAGCAAACAGTTTCAATTTATCACAAGTGTTCATTACAATCACTGTTTAACAAAATTTCCTTCAAAATAATTTAAAAAAATTATCTTCAATATAAATACCTCTAACAGATGTTCGTGAGCATGTATGAAAGTACCAAGAGCACCTTCTCCAATAAGTTCAGTGTCAAAAACTTCCGTTACCAATATATTTGCTCTGTTTTCCATGTCTCCTTTAATTCCAACTGTTACATCTGTGGAACGTTTCATAATCAATTTTATTTTGTCGCAGAGATTATTTTCACTTAAAACTCTTTTTGCACAGTGTGCCATTGGAGTAAAAGCCTGAAAAACAAAGAAACACAATTATTACACTAAAATGATAATGGTTACTATAACCCAAAAATCTACATTTATCTGCATATACAGGGTGTCCCATTTTAATCTACTCTGGCCGATATCTCTGGAGTGGCACAGTTCTGCAAACAAATGTCTATAGTGAAAGTTCTAAGGTTTGAAGGGGGTCATGGAATGGTTACCTCAAAATGACCTTGAGCCCTATTTTCAAGGTCAAGTTTTTGTTTTCAAATGGTAACCCTTATTTTTTATTCCATATTCATATTCTACATGAAAAAATATGCTTCTTTGTAGGGAATATCTTTTTTCCAAAAACCAATTGTTTGCCCCAAATGGCACTTCATTGTAACTTTCCCAGGTCACCAGTATCTCGAGAACTGAGCAAGATTGGGGAAACAATTTCAATGAAAAAACTTGTGTGGTTTCTGAACTCTGTACACTGGTGAATTTTGCATGAAGTTGAAATTCTTCAGTATGGATTAACATGAAAGTAAATACCGTCGGCATTAGCATAACCCAATGTGCACCACTTGGAGGGTGCTGAATCAGAGATCAACATCGTACTTATGCCAACACATTCAAAGAAGAGTGGAGCTTTAAAGGCTAGCTAATAAACGTTTTTGTTGGGGAATCTGAAATCATGACTGGGGTTCAGAGAAATTTTACCTTTGGAGACTTTGGAAATTTCTCAGCTGTGCTCACTTAGAATGATTCTTGATAGGCATGACTGTCATAAATCTTTCTCTTTTGGACTTAGAAACTACTTGGAGGTTGCCAAGTGAATTTCGCATATCATTCGCCCTGGAAAGGGCTGATTAACATAGTTCTCACTGGAAATTTAGGATCTCAGGTGCATGATTAACTGCCCATTTTGCCTAATGCACATTTGCACTCTCTGGTGGAAACTGGTCTTGACATCATTCAAGGTCTGATTGGTGAATGCCTGGAATGCTGCCACAATCCTTTCTTTCTCATCTTCTGGCATCATCTGGGAAGTACACATGCTTCACAGCTCCCCGTAAGAAGAGGTCCAAAGGTGCTAAGTCTGGTGATCTTGAGGGGAATGCAAGAAGTGCACTGCCAATACCAATCCATTGATTCGGGTAAGTTGATTACGGTACTTTCTGACAGGTAAGGTGCAACGTGCAGGGGCATGGTCGTTTTGTTACAACATACATGCTCATATGTCCAGAGGGATATTGTCTAGTAAAGGATGGATCAGATTGTCAATAATATGAAGATAGTGTGCACCACTCAACGTTTCACCATAAAATACAGGACCTATCACGTAATCTCAAACTATGCCCACCCAGACATTGATTGACCACCGTCTCTGTTTTCGGCGATCTCGTTACCAGCAAGGATTTGCTTCTGACCACTTCCACATTGTCATAGTTTGCTGTGTCTGTAAAGAGAGAGTATGCAAAGAAAAAGGGATCATTTGCTTATTGGCCCATCAACAAAATGCCAGGCATCTCTCAGGATCCCCAAGCTCAATTGCTTGGATGATATGTAAGTGATATACCATTGATCGAGGCACACCATGCATCCGTTGAATCTGACAAGTTGAAAGGTGTGGATCTTCAGCAACGATAACATGAACTCCCAGCGCAATTGCCTCTCTTGGGCCCATCTTTTGTCTGTCTTTTCAAGGTAGCAATTTCAGCTTGTCTTACCAGAGACCTAATTGTTTCCTTCGCGGAATGATGGACATCTGAATACCTTTCGGCACACAATCTTTACGCGGCTGCATAATTATCGTGACACTCGCCAAAAATTTTTATCATTCCCACCTTTTACTTATTGTACCTAGCTTCCTTCGAAATAGCCTCCTCTTCTCGTACTTCAGAAGCAGATTTGGTATGCCTCTTGCTCAATCATGCAAATCACAGAGTGAAAATTTTCGTTTATTTTGTCTATCATTCCAAAGCTTTGTCCTTTCAATAGGGTTTTCAACTATGGAAATAAAAAGATCACAGGAGCCAGTTCTGGAGTGTATGGTGAATAAGGCTACACAGTGCTCCTGTTTTTTGTGCAATAGCCACACAGCAACAGGGATAATGGGAGGGTGGGTTATTGTGACGCAAGAGCTATGAATTGGCTCACCACATTTCAGGCTGTTTCCTCATCACATGTTTTCACAGGGGATGCAACACATCCGAAAAGTATCTTCAATTAACAGTTTCCCCCTGTGGCATAAATTCATGATGCACTATTACTTTAAAGTCAAGGAAAAGTTTGACTTTGACCTGAAGAGCTTTTTCAGTCTTAGAGAATCTTTTCCGATTCATTGCAAAAACTACCGGCTCCATTTCCGTCATACAATGAGGATCTGGAAGAGTGGGAATCATATTCCACTACGGCTGGGCTCAGGCACCTCCTTCGAGCCGAGGCACAGGCAGTTGCTGACGATCAAATGGATATGAAATAATTATTATAGTTTTTGCATTACAAGCATTAGTAAAATATCAAGATACATACATAATACAGAAATTAATGTAAAAACAGCCGAACTTAACTGATTCAGTGGTATAACGTAGAACTTCATCATTAACCAATACTTACAAATATGTGTATATTTGCAGCTTCTGAAAGTAAGTAGAATATAAGCATAAGAGAAACATAAATTTCTATTATGGTCTGTTCTTACTATGCCAAAGAGCTTTTTGACATGTATCAGTCCGGTATGGAGTCTAATGATTCACACATTTTTAGGCTGCACCCGTCTTTCTTTTACGCGCATATTCTTTTCAGTGTGATTACTTTAGCTTAAGAAGACAATGTCTTGACAATTCTTGCCATTTGTGGTTCAGCTGTAGCAACAATTATGGAATTGGGTTCTTTAATGTTTGGAAACAGATTCTTTGCTTTTTACATTTTCTTACCACATTTGTGACGTTTTTGCTTCAACTACAGCTGTGGTGGCTGATTTGGTACATTAAATACTATAGTAGTTGTATTCTATACCTGTTTCCTAAGTTCCACCCTTACCGATTTTTATGGAATTTTAGTGAAGAAATCATTCCTGAGTAGAAAAGTGACACCTTTCTGCCAAAGGGCAGGTCTTCTGGTGTTTTCTAGCCATTTTTCTATTTTTAATAGTAAACGAAATTAATCAGTAAAAGCCTGTAGGTTAGAAAATAATTGTAAATAAACTGTGCTGCAATGTACTGTTTTGTACCTGTGGAAGTTATTACTTATTTTATGACACTATATACCAGGGCCGGCTTCTAGGGTAGTTCCGCTGTGCCATGGCACCACTTGTATGAAAAAGAAGTAAAGAAAATTCTATACCAATTGCTCAAAAACTTAGTTTCCAAGTGCACATTCCTTGATTTGAACAGGCACATTATATCGTGCGTACTTTCATGGCAGTTTTCCGAAGCTTGGAGCCAACTCGGATTGGCACCGTATGCACTCATAAGCGTGTTTTAAAATGCTGGGCAGGTTTCTGCATGGCACTCATGGCAGGGGTAGAGCCAAAATCACCCTGACTCAGAGCTTTGGGTGTCGGCTGCAAGAGAGCAGTAGAGAACAGAACCTGAAAGACCTTGAACATGAGGAGCTTCCCACCTGCCATCTGGTGACAACAGACTCAAGCTTTCTTTTCCAGTGTCAGAATCTTGCAACAATTTAATGGTAATTCATTTGGAATTACGGAAGGAGGGAAGGAAGCTTAGGATTTAACATCCCGTCGATAGCGTGGTCATTAGAGACGGGGCTAATGCTCGGGGTTTTGGGTAAGGATGGGAAAGGAAAGCGGCCGTGCCCTTTCAAAGGAACCATCCCGGTATTTGCCTGGAGTGATTTAGGGAAATCACGGAAAACCTAAATCTGGATGGCCGGAGGTGGATTTGAACCACCATCCTCCCGAATGCGAGTCCAGTGCGTTACCACTGCGCCACCTCGCTCGGTTTGGAATTGCAAATTAGATTTTATTTTCTGGCTGTATTTTTTACAATGCCACGCAATAACACTTATTTCAAATAATTTAAGAAGAAGCTACTGATCTGACTAAGGTCAAACAAGCCATCGCCCAATTTGGAGATGTGATAAAAAACATCAGAAACATTGATTCCATCATTAACCAGATTTATTGTAAAGGTTTCATAATGATGCATGTCATGAAAAAATGGATCACTGATGACTGCAAAAATAAAAGAAAGAAAGAAAGAAAGAAAGGAGAGAGAGAGAGAGAGAGAGAGAGAGAGAGAGAGAGAGAGAGAGAGAGAGAGAGAGAGAGAGATATGCTTTGGATGTGTGCGATGCAATCCTTATGCCCGGTTTCTGGAAAGCTGCAGTTACCGTACCGTTAGCTACCGCCGCGTTAAAATTTAACATGCCAGATAACTTCCTTGGGTTTCCCGTAGCTGTTTTCAACGATCGTTAGTTAACGGCGCGGTAACTACGCCTCCTGTTGATGCTAATAGTACGTCTCAACAGCTCACAGATGCCACTACTAACGAAACTCGCAATTACTTGAGTTTTATCGATTATTAAGGACAAATGGAAGACGTGCCAATAGTTTGTGTAGGTGTCACGAGTTTTGTTTTGAAACGCAGTGGGCGACAAGCGAGGAAAAAATTTTACTCTGAGAAAAACCTTTTGACTGACCTTGTCTTAAAAAGGAAATCAATTATTGAAAATATAAGGACAGATGGCTCGACTATTTTAGAAAAGCAACATGTTTGGGAAGATGTCACAAAGCTGTATAGTTCATCAAGTCAGACAGGAGAGAGAATGGTACGGCAGCTCAAAGAGCTGTATTCTGTTTTAAAAAGAAAAGGTAGGACAAACAACAACGAAGACAGGGTTAGTATTAAAAATCATATGTATTATTTCTGTCGACATCTATTTTCATAAATTAAAGTTTCATCTTCCCATTGTTCTGTGAATGTAACATTACTTTTTACAATTTAAACTAATCAATTTATGTCCACCCATCCACCTACCCAAGCCCCATGATTTAATATAAAACACTAATCACTTTAAACACTGATCGATCGTAATGGCAATTGCATGGCAGAACACTATTTCAAAGGAAAGTATTTTTGTGCGTAATTGAAAGTTTTATTATGAGAGCATTGTTTTGTGATTCAGAATGTGGTAAAAATTTTACACCCAGGTCGGCGATCGCTTGATATAATGTTCGCGGGGGGTTCGAATCCCCCCTCGGGCATGGATATTTGTGCCGTCCTAGTTCGTAAGTAGTTCATAAGTAGTTTGTAAGTTTAGGGACTGATGACCCCGTAGTTAAGTCCCATAAGCTTAACAAACATTTGAACATAATGTTCACAATTATTTCTCAGTCACTTGACCAATCGCGAGGGAGATGCAGCTAATGCATACGTCACCCGTTGTCAACATTATCTCTCGGGACCACTGAGCGCGATGTAAAATTTAACCCGGAATTTTGTGTTCCGCGTTTTTCCCTGTTTGACCTCGGCAATGTCATTGGCCAGTATTTTTTTTATTATTATTATTATTCTGAAACGCATATGAAATTATCTCTCATTACACAGATCAAATGGTTGTCATCTAACACGAAAAACGCGTCGTGGTGTTTCAACAGTGCCGAGTACAGCTAAGTTTTATTCTTCTGAACAACTGTCCGAAGCATCAGAATAAAAAGAAGACGGCGGTGACGATGATGAAGAATTTCCATTCTTCAGCGTCATAAATTTTAAAAATTGTATGAAAATTATACAGAACCCAATCATAAAAACAAAAACACATTACTACTGCTAATTAACTTCTGGACTTGCATTTGGAAGCTCACTAGCGCTACGTAGCAGATATAGTTAAAACTTAAGTTAACTTGTAGGTAACCCCCAGGGGAACGCGCATTTATCTTTAACGGACCGGTAACTACGGCTGTGACGGTAACTGTTGTTTGGGAAACCCATTTTGTACTTAACGTTCAGGTAACCCACAGATAACTATAACGGGACAGGTAACTACTGTTTCGGAAACCGGCCATTAGTGTAATAAAATTATGTTTTCAGTCCACTTGGCACCTCGTTGCAACCAATTTGTTCGGTCTGAACCGGTTCAGCAAGTATATCAAAGTAATTCCTAAAAAATATCTTGAAGTTACTGACACATATACATTTCTCAAAAAAAGAAAGCTGAAGGGGGCACTTCAGGTTTTCTGCGAAGCCTGAGTTGAGTACCATTTATGACACAGTTCAGTTTCTTTCGCTCATTCTAGAGGACAAACTTTCAACACTATGTTTCTTCAAAATTTTTGGAAACTGCTAATCACATTACCTGTCTCTGCATCAGAAACTGAGTGCTAAAGAAAATGGAAACATTGCTAAGAAATCAATATACACATATAAAAATAGAACGTGGGATGTGTGTCCATATATTACAGTTGCTAGCCAAAATTATTCACTGCAGACCAATGGTGGTTATGCATAAGAGTAGCCTTTAGGTTTGTGGTGTGCACTATGGTGTTTTGGTCGCGGTGTGTGACAGTGGGTGAGTGTAGCGAACAAAAATCCGTAAAATGTGGAGCAATACGACAATCAACAAATGCTCAAAGATAAAGAGACTCGAAGATAAAACACTGAGAAACACAGACATCATTAAATGAGCATTAAAAACACTGGCAATACACCAATGATCTCAATATAAACACTGGAAAGACAACTGTAGTGCTTAGGATCAAAATACTGACAACTGGATTAGAGACACAAATATATGTCGAGCATCATGGTTTCATAATACATAGTACCATCTCCATGTTATCTTTGAGCTCACTGCAATACTCAGACTGTAGATATATGTTAATGTATGTCTGTGACGGTAAATTTGTAAGGCGTAGGTTACTCTGGTTTAGAGGACAGTATCACATTACTAACAGATTAATAGCATTCAGTTAGGTGAGTAATTAACATCTGTGCTTGTATACTTTATTTTAGCTTTTCTAACAGATGCCGATACTTTATTTTTTCATCCTCATAACTGTGGAGTAATACATACAACAAGGGTTACAATTTTACTTACGGCATCGGCGTAGTGTGCTGAAGTTGGAAACGGCCGTTCAATGCTTTTTGAAAATCAGTCACGTAGAATGAGGGGTTAAAACATTATGTTGGTGATGAAATAAATAATTAGTGCTGTTCCAGTCAGTAAATTAATGATCCTCCTAAAGCGAATATTTCATTGCCAATGATAGCACACTAAACTGCCGGCACTGCAAGTACATGGAAAATAATTAGCTGTATCCCGCATGCCTTGCAATACCATGAATAGGAAAAAGTGCTTCTTTTACGGGTATAATTTGAATTTAAAACATAACAACGTTTCTTCGCATCTATCAACGTTTTCATTTAATAAGAATTCTTAGCGTGGAAAATTTATGTAGTTTCCTTCTTCGATAAAGATTTCCTGATTGTATAGAGTGCAAGTTACTGCAAGTTATATTCATAGTATCCTATCCACAATTCACAAACAGCCTCAAGAACCTTAATAGTTTAATGGCAGGAGTTTATTGCTACTGTCAGGAGATTTTCGCCAAACATTACTGGTAATTCCAAAATCAACACAGACAGACAAAATAAATGCATGTTTAATGAGATTGTCATTTTGGGATAGAGTTTAAAAGTTATATTTGAAAGAAAATATGTGTGCAGTAATGATAGAAGATCCAAAAGCTCACATGTTTTCCGAAAATTTAATGAAAATTGGAGACGGTACTTACCCTCTTGAGCCGTACACTGAAAACGGATTTTAACAGAAGAATTATGCAATGTCGTAGGAAACCGAGTAAAAACTTATTCATAAAGTCTATCCGGCGATAGAAACGAACTACCTAAATGAAGACTGGTTGTGTGAGCGAACAATGTTAGCACCAAGGAATGACGTAGTGCAACACATAAATAAACAAATACAGAAGATGATTCCAGGAGCAGAAACAATATATAAATCAATAGTTACAATTATGGATCAAGAAGAAAATGTTAACTTTCCAACCGAATTTTTAAACTCATGACATCCAACTGGTATGCCTCTGCATGCATTGGAACTAAAAATTGGTTCGGCAATAATAGTATTATGGAATATTAACTCACCCAAATTATATAATAGCACAAGAATGTGTGTCAAGCAACTACTGCATAACATTATTGAAGCAATAATTTTAACTGGTAAACAAAAAGGAAAACCAGTGTTCATACCACAAATCCCATTGTTCTCAACTCCTATACCGTTTTCTTTTAGAAGATTACAATTTCCCGTGAAATTAGCTTACAGTATGCCAATCACTAAGGCTCAGGGCCAAACATTTTGCTACTGCGGAGTCAATTTGAAGGAAGACTGATTCTCACATGGTCAACTCTCTGTTGCATTTTCACTTGTCGGAGTAGCACAAAATATATATGTGTATGCACGGCAAAACCAAACATTAAATATAGTTTATAATAATGTAATTTAATGTAAAAATTTTGCATGTAAGATGTGTGTACAAATAAAAAAATAAATAATAAAAAGAATTTAAAAAAATAAAGAACTAAATGCGAAGTATCTCACTGCAGTTTTTTCCCTTCAGTACTGCATTTATAAAACTACTAAAACTTTAACCCAGCGAAGAGGGTAATCATAAGCTAGTACCATATAAGAAGAAAGGCTGAGTGCCTTTAGGGATGTTGTCCTGTGAGAAATCATTTTTATGCAACAATGAAAATTTCAATTCGAGATTGATTGACTTACTTTCCAACCAGGAGAGAAGAATGGATCTTCAAAACTGATCGTATTAATTATTTTGAAGCTGTATTCCCAGTCAAAGTTTCTGCCTTTGGTGAGTACAATGTTTTTAATTTTAAATGATGGTAATTTGATTAAATTCACTTCCCAAAATCCACATTACTGATTCTAATTTATTCACCCTCTTATTTCATATACTAATTATATTGTTCAAGCAGATATGAGAAAAGATAGCTAAAATAACCTCTCTTTCTTTTACAGAATCATACACAATTGCTTCCTACTATTCTGCACCGTCGGTAGTTTTTACTAGACATGTTGGTAACAGTGCAACGGATCATGTGGAGTGAATATGACCAGTCACAAGTTAGCTGCAGATAACCAGTGATTATGCACTTTTCCATTTGTTTTGCATACGTAAACAAATGTGCTGTATGGCCAGCTTTCGCCTCAAGTAATAAAGACTGTCATCAGAAGTGCACCGTGTCAGAAGCAACTGAGGCAGTATGTAAGAGGAGCATTACTGTAATAAATGTTTATTCCTGTTACCCCTTACTTTCTGTTTGGTACAGTATATTATGAGAGATATAAATAATTGACAAGATTGGTTAATATATTAATAACTGTGGCACTACTTTACAAAGCTCATAAACATGTATTTAAGATTATTTATTTATTTAATTGAAGGCAAACTTGGAAAAAAAATTGCACAAATTTCTTAGTCATGTTATAGTATTAGGTGGAGATTTTTAACTTATCAGACAGATAGGACACACTAATGTTTGGGATATGTAAGAGGGACAAGTAGAAAGTTAAACTATTCGAAGTGCCATATCAGAAAATCTGTGATCATAATGCATTTAAGCATCATTGAATAAACCTGTACATAGGATTATAAAAAATGTACAAAGATTTCTCTGTTTAGTAGAAACAACAAGCCAAAGATTTAGATTACTTGATGGTTCCACACAAAAGTTTTGTCTCCATCACTAACAGAGTTGCGCTTCAGTGGTTGAAGTTCAGTAGCATACTCAATATGTTTTACAGAAGTATGTGCCAAGTAAAATTATGAAGATGGAAAAGAATCACCATGGTACAACAACTGAGTTAAAAACTGCTATGAAAGCAGAGAGAACTTCAATGTAAATATAAAAATAGCCAAAGCATTGCAGGAATAAATAAATAAATTCCAACATTAGCATAAGTACTGTCATGTGCACTGTGTTCAATGACTGTCAATAAAGTTCTAACTAGGTATTGACTTGTCAGAAAATAATGAGAAATTTTGACCTTATAATAAACTAGAAAAACAAAACCATATCCCCTGACACACTGTTTCCTATAATGGTGCTGAAACAGAAGATAACACACAAAAATGCAAAGGAACGGCAGAAAATCCCATTGCACATGAAAAGAGGAAATCAAAATATGTTCAGCAATACAATAGTAGTTGTTAGGTGATCTGTTCATAAAGCAAGAACTACTTCACACTCATGGGTGCATATTATTATTATTACTACTACTACAACTACTAC
The DNA here is from genome assembly GCA_026315105.1 of Locusta migratoria. Taxonomy (NCBI): domain Eukaryota; kingdom Metazoa; phylum Arthropoda; class Insecta; order Orthoptera; family Acrididae; genus Locusta; species Locusta migratoria. Next base: position 523,593,842 of record CM048746.1, read on the forward strand.
TACTACTACTACTACTACTATACCCTTTAACAATGAATCTACATCTTTATCTACACTTCACAAAACACATTGTGACAGAGGGCACTTAGTGAAACACTGCCCTGTCCTTCCTTTCCTATTGCAGTTGCGTATGGTTCACAAGGAAAAGGACTGTAGTTATACCTAAGTGCAGACTCTAAGTCCTCTGATTTTATCCTTCCAGTTTTTTCCTTGGATATACAAAGGAGGAGGCAATTCAGTGGCTTACTCTTCAAGAAACAGTACAGTGGCTTACACCTTGAAATTTCTAGAGCTACGATGTATTCCAAAGATTGTCACTTACAACTCTCCTATGTTCTTTGATTACAATATTAAAAGTAATGATGCTTGTAATGTCAGCTTTTACCCTTTGACTGCTATGAACAACACTGGCAGTCGCACCTTGTGTGCTTAATTGTCACGCTGTTTGCCTTGCCCTGGATGCTGAATGCTTCCAACATGGACACAGTTTTTCAGCTTTCTATTGTGTTCTGGTCTTTGGTATATCTGGCTATTGAGGTATTGGGGGTATTTATTTACATTATTAACACTTCATTTTCATGTGAGTTGCATTTCTATTATAATCTATGTACAAGTAAAAATGTTTACAATATTGATATAATTTTACATTCTCTCAAAAAGATGTCAACTGTTTTTATTGCTGTAATTGTTTGTGATAAGTTTTGAAGCATTGATAAGCACAAAGAGTTACACTGAATTCCTTACAACACAACTTAGTTTGTTTCCTAATACCATTTCGACCACAGACTTTATATGTCTTGTAAAGGCATACAGACAATAATTTTTTTCTGTGAACCATACACAATTGGAATAGGAGGAAGTGACAACGGTATGCAATTAGGTGGCTTGTGGAGTATGGATGCAAATCACAATACATTGAAATACACAGAAGACTAATGAAAGTCTGAAACCTACACATAGATTTTTTTTTTTTTTTTTTAATATAGGCAGCCCCCCCCTCAAGATAAGCTACCAAAGCTACCAAGAAAACAAACCATTTTATCAACACCTCTATACTGTTCTATTTTATACCTTAGAATGCATACTATACATTTCTACTTGAAGACAAGAAAATCGATAAACTGCAGACTTTATATTTTGCAGTAACAAAGCTAAAGCACAACAAAGAAACTATATTTATTGAGTGCAATACCTCACATGCGACAACTGTGTCAGCTCCACATGACGCTGCCATCATAGCTAACAGTCCAGTACCTGTACCAATATCTAGGACATTTGCCTTCTTTCCTTGACTGTGCATTTTCTGAACAGCCAACTTTATTCCTTTGTAGTATTTCTGGTTCTAATTGAAGAAAAAGTAATAGAAACAGTGTATTAGTTCAATTAATAATAATTAAATATCAAAATCTCTATCTTACTACATACAAACACATCTTTTAAATTTTTTGGTTAAATGAAAATACTGATATGACCTGCTAATTTGTTGTCAAATATATGGATACCAGCTTTCACTTGTGGCTTTGCTTGTGTTGATGCCCTTGCTTACATGTCAAAGATCATACAGAGCACTATAATTTCATAACTTAGATCTTAAGTTAAGGCCAGGATCAGCAGGATAAAAGAAAAGTTTCCAATTTTCCAGTTTAAACATAAACTGTGTATAGAATGATGGTAAATACTGTCTTCCTTTACTGACATGAACATAATGATTTTTTTTTTTTTTTTTTAATATGGAAAGAAACTCTTGTTACATTGTGACTAAATCACTGACTGACATTATACACTTTGTAAATTATGGATAATTTAATAGTCGTCTAAATCAGTTTGGTGATTTGAAGATGTTGACGTCCTGTGAAAGCATTGTATTATGTTGAATCATATTATGTATTTTAATAAATAGCTTTTCCAAGGAGTCTTCAAGCATCTCAGAACGTAGAAGAGAAATTTTGATTCCTAGCTATTACATGATCCACGTTATATACTTAAAATCAATAAATATCCTCAATTACACACTTTCTAAAGTAGCCTATGTTATCGTCAGCATTTGAGCTATCTCCATACCCCATTTCATCAAAATCAGTTAAGTGGTTTAGTCATGAAAGCATCACAGACAGAGCTTCTTTCACATTTATAATATTACTATGGATAAAGATCAGATTAGATGTTTTTTTTTTTTTTTTTTTTTTTTTTATTCTAAGAGATCCCTCGCGAGATCCTCTAGCATGCACACCATGTCCAGAAATAAGTTTACACAATAAATGCTTACGAAGTAAAAACATATCTTTTACTGTACATTCCACAGACCCCTAAGGAAGTTTCCTTTGTAGGTGTGGAATTGGTTGCAAAAACAAAATCTTACGTGTATTTTACATTTAAAATGACAAAACTTGTCACCAGACTTTGGGTGAATATTATGTATCTTTGACTATTGTTACCCCACCTCAACAAAATAAAATAAACATTTTACAACACAAATTACAATGTTCACATAACAGTGCACAATCTGTACAATAGTCTGATTGTACACAGTACTCACATTATGTGATATTAATAACAACATGTACACACACCTATCAGATTTTCTAAGAAATTCATCAATGGAGTAGGTGTTGGCCACCAGTAAACAATTTAGACTCTTCTCAAACTGAACTTTATTGTGAGATGAACTTCTTATAGCTGCTAACATGTTACCGAAGAATGTGCAACTGATTGTTGTGAACTTATCAATATGAAGCTTTTGCACAGTTGGTGATAATGACCATATTCAAGATAGTGAAATCATACAAACATAACACTTTAAACACAACTGTTTGAAATTCAGAATACAGCAGCTGGAAAATATGATCATGTGTTACAGAATCGTGCCTGTGTGGTTGTATGAATGAGAGAGTGTGGTCTGTTCTGACAAAGGCTGTGACCGAAAGGTAATAATGGCGCGCGCGTGTGTGTGTGTGTGTGTGTGTGTGTGTGACTATCTTTTTTGGGCCTGTCTGTGGCTTGTCAATCGTCATTGCAGTGATTTGCAACACATCCTCATCATAATGTTTATATATATATATATATATATATATATATATATATATATATATATATAAATAAATGGTATAAAATAAAGATTTTTGACTTACCTAAAGTACAGGCTGGTCGATAGGAACACTAAACACACACAAAAACACACAACCATTCGAGCTTTCGCCACCAGTGGTGGCTTCTTCGGGAAAAAGAGGGAGGAAGGAGAGGAGAAAGGGAAGGATACGGGTTTTAAGGAAGTGGAAAAGGAGCCATTCCAATCCCAGGAGTGGAAGGACTTACCTTAGGGGACAAAAAGGAAGGTAAACAAATACACACACACTCACACATATACACAAACGCAAACACACCTAGGCAGACATACTGTAAAAGTAAAGAAGTTGAACAGAGATACCACTTGAGGTAGATGCTCTGTCCAGAGAATCGAGGCAAAGATGTTAAAGATTGTGGGCGGGAATTTGAATTTAGCGGAGGTTGACACCAGGTGGGCAACATGAAGAGAGAATATGCTGAAGGGGAAGTTCCCATCTCCGGAGTTCCACCTGCGATAGTACCCACATGATTTACCAACTGACATGCCTGCACTGTGAAGTGTTCTATGTGGGAATGACCAGCAACAAACTGACCATTCGCAGGAACGGTCACAGGCAGACAGTGTTTGTTGGTAATGAGGATCACCCTGTGGCTAAACACGCCTTGGTGCATGGCCAGCACATCTTGGCACAGTGTTACACCATCCGGGTTATCTGGATACTTCCCACCGACACTAGTCTTCAGAACTCCGGAGATGGGAACTTGCCCTTCAGCAAATTCTCTCGTCCCGTTGTCCACCCAGTCTCAACCTCTGCTAAATTCAAGTTCTCACCCACCATCTTCAACATCTTTGCCTCGGTTCTCTGGACAGAGCCTCTACCTCATGTGGTATCACTGTCCAACTTCTTTGCTTTCACAGTATGTCTGCCTAGGTGTGTTTGCATTTGTGTGTGTGTGTGTGTGTGTGTGTGTGTGTGTGTGTGTGTGTGTATTTATTTGCCCTCCTTTTTTTCCCCTCAAGGTAAGTCTTTCCTCTCCCAGGATTGGAATGACTCCTTACCCACGCCCTTAAAACCCCCACCATTTCATTTTCCCTATCCTTCCCTTCTGCCTGAAGAAGCAGGTAGGCTGCGAAAGCTAGTGTTTTGTGTGTGTGTGTGTGTGTGTGTGTGTGTGTGTGTGTGAGAGAGTGTGTGTGTGTTTTATTTATTTGTGTTACTGTCACTACCGGTGCTCCTTCGGCTGGTAAGTAATCTTCATCTACTTTTTATATATATTTTTCTGGCTAGGAATTTTTCCTCTATAATATTCATGTTTAAAAATATAATTTTATAAACAAAACATCTAGTCACCTAGCAGGAGCAGAAAACAACACATACAGGCCCAAAGTGGGAAATATTGATTTGAATCCTGATTCAGCGTAATTTTTCAAGTTTGCCATTGAACTGATTTCAATGCCCTGTCACAGTCCTAATGTCTGATTATTTAAAATTCTTAAATTTAATGTTACCCATGAGTGTCTGTTCTCAACATGCCCCAATGAATGAAAACCATATCTATACCTTTCAAAAATAGGGTTGTCTCCTCTTGGCTGAAAGGTTGAAGGGCAGGGAAGAGGGTTGAAGGAAACAGGCTGGTGAGGTTTAGGAAATGAAGAGAGTGATGAAAAAATCACCCAGAAACCAGGGTAAGAGGAAAGAATGATTAATTGGACCTGTGCAAAAAGGCAATTAGTGTAAAATTTACGAAGAAACAATTTGCAGAGTCTACATAAATGGAATGCTAAGTGTTTGAAATATGATAAATAGTTGTAAGGAAACTGGAGAATAGAAGTGAAGGGAAGGGGAGGGCAGGGGAAGGAGGGCAGGGAAAGGAGGGCAGGGAAAGGAGGGCAGGGAAAGGAGGGCAGGGAAAGGAGGGCAGGGAAAGGAGGGCAGGGAAAGGAGGGGAAGGGAGGGAGAGGAGAGATGTAAAATACAAAAACTCGGAGGAGGTGAAAAGATGAATAGATATTGAACTGAAATAAGTTACTGAAAAGAAGTACCATGGGCAAAGGGAAAAAAAATCATTAATATAAATTCAATCTAGGTGGGTGACAAAAATGAAACATATTGTACGTCTACATCTATACTCCGCAATCCATACAAAAGGTGTGTGCCAGAGGGTACTCAGTACCACTACCAATTACTTGCTTTTCTGTTCCACTCCCATATAGAATGAAATAAAAACGAATGTTTGTCTGCACCTGTAAGAGCCTTAATCTCTCTGTTCATACCTCTGTGGTCTCTCTTTGTGAAATGTATGTTGCAGGCAGCAGAATTGTTCTGCATTCTCTTCAAATTCCAGCCCTCTCAATTTCTTCAACAGTGTTTCTATAAACGAACATCAACTTTCCTCCAGCGACTCCCATTCAAGTTCCCGAAGCGTTTCAGTAACATTCACGCATTGATTGAATCTACCAGTTACAAACCTAGCTGCCTGCCTCTGAACTGCCTCTATGTCCTCCTTTAAACCAATCTGGTCGGGATCCCTAACACTTAAGCGATACTCAAGATGGGTCGCTCAAGCTTTTTATAAGCGGTCTCCTTTACATACTAATCACATCTTCCCAAAATGTTCCCATTAAACCAAAGTCGATCATCTGCCTTCCTGATGACTGCCCTTATAAATTCATTCGATTTCATGTTGCTGTGCAGTGTTATACCTAGATATTTAACTCCTATCTTCGTATGAGGGAAGCGAAGTCATGCTATCTTCCACAACAACCAAAGGGACTACATTGGAGAAGATCTGAGCTGCAAATTGGGGAAGTCATTCCACATAGTAGAGAATTTTCTGGCAAGTTATTTGTCATTGACAATGTGATGATCCCGCCGTTGACAATAAGAAGAGTTGCAGTCACAAACACAGACGACAGGTTAAACAATGAAATGCTTGTTGATAGTGAAAAGTTTATCAGGCTCACCAAAGAAATTTACATACCAGCGGCTATCATAAGCATTACCAGTGGCCGAGGAGAGATTTGGATCACAAATTGTCATGAGCAGACACAACTTATCCCAAAAGGAATGTATATCGGGACAGCTGAACCGATCCAGGACGGTGAGCTCAATGTCATCAATGAAGACCCATGATCTTCTGATAGTACAGACAACACACTGGAGGAAACAACTGTGGAACTGCCAACAGGGCCCAGACTCACAAAGGAACAATGCCAGCGGGTGTTAGCATTCACACCTCAGCAGGGGAAAAGTCAGATGAAACGGCCTATGATAAGGCACCGTATAATACTGTGGATCATCCACCAATCAGCCAGTGTTTGTTTAGTGTGTCACCAGCTGTAAGACGGATAATTCAGGAGGAAGTGGAGAAGATGTTGCACGATGACATTATTCAAACTTCGGAGAGTGCTTGGTCATCTTCAGTGGACCTCGTAAAGAAGAAGGATGGTATGTGGCAATTCTGTGTCGACTATAGACGGCTGAACAAAATCACAAAGAAAGATGTCTACCCATTGCCATGCATTGAGGACACCTTAGACTGCTTGAAAGGAGCTACATATTTCTCAACTATGGACATGCAGACAACTTACTGGCAAATCGAGGTTGACGAAGCTGAGAGGGAGAAGACAGCTTTTATTACACCTGACGGCCTCTATGAATTCAAAGTAATGCCATTTGGATTATGTAATGCTCCGGCCACATTCGAACACATGATGAACAGCTTGCTTCGACACCTTGAGTGGAGGATGTGTCTTTGCAATTTAGATGACATTGTCATTTTCTCGAAAACATTTTAAGAACATCTGAGTCACCAGTCAACTGTGTTGAAGTGTGTTCAGACTGCAGGACTCCACCTCAATCCAAAGAAGTGCCTCTTCATCGCCAGAGAGATAAAACTCCTGGGGCACCTAGTCAACGGAGATGGTGTCCGTCCTGATCCAGATAAAGTAAGGGCAGTCACAGAATTTCCAACTCCTCAGCACATTTGTGATGTGAGAAGTTTTCTCGGGCTGTGCTCATACTACCGACGTTTCATAAAAGGATTTTGTAACAAGGCACGTCCATTACAAGAACTTCTGCAGGGAGACACCAAGTTTTACTGGGATGAGACAAAGGAAAGGGCTTTTCGGGCACTTAGAACTTCCGCACCAGTTCTAGCCTTGTACGACGAGAATGTAGAAACTGAACTTCACACAGACACCAGTGGTTATGGCATTGGTGCAGTGCTTGTACAAGTTCAGGAAGGTACTGAAAAAGTGATAGTCTATGCATCAAGAGTACTCTCACAGTCCGAGATAAACTACTCTACAACCGAGAAAGAATGTCTCGCAGTTATCTGGGCTATCAAAAAGTTCCAGCCATATTTATTCGGCAAACCATTCACTGTCATAACAGACCACCATTCTTTGTGTTGGCTGACTAGCTAGAAGGATACATCAGGTCGACTAGCACGATGGGCACTAAGAATCCAAGAGTACGTCGTCACAGTGGTATTCAAGAACGGGCACAAACACAAGGATGCCAACTGCCTTTCGAGGAATGCATTAGCGGAATACAACAGCATGAATGAAATTTCAACCCTTCCTGAATTAGATGACATTACAGCTGAACAGAGGGAAGATCCAGCACTATTAAAAACCATAGAGGCCTTGGAGAAAGGAGAACCAACCAATGGAGAGTTCCAACTTGTAAACGGAATATTGTATAAGAGCAACTACAATCCACTGGGCCCCAAATGGCTACTGGTCATTCCAGCTCATCTCCAACCAGCTTTTCTCAAGTATTTCCATGATGCTCCAGTATCCATGATGCTCCGGGATTCGTGAAGACCCTAGACAGAATCAGACCCAGGTATTACTGGAAAGGTCTCTACCGATCTGTCAAGCACTATGTAAGTCACTGTAAGGAGTGCCAGCAACGGAAGCATATGCCGCAATTACCTCCAGGGCATCTCGTATCGATTCCACCTGCAGCAGCTCCATTCCACAGAGTTGGGATCGATCCTTCAGGGAATTTCCCCATAATCGACAACCGGTAACCGATGGATAATAGTCTGCACTGACTAGCTCACACACTACGCTGTCACCAAACCTTTGCTGACTGCAGAAGCTCCAGAGATAGCAAAATTCCTTGTAGAAGACATTATTTAGAAGCATGGAGCACCACTTGTGATGATATCTGATCGTGGAGAAGTAATCCAGTCAAAACTAGTATCAGAGGTAATGTCAAGTTGTGACATTGTTCACAGAATGACAACTGCATACCATCCTCAGACAAATGGTCTTATGAAACGTTTTAACAAGACATTAACAGATATGCTGTCGATGTACATCGATGTTGAGCAGAAGGATTGGGATACAATACTGCCAGTAGTGACATTTGCTTATAATACCGCAAGACACCACAGGCTTCATGCCGTTTTTCCTGCTCCACGGCCTTGAAGCTGAGACAATGGATACACAGTTCCCATTCCAACCAGACAACACTCAGGATGACTATGTGAAACAGCTCATCACCAGGGTCAAAGAAGCAAGACAGCTGGCTCACATACAGACACTGGATGCCTAGGAGAAGGACCGTCAGCGGTATAATGACAAGCACCAACCTGTTGTGTACAGCCCAGGAGATCTGGTGTGGATTTTTACCCCTGTACGCAAAGTTGGGCTGTCAGAAAAGTTATTGAAGCGATACTTTGGTCCGTATCGTGTCATACGCCACCTGTCAGATGTCACATACGAAGTCGAGGATTATGAGTCGTCGTCAAAACAACAAAAACGAAGAGACATTGTTCACATCCTCCACATGTAGCCTTACTACGATCCTGAAGAGCAGATAGGCAAAAATGGCTTCTTGTTCAAGGACTCTAATGACGGTAATGATACTTACGAAGCCACGGCAGGAACTTCTGTTGTCAATAATCATGCAGAAGGAAAGGATGCTCCAGAACTGCCATACAGAGGACCCATGACAAGATCAAGATTCAGGACATTGCAGCTGGCTCCAAAGGGAACTTAACAGTGGGTCACTGTTTTTTTTTTAGAAGAGGGAGCAATGTCGTGAGTCCCTACATTAACTGACTGCCAGCGTAGTGCAAGGGATAGCGTTGCGTGCTGAAGGTCGCCGGTTCAATCCCGTCCACTTGCAAAAATTTATTTCTTTTAAATTAACATTTCAGAATGTTCTACATGTTTCTTATGTTCACTAGTAATTTCTACTTGTTTCTTATGTTAACTATTCTTCTAATTTCTGGTACATTCTGTCTGTGTATAAATAGCAGAGCACTCTGCCTGAGAGTCAGTCAGTACTGCGTGTATGTTTCAGTTCGCATTTAACCTGCTTTTAGTATAAGTGCTGTGTTCACTCGACAACCTTGCCTTCGAAGTGAAGCCTGCTTCCATTTCAACATGACACTACTACTGTCTGGCAAGAGTTTGACTGCAGGAGAGCGGCCAGACACCTGAGCAGGACGTCCACCCTGGTAACACCCACTCCGGTCAGGGGTTTGTCCCAGGGGCACCACCCAACCACAGGAAGGACCACTTGGCAAGATGATTGTTGCCGGGAGTTCTGATACCCCCAAAAGGGTGGCTAACCACTCCTATTCATAAATGGGGCGTTTGCAGTAGTATGATCTTTGTGTTGTTCGGGGACTCAACCAATATGGTACATAACAGCCCCCCACATGGACTGGCTACACATGCTGAGGACCTACCAGGGATAGGGGGCTATGGCGAGGAGGGAGCGGGGGAAGGAAGGGAGAGGGACCTGCGTCATGGCAACTAGGTAGGGAGTTCTTCCCCTAATGGCTCACACTTTAATGGAAATTTTGTAGTGGGGGTCAAACCCCGAGTGGGACCAAACTAGTTCAAAAACAGGTGTAATTGGCAAAAGCCATCAGCAGTACCATAGGAATAGCTGGGCTCTCTTGAAGTGAAACACCTAGAGAGAGGGGGGGGGGGGGGGGGGGGGGCAGCGAGTAGGGAGGATTTAGGACAGGGAGGAGGGGAACTGGAAAAGGTAATCCAGCCTGAGAAAATAGGAAGACAGGCCGCAATGGCTCGGAGACCCGTACGCACCACACACATACCCACATAAGAGCTGTGGCCACTGCCAAGAAGTAATGTTTTAAAGAAAATTCAGGTCAACTGAAGCACAGGATACTGTCTGTTGGCTATGAGCTGTGACGCTATGTGTGATGATGTATGACTCAAAACACACGTCATTTACCTTTTGTGACAAAATTTATCATTATTGTTTACAACAGAAACTGATCAATATAGAAATTCAAGTTATTTAATCATTACAGAGCACTGAAATAAATTCAGTGCCAAAGTTGAAGATTTGAGCTAGACCAAGATTCGAACCAAGCTTTCCCGCTTCAGGCCAGAGGTTGTCTGAACCACTTAGGTTATCCAGGCATTCTTCCTCCCCAGACATTACAATGGTAGTGCCCTGCCCATTACTTACCCTCACTAAAAGCCTAACTGTAGTCCCACAAGGGATCAAGTATATTAATTGTGTATCCATATAGAAATTGTCAGTTGCCCGTTGGCTTAAGCAATTACTGGCCTTAAACAGAAAATCTAGATTCCAATCCTGGTCCAGGACAAATTTTCATCTTTGTCATTGAATTTATTTCAACCCTCTGCAATTCTAAATGTTTGAATATTCTGAATTCGTAAATTTATGACTGTTACTGTCAACTGACTGTGTGTGTTCTTTTGGGTATGTGTGCAAGAACAGACATTATATCAATAATTGAATTGGTTGGTGTAGTACAATCACTTTGTTGCCATTTTTTTATTTTTAGTTTAATGTTTATTTATTAATTTAGATGTATTAAGCAATCCAAGATCCACATTACTGTCTTGAACGTAACTATGTTTAGCTTCTCCTTGTGAGAGAAATACATGGTCGATTTGTCACCTACCAAAGTGAAAGGCGTCACGTCAGTGACTTAGTTCATTTCTCCACCACACACTGAGCAGGCTGTAAGCAGTAACTTTGCAGTAATTTCATAATGTGTCATAGTAGTTGTTAATGGTCTTTATTAGTTACTGATGCTATGTTTCAAAATGTCTCCCAAACGAAAATGAACTGACATAAGAATGAATGTTACAGAGATACATGTTCTCAAACAGAGCATCCGGTCAAAATATAAATAATGCCATATTAAGAAAGTGCCTTACATTGACAGATGTGGATGATTTCTCTCTCTCTCTCTCTCTCTCTCTCTCTCTCTCTCTCTCTCTCTCTCTCTCTGTCTCTCCCCCCCCCCCCTCTTTTAATTCACAGATTTCTCGAAAGAGGTCACAGGCTTCTCCTATGTGACTGTGTGTTTCGAACATTGAAAAGAAAAATATGGAAAGTGACCACATTTATAAGTCTGAAGAGTATGTTGAATCATACAAAATAGTATTTCTGAAACTATGGTCATTATGGTGCAAAGTGAAGACATAAAGAATTGTCATTAGAAAAAAGGAGCATAATGCACAGTGCACAGAAACAGCACATCTTAAGCTGCCTTATCAAAGGAATATTTTTCTGCATCAAAGGTCAAAGAATTTTGTTGTTAATGAATGTAACATGGAGTCGTGACTACCTACAGTTTCAGAAATAGCTTTGTCAGTCACGCCTTTAACCTAGTAAAAACTACAAACTTTCTTCAGCTTGAATTAAGTTGGAAAGGTTAGAAACGAGAAGACACTGAGCTTATTAATGAGGACATATTGAAATGACTGATCACAAGTGAATATCTATTGTAGTATGAACTATTCAGAATGTAGAATTCACTTCATTAATTATTATGTTCAGTTTAACATAATTTTCAGTTAATTACTCTATAAATTTCAGTTTAGGAACACAAATATGTAATTTTGAAAGTACTATTAATACAAAAATTTTCGAGTGGAGAAAGGACCTATGTTACAAAATCAAAAAATTTTATATACCGTTTAGAATCTGTGTACAGTTAACGTAAAACAAATCAGTAAAATTTGAATACATTCTGTTGATTAGTTTAACAATGAGACTGTTTATTGTCTCCACTGAAAAGTAAGAAAAAGTGGTCTTGTTCTTTTCTCCACTGACCAATTCAATTGTATATATGCCCACTGATAAATAATTGACAATTTTTGTGTGGCTGCACAAGTACACCCTATCTTTTGTGAGAATATGCTTAGGCTCATAAGCAAAATTACGTAACAGGCAGGAGACACTACAAATGCAGTGTGCTATAAGTTGTGAATTTGGGCAGCATGGAAGTGTCTGGACAGACTAATTGGTTAAGGCAACCACTGGCACGAAGCAGAAAATCCAGGTATGAATCCCAGAGCACTACAAAACTTATTTTAAATTCGTAAATTTACTGCCATTTAAGTCGCCCAATGGTGTCTGTTCTTTTGGATATGTCCGAAAGAACAGACACCGTATGAATAATTTTATATATGCCCCCGATAGGCCAATGACACTTCCTGTGTGGGTGCACAAATATATTTGATCCATTGCGGGAGCATTAGGCTGTAAGCAAGAGGAAGTAATAGCAGGGGGCACTACCAAATGTCTCCAACAGTCAAATTAAGCTTCTTCAATATTCCTACAGGCAGCTTCACCTTTCACTCTTCTAGTCCATGTTCTCTTAATACTACTTCTATTTATGCTATCAAAATCCCATTTCCCATTACAAATTTTCCATCTTCCTTACATTTTCTTAAGTAATTTCTTTATCTCAGCAGTTACATTTTGAGCTGATTCATCATCTGCAAAGCTTGTTTGGCATATAAACCTGAAGGCTGTTTTAGGAGTTGCCCTTGTGTTTATCTTAGCTATAATGTGTTCACTAATGCTAACCCCAAGTTTTTCCAATATTCCTAATTTTTTATCCATTATCAGACCTAGTCTATCCTGGAATTACCCCCACTTGGTTTCATATTTATAACCTTGTATTCACTTTACTAGAGGTGCTGTTCTTTTTGCCAGCACACTTTATTAATTTTCTCTAAATTTAACTTAACTCAACCCATTTCCCTTTTAATATTTTATAAGTTTGAGCTCTTTACCTGATAAAGGGACCCAACATTACACATTCCAACCAATAAAAAATCACAGTTTTGTTTGCACTGATGATACTTTGGATGATGATGATGATGTTTTAGGATGCAAAACTACTGTGGTCATAAGTGACCAACTCAACTTGTATCAGCAACCTGTGCTAAAATAAGCAAAGAAAAAGGAAGAGCTAAAACCTATCAACTTTAAAATGAGAGTGCTTAAGAAATAATAACTCCCTGGGTCAGATTTCCTCGTGGCAAAGAAGACAGCTATAGTCCCCTGTGGGCAGGGGGAGAGGGGGGGAGGAGGAGTTAAATTTCCCTTGCCATAATTGTGCTAAGTGTTTGTCATAAGATAAAATTTTGGACAAGTCCGAAAGAAAACACAAACTTTGAAGGAGACGGTTAAAATGTGAACACTGTGCCCGAAAGTGGCAGTCAGTCAGGGTCTACGAACAGTGACCGCAAAGAGGGGCGGGGTCACTGCACAGTAAGTGACGGTGAGAGAAACGGCAGTGTCCTATGCGCAGCTGGGCAGTAATGACCTTTTTGCAGCGATATGGCTGAGAGGAGGTCAACCAAGCAGTGGGGCAAGTCTTAATATCCTGGAGTTTGTTCCCATGGAAGGAGGACCAGTGTGCATGCCAAAGCGATACCACATGCCATGAGACTTCCGCCTGAAAGTCACCTGGAGGAATGGAATAGGCAGCTAGCCGGCATAGAGAAGCTGCTACCTTGGCAGCAGTATCCGCACACTCATTCCCTGATATTCCAACATGACCAGGAACCCACAGGGAAAGTACAGTGGTTCCAGTGACATTATGTGAGTAGAGGCATTCCTGAACATGCTGTACTATGGGGTGGACTGGGTATAGCTCACTGAGGCTCTGAAGAGCATTCAGGAAATCTGAACAGATGACACTGTTAGGGAGAGAGTGTTGCTTGATGTACAGGGTGGCCTGATAAATAGCAAATAGCTCCACAGTAAAGATTGAACACTGGTCAGGAAAACGATATCAGGAGGAATTGCCACCAAGAACAAAGGTGCAACCGGCTCCATGGTTCGTTTTTCAGTTGGCGGTGTAGATGAAGTTTCTGTCCCCAAACTTGATTCAGAGAGCAAGAAACTAATTGCAGTGAACTAGTCAGGGGTAGTGTCTTTGGGAAATGAATGGAGATCAAAGTTTACCTGGACCTCAGGGTGAAGCCGTGATGGTGAAGAACTCTTTCCCACAGAACATGACAGGGAGCATAAAGCCAAGCTGCAGGAGCAGCAAACGGAAGCGGATTCCAGGAGGTAGGAGATAAGATGGACAAACCGTGAACTGATGATCAAGAGATGCATTAAAAAAGGAAGCCTAGGTTGGGTAGCTGCACAAAGCTGACAAACAGCTCATGTAACGCCTGAGAAGGACGTATCTCCGGTAGGACAGCAGCAGTTTGGCAGCTTCAGCATAGACACACTCTACTGGACTAGTACAGAAGGCTCCTGTAGCCGATGGAGTCCTTTATGGTGGATCATGTTGAGGCAACATAAAATAGATGATCATGCAGATGAGTATACTATACATCCATAGTCCATTTTCGAGCGGACTAGAGAATGGTACAAGCGGAGGAGAGTGGTCCAATCTGCTCCCCAGGAAGTGCCGCTTAATACTCTGAGGACGTTGAGTGAGCAGGATCAATGAGATTCTAAGTAAGAAACGTGGGAGGGCCAACAGTTTCCTGTCAAACATGAGTCCTAAGAATTTCACTGTGTCAGCGAAAGGAAGGACAGCGAGACCTAGGTGAAGAAATGGGTGGGGGGGGTGGGGGGGAGGGGGGGAAATTCCATTCACTGCCAAAATTTCATGCAGACCATTTTGTCTGCTGAAAATTAGAAACTGTTGTTTGTGCTCCAAAAGTAGAGATGGTCTAGGCACCACTGAAGAAGTCACTTGAGGAGACATGTCCTGTGAGAGCTGCAATAGATGGCAAAGTCATCTATGAAAAGGAAAGCTGAAATACCTGGTGGAAGACACAACATAACAGGGTTGATGGCTATTGCACAGAGAGTGACACTAAGCTTTGTGGTACACTGTTCTCCTGTATAAAAGTGTTCAAAAGGGTCGAAACCACACGCACCTTAAAAACACTGTTTTTCAAAAATTCTTGAATTAAAATAGGCAGACGACCCCAGATGCCCGAAGCATGTAAAATCTGGAGGATTCCCGTCCTCCAACAGGTGCCATATGCCTTCTCCAGGTCAAAGAACACCGCTACTGTTTGGCATTTCCATAAAAAATTGTAAATCACATGAGTGGATAAGGCGATAAGATGATCCACAGCAGAGTAGTGCTTACAAAAACCGCATTGGACAGGCGTGAGCAAATTCTGAGACTCTAGCCACCACACCAGATGACTATTAATCACACTGCTAGTGAGGGAGATTGGACGGTAACTAGAAGGAAGATGTTTGTCTTTACCCGGCTTTGGTACGGGTATGACGATGGGTTCATGCCAGCATCTAAGGAACGTTCCATACCTCCAGATGAGGTTGTATGTTTGGAGAAGAAAGAGCAGGCCTTTGGGAGAAAGGTATTGTAACATCTGAACGTGAATGCTGTCTGGTCCTGGGGAGGAGGAGCGTGACAAAGAGAGTGCTCGATGAAGGTTGGTTGGGGTTTGAAAGGGACTAAACAACTATGGTCATCAGTCCCTTTTCCAGTCACAGAGACTACATAATAGACTGCTAAAATAGGATATAACATGTTAAACTACATCAAATCGTATATGTAAAACGTCAGATCAAAGAAACAACAAAAGGGAAGAAAGAAGAGATTTAAAAGAGAAGACCAGAGTGTCCAGGCTGGGTGTTCACAGAAATGACAAAAAAAGAATGTCCAGCCACTCTGCAACACATTAAAATCACCTGCCTAACAATATTAAGCAGGTTCAGAATAAATAGATAAAGCATACTCAATAATGTCAGATGTAATTGTAGAATCCACTGTTACAAATAAAAGTTAAAACAGAATCAGCCACAGAGGCATTGTCAACTAAAATAAGTTCGCCTCTGAAGGGCGAAGGTTGGGCATTTGAGAAAGATGTGGGTGACTGTCAAAGGCGCACCACATCCACAGTGAGGAGGATCCTCGCGACAGAGAATGTGACCATGCGTAAGTCAAATATGGCCGATGCAGAGTCGGCAGAGGACGACAGAATCTCTGTGAGGATTCTGCATAGAGGACCTCCACATGTTGGCTGTCTCCTTTATTAGTCGCAATTTGTTGGGATCCTTAGGGTACGCCATTCTGTACTCCACAGACCAAGAACGCAACTATGTAACATCAAACGGGTGTCAGAAGCTGGGATACCTATATCCAGGGTTGGTTTATGGATAACCTCTTTCGCTAACCTGTCAGCCATCTCATTTCTGTCGAAGCTCAACATGCCCTGGTGTCGAGACAAATACTACCGACCACCAACAATGGTCGATTTTGTATAGGGATTCTTGGACGGCCTTAATAAAGGGATGGTGAGGGAAGCACTGATCAAGAGCCTGTAAACTGCTTAGGGAGTCACTGCATATGAGGAAAGACTCCCCCAGAGCAGGAACGAATGTGATCAACTACACAAATGATGGCTACCAGCTCAGCAGTGAATACACTGCAGCCATCCAAGAGGAAATGCAGTTTCTTATGTCTGGCATGGGTATATGCAAACCCGACACAACCATCTGCCCTTGAGCCATCAGTGAAGATTACTGTATAGCCCTGGTACCCATCTAGAATTGACAGGAATGCCTGCAAAGTGCCTCTGGGTGAACGGAGCGTTTGGAGTGTTGTTTCAAGTCAAGTCAAAGTAGAGGTCAAGGTAGACATCATGGTGGCGTACACAACTAGAATTTAAAAAAAGATGGTAGAGGAAAAGACCCCAATTCACACAGAAGACACCTAACGCGGACACTGACCGTCAAGCCCGATCTCTGTTGCTGTTCCAGTATCTGGAGAACTCTGTTTGGAAAAAGGAAACGGTAGTTGGGATGAGTCGGCATACCACATCCGTGGGCTGCGTAATTCGCCCTCAGTTGTTGCTGCCTGATTTGCAGAGGAGGCACCCCAGCCTCCACAAGGAGACTGTCCATAGGGCTTGTTCTGAATGCCTCTGTCGCAAGTCGAATGCCACAGTGGTGGATAGGATCCAGAAGCTGAAGCTGATGCAGAACCATATACTACACTCCCGTAGTCCAAACGTGACAGAACAAGGGCTTTGTAATAGTGCAGCAGGGTGGTGGTGGTGGTGGTGGTGGTGGTGGTGGTGGTGGACGACATGAGGAACCACACAACGAGGTCATCAGTCCCTTTAACTCCAAATTGTATATGGTACGGAACCCAACGAAAAATGCGGGAAAGCTAAAAGACCATTACACTAGGAACACTAGGAATTAAAATCATCTCACCAACAAGACTAAAACCAACTTACGGTAGCAAAAGCTACAGTGTCCACTCCCATAGCTCCGGAAGCGACTACAACCTTTAACCACAAGTTACTAATGGCACAGTGGTCAACATATCACAGCTTCAGAGTAGGGAGAAATAAAATGACGTTGAAAAGTAAGAGAGTGGGGGATTTGGGGGGAGAAGGCTCTAAACCCCACAAACAGCCAAGAGTCACAAACCCACTCACGCCGACCAAGCGAGTCCTAGAGCTGAGAATAAAATCTACTTTCACGGAGGAAGGCAAGGACGCAATCAACAATCTGTGGGTCATCCGCCAAAACTAGAGGCAACGAAGGCGGTAGGCCATAGTTGCCACGAAGTGTCAAATGGAGAGGACATTCAACCAGAATATGAGACACAGATTGTACGGCTCCACAATCACAATGTGGAGGATTGTCATTGCGTAAAAGAAATCCATGGGTCAGCCAGCAGTGTCCAATACGGAGGCGACAGAGGACAGTCGATTTTCTCCGGGAAGGGCATAAAGATGAACTCCAAGCTGCAGTCGTATCTTTGATAGTGCGGAGTTTATTGGAAGGGGCAGTAGCTATCCAACTGCTATCCCATGAGGAGTGAAGCAAAGATCTGATCTGCACTCGCAGATCCGCACCCGGGATTAGAAAGGGAGGAGGGCAGCGAGTAATTGCTAATCTAGCCAACTGGTCAGCCTCTTCATTCCCTGAAATACCGACATGGCTTGGCACCCAGAGAAAGGTAACGGAGCAGGCAGCACGATGAAGGACAGCAAGGAGATCATGGATGGTAATAACTAAAGGATGGGAGGGGAAACATCGATCAATGGCCTGCAGACTGCTCATGGAGTCAGCACAAATTAAACCACGTTCCACGGCAGTCTGTTTAATAAAACAGAGGGCTCTATAAATCGCCATCAGCTCTGCCGTGAACACACTGCTTGCCTCTGGCAGAGAATGGCATTCCGCCCCAACAGGAGATGTAAAAGCATATCCGGAGTGGCCCGCAAATTTCGAGCCATCAGTGTAGAAAATAGACGCTCCCTGAAACTCTTCTAGTACTGGGCGCGCCAAATGCCGAAAGACCATGGGGAAAATTAAAGCTTTTGGGCCCTGGAAGAGATCCGCCTGAATTAGTGGTCATGGCACCATCCACGGGGGTGTGCGTGCAGTGAAATGGGGGGGGGCACAATCTAGGGAAGAGAAGTGGAAATCTCTACAAAGAGAGGCAAGTCGCAGTCCGACGGGAAATCCCACCCACGGCCGGGTATCAGGGGGTCGAAGCCCTTCATATGCAAAAAGAACCTGGTAAGCGGGATGAGCAGGATATTGCCGGATGGCGATGGCATAAGACGCCAGAAGCTGATGTCGCCTGACCTGAAGAGGGCAGATTCCCACCTCAACAAGGAGACTGTCGACCAGGCTAGTTGGGAACGCAACTGTAGCCAAGCGTACACCATAATGGTGAACCGGATCTAATAATTTCAGGGTAGAAGGAGCTGACGAGGCATAAACTTGACACCCAAAGTCCAATCGGGACAAGATTAGAGCCCAATAGATACGAAGGATAGTTGTTTGGTCTGCACCCCAAGATGAATGAGCAAGGAAACATAGGGCATTAAGTTTCCTCATACAACTAATCTTTAGGTGGCGAATATGGGGCACACAAGACAATTTTTTATCGAAGACAAGACCCAGAAAACGATGCTGTGCTACAACTTCCAGGCGCTGATTGCCCAAGAACAGTTCTGGATCAGGGTGAACTGTAGTACGATGACAAAAATGCATCACCCTCGTTTTTGAGGAGGGAAACTGGAAACCATGTGACGTAGCCCACATTGAAGCCCACCGAATGGCGCTCTGGAGCTGACGTTCAGTAGAGGCTACTAAGTAGGAGCTGTACCATATGCAAAAGTCGTCGACATACAATGTCGGGGTTACCAGCGACCCAACAGAGCTCACCAACCCATTGATGGCGATTAGAAAAAGTGTAACACTCAACACTGAGCCCTGGGGGACGCCGTTCTCCTGTATCCGAGGGGAGCTAAAGGAAGAGCCAACTCTGACACGGAACAGGCGGTGGGATAAAAACTGACGGATAAAAATTGGTAAAGAGCCTCTGAGGCCCCAGTCATGAAGAGAACGTAAAATATGATGACGCCAAGCAGTGTCGTACGCCTTATGCAGATCGAAGAAGACTGCTACCAGATGATGTCTTTTAGAGAAGGCCTGTCTGATCGCAGTCTCCAGTCGAAGTAAATGGTCAATAGGGGATCGTCCCTTCCGGAACCCACACTGGTAAGGGGAGAGAAGTCCCCGGGATTCAAGAACCCAGCATAATCTGCGGGCTACCATTCGTTCAAGTAGTTTACAGGGGACACTTGTCAGGCTTATTGGTCGATAACTGTCCAGTGCCAACGGGTCCTTGCCAGGCTTGAGGGCAGGGACCACAATACTCTCCCTCCACTGAGAGGGGAACACCCCTTGAAGCCAAATACGGTTAAAAACTTTTAGGAGAAATTATCGTTGTGAGGGGTTGAGGTGTTTCAGCAATTGATTATGGATATCGTCAGGGCCAGGTGCTGAATCACAAGAAGAGGAGAGGGCCAGCGATAGTTCCCAATCAGTAAAAGGTTTGTTATATGGTTCCACCTGGTGAGAAGTAAAGCCTAATTTGAACGTTTCAGCCTGGTGTTTCTTAAAGAGAAAGGTCACCGGATATGAAGTTGAAGCTGATACATTGGCGAAGTGAGTTGTAAGATGTTCTGCAATGACAGATGACTCTGTACAGACCCCATCAGGCAGGGCAAGGCCAGGGATGGAAGACGGCCACCAGTTAACTTGGATAGATCGGAGCATAGCCCACACATTTGTCAGAGGGACAGAAGAGCCCAACTAGGAGACAAAATGCTCCCAGCATGTCCGTTTACTTTGTTTGATTAAGTAACGAGCTCTGGCATGGAGACGTTTGAAATTTATTAGACCAGCAAGCGATGGGTGGCGCTTAAGATGTTGCAAGGCCCTACGGCGCTCGCGAATGGCTGCGGCAACAGTTGCATTCCACCAAGGGACCGGCCGGCGAGTAGGAGGGCCTGTCGACCGGGGAACAGCGGCGTTGGCAGCTTGGGTAATCATGTTGGTCATTTGGCTTATAATATCAACTATACAGCCTGAGGGGGAAGATGGGAACACAACCTGAGATGTATATAGCGGCCAATTAGCACGACGGAATACCCAGTGGGATACCCTGGCTCATGGTAGGTGTGACGGAAGTGAAAGGATCAACGGAAAGTGGTCACTATCGCAGAGGTCGTCATACGCCGACCAGTGAAATAAAGGGTGTAGAGAAGGAGAAGTGAGAGAGAGGTCTATGGCAGAAAAGGTGCCGTGAGTGGCACTAAAATGAGTTGGGGAACCATCGCTGAGAAGGCTCAGGTTGTGGTCAGCAAGAAACTGGTCTATGAGGCGGCCCCAGCTAGACGTATAAGCACTGCCCCACAAAGGTTGGTGGGCATTGAAGTCCCCAAGGATGAGGTAAGGAGGGGGAAGTTGCTGAAGGAGGGCAACTAGGGACGCGAGTGTTGGTGGCCTGTCGGGGGAGGTAGAGGTTGCAAATGGTTAACGGAGTGTCCAAGTGAACCCGGACAGCAACCGCTTCCAATGGAGTTTGGAGAGGAATCCAGGTACTGACAATATCTGTCCGGACCAAAGTACAAACCCCACCAGACGCCTGGAGGGGACCAACCCGGTTCCGACAAAAAGCATGGAACCCACGGAGGGTCAGTGAATGTGCATTCATAAACCTCGATTCCTGCAGGACGACACATGCCGCAGAAGAAAGAGAGATTAGCTGTTTAATTTCCAATAGGTAGCCATTACAATTCCATTGGATGATCACATCACGAGGATCTAGGCGGGAAGCGAATGGGGTAACGTCTGTCACGCTGCTTTGTCAGCGTCCGTCACCAAAGAAGAAGGGACAACATCCATAAATAGCTGATCAGCCTCAGGCTCAATGGGATGAGCGAGTTGCGGAAGCACAGTCGGCACCTCCAGTGGTACCGGAGGGGCTTTATCTTGTAACTTTGGTTTCTTCTTCTTCTTCTTCTTCTTCTTCTCCTCCTCCTCCTCTTTCTCTTTCTCTCTTGTGGGACGGGGAAGACCCACCCCAGAGAGAGAACTTTTGTCAGTTAGGTCTGGAACTGACAAAGATTGGGCGACATTTGAACTCACCGACTGGGAGTCCGATGGCTGACTGGAGGTCGAAGATCTCCAATCTGGGGAACGCCGGGACGGAAGGCCCTGAGATGGGGCACTGTCACCGGCAGGCGACGGAGAAGGGGTGCACTTCTCCGGCTGGGAAGGGGTGGGACACAAAGGGAGGGCAACAGGAGAGGGAGATGTGAGGGAGGGGTGGGAACGGGATGTAGGGGGGAGATGGGAGTGGGAAGGGAAGGGTGAAAGGTTAGAAGATAATGTCATAGCGAAGGTCGTCGCCATCTCCACGGGAAGCAGACATTCATATTTACCGCGGGTCTCAGGGTATGTCAAACGCTCCAGGGATTTGTACTCTTGTATTTTCTTTTCTTTCTTGAACATAGGGCAATCTGGCAACCGTGAAGAGTAGTGTTGATGACAGTTGACGCACACCGGCAGAGGAACACATGGGCTCCCCTCATGTAGTGGGCGTCCACAATCACCGCATACTGGGACTGCTGTACAGTGAGAAAACATCGCATGGGAGGTGATATGTAGGGCTTCACATCACATTGATATATCATTATCTTGACCTTCTCTGGGAGTGTGTCCCCATCGAAGGCCAAGATAAAGGCCCCAGTATTGACGCAGTTGTCTTTAGGTCCCCTCGGAACGCAGTGAACAAAATGTACACCATGCCGCTCGAGATTGGCCCTAAGCTCCTCATGAGTTGAAGGAGAGGTCCTGGTGGAATATCACACCCTGTACCATATTCAAGGATTTGTGCGGGAGTATTGTTACTGGAATGTCGCCAAGGGTGGTGCAGGCGAGCAAAGCTTCAGACTGGGCTGCCGAGACTGTTTTAATGAGCAATGAGCCAGATCTAAGTTTACTCATAGATTCCACTTCACCAAACTTGTCCTCTATGGTCTCAACAAAGAACAGTGGTTTAGTGTAGTAAAAGTTCCTCTATCAGTCCTTGTGCAAACCAGGTAGCGAGGAAAGGGTTTTGCTCCTAACTGGCGAGCCTGGCCTTCCTCCCAAGGGGTAGCGAGGGAGGGAAACATCCTCATATCTGCAGTAGCAGCATTAAAAGAGCTCTTCCTGTCTTGATAGACAGCCGATGCACGACCATTTTGGAGTCTAACTCTTTTCATAGTGCTAGACGTCCGCCCTGGTGTCACCCACTCCGAAACAGGGGCTCTCTCCATGGGCGTCATCCAGCCTCAGCAAAGGCCACCTGGCATGATGGCCATTGCCAGGAGTTCTGATACCCCCGAGGACAGGCATCAACTCCTTGGCTTGCATGGAGAGGTCGCAGCTCAGACACCAGTAGTGGACCCCTGTGGTGTCAGGGGGCTCAGCCAAAGGGTACATAACAGCCCCCCACATGGACTGGCTACATGTGCTGGGGACCTAGCAAGGAAAGGAAGTGGAAAGGAAAGGATAGGACCCGCTCCATAGGTCGGGAGTTCTTCCCCAATTGGCTCACACTTATCGGATAATTTTGTTATGGAAGGTCAAACCCCAAGGGGGGACCAAACTGGGCCGAAAACCGGTGTACACAGCAGACAAAACCAAAATTGCAGGACAATCGGTACCATGGGATAGCCAAGCCGTCATCTAGAGAAACGCCAAGAGACGGGGTTGGAGAGGGTGGGAAGGAGCGATTGGGAAGGGGAGGAGGGGGAACTAGGAGGGGTAATGCAGCCTGGGGAAAGAAGGAAAAAAGGCTGCAATGGCTTGGGGAACCGTGCGCGCCACACACGTACCCACAAAAGAGCTGTGGGCCCCCTGGGGGGAGTGCAGCAGGGTACTGCAATCTGCACCCCAAGTGGAACTGCTAAGGCACCAGAGGACGTTAAGGTGCCGCCAGCACTTCTGTTTAAGCTGGCGAATATGTGGTATCCACGTTAGCCGATCAGCAAATTCCAGTCCTAAGAAATGGTGAGTTTCTACTACAGTGAGTAGTTGGTCGTTAATATAATGCTCTGTATGTGGGTGGACCATCCGACGCCAACAGAAGTGCATAATGAATGTCTGAAACCCATGGGAGAGGGCCCATGTCTGCGCCCTGCATACTATGCAGCTGGCGTTCAGCAACACACATGCTAAAAGAGCTAAATTATATGAAGAAGACATCAGCATACAATGAAGGTGATACTGACGACTCAACTGCTGCTGCTAGGCTATTAATGGCAACTAAAAACAGAAGGACGCTCAATACCGAGCCCTGGGGAAACCCATTCTCCTGGGTACGTAAGGAGCTATGGAACGCCCTGACCTGTACACGGAAGGTACGTAGAGTTAAAAATTTTGGATAAAAAGTGGGAGTGAGCCCCCAAATTCCCAGCCATGTAAGGTGGTAAGGATGTGGCATCGCTAGGTCGTGACGTATGCCTTTAACAAATCAAAAAAGATGGCAACCAGGTGCTGACGTCAAGAAAAGGCTGTCTGGATGGCAGACTCAAGATGGACCAGATAATCCAAGACTGAGTGCTCCCAGCAGAAACCACCTTGGCATGGAGCCAACAGGTCGCGGGATTCAAGCACCCAACACAACTGCCAGCTCACCATGTGTTCTAGCAGTTTACACAGGACATTTGTAAAGCTGAATGGCCAATAACTGTCCGTGTCTAGTGGGTTTTTATCTGGCTTAAGCACCAGAATGATGGTACTTTCTCATCACTGTGACGGGAAGACATCTCCGCTCCAGATCTGATTAAACAAGGCTAGAACATCTCTCTTAGAAGTGTCAGATAGATGCTTCAACATCTGAGTGTGGATTCTGTCGGGAGCTGGGGCAGTGTCAGGGCAGTGCGCAAGGGCACTGAGAAACTTCCACTCACTTAACAGAGTGTTACACAGCTCAGGGTGGCGTGTGGTGAATGAAAGGGTTTTGCATTCAATCCGCTGTTTTAATGTGCAGAAGGCAGACGGATAATTTTGGAAAGCAGCAGCACGAGTGTAGTGCTCGGCAAAAGTCTCGGAGATGGCGCCGTGATCCGTACAGACAACTCCATCTATAGAGATCCCAGAAATAACTTTCTGGGTGTGGTATCCATGCAGGTATCAGATCTTCGTGCAACTTGGAGAGGGGAGGTACGCGACCCTATGGTGGAGACGTACCTCTCCCGACACTCCTGTTTGCGCCTCTGTATTATCTGCTGAGCACGAGCTCGGAGCCATTTAAACGCGATTAGAGTATCGGGCAGTGGGTGGCACTTATGGTGCTGAACAGCACGCCTACGGTCTCGGATGGCGTCTGTAACTTCCGACAACCACCAAGGCACTGCATGCTCAGCAGCAGACTCAATCGTCTTAGTGACATTCTCTACCACTACGTAGATCGTATCGTTCGGGAGAGGTTCATGAGTGGCAGCAGGACAGAATTCATCCCAGTTTGCGTTATTTAAAGCCCATTGAGGGGAGCATCCTGGTTATTGATGATGGGGTAGTGACAAAGATAGGAAAGTGGTCACTACTACACAAATCTTAGTGCATCCTCCAATTGACAGATGGTAAGGGCTGCAAACTGACAAGTCAATAGCCAAAAAAGTGCCATGCACCACACTGAAGTGCATGGAGGCACCGCTGTTTAAAAGGCAGAGGTCGAGCTAGGGCATTATGGTCTCGACATCTCTGCCACGGCCACTGGCTATTGCACCACCCTACAGGGGGTTATGGGCATTAAAATCGCCCAATAGCAAAAAACGGCGGTGTTAGTTGGGATATCAGTGCAGCTAATATGTTTGGTGATACAACATCATCATCTGGTGGGAGATATAAGCTGCAGATAGTTACGTCATGTGGTATCCGTACTCTGAAAGCCACAGTTTCTAAAGGTGTGTGAAGGGGGCACAGGTTCACAATAAACAGAGTTAAGGATGTAGAGACAGACTTCAACTGACACCCTACGATAAACGCTGCGACTTTTGTAGTATCCCCTGTACCCACAAAGGGCCGGGGTCCGCAATGCCGGGAACCAAGTCACCTGGAGGGCAATGCAGAAAGCAGTGTGTGGGGCTTAAAAGTTGTCGTGCAATTCCACTGAAGCATGGTCTGAGAAGACATGAGGTACTAAGGACGGCTTTTATACCTCAGAATCAGTTGCTTTCATAGTGGTCTCAGCCTTTTCACTAGTTTTCTTTTCTTCTTTTGTGTCTCTCACTGCTCCTTCTGCTTCTCACATCTGGTGGGCTTCACTGACTCAGTCTCCGAGACTGAGCATGACCTCGAAGCCCTATGACCGGCCTTTGTTGGCACTGTCTGGCACTCACTGGGGTCCGCTTTTCCAGTGGAGGAAGCCGAGGAAGGATGGGATGCAAGTGAGAGGAGCCAGAGGAGTCTGCTCCTTCTCTGGCTTAGGGGTGGAGACCGATGTCCCTGGTGTTTGGGGGAGCATTGCTCCCAAAGTTGGAGTTTTGGGAGCAACAATGGAAGAGGTTCCCCCAACCATCTGGGGGATGGGTGGAGGTGGTAGAGCTTGTTGGCCCACTGCCACTGGCTGAACAGTTAGTGATCTTGATGCCGTAGATAGTGACGACAAAGCAGCTGTAGCATAAGAGGTGATCATGTTTACAGAATGGAGTTTCAAGTACTTACGTTTAGCCTCTGAGTATGACAGCCTATCCAAGGTCTTATATTCCATGATTTTCCTCTCTTTGTGCAAAACTGTGAAATGTGGCGAGCAGGGTGCTTGATGTTGGTTGCAGTTGACGCAGACTGGAGGAGGGACACATGGGACATCAGGATGAGATGCATGTCTGCATTCCCGGCAGGATGGATTGGCATCACACTGGGATGACATGTGCCCAAACCTCTAGCACTTGAAACAACACGTAGGAGGAGGAATGTAGGGCTTAATGCTGCAGCGGTAGATCATCACCTTGACCTTCTCAGGCAATGAATCAATCTCAAAAGCCAAGATGGAGCACCGGTGGCAACGCGGTTCTCCTTCGGACCCAAAAAAATACGCCGGATAAAGTAAACGCCTCGCTGCTCTAGGTTTGCTCATAGTTCGTCATCAGATTGCTAAAGGAGGTCTTTATGGAATATAATGCCTCGGACCATGTTTAAACTCTTGTGAGGTGTTATTGTAACGGGAACATCACCCCTTTTCACAGGTAAGCAGTGCCCGTGACTGTGCTGGGAATGACGATGTTATGAGGACTGTCCCTGGTCTCATTTTAGACATGCCCTCGACCTCTCCATACTTATCCACCAGGTGCTCCACAAAAAATAATGGCCCCGCTTGCCTGGGTAACCCTTATACAAATGAGGTGTGGCAGGTTCCTCAGAGGTTGCTCGCTAGAGACTGTTCAACCTCAACAGCCATGCCTCTCCTCAGCACATAGCACACTTGACATTGAGGTTTTTTTAATAAGAGGTTTGTACCGTCCTCGCGACCCAGGCGATTAAGCCAAGATCCCCGGACAACGTTCCACTGTCGCGCAGAACGATGGTTGTTGAAACACGCACAGAGCTTATGGTATAGCGGACTGTTGGCCCAACACAGCTCGCGGCTCAGGACCCCGGGTTCGCCAAGCCCGTACTCAGAAAATTAATGCTGAGCCCCTGAGGGACTCCTTGATGAAGCTCCCTCAGAGTAAATTTGGTGTTGTAGCACTCAAGGTTCTGAGAGGAGAAGGATAGTGGCTTTGCTTCTGCTGCTCGTTTTTGAGGGAGCAAAGCAGGATGGTAGTGCTCAGAGCTCGAAATATCAACAAAATAGTGGCCCAAGGTGTTGGAGATATCATTGAGGTCCACAACGGTGTCATTTACAACTGTGAGACCAGGGATTGGGGAATGGACCGAGGTCCCAGATAGTCGATGGAGGTTACACCAGACGACTGAAGAGGGGGTAAAACTGTTAAAGGACAACTAGCTGGGTCATTTACTATCACAAATAATACGGAAGCACTGGCCGCACAACTGTATAAGCAGATGCGGTTCTCCAATGTGGGATGATGTTTGAAGATGCAAAGTGCACGTCTCCGGGCTCTGATGGCATCACAGCATGCCTCATTCCTCCAGAGGCAGGGGTGAGTCATCGTGTGCAAGAGGAACAAGGGATGGAATGTTCTGCGGCTGAAAGAATTGTGCTTGTGAGGTAGTCTACCCTGTCATCAATATTGGAAAAATGATCATCAGTGAAGGTGGCTAAGGAAGAGTAGAGCTGCCAGTCAGCTTTGGAGAGTTGCCAGGAGGGTGAACGTACCAATGTAGTGGACATCAGCATGCGGACCACACATGGAAAGTTGTCACTGGAGTGTGTATTCGAAAGGGCTGACCACTCGAGCTGACGGGCAAGTGGAGTAGCACAGATGGAAAGGTCCCAATTGGAAAGGGTATGGGTGGAATCAGAAAGGAACTTAGGTTCACCAATATTGAGGCAGATGAGGTTTAGATGGTTAAAAATATCAACTAAAAGAGAGCCTCTCTGGAAGGCGTGAGGAGAGCCCCAAAGGGGATGGTGGGCACTGAAATCGCCGACAAGCAGAAACGGAGGAGGAAGCTGATCTATAAGGTGTAAAAGAACAGCTCCGGTGACAGTTGAAGAAGAGGGTGTGGGTAAACAGTGCGCAGTGAGAAGGAAAAACCAGGAAGCATAAGACTAACAGCCACTGCTTGAAGCTGGGTGTTTAGAGGGATGATGTAACTGTAGATGGTGTCCCATATGAGCAGCACGACGCCTCCATGAGCCGGAATTCCTGCTATAGGGGGAAGGTCAAAAGTATGGAATTGAGGAAGATGAAAGTGATCATGGGAGTTGAGTTTTGTTTCTTGTAAACAGAGAACCATTGGAGAGTAGGTTTGGAGAATAAGCTGCAGTTCTGCTCGAATAATGCAAATATTCCACCGGATGAGTGTTATGAATGATGGAAACAGCCTGGAGACATTATTTCATTGCATCCGTGGTCGTCACTCCTTGAGAGGGAGTGACGTCCTTAAGTTGCATAGGAGGCTCAGATGGGGCAGGTGATAGCATAGCCCCCTGGGAGGTCATGGTGGCTTCTTCCTGCGACATACGCCATTTCTTTTTCTTCTTCTCTGCCTTATCTGTGTGAGAGGAGGAGTCCTTGGAAGTGCTAGACTTGGGTATATCTAGGTCTGAAAGGGACCTTGTAGATTTTGGGCCTGCAGACTGCCAATCCTGTGACTGAGCTGCAGCAGTCATTTTTCACAAAGAAGAGAGGCTTGGCAGCAGTGAATGTCTCCCCTTCTGTCCTGGAACAGAATGAGTATCTTGGAAATGGTTTTGCACCTGACTGACTGGCCTGGCCCTCATCCAATGGAGTAGCCAAGGATGGAAAGGCATGGGAGACAAAACAGGAACCGAACAACTATTTCTCTCTCTAGAGACTTTGGCTGCCAAAGAGTGGCCAGACATGGCTGGCGTTTCATGTGTGAAAAGTCCACCCCGATACCACCCACTCCAAACAGGGTCTCTCCCCATTGGCGCCACCCAGCCACAGCAACACCCACCTGGCTTGATGGACATTGCCGGGAGTCTTGATACCCCAGGAAGATAGGTATCTACTCCTAGGCCTGCATGGGGAGGTGACATCTCAGGTATCGGCAGTGTGCATTCAGGGGGCTCAGCCTAAGGGTTGCTCAGTTACCGCCAGCCAGTACACACATCATACAGCAGCAGCAGTAGCAGCAGCAGCAGCAGCAGCAGCAGCTCTACACTGTAAGTTAACCGGCTTCTTAATAGAACCGACTTTTTTTTCTTCATTTCACGTGTGCTTACTCTTACAGTTCATCAAACTTTTGTGTGCTCGCGTGTTTATTTATTCAGAATCACTTTTGGTTGTCAGATGAGTGTTGATATTTTGATTTATTAGCTCATGTATATATTTTTCAGATTCGCCGTTAATAAACAGTTTAGCGTTTGGTATATATTTTTCGAATCTCACTGTTTATCAAACTTTTGTGTCCTTGAACGTATATTTACTCAACTTCGCATCAAAGGAACAGTTTAGTGTCCACATAGGCATACTTAGCTTCGCGTCAAAGTCACAGTTTGGTGTATTCTCCCACAGTTTAAATCTCAACAGTTGTACAGTTTGGAACATACATAGGTTTTTAGAATGGCTAGGAACTGTGACTGCTGGCGAACGGATGCAGACCGAGTTTGTGACTCTTCACTCGCAGCTTCAGGCGGCGTTGGCTTCTCTGGCAACGCTTGAGACTGTGGTGGATGGGCGCCACTGTTGTGCCCTCCGATCGACCTGCGGCTGTGGACAGCCTGCCAACTGCCCGCGAGGGGGTCACCTCCCAATCCGTGGTGGATTGGGAGGTCTCCTCAGCATGTGTCAGACGGCGTAAGACTTCGCGGTAAACCGAAGTGGACGCCTTCTCAGTTGATCTTACGTACACATTCGAGGCACTGTCTGTGGCAGAGGATATTCCTGACACAGATGGTGTCGCTTGTCCTGTAGTCACCCGTCTGCCTGAAAGATCCATGCACTCACATAGGGTCGGTTTGTTAGTAGTTGGGAGCTCCAACGTTAGAAGGGCGATGGAGCCCCTTAGGGATATGGCTGCTAGGCATGCACTCCATGTGCATAATGGGGTGGGGGGAGTCATTCCAGATGTGGAACGGGTTCTTCTAAATGCCATGAAGAACACACGGTGCAACCAGCTGCAGATGGTGGCACATGTCGGGACCAACATTGTGTGTCACTTTGGATTGGAAGAGATTCTCTCTGGTTTCGAGTGACAATCATAAGTGGTAAAGACTGCCAGTCTTGCTTGCAAGATGAAGGCAGAGCTCACCATCTGCAGCATAGTCAACAGGACTAGCTGTGAACCTCTGGTTCAGAGCCAAGCGGAGGGTCTGAATCAGAGACTCAGATTGTTCTGCGACCATGTGGGCTGCAGATTCCTCAATTTGTGCCAAAGGGTGGTGGGTTTTCGGGTTCCGCTAAATAGGTCAGGAGTCCACTACACTCAGTACGCGACTGCATGGGTAGTGGGGCTGTGTGGCATGGACTGGGTGGTTTTTAAGGTTAGAGGGCCTCGGGAACACACAAAATGAGTTTCAGTCTCATAGGGTGCAAGTCAGACACAGAATGAAGACAGATCTAGGAACCATTGGTGTAACAGTTGTGAATTGACGTAACTGTGTTGGGAAAGTTCCAGAGCTCCAAGTGCTGATAGAAAGAACTGAAAGTACAAATCGTTATAGGTTCTGAAAGCTGGCTGACGCCAGAGATAAGTTCGGTCGAAATTATTACAAAGAGCCAAATGGTCTGCAGAAATGATAGGTTAAATAAAAAAGTGGGTGGCGTGGTTATTGCTGTTACAAATGGTTTATCCTGCAGCAAAAGTGAGGCAAGATATTTCCTGTGAGTTAGTATGGGTAGAGGTTGTACCTGACAACCAGATTAAATTAATAATTGGATCTTTTTATCGGCCCCCTGACTCAGATGATGCAATTGCTGAGATGTTCAAAGAAAGCTTGAATCGCATTTCTAACAGGTACCAGAAGCATACTGTTATAATCGGTGGCGACGTTAATTTACCCTCAATATGTTGGAATAAATATGTATTCAAAACCAACGGAAAATATAAAACATCGTCCAAAGTAGTTCTGAATGCTTTTTCTGAAAACTACTTCAAATAGTTAGTTCATGCACCCACCAGAATAGTAAATGGTTGCGAAAATACCCTTGATCTCCTAGCAACAAATAATCCTGAGCTAGTAAAGAGCATCAAAACAGGTACAGGGATTAGCAAACATAAGAGTTTGAGTAGCGAGAATAAATATCGAAATTCCCTAATGCACCAAAAATAAACGAAAAATATATCTATTCAAAAGATAAAAATTCACTTCACGCTTTCGTGAGTGATAGTGTCCATTACTTTCAAGGGCATAATATCAGTAGCAATCAAGAGATTTATACCAAATAAATTAATAAAACAGGGGACTGACCCCCCTCCGTGGTACACAGAACAAGTCAGATCACTGATGCAGAAGCAAAGAAAAACAAATGCAATATTTGAAGACACAGAATCCCTAAGACACAATCTTTTCCTTGGTTCCGAGGGCTGTGGGGCCAAGAGATGGAGAAGAGTGTGTGGCTGTCGGCCATGGAGGAGTTCTGCCAGGCTACGATCCTGGATAGGGGTAGTCCTGTAGGTACTCAGGAGTAATGTGAGGGCTGCTGTGGTGGTGGAGGTGCCCACAGATTTCAGCATTTGTTGTTTGAACGTTCGCATCATCCGCTCAGCAGCACCATTGGAGGCTGGGTAGAATGGTGAACTAAACAGGTGTTTGATGCCATTTGCATCACAGAACTGCTCAAAGGCTGTCGCTGTAAACTGGGGCCCATTGTCAGAGATGATGGTACGGGTAGACCCTCGATAGCAAGAATTTGTGTGAGGGCATTGAGTGTGGCAGTCGTGGTGGTGGACGCCATGCTGACTTCATAGGGTTAGTGGGAATAGGCATCGATGACAATAAGCCACATAGATCCCAGAAAGGGGCCCGCAAAGTCAAGATGGATGCGGTCCCAAGGTCGATGTGGAGCAGGCCAGGAAGAGAAAGATTGGGCTGGAGCAGCCTGGTGCTTACCACAAGTGGAGCAATTGCGGATGATGGCCTCCACGTCTTTGTTCAGACCTGGCCAATAAACGTGCCTCCTGGCCAGGGATTTCATATGTTACATACCCCAATGTCCCCGATGGAGAAGATCCAGAACCTGAGGGTGTAAAGCAGGTGGGATAACCACCCGGTGGGTATCGCCCTCAGCATCGAGTAGGAGAACACCATCAATGACAGACAATCAATGAGAGAGATGGGACCAGGCATGTAGCTGTGAGGCTGTCGACTTCGGGAAGTAAGTGGGCCACCCATGAAGTACATGATGGATGACCCGTCGTAAGAGGGGGTCCTGGCGTGCGTCTGCAGCAATGCGCGTGGCTGTGATAGGGAACCCATCTAAGGTATTTTGCGGTTCCAGATCAATGTGGAAACAGAAGACTTCATGTCGGTCAAATGCTGGATCAGGTCCTGAAGGCAGACGAGAAAGAGCGTCTGCGTTGGCATGTTGTGTAGTAGGCTTGTACTTAATGGTGTAATTGTATGAACTAAGAAATAGAGCCCAACGGTGGAGTCTTTGGGCTGTACGTTCTGGGAGCCGAGAGTGTGGCCCAAATAGAGCGACCAATGGTTTGTGGTCAGTAATGATGATAAACTTGGCCCCAAAAAGATACACATGGAATTTCTTAACCGCCAACGCCTCCTTTTCTATCTGAGAGTGGTTCTTTTGAGCAGGCATCAGGGTCTTTGACGCATAGGCTATCGGTTGTTCAGTACCATCATCATTGCGGTGTACCAACACTGCTCCAATGCCATATGGAGATGCGTCCCTGCCAAAACAAGGGGACGTGATGGTGAAAAGGGCGTAAGGCAGGGTGCCGCAACAGGCGCTTTAGCCGTTGAAAGGAATGCTCACAAGCATATGACCACCGGAACTGCACACCTTTCTTCCGGAGACAGTTGAGGGGGTGCATAATGTGGGCCACTTGTGGGAGGAACTTTTCATAATAGTTCACCTTTCCCAAAAACGCCTGCAATTCCTGTAGGTTTTGGGGGTGTGGTAGAGCATCGACCGCGATCTGTGGGATGGATTCTGTCTTTGGAAAAACTGGCATTTATGGAGGCGGCACCTGAGCCCGGCGTCCCGCAATGTGGTAAAGAGAGTGCGGAGGTTATGCAAGTGCTCCTGGCGTGTAGCCCCAGTAACAATGACATCATCAAGATAGTTGGCACAACCGGGTATAGGCATGGTTAATTGTTTGAGATACCTCTGGAAGATGGCTGGAGCCGAAGAAATCCCGAAAGGTAAACGTTTGTATTTGTAAAGACCAAAAGGGGTATTGATGACCACGATTCGTTGAGATTCCTCATTGAGCAGTATTTGCAAATAGGCGTCAGCCAGGTCTATCTTAAAGAAGTATTCGCTGCCAACAAGCTTCTTGAGGAGGTCCTCTTGCCGTGGAATTGGGTAGGTTTCGACCTGTGCCTGGGCATTGATGGTGGATTTAAAATCGCCACAAAGGTGGAGAGCGCCATTAGGCTTGAGGACCACTACCAGTGGTGTGGCCCAGCACTAGTTTTGACAGGTTCGATGACTCCTGCGGCGTGCAGACGGTCGAGTTCCAGCTTTACCGCCATCCGTAGGGAGACCGGAAGAGGCCGTGCACGGCAGAAACGGGGCACCGCATCTGGGTGTAAAGTAATACGTGCCTCAAAATTGGTTGCACACCCTGGACCCGGTTTGAACAGAGACGCAAAAGAGGCACAAAGGTCGTCGAGTTCCAGAAAGGAACTGTGTCAGAAATGACTTGCACCTCATCGGAGATGGAGAACCCAAACAGTGAGAACGCATCGAGGCCGAAAAT
This sequence comes from Locusta migratoria, assembly GCA_026315105.1. NCBI lineage: Eukaryota > Metazoa > Arthropoda > Insecta > Orthoptera > Acrididae > Locusta > Locusta migratoria. The sequence continues at coordinate 523,628,023 of CM048746.1, forward strand.
GTTTCCAGCTGAGTGGCTATTGACCACAAAGAGGGTTACAGGACGTGTAACCGTTTTGTAAGTTGCCAAAGTGGTAAACTGACCTTTCAGAGGAATTGCGCTGTCACCATATGCTACCAACCCTGGGAGGGCGGGTCCAATGCTGGGTAGCCGAGACGGGCATATGTCAGGAGGTTCACCAGGCAGACTGTCGCCCCTGTGTCCACTTGGAAGCGGACGTCATGGTTAGCTATTCTGAGATCAATAAACAATTTGGTAGCGGGAGAATCACCCTGGGGAACAATAGCCTCCATTTCATGAACTGTCCCCTGACGCCAATAAGAAGTCGGGGGAGACTGTCCTGCCATTTGCTAACAAACCGAATGGAGATGCCCATCTTTTCCACAACGACTACAGTGGGCCCAGCGGTCTGGACAGTCCGCCCATTGGTGCGCCGTAAACCAGTCAGGACAGGACGGTAAACCACGTTGCCTACGCCGACGAGAAGTGACCGGTCATTCAGAGGCCATGGACACGTCAGAGAGGGAAGGATCACAACGCTGCCGGCGGGGCAAGACCTTCCGAACGTTACGTCCCTTTTGCGGCGGTTGTACAGTTGCTACCTGAGGACGAGTCATGAGGCGCTCATTCGCCGCCTGTGCAATCTCTAAAGAATGTGCAATCTTCAGGATGTCCTCCAGAGAGGGGTCATCCAGCTTGAGGGCCGCTGTCCGCACTTCTGGATCTGGAGCCAACTGAACGACATCAGGGATGAGAGAGTCAGCATAGGAGGTTTTACAAGATGGGTTCGAGCACGTGAATTCACAACGCCGACTCAGTCCTTGCAAATCTGTCACCATGACCGATATGATTGAGCTGGCTGTTTGTGATACTGATGGAATTCGAGGCGCGATGTGACAACGTGAAATCATTGCGAATAATAATTCAAAAGCAATGCGCACATCTCCTCAAATGTCAGTGCCACCAGATTGGAGAGGGAGGCCAACTTCTTCTGTAAGAAAAATGTCTCAGGGGAAGCCCAAGAAAGAAAAAGCAACCGTTGTAGAGCGTCATCAGAGACCCGAAATGCGGCAAAGTGCTGTTTCAGCCGCTGAAAGTAAGTATCCCAATCCTCTTTGGTGTCATTAAAGGGCGGAAATGCAGGGGGGCAGAAATCCATCAACAACATGACAACCGCTTGTATGGTTTGTAAACCCTGAACCTGTAAGTGTTCCGCCAACAGTTGAATTTCCTGTCGTAACAAATCAGTTTGCTGCTGCTGTAGGAGCAACTGTTGTTGTTGCTGCTCCACGAGATGCACAAGTCATTCGTCCACGAGTCGTGATGGAAACTTTCACCTCGTCGTCAATTATAGTGACCGAAGGTCGGACTGGGTCGGGAGCGACTAGCGACGACCGACCGATCAAGTGTCGCCGCTAACGAGAAACACTACACGAGACCACAGAGATGACAAACAATGACAACAACTAATCAAAAACAAAGACCAAAATGCAAGCCAATCGGAACCGTCATGGAACAAGTACGAAGTCTGATAACCACTGAATACCGAAAGTAAACTGAGCGCAGTCAACACAAGACTGAGGAGTAAGCTGTGGCTCCGGGCCCTATATAGTGCGGCTCTCTGCGCAGATGGCCAGCACGGTAGGCGTGCCACGGCGTGCAGCGCTTTAGTGGCGATGGCAGCGTTAGTAGGTTGTGCGCGCTGCCTCACAGCTGCTGTCATAGTCCATGTGGTCTGGCGGGCTCTCAAACATATCGTACCGGGATACCACAGTCTTCAGTCCGGAGACTGGTTTGATGCAGCTCTCCATCCTACTCTATCCTGAGCAAGCCTCTTCATCTCCTCATAAGAACGACAACGTACATCCATTTGAATACGCTTACTATATTGATCTCCTTGAATTCCTTGATGTCTAAGAATGTGTTCTACCAATTGATCCCTTCTTTTGGTCAAGGTATGCCAGATATTCCTTTTCTCCCCAATTCTTATCAGTACCACCTCATTAGTTACGCAATCCACCCACCTAATCTTCAGCATTCTTCTGTAGCACCACATTTCAAAAGCCTCAATTCTCCTCGTCTGCAATGTTTATCGTCCATGTTTCACACCCATACAAAGTGACACTCCACACGAATGCCTGCAGAAAGGACTTCCTTGTGCTTAAATTGATATTCAATGTTAACAAATTTCTCTTTTTCAAACACACTTTTCTTCACATAGCCGTTCTACATTTTATATCCTCTGTACTTCATCCATCATGTGTTATTTTAGTGCCCAAGTAAGAAAACTCATTTAACAACTTTATTGATTTGTTAACTAATTTCATTCCTTCAGCATCGCCTGATTTACTAAGCCTCCATGCCATTAACCCTTGTTTTGCTCTTGTTAATGTTCATCTTATATGCAACTTTCAACACATTGTCCAATCCGTTCAATTTCTCCCCCAGGTCCTTTGCTGCCTCTGACAGAATTACAATGTCATCAGAAAAATGCAATTTTTTATTTCTTCACCCTGAACTTTAATTCATTCTCCAAATTTTTGCTTGCTTTCCTTTATAACTTGCTCAGCGCACAAATTAAATAACATTGGAGAAAGGCTACAACCCTGCCCTACTACCTTCCTAACCTCTGCATCCCTTTCATGCCCTTCAAATATGATGACTGCTGTTTGGTTTTGTACAAGTTGTAAATAACCTTCCGTTCCCTATATTGTTCTCCTGCTGATTTCAGAATTTGAAAGACAGTATTCCAATCAGCATTGTCAAAAGCTTTCTCCAAATCTACAAAAGCTAGAAATGTAGGTTTGCCTTTCCTTAATCTATCATCTAAGATAAGCCGTAATGTGAGTATTGCCTCTCGTGTTCCTACATTTTTCTGAATCCAAACTGGTCTTCCCCAAGGTCAGCTTCTACCAGCTTTTCCATCCTTCTGTACATAATTTGTGTTAAGATTTTGCAAACATGACTTATTAAACTGATGGTTCTGTAATTTTCACACCTGTCTGCATCTGCCCTTTTTTTTTTTTTTTTTTTTTTTTTTAAGTCTGAGGGTATTTCCCCTGTCTTGTACATCTTACACACTGGGTGAAATAGTTTTGTCATGGCTGGCTCTCCCAGAGACTTGAGTAGTTCTGAAGAAATGTCATCCACTCCAGGGGCCTTGTTTCGACTTAGATCTTTCAGTGCTCTGTCAAATACTTCTATCAGTATAATATCCCCTATTTCATCTTCATTTACTTATTATTCCCTTCCTACGATGTTGTCTCTAAGTTCATTTCCTTTGTAGAGTTCCTCTATGTACTCTTTCCACCTTTCAGCTTTCCCTTCTTTGCTGAGAAATGGTTTTCCATCTGAGTTCTTTGTATTTATACAGCTGATTTTCTTATCTCCAAATGTTTCTTTTATTTTTCTGTAAGCAGTATCTACTTTTCTCTTATTTATACATTCTTCTACAGACTTGCATTTGTCTTCTAGCCACTCCTGCATAGCTATTTTGCACTCCCTGACAATCTCATTTCTTAGTCATCTGTACTCCATTTTTCCTGTTTCATTTACTGCATTTTTATATTTTCTTATTTCATCAATTAAATTTAGTATTTCCTGTGGTATCCAAGGATTTTTTGTAGGTATTGCCTTTCTACCTCTTTTGTCTTCTCCTGCCTTCACTATTTCATCTCTCAATGCTACCCATTCTTCTTCTACTGTTTTATTTCCTCCTGTTTCTGTCAATTGTTGCCTAAAGCTCCCTCTGAAATTCTCAAGAACTTCAGGTTCCTTACATTTATCCAGATCCCATCTCCTTATTTTCCTACCTTTTTGCTTTATCTGACCCTAGGTATGTCTTACAGTTTAAAACCTGGTTCCGAAATCTAAGGTAAAAAGAAGAAATGAACCTCTTATGAGAGGCTGCTCCAAACCCTTTTGCTCACAGGGAGAAACACGAACTCACCCATCCTGTCAAAGTGTTTAAGATAAAATCTTATAGCTGAGAACAAAACCCACTTTCATGATGAAACCCAAGGACCCTGTCAATCATTCATGAATCATCGCCAAATCTACAGCCAATGAGTGCAGAATTCCGTTTTTTGGCACAGAATGTCAAGAGGAGCGGACATTCCATTACGATATGAGCCACAGATTGTAGGCTTTCACAACCACAATGTGGGCGAGACTTATTGTGCAAAATAAAACCTTGGCTCAGCCTGACAGGGCAATGCGAAGACGGCAAACAACAGTGGATATGCTCCAAGAAGGGCAGAAGGAAGAACTCCAAGCTGCAGTGATCAACTTAATAGAACAGAGTTTATTAGATGGGATAGTAAACTACCAGTTGCTGTTCCAGTCTTGTATGAGCAAGGATCTCATCTACACCCACAAATCCACAGCCGGGAGGGTGAAGGGGAATGGATACAAAGTAACAGCTGCTCTAGCCAACTGTTAAGTCCTTTCATTCCCTAGCATAACAATGTAACTGGGGACCCATACAAAAGCAATGGAGCAGGCAGCATGATGAAGGTCAGAGAGGAGATTGTGGATGGAAAGAGTAGCATCAATCTATAGCCTGCAGGCTGCTCATTAAGTCCAGGGTGACTTGTTTGATAAAATGAAGTGCTCTAGTAACAGCCATCAGTCTTCTGTAAACATATTACACAATTCTGGCAGATAATGGCATTCCATACCACTGGGAGATGTAAAAGCACATCCTGTATGACTGACAGCTTTTGAGTCATCAGTGTAGAAGATTGTGGCAGCCTAAAATTCTGCCAGTATGGGTGCAACAAACAGATTATGGGGAGACAAGCTTTAGGACCTTGTGGCCTACACACCATTCTAGGTGTGTGTGTGTGTGTGTGTGTGTGTGTGTGTGTGTGTGTGTGTGTGTGTGGTGTATCACATGGTGCACAGTCAAGGGAAGGGAGATGGAAGTCCTACAAAGGAAGGTGAGCTGCATTCTGATGAGTAATCACACTCGAGGGTGAGTACCAGGAGGTCGAAAACCATCGCAAGCAAAGATAACATGATATGTGGGGTGAGCAGGGAATTGTCAGATGGCAATGGGGCAATGGCATAGGACACCAAAAGCTGATGCCGCCTAATCTGAAGAAGAAGGAAATTGTCAACAGGGGTGGTCCAGATGGCACCCGTAGTCAAGAGTTCAACACAATGTTGAACTGGGTCTACCAAGGAGCAGCCGAGCCATAAACCTGGCAACTGTAATCTAGTGAGGACTGAGTGTGGTGGAGGTGGTGGTGGTGGTGGTGAGTATACTATCAGGGTGCACAACATCGAGGTCTTTAGTGCCCGGACGAAATCAGTGAGAGACGAGAGTAAAACATAAGGATAAGTGATACAAAGGATGTCACAAGAAGTTCCTTTCCATCACGCACGCCAAAAACCTGTGTACAGTAGAAGCTTCGGAGGAGATAAACTGTTGGCGGATCTCATAAAATAAAAAAGTTGGCCAGTCACTCTGCAACGAACTCCAGCTTAGAAGCTTAGGCCAGAGCACAGATAAGTCACAAAACTTTAGCCACACTCGTCTCATCATCAGATAAAATGGAGGGCAGGTCACGACTAAGATTAACAGCGGCCCTTGCAGCATTATATGAACTGCACTCAGTTAAAATGTGGCATACTGTAAGTTGCATGCCACAGGCATCACAAAGAGGGGTTTCCTCCCGGCAAAGCAAAAATTTGTGTGTCAATGGGCTGTGACCAATTCGGAGCCGTGTCAGTGTCACTTCATGTTGTCTCAGTGACTGGCTGGAGGTTCGCCATAGCCAGACAGTGGGTTTCACTGAGAGCAGCTTATTACCCGTCACGGACAGCCATGTTTCTTCCCACAACTGAAAGGACCTCCACCAATCAACAGAGTGGACATCCTGCAGGGGAATGGCAGATTGTACGACATGATGGTCACTGCAGGCTGCCTTTGCAGCCCGAAAAGCAACTTCATTTTTCCTAATGCCCACATGACCAGGATCCCAGCAGAATGACACCTGTTTCCCCCATCACTGTAGGGATTACAGTTGGTCCTGTATGAGCTGCGGAACCTTCTCTGGTGGGTAAAAGTCCTGCAACGTTTCTAGGGTGCTGAGGGAATCGGAACAGATAAGAAATCGATTGCCTCAAACACGCCGCAATTCCTCAAGAGCTTTCAAGATGGCATCAAGCTCTGCTGTAAAAACAGAAAAGGCCCTGGGGAGGCAAATCCTAGTAATATGGTCAGGGAACACTATGAAACAGCCAAGAGAATCCCCATGCTTGGAGCCATCAGTGTAAACAACTGGAAAGTCGTGATGCCTATCTAAAATGTTAAGGAACTCAAATCAGTATATAAAATCAGGAGTGTAACCGTTCTTAAAATTTGACAATTCTAAAATAATTCTGTACCTCTGAAGAAGCCAAGGAGGAAACCAGTTCCAACTGTGATGTAATACAGTAAAATCAGGTAAGTCCATTCATGAAAGACACTCCTTCAGGCGTATCCCAAAGGGTCAAGTTGCCCACAGCCAAGTTTGAAACAGCTTTTCAATAGGAGGCTGCACTACACTATGATATGCTGGAGTGTATGGCGTCGACAGCGTTTTGTATCCCTGGTGCCCCATGAGTAACTGTCATCTGATGGATAGAGGCAGTTCAGCAGCCTCGGCACAGAGGCTGGGAATGGGGCTCATCCTAAACACCCCAGTAGCCAGCCAAATTCCTTCGTGGTGCACCACGTCTAACATCTTCAAATAAGAGGGTCTGGCAGAACCATACAGTGTGCATCCATAATCAAGGCAAGATCACAAAGGCCCGATAAAATCAAAGCAGACAGGTTCTATCTGCACCCCACAAATTGTGGCTGAGACATTTTAAAGTACTCAGTGCCTTGAGGCAACATTTCTTCAGGTCCTTGAGGTGAGGCAACCATGGGAGTTACAAGTCAAAAATCAGGCCCAGAAACCTCACCATTTCTTTAAAATGAAGAACAGTGCCCCACATCCTCAGTTCAGGTAGAGTTAAAGTAGAATGGTGATTGTTAAAAAGAACACACACACACACACACACACACACACACACACACACACACACACACACACACACACACACTTCTCGGTTGAAAATTTAAAACCACTCTTCTTCACCCAGTCATCTAATCGTCGAAGAGTGATTTGCAACTGACGAGTTGTTGTTGCAAGGCTAGAAGAAGAGCAAAAGATCGAGAAGCATCAATGAATAAAGAACACTGAACAGGACTTTTAACAATGGCCGTAAGATTGTTAATCGCTATGGCAAACAAAGTTACACTTAAAACGCTACCCTGAGAACACTGTTCTCTTGCTCAAAACGATCTGAGAAGACGTCTCCGACTCGATACCTAAAATAGCGTGGAGAAATGAAGGACATAATAAAAATTGGAAGACAACCACGAAATCCCCATTTGTGAAGCTGCCTGAGGATAAGATGCCTCCAAGTAGTATCATACGCTTGTTCAATATCAAAAAATATACCCAAAAGGTGCTACTGGGGCAGGAAATCCTGTTGTATGGCCACTTCCAGAAAGGCCACGTTATCGAAGGTGGATTGATCTTTCCGAACCCACACTGATAATAACTAAGGAGTTTCCTGGATTCTAACATCCAGACGAGGCGGCGGTTGTCCGTCCGTTCTAAGGTCTTTCCCACCCAGTTGGTGAGGACTATGCTATGATAACTACTTGGACTCTTATGGTCCTTCCCTGGTTTAAAAATAGGAACTAAAACTGCTTCACACCATGAGTTGGGAAAATGATCTGAAGCTCAAATGACATTAAAAAATGAGAGGAGAATTTCTCTGTTCCATTCTGTAAGGTGCTGCAGCATACTGTAAGTATCTTATCTTGTCCAGGGCACGTATCATGAGCTGCAAACAGTGCAGAATCTAGCTCCCATGTGGAGAAAGGGCAATTATAGTCTTCTGCAGTGGTGGACCTGAAGTCTAAATTGCCCTTTTCCAGCACCCATTCTGTGGTGGTGGAAAGCAGGGACCTGCTGGGCAGTGGAAGTTACAATGACAAAGTACTCCGCCATAGTCTGTGCTATGTCTCGTCCATCAGTGTGGAGAGTGCCATTCACCTTTACGGCAGCTACAGGGCACCGTCCTCCTCTTACAGATATCCTCTTATGGTCTCTTCTTACTCTCCCTTATGACTTTGCGGCATTTGGCCCTTGCTAACCGAAAGGCTACAAGTTTCTCTGCACTGGGCTGGCACTTGAATTTTCACAGAGCCGCTCGTCTCGCCTGTACTGTAGAGCAGCATTCTACAATCCACCAGGGGACAGGGTGCCGTTATGATTGGCCCGTGGACTGGGGAATGGATGCTTCAGCAGTGTGATGGTTCACTTGGGTATTTTGGTCCACTCATTCCTGGGCGCCATCACATTGTTCAAATTCAGCAAGTTGGCTGAACAAGGTCCAGTCTGCTTGACGAAGCACCCATCGTGGTAGGTTTCCGGCGGGTGCCTCTGCATCTGGAAGGTGAATCCAGAGGGGAGAAGGGGTCACTGCCATGTAGGTCTGTGTCTACTTTCCACTGAGAAGAGTGGGCAAAGGCTGGAGAGGAAAGTGAGAGATCAATAGCAGAGAAAGACCCTGCAGTGGCACAGAAGTGTGTGTTCTGGCCTGTATTTAACAAATGTGCTCTGGATGACAGAAGAATCCTCTCAACTGCTCTACCTCTTGGGCAGAACCCCAAAGCACATTGTATGCATTAAAATCACACAGGATGAATAGTTGGGGGAGCTGAGTAATAAGATCACAGAGAGAATCCTCATTGAGTGCATCATGCAGGGAGGGGGGGGGGGGGGCAAGTAAAGAGATCATATTATCAAACAGTGCCACAAATACACAGACACTGTGACTACTTGCAGGCGTGTAGTGAGCGAGACAGGTGAGGGCTGGTAGGTGGTGTTGATGAAAATAGCCACCCCACCTTTAGCTCGCACACCAGTGAGTTCATCAGTCCTGTAGAGTAAGTAGCCTCGTAACCCGGGGGTGTCGGATTCTTTGAAATTAGTTTCTTGGAGAAAGACACACACAGGTCTATCCCGAGTCAATAGTTGCAGGTCCTCCACATGGGTCCTAAATCCCTTTATGTTCCACTGCACTATGGGAGCCATTTGATCATGAAAGTTTTATCTTCACCCTCTCTTTCTGTCTAGATGTTGAGACTGAACTTGGCGGAGGTTCAGTCTTGGGGCGTGATGGTTGCCCCTGCGGAATATCGAGCTCCATGAGTTCTGGAACAGATCCAGATGGGAAATCAGGTATAATGACCTCTATGTGTTCTAAAGGCTTATACCCTGTTTTAACCTGAGCTTGACTCTTCTCCAATGCCTTTTTAGGCTTAGTGGTCTTGGTTGTAGTGGCAGCAACAGAAGAAGGGGAAGCACCTACTTTGGAAGGAGGCTCTTCCTTGGATGGTGGTAGGACCTTACCAGCTGCATCTGCTAGTGAGGGTGCTGAGAGTTTCGTAATGTCAACATAAGGGGCTTTTTCTGATGTATGTGGATGGACTTTGGACATGGAAACAACTGCAGCCTGACATGTAAATTGACAAACACAGGTGTTCATGCTGACACTAACTACGTCCATTTGAGTGGAAACATCAGCTTTGGTAACTGGTTTCTGAAGAACAAAGCCAATGAGGTGGCAAATTCAGGAGGTTGCATGGCCTCAAAGACCTTCTTAGCATCTGCATAGGAAATGTGTTTTGTCATCTTTATTTCCTGAATTCTTTTCTCCTGTAAGTAGAAGTTGCAGTCCCTACTCCAAACCACATGTTCTCCAGAGCAGTTGACACACTTTGGAGGAGGTGAGCAAGGTTCTCCATTATGGGTGGCTTCATCACAGTTGCCACAAGTTGTGATGTCATTACATCCCGGAGTCGTATCACTGAACCGCTGGCACTTGAAGCAGTGCATCGGGTTCAGGAAATAGGGTCTTACTCGTAGGTGGAGGAAACCTGCTTTAACATGTTCAGGAAGTTTCAAGCTATTGAAGGTGAGGATGAAGGAGTTGGATTTTATTAACTCCCAACCCACCCTTTTCATGATCAGCTGTACATCAACGATAACTTCCTGAGCCTACGCACTGCAGTTAAAATTCCCCCAGATCCCTGCACATTATGACACCTTTACTGTAATTCAGGGTGCCGTACAATTCTGCCTCAATTGCATATTCGTCAAGACTTTTGGCGTTCTGCAGGTTCTTTACTTGCTGGGAATTGGACGTTTCAAATAACAGTGTTCCATTACGGAGTCGTTTCACAGATTTCAAATTGCTGACGATAACCTCAAGACCTTTCTGAATATAAAAGGGGGAAACATTTTCAAAACTACCTTCTTCATGTTTAATTACCAAAAACACATTCTGGTTAGCAGCCTGTATCTGTTACTATTCCCAAAGCTCTGCGTAGAATTTCCCGAATCCAGAGGATTGGCAAACCTAGCCCACTTATTACTTCGGGTGTTGGTACCCCCTAGTGGTACACCCATCCCACTAGGAGGTTTAAAATTTTTTGATAGGTCCATCTCGGTCCCACAAGCTGCTAGAGAACTAAATGTCGACAGATGTATGATTTCACATCGCATCTATAAATCATGACTTCACCTTCTCAAAGCCCAAGATAAAGGCCTCACTATCAACTTTATTATGTGTTTAGAGTCTTTCTGGATGCAGCGAACGAAATGAACACCTCACCGTTCCAGATTGGCCCGGAGTTCATCAGTCTGAAGGAGGAGGTCTCAATGGAAAATAATTCCCTGAACCATGATGGAAACAAAGGCTTCTGCAGCCTTTGTTTACTGTCAATAAAATTATTCAGGGTATTTGGCAGCATTGTCAATATATAAAATACCTTGAAGAATTTTATTGTCTCTGAACCATGTTTATTAACAACTGGAGAGGGATTATGGACACTGTGATGTCACCAAGATGGCTGCAGGCACACTGAGCTGCAGAGACCATTTTAATGAGCAGAGAACCAGAACACATCTTCCTCATTGATTCGACTTCCCCAGACTTATCTTCGGTGTTTTCAACAAAGAACAACGGCTTGGTGGCAGTGAATATCCATCCGTCTGTCCTAGTGCAGACCAGGTAGCATGGAAATGGTTTCATCCTAAGCGTCACCTTCCTCCTCACATAGGAAGGTCCTATTGTCATAGACAGCAACATTTAAAGTAGCATTCCTGCCTTCAGAGATGGCAGTGCAATCGGGAATTTCCCCATGGGCACCACCCATCCACAGCAAAGGCCACCTGGCACAATGGCCATTGCCGAAAGTCCCAATACCCTAGGAGGACAGGTATCGACTCCTTGGCCTTCATGAGGAGGTTACAGCCCTGGTACCAGCAGTGTGATGCCTGTGTTGTCAGGGGGCTCAGCCACTGGAGTACATTACAGCCTCACAATACATGCTGGGGACCTAGACGGACTAGTGGGCTTCGGCAAGGCGGAAAAGAAGGGTGGGAAATCCATGCCATAGGGGCTAGGTCAGGAGTTAATCCCCAAATGGCTCACACTGGTAACTGTAATTTTAATTACCAAAATCGGTAAAACCCTCCCAAGAACCATAGGGATTAGCTGGGCTGTCTTAAAGGAAAACACTTAGAGAGGGGAAATGAGCAAGGCCAGGGAGGTATTAGGACTGGAAGTAGGGGAGCTGGGAAAGGTGCAGCCTGGGAAAATAGAAAGAAAGGCTGAGATGATCAACCGATTCCAGTGGTACGCCCAGCAACATACTGCATCATGACTAAAACTATCACAAGTTCTGAGAGTGATATTCTACTTACTTCCACATATATCTAGCGCAAATACATAAGTATAAAAAATTACAGGTATTAGAGCCCACATGGATGTAACCTTACTGTAGTTTTTCCAATCAGTAGTAGTGAGTGGAAGAGGAAAAGGAGGAAGTGGCAGGGGTGAACAAAGAACTGCCTCCCTCCCCCCCCTCCCACATACACATTGAGATGGCTTACTGATTAGAAGCAGAATGACATCACCAATTAAAGCCAATGAAATAGATTACCTTTGGGAAACTTTATGCTTGTAGGGCCTACTTCCTCTTGCCTACAGTACCTACATAGCAATTCCACAATGGCTAATATTACGGCCAGATCATTTTATCATTGACACTGTTGATCTAAAACTACTGCTACTTCTCTACAGGTATCGCTTGAGGAATACCTCCTTTGCGGTTGCATATGTACCATACAGTTTTTGTATTACTGATGCCGGCCAAATTCCATAATTCATCAAGGAACGAGTACTTTACAACAGCAAATAATTTTGTAAGAACAAGAACGAAGCCAGAATTTGGGTATTTCGAATTAACTGCACTTGTAATGTAGTTCTAGATGTAAAAAGAGGAAAATAAGAGTGTAATCTGTTCAATCAAAGTGGATAAAATCTTACCCTTTCAGTATCGTGGAGCATATCTGCAAAAGCTGAACGTGCTATTTCCTGGTGAAAATCGTAATTTTCATCGTGAAATACCCACTCGCCCTTGCCTGTAACTGGGTTGACCTTCTTGGTAAATACACTCATTTTTCGATAATTACCGACAAGCAATTTTGATGATATTGAAGGGTAACGTAAAAACATAAATATTTTGACAATTATTATGTCTTTCGCATTCGGTGTCGATGTCTGTCAAACGGCAAATATATACATACACGCACACACACATACACACACCCAATACAATGCTCGCATAACCTATACCACACCACCAAATCCCGCACCTGTCTGTTTACAATTCACATTTGTGTTTAGAGGTATAGTAGTTTGTAGTTCTGTGATCGTCAGCGACAGCGCTAGCGGGAGTGCATACTGTCGGACCAACCGATAGATGTCTCTATGGTCACGCCGTTGCGAATCTAGAGTGATCGTTCTACCGTTTTATTTACTTATTACAATGACCTTATTACTTATCTCTCGAAAGTAACTGTGCATTAATGTACCACCTCCTTCTCCATCGTAATCCGTACTTGCAGTCACTACGCCTCGAAAAATTATGTAACGCTGTAACTTATTTTTTTATTAAAGTGTTCTGAAGATATCTACCCCCCATCTTCAATTAACTGATATTTTATTATAAGTAATGAGGCCAGTTCACACTTTCTGTCACGTCCCGTCACGTCACCGACCGTCAGAACATTCCGCAATGTATTTCTACTGTCCGTCATTGGACCGCACGTCACGTCAAGCTTTCTCGAGAAGAATGTTTTGACGGAACGGCCGTCTGCTAACATCCGAAGTTAACCTATTTTCGACACGCGAATTACACGTTGCAGTTGACGATTGCACTGTTTATATGCAAATGTGTCTTATTCATCTTTATTTTTTTGTTATACCTCATTTTAGGGGTAGATCTCAGATGTTTCATGACGACTTAAATATTATTGTCAGTTGAGTGTCCCCCTAAAATCAAGGTCGGATATCTGAAACCAAAAAAAGATTTATTACGTAACATTGTAACAGGAAAGACTGAAACAAACTGTTTTTTTGAATAAGATTGTAATTTCATTACGCATTTTTCATTAACTAACATTGTAAATGAAGAAGTCAGCTCTAATGAAAGACAAAAATTCAGTTTTTTACGGCGGTATTGACAATTTCAGTGGGCAAATCGTAATGGATAAAGTAATCAGGCACCATTTATGCTCTTATAAGTATTTTTGGTGTGTTTATATGTTTATTTTTTCGCTTGAAAATAGATGTTGATGTTTTGAAATGTTGTTTCAATTCCCAGTAAGTTGGCCAAAAACATACACTGTAAAGTTGTCTTTGGCCGTCAATAACATTTAGCGTTGTTGTTCCCTCAATTCTAGTATTAACCTATGCCTTTATACATAACTGATCGCCACTCATAACCTTACTTTCAACATCGCTTATTGAGGTGGGCGAATTGGCATGATGGACACTGACGGACAATGAGGGTGTCGTGACGTGACGTTGACGTGACGGATAGTGTGAATTGGCCTTACTCTATCCGTTTTGCTTCTTCCCCCTTACATTATTAATAATGGCACAGATAACTGAGTTTTTCGCTTTCATTAGCGCTGACTTTTGCATTTAAAACTTTATTTAATGATAATTACTTCATCAATTTACAAGCTTACCCATAAAGGCCAATTCAACAGTGTCCGTCACATCACGCCATCGTCACGTCAAGTTGTATTCACACTGTCCGTCAGTGTCCGTCACGTCAATTCGCTCATCTCTATACACGATGTAGAAAGTGAGGTTATGAGTGGCGATCTGTTATGTAGAAAGTCGTAGTTTAATATTAGAATTGAGGGAACAACAACGCTAAATGTTATTGACAGCCAAAGAAAACTTTACAGTGCATGTTTTTGGCCAACTCACTGGGAATTGAAACAACATTTCAAAACATCGACATCTATTTTCAAACGAAAAAATAAACATATGAAAACATCAAACAATACTTATAAGAGCACAAATAGCGCCTGTTTACTTTATCAATTACGATTTGCCTGCTGACATTGTTAATACCGTCGTAAACAACTGAATTCTGTCTTTCATTAGAGCTGACTTTTCATTAAAAATGTTATTTAATGAAAAATGCGTACTCAAATTACAATCTTATTCAAATAAACCGTTTGTTTCAGTCTTTTCTGTTACAATGTTATGTAACATAAACCATTTTTTGATTTCAGATATCCGATCTCGATTTTAGGGGGACACTCAATTGATAAAAATATTTAAGTCGTCATGAAACATTTGAGATTCAAGGCCAATTCACACTGTCCATCACATCAACGTCACGTCACGGCACCGTCACGTCAAGTTGTATTCACACTGTCCGTCAGTGTCCGTCACGTCAATTCGCCGATCTCAATACACAATGTTGAAAGTGAGGTTATGAGTAGGATCTGTTATGTAGAAAGTCATAGTTTACTACTAGAATTGAAGGAACAACAACGCTAAATGTTATTGATAGCCAAATAAAACTTTACAGTGTATGTTTTTGGCCAACTTACTGGGAATTGAAACAACATTTCAAAACATCAACATCTATTTTCAAGCGAAAAAATAAACATATGAATACATCAAACAACACTTATAAGAGCATAAATAGCGCCTGTTTACTTTACCCATTACAGTTTGCCCGTTGACATAGTTAATACCGTCGTAAACAACTGAATTTTTGTCTTTCATTAGAACTGACTTTTTCATTTAAAATGTTATTTAATGAGAAATGCATAATCAAATTACAATCTTATTCTAATAAACAGTTTGCTTCAGTCTTTTCTGTTACAATGTTAAGTAACATTAACCATTTTTTGGTTTCAGATATCCGACCTCGATTTTAGGGGGACACTCAATTGACAAAAACATTTAAGTCGTCATGAAACATTTGAGATTTAGCCCTGAAACGAAGTATAACAACAACAAAAAAGGCGAATAAGACTAACTTGCATATAAACAGTGCAATCGTCAACTGCAACATTTAATTCGCGTGCCGAAAATAGGTTAACTACGGATGGTAGCAGACGACCGTTCCGTCAAAACATTCTTCGCGAGAAAGCTTGACGTGACGTTGATGTGACGTGACGGTCTGTGACGGACAGTGTGAGCGCCGCCATTAGAAATACATTGCGGAATGTTCTGACGGACGGTGACGTGACGTGACGTGATGGACAGTGTGAATTGGCCTTTACCCCTAAAATGAAGTATAACAACAAAATAAAGATGAATAAGACACATTTGCATATAAACAGTGAAATCGTCTACTGCAACATGTAATTTAAAATTATTTCCAATCCATGGTGTACAGCAATCGGTTTGAAAGAATACATGTAATTTAGGTGACGAAAATAGGTTAACTTCCAATGTTAGCAGACGGCCATTCCGTCAAAACATTCACCCCGTTTACATGGGCTCCCAAAACCGGATTTCGTAAACCGATTTCCCAATTCCACTTTTGGTTGGTCATGTAAACTCTCCAAAATCGATTCTGGAAAACCACTTCTTTAAATTGGTTTTCCAGTTCCACAATAGATTTTCGTGCCCATGTAAACGCAACCGATTTTGAAGCGTTCTTGGCTTGTCAGATTGTGTTTTCTTGTTAAGAATTTTCGGCACATATAAACAGAGTGACAAAATCTACCATGAAATATAAGTATAAATATTAGAGTGAGCATGAATATGTGTATTTAAGTAAAGAAAAATAGCAATTGTGCTGACTAAATTAGGAACTGAATCAGTTGTTTTTCAGCCGCCATTTTAATTGGGCTAGGAAATCCGATTCAGGTTATAACATGTAAACACGCCAGCGAAAAACGTTTTACGAAACTCGGTTTTCGTCTTGCGGAAGATATGTTGCTTGTAAAGGTAGGGATTCTTCTCGAGAAAGCATGACATGACGTTGACGTGACATGATGGTCCGGTGACGGACAGTGTGAATGCCACCATTAGAAATACATTGCGAAATGTTCAGACGAACGGTGGCGTGACGTGACAGACAGGAGTGTGAATTGACCTATATAAACTGTGTCAGCCTCTTATATTTAAACAGTTTTTCAGTTTTAGATATCTGACCTCGCTTTTAGAAGAGAACTCACCGGAAAAAAACTAAGTCTTCATAAAACGTTCACAATTTACCAGTAAAACTAAGTATAATAACAAAATAATATTTAATAAGAAACAGTTGAATGTAATCCGTTTAATCGCCTCTTATAACATTAGCTAGCATGACGAAAATAGGTTAACTTCCGATGTTGCAGACAACCATTCCGTCAAAACTCTCTTCCCGAGAAAGCTTATGTGATGTCTGACTTCACGTGACGGTCCGCTAATGGACAGTGTACATGGACCATTGCCTTCAAGATTCAGGACACAATAATAATAATTGGGAGAAATGGGCACCCTGGACTATCAAGGAACTATGGTTGCGTGCCTTTAGTCACATCTATTGCTGCTGTGCACACTCCTTTGCTTCCCACTCTGAGAGGGAGTATAGTGGGGCGTTTGTAGCCAGTTTGCTTTTACTCCTCTGTGTACTTTGTGATGCGAGTGTGTCTTTTATTGTTTTTGTATGTCTGTGTACTATGTAGGACGTTCTATATGTGTGTCTAGGACTTCCGTCTGGTGGGCGTGGTGATGACGATTTTCGTATTTGATCTAAGGATGAAGGATAGTCAGGGGACACATGTCATACCGACCTAGGATATGGATAAGCTCGTTTGCCCATCTGGAATAACTCTCGCAGAAAGCCCTTGCCAGACGATGGAAACATTCTTTTAGGAGAGGAACTCCAGCAGCAGCATGTATCTCAGCCATGGGAAGACCATGGGGTACATGCAGACTTCTCTTGAGGCAACAGTTCTACCACGTTTAGAGCATTTCCAGGAGTTTGCTGGCTGCACACGCCAATGCAGGGCAGGAGTACTCCACTGAGGAACAGATAAGGAATAGGTAGGTGTTGACTCCTATGGAGGGGGATAAATAGTGTTGGTGTTGAGGATAGGATAAATGTCAGACAATCTGGCGAGGACTTTCCTGTAGTCCTCGTCTATATGGGATTTCCACATGAGGCATTGATCTTGGTTTACTCCTAGGTACTTGGCAGTTCTGCGCCAAAGGAGTTGGGATCCTTGGAGGTGAAGGTGGAGGGTGCTTCGTTTAGTAGGGCCGCGTTTCCAGAGCTTCTCAGTGATCAGCATAACCTGAGAGTTTTTCTTTCTGAATTAACAGTGAAGGCCAATTCACACTGTCTGTCACGTCAACGTCACGTCACGGAACCGTCACGTCAAGTTGTATTCACACTGTCCGTCCGTGTCCGTCACGTCAATTTGTCCGTCTCAATACGCGATGTTGAAAGTGAGGTTATGAGTGGCGATCTGTTATGTAGAAAGTCATAGTTTAATACTAGAAATGGGGAACAACAACGCTAAATGTTATTAACGGCCAAAGAAAACTTTACAGTGTATGTTTTTAGCCAACTTACTGGGAACTGAAACATCATTTCAAAACATCGACATCTATTTTCAAGCGAAAAAATGAACATATGAAGACATCAAACCATACTTGTAAGAGCATAAATAGCGTCTGTATACTTTAACCATTACGATTTGCTCGCTGACATTGTTAATACCGTCGTAAACAACTGA
The DNA here is from genome assembly GCA_026315105.1 of Locusta migratoria. Taxonomy (NCBI): domain Eukaryota; kingdom Metazoa; phylum Arthropoda; class Insecta; order Orthoptera; family Acrididae; genus Locusta; species Locusta migratoria. The sequence goes on from CM048746.1 coordinate 523,646,190, forward strand.
ATTTTTGTCTTTCATTGGAACTGACATTTTCATTTAAACTGTTATGTAATGAAAAATGCATTATCAAATTACAATCTTATTCAAATAAACAGTTTGCTTCAGTCATTTCTGTTATAATGTTACGTGACATAAACCATTTTTTGGTTTCAGATATCCGACCTCGATTTTAGGAGGACACTCAATTGACAATAATATTTAAGTCATCATGAAACATTAGAGATTTCCCCCTAAAACGAGGTACAACAACAAAACAAAGATGAATAAAGGCCAATTCACACTGTCCGTCACGTCACGTCACCGTCCGTCAGAACATTCCGCAATGTATTTCTGATGGCGGCGTTCACACTGTCCGTCACGGACCGTCACGTCACGTCAAGCTTTCTCGCGAAGAATGTTTTGACAGAACGCGAATTAAATGTTGCAGTTGACGATTGCACTGTTTATATGCAAGTTAGTCTTATTCGCCTTTTTTGTTGTTGTTATACTTCGTTTCAGGGCTAAATCTCAAATGTTTCATGACGATTTAAATGTTTTTGTCAATTGAGTGTCCCCCTAAAATCGAGGTCGGATATCTGAAACCAAAAAATGGTTAATGTTACTTAACATTGTAACAGAAAAGACTGAAGCAAACTGTTTATTAGAATAAGATTGTAATTTGATTACGCATTTCTCATTAAATAACATTTTAAATGAAAAATTCAGTTCTAATGAAAGACAAAAATTCAGTTGTTTACGACGGTATTAACTATGTCAACGGGCAAACTGTAATGGGTAAAGTAAACAGGCGCTATTTATGCTCTTATAAGTGTTGTTTGATGTATTCATATGTTTATTTTTTCGCTTGAAAATAGATGCCGATGTTTTGAAATGTTGTTTCAGTTCCCAGTAAGTTGGCCAAAAAGATACACTGTAAAGTTTTATTTGGCTGTCAATACCATTTAGCGTTGTTGTTCCTTCAATTCTAGTATTAAACTATGACTTTCTACATAATAGATCGCTACTCATAACATCGCGTATTGAGATCGGCGAATTGACGTGACGGACACTGACGGTCAGTGTGAATACAACTTGACGTGACGGTGCCGTGACGTGACGTTGACGTGACGGACAGTGTGAATTGGCCTTAAGACACATTTGCATATAAACAGTGCAATCGTCGACTGCAACATGTAATTCGCGTGACGAAAATAGGTTAACTTCCGATGTTAGCAGACGGCCGTTCCGTCAAAACATTCTTCTCGAGAAAGCTTGACGGACGTTGACTTGACGTGACGGTCCGGTGACGGATAGTGTGAATGCCGCCATTAGAAATACACTGCGGAATGTTCTGACGGACGGTGACGTGACGTGACGGACAGTGTGAATTGGGCTTGATTCGCCAGTGACGGGCCCATTCGTCTATGTTGTCCAGGTCCTTGTTTGGATTTCTCGCGAAGAAGGCTGTAACATCAATATACTGAGCTGTATGCAAAACGGAGCTGTGGGACGTGTCTGTAGTGTACAGGCTGTACAATATGGATCAAAACAACACTGCCTAGAAGACAAGGCCTGACAACTGGCTGTGCCTACATCACACAAGGAGGCAGCGGCCGCCATCTGACTGGCCGGCTGCTTCAGGACGGTGGGCGTGCCACAGTGGACAGCCAGTCAGATGGCAGCCGCCGCTTGTTGGTGTGATGTAGGCACGACTAGTTGTCAGGCCTTGTCTTCTAGGCGCCGTTGTTCAAAATCAATCCCTGTGGCACTCCGGCACCAATATCCCTTTTGGTGGTGCCATTAGACACATCGATCGATAGAAGGCACTAGGCACTCCCGAGCATCGCTTCCTCCTCTCAAGGCCAATTCACACTGGCCGTCACGTCAACGTCACGTCACGGAACCGTCACGTCAAGTTGTATTCACACTGTCCGTCCGTATCCGTCACCTCAATTTGTCCATCTCAATACGCGATGTTGAAAGTGAGTTTATGAGTGGCGATTTGTTATGTAGAAAGTCATAGTTTAATACTAGAAAGGGGGAACAACAACGCTAAATGTTATTAACGGCCAAAGAAAACTTTAAAGTGTATGTTTTTGACCAACTTACTGGGAACTGAACCAACATTTCAAAACATCGACATCTGTTTTCAAGCGAAAAAAATAAGCATATGAAGACACCAAACCATACTTGTACGAGCATAAATAGCGCCTGTATACTTTAACCATTACGATTTGCTCGCTGACATTGTTAATACCGTCGTAAACAACTGAATTTTTGTCTTTCATTAGAACTGACATTTTCTTTTAAAGTGTTATTTAATGAAAAATGCGTAATCAAATTACAATCCTATTCAAATAAATAGTTTGCTTCAGTCATTTCTGTTACAATGTTACGTAACATAAACCATATTTTGGTTTCAGATATCCGACCTCAATTTTAAGGCCAATTCACACTGTCCGTCACGTCACGTCACGTCACCGTCCGTCAGAACATTCCGCAATGTATTTCTAATGGCGGCATTCACACTGTCCGTCACCGGACCGTCACGTCACGTCAACGTCCGTCAAGCTTTCTCAAGAAGAATGTTTTGACGGAACGGTCGTCTGCTAACATCGGAAGTTAACCTATTTTCGTCATGTGAATTACATGTTGCAGTCAACGATTGCACTGTTTATATGCAAATGTGTCTTATTCATCTTTGTGTTGTTGTTGTACCTCGTTTTAGTGGTAAATCTCAAATGTTTCATGACGACTTAAATATTTTTGTCAATTGAGTGTCCCCCTAAAATCGAGGTCGGATATCTGAAACCAAAAAATGGTTTATGTTACGTAACAATGTAACAGAAACGACTGAAGCAAACTGTTTATTTGAATAAGATTGTAATTTGATTACGCATTTTTCATTAAATAACACTTTAAATGAAAATGCCAGTTCTAATGAAAGACAAAAATTCAGTTGTTTACGACGTATTAACAATGTCAGCATGCAAATCGTAATGGTTAAAGTATACAGGCGCTATTTATGCTCTTACAAGTATGGTTTGATGTCTTCATAGGTTTATTTTTTCGCTTGAAAATAGATGTCGATGTTTTGAAATGTTGTTTCAGTTCCCAGTAAGTTGGCCAAAAACATACACTGTAAATTTTTTTTGGCCGTTAATAACATTTAGCGTTGTTGTTCACCTTTTCCAGTATTAAACTTTGACTTTCTACAAAACAGATCGCCACTCATAACCTCACTTTCAACATCGCGTATGAGATGGACGAATTGACGTGACGGACACGGACGGACAGTGTGAATACAACTTGACGTGACGGTTCCGTGACGTGACGTTGACGTGACGGACAGTGTGAATTGGCCTTTAGAGGGACACTCGATTGACAAAATATTTAAGTCGTCATGAAACATTTAAGATTTACCCCTGAAACGAGGTACAACAACAACACAAAGATGAATAAGACACATTTGCATATAAACAGTGCAATCGTCGACTGCAACATGTAATTCGCATGACGAAAATAGGTTAACTTCCGATGTTAGCAGACGGCCGTTCCGTCAAAACATTCTTCTCGAGAAAGCTTGACGGACGTTGACGTGACGTGACGGTCCGGTGACGGACAGTGTGAATGCCGCCATTAGAAATACATTGCAGAATGTTCTGACGGACGGTGACGTGACGTGACGGACAGTGTGAATTGGCCTTCAGGTGGCTACCACATTTGTTTGAGCGCTGTCGCTAGATGCTCATGTTGTAGCCCAATGAGGTTAGAATGCCGTATTGTTGCAGACCAACCTCCTTGTTGCAGTCCCTGTTGGGTAGATGACTTATCGTCACTGACCTGTTCAGATTTTGTATTCTGTAGTATACATGATCTTTGGCACAGAGGGTGTTGAAGAGTTGATGTATTCATTTTTAGGTGTTTAAGAAATTGTATGTATGTATTGATTTTTAGGTTACAGTTTTTGAAGGTCATCTAATACTCTCAGCCAGTGGTTTTTAAGTGCACTCAATTTTATTTTAAACGCTTGGTTCCCAGCTATTTATATTTGTGCTGGAAAATGGCGACTGCCACAGGCGGTGTGGGTAAGAGCAGTGTGTTATTTTGTTCTGCAATTCACATACTTTAGTGATATGCTTTGTCGGTGTACGCTTACACAGCGCGTCAGACACGAAATTAACGTAAAATTATGGTGTTTCTGTGTAAATGTTACAGAACTGTATTAAACATTCACATGCTTAATCCACTTACGCAGAACGGCACACTGCATCGTTACTGAAAAGTTTTAACATGCTGTTTCACTTCTTTCAACCACTTTCATTCGTCACAGATGCAAGTGAAACTTCTTACCGTGCTAAGAAATTTCTTAAGGATCTTGGCTGTCATGTTTTAACGTTTCCGGCGTTCGTTAGATAACTAAGGCACTCGTAAACTCAGTGACGTTTGTTAAGGTTAAATATTATTTTAACATACGAATAGTTTACTCCAAACGTGTACTTCGAGTGTGGCAAAATTAGCTTCTGGCTTATTAGGGGGTAAACTGCAGATAGCCTGTAGTCTACACGATAGCAAGGTAATAGAACATGTAGAACTTATTTCATGTGGGATTATTAGAAGGCCTATTAGTAACCTACCGGCCACCAGTATACAGTGTGTCATTTAGAAACTAATAATTTCAAAGTGTATAAAGTGATTGAATAAAGTTTGAATTGAGTGATATAGAGGAAGAGGTATTCATTTAAGATTGTGAGAGTATGTTGAATTGTCAGTTAGATCACAGCATAATACCACAAACGGAAACTTCAACCGGAGAAAATGATTAGCCCAATAACTCTGTGAACAGTATAACAAAATGTAACTTTTGCTTAAAAAATAAAGATAACTTTCATATGCCTTATGTCTTCTGTAGGCCTTCATCATACATGTTAACTGGATGATGCAATTGTTTGTTATATTTACTACAGACTTACCGATAGGTGTTTTATAGATGTGAAATTGCAGCTAAAATTATTTTTACTGGTGCTGCTGTGCAAAAGAAATGGTTTTTGTCTGCTTTCGTGTTACTCTGACCCTTGTTTACAAATGTCAATTGTTTCTTTTTAATCAGGGCATCTTATTTGTGAGTCAGTTATATTGTCCAGAACTACATGAAATGGCATTGCCAGCGAATTTAAATTGAACCTGTAAATAGTAAGATTGTTGCTAACAACCACTGAAAAGATTATTGCTTAGCTGCAGGTACATTGTATCACTTGTGCATATTTGACAGCCATCTTTGGCCATTTGGCCAGATTAATCCTTGACAGTGAGTGAGTAGGTGTGGGGTGGTATATGGATGTAGAGCAAGGCTGCCTGGTGGACTGTAGAGCAACTGATAGGTGGAGTAACTTGGAGTAATTAGGAGGTGGGCAGGGGATTTGGAGGGAGGGGGGGTTAAATTGTAGACACTTCTCGCCGGGCTGCAGTGGTTATGGTTGCACCAATGGTAATGATGGCAACTCAGATGACCAAAAAATATTTTTTCGTGACAACTGCAATTAAAACAATTTTTTTCTGAACGGACAAGAACCTGTTGACCATAGACCAGGTACAGTTTCACTCACAGCAATAACATTTACTTTGTAGCTCGTGAAAAATATTAACGCTATTCTACATGTCATTGTTCATCTGTTGCCAACATAAGCACTGGAGTCCAGCGAGAAGTGTCGTAAAATTTTACTGGGGGGGGGGGGGGGGCAAAATGAAGGGGAGAGGCAACACACAGCTTTGAGAGATAGGCCTACCTGAATTGGAAGCAGATGTATATTTGGAGGGTGTATAGATAATAGGTTACCTTAGGTTGAGGCCAGGATGGTTGCGAGGAAGTAGACTGTTGTAGGGTCAACTTCAATCTGTGCTGTTACAAAGAGCTCATGGTGGAGTGCAGCATGTGGATTTTCTAGACAATAAAGCAGCCGTTTAAGTTTTAAGTTCAGCTGCATGATGTGCCACAGGGTAGTCCATCGTGCTTTTGGGCACATTTTGACGGTGGCTACTCATTTTGATTGACAGCTGGTTGGTAGTCATACAAATGTAAATGGCTGTGAAATGGTTTAGCAGAGTTGCTAAATAACATGTCTGTTTTTACAGGTGGCCCAGCCTCTGATGGGGTAGGTTAAGTCTATGACATGACGGAAATAGGAAGAGCAGGGTCAATGGATTGGTCTAATTTTGCATCAGGGGTGTTCCATAGGGATATTGTCCTTGTGGTAAGGGTTTGGAATTGGGAATGGCATTGGTATGTACTAACATGATTTTGTGCAGACTGGGTGGAAATATTGAGTAGCTATTAAGTGAACATGGGGGGGGGGGGCCCTCACCTGTAGATGGGGATACCGCCCATCAGCTTTGACCCCTGATGTCTTCGCAGTGCGGTAGTTTTGAGGTGCGTGCGTGTTTGTAGAAGGCGTGAGTAATTGCGTGGTGGCTGAGTTAAAGATGATAGTTTGTTTACAAACAGAACAGATGAATATTTTGTGTTTAAAAAGTGATCTGTAGCTTCTCTCTGATGGTTAGGTGTAGGTTAACTGAGAGGATTTTTTTTCCTTATGTGACCGCTGAAGGCATGGATTTTTGGGATTAGATTTGTAATCGATGGTACATTCTGTTATCTATAATAACTATAGAATATTTGTATCTACAATACAGAAGTATTAAGACATACTGTATACAGGTTTTCCGACAAGTCATGGGTCAAAGCAGACGGGTGGTATCCCAGTCTATAGTTATGCCCCATGGAGGTGCTCCTTTGTGTATGGTTATGAGAGAGGGGGGTGGAAGGAGGATTGATGTGTGAAGGTATGGCAAATGGGAAATTGTTTCAAGACTACTACTTGAGGTATAAACATATCTGTGAACACCTTTTGTGGGACCTTTCACAGCCTGGTGTCAAGCTAAGGTAACTTATTGTCCTTACAACCCTCGTCTAAAACATTTTCCAAGCTACCTCTAACATTCCCATCTATCAGTGCTTTTATATTCCACTAGGCAGAGATGAACATTTAACCACATCCTTGCCCTGCATCCTCTCCAGTCTCTTGCTCTACTTACTCACTGTTGAGAACTAGTCAGGCTGATCAATCTGAGAAAGTGGTTTTGTGTGTGAGCTACATCTGAGTGATATGTGAATGTATGTATCATGCTTCTTTCTGATAAAGGTTGTGACAGAAGATTTGTGTGCATGTAATTGTCTTTCTGCAGCTCAGCACTTGTCTTGACTGTGAATTACTACTTATCCTCATATTATTGACATACCAACCTGAACTTTCCTTTATTAGAGAAGTTGAACTTTGGAATAAAGAGAGTACTCATTGAAAACCAGAAGCTTTGAGTCATCAGCAGGTACACAAAAAAGACAGTTTGTGCATAGCTTTCAGATAGTCTTTAAAGTAGGTGTTTGAAAATACACATGTATATGTTCTCTCACCTTGTGCATCCATTTGGCGTTTATTGACACAGGTGTGTACATGCAACAGAAGTATGGGTTGAGTATTTTTGTGTGGGCAGTATCGAAGCGTCGGATACCACTTATCTTCTACGATCCATGACATCGACAACACTGTGGAAACCCCATATTTCAATTGCTCCAGTAGGTGACCATAACATGAAAAACATGAATTTCTGCAAAAACAATGGGACAAGGGGGTTGTGGATGGGGACAAACTAGATGTAAAAAATCGCATAAGCTAAAACAAAATTCCAAATCACCAAAAAACTTAAAAATTATCACATGAAATATGCAATATTGCTATATCACAGATATAGGGTACTGACACTTTCATTTGACCCAAAAGACAGTGATATGTACACCTCCCAACCCAAATAAAGAAAAAGGAATAATAATAATAATAGTGGTAACTTCAATTGACCTATAGGCCTGTAGTACCCCACTTTGTAACTAAAAGTCTAAGAAGCCAACCTTGTCTAGGGTACTGGATGAGACGCAAGTAGTGGATAGTGAACAATACGTCAGATATGGTGGACAGCTGTGAATACAGAAAAGAAGTTCTGGACCAAAGCAAAGCAAAACTAAATCCACTTTACATCTGTCCTGTAGCCAGCGGCAAAGTGGACAGGGTGTCTGTTCAGCAGTGGTGTGGGTGAAATTTATATTCAGGAACTTACTCTTAGTCTTAACACTCATAGTTCACAGTGAGTCTACTCAAACCTGCCTGATGCAGGGTACGAGCATCATGGAGCATTTTGGTAATCACAATGTTACCCCAGATGTTCAGTCCACCGCCAGTTAAATTCTAGTTTAAGTGACACTAACTTCTTTTTACATTGTAATATGTATATGATCAGGAACATTCACTAATTTTCTATGAAAATGGTAAGATTTCGAAATATGTTATGTGGATATTTTTTTAAATGATTCTCAAAATTGCTTATAGGTTGCTGGAATAAGCTCTTAGTTATTATTAGTAGGTTCTTATATGGCACTACATAACAGTATTTTTAAATGACAAATTTAAATGTCTCAATGCTCACTAAATATTATATCAGTCTCCAGATGTTGGGTCAAGCCCAAAACTTATTGTGTATTTAAAATAAGTAATCTACTAACAACTAATAGATTATTCCTGCAACCTATAAGCAATTTTGGTAGTTTTTGATGATGTGTTACGTAGCACGGTGGCAGCCTCCAAATAATATATATCGGAATGATAAGTATCGAACAAGCCAATGTTATGATTTTTATGAATATGTCAAGATTTTAAAGGTTGTGTTTAGGCAGGAACCTAAGAGTAGAGCTTAAATCGTTGCAACTGAACAAATTGTACTCTTAGGTTCCTTCCTAACCACATCCTTTAAACTCATGATATTCATAAAAATCATAATCGCTTACAATACACAAATATTAAGATGATATCCCAATGGCGCTGTGGTAATTATGTTTACTCAAAACAATTTAAGCTGCACTCTTAGGTTTCTGCCAAACCACATCCTTTAAAATCACGACATATTTGCCAAAATTTGCTTGTTCGCAACAAATAGTTTTGATATGAATGGCTTTTGATATATATCATTTGGACAATAGTGCCGTGCTATGTATCACATCTTCAGTATTACCAAGCTTTATGTGGATGTTTATTACCACAGCTTCCGTTTATGCCAGTGGCATTTGGAGTAAGGACATTTACACTGGATTTCATAAAAAAAACTTTTGGAGGTATTTCCTACAAATGTGTGATGACATGTTGTAAAAAATATTCATGTCAATGCAGATTTGCAGTAGCACTCATCAAAAACATTGACTTATTTTCTACAAACATGTCGTATTTTTAGTTTTAATTGGGCATCAAAATCACAAATTAAAATTTTAATGCCGGCCGCGGTGTCCGAGCTGTCTGTGTCACAGTCTGCACGGCCACTGCGGTCAGTTGTTCGAATCCCCCCTTGGGCATGGATATTTGTGCCGTCCTTAGTATTATATATTTTGTAAGTTTAGGGACTGATGACCCCATAGTTAAGTCCCATAAGCTTTACAAACATTTGAACAAAATTTTAATGGGTCCCAAGGAATTTTCGAGATGATGCTTTCGAACGTTTCCAAAGCTTCATTATCTTCTTCAGATTTTTATGGTTATCTTCATAAACTGTAATATGGGCATTACTTAAAGTGTCTTTCAGAGAGCTAATGAGAATGCGTCTTTCAGTTTTGTGTCTGCATTTTGCATGTAAATGTTTCTAAACTAAATTCCACTTACTTAGAAACTGGTACAACACAGATTGTGAAACAGCAGTCTATAGTATCAAAACTAAAAATATTTATAACACCTTTCTAACTATAAGATAAGAAACATTTCAATCAATGTAACAGAGTACCAAAATCCAACTACCTAAACAAGTTAAGAGGCTTAAAATCAGAAAAGGTGGTAAAAATCAGCTGCCCCTGATATTATAAAAGAGATCACTCAATTAATAGTCCGAAATAACTTAAAAACTGTCCTAATTCAGCCATTTGCATAAAGGAGGAGATAAACCATTGTTAATAATTACCAGAGATTTTCTTTTCTCCTGGTCACATAAAAAATACACGAACAGTTGTAACCTAAAATTGCTGAATACCAAATAGGCTTTAAAACCAACAGATCCTGTTTGGAACAAAATTTTAATTTTAAAATAATCCGTAAGCACCAAAGAATTTCTAGTAGGCCTAACAATACTGTATGCACATTTGTAGGTTTTAACAAGGTGAATGACTCAGTTATGTTTTTCAAATTTTAAAGGAACAATGGCTAGATAATAAAACTGTTAACACTGATTAAGGAAATGTTAACTGGGACTAGTTCTAAAGTTGAATTCACAAGGGCTTACCTGCAGTCGGGGATACCGCCTGTCAGCTTTTACCTGTGACGTCATCGCAGCACGGTAGTTTTGATGTGTGTCCGTGTTTGTAGAAGGCATGAGTGTTAATGTGGTGGTTGAGTTAAAGACAATAGTTGTTTACAAACAAAACAGATTAATATTTTGTGTTTAAAAAGTGATCTATAGCTTCTCTCTGATGGTTAGGTGTAGGTTAACAGAAATTTTTTTCGTGTGTGAACTCTGAAGGCATGAATTTTTGGGCCAAGAACAGTGATCAGTAGTACATTCTGTTCTCTATAATAACTACCGATTATTTGTATCTACAATACAGAAGTATTAAGATATCCCATATACTGGTTTTCCGACATCTTGATAATGTCATGGGTCAAAGCAGATGGGTGGTATCCCAGTCTACAGTTATGCCTTCATAAGAAATTTTGGAACCATTTTATATAAAGACTAATGTTAGACAGGGATATGGACTCTCTCATTACTGTTTAACTGTGTTTTGGAAAAGATAATTACAAAATAATGATTCACAATATAAATCAATCAAGTTAGGTAGAAATAATATGAGAGTAGACTGCTCTGCCTTTGCAGATGATGTGGCAATTTTAACGAGGGATGCTACCACAGCTCATAAACAAAGCAGCAGAAAAAGTATCATTTCAAAAAAAATGTAATATGACATGCAAATAAACAGTGCCCATGTTAGAAAATGGACTGGAACACTGGGATATAATAGAGAGAGAGAGAGAGAGAGAGACTTCGTTCTGAAAGAATGAAACAAATTTTGGCACAAAGGCAGGCCACCCATCAGAAGTGACATTGAAAGTTGTAATATGCATACTCCTGTTGGGCCAATATGTAAAATAATAATAATAATATCTCAAGTGGAGACAGGGATATCACCCACCCCTACCCCCCGACGCACCCATTTGCAAGACACCTGAATTTACTAAACACCTTCCAAAACTGTTATCAACAACAATAGAAACCATATCATATAAAATAAGTGGTATACATATAGAATAGGACCAATGGCGTGATTGTGTTTTTGCATAGTAATGTTGCCCTGCTGCACAATGAGAATGAAGCAGCAGGAGTCAGTTTTTTGTGTGCAGTGAGAGAGACAGGATACAAAGACTTATGTTTCAACTATACTTACAATGAAATATAAAATTTTCATTAGTACAAACTTTTACTATTCATATCAGCTATAAGTGATTAGTATTTTTTTAAAGTTGACTCAGGTGGTTAGTGGAACATAAATGAATCTGTTTTTATATGAGCTAGTGACACTTTCGAAGAAATATTAAATATTTGTTGAGAATAGATAACTCACTGTATAGAGGCTGGCTGAGCTGCTGACAGGCACGAAAATTACTGCCTCACATTCACACAACTTGAATTTTTTGCCAGAAAAAGAAACACATACATTCGCACGATCAGACAGCTATACACACACAACCACCATCTCTGGCCGCTCCAGTCCACAAGTATCTTGACAGAGAGTGTTGAGGGGAATGATGCCGGGTAAGTGTGGGAATGGAGAGTTCCACAATGTATGATGGATTGTATAGGCTCTGGTAGGCGGGAACGTGAGATGCAGTATTTGAACACAGGGAAGGGGCAGGAGAGGAAAAAAGGGAGGTATTGGGGAGTGTGTGGATAAGGAGAGGCATTGAATTATAATTTGTGCTGTGGCCAGGATTCAAACCCGGGACCTCCTGCTTACTAGGCAGGCGCTTTAGACCACTTAGCTAACACAGCGGCACGGACATAGCGACTACATGGACAGTCTTCAAGCATGTCTCCCTCCACACTACATACTTTAATTCTGCCTCAATGTTCCTTGTGAAATACTTATTAAATTTCCAAGGCTCTCATATATTGTCTGTGACAACGTGTTAGCTGAGCGGTTTAAAGTGTCTTTCTAGTAAGTAGGAGGTCCCGTGTTCGAATCCTGGCCAAAGCATAAATTTCAATTCAGTGCCTCTCCTTATATTTAATACGTTTGGTATAATGAGCCAATGTTTGTCTCAAGGAACTTAATTATTGTTGGATTTTCCATTGTTATATTTAAGGAGAATAGGGATACACATGGTAGAAAGTATGACACACATTCAGAGTGTACAAAGTAAAATTTATCTCAAAGAAGGAAACAGGCCAATACTAATAGACTCCTTCTTAACGAATACATGCCACAAAATTCAACAAACATTATTGCACTTGCTTCTTGAATGCCAGCAACAAAATTAAACAATGGAAATTCTAGGAAGGATTCAACTATATTTTCATGAAGGATAGATTGCTTACTCTCCACAGATGTCCGATCCATGACTCATCGAACGTCTCTGTGGCGAGTAAGCAGTCCATCCTTCACTAAAATATTGTTGAATCCAACAACAAAAATTTAACACAGCTATTGCACATGACACTAATGTCTTCAAGCAACTCATTGCCCATCTGACAACATAACCATTCAAACTATTAAAATCAACCATATACTCCAACACACAACCTGTAAATATATACAGGTCAAAACCGATGGTTTATATTCTGTACTTCTGTTCACCCCTCTTTTTGTGTGTGTGGCGGGTAGGTACTTCATTTCTATGCTTAATGTAAATTGTTTATAGCTAATTCAAAGATAAATTTTGTATGTATCATGTTTCTGTAGTCTTGAAGTGTAGTGTTTTGGAACAGACTGATTTTGCATTTGGGTTTCCAAAAGATTTACTTGTGAATTTTTTTTTTCCCTGAAGTAAGCTGATCACAAATTTTATAATAAACTTGCCATTTATTTGCAGTTGTTCCTCGAAACTTTCGCCTTCTTGAGGAATTGGAACAAGGACAAAAAGGTGTGGGAGATGGAACAATTAGTTGGGGATTAGAGAATGATGATGATATGACTTTGACTCATTGGACTGGAATGATAATTGGTCCACCAAGGGTAAGTAGAGGGCCTGAGTAGTTTATCCAGTGATTATTTTACAGAAACATTTTTGGTTATTCCTGTTACTAATAAAGCCACAAGACGTTGTGAGATTTTGTTCCCAATTGGAAATTTGTATTAATGTCCAACTACTGTTTGGAATAATTTTTTTCCCCATTATCTCTTGCTTTATTTGGGAGATTTATAGTTTCTTACATCCAACATCGTCATCAGTATTGTTATTACATAAATAAAGCATATACATATACAACGATCGCCAGATTTTGTCAGGTGACATCCTGAAACATCAGCAAACCCCTTGGTCACTAGGTGCATTTGACCTCTGCTCAGTTTTTGGTGGGATCAGGGAGGCTAGACTACATTCTATCAAGAAGGTTAGAATATTAATTTACTTCTGGTATACAGCATTATTGATCGGCCAGTCCTTTGGAATGTTATGCAGGTGTACAAAATACCCAGAGCATTTATTGGAGGTCCGACATATGGGAAGACAGTGCTATGTCAGGCCAGTAACTCTTGTGCAACTTAACCTTCATTTTTAACTGTAGAAATGAACAATGAAAGTAGTTTGCATATGTTGACTGTAGCTCCGAGGACGACTTACGGTGCCTACCGACAAATATCAATAAGGGTCAGGACATGTGCCCAGCCACCGAGAAAAGGGCTCAGCCTGGGATCAGAAACATTCAGCTACCAAGTTAGAAAGGTGATGGTGCCCAAACAGTTGATAAATTCTGGTCTTTTATTTTTTAAGTTAATGTCTATTTCCACTTCTTAGAATATCCGATCATAATGAAAGATGTAAAAGCAATTCTTTGTTTGTCCCATGGTAGTACTTTGCATAGAAAGAGGATTTTTCTCTTTCTGGATTTGTTTTTTTAACAAGTGATACTATATGGGTAGTAGGAATTATTCAAAATATATGGGTCACCGAAGAAATCCCAGAAGATTGGAAGTGTGCCTTAATACCTCCATTACACAAAGAAGGGGACAAACATGATGTGAATAATTACAGAGGAATTTCTCTACTTCCTGTCACATATAAGATTTTATCGGCTTGTATTCTTGAAAGAGCACAAGGAATACTAGAACCCAAAATCTCAGATTTCCAAGCTGGTTTCAGGCCAAACAGATTGTGCCCAGAGCAAATTTTAAACCTAAAATTAATCACAAGGATAAGGAAGATGCGAGGCAAGCCTACAGTGTATGTCTCTGTCGACTTCAAGAAGGCATATGACTCAATCCACAGACCCACACTATTTAGGATTCTTGAGGAAAAAGGATTGGATCGTAAAATACAAAATCCAAAGTGAAATTTATAGGAAAACTTTCAAAACCATTTGAAATTAAAACTGGGGTTAGACACGGTGATGGGTTGTCGCCTTTGTTGTTCAATGTAGTTCTGGATAGAGTCATGGAAGAATGGGAGAAGAAACTTGAAGAAGAAGAGTGCTGGAAACCAATTTCATTAGGAACCAAAAAACATAACCTAAGAATCCCCTACTTAGCCTTTGCAGACGATCTCGCAATAATGGCAGATTCTAGTGAAAGGGCTATAAAACAGGTAGAAATTCTAAAAGAATGTGCAGAAAAAGTCGGGCTACAGATATCATTTGAAAAGACAGTGTTCACAACAACAAATTTAGAAATTTCCATATTACAAACTAAATATGGAGAAATCGAGTACCACACTTCAAATATCTTGGAGAAATTATCTCGGAAAAATTTGCACAACAAGAAAGAACACAAAGAGCTCGTAAAGGTTTAGGATTAGTGCAAAACCTCTATAATAAAAGATGCTTATCTTTAAATGCCAAAATTAGGCATTACAATACAGTCATTAAACCATCAATGTTATATGCCAGCGAAACCTTGGCACTAAACAGGAAAACTGATCTAGAAAATCTAAAGAAAGAAGAAAGAAAAATAATTAGAAAAATTTTGGGACCAAGATGGACCGAGAATGGATATAGATTACAGAAAACATCAAAAATTGAAGAATATTCTAACATAGAGATAGACATGAGGAAAAGATGCCTCAAATTCTATGGCCACATAATGAGACTCCCTGAACACAGATTAACAAAAAGAATTGTAAAATACGTAGATTCCCTTGTTAATGGAGGAGAATGAATCCAAAAAGTTAAAAAAGATTTGGAATTAGCCAAAATTACTGAAAAAGAAATAGCTGCAAGGAACAATTTTAGAATAAAAGTTGAAAAGTGGGAGGTTAAACCAGAGACAAAAGCACCGAGAACTGGAACAAAATGGAGTGAAGAAAGAACAACTAAATTTTCTCAAACAATGAAAAACTGGTGGGCAAATAAAAAGAACCAGAAGACCAAGAAGAATGGAAAATGAACCAGCTTTACTTAGCGTCTTCCATATGGGAGCTTTACGACTAATAATAATAATAATAATAATAATAAATATAGGTTAACTGGTTTACATGGAGGTTGAATATCTGGCATTAGATTGTAAAACCATCAGGTTCACTTACTTCCTATTGCAGCCAGACTTTTATTTTTGGCTAGAAACGCATAATAAAGCTATAAAAGATACATAAAAGAAAAAGTTAAACAAAAAAAGTAGAAGAAAACCGTGGTAAGACAAGCATCAGAAAAAAGAACAGAAAAGTAGAATATGACTTAATGAATGAATTTAATTGCAGAAAAATAAGAGAAAGGAAATCCAAGGAAAAGCTGCTAATCAACTGCTTGAAGAAGCCACCGAGTGCCCTGAAAAAGTAATTAAGTATAAGGATTATAGAGAAACTATGCCAGATTGAGAGAAAAAAGAATTGTAGGTGAAGGCTGTTCCAGTTAATATATTCACTTTATTAGCAACATTTAACTACTGCTAGTACAAAGATCTCAGTCCCAGAGTCAAACTTCATAAACAAGAGAATAATTATTTTAGCAAAGAATAAAACACGTCACCACTGATGCAGTGAAGTATAATCACTTTGTACATGATGTTGACATTTCGAAGCACATGATCATTTCCTCTTTCATCTCTTCTCACTCAGTGTTGACGGTATCTTATGTTCAAGCGGACATGATATCTGGATCATGTCACAACAGGTTTACCGGAAACTGCTGCTGAGTCGTCTATGTTGATCTCTGGTTTCTATTGCTGCTTCAAGGTTGCAGGTGGTAGAGTAGCCGTCAATTCTGTCATGTTTTTAGGTCTGTCAGGTTCTGTGCTTGTGCCAGGGTGGGTATTGCAGAAGGCAGGAAATTGCGGTTGACATGCCAACCTTAAATGTATTTTCGTCCTTCATCTACATACATACTTCCCAATCCACCGTAAGGTGCGTGGCAGATGTACACAGTACCACAACCTGGCATTTCCTTTCCTATTCCACTCCCAAATAGGACGAGGAAAAAAAGAATGCCATATTCCTCCGTATGAGCCCTAATTTCTCTTATCTTGTCTTTGTGATCACTACGCGAAATATAAGTAGGCGGCAGCAAGATCTTACTACACCCAGCTTCAAATTCCTGCCCTCTAAATTTCCTCAACAGAAATTCACCAAAAGAACGTCGTCTTTCCTCCAGCAATCCCCAATTGAGTTGCCGGAGCATTTCCATGACACTCGCGCATTGGTCGAACCTACCAGCAACAAACCTAGCTGCTCCCCTCTGAACTAGATACAGTCCATCGTATGGTGGCTGGAAGGACCTGTGCATCACATTGTGCCCAATAAAGACATATTTGCACTTCCAAAGTTCTGTAGAAATAAGAGTAGTGAGTCTTTTGTGCCCTTGATGTGAAAGGATGTATTTCTTGAATCTGTGAATGCATTTTGCATACATAAGTCTAAAGCTTTGACCAGATCGTGCAGCATGTTGTGTATGAATTCGCCAGGCGTGGAACCGGTTGTCCATAGATGAGATCAGCAGGTGTGGTTTCAAGATCTTTTTTAATGGAATAGCAGAGGCCCATCAGAACAGTTGGTAGTGTTCTCGGCCAGCATCATGACTCAAAGATACTTCAAGGGTGCTTTTAATTGTCGTTATAGGTGTTGTTTGTTGTCGGATGGCAGACTGTACTTTTGTTGCACTTCATACGTAATAAGACTGCAAGTACTTCTGAATAGGTATCACTGAAGCTGGCAGCCTGGTTGGTGGTAATATGTAAGGGAAACCACAACAATCAATCCATCGACAAATGAATGTTGTTGCCACTTTCTTGGCAGTGATGTCTACCATTGAAAAAGCGTCCTGCCAGTGAAGCGATCAGTGGCAGTTATACAGTAGACACTGTAAGCAGGTTGACGATGTTTTAATGGACATGTTTGAATCTTTGATTAAATGCCTTGACATGTCTACTAATTTTGTTCCTTTGATAGGCCATATGCTCACATGGAAAATCATTTCACTAGGTTCAAGGTATCAAGGACTCCAGAATGTGATAAGTAATGTAAGCACGCAATTGCTTGCAAGGCAAGTCAAAAACGGCTGCACATTCAACATTGAAACATTACAATAAAGCTTTGCATTTGCTTGTGGTACTTGAACTCGACAGAGCTGTAGGCCAATTGACTGTAAATTTGAAGCTCGGTGACATATTGCTGTGTCACAACAAGTACTTAATAGTCAATTGTGCATGCATTGCCTCTACATGGGAGAGGGGCATCTGCTGATATATTCATATCTCTTTTGACATTGACTGTGTTAGGTGCAAATTGTCCTGTGTAGTCCAGGTAGAGCAGCTAATGAGGTGATGTCATGTTGCCTTTCTGGCAAAAGGCATACATCAGCAGCTTGTGGGCAGTTACCAGTGTGAATGGTTGACTGTCAAGCATGTGACAAAATACCATCAGGTTGGAAATGTATGCTACATATAATTCAGTCATACGTCAACCAACTTTGCTATGATGGGGAAAACGTCTGGCTCAAAAATGGTAAAGGATGGCAGTATTGATCTACCTTTTGCTGAAGAGCGGTACGAATTGCATCTACCACCTTGGTGAGCAGCACTTGTGGTATCAGGTGTGCTAACAGTTTAGCCTCAGTGAGAGCAGTCTTCATTTCAGTGAAAACGGTCTGAGCATCACTAGTACATGATAGTTTGTGATTTGCCTTTGCACCATGAGAAAGCTCATTCCATGGAGCAGCCAGAAGTGCATAGTTTCACACAGGACAATGGTATTAGTTGCACCAAGGAATTGTCTTAGTTCATGAACTGTCACAGTTTGTGGGAAGTTCGTTGTAACGTAAGGGATTGTAATTTTTCCCATGGTGTTTGTATTTCCTGAGCATTTATGGTGTAGCCCAGGAACTGAAATTCTGCTGTTCGAAATACACTCTCTCTTATGAGTAGTCTGTGCAAACAAAGGCAGGGTAGAAACATGTCATAGGCGTTCCACATGCTCTGCCTCAGAGCGAGACATAAGTAAAACATCACCAATATAAACATAATAGTAATCCAGGTCATATATGATTTCATCCATAATGTCCTGAATTTTTTTTGCCGCATTACATAGTCAAAAGACATTCTTGGGAATTCAAAAAGACCAGATGGGGCATAGATAGCGGTCTTAGCAGTGTATTCCAAGGCAACAGGAATTTGGTAAAATGCATGAACTAAGACCATTATAGAAAATACATGTTTGCCATGGATGTTGAAAGCAAAGTTCTCAAAGTGCGGGACCAGATAGTGATCAGGAATTGTCTTAACATTGAACTGCTGGTAATCATTGCATGGACACCATCCATTATTCGTCTCGTTTGATGGTCAGCAGATTACTCGAGTGAGCATAAATGGAAATTCATGCTTCAGTGTTTTCAACTTTTCTGGTGGTAAACGTCGAGACTCTTGACTGGCAATACTGCCATTGTCAATATGTGGTCTACTGTTGCATGCCCTACGAGTGTCACTGTAGTTAAGCTACCGGTTATCTCTGGAAACTGTTTAAAGAGCTCGTCATATGGAGAGTCACCTATGATAATTCTTATACTGATGCATTCAACTGTCCCAGTCTAAGTTGTAGTTTCGAGGAGTCGATGATGTCAAAGATTGGAGCAGCCCATAAAAAGACAAGAAGTTTGCCTGAGAATAGGATGCACTACATCTGCTACAGTCAAACCTTTTGATGCAGGACTAATTTTAATGAAAGTATCACATGAGCATATGTCTGGATTTTATAATCATTTGCAGTGAAGAGGCAGGAGTCGTCATTGCTTTGACAAGGTAGACGGGAAGATACGCTGACATGTCAGCATCCAAGCCAACCAGGAATTGTAACTTAGTATTGTATTCTCTAACAACCAGTTAATAGCTGCTGCCCTTACTGACTTCCATGCTTGTTTCCCGTCTCATATGGAGGATTACATTTTCTTGTCAGAGCCAATCGTTTGTGATACTAGCAAATCTCTGCAGCTGAAAGTGAGCAACGTGTCTTGTTGATGAGTGGTGGTGTTGTGATTGGCAGCTGAAATACTGTTTTGTAGTGTGCTTATTTGTGTAGTACGTTCAGCAACTTGAACTTGCAAATATGTGAGAGTGTTGTCTGACAGTGAACTAACAGTTCCTACACTCGTAGATGTGAAAATATCCACAATGTTATCTGAAGTTCATGCAAGCATGTCAGGATCACCAGCACACGCTTTATCTCTGTATCTTCCGTGCGTCCAGTGGTTGATGGGACAGCCAGATATTGTATAAAAAGTCTTGTTGACGGCA
This sequence comes from Locusta migratoria, assembly GCA_026315105.1. NCBI lineage: Eukaryota > Metazoa > Arthropoda > Insecta > Orthoptera > Acrididae > Locusta > Locusta migratoria. The sequence continues at coordinate 523,666,168 of CM048746.1, forward strand.
TTATTCGCCAACATTTGCAAGCAGTGCATCACTTAACTCAGTACATAGTATCTTTTCCAAGTGTTTTGACAACTGGGAGATTAAGGCTTTCTTGATACTTCAATATTAATTGTTACTCAGTGGCGAAGCCAGAACATCTAGTACTTCTAAGGCCATGATGACATTTAGCACTGTGACAACATAGCTGTTATTTAGTCTCATCAGGGGTGATGTTAGCTTACACGAGTTGACTTTCAAGCTGTGCAAACCATAATACAGGGTTCTGTCATCAGAGTGGGAGTGGTTTCACCTTGATGGTGTTAATTGTGCACTTGTAGACATGTCAACATTTAGTTGCGGCTCTGACATCGGCATAATTGCAGCTGGTGTGCGGAATGGATGACATGTTGTTTCAGTTGTAATGTCCAAAATGGAACTATATAGTGTCAGTTAGCACTAAATATCACATTAGGATGCACCAAATGTGTTACAATTAGTGTATTTACTTTATTAGCAATATTTAACTATAACCAGTACAAAGATATAATCTGTGTCCCAGAGTCGAGCTTCATAAACAACGGAATAATTATTTTAGCAAAGAATAAACGTGCATCAGCACTTACACTGTGGAGCATAATCACTTTGTACATGTTGATACGGCAGCTTGAATTTTAATTTCAAAAGTCCATAACTTGTATACAATCTATGCATCTATTACTGTTGATGTCATCTCCGGTGGTGTCCTGGATCCTCCACTGTTGTTCTTTCACTTTGGCAAAGTGATTGAGAACACAGGGACTCAATTGGGTTGAGTATAGTGGATTTTCCAGAATCTCACATTGTCAGTGGAGCTAGAGGTCCCAAACAACAGCTGTGGTATAGGATCATGCATTGTGATGCTAAATGATGGGATGCTGTTCCATGAAATGTCATCACTTTTACTTGATCACTGGGCAATGTGGTGTTACAGGAACATGCAGTAATAGGCAGCATCTACTGTCAACCGTGGTGGTACAGTGTGCTGCTGTGTTACACCACCAAAGAACACAACAGCAGTTATTGTAGGGTCAATCCATGTCAAATCAACAAGGCTCTCAACCTCACCGTCTTTAATTTCAATAATATTTTAGCTTGTCTCTAGCTAGATATGAAAGTTTCAGATGACTGGCTTTATTATTACAAGACCTATCATTGATTGAAATATTAAAAATTAGCCAAAATTCATGTTACAGTCATTCATATATTTTGATATAAATATAATAATGGAAAGTCCAGGTTGGAATAAATAATATAGTGAGGACAGTTTACAACTCACCGCAAAGACGTGGCGACGAGCTGCGAAAGGCACATACAAAAGACACACACACATACAACACATTCAGCTATCGGCCATGGCCTTCTTCAGAAAATAGAGCACTCACGCAATCACACAGGCACACAACACAGTCATACAACCATCACCTCCGACTGCCGCACTTCGAATCACGCTCTGCAGCGAATCGGGGACGGGAGGGGAGGGTGAGGGGATAGAAAGGTTACGTCACGGTGGTGGGAATGGGTTAGATGGGAATAACGAGATGCAGCTTAGGAATGGAGTGGGGAGGCGGGTGAGGGGAGAAAATAAAATGAAATAAAGTAAAATAAATATATATATAGAAAATGCATGCACGCTGCAAGTACACAAGACCGCATACACACACATACCCATGCACGCATGCGCGCGCGCGCGCGCGCACACACACACACAAACACACACACAAACGATCATACATTCACACACCACTCAAAATAGGCCAGGTTTGGGATAGAGAGGTAGGAACTGTAAGGTATGGAATATATATATATATATATATATATATATATATATATATATATATATATATATATATATATATATATATATATATATATATATATATATATATATATATATATATATAGGGAAGTTATCGTAGGTTGAGGCCTGGTTGATTTCGGGATCGGAGAATGTATTGTAGGGATAACTCCCATCTGTGCAGTTCAGAAAAGCTGGTGATGGATGGGAGGATCCAGATGGCCCGGGTTGTGAAGCAGCCATTGAAATCATGTGCTCCGCTGCATGCTGTGCCACAGGGTGATCCACCTTGTTTTTGGCCACAGTTTGGCGGTGGCCATTCATCCTAATGGACAGCTAGTTGGTGGTCATGCCAATATAGAAAGCTGTACAGTGCTTGCAGCACAGTTGGTAAATTACGTGGCTGCTTTCACAAGTGGCCCGGCCTCTGATAGGGTAGGATAGTCCTGTGACAGGACTGGAATAGGAAGTGCTGGGTGGGTGGATTGGACAGGTCTTGCAGCGGGGTCTTCCACAAGGATATGATCCCTGTGGCAGTGAGCTGGGTTTCGGGATGGCATAAGGATGAACTAGGATATTATGAAGGTTGGGAGGGTGACGGAACACCACTTTAGGAGGGGTGGGAAGGATCTTGGGCAGGATGTCTCTCATTTCAGGGCACGAGGATAGAAAATCAAAACCTTGGTGAAGGATGGAATTTAGTTGTTCGAGACCAGGGTAGTACTGGGTGACAAGGGGGCTCTTTTGTGGATGGTTACTGGTGTTAGGAAGAGGATTTGGGGTGTGTGAGGATATGGCACGGGAGATTTGTTTGCGGACTAGGTCTGTGGGGTAGTAGGCCTTTTTGAGACCTTCAGCATATTCAGAAAGGGAATTCTTGTCACTTCTTGATATAAATAGTTATATTTAAGATACAGGTTTTATCTTTGGTTCATTTTATAGAGAAAATGAAGATTTTTAATTATGTTTCAAATTTCACAAAAACAAATTTTGACCAAGAAACATTTTCAAAATTTTAACTACATTTTTTCAAAAACCTATAAATTTAAAATTTTGATAAAATTGTATAATATTAGTCCACATGTGTTTAATATAACCTGAAAGTTTCAAGCTGGAACTCAAAAGGGCTTTCAAGTTGTTAGTAATTTTGTTCAAAGATAAGGTAAGAGCACTTATGGTTGACAGGTCACTGAAGAGTTGACATAACATTTTATATTGTTTGAAATAAGGAGATGTTGTTTAGAAGGCTGTGCTTTTAAAATACATTGTTGAAATCTGGGGAATTTCTTGATATTTTAACTGAAAAACAAAGAGCTTTGTTACGTCATTCATTCATTGCAGAACAATTGGCAAGTTTCCAGACAGAACTTAAATCAAAACTCCACCAAAATGAGTGCATTGCATTGTATGACTTTGCAGAAAATTATTCATTTGTTTTGGACGATGGAATCCAATCATACCAGTGGAATAATTCCCAAGCAACAATACATCCTTTCGTGATTTAGTACAAAGATATTAGTAATAATTTGAACCACATGAGCTATGTAATAATTTCTGAATATTTAGTACATGACACCTCTGCTGTACATCTTTTTCAACGACATCATCTGCTGTTCCTGTCTAAGAAGTTAGAAAATCTAAAACATATTTATTATTTTTCTGATGGATGTGAAGCACAATATAGGAATAAAAAGAACTTCATTAATCTTTGCAATCATGAAGTGGATTTTGAAGTCATTGCTGAATGGCATTTTTATGCAAAATCTCATGGGAAGGGTCCATGTGATGGTTAACAGTTAAGCAGCAAGAACAGTTAAGCGATCGGCCGCTCATGCCAGTCTTCAGTGACCCTACAACAATCAAATTATGACACCTCTTCAGCTTCATAACTGGTGTGTGGAGCACATAAAAAGTTGTAAATTTAAAAACTTAACAACCCAATAGCATAGGGATGAAGAACTTGGCCTATCAAAATGCTTCAAAAATGTGAAGACAGTGTCCGGAACCCAGAAACTGCATGCCTTCATTCCAGTTAATTTACACAGATAATAACAAAAACCTACTCTAACTCTGGTGAATTCAAGGAAGAAAGTTTGACATTGTGAGTTCTTCTAAAAATAATTATTTATTCGACACAACACAAAGAAATAAATCTGACACAAAATGAGTACAGTGCATTTTTTTATTATTCCTTTTTTAGTAACTATAACAATGAACCATACAAATATAAAATATTTCTAAAGTGTGTACATAGTTTCCAGAGACTTTCTATCGTCCATTCACTGTACATGTTACACCACATACTACTCCCTCCCCAGTGACAACGTTGAGATATTTCTTGGGGAAGTTTACTGTTCGCCCAAAATGTGTAGCTTGTTGAGGTGGCTGGTGACCTTCTGGAGTTTTGATGGCTGGAGCTGATTGTTTATGTGGAGTCAACATGGGTGTTGCAGGATCCATATTCTTCAGCAGGAAGGCTGGCTTGAGCCTGTCAATGGAGATAGTCTTCTATCTGTGTTAACACATTAGTTTCCAATTTTAATGAGATGTGCTAACACACACAGAGTATGTCCCCCTATCTCCGTCAATAACTCTTTTTTTTTTTTTTTTTTTTTTTTTTTGCCTTAATTCAGCAAACTTTGAGAATAGGTTTAGACCTGTGGGTTGTTTGATTTGAAATGTAATTGTTCTTGGCAGGCATTTGCCTGCTAGTATGTATCATCATTACAATAAAACTCCTTCACTAACAGAATAGTTTTGGCAGGCGGCAAGAACTGTCAAGGCTTAGGATTAGGAGTTTAGCGTATAACCTTTTCCTCTGCTAATTTCTTGTTTTTCTTGTCCTATGTTCGTTTACTCCTAACTCTTTTTCTTTGTAAGTCCAGGACCAACTTTTGGGTAAAGAAGTATGAACTAAAATGTTTTCACTTCTACTAGAAATGCTAATTTGTCTTTAAATTGATCAGTCATTTCTGCTTGTGAATCATCACAGCCACATTTTCACCAGTGTTCCCTGAAAGAAGGTTTCACTTAATTTTTGTGTAATTTTTTCAGATTCATCTTTGCAATATTTTTCAGCTGAAACATTTCTTTTTTATTACCGAGAATTTATGCATTGTTTTCAAAGAGGCATTCAACAAATGTAAGCCTTCTTCAACATCCAAAATTTCAGGACCAGCAGACATACTAAGCTTGATTTTATTGTTTCTCAAAATTCCTTGCTTTCGGTAACTGACAGTTCAGATTTTCTTTCTTTGAATAATTTCAGTCTACCCGAAGTACAGATTTTCATTCTTTCTACAATACTCAACTTCAGATCAATCACCAAGGAAGTTAATATTTCTGAGGTCGTTATTCACCCAGTGTGAACTCCTATAAATGGATTCCTACAAAATTTTGACCCCTTCTTGTTCATAATTTGAGTTGTAAGGAAATCAATGAAAGATGAATTAACACTTTCCAAATGATGACACCTATAAGAGATACAAAAATGTAACCATGATTAAGTTAATTGTGTTAACTAATTATGAAGATTAAAAAAGCAACACTTCTTTGAAGTATTGTTTTACAAATCATGTAATTCAATATAACATTGTTTACTTCTGTAGCCCTTGAACTGTTCAAAAACCTGTTGCATTTTGTATGTAATGCTACGCTATTTCAGAAAGGCTACAACTTGTGCGTGACTTATACATCACTTGTGTTGCATTGTAGCAATGCTGATTTTTCTCTCCAACAATTGATGTATACTGGAGTGCAATGTTGTATCAAAAGAAGTAAACGTTTTTGTTTTGTTATCGTACATTGAAAGTATTTCTCTGCTATGACACAAAAATGAAAACTAAAAGTTTTTTTATAAAAAAAAGTTAACATATAAATAAGAAAAACAAAAATCCCTTGCATTATTTGAATTACCAGTAATTATTGTGTTGTATTGTTTAGTAGGGCTTATATTCTTAAAACCATAAAGTGAAGTTTTCTTAATTGTCTACCAATACTTTCATTTTAAATTAATTTTTGTGAACCAGCTACTAAAATCTGTGTTGTACTCTGCAAAGTGAATTGCAATAAAATGTAATTTATTTCAATGTGTTTCCATTGATATACCATAACAAAATTTGGCACAAACATTAACAAATATTGCATAAGTTTTTTGCATTAAAAATTCTGATTTTGCAATATTAATTTTTGTAATGAGGCTTTTGAAACATTCAACATTTTTAAGAGCATTATGAAGTAACATATAGTTTTAAACCTTATAAGAAAACCAATAAAGTGATAAAAAGTCAAACTCTGATTCACCCACAATCAGCTGCCAGGGGTATAACGTTTCACATTATTATTTTACTGTTAATTAGCATTACCATATCATCATCTTCTGTGTATTCTTCTTAATATTTGTAACTGCTGTGGCTTAGTGTGTGCCGCATAATTCTAATCGAGCTTGCTGAGTATGTACTTGCAGCAATTAGGAAGATATCATCACCACAGTATATATATCAAAAATTTAAGAATAACCATATAAATGTCGGACAACCATTCACTTCCGTAAGGAACTTGTGGTTCCCTTAAGGAACTTGTTGATTCCTTAAGCCAGTATAACACGACACACCGATTGTACACAAATCTGCACCAGTTTTATACATGTGGATCCGCCAAGGTTTTTGTCTGTCCTTGATACACGGCAGACTCAACGTGTCCGCACAAGCCCCTCTAAGGTATATGTTTACATACAACTTCTTTGCTTTCTACAGTATGTGCGCCTGTCGCAGCTCTTTGCCACATCTTTGCTGTGAGTTGTAAACTGTCCGTATTACTATATGAATAATTTCATATTCTTAAAAGATTAATATTAGCAAATAAAAGGTTTACAGAAAGAAATTACCCCTCACAATAACGTTGACTGTGTTGTGTGCCTGTGTGATTGCGTGAGTCTTCTATTTTCTGAAGAACGCCATGCCCAATAGCTGAAAGTGTTGTATGTATGTGTCTTTCTTTATGTGCCTCTTGAAGCTCGTCGCCACATCTTTGCAGTGAGTTGTAAACTGTCCTTATTACTATATTCTTAATTCCAACCTGGACTTCGGATTATAAGCATGAAATTGTTATCATTACAGAGAGTTGTGAATTAAACTGTTTATTTTAAGTCATATTGCTACAAACAAATATTTATATTTACATTTCTCTTGTGCAGCTAGCTTTGAATTTTCTTATTATACAGACTAATTAACCAAACAGTTAGTTTATATCGTGAATTGTTCATGCAATCACCTAATCTCTTCTGTTTGGGGGTTCTACACCATACCCAGCAAGAAAATCACGCTGAACAGTTATTACTTACCTGCACTGAGCTTAACATAGAACAAAACGCTTTTTGTTATCTCAGTGTCGTTTTTACAATGACCAAAGTGGTTTTTCAGTTCCGCTGCCAAGTGGGAACAGTGTAAAACTCAGGAGTTTTCTCTTTCCAACAGTATGTTGATCATACATAGATCTAGCGCAGATCTAGAATAGCGCAGTAGTTATGAATTCTTTTTATCAGATGATTCTTTTTGATAAACCTTGTATGATAAATTTACTTGAGATGGAGAAGCATCATCGTGTGAAACTCAACTTGTCCATCTCTCACATATCTCGAAAACCATTAATTAAGGGCAACAGGTGAACTGTATATTCCTTGATTTCTGTAAGGTGTACTGAACTGCAGTCTGCTAACAAAGACACAAACATATGTAACATTTTCCGAGAGATGTGTATGACAGACTTCTTAAATTAACAGAACCTAGTATGTTAATAGAGCCCACTATGTTGTCTTCAGTGGCTAGTGTTCATCAGACAGGGTTATCTTCTTGAGCGTTCCAGGAATCTAGTGACTGTATTAGGATACAACAATCTCACAGGCATGCTTCACAGACACACAAGTGTTATCTCTAGATGCCACATTCCAAATCACATTCTGCAGTAAGGGCACTGGGGGAGAGGGAAAAGGAGTGGGAGACAGAAGTTTGCAAGGCAGCCTTATGGAGCATGTAAGTACTAAATGGGTTAAATTCTAGTTTAGGTGATATTAGCTTCGCATTGATGTGTAATTGTTGGTAATGAAAGGCAGTTAATGGAATGAGGCGACACAGGAGAGGGGAGTGTAGAGGGGTGTGTGTGGGGGGGGGGGGGGGACCACACATGCAAACACACAGCACATAGAATGGATGAGTTATAGTATAGGGGGAATGGGAACTGTTTGGTGTAGAGAAAATAGGGTTATTGTAGCTTACGTCTTGGTCAATGTTGGGATCAAAGAATGTATTGTAATGGAAATCCCATCTTTGCAGCGCAGAAAAGCTGAGGGGGGGGGGGGATTCAGGTGGCCTAGGTTCTGAAGAAGCCATTGAAGTCAAGGATATGCTTAGCTACATGCTGTGCCAGTTTGGCAGTGGGTGATTGGACAAACTTTCCAGTGGCATTTTCCGCAGGGATATGATCCTTGTGCCAGTGCGCTGGGGTTGTGGGTTTCATAGGGATAGACGAAAGTGTTATGGAGGAGGAACACCACTTCAGGAGCGGTGGTAGTGATCTTGAGCAGGATGTGTCATATTTCTGGGTATGAGGACAGAAAATAAAAACTTGTCAAAGAATGTGATTTAGTCGTTGCAATGCAGGGTAGTACTGGGTGATGGTGGGAGTGCTAGGTACTGTTGGTAGGTTTAATGTAGATTGAAGTGTGGATGAAACTTTAATGTGGATGGAGCCATCACTGAGGTGGAGATTAACATGTAAGAATGTGGCATGGTGGATTGAGGAAGACCAAGTGAAGATGATTGGGGAAAAGGAATTGAGGTTTTGAAGGAAGGTGGTGTGGGTGTCTTGGACCGACTCTGGACTGTGAAAATATTGTCAGTAAACCTGAATCATACCAGAGGTTTGGGGTTTTGGAATGCTAGGAAGCTTTCCTCCATACACTCGCTAAACAGATTGGCATAGGAGGCTTAGCCTGTGCCACATATTTGTGCCACTTTCTCCTCAAAGGAAACACAGTTGTTTGTTCGCTTAATGTTAGTGAGGAATGAGGTATTTAGTTTAGATTCAGAGTAATTGGGACTGTCCAAATAAAAAGAAAATGCCAACTAACTCCATCTAGAGTCGAAATTAGTTCCTTACGTTCATAAACCAACAGTCTGTGGAAGCAGTCATTGAAACAGATGTGAAATTCTCATTATTGCAGTGATTCTATCAACCTAGAGTTCTTGTATTTCAACCGTTTCTATGTGCTTGAATAATGATTTTCAAAAGGAATGATACAGTGGGTTAAATTGTAATGAATATCGATATATACTTTTTCCTAACTATAGTTTTCCTTCTATTTGATGCACTAAACGCCAAGCGGAAACTCCACAGACCGCAAGAGTTGGCTACACACTGACACTTCTGAACTTAAGCATGCACAATGCTTGTACTCTGTTATTCAGGCTGGGCGACCTTGTTGCGTGTAATTGTACCTGAAGAAGAGGTTTTAAAGTAATAAATTTGTCACCTGTCATTTTTACAACATTGAAATGGTGTGGAATGTAAATGATTTTTTTCTCAATTAACCACAAATTAAGTCACAAGGTCAAGACCAAAGACTAAGCTCTGCTACTTCTGTTTCACAACATCGAATCTTCCTAACTGTACAAAAGAAAAAGATACATACAGTTTGCATAGATTTTTAAAATAACATACACGCTGCCCACCCCATCTGCAGAAGGAAGCTGGAGTGCAGCAAATTTGTGGGTGTTTTATTTACTTATTATAAAAAATAGATGAAGATTACTCATCAAATGAAGGAGCACAGGTGTGATAGTAGCACAAATAAATAAAACACATACACACACGCGCGCGCGCGCGCGCACACACACACACACACACACACACACACACACACACACACACACAGAAATGCAAGCTTTTGCAACCCAGTTGCTTCTTCAGGCAGAAGGGAAGGAGAGGGAAAAGGAATTGATGAGGGTTTTAAGGGAGGTGGTAAGGAGCCATTCCAATCCCAGGAGAGGAAAGACTTACCTTGGGGGGAGAAAAGGAAGGTAAACAAATACACATTTACACAGACGCGCACACACACCTAGGCAGACATACTGTAGAAAGCAAAGAAGTTAAGATGTCTGCCTAGGTGTGTTTACGTTTGTGTATATGTGTGTGCGGGTGGGGGTGTATTTGTTTATCCTCCTTTTTCCCCCCCAAGGTAAGTCTTTCCTCTCCTGGGATTGGAATGGCTCCTTACCCCCTCCCTTAAAACCCTAATCATTTCCTTTTCCCTCTCCTTCCTTTCTGCCTGAAGAAGCGACTGGGTTGCGAAAGCTTGCGTTTCTGTGTCTGTGTGTGTGTGTGTGTGTGTGTGTGTGTGTGTGTGTGTGTGTGTGTTTATTTATTTGTGCTACTATCACACCGGTGCTCCTTCTCCTGGTGAGTAATATTCATATATATATATATATATAAAATATAAAAAATAGACGAAGATTACTCACCAGGCGAAGGAGCACAGGTGTGACAGCATCACAAATAAATAAATGAATACACACACACACACACACACACACACACACACACACACACACACACACAATCGCAAGCTTTCGCAAACCAGTTGCGTCTTCAGGCAGTAGGGAAGGAGAGGGAAAAGGAAATGATGAGGGTTTTAAGGAAGGGGGTAAGGAGCCATTCCAATCCCGGGAGAGGAAAGACTTACCTTGGGGGAAAAAATGGAGGGTAAACAAATGCACACATGCCCACACATTCACACAGACACAAGTATATATATATATATATATATATATATATATATATATATATATATAATTTTTCCTGCTAGGAATTTTTCGTCTATAATATTCATATTTATTATTATTATTATTTTTTTTGCCGTGTATGTCCATTATCTCCATGCCTTTCCTTTATGGCCCCACAGAGCTAGTGGAAGTGCCAGATAGCAGCCCTTTTTGCCAGTATCACAGAATCAGTTCACTGCTAATCTGCATGAACAGTGACAGATCTCCTCAAAATGGGAGGTCGTCTATTTACTTAACTCTCTCACTTCATTGCAACCATCGATACGGGTGAGAACCAAAGCAAGATATTTAGGCATTCTTATACCTTATTCAGAAGTAGCCTACTCCTGTGTTTTGTGTTTCATTTTCCAAATATTGCCCTATTGAGGGGAGATGTTGGAGAGCTACATCTACTTCACTTATTATTCAACTACAAGAGACATAATTAAGCATGAGCCAAATTACACCTGAAAAATGGGTGTCTTATTGTGTTCTTCTGTTTTGGCTATAAATGTTGAATGTGACTAATATAATGAGTATTAAATGATGACTATATTTTTAAAAGCATATATATTATTTTTATTTGCAGACTCCATATGAAAACAGGATGTACAGCCTGAAAATTGAATGTGGAGCGAGGTATCCTGATGAATGCCCTAGTGCCAGGTTTATTTCAAGAATAAATATGACCTGTGTTAATAGTACGAATGGTGTGGTAAGAAACACTTCATTTTTAATCAAATAAATTATTTTTCTTGACTGTTAAAAAGGTGAATGTGACTGCTTTTGTAGTATGAAACAGTGTTTCGTAAGAAGTGTCGAAGTAAATGAACTTGAAGTCTGTGAAATGAGGTCACAGAGTAAATACACAGCCAGGAAGAAGGAAAACAATGAGTACAGCTCAAAAGACTACATCGATTTTGATCCGTAGATGCCACCTGGGGTGAGGGGACAGTAGTAGGTATACTGATAATGGTTTCACCATTGTCCGTCAACAAGTAGTTTAGTGTCACCTGCCGGGCTGCCATCTCTGTATATCCTTTAATGAGTAATGTTTTCAGTCATAAGGCTCAAGGTGTGATATCAACATGTGAAGCAAACATTCACCTTGCTATGTATGCACATTTCTACTTATTAGAACTATCTCAGCTAGTTCAAAGAGGTCAAATAGTAGCCTTCCAAATGGCAGGACCAACCTTTCAAACATTGCCTCAAAAGTTGGTCAGATGTCAGTTAAGCAAAGATGCTGGTTACAATGTCAAGTGAACATTCTCACTCACATAGACGAGGTTTTGGATGTCCCCACAGCACAGACATTTGCCAGGATCACCATATTGTAAGGGTGGTGATAATGATCATGTGGCATTTATGGTCCCAACTGGAGCCATGTTGAGCCTGGTCAGTGCAAGTCATTTTTAGCTAACGCTACTTAGACTTGATTGTCAAATTGTAAGGGTAGAAGTGGAAGATTGTACAGTTGCCATAACACAACTAAGAGCATTTGTGAGCCCAAAAATGTCGACAAACTGTTGCAAACCATTTACTAGCAGTGGGACTACTAGCCTGACTTACTCATGCCACACTGACAATTCGCAGAAGCTTGACTTTTGCTGTCAGAGGATCACTTGGAAGATGGAATGGCAGGATCATATTCTTCAGCAATGAAAGCAGATTCTGCCCCAAGCAATTTAGAGTCATTTACATATAAGACACAGACTTGGTAAGCACTGTCTAATAGAGTGCATTAATCCAAGACATTGTTCCCACATCAGGCCTTATGTGAGGGGGAACAATGACCAGCATTCGGTTCATGCAGAATGTTGTAAGCCTCATTGCAATTGAAAGATGCTTTGTTGTTGCACCAGAATAAAGCTTGCCCACACACTGCACATGAAACTTAATGTGCTCTGCAAGACCGCAGCAGCTTCCTTGGCCAGCATGATCACCGAACTTGGCTTGAATTGATCATGTGCGGTATACGATAACACAACTGACATGTGGGACTCGTCAACCCACAAATCATGCAGTGAAAATGAACAGGTATGAAATAATGTATCCCAAGATGTATTTGCCAACTGTTTGACTGGACGGATGCCAGTATCAGTGCTTGAATTGCCATCCATGGAGGTTACACCACATATTAAATGGGTGTTTCAGCATGGATTGACTCATGGTACCTCAGTACCATTTTACTTATTGATTTGTATTTCAAATGTTATTATTTCAGGCACTTCATGTATATTGTTTCAACAATGAATCTTCAGTGAATTGGAAAATCTTTGAGGGTGTACTAATTCTTATTTCTGGCTGTGTTCATTGCTTTATTGCCGTTGTTGGTTATCAATTTGCTTGCAAATTCAGTCTTTAATGCAACCTCATGATTTTTGAATTATTGTATTTGTCACTTGACACAGTTATCAAAATGCAGCATCAAATTTTGTAGGTTGACAGTAGAGCAGTTCCTGTACTTGCTCGCTGGCAGCGGGATTATACAATCAAGACTGTCCTTCAAGAGCTACGCAGGATTATGACACTAAAGGAGAACATGAAGCTATCACAGCCTCCGGAGGGCAGTTCGTATTAGCAAATGGCTATTGCTGTGAAGGCAAACTGCAAGTATGTTGTGGATGAAGAGGAGAAAAGGGTGATGTTAATAATATTAAATGTTCACACCAGTCCAGAAGAAACCTGCATTACATTATTTCAGTATGTTGAATGTGAACTGCTGTAAAGATGTTGCATAAGTGAATAGCGAGCACTGTGAAATGCTGATATTTCTTAGCAAGTTTGTAATTCTGTGTAAAAAACACACACAAAAAAAAACAAAAAAAGAAAGTGTTGGGCCTTCGTATATTTTTCTTGGTGTTATTTACCTCATTAAATTTTGCTGTAAATGAGATTAAACCCATTTAGAGTTCGTATATTCCCACACAGTCTCCAGTTGCAAGTAAAGTCTGGCCTACTGTCCAAGGTTGAAATGAAATGCTGCCATTCAGTCTGTTAACTTTATAGGCTTTGGAAGTATTATGTGATATCACTGGCTTGTCGTGTTTACTTTTCTATATTTGGTTATGCAGCAATGTCACGACACCTTTTTTTATAGTACTTAGCTTTATTATAATTAGATATGAATAACATTTCTGATTCTCTAACTTAAAGATATACATGTATTCCGTATAAGAATGGATGTATTTGTTGGAATTATCATCAGTTGTTCTACAACTGAACTATGACTGAAGAATAAATATATGTTAAATATGGACTTGGACTTTAATATTGAACTGTTGTACTCCACCATTTTGTTTATTTTCAAATAAGATTTATGTGAATAACAGTGAAAAATCAGGATGCTGTCATTGTTTTAATTCCAAAGCAAAAAATCTTATGTTAGTGATGAAATGTAGTTAATGGAAATGATTGCCTGCCAGTGGACTGTTGGATATTGTAAAGCTCAATTTCTCACTGCAGTACATGAATACAGACTTTCTTGACTATAATAGGTTGTGACAGTGATGATTGTATTGTTTCCTTTAACGAATGTAATAAACCCGGCCCCACAACTTTGTTTCAGCAAGGTTTTTGTATTAGAATGATAATTGATAAAGTTACTCAGTGTCACCACTATTGGAAGAAGAAAATAAAAAATGTTGTTTTCCATACAAATGCAATACTTATTTTCATAATAAATAAGTCTGTGTCATATAATTAAAGATGACAATTTTATTAAAATTGTAAGTCTTCTCCAATTTCTTCATTGCTTTGAGTTTGCACGGCAGAAGATTTTGTTTAAAGGTTCAAGAAGAGCTAGCTAATTGCACTATGTGATCTGTCATCTTTGCTTGTTCAGTGATGTAAATGTTTTCGTTGTTGCATTAAAGTAAGCTAGTTGTGCAAATACTTCACTTTTCTTGTCTTTTGATTGATAACTTTCTTCTGTTTCTTGCAAAATGAAAGAATCTGAGAAATGGTAAAAAGGTGAAATGTCAAGGATGTGAAACAAATGGACAGACACACACACACACACACACACACACACACACACACACACACACACACACACTGCGCTTGGCTACATTGTCATGAATGAAATTGCAACAGTAAATCTGGTACAAGGGGAGTTCTCAGGTGGAGTTTGCAAGGGGAGAGAAGGGGGTGAGGTATACGGAGGGAAGAGTGTGCAATCGTTTGCAGGCAGAAGCAACAATGGGTGAGGCAGGAATATGTCTGCAGCCATTTGACATGATGACCACTCACAGACGTTTCTTCTTTCACCACCATTTATCTTATATCTTCTTCTCCCAATCTTCTGACTTCACCATTATAAACTTTGGTGACTTTGTGCCACTTTGAAAGGTTTTCTTCAAAAAATACATCTTAAAAATAAGTCTTTGCTACAGAATCAGAAGGGATATTGCCTCTTCCAATAAACCTGGTACAAATTCCCTGGAGTTCACCGCTGAAAAAAAAAAAAAGAGGCCATAAAGTTGGCCCAGGGTTACAACCTAGGGCAGGGTGCCAAGAATTTTACCGTTGCTTTTTCAGTGCTAATCTGTATATGGCATAATGACAACCTACTTCATGGTAACTTTGTGTGTGTGTGTGTGTGGGGGGGGGGGGGGGAATATTGCAATTTCATTATTTTTATTTAACTTTACAAATATTAGTGCAGTCTTAATGTTAAGAAATTACTGGCTCCAAATTCTTTTTAATTCCGGTATATATATATATATATATATATATATATATATATATATATATATATATATATATATAAAATAAAGATTTTTGACTTACCTAAAGTACAGGCTGGTCGATAGGAACACTAAACACACACAAAAACACACAACCATTCGAGCTTTCGCCACCAGTGGTGGCTTCTTCGGGAAAAAGAGGGAGGAAGGAGAGGAGAAAGGGAAGGATACGGGTTTTAAGGAAGTGGAAAAGGAGCCATTCCAATCCCAGGAGTGGAAGGACTTACCTTAGGGGACAAAAAGGAAGGTAAACAAATACACACACACTCACACATATCCACATCCAAACACACTTAGGCAGACATTTGTAGAAACCAAAGAAGTTGGACAGAGATGCCACTTCAGGCAGAGGCTCTGTCCACAGAACCGAGGCAAAGATGTTAAAGATGGCGGGCGGGAATTTAGCGGAGGTTGAGACCAGGCGGGCAACGGGAAGAGAGAATGTGTTGAAGGGCAAGTTCCCATCTCCGGAGTTCTGAAAGATTGGTGTTGGTGGGAAGTATCCAGATAACCCGGACGGTGTAACACTGTGCCAAGATGTGCTGGCCGTGCACCAAGGCATGTTTAGCCACAGGGTGATCCTCATTACCAACAAACACTGTCTGCCTGTGACCGTTCATGCGAATGGACAGTTTGTTGCTGGTCATTCCCACATAGAACGCTTCACAGTGCAGGCATGTCAGTTGGTAAATCACGTGGGTGCTATCGCAAGTGGCTCTGCCCTTGATCGTGTACACCCTCCGGGTTACGGGACTGGAGTAAGTGGTGGTGGAAGGGTGCATAGGGCAGGTTTTACAACGGGGGCGGTTACACGGGTAGGAGCCAGAGGGTAGGGAAGGTGGTTTGGGGATTTCATATGGATGGACTAGGAGGTTACGGAGGTTAGGTGGGCGGCGGAAAGACACTCTTGGTGGAGTGGGAAGGATGTCATGAAGGATGGATCTCATTTCGGGGCAGGATTTAAGGAAGTCGTATCCTTGCTGGAGAGCCACATTCAGAGTCCGCTCCAGTCCCGGAAAGTATCCGGTGACAAGAGGGGCACTTCTGGGGTTCTTCTGTGGAAGGTTCTGAATTTGGGGGGATGAGGAAGTGGCTCTGGAAATTTGTTTCTGTACCAGATCAGGAGGATAGCCGCGGGATGTGAAAGCTGATATTAGGTTGTTGGTGTACTGGTTCAGGGATTCGGGACTGGAGCAGACTCGTTTGCCACGAAGACCTAAGCTGTAGGGAAGGGAACGTTTGATGTGGAATGGATGGCAGCTGTCATAGTGTAGGTACTGTTGTTTGTTGGTTGGTTTGATGTGGACGGATGTGTGAAGTTGGCCGTTGGACAGATGGAGGTCGACATCAAGGAAAGTGGCATGGGATTTGGAATAGGACCAGGTGAATTTGATGGGACCAAAGGAGTTGAGGT
Source organism: Locusta migratoria (assembly GCA_026315105.1). Taxonomy (NCBI): domain Eukaryota; kingdom Metazoa; phylum Arthropoda; class Insecta; order Orthoptera; family Acrididae; genus Locusta; species Locusta migratoria. Next base: position 523,682,962 of record CM048746.1, read on the forward strand.
TGAAGAGGAAATTCTGGAGTTCTTCTTCACTGTGAGTCCAAATCATAAAGATGTCGTCAATGAATCTATACCAAACTTTGGGTTGACAGGCTTGGGTGTCCAGGAAGGCTTCCTCTAAGCGTCCCATAAATAAGTTGGCGTACGAGGGGGCCATCCTGGTTCCCATGGCTGTTCCCTTTAGTTGTTGGTATGTTTGGCCCTCAAAAGTGAAGAAGTTGTGGGTTAGGATGAAGCTGGCTAGGGTATTAAGGAAAGAGGTTTTAGGTAGGGAATTGGGTGGTCGGCGTGAAAGGAAATACTCCATCGCAGCAAGGCCCTGGGCATGTGGGATGTTTGTGTACAAGGAAGTGGCATCAATGGTTACAAGGATGGTATCTGGAGGTAACTGGCTAGGCAAGGATTTCAGGCGATCGAGGAAGTGGTTGGTATCTTTGATGAAGGATGGGAGACTGCACATGATGGGTTGAAGGTGTTGGTCTATGTAGGCAGAGATTCGTTCAGTAGGGGCTTGGTAACCGGCCACAATGGGGCGGCCGGGATGATTGGGTTTGTGGATCTTGGGGAGTAGGTAGAAGGTGGGGGTGCGGGGTGTCGGTGGGGTCATGAGGTTAATGGAGTTAGGTGAAAGGTTTTGTAGGGGGCCTAAGGTTTTGAGGATTCCTTGAAGCTCTGCCTGGACATCAGGGATAGGATTGTGTTGACAAACTTTGTAGGTAGTATTGTCTGAAAGCTGACGCAGTCCCTCAGCCACATACTCCCGCCGATCAAGTACCACGGTTGTGGATCCCTTGTCGGCTGGGAGAATGACGATGGAACGGTCAGCTTTCAGATCACGGATGGCTCGGGATTCAGCTGTAGTAATGTTGGGAGTAGGATTAAGGTTTTTTAGGAAAGACTGAGAGGCAAGGTTGGAAGTAAGGAATTCCTGGAAGGTTTGAAGAGGGTGATTTTGAGGAAGAGCGGGTGGGTCTAGCTGTGATGGAGGACGGAACTGTTCCAGGCAAGGTTCTATTTGAGTCATGTCTTGTGGAGTTGGATCATTAGGAGTAGGGTTAGTTTTCTTCGTGGCAAAGTGATATCTCCAGCAGAGGCTACGAGTATAGGATAGTAAATCTTTGACAAGGGCTGTTTGGTTGAATTTGGGAGTAGGGCTAAAGGTGAGGCCTTTGGATAGAACAGAGGTTTCAGTTTGGGAGAGCGGTTTAGAGGAGAGGTTAACTACTGAATTGGGATGTCGTGGTTCCGGATTGTGTGCAGTAGGATTTAAAGGTTTGGGGGGGAGTGGAGCTGGAAGTGGGAGATTGAGTAGATGGGAGAGACTGGGTTTCTGTGCAATAAGAGGAGCTTGAGGTTTACTGGAGTGGTTGTTGAGGGAGTGTGTGTTGAGGGAGAGTGTATTGCCTTTCCGGAGGTGGGTGACAAGGAGTTGGGATAGTTTTTTGAGGTGGAGGGTGGCATGTTCTAATTTCTGGTTGTCCTGTAGGAGGATGTTCTGAACTGTGGGTGTGGATGCGGAAGAGGAAAGGTTGAGGATTTTGATTAGGGATAGGAGTTGACAGGTGTGTTCATTGGCGGAGTTGATGTATAGGTTAAGGATTAGGCGGGTGAGGGCTGTGGATTGTTCTGTTTGGAATTGGTGTAGGGCTTGATGAAAGGATGGGTTACAGCCGGAGATGGGAACTTTTATTGTGAGGCCCTTGGGGGTTATGCCAAATGTTAGACATGCCTGAATAAACAAAATGTGGGACCGTAATCTGGCGAGGATGAAAGCATGCTTGCGGAGGGAATGTATGTAAAACTTGATGGGGTCCAGGTAGGGTAACATAATGTATGGAATGGAAAAGTGAGAACTATGCGTTGAATAAATGACTTCAAAGTATTTAGAAAGGAAAGAAAAATTTTTTGAAAGGAAAGAAAAATTTTTGAAGGTGGATAGATAGCGAAAGGATTCAGCAAAGAAAATAGAAATCTATAAAGTTGTTCAAGAGAGTTGTTGAAGTTGAACCTGGTGGAAACTGAGGTCAACTACAGTTGGTTAACAACGTAATGCACAATAGTTTGGTGGTTGTATTGGCGTCCAAAACAAGTTACAGGGAGGAGAAAATCAAAGGAAAGCGTATTATAATGACTGATTAGTAGTGGCAGATTACGACTATGAGGTAGACAATAATCTGAGTAAGGAATAATAGGGTTAAAAACGTATGAAAGTTACTGAAAAATGAACGGGAATGTCGGAAGAATGAACGGAAATGTGGAAAAATGGGGTTCGGCAATAATAATAATAAGCTGGCGAAGGAATAATAGGGTTAAAACGTTATTGAAAAATGAACGGGAATGTCGGAAAAATGAACGGAAATGTGAAAAAACGGGAATCGGAAATAATAATAATAATCTGACGAAGGAATAATGGGATTAAAACGGATAGAAAGTTATTGAAAAATGAACGGGAATGTCGGAAGAATGAACGGAAATGTGGAAAAACGGAAATCGGAAGTAATAGTAATAATAAGCTGACGAAAGAATAATTGGGTTAAAACGTATAGAAAGTTTAGAAAAATGATCGCGAATGTCGGAAGAATGAATGGAAATGTGGAAAAACGAGAATCGGAAATAATCGCGAAGTTTCTAGGAAAAGCCGAAAATGGTTATTATAGGTTATTGTAAAATGGAGTTGTGAAATAGTATTACCACAGTAAATGTGGATAACGGGTAGATATTATACAGGAGAGGCAGTGATGAAAGCGGTAAATAACAAAAAATAAAAAATAATAAATAAAATAATAATGATGAAAAGCGTACACGAAAAGTCGTTAGTCGTATTATTAGTGAAGGTTCAGAAGTCAATACTGATTGTTGTATGTGGCTAATTTGGCCAGGAGAAAAATGAACTTTAATGAGAGCGAGTGAGAGCGAAATGAACTTAAATGAGAGCGAATATAGGTTGAGAATATAATGTAAAATTAAAAACAGAAGGAGAAAGTAAGAGGACAGAAAAGATTTCGAAAGGCAACAGAGCAATAATGAACGTAAGTAATTGTTAGGTTCAAAAGGATGAAACTAATATTATAGAAGGAGACCTTCCAGGTAGGAAAATGGTATAAAATAAAGATTTTTGACTTACCTAAAGTACAGGCTGGTCGATAGGAACACTGAACACACACAAAAACACACAACCATTCGAGCTTTCGCCACCAGTGGTGGCTTCTTCGGGAAAAAGAGGGAGGAAGGAGAGGAGAAAGGGAAGGATACGGGTTTTAAGGAAGTGGAAAAGGAGCCATTCCAATCCCAGGAGTGGAAGGACTTACCTTAGGGGACAAAAAGGAAGGTAAACAAATACACACACACTCACACATATCCACATCCAAACACACTTAGGCAGACATTTGTAGAAACCAAAGAAGTTGGACAGAGATGCCACTTCAGGCAGAGGCTCTGTCCACAGAACCGAGGCAAAGATGTTAAAGATGGCGGGCGGGAATTAGAATTTAGCGGAGGTTGAGACCAGGCGGGCAACGGGAAGAGAGAATGTGTTGAAGGGCAAGTTCTCATCTCCGGAGTTCTGAAAGATTGGTGTTGGTGGGAAGTATCCAGATAACCCGGACGGTGTAACACTGTGCCAAGATGTGCTGGCCGTGCACCAAGGCATGTTTAGCCACAGGGTGATCTACTCAATCTCCCACTTCCAGCTCCACTCCCCCCCAAACCTTTAAATCCTACTGCACACAATCCGGAACCACGACATCCCAATTCAGTAGTTAACCTCTCCTCTAAACCGCTCTCCCAAACTGAAACCTCTGTTCTATCCAAAGGCCTCACCTTTAGCCCTACTCCCAAATTCAACCAAACAGCCCTTGTCAAAGATTTACTATCCTATACTCGTAGCCTCTGCTGGAGATATCACTTTGCCACGAAGAAAACTAACCCTACTCCTAATGATCCAACTCCACAAGACATGACTCAAATAGAACCTTGCCTGGAACAGTTCCGTCCTCCATCACAGCTAGACCCACCCGCTCTTCCTCAAAATCACCCTCTTCAAACCTTCCAGGAATTCCTTACTTCCAACCTTGCCTCTCAGTCTTTCCTAAAAAACCTTAATCCTACTCCCAACATTACTACAGCTGAATCCCGAGCCATCCGTGATCTGAAAGCTGACCGTTCCATCGTCATTCTCCCAGCCGACAAGGGATCCACAACCGTGGTACTTGATCGGCGGGAGTATGTGGCTGAGGGACTGCGTCAGCTTTCAGACAATACTACCTACAAAGTTTGTCAACACAATCCTATCCCTGATGTCCAGGCAGAGCTTCAAGGAATCCTCAAAACCTTAGGCCCCCTACAAAACCTTTCACCTAACTCCATTAACCTCATGACCCCACCGACACCCCGCACCCCCACCTTCTACCTACTCCCCAAGATCCACAAACCCAATCATCCCGGCCGCCCCATTGTGGCCGGTTACCAAGCCCCTACTGAACGAATCTCTGCCTACATAGACCAACACCTTCAACCCATCATGTGCAGTCTCCCATCCTTCATCAAAGATACCAACCACTTCCTCGATCGCCTGAAATCCTTGCCTAGCCAGTTACCTCCAGATACCATCCTTGTAACCATTGATGCCACTTCCTTGTACACAAACATCCCACATGCCCAGGGCCTTGCTGCGATGGAGTATTTCCTTTCACGCCGACCACCCAATTCCCTACCTAAAACCTCTTTCCTTAATACCCTAGCCAGCTTCATCCTAACCCACAACTTCTTCACTTTTGAGGGCCAAACATACCAACAACTAAAGGGAACAGCCATGGGAACCAGGATGGCCCCCTCGTACGCCAACTTATTTATGGGACGCTTAGAGGAAGCCTTCCTGGACACCCAAGCCTGTCAACCCAAAGTTTGGTATAGATTCATTGACGACATCTTTATGATTTGGACTCACAGTGAAGAAGAACTCCAGAATTTCCTCTTCAACCTCAACTCCTTTGGTCCCATCAAATTCACCTGGTCCTATTCCAAATCCCATGCCACTTTCCTTGATGTCGACCTCCATCTGTCCAACGGCCAACTTCACACATCCGTCCACATCAAACCAACCAACAAACAACAGTACCTACACTATGACAGCTGCCATCCATTCCACATCAAACGTTCCCTTCCCTACAGCTTAGGTCTTCGTGGCAAACGAGTCTGCTCCAGTCCCGAATCCCTGAACCAGTACACCAACAACCTAATATCAGCTTTCACATCCCGCGGCTATCCTCCTGATCTGGTACAGAAACAAATTTCCAGAGCCACTTCCTCATCCCCCCAAATTCAGAACCTTCCACAGAAGAACCCCAGAAGTGCCCCTCTTGTCACCGGATACTTTCCGGGACTGGAGCGGACTCTGAATGTGGCTCTCCAGCAAGGATACGACTTCCTTAAATCCTGCCCCGAAATGAGATCCATCCTTCATGACATCCTTCCCACTCCACCAAGAGTGTCTTTCCGCCGCCCACCTAACCTCCGTAACCTCCTAGTCCATCCATATGAAATCCCCAAACCACCTTCCCTACCCTCTGGCTCCTACCCGTGTAACCGCCCCCGTTGTAAAACCTGCCCTATGCACCCTTCCACCACCACTTACTCCAGTCCCGTAACCCGGAGGGTGTACACGATCAAGGGCAGAGCCACTTGCGATAGCACCCACGTGATTTACCAACTGACATGCCTGCACTGTGAAGCGTTCTATGTGGGAATGACCAGCAACAAACTGTCCATTCGCATGAACGGTCACAGGCAGACAGTGTTTGTTGGTAATGAGGATCACCCTGTGGCTAAACATGCCTTGGTGCACGGCCAGCACATCTTGGCACAGTGTTACACCGTCCGGGTTATCTGGATACTTCCCACCAACACCAATCTTTCAGAACTCCGGAGATGGGAACTTGCCCTTCAACACATTCTCTCTTCCCGTTGCCCGCCTGGTCTCAACCTCCGCTAAATTCCCGCCCGCCATCTTTAACATCTTTGCCTCGGTTCTGTGGACAGAGCCTCTGCCTGAAGTGGCATCTCTGTCCAACTTCTTTGGTTTCTACAAATGTCTGCCTAAGTGTGTTTGGATGTGGATATGTGTGAGTGTGTGTGTATTTGTTTACCTTCCTTTTTGTCCCCTAAGGTAAGTCCTTCCACTCCTGGGATTGGAATGGCTCCTTTTCCACTTCCTTAAAACCCGTATCCTTCCCTTTCTCCTCTCCTTCCTCCCTCTTTTTCCCGAAGAAGCCACCACTGGTGGCGAAAGCTCGAATGGTTGTGTGTTTTTGTGTGTGTTTAGTGTTCCTATCGACCAGCCTGTACTTTAGGTAAGTCAAAAATCTTTATTTTATACCATTTTCCTACCTGGAAGGTCTCCTTCTATAATATATATATATATATATATATATATATAGAGCAACAAATAAACACACAGACACACACACACACACACACACACACACACACAAAAATGCTAGCTTTCGCAGCCTAGCTGCTTCATCAGGCAGAAGGGAAGGAGAGGGAAAAGGAAATGATGAGGGTTTTAAGGAAGGGGGTAAGGAGCCATTCCAATCCCGGGACAGGAAAGACTTACCTTGGGGGAAAAAATGGAAGGTAAATAAATGCACATACACCCACACATTTACACAGACACAAGTACACTTAGGCAGACATACTGTAGAACTGTCAGTTCTACAGTATGTCTGCCTAAGTGTACTTGTGTCTGTGTAAATGTGTGGGTGTATGTGCATTTATTTACCTTCCATTTACTGTCAGTTCTACAGTATGTCTGCCTAAGTGTACTTGTGTCTGTGTAAATGTGTGGGTGTATGTGCATTTATTTACCTTCCATTTTTTCCCCCAAGGTAAGTCTTTCCTGTCCCGGGATTGGAATGGCTCCTTACCCCCTTCCTTAAAACCCTCATCATTTCCTTTTCCCTCTCCTTCCCTTCTGCCTGATGAAGCAGCTAGGCTGCGAAAGCTAGCATTTTTGTGTGTGTGTGTGTGTCTGTGTGTTTATTTGTTGCTATTATTGCCTGTGCCCCTTCGCCTGGTAAGTGTACTTCATCTATTTTTTACGTATATTTTTCCTGTTAGGAATTTTTCCTCTATAATATATATATATATATATATATATATATATATATATATATATATATATATATATACACCCCTGTTTTTTGCTTGGTCCTTTTCTTCACACCTGACAATTACAAAGTCACCCTCAGAAAGAGTTTCAGGAGACAGCAAAAGTAGTGAAGCTACCGTTGCAGGAATAATCCATTTGTGTGGGCCCTTCAGTGCCATAATTCCACTTTCACTGATGGACATATCACTACTACTGTCTTAATAATGCACCTCATCTTCTGCTCATACTTGAAGATCTATTTTTCTTGGTCATTCTACATACAACAGTATCAATTTTCTCTCTTAAGCAAAAATTCTGAAAAATTCCTTAAAATATCACATCACAAGCAGATGAGAATGTATCATGGCCACCACCACCCCTACCCCCAACAGTCTTTCCATTTCTGATTATCTCAATAACATGTGAAACCAAACTGTGAGAGACTGTTGATAGTGTAGCCCCAGACCAAAGAGTAATATACTCACTTGAATCTGGTAAAATTCTTTTTTCTGTTAACAGGAATAAGCATTTCAGCAATTCTGGTTGAGAGAAAACAATTTTCCATGGAGTGTTTGTTTGGAAGAAAGTGTGAGTGGCATAAAGACACCTTACTGGCACAAAGTCACCCCAGCTTATGGTGTATTGGTCATTCTACAGTGATCTTTACTGTGGTGAGCATTTCTTGATTATTGTGTTACTTCATTTCACCACCCAACTGCCTTTACTACAATTATCTCTTTGAAGAACCAACTATCTGTTGCCTTCACCCTCTCTATCAGACAGGATTGACAAGGTTGTTGGAGACGTTTTAATGCAGGGCCCACTAGTTCTTCATAGGCTGCCTACATCACTTCTAAGTAATACCGCACAAAGACTCACTAACTAAACACAGTAAAAGAAATAGAGGGCGAACATATCTTCCTTGGGAGCTCATGCCTCATCATAATTGGTGTGGGCCAAGCTCTGTAGTGTTCTGGGCTACCAGAGATCAACAGCTGTTATGGGTCTTGCCTTTCAGGGTGATTTTGGCGTCATTGTTATGATCCACTTTGCGACAGTTGGATTACTTTTTTACAAGTTGAAGATATCCTCCTTTTACCCTCTTACAGTCTGTATTACATAACAACAACAACGGAAGGTCCAGTAAAAATGTTATTAATAATAATAATAATAATAATAATATGTACACACCTGGCCATTAAAATTGCTACACCACGAAGATGACGTGCTACAGACGTGACAAGAAGAAGATGCTGTGATATGCATATGATTAGCTTTTCAAAGCATTCACACACGGTAGGCGCCGGTGGTGACACCTACTATGTTCTGACATGAGGAAAGTTTATAACTGATTTCTCATACAAAAACAACAATTGACCGATGTTGCCTAGTGAAACGTTGTTGGGATGCCTCGTGTGAGGAGGAGAAATGCGTACCATCATGTTTCCAACCTTTATGAAGGTTGGATTGTAGCCTATCGCGATTGCAGTTACTCATATCGGGACATTGCTGCTCATGTTGGTCGCAATCCTCTGACTGTTAGCAGAATATGTAATTGGTGGACTCAGGAAGGCAATACGGAACGCCGTGCTGGATCCAAACGGCCTCGTATCACTAGCAGTTGAGATGACGGGCATCTTATCCGCATGGCTGTAACGAATCGTGCAGCCACATCTCAATTCCTGAATCAACAGATGGAGACGTTTGCAAGACAACAATCGTCTGCACGAACAGTTAGACGTTTGTAGCAGCATGGGCTGTCAGCTCGGAGACTACGGCTGCGATGGCTGCAGTTACCGTTGACACTGCATTACAGACAGGAGCACCTGCAGTGGTGTACGCAACGACGAACCTGGGTGCATGAATGGCAAAATGTCATTTCTTCGAATGAGTCTAGGTTCTGTTTACTGCATCATGATGGTCACATCCATGTTTGGCGACATGGCGGTGAACGCACATTGCAAGAGTGTATTCTTCATCGCCATAGTGGCATGTCACCCGGCGTGATGGTATGGGCTGCCATTCGTTTCACTTGTCGGTCACCTCTTGTTCACATCGACGCCACTTTGAACAGAGACTGTTACATTTCAGATGTGTTACGACCCGTGGCTACCCTTCATTTGATTCCTGCAAAACCCTACATTGCAGCAGGATAATGCTTAACCGCATGTTGCAGGTTCTGTATGGGCCTTTCTGGTTACGGAAAATGTTAGACTGCTGCACTGACCAGCACATTCTCCAGATCTCTCACCAACTGAAAACGTCTGGACAATGGTGGTTGAGCAACTGGCTCATTACAATACGCCAGTCACTACTCTTGATGAACTGTGGTATTGTGTTGAAGGTGCATAGGCATTTGTACCTGTACACGCTATCCAAGCTCTGTCTGACTCAATGCCCAGACATATCAAGGCCATTTTTACGGCCAGATGTGGTTGTTCTGGGTACTGATTTCTCAGGATCTATGCACCTAAATTGTGTGAAAATGTAATCACATGTCAGTTCTAGTATAATACATTTGTCCGATGACTAGCTGTTTATCATCTGCATTTCTTCTTGGTGTAGCAATTCTATTGGCCAGTAGTGTAGATAGGGAACAACTTGCCGTAAAGTCGAATGTTGAGCCACCGACAGACACAAATAAAAGACACACAAACACACACCATGGCCTTCCTCAGAGAGAGAACACTCATCCACACAATCACTGAGGCCCACACATAGGGAAGTGACATCAATGGTTACAAGGATTGTTTCCGGGGGTAACAGGCTGGGTAAGGATTTGAGGAGACCGAGAAAGTAGTTGATGAAGGATGGGAGACTGCACATAATGGGTTGAAGGTGTTGGTCAATTATGTGCAGTCTCCCATTCTTCATCAGACTCACCAACCACTTTCTCCATCACCTGAAATCCTTACCCAACCTGTTACCTCTGGAAACCATCCTTGTCACCATTGATGTTACTTCGTTATACACAAACATCCCGCACGCCCAGGGCCTTGCTGCAATAGTGTACTTCCTTTCACGCCAACAACCTGCAACCCTACCTAAAACCTCTTATCTTATTACTGTAGCCAGCTTCATCCTAACCGACAACTTCTTCACCTTTCAGGGCCAGACATACCAACAACTAAAGGGAACAGCCATGGGAACCAGGATGGTGCCCTCGTACGCAAACTTATTTATGGGATGCTTAGAGAAAGCCTTCTTGGATACCCAAGCTGGTCAAACCAAAGATTGGTATAGATTTATTGATAACATCTTCATGATATGGACTCACAGTGAAGAACAACTCCAGAATTTCCTCTCCAACGTCAACTCCTTTGGTCCCATCAAATGTACCTGGTCCTATTCCAAGTCTCATGCCACTTTTCTCGATGTCGACCTCCATGTTTCCAACGGCCAATTTCATACATCCGTCCACATCAAACCCACCAATAAACAACAGTACCTCCATTATGGCAGCTGCCATCCAGCTGTAATGCCTGCACTGTGAAGTGTTCTATGTGGGAATGACCAGCAATAAACTTTCCTTTCGCATGAACGGTCACAGGCAGACAGTGTTTATTGGTAATGAGGATCACCCTGTGGCTAAACATGCCTTGGTGCACAGTCAGCACATCTTGGCACAGTGTTACATCGTCCGGGTTATCTGGATACTTCCCATCAACACCAATCTTTCAGAACTCCGGAGTTGGGAACTTGCCCTTCAGCATATTCTCTCTTCCCGTTGCCCACCTGATCTCAACCTCTGGTAAATTCAAATTCCCGCCCACCATTCTTTAACATCTTTGCCTCAGTTCTCTGGACTGATCCTCTGCTTCAACTGGTATCTCTGTCCAACTTCTTTGTTTTTTACAAATGTCTGTCTAGGTGTGTTTGCATTTGGTTATGTGTGAGTGTGTGTGTATTTGTTTACCTTCATTTTTGTCCCCTAAGGTAAGTCCTTCCACTCCTGGGATTGGAGTGACTCCTTTTCCACTTGCTTAAAACCCATATCCTTCCCTTTCTCCCCTCCTTCTTTCCTCTTTTCCTGAAGAAGCAGCCAATGGTTGCGAAAGCTTGAATGTTTGTGTGTGTTTATAACAAGTTGGACAGAGATACCAGTTGAAGCAGAGACTCTGTCCAGAGAACCGAGGCAAAGATGTTATAGAATGGTGGGTGTGAATGTTAATTTAGCCGGGATTGAGACTTAGTGGGCAATGGGAAGAGACAATATATGCATAATAGAGAGAGAGAGAGAGAAGAGAGGATAAAATTCCTAGCAGGAAAACTAAATATATAAATAGATGTGGTTTACTTACCAGGCGAAAGAGCACAGGTATGCAGACAGAAACATAAATAAAAACACACAAATACTAAGCTTTTGCAATCCTGGGTTGTTTTTTCAGAAAGGATAGGGAAAGGAAAGGATGTGGTTTAAAGGAGCGGGTAAGGAATCATTCCAATCCTGGGAGAGGCAAGACTTACCTTGGGTGGGGGGGGGGGGGGAGAGGATAAAGGATAGGTAAACAAACACACACCAAGGAGGATATGTGTAAAAAGCTTTTTACATGTGTCTGCCTTGGTATGTGTGTGTGGGGAGGAGGGGGGGTTTGTGAATGTGTGTTTTATTACCTATCCTTTTCCCAACAAGGTAAGTCTTGCCTCTCTCGAGATTAGAATGACTCCTTACCCGCTCCTTTAAACCAGCATCTTTTCCTTTTCCCTCTCCTTCCTGAAGAAGCAACTCGGGGTTGCAAAAGCTCAGTATTTGTGTATGTGTGTGTTTTTATTTATATTTCTGTCTGCATACCGGTGTTCTTCCGCCTGGTAAGCTTATATATATAATATAGAGGGAAAAAATCCTGTCTGGAAAAATATTTCTAAAACATAAAGAACGTTGGAAGGCACCAGTTTGTTGATACACAAATAAAAATAAAACACACACACAAAACTAAGCTTTCACAACCTAAGATTGCTTCATCAGAAAGAGCAGGGAAAGGGTGAGGGTTTTAAGGGAGTGAGTAAGGAGTCATTCCAATCCTGGGAGAGGAAAGACTTACCTCGGGGGGTAAAAGGATAGGTAAACAAACATACACACACACACACACACACACCAAGGCAGACATAGGGGGAAAAAAAGAAAACAGGAAGTACAGAGTAGGGAATACACTAACTCTGCTGCAATCACTGCTCTGCAGTCTACATTGGAATGACAACTAACTGGCTCACCATCAGGATGAATGGCCTCTGTCAAACTCTGGTCAAGAGCAATATGGACTGTCCTGTGGCACAGCATGCATCAGAGCACAACACCTTGGACTTTTAATAGCTGCCATGTGGATCCTCCCCTCCTCTACCAGCTTTTCTGAACTGTGGAGATGGAGTTATCCCTCCAGCATATCCAATGGGCCCATAACCATCCTGACCTCAACCTCGAATAACCTAAAATCCTACATTCCATGCCCCCACAGTCCTCCTCCCCCTCACATTCTCTATTTCCTACAGATTCGTGCTCCTTTCCCCACTGTGTGCTTCCTGTTTTTTTACTCCTATAGGATGTGTATTATAGATGGAAACTTTCCTGGTGGGGAAAATATGTATAAGAGAGATTGTTTAACTTACCCAAAGTACAGGCTCATTGACAGACACAAAAGCACAATTAAAAACACACACATACACAAAGATTCTAGCTTTCCCAACCATTGGCTGCTTCATCGGGAAAAGATGAAGGAAGGAGGGGAAAAGGGAAGGATGCGTGTTGTAAGGGAGTGTAAGAGGTGTCATTGCAATCCCAGGAGTGGAAGGACTTACCTTAGGGGGATAAAAGGAAAGGTAAGCAAATGCGCACGCAACCACACACATACACATGCAAACACACCAAGGCAGTCATTTGTAGAAAGCAAATTGTTGGACAAAGATAACAGCTGAGGCAGAGGCTCTGTCCAGAGAACCGGGGCAAAGATGTTAAAGAATGGTGGGCGGGAATTTGAATTTATGAGAGGTGGAGATCAGGTGGGCAACGGGAAGGGAGAATGTACTGAAGGGCAAGTTCCCATCTCCAGAGTTCTGAAAGATTGGTGTTGGTGGGAAGTATCCCGGTAACCCGGTTACATGGGTAGAGAAGGTGGTTTGGGGGTTTCATAATGATGTACTAGGAGATTAGACTGTTAGGGGGTGGCGTAAAGACACTTTTGGTGGAGTGGGAAGGATGTCCTGAAGGATGGATCTCATTTCGGGGCAGGATTTAAGGAAGTCGTATCCTTGCCGGAGAGCCACCTTCAGAGTCCGATCCAGTCTCTGAAAGTATCCAGTGACAAGAGGGGCACTTTTGGGGTTCTTCTTGGAAGGTTCTGGGTTTGGGGGGATGAGGAAGTGGCCCTGGCAATTTGCTTCTGTACCGGATCAGGAGGATAGCTGCGGGATGTGAAAGCTTTTATGAGGTTATTGTTGTACTGGTTCAAGGATTCGGGACCGGAGCAGACTCGTTTGCCATCAATACCTAATCTGTAGGGCAAACGAGTCTGACATTGCCTCTGCTTGTTGTGTCCCCCCCCCCCTTATCTTCCCTCTCCACTCCCACCCCCCCCCCCCAATCCCTGAGTCACACTGTGTTGGGCGGCCAGAGATGGCTGACGTGTGCGGATGAGTGTGCCTGAGTGATTGTGTGGATGAGTGTTCTCTTTCTGAGGAAGGCCGCAGCCGAAAATTTAGAATTGTGTGTGTGTGTTCATGCGTCTTTTATTTGTGTCAGTCGGCGACTCAACATTCGTGTTCACTATGAGTTGTTCCCTATCTGTATTACATAACGAATATTTCATTGATTAGGAACTGTTTTAGTTCATGATTAATCTCAATCAGTTATGTGCCATGTTTTAATTCAAATTATAATTTTACTGATTGGTTGGTTTAATAATTAAAGGGACCAAACTACAAGGTCATCAGCCACTCCCACTTACATTTTTAAAAAAATCATCTGAACAATGCTAATATGAAACAATTTTCTAAATTTTGAATTACTTCTAGTATAATCTCAACAAACCAGAATTAAACATAACTCACAAAATTCAAAGACATTATTGATAAATCTGAAGCATTGAATTAAAATTTGTGGTGCGGCCAGGAATCGAAACCGGACCTCCATGCTTACTAGGCAGACGTCTTAACCGTAAGCATGGAGGCGCCGGAGCAGTTCTCGAGAAGCGGCGCGTGCCGCTGTCTAGCAGTTGACTGGGGCACACACCGCCCTGTCGTGCTGAGCACTGCAGTTATTTGCAGCGCACGCAGCTCACTGTGATTATTATTTAAATGTGGGCATTTAATACAAGAACACAAAAAAGTCACCCAGCTGGCAGTGCTTTACGGAGGATGGAGATATTTGTTGTAGTGTAGCAAAAAATACAACAGGCGGGGTAAGACATTTAACATTACACGTATCTAGCAATCAAACAGATAAGTTCACAGATATAAAAGTGCATTCCTATATTAATACAAGTCAAACAAAATACATTAAAAGGAAATTCGGTAAAAAGGTTGGATAGTGCTTTAAATGGTCCCCCAGTATCGGAAAATTGTAGTCTTTAACTTGGTTGCGATATCGTACAAAATGCATCAAAATTAACACTATCCTAACTTTTTAAGAAAAGAATGAGGACACAACAACCAACAGTCAGTATTGTAGAGCTAATTGTGAATTGTGTTAGCTATATTGAAAAAGTACCAGAGTTTTAAGCTGAAAACTAAGCTTAGGTATGTAACACTTGCTAATAATGTTAACTCTGCTGAATTTTTTGCTACAATTAGTAAATGCATGAATTTTTAGGTGTAACAGTTGTAGCATTTTTCTCTTATGTAAGTACAAATACAGGCAGAATGCAAATTTGTTTTTGGTAACAATTAAGTTCTTGTTTCGTGTAAGGTACATGTTTAATAGTAGTACTGTGATTTTTGTCTTCTGCGAAACATTCTACTACTACTTCTGTGGTCACTATTGTTGTTAACCAAAGTGGAAGGATATGTCATAGCAGGAGTAACTAACCAGTGGATGAAATAGAATTGTACAACACATGCTGCAATAATAATAATAATTCAGTTTCTTGATTGTATGTATGTAAGACGATGATTACAACTACGTTGTCGCAATGCTTTCTTGTTGAGTAGTTTTTCTCACCTCTTGAGAGTGCAGCACTGTTGGCAATTTCTCGAGAATTTGCCTTAGCATCGCGCGTTTCTCAAGAGCGCTCATAGCCTATCCCTATTGCAAACTAGTCGAAAGGTTGATGGCTCATATATTGTGAAGGTTTTTCAAATCTTGGGTCCCTTTGTGTATTGTCAATGTGGTTTCAAGGAGGGACAATTCACAGCTGACAATCTAGTTTAGTAAGAAAAACAGTCAATGGCATTTTCCAAATTTCAACCCCTCATTGCAGTCTCTTTAATATCTTCATAACTGATACTGGACCACTTGGCACTATTAGGTCTTCCTTACCCTTAATGATTAGTATTTTGGAGCCTCATTACTGATTTTTAGTCCACTGGTCTAAAAGAAAGGCGTCACAGAACTCCATTGGCCGCAGTGGCCGAGCGGTCTGCAGCGCACCAGTCGCATTCAGCACAGACGCTACAGTCAGGGGTTCGAATGCCCCCTTGGCCGTGGACATTTTTGTCATCTTTAGTATAAGGTAGTTCATAAATAGTTTGCAAGTTTAAGGACTGATGACCCCGCAGTTATTCTTCTTACTACTTCTCCTCCTCCTTGTGATAATCATGCTGTCACCTCCATGCAGCATGGCAACGACTTTTACATTTAGTGTATTCCCTAATAAAGATCTGCTCCAAAGTGTGATCCAAAGAGCCTATGTTCAGACTTTTTGCTATGATTTCCAATTCCTTCCTAACACAGTCTATGCATTTTACCATACCATGGTTTATCCTAATTTAGAACTCTACTTGGATTTACAGCGCTTAGACTTTGTTACAGAGACCCAGTTTTTTGACCTTGTCTTTATTAAAAGAAAAAAAAAATCATGACTTGCCTGCCAGCCCTATATTTGACACCTGAAGACACCCATATGTCAATGCTTAATGCACCTTGCCCAAGCTTCTTGAAGTTCAGACCGTGCTACTCTGTATTTACTGGGCCTTGTTCTCATCCTCGCTGGACTATAGTTGCTAGGTTTATGGCTCAGCAGCACTTTCAGCTCAGTCCATCTGGCCAATAGCCCT
The DNA here is from genome assembly GCA_026315105.1 of Locusta migratoria. Lineage (NCBI taxonomy): Eukaryota > Metazoa > Arthropoda > Insecta > Orthoptera > Acrididae > Locusta > Locusta migratoria. The sequence goes on from CM048746.1 coordinate 523,699,310, forward strand.
TTCTGATCAGTATTGTAGACCAGAAGTCCTCAAACTTTGGCCGTCACCCCCTTCCCTCTACCTTGAAACATAAATCATTCCTCCCACACCCTCCACATTTCTTCCTTCTTCAGGGCTTCTCGCAATGGAAACCAAAATGGCTCACAAAATCTATTTAATTGTTGCAACTATAAGTTAAAATTGCAATAAACAGTGTTTCTATTGATCATATTAGAAGTCATTTTTAAAGTTGTTGAAAGATAAGTCACAAATAGTATATAAATATAGTTATGTGTGCAATTATTAACACTGACAAATATGTGTATTTCACTTATTTTTCTTCCAACCTAAGATACCAAATAAATTTGTCTTGTGGGGATTGTCAGCTTATGGAGGCAGCTACTGTTCCAAGAACTGTTTGTACGTTCTGAACTGACCCCTGCTCAGTGTTTGAGAGTCGTGGAGATGTGTGTATCGGTAAGGATCATTCAAGTCCATGGAAGACCTACTGTATCTATCTAACAATATTTAATGTAGCTTTCTTTTGTCTAGTTAGAGAATTATTCATTTAGATACAGATCATCGTATATAATGATCAGATATATATTAGTAGGGTTCAGAGTTACAAAAAACACATCAGTAATTTAATCTTTTCATTGAATCATTTAAACAAATTTAATATTATGAGTGTGAAGCAGTTCGGACAGGGAATTTCGATTAAAATTATAAAAAGGATCCAAAAATTCAGAGTTGCCTTTAATATATGCACAGAAGAGGAAGAACCCGCCAGTAAATAAAAGGGAAATGTGTGTTGATCTCAAAAACATATTAACATACGTGGTCTCTCTCTCTCTCTCTCTCTCTCTCTCTCTCTCTCTCTCTCTCTCTCTCTCTCTCTCTCTCTCTCTCTCAGCTCTACCCATTCTTCTTCTACTGTATTGCCGGCCACAGTGGAATCTGACCTTGGGGAAGACCCATTTGGATTTAGGAGAAATGTAGAACACGTGAGGCAATACTCACATTGTCTTAAAAGATAGATTAAGGACAGGGAAATTTATGTGTTTAGCATTTGTGGATCTGGAGAAAGGGGATGGGGAGTACCAACTTTGTATGGAATATTTGTATTTGGCTGATTCCATAGTCACGGGTGTGACAAATAGACACGATGAGATCAGCAGTAAAATAATTTTAAAATATCCCATATCAAAAATTCCTCTTTCAGTATATATAATTTAAAAGGAAATTGATTGTATTATTCAATCTGAATATAATTTTTTTTGGTAAAAGATTAAAATCTATATTATTAACCAACATCCATGTGTCACGGGTGTGACAAAATTCAGAAGTACATCCTTACACTTTGACCTTTACAGGGAAAAATCTGTGAATTATATGATTCTATGTAAGCCAATTACTAACTGTCTAATGCCGAAAACTCACTTTGTTAGCCATGAAAGTATCAGAAAGAACCTTAAATTATTTTCATAATACCAGCATAATTTTTGCTGTCACGGGTGTGACATAATTTTGTCACGGGTGTGACATGTACAAATATCTCTCAACATTTCAGAGAATTAAAGGTAATAATTGATTAAAACCAAGTTTTTGGCAGTACAAAAAAAGCACAATGCTTAATTAAAGTGGTGTTTGTGTTAAATTAACAAAAACTCAAATCTTTAATATAAATTTTATAAACAACTCATTTTTCAATGAAATAACCTAAACTTCAGCATATTGGACAATATGGAGAATTTAAAGCAATGTATGTTGAAACAAATAAAGGATTGAATACTTAACAACATAAAGATACACTGACATACACATTTAAATAACTTTCTCACAAAAATAATAATAAACTCTATTTCCATTCATTTGAATTGCAGGAGGATTCAGGACTTTCTTTGTAAAGAAACAACTGAAATGTCATTTTCATTAGCACAAAAGTTTCTTTCCTTTCTCGCATGGCTTTAAAAACATGACCTACATTTCATCGGCCACACAGTCTTATTGACAAACAACAACAAAAATTGTGTCCATTTCCCCTCTCACTTTGAAGCTCTATGTTTAGAACGTTCCTGCTTTAATTTCCGTGGGATTTATGGTTGAATTTATTTTATTTCCTGATGTTGTTTGTATGTCTTCAGCATTAGACTCTTCAGAATATGAATAAACATCAGAAAATTTCAGCTGTTTTCTGGATTTAGGGATCTCCCGAAAGACTTGATATCTTGTCATTCCACTGCCAGATGTTTCTGCTGCTAAAATGTGGTGAATGTCATAGTTTTTAAAGTAATGGCTAGAATGTACTTTAGGAATTGGAATGACATTCTCCCAAAACCTAGACTTTATTTCCTTTGTCTTTTCCAAATCACTGCTTGAAACAAAGAGAACATGAACTTCATTGAGTTTATCACAAGTGTAATCACAAAATTCCTTTGCATTATTCACCACCACTTGACGACTTTTGATTCCTCTCCATACAGTTCTCTTCACAGTCTCCCGTATCCTATCAACAGCACCTTTGCCGTGTGAAGCAGCAAAGAAGTTCCACTCAAATTCAATTCCCAAATATGACTTGGTATGGCAGAGATATGACAACGTAAATTTATTTTTAAACTGTGCAGTGCAGTTGTCAGAAAACATGTGATTTTTTCTAAATTTGCATTCTGCTGTTTCAAATTTGCTATTATTTTTTCAAGAAAGCACCAAACTGCAAATTTGTCATGTGAAAGGTAATCACTTGCAATTACATAAAAAGAAACCTTTAAAGTATCCCATACACAGCATTTTACTCCTCATCTTTCTCATTATTTCCGTTGAAGAACTCATTATCTGGGAATGCAAGATAAATTGGACATTTATTTTTAATGTCAGTAGATCTGTATTTACTTTGTACCTCACCAGTTTAATATGTCACATGAACAGGAAATGATTGTTAAAAATATTAAACACTGGCATTTCATTCAGCTGGCATGCTTTCAAAAATGTCTGCATTTAGTCACACCCGTGACAAATGTTATGTCACACCCGTGACGCCATTCCTGGATAAAACACAGTTATTCCCAGAAATTAATAGGTTTGGGAGTTAATATATTGCCTTAACCTTACTTTCCCAGAATATAAATAATTATGAAGTACTTGTTCAGGTAAGAAGCAAACTTTATCTTCTTTTTTTGTCACGGGTGTGACAGTGATCCCTGTCAATTTCAAAAAGAGAAATAAAATCAAAAGAAAGCTTACCTGAAAAAATTAGCCAGTGTAGGATATCAAGGAAGCCTATTGTTACATAACAATTTACTCATTGTTGCAGCAACTGACTTACAGACAGCAAATCAGTACAGCCAATATAACTAAGTTTTATGGCCTTCATAGTGTTTGTTCAACTACAATCTTTGGGATGGCAATTCGTAGTTAAATAGCTTGAATACAATAAAAATGAGTATCAAATCATTAAATTTCATATTTTGTTAGTGCATTCACATGCCTAAACCTTTACTTTTGTGATTTTAAAAAAAATGTCAATTTGGCTCATTTCATGTGGAATGAGCCATTTCATTTATGTAAGAAAATGAATTCCAGTAATAAGTATTGCTAGCATCAAATTCTCATTGAATGAACCAAGTTAATGTGTTCCCTCTGCATTAATTTAAAATCTTGTTTCACAAGAACTAGTCAGTAGATCCTTGTATACAGGAGTAGTAAGTGAAGACGTAGATAACAGTGGTAGAAGTTCTGCTGCTCTCAAGTGTAAGTGGCAGATACACAGTGGTTAAAGATATCCTGTGGAATTTTAGTTCCAATAGTGTGTTCATTCACTCCTTTCTTTCTCTGGATACCAGAGAGAGAGAGAAACTGACCACTTACCTTAATATGTTTTTGAGATCAACACACATTTCCCTTTTATTTACTTGCAGGTTCTTCCTCTTCTGTGCATATATTAAAGGTAACTCTGAATGTTTGCATCCAGCTATGCCGTGCCTATAAGTAAGTTCCAAGTTATCCTTTTTATAATTTTAATCTAAATTCCCCAGCCAAACTGCTCACATGGATAATATTACATTTGTTTAAATGATTCAATGAAAAGATCAAATTACTGATGTGTTTTTTGTAACTCTGAACCCTACTAATATATATCTGATCATTACATAGGATGACCTGTATCTGCAGATTGCTGTGCCAGCGGTCCTCAGTTAAAATCCTGCCACTGACAAACATAATTTATTTCTTTGTATGTACTACTTTTAGAATGTTTGAAATGTTTCTTATGATTGATGTACTTGTTAAGTCCCAGAAAATTCTTTCTATATATAAATAGCAGAATACTCTAATCAGGAGGCAGTCTATACTGAGTGCACACTTGTGTTAGCAATAAAGCTGTTCTAAGTGTAAAGTTTTGTGCTCTATTACCGACCAGCCTTCGAATTCCGACCCACCTGCAATTTTCAGCCAGCTCCTCGTCAGACACCCATCTGTTTTCTCGGGGGACGCTGGACAGGACCCAAACAAATGGCTGAAAGGATTTGACCTACTTGCCAAGTATAACAGGTGGTATCACACAATGTGTCTTGGCGAACATATATTTGTACTGGAGTGGGACAGTCCAGCAGTCGTTTGAAAACTACGACAGGCTGGGACAAATTTTACACAGAATTTAGAGACTTCGTTTGGAGACCACCTGCAACAAGTATGTTTATTGCAAGAGCAACTGAAGATTAGGGCCTAACGACATTGAGTCTATGCAGTTGTGTATATAGAATGTTTTGGTGCCGTGTCACATACTTAACCCACATATCACTGAGGTCGATAAAATTTCACACAAAAGACATGCATCAAGCTCTTTTGTTAAAATGTTTCAGTGACACATGTATTTATCAAATGGTGCCAGAAAATTGAAGAGATGCAACAGAGGAAGGTTGGCCGAAAGAAGTATGACAGACTCCGAAATATAGTCCCTATGGCCATAGTGGAAGACCAGCATGACTTTGCTTCTCTCATATGACAAATTGTGAGAGAAGAATTACAACAGTTTATGACAGCTGGGTCTCTTGGACCAAGCGAGTACCAGATTATGGCCAAGGATGTCAGTTCTCTACGTCATGAGGGAGACAATACTGCTGAGGAAGAAATATTTCAAACATTAGTGCCTGTCTACCTCGCAAGTCGCACCTGACATGAAGAATGGCCTCATCCTACTATCACACTGCAGCCATCAAATGGCAGCCTAGGAATCGGCCAATCCTACCATAACCCAACTCCCCCAGCAACTGTGATGCCTCAAAGGAGTCTCCAGGAAACCTGGTTTCCTGGTGATCGGACTCCCACCCTTCAGGGCTACCGGGGGTACTTCATTAACCGCATGGTCTACAATAGGGTGTTGGGTAGGGTATGTCTATATGTACATACCTCTGTATACAGTTCCCCAGTGCCACTTCAAACAGCCCTGGAGGGTGTCACTGTCAGGGTTCGGGCATCACGGGACATTACTATCTGTTCCCTTTATCTCCCTCCTGATGCAGATGTGACAGCAGCCGACATAGCAACTCTGATTGCTAAACTTCCTTCACTATTTCTTCTTTTAGGAGATTTTAATGCTCATCACCCCATGTGGGGGCGCAATGTGACTACAGGACGTGGTCGAGCCTTTGAACTGCTTTTTAACCAGCTTGACCTTTGTATTCTTAATACAATAGCTCCTACCCATTTTAGTGTGGCCCGTGGCACCTTTTCTGCCATAGACCTTTCTGTGTGTAGTCCGGGCTTACGTCCACTCCTTAACTGGAGGGTTCATGATGACCTTTGTGGAAGTGACCACTTTCCCATCTTCCTTTCGCTTCCCCACCACCAACGCCATGCACGTCTACCCCGCTGGTCCTTCCACAGGGCCCACTGGGCAGCATTCAGCTGCAACGTTGGATACCACTCTCCCTGCTGATGTAACAATGGCAGTAGACCAAATTATCTCTGTTGTCGTTTCTGCCGCTGAGTCCGCGATACCATCTTCTTCTGCCTTACCTCGGCGAAGACCAGTGCCCTGGTGGTCACCAGAGATAGCAGCAGCTATCCGCAATTGCCGCAGAGCTCTGCAGCAGTACCGGCGCTACCCCATCCTTGACCACCTGGTTGCATTTAAGCATCTTTGGGCCCAGACACGCCGGCTTATCTGGCAACGCAAGCAGGCATTCTGGGAAGAATACGTTTCCACACTTAGACCCCGTGTCTCTTCTACCCAGATCTGGACAAAGATTCGCCACATATCAGGCTACCACCCACCGGCGGGGGTCGCGGGTCTCTCTATCCATGGAACTATTCATACCGACCCGACCATCATTGCCGAGTATTTTGCAGCGCACTTTGCTCTTAATTCGGCGTCCACTGCCTACAGCCAAGGTTTTTGTACCTTAAAAGAGTGGCCTGAGCGCCAGGAGTGGGAATTTCAAAGTATTCTTGCCTTGCCTCTACCTAAATGGTGAGCTCCTTCAGATTGTGGACACACACCGCTTCCTGGGTCTCCTTTTTGACTCGCGTTTGACATGGCTCCCTCATCTGTGCAAGCTTAAGCAATGGTATTCACGACATCTTGACGTGCTTCGTTGCCTCAGCCATACTGTCTAGGGGGCAGCACACCCTATCCTCCTGCGGCTCTACAACGCTCTGGTGCAGTCATGTCTGGAGACTACGGAAGCCAGGTCTGTGGCTCAGCCTCGCCATCTGCACTGAGAGTTGTCGACCCAGTGCACCATACCGGCGTCCATCTGGCCACTGGAGCCTTTCGTACAAGCCCTGTCACAAGTCTTTTGGCAGAGGCTTGAGTCACCCCATTGCGATACCGGCGTCAACAACTACTCGCCCAGTATGCTGCCACAGTTCACTGTACCCCTCGGCGTCTGAATAACAGACTCCTCTTTCCGGGAGGTCACTCGTTTGCCGCAGAGGCGATCTCGGTCGGGACTCCAGATACCAGCGCATGTCCAATCGCTTCTTTCGACCTTTGACTCCTTCCTTCTTAACTGACCCTTCCACTCAACTTTCAGTGTTCCTCCCTGGACCATTCCTAGGCCACGGATTCGGTTGGATCTTTCCCATGAGCCGAAGACCTCTACCTCTCCTCTGGTCCTACAACACCACTTTGATGCCCTGCTTCATGAGTTCTGTAACTCAGAGGTCATTTATACAGACGGTTCTTCGGATGGTGACCACACCGGATATGCGTACATGCATGACACTCATGTTGAGCAATGCTCTTTACCACCCAGCAGCAGCATTTTCACTGCAGAGCTGGTGGCAATATACCACGCCCTAAAACACATCCGCACATGCCCTGGGACCTCCTTCCTGATCTTCAGCGACTCGCTGAGCAGTTTACAGGCCCTTGACCAGTGTTACCCCCGTCATACATTGGTCAGGGCCATTCAGGAGTCGATATTGGCTCTTGATGACTGGTCGCTCAGTTACATTCATTTGCACCTCAGACCATGTAGGCATTCCGGGCAATGAGAGCGTCGACCAGTTAGCCAAACAGGCTACCACTTGCCGCCCTCTGGCAATCGGCCTCCCAGAAGTAGATTTCGCCCGTTGCTTCGCAATAAAATACGCAAACTGTGGAACGCCGAATGGTCCGCTCTGGGCGTGCCCAATAAGCTGCGGGCGATAAAGGACACAACATCTGTCTGGAAGTTCTCGCAGCTGGGGTCCTGTAGGGACTCCGTGGTCCTCTGCCGTCTCCGCATTGGTCACACCCGTCTGACGCATGGTCACCTCCTCCGTCGAGAGGACCCGCCCATGTGCCAATGTGGTGTTCCACTGACTGTGGTCCATCTCCTACTCCACTGTCCCATTTTAGTGCCACTGCGGCATTCTTTTAACCTCCCAAACACTCTCTCTTTGGTGCTCAGCGACGATGCCTCTGTGGCTAACATTGTTTTAAGATTTCTTCGTTCGGGGGGGGGGGGGGGAGGATTTACCACCTGGTATGAGTCCTCTGGTTGGTCTTTCATATCGTTATCTATGTTCCACTTGACGCGTCTTTCGACTACAGCTTTTCTTGTGTAAACTATGTGGTTGGCTTTTCCTCTTTTATCCTCATGGTCGGTCAATCACATTCATTGGCTTTGTCATTTTATCCTATTTTTATCTCCGGATCCGTTAATGTGTGTGGCGTCCTTTGTATTGTCTCTTGTTGACTCTGTCAATATTTGATTGACAGTGTGTTCCTTTATTCTGCGTTATTTTAAATCCAGCTTAGGCGCATTTCCGACGATTATGTTTTTCTGCGTGTCGCCTAGCTATGAATTGGGGAACTGATGGCCATAGTAGTCTAGTCTCCCTAAAAACCCCCATACCAACCAACCAACCTCACAGGAGGACAGAAGACAACAAGCCATTGTTTTTCATATGTGGGCTTCCTGGACATATCATACAATACTGTAGGGAGAGGCCGAGTATTTGAAAATTATTATGCCGCAAGATGCCAGTCATCGGAGCAGTCCTTTCAATGACAGATGATTACTGTCGACTTATGGGGCGAAGCTCTTCACCATTTCCTGAACGTGGTCGCTCTCTAATACACCGTCACAATACAGAAATACCAGCCGCTCGCCTAGCTGCCATGTTGAGGAAAACTAGGTGAGGCAACCATCTTCTGAGGTGAGGCCACCACAGATGAAAATCCTCCATGGGTGACAGTCACTTAAGATTTCAGGAAATCTCATTGATGGCCAACCTGTCCAGGCACTAGTTAATTAAGAAGCTTCCTTCTCTGTATTGTCTGATGACTACTGCTGCAAACTAAAGAAGACAATGTTCTATGATACAAGAGCAACTGTGCTGAAGGTCACAAATGAAAATTATGTCGGGCCAAAGGAAACACGTGTCGCAAGAATAACTGTCAACAACCAAACGAAGCCATTTTAATTTGTGTTTTTAACAGAATGGAGCCGTAACACCATCTCCAGATGGGACTTCCTTTAGGCATCCCAGGTTGTTATTGACAGTGTAATACCTGAGCTACAAATTGAGGAAGCCATTCAGACGAGTACAGGTAACATGTACTCCCTTGGAAGGTTGTTTGCAATAGAGAATGTTGAGATCCCACCGTTGACAATGAGAAGAGTCCCAGTCAGCAGCTGAGATGAACGTTTTAACTGGGAAGTGCTTGTCAGTAACAAAAAGCTAATCAGTATAATGAAGGAAATCTACATACCGGCAGCTATCATAAGCATTACAGGTGGTCAAGGAGAGCCTTGGATCACTAATTTTCATGAGCAATCGCAACTCACTCCTAAATGAACTTGTATTGGGATAGCTGAACCAGTCCAGGTTGGTGAGGTCAATGTTATTGACTAAGTCTCATGCTCTGCTGTTACTGCCAACACTCCACAATAGGAAACTATTATGGAATTGCATTTAGGGCCTTTTCTGACAAAGGAACATCAACAGGAGTTAGCCATAACCACCATTTTTCAGGTGCATTTAAGGCAAGGCCAGACAAAATGGCCCACAATAAAATATCAATACTGGGCATCATCCATCAATAAGCCAACATTTGTACAGTGTCACAATTTGAAAAACATATAATTTGGAAAGAAGTGGAGATGTTGCACAGTGACATTATTCAACCTTCAGTGTGTCCCTGGTCGGTGAAGATGAAGGATGGCACATGGCATTTTTTGTCAACTATTGGCAGCTGAACAAAGTCACAAAGAAATGTGTCTACCCACTGCCATGCATTGACAACAACTTAGACTGTTTGAAAGGAGCTACATACTTCTCAACCATGGACATGCAGACGGGTTATTGACAAATTGAAGTTGACAAAGCTGATAGGGTGAATACTGCTTTTATTACACCTGATGGACTCCATGAATTTAAAGCCATGCTGTTTGGACTATAATGCTCTGGCCACATGATGGACAACTTGTTTCAAGATCTTAAATGGATGACATGTCTTCGTTACCTAGATGACATTGTCGTTTTCTCGAAAACATTTAAGAACATCTGTGTCACTTGTCAACTGTGTTCTGACTGCAGGACTTCTCTTCACTCCAAAGAAGTGCCTCTTCGTCGGCAAACAGTGAAAAATCCCGGGGCACCTAGTCAATGGTGATGGTGTTTGTCTTGATCTGGATAAAGTAAGTGGGGTCACAGAATTTTCAACTCCTCAGCACATTCATAATGTGAGAAGTTTTCTCGGGCTTGCTCATAATTGTGGCGTTTGATAAAATCATTTTGTAACAAGGCACGTCTATTGCAAGAACTTCTGCAGGGAGACTCCAAGTTTTACTGGGATAAGACAAAGGAAAGATGTTTCTGGGCACTTAAGGAGGCTCTAACTTCTGCACCACTTCTAACCTTATATGACGAGAATGCAGAAACTGAACTACTCACAGACACTAGCACAGACAGACACTGTCATACAGACAGAACTACTCACAGACACTGCGATTGGTGCAGTGCTTGTACAAATTCAGGAAGGTGATAGCCTGTGCATCAGATTTCTCTCAAAGTCCGAGATAAACTACTCTACAACCGAGGAGGAGTGTCTCGCTGTCATTTGGGCTATCAACAAGTTCCAGCCTTATTTATTCAGTAAACCATTCACCATCATGACAGACCACCATTCTTTCTGTTGGCTGACCAATTTGAAAGATCCATCAGGTCGACTAGCAATATGGGCATTAAGACTCCAAGAGTACAGTGTCACAGTGGTATTAAAAAACGGGCACAAACACAAGAATGCGGACTGCCTTTCGAGGAATCCATTAGCCGAACAGAAGAGCATGGATGAAATTTCTCTCTCAGTTATGGGTGTTATAACAGCTGAACAGAGGGAAGATCCAGCATTATTACAAACGATAGAGGCCTTAGAGAAAGGAGAACTGATCAAAGAAGAGTTTAAACTTAAACGGGACATTGTATAAAAGCAACTACGATCCAATGGATCCCAAATGGCTACTGGTTGTTCAAGCTCTACTCCGGCCAGCTACTCTCAAGTATTTCTACAATTATCCAATATCTGGGATTCACGAAGACCATAGACAGAATGAGACGTAGGTATTACTAGCAAGGTCTCTACTGATCCGTCAGGCACTATGTGAGTCACTGTAAGGAATGCCAGAGACGGAACATGTGCTGCAATTACCTCCAGGGCACGTAGTACCAATTCCACCTGCAGTAGCTCCATTGAACTCGATTAGAATCAACCTTTCAGGTAGATTCCTAAAGTCAACAACTGGTAACCGATGGATAATAGTCAGCAGTTACTACGCTACGCTGTCACCATACCTGTGCTGACTACAGAGGCTGCAAAATTCCTTGTAGAAGACGTTAGTTTGAAGCATGATGCACCATGTGTAATGATATCTGATCGTGGAAAAGTATTCCAGTCAGAACTAGTATCAGAGGTAATGTCACGTTGCGACATTGTCCACATAATGACAACTGTCTATCATCCTCAGACAAATGATGTTACAGAACGTTTAAACAATACATTAGCAAATACGCTGTCGATTTTGAGCAGGAGGATTGGGATACAATTCTGCCAGCCGTGAAATCTGCTTTTAATACAACAAGGCAAGACATCACAAGGTTCATGCCATGTTTCCTGCTGCATGCTCCTGAAGCTGAGATGAAAATGGATACACTGTTCCCATTCCAGCTGGATAATGCTCAAGATGACTTTGTGAAACAGTTCATCCAGAGCGTTGAAGATCAAGGCAGCTGGCTTGCATATGGACACTGGATGCTCAGGAGAAGGACCTCCAATGGGATAACAACAAGCACTGACCTGTTGTGTACGGCTCAGGAGAGGTAGGTGGTATGGATTTTTCACCCTGTACAGAAAGTTGGGCTATCAGAAAAGTTACTGAAGGGATACTTTTTTCCTAATCGTTTCATACATTGCATGTCAGATATTACATACGAAGTTAAGGATTATGAGCTGTCCTCGAAATGACAAAAATGAAGAGACAGTGTTCACGTCCTCTGTATGAAGCCTTACTTTGATCCTGAAGAGCAGATAGACAAAAACATCTTGTTTAAGATCTCTAAAGACTGTTATGATGATGCTGATGATTCTACAACAGGACGGCCTGTCACCAGTCGTCGTCAGTGCAAAGAAGCATGCAGACAGAATGGAAGGATTCTCCCGAACCGCCATATGGAGGACCCATGACAAGATCAAGATCCAGTACACTGCTGTTGGCTCCAAAGGAAACCTAATAGCAGGTCGCTGTTGCTTCAGGAAGGGGAGCAAGCCACAAGTCTTATGACAGAATGTGTGGTGCAGTGGTTAGTGTTGCTGATGGCTGAGCTGGCACTCCCTGGTGCAAATCCTGCCACTAGCAATCAAAATTTTTTTCTTTGTATGTACTATTTCTACAATGTTCTGCGTGTATCTTATGATTGATATACTTGTAAGTTCCAGAAACTTCTTTCTATGTACAAATAGCGGAGTGCTCCAATCAGGATTCAGTCTGTTCTGAGTGAATGCTTCAAAGGTTTGTAAATCTATTGGACCAAACTGCGTGGTTATCAGTCCATAGTTTACAAACTACTTAAACCTAGGTAAACAAACCTATGGACAACACACACACACCCATGCCCCAGGGAGGCCTCGAACCTCCACGGCGAGCAACTGCGCACTCCGCAGCGAGACGCTTTAGACCGCTCGGCTACTCTACCGCAGCAGTGAATGCTTCTGCTGGCAATAACCTGTTCTAAGTGTAAAGTGTTTTACTGTATCAATGGCCTAGTCATTGAATTCTGACCTACCTGCAGTTCTCAGTGTGACATTACTTATGAACCTGTACTCACCTCACCAGAAACCCTGATCAGCCTGACACCAAATTTAACAGATCGCCACCATATCTGACTTTAACCTACTCATTTCTCTTTTCAAATTTTCTAACTTACCTATCTACTTTGATCTGTGGAATACGACAGCCTCCTGAGTAGTCCCTATCAGAAGTTCCCAATGGGGGACTACTTTACCTCCGGAATATTTTACCCATATATTCATACAGTAGAGCTGCATGTCCTCTGGAAAATTAATGACTGTAGATTCCCCTTGATTTCAACTGTTTGCAGTAAATGCTTGGCAAAGCCATGTTAGCTGATGGTGCAAGGCCAGCTCAGTCAGTCATCAGGACTGTTCCCCTGTAACTACTGAAAACGCTGCCCCTCTTTAGAAACCGCACATTTGTCTGGTCTTTTCACAGATACCGCTCCCCTGTGGTTGCACTTACGGTATGGGTATCTGTATCGTTGAGGTGCACAAGCCACCCCTCTCGGCAATGTCTGTGGTTCATGAGGCCTAAATACTGTGCTAAAAATGAAAAAGGTAGAAAAGAAGCCTATTTTTCCGAGTTGTCACAATTAAATTTTAAAACATCATCCAACGAAGGAAACAGAAATTCAGTATTGCTCATATTCGAGTGTAGCGGCTTCTCAGTAATTCGTAGCAACAAAAATTTCTTTTTATAAGTACCAACAATGCATATAGAGATTAAGCATTCTTGCAAGAATTAGTAAGCTGTGGCTCATTCTTGTTTCGCGCATTGTTTCATCACATTTTGTGAAGTGTTGGTGTATAGTGAACCATAATTAAGTTCCCTATTCAAAAAGTAAGTTATTTCTTTTCTGTAAAAAAGTTCAACTAGTGCTGCAGGTCTCCTGTGTGGAGTTGACGAAGGCAACGTCAGACGATGGCGACTGCAAACAGAGAAATTATATGAATCTTCCTGCATTTGGAAAGCCTTTAGTGGGCCAAAATGTGGTGAATATCGTGCTATTAAGGTAATTTTAAACGATTTTGTTAAGGAACAGCGTCATAAATGCCTGCCTGTGAACGCTGAAATTATGGCACATGAAATTGCTCGAGTTAAAAAAATTGTAAATTTCAAGTTTAGCCGCACCTAGATTGGTCTTATTATGAAGCGCTGGGGTTTTTCTCTCCAGAGGCGAACTTCAGTTGCAAAGAAGCTGCCAGAAAAATTACGAAGAAAAACTTGTGAATTTCTGTGCTACATAATCAGGTGGCTCATTGAAAAGAAACATCTTCTTGGCAAGATAGGAAATGCTGGCCAGACTCCAGTAAAGGAACATGGGACATTGTACCCTAGTATCTTTGTCATTGAACCTGATGACATCATTCAAGATGGCGGCCAGAGGTCATTGACAATGATGACGTCATCCAAAATAGCTTCGTTTCCGGTTTCGGAATAAAATGGCCGCCGTGACCACGCCCCCTTGTCGTCCACCTCCTCTGACATCATTCAAGACGGCGTTTCCTGGGAAATTTGATTTTTTCTTGAATGCTATTGGTTGTTTCCAATGTTTTTCTTTTTTGGCGGGAAAAACATATAATTTACACCACTAGATATCAGTACAACAACCCCCCCTCCCACTCCTCTATCTCCCAATTCTACGAAATTGGTGAAAACCTCTGCCAGTTTGCTCTAGGAGCTCAAAGGGACAGGTCGTTGCAGCAGCAGAGTCCAGGACTGAGTGTGAGTAATATTATTGCATGTGTGTACATATGCAGATTACCACGTTCAAATAAATCAAGATGACTACTGGACAGGAAACTTAAATTTTACTTGATTGCTATTGACAATTGCCCAAACGTTTTGGCGGGAAACTAGAGATCGCCATGACACCAGGACCACGCCCCCCTGCTTTCCCATCCCCAATGAAGTCATCCAAGATGGCGTCGTTTCCTGTTCCAGAACAAAATGGCTGCCAAAGAAAACCCAGGACCACACCACCCGCACTCAGTATTCTCGAAGAGCCAGCAGGGTGAGGACCTCTTGCCTCCAGCAGCAGCAATTGTAATGTTGTTCTTTAGTAATGTTTCATAACATCAATTTTTCTAATCATTTATGTGTAACATCAAAAATAATTTTGCCAGGAAATCCATAATTTCCGAAACATCACTGTGTTTATGGAAAATCGTTAGTTGGATATGAAGGGAGCATCAAGACACAAAACACAAGAGATCAGCCCTTGCACGCCTATGTGAACGGGTCAGGAACAATGCTCAAAAAATGTTTGTAAAGCTTATGGGACTTAACTGTGGGGTCATCGGACCGTAAACTTACAAACTACTTATGAACTAGCGTATACTAAACACGGCACAAACATCCAAGCTTGAGGGGAGTTTCGAATCCCCGATGGGGAATGGCCTCGCACATCGTAGCATAGTGCCTCAATTAGCTCGGCCGCTCTAATGCGGCAGGTGGATACAAACTCACTAAGGCCAATTCTATATATATACTACGAAGTCTGTGCACTCACTTTTGGTACCAAAATAGAAACACTTAAGTAGAGATCATATTGCATACAAAATTAGATGTACAAATAGATGAATCATATAGAAAATCGTCTGTAATGCCATAGCTATGTACTCTCATTGCTCTAAGAGGTATTTAGAATTTTTATTTCATGCAATCGACTTGAGAGCCATCATATGAACGAGACAGTTCATGCTCCTGGCGATAGAGTTTGCTCTAAATGTTTCAGCTACCTGTAAGCCACTTGGGGGTTGACAATCCTATGACAAAACAGTTAGAGTCCTCAACAATAGAGATTTCTGATACCTGATTCCCCCTTTTCTTTCAACCAAGCCTGTAGTAGAAGCTCTCAACCACATAGCCACTCGCTTTACCAAAGGTCGGCACACAGCAACACCTTCTTTCGAGACACCCAAGTGACAAACACATGCCAACAATGAGGCCAGGTGTCAGTGCGTTTAAGGTGGATGCGTCGCGAAAAACAAATCATGATTTCGCTCCGTAGTGCCAGCCCAGTCGCTATCTGACCACGTGCGCCCCAGCGGAGGAGGATGTGTCACACATGCACACACAATCCACACCACCAACTGGCCAACAGCGGTGAATCATGTGCGAGCTTGCCTTTAAGGCCGTATTACACAATACACCTGAGGTGTAACCCTATGCATCAGCGCCACATGTGTGATTATCAGGAACTTTGTACTGTTTCACGTAAACCTATTACACAATGCACGGCAGATATTCCTTCACGCGAATCGACGTATGCGCAGTAGACAGCAATAACGCATATGAAACGCGAAGAAAACAGAGCTCACCTAATCGTTCATTCATACCATACAAGAACCTAAGGGAAGCTGTGATATCTTGGAACGTTATTTATTTAAATTATGGTTCCTATTTAATGTGAAGTTGTCATTTTTATAAAGTATTTTGTTTTCTCTTATGTAGTTAGCACAGAATTGAGTCATTATTGCTTTGAATTACAGACTTAACACTTTGGTTTTATATTAAAGTTCAAAGTTTGTGTAGCTAAGGGCCAAATTACTTAGGTTATCGGTCCCTAGACTTACACTCTACTTAAATTAACTTATGCCAATGGCAGCATGCACAAAAATAGCTGAAGAATGACTCTTGACTTCAGCGGGACTGGCTGCACAATTCGGGACATGGAGCCTCAGACCACGCAACATCCTTATATTACAACACTAGGTTGCAAATGTATATGTTTGTCTAAATTGTATACAGCATAGGGCACAGTTTTTTTGAGCTGTGACAGTAAATTTTTAGATTATGGCACAACAATGATGAAAAACAGACTGCAGCTGGAAAGAAGGAAGGCAGAGAAATATACTCAAAGGTAATAAATGATGTGAGTCCCGGAAATCCACAACAAATTTGGAACTTCGTGAGGTAGGACGTGACCTGTGTTGAAGAGCTGCTGTTTGTAAATTTGTAGGCATATCTTTGAGGAGTAAATGATTTCTGACATAAATTATGATAAAGGGATTGTGTGGGTTATACAAACAACTCTCCTCCCTGTACGCCTGAATAATGAATCAACGGCTCTTTCTTCCATTTCATTTCTATAAGTATGAAGCAACCAATATGAAAACGCCTTTTCATATACATGTAGTATGATGGTCTGCTGAAAACACATGTTTTTTGTTTAATTACTGCATTTATGAAAATCTACTAACTGAAAAAACGGGCAAAAACACAACACGGAAGTCTGAAATCAGTCCTAACCATGAATGTCATACAATAATACCAAGCAGAAAGCGTCCTGAAATATCCCCTTCTGCGCATGTGCACTGCCTAGTGCGCATGTGCAGATTCACAGGAGTTTAGAACTGGTCTCTATTCCGGCGTGCGGATATAGTGTCGGCTAATAATCATGGTTCCACAGCAGTTCCAGCTTCACCACACGTCTGCTTATATCCCAAGCGAAAAAATCTTTTCCAGAGATACTACCTGTTGGCATTAGGCAAAGATCTAAAACATTCCTGCAGTATGGAATGTAGAGATGTCAGTAGATGACATTGTTCTGAATATTTTGTATACACTTGCAACAGAAATTAAAATTATCCTGTTAGACCCTTAGTTAACCTCACACACTGTATTTGTGACTTATTCAGAAACAAACTACCAAATGTTGGTGACAAGTCAAGAATATCGGGCTAAGCACACTCTCGGAAATCACGATATATTCGAAACTAAGCAGCAAAATATTGGGGAAAAACAAGAAATATTAGCCTTTCCATACCCTCGGAAATCACGAGATATTCGGAAATAAATAGCCAAATCTGTCTGACTGGCGAATAGTGTAGGCCTAAATGTCATTGATACTCATTTCACATACTGTACCATGAATTTAAATTTCCCATATTTTTGTCTCCAACCATATTCTTGAAGGAGAAGGAAGAACACAAATGTCATTGTTGATCGTACCACTTGCAGCAGTAATTTCATTCTCTGTTCTTCAGTCACACATAAAGCACATAAGATTACTGAATAAAGGCCAATTCACACTGTCCGTCACGTCACGGAACCGTCACGTCAAGTTGTATTCACACTGTCCGTCCGTGTCCGTCACGTCAATTCGTCCATCTCAATACGCGATGTTGAAAGTGAGGTTATGAGTGGCGATCTGTTATGTAGAAAGTCATAGTTTAATATTAGAAAGGGGGAACAACAACGCTAAATGTTATTAACGGCCAAAGAAAACTTTACAGTGTATGTTTTTGGCTAACTTACTGGGAACTGAAACAACATTTCAAAACATCGACATCTATTTTCAAGAGAAAAAATAAACACATGAAGACATCAAACCATACTTGTAAGAGCATAAATAGCGCCTGTATACTTTAACCATTACGATTTGCTTGCTGACATTGTTAATACCGTCGTAAACAACTGAATTTTTGTCTTTCATTAGAACTGACATTTTCATTGAAAGTGTTATTTAATGAAAATTGCGTAATCAAATTACAATCTTATTCAAATAAACAGTTTGCTTCAGTCGTTTCTGTTATAATGTTATGTAACATAAACCAATTTTTGGTTTCAGATATCCGACCTCGATTTTAGGGGGACACTCAATTGACAAAAATATTTAAGTCGTCATGAAACATTTGAGATTTACCCCTAAAACAAGGTACAACAACAACACAAAGATGAATAAGACACATTTGCATATAAACAGTACAATCGTCGAGTGCAACATGTAATTCGCGTGACGAAAATAGGTTAACTTCCGATGTTAGCAGACGGCCGTTCCGTCAAAACATTCTTCTCGAGAAAGCTTGATGGACGTTGACGTGACGTGACGGTCCGGTGACGGACAGTGTGAATGCCGCCATTAAAAATACATTGCGGAATGTTCTGACGGACGGTGACATGACGTGACGTGACGGACAGTGTGAATTGGCCTTAACATAATACCACAGTCTAACATATACAGTCGCGACACTCACTGCTGTAAAAGTTGTTACCAACTGACAGCTGCAACGACACTAGCGCTCCTAGCGGTGGGTAAGCCACCGAAAGAGTGATGTTTGTTTGTAATTATTTGTGTGCGTAATTAATGAAATAGTTAATATAATTTTTGTGTTACAAGCATCAGTAATATATCAAGAGGCATACATAACACGGAAAGTAATGTAAAAACAGTCGAACTTACTGATTCAGTGGTATAACGAAGAACTTCGTCATGAACCAATACTTACGAATATGTTTATATTTGCAGCTTATTCCGCTGAAAGTAAGTAGAATATAAACATAATAGAAACATTAATTTCTATTTTGGTGTGTTCTTACTATGACAAAGAGTTTTTTGACACGTATCGTTGTGGTATGGGGTCTAATGATTCGCACATGTTTATGCTTCACTCGTCTTTATTATAAGCGCATATTCTTTTGAGTGTGATTACTTTAGCTTAAGAAGACATTGTCTTGAAGATTCTTGCCGTTTGTGGTTCAGCTGTAGCAACAATTGTGGAATTGGGTTCTTCTTTGTTGAATACAGTTTGGTTGCTTTTTCAGTTTTCTTGTCACGTTTCTGATGTTTTCCTTCAGCGACAGTTGTGGTGACTGATTTGGTATGTTAAATACCGTCGTTATTGCATTCTACATTCGTTTCCTACGTTCCACGCTCACCGATTTCACTGGAATTAGAGTGGACAAACGTTAACGTTCTTCAGAAGAAAAAACACGTCTTTCTGCCAAAGGGCGGGTATTCGGTGTTTCCTAGTCATTTTTCTATTTTAATAGTAATTTAAATTATTTAGTATAACCCTGTGGGTTACAAGATAACAGTAAATAAACTGTGTCGTAATGTACCGTTTCCAACCTTATCAGTGATCTTAGGAGACGTAAGGAAGGCAAAGGTGGAGCTATTTTTAAGTTATTATCTATTTTATGATACTACATACGTTCTCTAATGTAAAAAAAAATGTGTTAAAATCGATGTAAACAATACTATTCGCACTCATCCACTATCGTATTCATAAAAGTAGCTTGCCCTCCGCTTGGAGCGCTGCTGTCGCAGTGTATAACAAAAATCCGCGGAAGTGTCGTGACTGTATTTGTTAGACTGTGATAATACTGTTATGTGAATAAGTAAAAAACTCCTACAATGTGTTACAAATGATAAGATTTAAAAAAATATTTTAAATTGGAGTAGGGTTTGAACACATCACCTCTTCCTTGTTAATCCACCAGTCTATCCATCACACTACAGCCACTTGACGCCATTTGGTTCAAATGTTCAAATGTTTGTAAAGCTTATGGGACTTAACTACGGGGTCATCAGTCCCTAAACTTACAAACTACTTATCAACTACTTACGAACTAGGACGGCACAAATATCCATGCCCGAGGGGGGATTCGAACCCCCGACCGTAGTGGCCGTGCAGACCGTGACTGAAGCGCCTCAGTCTCCTCGGCCACCGCGGCCGTCCGCCATTTGGTCCTTTATGATTTATATACCAGTTCCCACAAGTTTACTTCCCAATGTTAATATGATTTTAATTACATTTAGATATTAAAATTGATCCAGAGATGATTTTCTAATTCATCTTTAATCTGCTGCAGCCCTGAAAGGTTTACTGTGAGTTATAAAACCAAAACTATGAGATAAACGGAAAATCAAGATGGCGTCTGTGACATGGAAGGAACAAGTGAATATCGTTTTCACGTCACTTTCCAAAGTCGTGTACGGACAGTTGTGAGTAAGGCGGACAGCTGACTTCGATTTATTGGGAGAATTTTGGGAAGATGTACTTCACCTGTAAAGGAGACCGCGTATAAAACGCTTTTACGACCACGTCTTGAGTATTGCTCTTGTGTTGGGGACCGCAGCAGATCAGTTTAAAGGAAGACGTAGACACGGTTCAGAGGCAAGCAGCTAGATTTGTTACCGGTAGGTTTGACCAATGCTCGGTGTCACGGAAATGCTCTGGCAACTCAATTTGTAGCTCAGTGTAGTACGATTTTGCTGCCGCCTACTTACATTTCGTGTAAAGATCACAAAGACAAGATAAGAGAAATTGGGGCTCGTACGGAGGCATATAGGCATTCTTTTTTTCTCGTTC
Organism: Locusta migratoria; assembly: GCA_026315105.1. NCBI lineage: Eukaryota > Metazoa > Arthropoda > Insecta > Orthoptera > Acrididae > Locusta > Locusta migratoria. The sequence continues at coordinate 523,720,167 of CM048746.1, forward strand.
AATTTGGGAGTGGAATAGGAAAGGAAATGCCTAGTAGTGGTACAGTGTGCCCTCCGCCATGCACCTTAAGGGTGAATTGCGGAGTATGTATGTAGATGTAGATGCATTCTTCGAGGTGTGCGGTTCAGAGGCAGATCGATCACATGGCAGAATACGGCTCCTTACGTATGACTGGTATATATTTCGATTGCATTTCACGGTGCTGGTTTTGACTCTCTGCAATCTTGTTTTAGTGTTTTAAATGAGGATAGCCAATATTTACGAAGTGCACCACTGTGTAATGTGTCAATCCGATTCATGTGGTCTTGGCTAATAAATTCCTTAGAGAACAGTTGTTGTGTTGTGTTCAATCACGTTTTGCAAATTGTTTACTGGGTTAATAAGAACACTGAAAATTACTGGTGTGTCTGTAAATCTAGTGAACCTCTCTGCCGAATAGGACGTTAGCGGTCTATGTACTTAAGGGTTAGTTGATTGGTACGTTGCACTTGCATGGTTATAAGAAAACATGTAGAAATATGACGGTTCATGTATGCGTATCTGTCAGAGGCCTGTCGCGTTTTCCTGCATTGTGATGACCGTCTCTCTCAATGGGGTGTGTTGGATCATTTAGGATCATTGTGTTGCCCATATGCAGTTGTACTGTAACAAAAAAAAGTGTATACATAACATTTTCGATGTCTGTTTATCTAATGCTCTTTTGACTCTGTGTGCTGTTGTTTGTCAGACTTAAGGCGCACTACTTTCATCTTAAGTTACTCGTTTCAACGTTTTTGTTTGTGTAATACTGTTCTGAGAGAGGATGAATGTTTTGGCCTCAAGAGGGTCTACTAAAGTTCGTTGTGTTTAAGCATTGTCTACTATTATTATTAGGATGGATCATCTATCATCGTCCGTACTTCGAAATATGTGAGGTTTGTTAGTGTTTTGCGGTGATGGCTAAATTTTTTCTTATAACAATCAGCTGTTGACGTGCGTACGTTTGCGGTAGCCAGCTACTTGTAATTATCGATTTAAAAAAAGTACGGTTTAGTGGATTGAAAAAAGAAATCTTAGTTATCAAAGAAAAGGAGCTAGCTTTGTGTCTGGAGTAGGAATTTTTGTCTCTCTCTGTCTATATTTTGGGTACAGGGAGAGTCGATCTTGCTCTACAGAACTGAAAATCTGTTGTAAGTTTGTTGCTTCCTAGCTATCGGATAGGTTAAGTATTACCTTTATGTCCTCTTGGGTAGGGGTGGATGATGTTTGCAATTCTGTGTTTGCTGATATGCGAGTGTCATTTCGAAGAAGGATGTTGTTACTGTAGGTCAGTGTTTAAAAAAGTTTATGTAGACGGTCCGAAATCGGTAAACCGCTGATCTTAAATTATTTCATGCATTTTTTTTAATTGTTTATTGTGAATCTCCACAGAAATATCGTTGTGCATTAGTGTTTAGTTTTGTTTAAACGAAGAGAAAGAACAGTTTTAAATGTCTTGTGGAGTACTCATATACAGATATTTACAATTTTGTCCTGTGTCCATTAAATGTTGTAAAGACTTGGAGCATTTCGAAAAGAATCATGTGCAGTGTTTAATACTGTAACAAGGTATGGTAGAGAGATTCCATTTGCTAGGTTTAGTTTCAGCCAGATGGGTCTACGCAAAAAGATGTGTACTGCTTTAGCAATTGCTTTATAGAGGAAATAGGGGACAGTGGGGCACATTGAGCCGTGGGGCACAATGAATCAGGTAGCATAATTTCAGTATGAGGGGGTAAATTATTTTTTCTCTGTGCATATGTTGGCAGTACTGCTCTACCGACTTCCATTTGTTTTCTGCAGGATCTGGCTCCCACCATTAGTTTTCTGCAGGTGTTATATTATTTTTGCTACAGTGAAGTAATTTTTCGACGAATTAGATAGAATAAAATTTAGTGACCAAGGATTGAATAAAGTTCATAGAAAGTAAGTCACTATAACAATATGAATATTGTGTTTAATGTCACATATCTTCAAATAATAACAATGTTCATACATAACCTCACTTGATCTTTGTTTGAAATATGTACTGTTGGGGCACATTGAACCAAGCTCTCACGGGGCACAATGAGCCATGGTGATTCATTCTGCCCTAGGAGTGATTTAATTGTCAAATACAATAACTTTGTACTTTGCTGGTTTCTTAGGATGGGTAAAAACTTACATTGGGTAATTAGGGGTTTTAAATTGCAGAAGTTCAGCAGTCTTGTTTTATTTTATCAATTTCAAAGATGGTTTGTTCATACAGCAAGAAGACCGACAGGGGTAAAACTGACCATGATGTAGTGCAGGAAGCAGTACAGGATGTTCTGCATAAGGGCAACTCAATTCGCCAAGCTGCTAAATCTCATGCAATACCTTACCCTACACTTGGGCGATACATTCAAAACATTAAATGTGGTTCCAGTGAAAGACTGACACTAATCTATGATAATCGCAGGGTATTTTCTGTGGAGCAGGAGGAAGAAGACTAATAGGAAGCTTTATGAGCAGGAATCAGATGAAGAAAATAATGAGGTTCATTATGAAGAGAGCGATGACAACCTGGATGAGTCTGTTGAATCTGTAAAACAACTTTGAAGAATTGGACAAATTACCAGAAAAAAGATGATTTCGTTTTGACCAAATTTGAACTTAATAACAAAACACCAGTTTACTATGCGGGAAAATTTTGAAAACACGGGACGACTATCTGGTATCATTTTTTAGCAAAAGTAAAAAAATGGGAAGGAAGTTCTTTTTCCCTCAAGTAAAGGATGAAGCATTTGATGCTGCTAGCAACATAGTTCATGTGCTTCCAAAACCTATTAATGATGGTGTGACAAAGAGACAAAAATCATATTTCAAATTTGAAATCAGCTTCCAGTCCATTGATGTTCGCTAATTTCAAAAGAAGACCTACAATTTTGTGCCTACAGGTTAATTATATGATGTGTATGTGAAATATATGTAAACATTAGTTTTAAATTACGACTGACACTTACTTTGCATGCTAAATAGGTTCTACTAAGAAACTGTTTAAACTGGTTCATTGTACCCCACATGTGGGGCACTATTAACCATTTACGAATTTTTCTTCAAAGTCTTGTAGCTTAAAACAAATTATTCATGGAGCAGTTATATAAGACCATTTGATACTTGAATAATTAAACTTTATAAACTTACACTGAAGTCTCTGGGAGAACCAGCCATGACAAACCTGTTTCACATGGTGTATAAAATGTATGAGACAGGCGAAGTACCCTCAGACTTTAAGAAAAATGTTATAATCCCCATTCCAAAGAAAGCAGGTGCAGACAAGTGTGAAAACTACAGAACCATCAGTTTAATAAGTCATGGTTGCAAAATATTAACACGAATTATATACAGAAGGATAGAAAAGCTGGTAGAAGCCGACCTCGGGGAAGATCAGTTCAGGTTCAGAAGAAATGTAGGAACACATGAGGCAATACTCACTTTACGGCTTATCCTAGAAGACAGATTCAGAAAAGGCAAACCTAAATTTCTAGCTTTTGTAGATTTGGAGAAGGCTTTTGACAATGTTGATTGGAATAAACTCTTTCAAGTTCTGAAGCAAGCAGGAGTAAAATATAGGGAGCATAAGGTTATTTACAACTTGAACAAAAACCAGACAGTGGTTGTAAGAGTTGAAGGGCATGAAAGGGATGCAGTGGTTGGAAAGGGAGTAAGACAGGGTTGTAGTCTTTCTCCAATGTTGTTCAATTTGTACATTGAGCAAGCTATAAAGGAAAGCAAGGAGAAATTTGGAGAAGGAATTAAAGTTCAGGGTGAAGAATTAAAAACATTGCATTTTGCCGATGACATAGTAATTCTGTCAGATACAGCAAAGGACCTGGAAGAGCAATTGAACGGAATGGACAGTGTGCTGAAAGGTGCATATAAGATGAACATTAACAAGAGCAAAACTAGGGTAATGGAGTGCAGTGTAAGAAAATCAGGTGATGCTAAAGGAATTAGATTGGAAAACGAAGCAATAAAGGAGGTAGATGAGTTTTGTTACTTGGGCAGTACAATAACAAATAATGGTCGCAGTACAGAGGATATAAAATGCAGAATAGCAATGGGTAGAAAAGCGTTCTTGAAAAAGAGAAATTTGTTAACATCAAATATTGATTTAAGACTAAGGAACTCCTTTCTGAAGGCATTTGTATGGAGTGTTGCCTTGTATGGGAGTGAGACATGGACGATAAACAGTGCGGACAGGAAGAGGATTGAGGCTTTTGAAATATGGTGCTACAGAAGAATGCTGAAGATTAGGTGGGTGGATCGCGTAACTAATGAGGAGGTACTGAATAGAATTGGGGAGAAAATAAATTTCTGGCATACCTTAAATAAAAGAAGGGATAGATTGGTAGGACACATTCTTAGACATCAAGGAATTGTGAATTTAGCATTGGAGGGAAGTGTGTGGGGTAAAAACCGCAGAGGAAGACCAAGAGATGGATACAGTAAGCAGATTCAGACAGATGTAGGTTGCCGTTCTTATGTGGAGATGAAGAGGCTTGTTCAGGATAGGGTATTGTGGGGAGCTGCATCAAACCAGTCTCTGGACTGAAGACCGCAACAACAACAACAAACTTACACTACAACTCTGTAATAAAATTATTGGATGAGTAAAACTGAAAACAATTTTTTATGGTTCAATGTTCCCCACTCTCCCCTAAGCAGTAAAATTAAACTACCTGAATTCTCTCATCTAGAAGAATTGCCGGATAGTGCAGAACTGGATATTAAAACCATAAAAGTGGTGGATTACAGGAATACATGGAGTTCGAAAACTTACCTGTCAAAATACTGGTTGGGAGGAGAAAATAGAAGACAGTGATACATCGATCTAAGGAAATGTGTAGACTTTGCACATTTTGAAAAGAACCGTGTGCACTGTAACAGGGCAAGGTCGCTAAAGAGAAAGAGTATTAAATTTCAGAACGTTTCGCCAAGCTCAGCTCCATTATAGCACATTTAAATAAATACTTCTTAAATGAAATGCACGTTATCCCCATCAGAGTGGTGTCCAAAGGTCTTGCGTAAGTATCAAATAAAGGTTTTCTTACCTCTTAGACCATTTGGAGATGTAACTTAGATGTTTTTTTTTTTTAGAGAGAGAAAGCTTAAAATAATAATAAAACGTTATGATATTTCATTTAGGTAGGACTATAAGAATATTTTATATTGTCTTCCGAGAGTGTGTGTGATCGATAGAGGCTAGTAATTTCCTAGATAAATATTTTGGCCACTAGAGAGAGACTACTAAATTTCAATATGCATGGGGATGAATAAATAGTATTGTTGGGCGCGTTTTGATCGTAAGTTTAAGCTATGGGATTGCTTCCTTATGGATTGTTTTACTTGTGTTGTTTTTGTTACGGTACTGTGCATTTACTTATTTTAGGTCAATTGTGGAATAGCAAAGAGGGAGAGAGGGTGTCGTAAAAATAATAATGGTTAAAGATAAGCATGATTCGGTCATTGCTGTCACTGTTTTTGAGAAGCAAGATACGTTTGATAATTTTGAAGTTGTTTTTAAGTGTGCCTGCAGATTGCAGCGACCTGTTGATGAGAGCTCCTTCCTGCGTGTGTGTCTGTGGACTGAACCTATTTGCTTAGAACGACAATAGCATCTACAGGAAAAGGCAGGCCCTAGCTCACATGATTCACCACCACTAACTGTCTGGCGGCACGGCTGGTGCGGGCGTGCGTGATGCATCCCCTTCTGCTGGGATGCACATGATCAGATAGCGACTGGGCTGACACTGTGTGGCAAAATCATGATTTGTGTTTCGCGCTGCATCAACCTTAAACACACTGTGGCACCTGGACTCGTCGTCGGCATGTGTTGTGTCTCTTGGCTGTCTCAAAAGAAGGTGTTGCTGTGTGCCGACCTGTGGGAAAGCGATTGGTCATGTGGTTGAGAGCTTCCACTACAGCCTTGGTTGAAAGGAGAGGGGGAATCAGGTATCAACAGTCTCTATCGTTGAGGACTTGAACTGCTTTTTCATTGGATTGTCAACTCCAGGTGGCTCACAGGTAGCCTGAAACAGTTAACAGCGAACTCTATCGCCATGAGCATGAACTGTTTCGGCCATAGGATGTATGTGAATTGAAAATTCTAAATAATTCTTAGAGCAATGAGAGTACATAGCTGTGGCATTACAGATGATTTTCTATATGAGCCATCTATATGTACATCTAATCGTGTTATGCAATATGATCTCCGGTTATGTCTGTCTTTCTATTATGGTACCAAAACTGAGTGCACAGACTTTGTAGTATATATAGAACTGGCCTTAGTGTGTTGGTATCCACCAGCCTAAAGGCGAACGTTTCCAGGCCAACCAAGAGCAGGTTACCCACCAATTTGTGGTTGTTTGATGGGCATCCTTCCTGCACCAGTCACATAGACTTGCAAGGGCCGATCTCTTGTGCTTTGTGGTTGTTGCTCCCTTGCTATCCAAATAAGTGCATCAGTCATATAGATATGCAGGGGCTGATCTCTTGAGCTTTATGTCTTGATCCTCCCTTATTATCCAACTAACACTTTACGATAAACACAGTGATGTTTCGGAATTTGTGGTTTTACTACCAAAATAATTTTGATGTCACACATAATTGATTAGAAAAATTGATGTTATTAAACATTACTTAAGAACAACATTACAACTGCTGCTGCTGGAGGGAAGAGGTTCTCACCCTGCTGGCTCTTCAGTCAGACCGAGTGTGGGTTTTCCCTGGCAGCCATTTTGTTCTGGAACAGGAAACAACCCCATCTTGGATGACGTCATTGGGATTTGGGAGCATGGGGGTTTGGTCCTGGTGTCATGGCAACCTCTACTTTCCCACCAAAAAACACTGGGCTATTGCCAATAGCATTCAAGTAAAATTCAAATTTCCTGGGGGATGCCATCTTGAATGATGTCAGAGGAGATGTGGGACAAATGGCATGGTCACGGCGGCCATTTTGTTCCAGAACCGGAAACGACGCCATCATGGATGAAGTGATTGGGGTCAAGGACCTCTGGCCGCCATCTTGAATGATGTCATCAGGTTCAATGACCGAGTTACTGTGGTAGAACGCCCTTTGTTCCTTTACTAACTCCTGTATAATTTGACATGCCATTCAGTGACACAGTTGACACCAGATGTAAGAAGGATATAAATATTCTTACATCAGGGGGTGTAAAACAATGGATATGAGTCATGCTTTCTAGCACAGCAGATTGACATAAATTACCTCCATTCATAGTTCTCAAGGGAAAGATTTTAGAGAACTTGTAACTGTTTCCAAAAACTGTGATTGTACAAGCAAACGGAAGTGGGTGATTTTCTGAAGACATGGTACTGGAATGGATTAGTATTGTATGGAATTCTCCTGGTCCAATGTTTGGTTTACACATATTGCAGTGAAACAAAAATTATGAGATAGCAATACGGACTTGGCAGTTATTTCAGGCAGGATGACTTCAGTTTTGCAAGCACTCGAAAGTGTCTGAAACAACCATTTAAGGACAAGCTGCTGCACCTGTACAGAAACTGGCTTTCAGAAAATGACTGACAACTGACACCAATCAAAGGTGTAAAATGCATGTGCAGGTTTGTCATAGGCGTTGCAATGGATCAATGAGGCATGGAGTGTGTTTGATATCATACTGTGAAATAGGCATTTAAAAGATTTTCTATATTGAATGCCCTGGATGATAAGGAGGATGATGCTCTGTATGAAGCACTGAGCAACAAGGAATCGAGTTATACTAGTAGTGAGTCAAACATTATGAATTTGATTGAAGTGTCCTGGCACAATACTGCGGAGTACAATCCTATCGATCTTATTTTTGTTTTCTCCTATTGCTTGTAACGTTTCTGCTATGTTGCGAACTCCTAAAAATCTGTTGCCAACATTGAAACACGAAATATCTGATACCTAAAGTAAAACTTCATTACCGGACATGTGATATTTCACATTTTCGCTTTCTGTTTGGAATTCTATTAAGACTATTAGTAAAACGCTTTTAAGAAATAGTACGTTCATTTAAATATAACTTTGCCTGACCTTTTACGTAATTTTCAGTTTTTTATACTTTCGTAAAAAATAGCTGCAAACACTAAAAATGCCTTACACTCCGTTTTGGATATTTCTGAACCTATATAGATACTAATTTGTATAAAAACAACAATGCTACATGTTATAAACTATTGCACAACATGATTTCATATATACCTTTTGTTTAAATAAATTAGGGCAGACCATGTTTTATATATCACTAGATCCTAAATTAAATACTGATAATTGTTCATGCACTAAAATTAATAATCCGTTTGGTACTAAGAAACTATCTTCAAAATTAACAAAACTACGACAACCATAAACAAATCCGTATTAATAAATAATTTGACCGCAAACCGGAACACATTAAAATTATATGTTACAATAATAGTACGCCTACACCATATTGGCAAAACAAATATATGTGCATTTCAAAAACACACATAATGTAAATAATTTGACGGCTGTAAACACTAGTCAAAAGGATGACGTTAAATTTATGCACTACATTTAAATACAAAATTCATGAAACTAGTACATATATTGACATAAATAGTCAAAGCTTAAATGTAATATTTTAATTCCTGTATTTTGGCATATTTGATGTAAAAGAATATTGTTTAATTGTGAATTACAAAACTTTGTCATCATTTTCAATACGTGGTTAAGCAGAAAGATGTTGGAGAGAAACCATTGTTTGTTAGTCGGTTATAGAGTCTTGGACGGAGTATCCGAGTGGCCAGAAGCCTGTAAGCAGCTGTGTTAGCTTGCTGCTGCATTTCTTGATTGTGCAATGTTTAAGTGGAAATAAAATCGTTTCCATTATCAACTAAGATGGATTTACTTATATGATCCTGTAGAACCAATTTCTTTAGTGAATGCCGAAGACAAATCACAACGCAATGGACTTCAGCCAGCATATAAGATAAGTTCAACTTCACCTACAGTGGAATGATTTCGTTATAGACTGAGAACTAATAAACATTTCCGTGATTCAGGAATATATTAGGGCTCAGTTTGAGTCATTCCGAAAAGAGGTGATGGACGTTAGATGTGGTGCCGTGACCAGGATATTAAAAGCGTATTCACTAATGTAAAGTGTTTAAAGTGGTGACGTGATCAAACGATTTTAATGAGTATTCGCTAATATAAGAATGTGTTTCAGAATACAAGGAAAATAATGTATATGATGGATGTGCAGTAAAACCATCATAAAAGTGCAGAATTCGACTACAATACTATCCACACCTACGATGTCGAAATTTAATGGAGGAAGATGGCAATAATTTGGACTACTAGATTCCTGTATCGCCGCATCCTTGTGTGAAGTTAAGTACTAATTTTTTTTTTTTTTTCTTCTCTTTTTTTTTTAGTGACTGTTTGTGTGATAGGGGTTTTATGTGGACTGAAAACTTATCTTAAAATGGATATAGTAAGAAAGGAGGGAGATGATAGTACTCAAGTTTCGGACTTTGACAGTGGGGTAGAAGGTTCTGGTATCGCGAGTTCTACACCGATTACAAGAAAGCAGCAGGTCCCATTTTCTAGTGATTTACAAGAGACTGGACAACAGATTAGTAATATGGCAGCAGATGCGGAAATAGAAAGAAAATCAATCTTGGAACTTATATTAGAATCGAACTCCAAACTTTCATTACAAATGGAAACTATGAAGACCGAACTTTCATTACAAACGGAAACCACGAACTCCAAACTTTCATTACAAATGGAAACTATGGAAACCATGAAAACTGAACTATCTGACATAAAATCTCAAACAAATGACTCAATGACCGATTTAAAACAATACATTGGAAGTCTAGTGACAAATTTTAGTACTGGATTCAATAGTGTAGAAAAAACTGTTGTGGTAGCCACTACTTCAGTAGTTTCTCAGACGAGTGACAATGTTGAAGAAATAGATGACAGTTCATGTAATGTAAATTCTCAGAGCCAGGATACTAAAACAGAGTTAACTGGAAAGATTCGCGATGTTGAACAATGTAATAGCAAACTTGATATTTCTGATTTTAAAGTAGAAACTGAATGTAACTGTGTTATAGATAACCCTGAGCAAGAAGTTGAAAGTAAATGTACAGTCACTGAATTACCACAGTGTGTAGACGAAATGCAAGAAAAGTCACACACTGAAACTTTGTTTATTCCTAGGTGTACTAGTGTAAGTAGTTTAACAGTAGTGAGGTTACCTGGTAGGCCTAAAAAGACATTTCGTCCTATTTATTTTATGCCACAGGACAATGATTGTTTTCATTCAGACTTGAATGACACTTCTGAAATTATGTTGCTTAAGCAAAGTCTAAGGTGTAAAGTATGTTCTTGGTCAAACCAGACCCAACTGTTTGCATTTAATTTTGGACCTAATTGTAATCTACTATTACCTATTCTACCTGATGATAGACAAAATGAGATGCATCAGACTATGTACTGATGTAATACCTTAGGGGCATAATTACTCTTTAGTTATGAAACTGCTGACAACAGTTCAGGTCCCCAGTCGTGTGCTGTGTACTTCTATTAATCATTTTCACAGTGCAGAAAAAAAAATTTTAGTCTTTTAAGTTTTTCTTCAGTGTAAATATTTGATTTTTTGATAAAATGTTTTAATTACCACTGATAAGTGAAAACAGCTGAGACATACCTTTTGATATATACATTTTTGCTCTATGCTTATTGAAACGTAAAATATGTGTTGCCTAAACTTTATTACCAGTTGGAATTTTTGAGTAAATATGAAAAAATGTGTAGGTGCATGTTAACCATCAGTTCAAAAGAACTTTAAACTAAATAGTAATACTCTACCTAATCTGAGACAGCAGTTTCATCTTAGTTGGGGGTTTTCAATATGAAGTTTTTTTTTACTTATGCCAGTGTATAGGCCAATGGACTTTATTCTTAGGAAAAGTAAATATACTGAAATACAATTTCAACTGAATAGTGAATTCATGTTTACAGTTAATACAGTTACAATGAAAAATAAATGTTGAAGGATTTACAGAAAAAGAAAATAGGTAGATGGGGGTTTATTTAATGTGTTTGATAGGAATTTTGGAGACTTATGTTATGATGTTTATGAACCACTAGCTAATGTGGAAGTCTTTGTGTAGTCATCAAAAGATGTAACAAATTAGGAAACGGGGGAAGTGTTGTTCATGAGAAATTAGGTTAAGAATTGTCAGTGAAAGTGCTGAACAAATAGTTATTAAGTTACTGAAATGGAAGTGAAAAATGCTCCATATATTGAAAAGAAAGAATTGATATGTCATAAAGAAAATGACTATGAAATAATGAATATTTCAACGAAAAATGTTGATGTAGTATTTAAGATTAGTGTAGTCTCTGAACAGATGCTTTACTGGAAGTCTAAGATGTTGAATTGCTTGATACTGCTGAGGAAATCTCAAAATGATAGTGTTAAGTGTACTGAGAAATGTTAGCTCCAAACCCTGATATAAATGTTAAGTCATCTACTGAAATGTTAAAGAATTAATTGAAAGCAAATATGAAAGTATACCATCTGTCAATGTCAACTTAAGTTGTGATTCTAGTAACATGAATAATTTTGAGGAAGTTTAAAAAAAAAAAATCTAGTAACTGAACCTGAAAACCAAGTACTATTTCACTATGTTAGTAGTCCATTTGTTAAGATCTGAGTTGAAGTTTATCTACATACATACATTGAGTCACTTGAAGTTAACTGAAACCCTTAGCTTTATGCTTATAGTTTTGTTTATCCACGATCCATAAAGTTGATCGGTCTCAGATAGAATAATGCATTTAAATCCTACCTAAAGAAAAGTTAATGTCTTTAATAGTTTACCTTGCTCTTACTCTGAAACCTACAAGGAAGATATTTGTTGATGGTATTGATACCTATTATGAATATGGTACACAGATAGTGCATATACCGTATCTGCATGTACAGATTTACACAATAATTAATTTCTTAACCTCATATGCATAGTCAAAGGTATGTTGAAGTGTTTATTATTTGTTTATGGCTTGAAATGTCATTGTATATATGAAAATGCTTACCTCAGTTATGTACTGGGATCTTTTCTATTAATCACATCCACAGTGCATTACAATTCAAACTCTTTAAGTCTTTTCACTTTTGTTAGTCATTCATTAATATTTTTGTATTGTTGGTTGAATTTTGTGTTGTACTTTGATGTGTCAAGAGGAACTTGCTAACAATTAGTACAAAAGTGACTATAAGCATGGGAGGACACACAGACCACACAAGTGTTGACCAATGTAAAACTCAATTGCTATCCTTGAGCTTACAACTTCATAGGAAAATATTTAATACTGGTTTAAGATGACCATATTATAGTGTATTGTACATATGACAGTTTTGGCTGATGCAAGGTTTAATTTTCATTTTTTATTCATTACTGCCTTGAGAGTGGGTGTATTTTGGCAGTTAAAACAAAAACTTTTTTCATTTTTCTATTAAATTTTTCCCCGATTTGGGAAAAATTTGACACTTTGGTGGATCAGTTGATAACTGACACTTGGAAAAATTTCCATGCTCGATTTGAGCTATGAGATTAACCATTGCCACTGCTAACTACTCGCAGGGGGGTTGGTTTTTTTTTTGAATCTTTATTAATGCATGTTTTTTTAATAAGTAAAATATTATGTAATACTATGATCTAATTTGTTTATACTCTTTACTACAACTCATTCTAATCTCAAACTGTATGAGAAATATTCAATACCAACAGTACTTAAAAAAGTTTCAAAACCAAGATTACTTTTAGTCTATATAACCATTTGAACTATACCATAATTTTGAATGATAAATGTTTGATGTGCTCACTGAGAGCTTGTTTCTATCCATTGTTTTACTATTTATGTCATTCATTTCACTTAGTAAATTGACTATAAATTGTGAAGTTATTACAATGTACAACACCCTTTCTAGAGGAATTAGGAGCTTAGTACTCACATCATGGCATTTACATACACGTACACATAGAAGAAACTAGTAAAATACTTTTTTATATGAATTAATACCATACATAACTGTTTACAATATGAATATCAATGCTCTTGTGAAAAGAAGAAAAAAAAAAAAGTTGTAAAAGCTTGCTATTTCATTATTCAAACTAAAATAAATGAGAGATTTCTCGTTAATTTTCAGTAACATTTAAGGGTTAATTTGAACCCATAATTTTGTTTGTTTTAAATACGCGTATAGAGAAAATTGATTACTCTTTCCAATAGCCTGATAACAGTATGCTTATTTATGTATGTGGTTAGGGAAAAATAGTATGTGGTTCTGAGAAAGATACAACCATGTTATAGGAATGCCTGTATCTACAGTCAGCTGAAGCTGCGAGCCACTACGTCACCAACAGCAGTTTGCAGATAGACCAATGTCGGAGCATCATGCAACATCAACAACCACCAGCATTCGCAAGACTACAATCAACATATAACTTTTTTATTTTAGCCTAAACTAATACAGACTCACTATGAACACTTAAATCACAACATATTGAAACGATAGTACACAGTGAACCTTACATTATATTTCAGGTACACTATGTAGGGGGGTGTGTAACGTTTCTGCTATGTTGCGAACTCCTAAAAATCTGTTGCCAACATTGAAACACGAAATATCTGATACCTAAAGTAAAACTTCATTACCGGACATGTGATATTTCACATTTTCGCTTTCTGTTTGGAATTCTATTAAGACTATTAGTAAAACGCTTTTAAGAAATAGTACGTTCATTTAAATATAACTTTGCCTGACCTTTTACGTAATTTTCAGTTTTTTATACTTTCGTAAAAAATAGCTGCAAACACTAAAAATGCCTTACACTCCGTTTTGGATATTTCTGAACCTATATAGATACTAATTTGTATAAAAACAACAATGCTACATGTTATAAACTATTGCACAACATGATTTCATATATACCTTTTGTTTAAATAAATTAGGGCAGACCATGTTTTATATATCACTAGATCCTAAATTAAATACTGATAATTGTTCATGCACTAAAATTAATAATCCGTTTGGTACTAAGAAACTATCTTCAAAATTAACAAAACTACGACAACCATAAACAAATCCGTATTAATAAATAATTTGACCGCAAACCGAAACACATTAAAATTATATGTTACAATAATAGTACGCCTACACCATATTGGCAAAACAAATATATGTGCATTTCAAAAACACACATAATGTAAATAATTTGACGGCTGTAAACACTAGTCAAAAGGATGACGTTAAATTTATGCACTACATTTAAATACAAAATTCATGAAACTAGTACATATATTGACATAAATAGTCAAAGCTTAAATGTAATATTTTAATTCCTGTATTTTGGCATATTTGATGTAAAAGAATATTGTTTAATTGTGAATTACAAAACTTTGTCATCATTTTCAATACGTGGTTAAGCAGAAAGATGTTGGAGAGAAACCATTGTTTGTTAGTCGGTTATAGAGTCTTGGACGGAGTATCCGAGTGGCCAGAAGCCTGTAAGCAGCTGTGTTAGCTTGCTGCTGCATTTCTTGATTGTGCAATGTTTAAGTGGAAATAAAATCGTTTCCATTATCAACTAAGATGGATTTACTTATATGATCCTGTAGAACCAATTTCTTTAGTGAATGCCGAAGACAAATCACAACGCAATGGACTTCAGCCAGCATATAAGATAAGTTCAACTTCACCTACAGTGGAATGATTTCGTTATAGACTGAGAACTAATAAACATTTCCGTGATTCAGGAATATATTAGGGCTCAGTTTGAGTCATTCCGAAAAGAGGTGATGGACGTTAGATGCTGGCGGACCCAATTGCGCTTCACGCTTGTCTACTAGTGGCTATCTACACTGCCCGTGAGAGGGTGTTATGTGCAAGGAAGTACGAGGAAGAGTGGCTCAGTCTGCAGCCGGAACGTGGTGCGTGTTTGGCAGCGGCACTGAGAACGGGCATGGGCCGAGCGTGCTAACATTGTTTACCGAGTGGTGTGCCACTTGCCAGGTGGTTTATTTCCTCTTCTGTGCTGAATACGAGGCAACTCAACCACTAAACAAGCATGGTTTTGTTACTCTAATTCCCTGTCCAAAGCCGTGCTGAGTTGAGTGGGCATAGCAAATCTGTGTTTGTTTGTATGGTGTGTTTGTTTTTGTGCATTATAGATGGGCAATAAAACCCAAACATTATATTAGATTAGTACTTGTTCCATAGATCATGAATATGACACTTCGTAATGATATGGCACGTTTCAATTTACTGATAGGTGTATTCACAAATTATTGCTTTGTATTAAATATTACATGACACAATATTTTTTTATTATTATTTATTATTATTATTATTTCTCAGATTATCTAATTTATATCTAAAAATCCATCTACAGTGTAGAAGGAGTTGCAATTCAGAAATTCTTTTAATTTATTTTTAAATGCTAGTTGGCTATCTGTTGAGACTTTTGAGGCTGTTTGGTAGCTGACCAAAGACTTTTGAGGTAGCATAATTCACCCCTTTCTGTGCCAAAGCTAGATTTAACCTTCTATAGTGAAGA
Source organism: Locusta migratoria (assembly GCA_026315105.1). NCBI lineage: Eukaryota > Metazoa > Arthropoda > Insecta > Orthoptera > Acrididae > Locusta > Locusta migratoria. Next base: position 523,735,824 of record CM048746.1, read on the forward strand.
TCATTCTTTCTCCAAATGTTGTAGTTACGTACACAGCTATTTTTTATTGTTCCCCAGTTTGATGTATCACTTTTTTTTTTTTTTTTTTTTTTTTTTTTTTTTTTTGCATATTATGTGAATTACTTGTGGCAACTTTCCGCACTCTTCCTGTTAGGTATGATTTAAACCATTTGTACACTGTCCCATTCATACCACAATACTTTAATTTATCTAGAAGAATTCCATGATTTACACAATCAAAAGCCTTGGAGAGATCACAAAAAATCGCAACAGGTGATGTCCGTTTATTCAGAGCATTTAATATTTCATTGGTGAAAGTATATGTATTGCATTTTCTGTTGAAAAGCCTTTCTGAATACCAAACTGACATTTTGTTAGGACTTTATTTTTACCTATGTGTGAAACTACTCTAGAATACATTACTTTTTTCAAGAATTTTGGATAAGGCTGTCAGAAGTGAGATTGGACAGTAGTTGTTGACATCAGACGTATCCTTTTTTTGTGCAGTGGTTTAACAATAGAATATTTCAGTCTATCAGGAAAAACACCCTGCTTCACAGAACTATTACATATGTGGCTAAGAATTCTACTTATTTCTTGAGAACAAGCTTTTATTACCCAGCTGGAAATACCATCAATTCCATGGGAGATTTTATTCTTGAGAGAGTTTATTATTTTCTTAATTTCAGATGGAGAGGTGGGTGGAATTTCTATCGTATCAAATTGTGTGGGTTTGGCCTGTTACATTAACTGCCTAGCTTCTAATGAACATTTAGATCCTATTTCCTCTACAACATTTAAAAAATAATTATTAAAAATGTTTTCAACTTCTAGCTTGTTACTTGTAAGCTTTTCATTCACTTTGATGGTAATACTGTCTCCCTGTGCTCTGGGTTCCCTGTCTCCCTGGTAATAATGTTCCAAATTGTTTCAATTTTGTTATCAGTGGTACTAATCTCGGACATGATGCACATGATTCTGGGCTTTTTAATAACTCTTTAATAACATTTTATATTTGTTTGTTTCTGTGTCATTACTCTTTCTTGCTGTTAGATACAGTTCCCTTTTTTCGGTTACAAGAAAATATTATTCCTTTAGTAAGCAATAGTTTCTTGCATGTTTCCTTATCATTATATTAAATATTTTGTTAGGGGAAACAATTTTCAAATACTCTTACAAATGTATCATGAAATAACTTATATTTTAAATTAGCATCAGCTTCCTTACACACCTCATCCCGGTCTAACTGCTGAATATTTTCCCTGAAATTTCTAATTGTTGAATCATTAACTGAACGCACAACTTTGGAGGGCTGTTTTGAATTACAGAGAGGAACTATGTCATTTATTGTAACTAGCTATGCACCATGATCAGAAAGACCATTCTCAATAGGACAAGCATTTATGTTTTTAAACTTATCTTGGTCTATAAAAAAGTTATTTATTAGTGTGCTGCTGTTCTTTACTACCCTAGTAGGAAAATCAATTACAGATGACAGATTGAAATAACTGAGTAAGACTTCCAGGTAATTCTTCCTATTACATTCTTTTAGTGAGGCAACATTGAAATCCCCAAAATAATAATTTGTTTTCCTTTATCTGACAGATAACACAAGAAGGCATCCAAATTTTTCATAAATAACTGAAAGTTTCCTGAAGGGGACCTATATACTGTTACAATTATAAAAGGACCTTTATTCAGTTTAAGCTGATAGGCACATGCTTCTTTATGTTGCTCTACACAAAAATTTTGTGTTTCTAAACTTTTTACACAGTAATAACTTTTGACATAAATGGCAACTCCTCCTCTTACCTTATTCTCTATATTCATGCATGCTGCTAGTTTAATAATAATAATAATAATTTTATTGTCATTAGGCCTTTACAGCAATAGACAAAGTCACATAGATAACATAAATTGTTAATTAAAAGTGATAAGAAGCTTGTGAATAATATTACAATATTATATTACAGTTGAGAAATTCTTCTAAATTGTAGAATGGGTGGGCAACTAACCAGTCATGCAGCGTTTGTTTAAATGCTTGTTCTGGTAAATCTTGTACATTTTGTGGCAGCTTATTAAATAGTTTATGCCCTACAAGCTCATAGCTGTTGAGTGATTTTGACAATCTGTGGTATGAAGTAAATATGCATTTATTTCTTCTAGTGTTGTAATAATGTACGTTTTGCCAGAGTTTTATTTCTGGTAGTTTCCTCTTTGTATAAATTAAAACATAGTATATGTATAAGTTTATGACTGTCATGACCTTTAGTTTACAGAACAGCGGTTTACAGTGTTCCTTATGTGGAGATCCATTGATTACCCTAATGGCTTTCTTCTGTAGTATTAAGATGTCCTGGACACAGCTGGAGCTACCCCATAAAATTATATCATATGTTATAATACTTTGGAAGAATGAGAAGTATGTTATTCTGACATATTTTTCAGGTACATAATCGATAAGTCGTCTTAACAAATATATCACTCTTGACAACTTAACACTAATATATTTCACATTTTGACCCCAAGATAATTTATCATCTAGATATAGCCCCAAAAACTTAACATAACTTGGATCATCCGATGGAAGCTTGTCTTTTAGAGTAAAAACCATTTGCAGTGTTTTGGTTCCATTCAATAAGAAATCATTTGCTTTAAACCAGTAGGATGATTGATTAAGTGTCTTTGCGACACAAATTTTAAGACTACTGAGATCATTGCTACTATGGAGAAATGTTGTATCATCTGCATATACAACTGTACGGGATTTAATAAATGATGGCAGATCATTAATCATTATAAGGTACAGGAAAGGGTCCAGTACAGATCCCTGTGGAACACCTACCTTGACCTGTTCTGTACTAGACATTTCTTTGCCTATGCAAACAACTTGCCTATGATTCTGTAGATACGATTTTAATAGTTTAAGGCTAATATCTGTGATTCCATAAAATTCCAGTTTTTCTAGAAGTGGTGGGCAAAGCCTTTATCCTCAAACACTTGATGTAGGTTTGACAACAGAGTCAATTGCATCAACAGTAGACAAGTTTTTCCTAAAGGCATATTGAGATTCACTGATTCATCCTAGATTTTCAAAGTAAACAGATAACTGTTGATGAATGACACATTCCAGTAGTTTAGAAAAGGCTGGAACTATGCTGTAGGCCTGAAGCTTGAGGGTGACTCCGAATCTCCTTTTTTATATACTGGGATTACCCTAGACACTTTAACTTCATCCGGAAAGTATCCCTCAGATATACACTTGTTTATGCAAAACGTTAAGGGGTACACAATGCAGTCTATTACTCTATTTAGCATATTGCAAGGTATGTCATATATATCTGCACTGTCTGACGATTTCAACTGCTTTACTAGGGGAGACTTTGGAGAAAGTAAACACATTTATATTTGTCGTCGATCTACTAACATTTTTTGAAAGTAACTCCGATGACCTCATATCAGGTTTGGTAATTGCATTTCCTACTTCTTCCACTTATTTCATAGAATAACCATTGAATTTTTGGGTACTTACTTTTACTGATTTGTTTCTTGGGTCTTTAGCGACACTATTTAGTAATTTCCAAGTGGCTTGGCACTTATTGGTGGAATTCTCAATACTACTGAAACTGTGTGCCTTTTTCGCTTCCACAATGGCTTTTTTATATTTATTCCTACATTTAACATACTCTGATGTCACATGCTCAGTCTTCAGTGCATTACTTATATTGTACAGCACCATGAGCTGCTGTTTCAGCTTGGTCAGTTGCTCAGTATACTATGGATTTTGTCTGTTTCTAACCTTGGTTTTGAATCCTTTGTCAATTACTTAGCATTTTCTTAGGGGAATGCTGTCATTAAAGAGTGTCAAAAATGTTTGGAAAAACCTATCAAACACTACTTTTGCTGACAAATTACTACTTAAACTACAGTGTGTGTCACCATAACATTGGTCAAACCATTCTCTGTTAGCAAGGGCCATACGGAACCTGGAAATTTTGTATTCTGTGATTGGTCTGGTGATTACAACTTTTGGGACAGGAATGTCACACTTATCAGGATGGAACCTACTTATGTAGTTTACAGATACTGCATCGTGATCTGAGAATGTGAAATACTGTCACATGGCATGAGTCTTCTGCAGTTTTAAAGTTGACAAAAATATTGTCTAGACATGCTTTATCCCTTGTTGGCCTACTGTTGATTGATCGTAAGTTGTGCTGCCTTAAAAGATTTTTTAGTTTGGTGACACTCCATTTGTTTGTCATTACATCAAAATCTGCATTCAGATCACCACCTATTACAATGTCATAGTGCAACCATTTGCTCCCTCTAAACACATTTAACAGCATCTCCAATTTTTCCAGAAATACACTGATGATACCTTTAGGTGATCTGTATAATGAAATTATTACCAACTTAACGCTAACAATAACTATACCAGCAGCTTCAAAGTTTTGTTCTTCACATAAATAATCTAGATCCAATTTAGTAAAGGAGTAGCTGAGTGACTGGTCAGTGTATATTGCCACACCACCTCTTAAGTGCAATTTTCTACAGTAACTGCTTGCTAAGTTATAGGTATCAAGTTTAACTAGTGTAAGTTCATTCTCAGTAGCCCAATGTTCACTAAAACAACAAATATCAAAATTATTATTAATCCAAAATAATTTACAAAGAATTCTTTATCTTTTATAACTTGTATGTTCAGGTAGCAAATTTTACATTCAGAACTGCTGTTTCCTTTAGAGCGAACATTTTGGTGAGGGGCTATAGGATGTTTTAGATCACTTATCTCACAGGCTTCTTCATCTTTGTAACTGCTTATGTTTACATTTTCCATATCGGGCACAATGTTATGCTCAGATAGGCATAGTGTATCTATTACATTCTCTAAAGCAATCAGTAGTTCATCTACTTTGATCTTTAATCCCCAAATATTTTGGTGAAAGATAGTAACATTATTTTTTACTTTAATTTTGTCAGATTCATGTGAGTTTTGAGCATCTTTAGCACCTGCCTGCCTGAGCTTCCCATTGGACCCTGGTCTTAGCCTAAAAAAGAGGTACATTCATGAAATGCAGTGTCCCCCTTAAGGTTTTTGCTATTAACCCAGCCAGTTTACCCTTCCCTTTCCTATTGAGGTGTAGGCCAGCCTTGTGAAGTCCCACCTATCAATAGCCTGAACAGGAACCAAACCAATGTTTGACAGAGTGGCCGCCCTACGCAACTGATCTAACTCCATATTGACCCTCCTGACAGAGAGGTTCAACTGGGGCTGATCATGTCTCACGAAAGCAGGCACCAAACCAACATTTGTGTGGGTTGTTGCAGAGACTATTTTCACCAGGTCACGCTCAATACTGTAGCACTGATCCCTATCGATACTGTTTCCCACTCCACCAGCTACCACAACATGATCTTGTTTAGTGAAATCTTCGTACAGGAAACCTAAATCCTCTACCGCCTGGCTAAGACATGCTCTGGGCTTGAAAACGTTTGTGACCTGGTACCTGTCACCTAATTTTTCCTGCAAAATCTGGCCCACCCCTCTTCCATGGCTGCTAACTAGCAACAGAACTTTATTCCTACTTTTTTTTTTTGAAACTTTTAGCTTTATAATGAAGTTCTGTTGCATCTTAACTACTCCTACTTCTACTGGAGCCTCTTCCTTACTCAACTGTGATAGCAGGGAAAATCTGTTGGTTGTGCCAATTGCAAAACTATCAGACACTGATCTGTTTCTCTGGCCTTCCCACTTCCGGTTACACTCCTCCCCCCTCAACTTCATCACTTCCTCCCTCGCTCTATCCAAATGAGCCTGAAGGGCTCTAATCTTCCTTTCCTATTCTGCTATTTTCCTATCTCTTGATCAAAACTTGAAAAAGACTGGAAGAGACTCGTTTGTTTCCCCAACTCCCACACTGCTACATCACCAATAAAACCATTCGTCGCAACAGCTGCATGAAACCCATAAACTAACTTTCCTACAGCAGCTCGTACACTTGGAATTCATGATCGTTTACAAATTAATTACGAGATTTACTTAATTGGTAACAGTCATATATCTATTATCCACAAATATAATTATGTATTAGACACTGATATATACGGAAACTATTAGAAAATGCGCTTAAAACTGAGGTGTCACACTAAATATGCACCCTCGGAAATTAGACCTAAAAGCAGTATGTAAACAAAACGGACTTTTCGCTGTTACCGGTACTAAAACAATAGGCATATAAAAGAAAAACTGTTATTGGTGGGCTTTAAGAGCATGCACTTAAAAACGTTAAATTACAATTTATTACCAGCTAAATTCTTTATCTTTACCCTCGGAAATTAGGCCTAACAGCAGTATGTAAACAATAGTGATGGGACAACCGACTGTTTTTAACAACCGATTGGTCAATCGGTTGTTTTTTCGTTCAGTCGGTTTTTTCAGTCGAATGAAACAACCGAATGAAAATAGTCTCTGTGGCTGTATGAATGTTTTCACTCACTGGTGGGGTTTGAGTGGTTTCAGTCGATGCGAAACAATCGAATGAAACCAGTCTCTGTCGGTTGCAGCCGCTATATGAATGTTTTCACTCATTCAGTTGGTTTGAGTGGTTTCAGTCGATGCGGGAGCACCGAATGAAACAAGTCTCTGTCCTTCAGATGAATGTTCTCGGCATTGAGTGGTTTCACTTGATGCGATACAACCGACTGGAAAAAGTCTTTGTCGGTTTCTGCAGTTATATGGATGTTTTTATTAATTCATCGACTTTGTGTGACTTTATTTGCATACTCCTTCAGCCTTTTCGGGTATAAATGAACCGTGATTCAGCATGAAACATTCTTAAAGACAAATTTTAAGAATATAGCAGTGTGTCCGTGTGTCTGTTTCTATTGCATGCAAATCTGCAGTTTTGTTCCAATCTTGATGAAATTTTGCACACTTGACCTTCAAAGCAAGAGAAACGTCACTCCCTGCATCAAATTTAATTCGGTGCATGGCGGAGGGTACGTTACATACTAACTTCGACCAAAAACCACAATTTGGCTGCGATCTTGATGAAATTTTGCACACTAGACCTTTAAAACAAAGCGAAGGTAACTGTGTACAATAAATTTCGTAGGTGCATGGCGGAGGGTACTTTACCTACTAACTTCAACAAATTCCGTTTGTATTCGAATTTTAATGATATAATTCACTCTTCACCTTCAAAGAAAGAGAATGGTCACCGTCTACATCTACTTTAGTTCGATGCATGAGAGAAGGTATTCCAGAATTCGACGCCAATATAGAGTTTATTCCGATCCTGATGAAATTTAGCACACTTGACTTTCAAAACAAGTGGCATCTAAGATTTTGTATGGTACATGGCGAGGGATGAAATAAACCTGCACACCGTTTCACCGATAACCACAAATATCTGTGACAAGAGTGAATAATTATGAAACTTGAGATGAATGTTTTCATACACCGTTGACGAATACAGACGCGCTGAAGGAAATTTACAGCACTGATAAATGTTGTATGTCTTCTCATACTCCTTCAAATTAGATGGAATTAACAAAAATATTTTTATAAGAAACATTTTTATACAAAATACTTTAATAAACTTTTTTTTACAATATCTAATGTTTTAGTGATCTTCGAATTTGGATCTAGCAAATATGCTCAAAGTTAAAATACTTAACTCTGTCCTACTAGTACCTTAGATATGTATGAACAATAAGCTGCAAACCGCACGTTTCTACCTGTTCCCACTTCGGAGATACAGTATGCGAGATTAAACTTGTAGCGATCATTTTGGAACACTCTGTAATTTCGACGCTTCTTTATTGAGACAGTAAGTAACCGACAACAATCGGCGATGGCACGCCCTGCGACGCCGCCAGACACTGTTGTGTGGAGTTTGGCGCGCGCCTGCTGGCGCTGTCAGCAGTGAAAACGCAAGCGAGGCAGCACCCCCTCTCGAGTCCCCGCTCCCCGCGAAAAACGTACTGCCTCTTTCCACTTTAAAAGAAAGAATGATAATTTAGTCAATATACATAACTGCAAAAGTGTCGCATGTTTTCATTCGGTTGTTCCCACAGACTACTTTCATTCGAAAAAAAATAAAGTAAAACTACGACCGACTGACTTTCATTCGGTTGCTCCCACTGACTGGTTTCACTCAAAAGAAATAATGAAAAGGCCAACGTAATGTGTAAATTTTTTTCATTCGGTTGGCCCCATCGACTGATTTAACTCAAAAGAAAAGGAATGAGTGGTCCAACCGACTGCGTCGATTTTTTCATTCGGTTGATACCACCGACTGGTTTAACTCAAAGGACGAATGAAAAGTCCAACCGACTGAATCGGTTGTTTCATTCGGTTGGTCCCACCGACTGGTTTCACTCAGAAGAACGAATGAATAGTCCAACCGACTGAATCGGTTGTTTCATTCGGTTGATCCCACCGACTGGTTTCACTCAGAAGAACGAATGGATAATTCAACCGATACGAGAAACTACAACCGAATGATCGATTTTTTTCCAACAACCGAATGAATCGATTGTTTTCATTCGATTGTTCCCATCACTAGTAAACAAGACCGACTTTTCGTTATTACTAAAACAATAGTAAAATAAAAGAAAAACTTTTGTTGGTTTCCAGTCCATGGTGTACAGCAATCAGTGAGAATAAATATTCCTTCAGTAAAAAACATATTCAGATTATCTGCGTGACAGAATTTACACAAAATTACAAGGCTGGAATTACAAAATGGGTATAATGCTACATGGGCTTGTGGGAGTTGCGGCGGATGTGTGTCTTTGCCATAGCCGGGAGGTCCTCCCAGCTGTTGCACTTCGGGACTCGCCACCATCACGTTGTCATGTGCAGGATTCCATTCTACGCACCTGTATCTATACCACAAGTTCCGAAGAACGCATCTAGAATCTCGCCTATATGGAGGTTATTTAGTACTTCGCCTGGAAATATCAGTCAAAACCATAATTTGGAGAACGTCCTGGAGTCTTACTAGGGGATAATCCGCTGGTTGTGGTGTGAATTATGTGATCCATGACCTGATTTACCCTAAAAAGAGAGATAGAGGTCTATTTGCTGCATTTGAGCACTTATTTCGTCGATGGGTAATAAAAATACCCGAAAATTGATCGGTGTACACTGTACAGGTTAAACCTTCCAGATCGACAAAAGCTTTTAGTTTCCATTGTCTACCTGTAAATTAGGTGGAGATTCGTAATACTGACAGTGGCAAAGACGATATAAGTAGTACACTTAAAAGCTACATTAAAGCAGGGGAAACATACTTCTCCCAATCCAGAACATTGTTCTCCACGCTGCCTCCAGATATAGATATCGCCGAATTAGGTCTGGTACCTACAAACAATGTCATTCTGCAAGTCCAGCGAAAAGAGTAAATGTATCACACAGGCTTAAGCCATCCCCCATTAAAGAAATTACATCGCTATGTGCAGTTAATGTCTTATGTGCACGAAAAGAAAACTGGAAATGGCGGATATCGAGACCAAAAGAAGGAAGCTAGAATATATAGCTAAAGCAACTGCCATAAAGGACGAGTACAAACTAATGCTGGAGAAAGACGAAGCTATGGCATATGTGTAAGCCCGGCTTAAACAGAGGGTGAGGAGAAATCTGGTTACGACTGGGACTTATAGAATATTTGCTTTTTACAGTAAACAGTCAGGGAGATTGGTCACGCGTGGGTGTACTGACCGAAAATAGCGGAACACACGAAAAACGTTTTGAATTATCGTTTGGAGAAGGGACTACATTGCATCCAAATGTGGAGGACTGGGGACAGTCATTTGCAGAGTTAAAAACGGATGGAATAACAAGCAATCGTTTGCAATAGTCGTAAACCTAGTGCTCCATACAGAAATTAGCACAGGAGTTGGTAACGTACAGACATAGGGACGCATATTGCTATACAGGAAATAATGGGAAAAGTTAAAATACACGGTTGTTCTCGTCTAGAAGCATTGCCCGAAGGTGCAGGAGGAAACAAAGATACGTAATGGAGTTCGAGAACATACCTTCCCTCTACCTTTCGAACTTCTGTCTGGAGCCGAAATAGGAGACGCCAATATGGATATAAAACTACGAGCTACATCTGAGGAAATTAAAGTTACACATAATAAGAATAATAAAGAACGATTTGTATTCTGTGTCTAGCTTTTCGAGTAGAAAGTTTCGGTCTTACAGGGTTTAGGAGAAGACACCAGACGACATGTTGCTTGTTACCAGAGAGCGGAAACTCCCTCGGTAAAGTATCTGTTAGGGAGGCGTAATTCTGTGTTGGTCTATTCTACAGCTAAGCAAAGCGTTCATTTAAATCGATGTTGCTCGGTACATTGCTGCATGGAGTGGGGTTTGACTTATTGCACATTGGTTCATCTTGTATAAATTTCGTTCTTCTTCTTATCGAAATTCTAAAAAAACTATGTTTCGTTTCTGTAAGAGCTACATGGCAAATTTGCGCTCATCCTACTGTCTGTATATATATATCTGCGTATAAAAGTTATAACGACAGCTTGTACGATCGCTTGTGTCAGCTGCAAGGAAATGTTGCGGTATTTGTCGGTAATACGTATGTGGGCGGTTGTTTCTTTATGGGATGATTGTGTATTAAGAGCTATGGTATAGCTGCAGCATTTCGATTTTTTTTATGTCTGTTGTTGTTACAATCAATGTAAATCTATCTTCGCGAAAATAGCTCTCTTGTATTCAGAATCTTGTGCGGCCAGGAAAATTAAACTGAAAACTTCTCCAGGTCAGGTGCGAGCGTGGACAGGTATATTTATGTACACACGCTTCAAATTAGAGATGGGCAATCCTCCACTGATTCAAAGAGCCAGACCCTTCTAAGGAGTGAGTGATGGATGAATCTGAAAAAAGAGTGGTAGTTCATCCAATCCGATAAGTCCCTCTGGTGAAAGCAATTAGTTGAATAAGCACCCCTTGCCACATGCTTCAGAAGTATCCTAAACCCCTTGCCACATGCTTCAGAAGTTTCCTAAGCTACAAAATAAATATGGTATAGACCATGTGCAAGTATAAAACTGCAAAAAATGAGCGCCTAAACACGTGCAGTGTCTCTGCGCTGTGAGTCGAGAATTGGTGAGTCGCAGAAACGGCGTGGTTCAGTGAGTGCGCGGCTCCCGAATCCCGCTGGCTTGCTGCTCCGCACGACTCCGGTGATCGAGGCGATCGAGGCAATCCGGCCGCCAACTGAGTCGCCGATTCACCGACTCACCGGTTCACCTCTCCCCACCACTCTCCCGTCTCCGCTCGCTTGCCGAGCCGCCCGAGTGGCGAGCTGCTCATTGTTCCCCCACTCCTCTGGTGAACCGCATGGCGCAGAACAAAGCGACTCCACGCATCACATTGTTTTCTCAACTCCTGGCGTTCGGATAAAGCTTGCAGCCCGCTTATAGATACAGTCATCTGAAGCAACAGAAACCGTCATATAGACAAATTTTCTATTCCGAATAGATTTCGAGATAAAACGTATTTATTTAATGTTACTTTTATACGCTTTTTCTTAATAACAGGAAATATGCAGTCTGTAGCGAAAACCCGTTACTGTACAAAATTAAACTATACAAATTTTCCGCAAAAAAATTCCTACTCACTTTTTCTCTAAGACTTTTAGGTTGCAAGAAGAGAACAACAGAGGCAAAGTCTTGTACAATGTGCATTCTCTGTTGCTTAGATAGGTTTTGTAAGCTCATATCACGCTGTTTCCTGACTTGATTGACAAGTGTCATGTATCAAATTATGCGTCTTCTCTTCATCTACACCATTTTGGCATGTTGAAAACAATGACTATACCGAATAACAAAGAAAATAACAATGTACATTAATGTTTTCTATTTCAGAAATCATTCAGTTTAGGGAATATGTCCATTTGAAATTTTTGCTGCTGGCGTCGAATCTTTGACAGTAACAACGAACTTACTTCACAAGAGAGAGAACACTAGCATGTCAAACGATATGCATGTAAAATTACGGTTCTGAGTAATGTTTCATTCGGAATTTAATTTGTTTGGTACAGTGGAATGTGTGTGTTTGCAATTAAAAATAAACTATATTGGGAAGCACTTAAAAATAATTTGCAGTGCTTTGTATAGGGAATATATAAAACTTTGCGCAAATAACAGGTGAAAGGTTGTAATTACAGGGATTAAAATATAAGATGGAACGGAAATCGTACCAGCAACTGCAAAACTTTCAATGTAGGAGCCCAGAAAGCTACCTCAGTATTACGCCGACTGTAATAGTGTCACTGCAGTTTTAAATGCTTTACCTAATGATTTCTGTTAGTGAGACTCTCTTCGTACTTAATCAGTAGTTGATGGTTTGTACTCCCAAAAGAAAAACTCATTGATGGCATAGTCGAAAGTATCTGTATTCGTTGTCGTATTTTCGAAGAATTTGGCTGGAGATCTTCACAGTCTTTTCGTCATATTTCTTATTAATGAAATTGTCTACAAACATTCCTCACTTTGTAAATTTAATGCACAACACTCTTTTTATACTTTATTTCCTAAAGTAAATAAAACTTTATTGCCTTATCCTGGAACTATCAGTATTCTACTTTTTATGTGTGCCAGACTTTAGAAAAAGGTGAACGGTTCTATTAAAAAAAAATTAAGAAAAATAAAAAATAGCGACCATCTTGTAGCGAAAATCTGTCGCGCTCACGTAGCACACCCGGCCGTGTCGCCGAATGTCGCTGCTTGTAGCTGCTGTGTCGCGTCACTAAATGTCGCGCGCTGTCGCTCGCTTTTGTCGCTCACGTAGGACACGGCCTTATTGCGCACAGCTATTCCGACGCAGCAGTTGACACGCCCTGCACGGAACTGACACGATATATCACGTTTCATTCAACTCGCTCAAACTCTCAAACTACTCACTGTATAAATGTGGAACTAGCATCATTCTGCAAAATATTGTATTTTTGAATAAAAATTTAAAAATAATCAATTTTTATTTTTCGAATTATTTCACCTGCAAAATATGTAAATTGTATTATACCATTTTTAATGTTTAATGTAACTGTAATTCACAAATTTTAATTGTCAAAACTAGTAAGGACTTACAATAAAATTATTATTCCTCTTCTTTCACAATATGGCCAAATCAGATAAAGTACAGTGACAAAAGCAATGAGCCATCATTTTAAGCTTTTTATCAGTTGTGAGTGGTGAGTCGGTGAATCATGAAAAAGAACTAGTTCATCCATGTGAGTGACTATTTCTGATCTGATCCTGGAAAAGATCGGTTTTGCCCATCTCTACTCCAAACCGGTGTCTACGATGAGTCAACAGGTCCGCACTCGCCTACAGCCAGAAATAGCATGGAAAGTGAGTATGCATGCTAGCTTGCACGAAGTACCTATTTCGAACTGTTTAGTCGTGCGATACAATGCATCGCTGATGTGATCCATAATCGTGGAAATACATATAGATACTTAGTAGCATGGATGTGGGGCATTTATATCTTCTTTTAGCTGTGTTTTCAAATGGACATCTCTCGGTAGCGTATTGGAGATGATTGCAGTGGTAAATTAATGTTCTTTGGTCGATAAGCGTCAAGTTAGAGGATTAGTTACCTACGTTCGAGGTGCATTTAATCGTATGTTTAGTCTCTAAAGGATTGCTCTTGGAGATCGTTAAAAAAATCTGGTGTTGCGTTAGTTCGAAATGATGTAGACTATTTTGCGTTGCTGCTTGTAAGGATTATAAGAACTTGGCTTTGGTCTAGATCTTTTCTTGTTGGCTGTTCTGTGCGTGTGCACGTCGCTCATTTTTTTACACTGTGTTACAGATGTTTATCGAAAGTAATAATTTGTTAGAAGGAGTGGAATACGATGATGGTTTGTGCGCGAATGCTCAAGGTATATAGTCTCAGTGGCGTAGCTATCATAGGGCTAGGCGGGGCAGTGCCCCGGGGCCCCCGAGCTCAAGGGGCCCCTCGGCCTACGTGAGCCACGTTCGAAAAAAGTGACCGTAGATCCTTGAACACTTTCACGTCCGCCAATTACTTCTGATAATCGAAGTTCAACTGTCTATAAGAATTTAGTTGAATGAAGGTTTTCCGACTTTGAACTTTTTGAACCCTGACCAACAAACCTCAAACGCACGAAGTGAAATCCAAAAATTATTGGCACTCCAGAATATAAACATAACAAGGTCCTTTGCTTGTCTGCTAAGACGTGATCCCTGCCATCGTCAGCACATTGTCGGTTGAAGTCGGAGTTGCCGTCCCTGTCAGTCTTTGCGAAATAACAGTGAATGGTGCTGAATTACTAGCACAGTGTTTGACAGTAGACAGTGTGACCACATTTGAATATGAAGTCTCTACAATGTATTATTGTTGTTGTTGTGGTCGTCAGTCCAGAGACGGTTTGATGCAGCTCTCCACCCTACTCTATCCTGAGCAAGCCTTTTCATCTCCTCATAAGAAAGACAACCCACATCCACTTGAATCTGCTTAGTATACGCGTCTCTTGGTCTCCCTCTGCGATTTTTACCCCACACACTTCCCTCCAACGCTAAATTCACAATTCCTTGATGTCTGAGAATGTGTCCTACCAATCTATCCCTTCTTTTAGTCAAGGTATGCCAGAAATTTCTTTTCTCTCCAATTCGGTTCAGTACCTCCTCATTAGTTACGCGATCCACCCACCTAATCTTCTTTGTTCTTCTGTAGCACCACATTTAAAACGCCTCTATCCTCTTTCTGTCCACACTGCTTATCGTCCATGTTTCACTCCCATACAAGGCAACACTCCATACAAATGCCTTCAGAAAGGACTTCCTTAGGCTTAAATCAATATTCGATGTTAACAAATTTCTCTTTTTCAAAAACGCCTTTCTACTCATTGCCATTCTGCATTTTATATTCTCTGTACTGCGACCATCATTTGTTATTTTACTGCCCAAGTAACAAAACTCATCTACCTCCTTTATTGTTTCGTTACCTAATCTAATTCCTTCAGCATCACCTGATTTTCTTAGACTGCTCTCCATTACCCTAGTTTTACTCTTGTTAATGTTCATCTTATATGCACCTTTCAGCACACTGTCCATTCCGTTCAATTGCTCTTCCAGGTCCTTTGCTGTATCTGACAGAATTACTATGTCGTCGGCAAAACGCAATGTTTTTAATTCTTCATCCTGAACTTTAATTCCTTCTCCAAATTTCTCCTTGCTTTCCTTTATAGCTTGCTCAATGTACAAATTGAACAACATTGGAGAAAGACTACAACCCTGTCTTACTCCCTTTCCAACCACTGCATCCCTTTCATGCCCTTCAACTCTTACAACCACTGTCTGGTTTCTGTTCAAGTTGTAAATAACCTTATGCTCCCTATATTTTACTCCTGCTTGCTTCAGAACTTGAAAGAGTTTATTCCAATCAACATTGTCAAAAGCCTTCTCCAAATCTACAAAAGCTAGAAATTTAGGTTTGCCTTTTCTGAATCTGTCTTCTAGGATAAGCCGTAAAGTGAGTATTGCCTCCCGTGTTCCTACATTTCTTCTGAACCTGAACTGATCTTCCCCGAGGTCGGCTTCTACCAGCTTTTCTATCCTTCTGTATATAATTCGTGTTAATATTTTGCAACCATGACTTATAAAACTGATGGTTCTGTAGTTTTCACACCTGTCTGCACCCGCTTTCTTTGGAATAGGGATTATAACATTTTTCTTAAAGTCTGAGGGTACTTCACCATTCTCATACATCTTACACACAATGTGAAACAATTTTGTCATGGCTGGTTCTTCCAGAGACTTCAGTATCTCTGACGGGATATCATCTACTCCAGGTGCCTTGTTTCGACTTAGATCTTTCAGTGCTCTGTCAAATTCATCTCTCAGTATAGTATCTCCTATTTCATCATCATCTACATCCTCTTCCCTTCCTACAGTACTGTCTCGAAGTTCATTTCCTTTGTAGAGCCCCTCTATATACTCTTTCCACCTTCCACCTTTTAGCTTTCCCTTCTTTGCTGAGAACTGGTTTTCCATCAGTGTCCT
This sequence comes from Locusta migratoria, assembly GCA_026315105.1. NCBI lineage: Eukaryota > Metazoa > Arthropoda > Insecta > Orthoptera > Acrididae > Locusta > Locusta migratoria. The sequence goes on from CM048746.1 coordinate 523,751,883, forward strand.
TGATATTCATAGAGCTGTTTTTCTTATCGCCAAATGTTTCTTTTATTTTCCGGTAGGCTGTATCTATTTTTCCCCTATTTATACATTCTTCTACAGATTTGCATTTGGCTTCTAGCCATTCCTGCTTAGCCATTTTGCACTTCCTGTCAATCTCATTTCTTAGTCGTCTGTACTCCATTTTGCCTGTTTCATTTACTGCATTTTTATACTTTCTCCTTTCATCGATTAAATTTAGTATCTCCTGTGATATCCAAGGATTTTTTGTAGGTCTTGCCTTCCTACCTATTTTGTCCTCTGCTGCCTTCACTATTTCATCTCTCAGTTTTACCCATTCCTCCTCAACTGTTTTATTTTCCCCCGTTTCTGTCAATTGTTGCCTGAAGCTCCCTCTGAAATTCTTAAGAACTTCAGGTTCCTTCAATTTATCCAGGTCCCATCTCCTTATTTTCGTACCTTATTGTAGTTTCTTCAGTATCAGCCTACAGTTCATAACCAACAAGTTATGGTCAGAGTCTATATCTGCCCCTGGGTATGTTTTACAGTTTAAAACCTGGTTCCGAAATCTATGTCTTACCATTATAAAATCTATCTGGTATCTCCCGGTGTCTCCTGGTCTCTTCCACGTATACAACCTTCTTTTGTGATTCTTAAACCAGGTGTTTGTTATAACTAAATTATGTTCCATGCAAAATTCTACCAGGCGGCTTCCTCTTTCATTCCTTTTGCCCAGACCATATTCACCTACTATCTTCCCTTCCCTTCCTTGTCCTACTACCGAATTCCAGTCTCCCATAACAATTAAGTTTTCCTCTCCCTTAATTGTCTGAATAATTTCCTTTAGCTCCTCATATATTTCTTCGATTTCCTCATCATCGGCAGAGCTAGTTGGCATATAAACCTGTACTACTGTTGTTGATGTTGGCTTGACAATGATAATGCGATAACTGTGCTGGTCATAGTAGTTTACCCGCATTCCTATTTTCTTATTCATTATCAATCCTACTCCTGTGATACCCCCAATTGATTTTGTATTTATAATCCTGTACTCACCTGACCAGAAATCCTGTTCATCCTGCCACCGAACTTCACTAATCCCCACTATATCTAACTTCAACCTATCCATTTCCCTTTTTAAATTTTCTAATTTTCCTACTCTATTAAGGGATCTAACATTCCACGCTCCGACCCGTAGAATGCCAGTATTGTCTTTCCTGATGATCACATCCTCCTGAGTAGTCCCCGCCCGGAGATCCGAATGGGGGACTATTTTACCTCCGGAATATTTTACCCGAGAGGATGCCATCATCATATGTTCATACAGTAAAGCTGCATGTCCTCGGGAAAGGTAACGGCTGTAGTTTCCCCTTGCTTTCAGCTGTTCGCAGTAGCTGTGCGGCAAAGCCACATTAGCTGATGTTACAAGGCCAGCTCAGTCAATCATCCAGACTGTTGCCCCTGTAACTACTGAAAAGGCTGCTGCCCCTCTTCAGGAACCACACGTTTGTCTGGCCTCTCCACAGATACCCCTCCAATGTGGTTGCACCTACGGTACGGCTATCTGTATCGTTGAGGCACGCAAGCCACCCCACCTCGGCAATGTCTGTGGTTCATGGGAGTGGAATGTATTATTATAGAACGGTATTATTATGGTAACTCAACTGTTTGTGTAGTGAATTCCCCAAAGGTGTGCTCCATAATCATAGATCCCAATGAAGTGCTGTAACCAATTGCACTCTGAAATTCGTACAAGAAGAAGAGAAAATACGGTTACTTTGTCACAATAGTAATTTGTGCATTCAAGACAGTACCTTGTACCCCACCGCCACTATAATAAGCGAAGATGTCAACTTAGTAATTTTACTTATTACTTTTTAAGTCCCATAAGCTCTACAAACATTTGAACATTTGAAGTAATACTTCTTCATTGTTTATATTTTAGTAGCTTATACCTGCGATTTCATTCACCTAGTATGGAGCAACTATCCCAAAAGGTCGTTTATCTTTATGTCCTACCCAGGTCCAAATCTACCACTCTGCAAAATTTCATTCAAATCCACCCAGTAACTTTTGCGTGAAAGCATAACAAATAAACCAACTTTAACAGCTATAATTATATTTGAGAGTACAATGAAATATTATCTGCTGCGTGACACATAATAATTTACTTAATAGTATTTAGGTTTGCCTTATTATGTCTTCCAGTAGGCGTTAAGGAACTGATGATGAAGTAGTTTTGCATAGTTTTACTTTAAAGAGGGCCCCAATGTCATTTTTGCCCCAGGGCCCTTGGTGACATAACTACGCCACTGTATAGTCTAATGGCTGATAAAAACCGTTCCAGAAATATTGTCTGCCGGGCTATGCATTGGAACCAAAGTTGTGGTTGGATGTTAGGGACGGGTCAAGAAACCAACGTAGTTATTGGGTGGAGAGAGAGAGATCAAAACTTTATTAAAACGCTGTGTGTCTGGGAGATCTTGTCTGTTACTGATCGCGGTTATAACACCATATGTGGTAACTTGTTTAGAGTTGGTGCTGGGCTAGTGACAGATGTAAGGATAGCTCTGTCTGGGTTGTTACGAACGTATACATAGCTTGCAGCATGCTAGTTGGGGCAAAAAACGAGTTGGAATGGCTAGATTCGTTTGTTGTTGTAGGTTCGTGTCGACTGCAGGTGTATTTCTGTTACTGTGTTGGAAATGTTTGACGGTTACAGAGAGTGTTGTAGGCTAGATGGGACGGAATGTAAGTAAAAAGTGTTGAATACCCTAAATATACGTCACGGTAAAGCTCTAAAGAAAACCGACTTTGGTGGTGCAGTGATCTTTCGTCGAAGCATCGCCTGTTTAATCGTATGCTAGTTTTGTCTACTTTACGGCCGGTGTGCATTACGTTACGTAGCGGATGTGCCTGCTGCGGTAAATCATAATTCTTTCGTCGAAAATCAATGTGTTTTATAAAACTTCTACAGTTTGGTAACTTAAAGTGCGCTAGTTGTAGCCAATGGAGTGCGTGTGTGTATAGTAAATTCAGCACGTTCGATACTGCAAACGCTGGAGATAAGACGAAGTTACTATTTCTGGAATACATGGGGGAAATATGTATGTCCTGTAGGTACATATCTTATAAACTGCAACTAATCGATATTTTTTAACGGAGGCGCTCCCATCTATACTACAGCAGCATCCTCATGTAGATGGCTTCTATCTCCTGAATTTTTGAACAACACACAAGATTTCGAAGGGATTTTTTTAAATTTTTTTTTTTTTTTTTTAACCGAGCATGACTTTCGGGTGGATGGAGCATCATCAATGTGGTTGCGGGCGAGGATAAGACAAGTGTGTCGTTGTACTGTACGTCGCTCCCGGTTAATATACGCTTTTAGATATGATTACTTGGGTATTAAGAGTACCCGAAAATTGACCGCTCTCTCGGACATTATGTTTTTTTTAGTTTCAACTGTAAATTACTTGTAGAGTCATGCAAGGAGCTATATATATTTTTTTAGCATTCCAGGACTTTATTATCCACAGACGTAGATATCGTCTACGTTATTCCACAAGTCCTAAGAAGAAGGGTAAACGAAAACTGGGTTATATGGCGAAGACACAGGTTTTTAAAAGGAGGCTATTGTATATGTGCAAGCCCGGTTTAAAAAGATAGTGTGGGGAAAAATATTTGCTTTTACAGTAAACAGGCGGGGGGATTTGTCTCGCATCGTTGTATTGACCGAAATTAGTGGAACACACGACAAACGTGTTTGTACTGTGTGTGACTCCTATCCATTCCTTAGAGAGCAGGTTATGATTGATGTGTGCGAGAGTTGGTTGCGATATAAGTGTTTGCGAACATTACGTTGCATGTACTCAGTTGTACTGTAATAAAAAAATGTAAACACTCCATCTCCTATATAGAATCATGTGTTGCGGTGTGTAGGTTAGCGTCTTCGTTTGCGGTAGACATCTACTTGTAATTAAAATAATAAATCTTAGTTCGGATTAGTGGATTGGACAAGAAAGGAACTTTGGAGTAGGAATTTTGTGGGTAAAGGGCGGGTCGAGCTGGAAATCGGTGTTGCATTGGGCAGGTAACTTCGGTTCTGTGGTTGCTGTATTGTCGAATAAGTGTGTTGTTAGACCAATACTTTCGAGATGAATTTCGCTACAAAGTGTTAACAGCCGATATAAGTTACATTAAAAACATGTTTCTCGCATTCTCTGCTAGATTGTTTTACTTTTGGGGAATAGGAAAGAGAGAGAGGTTCGTAAAAAAAAAACCATGAATCGGTCGTTGCTGTCACTGTTTTTGAGAAGTGATATACGTTTGATAATACTTAAGGTTTGTCCGCAGAGTGCAGTGACGAGCGCTTCTTCCTCGCGCGTGTGGAGTGGAGCTATTTGCTTAGCCTTTACAGGTAACGCTCGGCCAGAGCACGTGTGTGATTCACCGCCGCCTGAATGAAGAGGACGGCCGCTATTGTCCGTCTGAGTTCTGCTTTTCTCGCCAGGAGAGACACAGCAAATTGTTTTCTTGCGGGCGGACTGTTCCACTGCAAATTAGAAAACTTCGCGGACGTTGGTGTAGAGGCAGTACAAGGAGCTATAATGTAGGGGGAAAAATGTAATGCAAAATAAAATAATAATAATCGGGGCGGTCGTATCGCTGTGTCTGCGTCGCCGAGGATAGGCGGTGGCGCGGTTAAATAATAATAATTTTTTCGATGGAAGCCGCCCCTCTCCCCCCTACGCTGCCTGCCCAACTCCCGCGCCACCCCTCCTCCCCTCCCAACCCCCTGCTCTCCACACTTTCGTCCTCAATAACCCTGACCCCCAACTCCTAGACTGCCGTGCCCTCACTCTCCTCTTTCAGCAGTATGCCCCTTCTTCCCCTATCTCCCGAATCATCCCATGGAGGGACTCTGCTCTCCTCAAATCACCTGACCCCGACCTCCACACACTTCTCCTCCATAAGATCCATGGATCCCCATGACACCCTTGTCCCCCTCCCCCCTCAAGCCACCAATCGCCAATCCCCTCCTCCCCGTTGTCCTCCCACGCTCACTGCTGTGATCACCAAATTGAGCCTGGGGATCACAGAGGAAGAGGTGCTGGAGGAACTCTGGCGGGATCCCCGTCTATCCATCCGCACAGCTCATCGCATTAACAATGCAACGGGCCCCACCTACCTCATGCGCATCTTCACAGAAGACGTGCCATCTATCAACCACATCCTCCACAATGGGGCCCTCATTTACAACTGCCTGCACCAGGTGGAACCTTCCTGAGCACCTCCCCAGTCATACTGTTGATCCCGATGCCTCACCTATAACGACCACCTTGTCGAGCATTGCCGTCTCCCCCCTGTCTGCCCCCACTGAAAAGGCCAACACTTCCAAACCTCCTGCCCTAACCTCGCCCCCACTCCCTCCTGTAACACCTGCAGTGGGGCACACCCCACATACTCTTACAAATGTAAGTCCCACCAAAGAAGAATTCACCGTCCCTTCCATCCCACTGATCCCCCAATTCCCGCCAATAACTCCTTATGCCCTTCCCTCACAGCAGAGGACATCATCCGGTTCCTGACTATTGTTCTCCAAAATATCCACCCTTTCCAGCGCCCTCACACCCTCCACGAAGTCTCCCTGGCTGCTCGCTCCCTCTTCAACCTTGATTTTAAGGCTACAACTTCCCAAAATCACACCCACTTCACCTTCTCCCGAACCGACCGCCCTCACACCCTAATTTAGTCTCCACACCCGCTCCATTTTCCCCTCCCTCTCCCCACCCTTCAACCTCATTATGGCGCAGCAACGATTTAACATCCTGTATTCCAATATTCGCTCCCTTCCCACCAATAAGCTCCTCCTGATGAACACCTTAAACCAACACCGCGTGGATGCCTTTCTCCTCAAGGAAACCTTCCTCCTCCCTCACATACATGTCACTACCACACCCTATATCCTACACCGTCACGACTCTCCCCATCCCCCAGCACGAGGTGGAGTAGCTTTCAGACATCTCTGACACCACCCGGTTCGGCCACATCCCCTCCCCAACATCCCTTATGAACATCTCATCCACACCCTCTGCCTACCTTCCCTCACTGTCACCTGTGCTACTATTTATGTCCGCTCCCATTTTCCCGTCCATTATGACTTCCTTGCTCACATCAATAGCAGTTTCACGACCTATGTGGTCGCTGCTGACCTCAATATCCACTCCCGCACTCCTGCTGAACTCCGTCGGTGGCATAGGTTCATTCCTACCATCAATGGCGACATTATTCCGCTCCCACGCCACACCCGACCCTGTAGCAACACCACCCCTGATGTCGTCATTGTCTCTCCCAGTCTCCTTGGGCGCATCACGTCCTTGACCTCATAGGCAGTGATCACGACCCTGTTCTCCTTACCCTCACACACAATGTCCATCGCCCACAGAATCCTCGCACGCCTCCTCCTCCTAAACTCGTCCATGACCACTCCCAAGCAGACTGGGATGCCTTCCGCCTCTCCATCACCCATCAGGTCGAACGCCACCCTCTCCCCCTCCACTCTCCCGATGATATCGACCAAGCTGCCTCCTTCCTTCAGCAGACCTTGTCTGATGCTATCCATTCCCACATCCCTACCAAAGCTGTCCAGCCGCACCATCCCACACTCCCTCCAAAGGCTGTCCTTCTCCTGCGGGAATCCTGCCGCCTGTACCGCTCCTTTCTGTGAACCCATGACCGGGATACACTCCTCCGCCACCGGCAACTCCAGCAACATGTGCGCAGCCTCCTGACTGCCAAAAAACGCCGGGACTGGCATCAGACAGTGACTCAGCTTAATGCCCACCTCCCCATCAACTCGTCCCGGTATTGGAACGCCTTCCACCGCCTCACTGGATCGAAACCTATGGCCACATACCCTCTCCTCCACCTTGACCAGCCCCTTCCTGATAATGCCAGTAATGCTAACCATTTTGCCTCTTTCCTCTCTGATGTCTTCTCCATCCCTGACAATCCTAACTTTGATTATTCCTTGTTCCCAGATGTCCATGAAAAAACTGATGTCTCCATCCCACCCCTGGCTCCCAGCTTCCATTACCTGGACCACATCCCCCCATCAGACATTAACATCCCCATCACTGCACATGACATACAATTGATACTGCACACCAAACGCAACACGGCTCCCGGCCACGATCGCATCACATACCGCCACCTCAAAGAATGTCCCCTCCCTTTCCTCACCACTCTTGCTTCCCTCTATACCACCATCCTCTACACTGGCTGCTACCCCCGCCTGTGGAAAATATCCCGAGTCCTCATGTTCCCCAAACCCAACAAACCCCCCTCTGATGCCTCCTCCTACTGCCCGATTTGCCTCACCCCAGTGTTCAGCAAGGTCTTCGAATCCATTCTGTCCCGTCACATCCATCACCACCTCCATCTCCACCACCTTCTCCCAGACACCCAATGTGGCTTTCGTCCTTCCTTCTCCACTGATGACCAACTCCTTCGGCTTACACAACTCCTTTCCCTCCAGCTAAATTCTCGACGTGCCGCCATCTTTGTGTCCTTAGACCTCGAATGGGCCTATTATCGGGTCTGGCACTCTGGTCTGCTCTTCAAACTAGAGATGGGTAGGTCTGGATGGAAACGGATCCTTGGACCCGCATCAGCTGCGCTAGTGATGGATGTAAATCCGAGTGCAGGTCGGACACGCATCCTCGGACACGCATCGGTTGTGGGTCCAGGCCAGCAAACAGGTTAGCCGCGGCCGGAGTTGGAAACGCAACGGCGGAGTGGCGGGGAGACAGTTGTAAAGCCCAAGCCGGATGCGGATACCACCATAAACACAGCAGGGTGGTCAGGCCGAGGCGACCTGCCGGGGTGGCTGGGCGGCTACCTGCTCGCCGGATTCCGCCAGCTCTGTGTGACGCTGCCCTGGCAGTTCGCTGCGCAATAGGCGAGGCTGGCACACAGGCGAATTTTTTCTGGCCGAGACTGTACTGGCCTTGGGCTGCATCCTCTAACAGGTGTCGCATTACTAACACATGTGTGGCTGAAACAGTTCAACAAACAGTGATTTTGCTTGATTTCCTGAATTTGTGTTGCCGTTCACTGCACAACTGTTCAACGGAAGATTATTCCCAACAACACTAACTATTGATTGTGCCCCCAAAAAAGTTGGTAGTAACATTTGAGTTCACGGTTATTGTGTATTTTATGGTATGGTTTTAAAGCATGGCAACAAGGAATGGACAATGTACTCGTGTCTATCAAGCAAACATTGCAAGTCGATTTTGAACATTGCATACGATGTTATGGACACTAATTTTGGTCCAGTGATTTAATTACCGAACGAATTAAGCTTTATAGTGATACACACATGTACACATGTATGTGTGCCCGTGCTGACCAGGTGTCATAGAACAGTTTTTTTTCTTGTTTTCGTAGATTTCATTATCCCACCACCGAAGAACAGTGAAGTTTGAAATCACTTTACAGTCCAAGATAATAAAGCGAAATGCCGATATTGCTGTCTGGATCTTTTGTACAATCCAAGAACTTGAACAGGAAATCTCGTCAAACATATGAAGACAAAACAATTCAACATATGAAACACTTGAAATAAATTTACCTATCAATGAAGAATTTACCAATACCAGTAGCAATTCTAATAAAATTAATCACAATTTTTTACCTGAATCTGTGCCATGCAGTTCAGAACAAATTTCACAGTTCACGTCAGCAGTCAAGCCCTTTATCAGATAAAATTTCATTACAATTCATCGTTCCAAGCAAATTGATAATGAATGACTAAAAATGATAGTAAAAGAATACCATTCATTTAAAATTGTAGAAGATCCAGAGCTACGAAAACTAATGAATTTACTTTGTCCATCATATAAGAATACCAACTATAAAATCAGTATCTTGCAGTTTTTTGCCTGCCATCCACAACGAATTATAAGAGGAAATTCGAAATTTATTGACGGGAGGAACAGATGTGTCTTTTAACTGCTGATGGATGAGCGTTAATCAGAATTATTTCTATTAAAAGACAGCTCACTTCATTGATAAAAACAGTCTTGCAAAATGTTTTACAGTAAGAGTTTATTTCACAAAGAATTTAGTTTTCTACAAATAATTGGAAAAATATTAATGTGATCTGGGTGACATGTATAGCAAATGATGACTGTGATTTTACAATGCGACAGTGTTCGTGTTTTTCTGGCAATAAAACATTTTTATCACAGTTAACGTGGTCTATTTTTTGCACCATTACTATATATTAATAAATTTCTACATATTCCTGTGAAACGCAACCGCAATCCTTCTCGGTTAGACAAGATTCGCTCGACAGATACGCTTCGGCAGCCGGCTGTGCAGCTGTACCAGTGTAGTGCAGTGGACGCGGATCCACTTCATAGATACGCTCCGTCCGGCCGGCTGGCGGCAGAGCCGGACCCATACAGGTTCAGCGGACACGGAACCTGGATGCAGGTCTGCAGAGCTGGATGCAGATCCGGACCCGACTCCTTTCAAATCTCGGACCTACCCATCTCTACTTCAAACTCCAAACCTATGCTCTTCCCATCAACCTCGTCCGGGTCATTGCCTCCTTCCTCTCCAACCGCCCCACCTATGTTACCATCCACAACACCAACTCCCATCTTTTTTATCCCTCTGCTGGTGTGCCCCAACGCTCTGTCCTTTCCCCCCTCCTGTATCTCCTGTATACCTCGGATATGCCTAAGCCTGCCCCTCCCGTACAACTTTTCCAATATGCTGATGACACCGCTTTCCTTGCCTTAGCTCCCACCCTTGCCCGTTCCAACCGCCTGCTCCAAGAACATCTTGACCACTTTGCTGCTTGGTGTAACCAGGGGCTCCTGTCTATAAATCCTACCAAAACCCAGGCGATCGTCGTAGGTCATACTACCCCTTCCTTCCGTCCCCGAGATTTTTATCTGACCCTCCATAACCGTCCCATCCGCCTCACCCTTACTATAAAGTACCTGGGTCTCACTATTGATCGCACCCTCTCCTGGACTACCCATCTACGCACTATTCAAGAAAAAGCCCGCTCCCACCGCCGCCTCCTCAAACTCCTTGTTGGCCTCACATGAGGCCTCAACTCTTCTACCGTCCTCTATACCTACAAATCCCTCATCCCCACTGTCCTCCTGTGTCGCCCATCCTGCCTGGATCTCCACTCCCCCCATCCTTCTACAAATCTCTGGAGATACTGGAACGCCATGCCCTCTGCCTCACCTTCCATATCCCACTTTATCCCCCTCCCCATCTGGATCCTCTATGATCTCATTTCTTTCCCCTGACTCGTTCTCTTTATTAAACATCTCTGCCTCTGTTACATATCCCGCAAATCAGATCCGCCTAATCCTCTAGTCCATCCCCTCCTCTCTGCACCTGGTCCATTGCCGTGCCTCCACCACTGTATTCCCCCTGCTCTGCACTTGTCCACCCTCCAGATCCTTTCGCGTGGCAACTTCCGTACCCTCCCCCTCCCGGATGATGCCCTCCGACCTGACATCCACCCTTCATACCAGCTGTGATCCTTTTCCTTGCTCCCTCTCCCCCTTCTCTCCCTGAGGGCCCCAACTATCCCTCCCTTCCCATCCCTTCTCCCCTCCTCTGTCCCCCGTCCCTCTGGATACTCCTCTTACCACCCTCCTCTAACCTTCTTCCCCGTGGCTTCCTGGGACATCATCCCCCTAGTCCCTACCCCACCGGCTCTGTGGCTCCTCCTCACCCTCCCCCTCTCCTTTCATCCCCTTTCCCCCTCACATCACATCTTCAATGTTGTCAGTGCCCCACCATCTACGGAACGTCCTTTGTGCTTCGACAAGTGTGGTGTGCTTTAGCTACATTGTTTTATTTTACATCAGTGGACGGCCAACCCGCAGCCGAGACTATCAGTTTTAACTTGTGTATTTCTCTGAGCGTGTGTTGTGTTTTTTGTTTAAACTCCACAATAGCGGACGGTCTCACCATAGCTCACCTATGCTCATTTTAATTGTGTGTGTGCCACTGACTTCGAGCAACTGTTCTTATTCACCACTTTCGCCGTTCCAAATGTTTTATGTCACCATTGTTTTCCTCCATTTTATGTATGTTGTTTTATCTCCATTTTAAATCTCCGTTTTATGTATGTGTTATCTCCAAAATTTTATCTCCTTTGTGTTTTTATGTTTCTCCTCTATCAAATTTTATTTCTGTAGGCTGAAGAGCGCCAGTGAGCGCTGCCAGCCCACCCCTTTTTTAGGGGAATTGAAATAACAATAAAGAAAAAAAAGTCTGAGGGCGCTCCACTGGATTGGAAGGGCGAAAGCCTTCTAGGGCAACCAGAAATCGGTTTTCCCGCCAATTTGTGGTTGTACCAGGAACCTCTCAACTACAGGAGTCAAATGCAATTACCTTAATTGCATCCTTCCTATGCTGCTGATGTCCCTCCGACACTCTGCGTCCGAATGACTGCAGGATATCGGTTGGGGATGGTCATGTGGTAGGATGGGGGAGGGGGTGACGTAGATAGTCATGTGATGCCTTGGGGTGAGCTCAGTTCTACACCAGATGTGGAGGAATGAACACGTGCAATTGCAATAACAATAAATAAACAAACAAACAATTACCCTAAGTACATGTAATTGCATGAACTCTCGGTACATCTAATTACTCTAAGTAAACATAATTGCAAAACTCTAAGTACACGTAATTGCAATTACTCTAATTAAAAAGGTGTGTGGTCGAGGTTGTGAGTACAGACTTGTCGAGGGGTAGACAGGTCTGGACCTGTCGGAGGTGCTGCCTGTCTGGCGGCAGCGCCGAGGGTGGAGGGGGGCGTCGTGTGTGGCCGAGGGAGATGTTGCAACCTGTCAATCCTTGAGTGCGTTATGGCGGCGTCCTTTGATTAGCGGTCGGACAAGTAGCGAATCAAAAGGACCTAAATGTAAACTGTCAATCATCTTTCGTTCTTCCGGGAAGACCTATCAATCATCCTGTGGCGGTATCCTTTGATCTGCTGTCCGGCAATTGGCCGAGGGAGGAGGGGTGGGGGTAATTCAAATTTCCTGCCAAAAAACAAAAGACGCGCGAATCTCAGTGGGGTAGAAGTCCCACAGCCCCACTACTGCTGTCCTCCCCACGAATCTAAACGGAGTATTGCGTGTCTCCTGAGGTCTGCACACTTCAGACGCTCAAACAGGAGTCTCCCGCGGTCCGTACACTTCGAACGCTCAGACTGGAGTCTCCCGAGGTCTCCCTCTGTCCCTCCTCGCGCTCTGCTGCAGCTCATGACAACTCACAGGCGGCCACACCCAGGCGAATAAGACGCACCAATCTCTGCTAACAGCTAATAGTCCAACCAATCGAATGCCGTAGCGCCATTGAAAAATTGTGTAGCTGTCATACTAAAATAATCTGCCGAATCAGGACGCATCCTCGCGGCTGCCAAGAGGCTCCGCCCACGCCACCAAAGCTTCCCGCGGATTTTACCGTTCCCAGGGTAATGCCCTGCAAGGAATTTCAGCTTCCTCCTAACTACGGTCACACGACCTAAAAATGTTCACGTTGTGCTATATATACACCCGCTGGAGCCAAACCCCTGGGGTGCCAGATGGGAAGAAAGCTTTCCTCTCAACCTAACCATTTGTCACACTAACTATGTTCGAACTCTGCTGCTTTCAAGGAAGTTTTTTTTAGATAACGTCTAAGGGCAATACGCCTTCATAAACAGCCCAGGGCCCAGAGACTGCTATTGTTTTTATCCGGCAAATTCCTCTCTTGCAAAACGGCCGAATGACTAAAAAGGCAGTCCCCGCTATCACCCACTGTAAACCGCGGTCCAGCATTGTATAAAGCGTCCTACACACTCTAAAAAATTCTGCCAGGTATACTCCGCCGCCTGTAGTGTCGGTCCCTCCAATCTTTCCCCGAAGGCGAGCGAAAGTTGGTGGGAGGGGGAGACCCTGAAGGGCTTCTCTGCTCTGCGCGGCCTGACCGTACTCAACACGCAAAACTACTTTTTAGCAGCCAAGCTGCGCCAATAAACATTAAAATCTCGAAATTTTCATATAAACATAGAATGTGCTGCAATCCCAGGAGCCCATCACGCCTGATGTGTCCCCAAAGGCACAGAAATCAAAATAAAGAAAGATCTACAAAGAAAAATGTTACATATTTCAATCATTAGCGTAAAGAGAAAGATACAGTAACATAAGGTTAGTATGAAAAATAGACTAAGTTTAGCCCCCGTCTCACAACACCCCACACCTGTTGAAAATTTCGAATGTGGAGTATCATAGCTAGAAAGTTGCTATGATAACGAAGCAGCAGAAATTCTATAAGTATATAGGAGTAGCCAGTCATTTGTACATTAAAATTAAAATTTAACATCCCAACGGATAAATATGTACGAAATAATGATAATATCAATCATTTCCTTACTAATTTCATTCATACTAGGGCCCCAATCACTCTCCCTATCTTTTTAGTTGGGTTATCTTTTCGATGGGGCTGATCTCTATGACCATTCCAAAACCCCAACCCCAAACAGAAACAAACTATCCCTTGTCTGAACATTCATACTATTAAGATGTCTGGGCCCTATCACACTTACGATTAATGACATAAAAACAACATTCATTCATCAAAATAAATTCTAAATAAAAAAAACTTTTAGTAAAAAAGAGACTCAGATTTAAATAAACAAAGTACATTATATTCAGGTCTAGGCAATGTGTCAAGTATTTAGAAACTTTGTAATTATTATTCTATTAATAAACAATGATGAAAAACAAACAAGTATATAAGAAAGAAACATCCTAACTAATAAATGAAAACAAATGAAATTATGAAATAAAGAGGAAAATTTGCAATAGAAATATTCAAATTGTGACTTAAAATTACTAACATATCATAGACAAACAAATAACATAAAATATCAAAATTTTGTTGAAAAGTATTATCACATTAAACAACATAACATGGCACTCAGTTCATTTTTTTTGGCAATGTTTTTCAGAACAGTGGTGTGTGCATAAAAACTGTTTATGAGTCATAATGGTGGTAGAGTGGGTGTGGGAGGAGCAACACTGGTAGTTTATGGTCGTTCAGTGGACCACAGAGACATTGAGGGCTCACAGTCAGTCGCTGTGGCTGTCCCTTCAGAGACAGCCGGTTCCACCGTAAACACACCGAGACTGTGGCAGTGGGCCCCGCATCACGCGCCATGGTGCACGACCCTTCTGTCGGATGCCACAGACACTCCCCCCAGCGCAGGGAACGCTGGTGACGTAAGTGGCCCCAGGTGGCGGGACACACAGCGAGTATCTTCTGTCTCTCTCGGCCTTGGGGCAGCAGCCCCCAGCTGATAGAGAAACCAGTTTCCAGGCCAGCAGTGGGGGCGGACCGAGGCCCAGCCCAACCTTGTGGCGAGCGCTGCGTTCCGCATTCTTTCTTTCCTCGATGTCGGGTGCCCATTGTGTTGCCTTCGGGCAGGCTGCCGCCGGCGCGAGTGACATTGTTGCCAATTTTAGGAGTCAAAGCCCAGTGCTCCGCGCGGGGCTGAAGCCATGTACAGCAGATGGCGTTGGCATGTCAGTGTGTCACCCCGTTTACACCACCACCACCAGCACACATTTTTTTGAAGAATTATGTCTCTTCTTGCACATCACCAGATGCCTGAAGTGGCCCCCATGTGGCACGAGAATGTCTCTGGACATACAAACATACACATATAAGATAGGGAATATTAAACAAATACAATACAAAATTATATAGATCCTATTCAAATTTTTTTAAAAGTTCCTTTAAATAAATGACGCAACTACTCCAAGCAGTGTCCCAGTTGACCATGCAGGCAGCTTGTAACGTTTCTGCTATGTTGCAAACTCCTAAAAATCAGTTGCCAACATAGAAACACGAAATATCTGACACCTAAAGTAAAACTTCATTACTGGACATGTAAAATATCGCATTTTCGCCTTCTGTTTGAAATTCTATTAACACTATTAGTAAAACGCTTTTAAGAAATAGTACATTAATTTAAATATAACTTTGGCTGACCTTTTACGTAATTTTCAGTTCTTAATACTTTCGTAAATAATAGCTGCAAACACTAAAAATGCATTACACTTAGTTTCGGAAATTGCTGAACCTATATAGATACTAATTTGTATAAAAACAACAATACTACATGTTATAACTATTGCACAACATGATTTCATATATACCTGTTGTTTAAATAAATTAGGGCAGACCATGTTTTATATATCACTAGATCCTAAATTAAATACTGATAATTTTTCATGTACTAAAATTAATAATCCGTTTGGTACTAGGAAACTAACTTCGAAATTAACAAAACTACGACAACCATATACAAATCCGTATTAATAAATAATTTGACCGCAAACTGAAACTCATTAAAATTCCATGTTACAATAATATTACGCCTACACAATATTAGCAAAACAAATATGTGTGCATTTCGAAAACACACATAATGTAAATAATTTGAGCACCCTAAACACTAGTCAAAAGGGTGACTTTGAATTTGTGTACCACATTAAATACAAATTTCATGAAACAAGTACATACATTGACATAAATAGTCAAAGCTTAAATGTAATGTTTTAATTTCTGTATTTTGTCATATTTAATGTAAAAGAATATTGTTTAATTCTGAATTACAAAACTTTGTCATCAATATTATTACGTGGTTATGTAGAAAGATGTTTGAGAGAAACCATTGTTTACTTAGTCTTGGATAGAGTTTTTGAGTGTCCAGAAACCTGTAAGCAGCTCTGTTGGCTTGCTGCTGCATTTCTTGATTGTGCAATGTTTAAGTGGAAATAAAATCGTTTCCATATCAACTGAGATGGTTTTAATTTATGAAAAGATCCTGTAAAATCAAATGCTTTAGTGAATGCCGAAGACAGCTCACAACGCAATGGACCTCAGCCAGCATATAAGATAAGTACAACTTCACCTACAGTGGAATGACTTTGTTATAGACTGTGAACTAATAAAACTTTCCGTAATTCAGGAAACTATTAGGGCTCAGTTTGAGTCATTCTGAAAAGGGGTGATGGGCGTTAGAAGCTCAGCAACAACAGCCATCGCATCAGCCGCCCACACCTGCCGCCGCACCGCTCCCTACGTTTTGCCAGTACGACGAATGGGACGAAGAATGGAGCAATTAAGGCCAATTCACACTGTCCGTCACGTCAACGTCACATCACGGCACCGTCACGTCAAGTTGTATTCACACTGTCCGTCAGTGTCCGTCACGTCAATTCGCCAATCTCAATACACGATGTTGAAAGTGAGGTTATGAGTAGCGATCTGTTATGTATAAAGTAATAGTTTAATACTGGAATTGAAGGTACAACAACGTCAAATAAAACATTACAGTGTATGTTTTTGCCAACTTACTGGGAGCTGAAATAACATTTCAAAACATCGACATCTATTTTCAAGCAAAAAAATAAACATATGAATACATCAAACAACACTTAGGAGAGCATAAATAGCGCCTGTTTACTTTATCCATTCCAATTTGCCTGTTGACATTGTTAATACCGTCGTAAACAACTGAATTTTTGTCTTTCGTTAGAACTGACTTTTTCATTTAAAATGTTATTTAATGAGAAATGCGTAATCATATTACAATCTTATTCTAATAAACAGTTTTCTTCAGTCTTTTCTGTTACAATGTTAAGTAACATTAACCATTTTTTGGTTTCAGATATCCGACCTCAATTTTAGGGGGACACTCAATTGACAAAAACTTTTAAGTCGTCATGAAACATTCGAGATTTAGCCCTAAAACGAAGTATAACAACAAAATAAAGGCGAATAATACTTATTTGCATATAAACAGTGCAATCGTCGACTGCAACATTTAATTTGCGTGACGAAAATAGATTAACTTCCGTGTTAGCAGACGACCGTTCCGTCAAAACATTCTTCGCAAGAAAGCTTGACGTGACGATGACGTGACGTGACGGTCCGTTATGGACAGTGTGAACGCCGCCATTAGAAATACATTGCGGAATGTTCTGACGGACGGTGACGTGACGTGACGTGACGGACAGTGTGAATTGGGATTTACTTGGCGCAATTTCAAGAACTCGTCGCGGCTCATCAACTTACAGATCAGACAGTCAAGACCTTTGAAGCGTAGCACAAAGTAAGACACTTGCGCCAAAGTACATAGTAAGGAATCATAGAACTCACGACGATTTAAAAGGAAAAAAGGGGGAAAAAAGAAAAAAGGAAATAAAAAAAGATTGCGAGATCATGTGTCTAACTCTTAAAGATCTCCCACAATCAATATATCTGTAGTCTGAAGCCATCTGGCACCAGCGCTTTAGAAGAGAAAAATGACAATGTGGTTCTGTTGTAAAAGTTATGCACATGCCTTCGCTTGTTTTATGTAGATGTTTATGAGTTCTGCAAGTTTATACTAAGTACACTGGCCTAGCTCTTATAGTTTAGGCTCCAGAGTTGACTAAAGTACAGAAGCGGTAAACAATTCTACATTATGATTTTATTTTAGCTTTGTTTTCATATATTCGCACTGACATTAACATAGCTTAAGATTGTCCCAGGATTTTAAAGAAGAAGTTAAAGAAACCACTTGATGATACGTCCTGTACTCCTCGAGTTATAAAAAGTTAAAGAGACAGACGGAGGGAAAATGTGCTTCTATTTTAGACAATAGTATGATTTCCTATCCCTAGGTGAAATTTGTAATTATTTATGACAAAAATAGATTGTCAAAAAAGGAACACCTTAAAATATATGAAAAGGAATTAACAGACAGCGAACTCAATGAATTACCCTGTGCTCGTAGCTGTGGCCAGGTGGCGCTTGGCACTATATAGGACGATTCATACTCTGCGGCAGCCATGTAAGTTGGGTGTCACGCTCTGAGCCGGCTTCATTTCACTGTCATTGTAAGGCCTCTCGATGTTATCCTGTGCTCGCTGGGTGACACGCCAGTATGGCAATGACAAATACACGCTTCCAATGTGCGTTCACTTCGATGTCGCCAAACACGGATGCGACCATCATGGTGCTATAAACAGAACCTGGATTCATCCGAAAAAATGACATTTTGCTATTCGTGAACCAAGTTTCGTCATTGCGTACACCATCACAGACATTCCTGTCTGTGATGCAGCGTCAAGGGTAAGTGCAGCCATGGCCTCCGAGCTGATAGTCCCTGCTGCTGCAAACGTCGTCGAACTGTTCGTGCAGATATTTGTTGTGTTGCAAACTCCCCATCTATTGACTCAGAGATCGAGAGGTGGCTGCATGATACATTACAGCCATGCGGATAAGATGCCTGTCATCTCGGTTACTAGTGATAAGAAGTCGTTGGCATCCAGCATGGCGTTCTGTATTGCTCTTCTGAACCCACTGATTCCATGTTCTGCTAACAGTCATTGGATCGCGACCAACGCGAGCAGCATTGTCGCGATACGATAAACCGCAATTGCGATAGGCTGCAATCCGACCTTTATCAAAGTCGGAAACGTGATGGTACGCATTTATCCTACTTACACGAGGCATGACAACGACATTTCACCAGGCAACGCAGGTCAATTGCAATTTGTGTATGAGAAATCGGTTGGAAATTTTCCTCATATCAGCACGTTGTAGGTGTCGCCACTGGTGCCAACCTTGTGTGAAAGCCCTGAAAAGATAATCATTTGCATATCACGGCATCTTCTTCCTGTCGGTTAAATTTCACGTCTATAGCACGTCATCTTTGAGGTGTAACAATTTTAATGGCCAGGAGTTGTTTTTAGTCTTAGACAGCGACTTCACACAGAGAACCAATAGCTCCACCAGGACTCCTACAGCTGCCAAAACTTTCATTTTACGACGAATATGGCACTCACAAAAGAACGAAACTGAAGTATATAGTACTGGCGCTGTGTCTACAGACATACACCGAGCTAATTGCGCCCTATTCATTTCACGCAACGAGTGTCACAACCTGGTGTCCTCCTGTAGACTAGCCTTTAAATGCAGTCATTGTCAAATCGCTGTTATTTTTGCCACGGATATATATGTCTGTGATTGTTGCACATATTTCTGAAACGATGTGAAATATGGAAGAAACATAAGAGAGCGAAACTGTAGAGAATGTTCTCCTCTGCATATCAGTTTATTCAATTTTCGTCTCAGATGAGAGGTTTTTTGCAATTAAATTTCAAGTTGTGAAAAGGCCATCACAGACAGCGTACTTTTAATGTTACTAACCAAGAGGCTAAGGAGATGACTGACGTCTCGCTGACTGGTGAGGCAAATGGCAAATGGGGGAGGGGGCCCCACTATGAAGTTTGTGTCTCGGTTGGGAGATATCGTAGATATGGCACTGGAAACAAGGAAGGTTGTGATACGTACGAGAATTCTCGTAAGCATATTAGAATTTCATCGTTTGTACAAGGTATGAGAGAAAAGTGGGTATTGTACACACGCAAATATACGAGAATTTTCCCTCGCGGTTTTTACCAAGTATATGGTGTAAACTATTTATGGGAAAGTAATTAATTCACCGCAGTGGCGGATTTAACAGTAAGCTGGAGCCTACAGCGGAAGATTGTAGGGGCGGCAAATTTGGGGGCAAAATTTTAAACTGTAAGTGTAATAAAAGATTACGTTTACCGAATGTACATTATTGTAGTAAAACAAAATGATCTCGCCTTCAGTCACAAAATTGTGTTTTATTGTACACATTGCATTTCGATCCCTGAGGCTCATTATCAGGTGACTGATTGTTACACATGTTTAAAGGCCTGGGCCTGTTATTATCAAAACGTAAGTAGTAACAATATGGAAAAGTTTTAAAAACAGGTTCACATAATAAATAATAATAAAACAAAATTTTATGACTGAAGACGAGTTCGTTTTATTTTACTGAAGAAAACAGTCACAGAAGTTATCACAACAATGGACAAAAAATTAACTACATTATTGTGTATGAAGTATTAAAGTGTAGCTTAGCCCAGTGGCATAGCTATGTCACCAAGGGCCCCGGGGCAAAAATGACATTGGGGCCCTCTTTAAAGTAAAACTATATCACCAGCTCCTTACCGCCCACTGGAAGACATAATAAGGTACACCTAAATATTACGAAGTAAATTATTATGTGTTAGGCAGCAGATAATATTTACTCGTACTCTCTAATATAACTATGAAAGTTTGTTTGTTTGTTATGCTTTCACGAAAAAATTACTAGGTGATATGGGTGAAATTTTGCAGAGGGACAGAGATAGATTTGGAACTGGGTAGGACATACATATGAAAATGCCCCATGGGATATATATCATCAGCGGTGACAGCAGGCGGACTTTTGTCAGTGCCGACAACTCACTCTCGCTAAACTACTGCGATGTCGGCTCATTTCGTTGACAGCCCACTCAAAGAAGGAAAATAGGGGAAATATTCGTGTAGGATGGTTTCATCAAAAGTAAGTAGCCGGATTTCGTTAAATGAAACACTTTGGATTGATAAATAAATTAATGAAATGCAGCAACCAGTTGCTTTTGGTTATTTATTTTTAACTTTAATAACCGGTTTCGGGCGCTTGAGTGCCCTTCTTCTGGTCTATTTTTGTACTGTTGCTTAATGAATGTACATGCTAGTAGGAGAATCAACGCTAAGTGCAGAGATTATGGAATGAATTGGATTGAGACGTGCCCCTAGCAGGCTTCTTGAATATGGTAGTGTCTGGCCAGGAAAAAGTAATAACTAAAATAACTGAGTCCATATCTTTGCTTATTATCATGACAATGGGGTAGAGGGCAGCGTCTTGATACACAATTCACCATTGAGACAAATCAATTATTACATGAAACTTCTGATCCGTGAATGTAATTAAACCTGTAAATGGCAGAATAACCAAACAGTGTGCGGGTAGAAACGTACCTTAATAGATTGCGTGAAGTGCTGAATTCTCATCATTACTCTAAAACACAGTGAAGTTGTTTGTTTTTTACATAGAAGAACTGAGCAGAATGCTGCGGAGGGTATAGTGTTGGTATAAATGTAAATTGAAGAGCGAATAGTTCTTATGGTATGGGAAGGCACCGTTCCTAGAAAAAAAGCCACAGAATGCCGAATCCATTTCCTGCCTACCATTGCTAGATAGTGCATAAAAGTATGTAGATTCTGTTCGATATTCCTTTCAGTATTGACGCATTTGTGGAAAATAAACATGCCTGTTTCCTGGCGCAACGCATTTTGTGGAAAATGCTCACTCTCCATGTCCAGTACGTCATCTGTGATTCATGAGGTGCTCTGTTGAAGGGTCGGTATAGCTTTGTAAAACACCTCTTAATTTCCTTTTGCGACCTAATGGGGTAGACAAAGTGGGGGCTCGCTTTCTCGCTATTCGTTTTGCAGGCGCACAAAGAACGGCAATGCCTGACCATTCCAGCGGTCTGCCATTTCCCACAGCTTCTGCCCTCCAACCCCCCGCCCCTTCCTGCTGTCACCTGTCACATCCCCACAACAAATCACATGCCTCAATACTGTTCTATTGTACTTAAATATGCTGTATACATTTAACATTTTGTCTTTGTCCATTCTGTTTAGTAATAACTATATTAACATATTGGCTGCCAAAGGTATACTTGGGATACCGACCCCCGGGGACCATTTACTTTTTTCCATATTCTGCCTTAATTTGCTTGAAGTAAGCTATTGAAGTATGAATAAGTTGAAAATATTCTAGTTTAGTACCTTAGTTTATGTTTTTTGTGTGAGTTACATATGACTCACATGGCGCCAGAGTAAAGTTCCAGGTGTGTCATTTACTATGACGCTAATAATTTTGGGTTGGTACTCATGTAAGTCTTTCCATCCACAACATTATTTGGGTACAGTTCCATTATTGTTTTCATTGTTACTACAGTCTTTAGTCAGTGTTGTTCGCTCCGTAACACAGTGATATCGTAGCAGGGGAAAGTTTCTCGTAGAAGTTATGTAGATGAACAAAGGCATGTACAGAAGCTTTTAGATGAAGTTATGGACGTAAGTGATGAAGATTAGGTTAAATTAGATTAGATGAAGATGAAGATACTACTGAAATGGAAAAGTAAGAGGAATGTGTTGAAGCTGAGTACTGTTCATGCAGAGGAAGAAGCTTATTTTCAAATCAAGAGGGGCACAAAGGAAAAAACCAGCAATGATAACTGACTATAATCAGTCATCTCTCTCACCAAATGAAGTACTATATTGTCTAAGGCGGGGTGTGAAATGGTACAGGAAGCTTGCAATTGAACTGTTGACAGGGCAGCACTGGTAAATGCTCTTGTGATTTACCGATACATCAACAACAAGATCATCTTAATCACAGAATTCAAAGAGGAAGTGACTTTGAGACTACTCCATACAGAAGATGCCGATGCCGCTGAGAAATCTCTCATCGTAACCACTGAGCTGCCTGCAGATTGTGCTCTTGTGAACATGGGAGAAGCAAGTCATAGGTGTACGAATGCTACGAAAAAATGGAGAATGAATTTCGACGAGAGCAAGCTGCCAAGAAATTGCAAACAAACTACATGGAAATATAAGAAATTGTGACTCATATTTTTGTGAAAAGTGTTTCTTCATAAAGCACAGTGCATGCAGGTGTTAGAGATACAAACTGGAATTGCCCAAATTTTTCAGTCTGTTTCATTGTTGTTTGCAATTAGAGTTGGAGAATGTAATTAAAACTGTATGTCACATACAATCTATTGTATAAGTATTATGTAACACCAAATAATAAGTTATAAAAAAAGAATACTCCAATATGACTGGGCCATGTGAGTTATATATAATTCAAGGTTTCAAGTGTCAATAACTACTTTTGAGCTCTTGAAAACTGGAGGCCACGAACATGATTTGTTACTGGGGTCATAACGTACTGTAACACGAAGTCACAGCACGCTACTGTCAATTACAACTGCACCACGGAGCTTTAAATGAAAAAATGTCCGGGAGTTTTATTTAATTTCGCGTGGCCAGACGAGAAGACTTTCTGTGGCTTATATTTGACTCACGTGGTACTCAAAGTATTAAAACATTGTTTTCTAAAAGTTGGGAATATTTCTATTTCTTGTAACACGAATACTATTAGTCCTTGAAAAAAAAAAATATTATTCGTGCCTCACAGTGTATCGCGAACTTAGAGCGGCGTTTTTCAAGTCGTGGGGATTTCGTTCGTGTTTCCTCACGCACGCAAGTCAGAATGAAAGAATACCTACTGGAGTAATACAATGCTTGAAAGTTGAAACTGTTAAATTGCAGATGTTGGCAAAGATATGATTTCTGATCGGTAATTGTCGGTAAGCGTTTTCGTGACTGCAGTACATTATAGTAATAATAGGGGTACACAATTAAAAACTAGTCATTTTTTAACGATTATGTTACAATCTTTTTCTGGCTTTGGTTTTTGTAAAATCATCAATAAGTTCTGTTAAATCTAGACTTGATGCAGCATTGTTTTCGATAGCTATCAGTGCGAAATGTCCGAGTCGAGATTGAGCCATACTGTACCTCAGATGCGTTTTGATAATTTTTAATTTGCTGAACGAGCTTTTGGCTGCTGCAGAAGAATAAAACTGCGATAAATACTTCCGTAACCTCACATTCTAATTATGCATATTTTGTCATAATTTCCTTACTGATTGGCGAACTGTCCATGTTGGGGGTCAATTTCGGCAGGAGAAATTAAAAGTCTAAATTACTTCATTCAACTAAAATATTAGGGGGCCTATATACAGTATAACGTCCATTATCGAAAGTAATTTGGTAACATATATATTCGGAAAACAGGTTTATTCGGATATTCGAACTGTACACTTCTATTTGCCAATAAGACGTACTGTACAGTAAGTGTATTTATACTGTATTTGGAGGAGTGCGATCCTTCACATTCCACCGAGCCGGCACGCCGCAAGACTTAGAAGACGCAGCTGTTCCTGTGAGCAGCGTTGATGCTGCCGCTACTTCTGCCGACTGAAGTGTGCCGATTGTTGGACATTGACTGGCAGCTTCCCCTGTCAGCAACGCCACATAGTGTCGTCTTGTGAAGGCCCAATGAGAAGCATTGTTCCGTCAGCAGGTGGCCCAGTGCGGCTACTGTGGGAAACTTGGTTTGAGGGGAAGGGGATATGATGGAGGGTAAAAAAATGTACATAAAAAATTCGACGCTCTACTGTAACTTTTTTAGATCGTCGCTCATGAAGGCCTAGGGCCCCTGGAGCTCGGGGGCCCCGGGGCACTGCCCCGCCTAGCCGTATGATAACTACGCCACTGGCTTAGCCCCACGTTATTAGTAGTATATGACTGTGCATTTATTAGCTCAAAAACTATCTTTACCAAATAGTTGTGTTGTCAAAATAATCTAGGAAGTGACACTTCGATTCCCTAGTGCACAGTCATACCAGTTACGAAAAAAAAGTGTTATAATTAAGACAATAGTCCACGAAACATAAAGCTACAATTTCATTGACAAATAATTATATTTAGTATGATTGTGAAACAGGGTATCGAATTCTAGAGGTCGTTGGGGGCGGCAAAATTTGAATAGCCTACTGGCGGAAAGTGTGAAAATCCGCCACTGATACAAAGGGTATATTAATGGAATGCTTTTAACTTATTGTGAATTCATGATTGTGGATAATACGGTCTCTTGCCAGTCATCAGATTGCGCTGGAGAGACTGACTAAGCACCGAGCGGCGAACTGAAGTCGAGAATGAAGCTTCAAACGCTGACCATCTAAAAAAACTAAGACAGTGAATAATAACGATTCACTCTGTTCCGATTTTTAACTCGCCATTACCAAGTAACGTCTAGGACGGGTGGGGGGGGGGGGGTAACATTAACCCACCTTATGAAACTGTGACAAAATATCTATTGTTATTAAAGAAATCTTCTACTAGACTGCAAAAATGTTTTGAATTTTTGGATTAAATATACTTTGACAGTTTTAATTTGTATACTAAATGCGACCTACCCAGGGAACGTTATTTTCTATATTTTTAGGTCCACAATCAGTATCTCTTTAAAAAGGGTACTGAAAGAAAATGTCTACTACAGTTAACAAAAATATATTTTTTAAATGTTTTGTATTGATCGTAAGTTGCTCCCTTCTCAGTAATATCACATAGAGTATGGTAATACACACAATCCAAAGTTTGTTGGTATTTCTACAAGTGTTTACAAAAAGATATATTGATACTTTTTAAAAAGTTTGTTATTACGCAAAATCAACAAAGATTAATAATTTTTTCTATAATTTTTTCGAATTATTTCTGGTTGGGCATAATGTATCCTCCCCCCAACCTGGTTGGTTGTTCGCGTTGGTTTGCAATGGCTGAAATTCAGAAATGGAGCGACTTCCTGAATCTCAAAGCGATCAAACAATATTTTCACATATCTGGAGAACAAATGTAATCTATAAAATGCTACAAATACGATATTTTTAAAACGTACGAGAATTTTTTAGCAAAATACTAGATTTTTATGGTGTTGGTACGAGAATTGCGTGCTCTGGTTATAACAAACCTGTGTGTATTTCTGCCTTGGATAATACCTGATTATTTAACGGTGACCGATAACCTTCGGTCGGAATTTCCTTTTTCAGTGACATCGCAACCTTGGCAAACGAAACTTTATTAATATTTAACTTATCTGCACGTTTTCAACTAACAACGTTTTATCTCTAGAATGATCGCATTTTTATTTATATTCAGATCTTGAGCATTTATATGACATTTACAGTTGATGCAGAACAGGGCAAATAGCACAGGTATGGCTGTGGCATATAGGCAAAACGTGCAAACCTTGCTTGTCAACTGATGTCGAACGGCAATCCCCTTCTTAAAACAGAGAGCTTGCCTTTTCCATACATGGCATTGATCAGCACAGCGACGGACTAAGGGGAGGGGGGGGGGGCGGCTCCAAATACCTGGAAAGGACCTTTCTTTTTGATCGCACTTGACATCTCATTCTATTGGGATCTCCAAATATCGAAAGCTATTTTTTCAGACTGCCCTAAGCCTCTCGTCCTGGAAGGGGCCTCAAATTCTTTATTATCGTAATACATGTATTTCCAAGTGGTTGTGGGGGGGGGCTTTTTTCGTTTCGCCGCTGCCCCAGCCCTCCAACAGCCTTAGTCCGCCACTGGATCAGCATCACTTAAAGAGAATCAGTAACAACAAATGAAGAAATAGATGCTGCAACTATAAAAAGACAGTGACAAAGTGCAACGACCATGCAGGACAGCAAGCTGCCTACTGCCTAGACTCAAATACGGTATAAGTGATTAGTGTTGTGCTCCTGGGTTAATATTCAGCAACTCTGGGTGGTCGTTTTCAGCTGCAGGAACTGTGGAATTAGCGGTCCACGGTTCGTGTCTCCCGAGTGGGCCTCCACCTTTACTAGAGATGGGCAATCCGCTCCTGAACTGATTCAAAGAGCCAGATCCTTCTAAGGAGTGAGTGATGGATGAGTCCGAAAAAAAGAGTGGTAGTTCATCCAATCCGAAAAGTCCCTCTGGTGACAGCAATTAGCTGCATAAGCACCCTTGCCACATGCTTCAGAAGTATCCTAAACCCCTTTCCACATGCTTCAGAAGTTTCCTAAGCTACAAAATAAATGTGGTATAGACCATGAGCAAGTATAAAACTGCAAAAAATGAGCGCCTAAACATGTGCAGCATCTCTGCGCTGTGAGTTGAGAATCGGTGAGTCGCGGGAACGGCATGGTTCAGTGAGCACGCGGCTCCCGAATCCCGCTGGCTTGCTGCTGCGCACAACTCCGGCGATCAAGGCGATCCGACCGCCAACTGAGTCGCCGATTCATCGACTCACCGGTTCACCTCTCCCCACCACTCTCCCATCTCCGCTCGCTTGCCGAGCCGCCCGAGTGGCGCGCTGCTCATTGTTTCCCCCCACTCCTCTGGTGAACCGCATGGCGCAGAACAAAGCGACTCCACGCATCACGTTGTTTTGAATAAAGCTTGCAGCCCACTTATAGATACGATCATCTGAAGCAACAGAAACCGTCATATAGACAAATGTTCTATTCCGAATAGATTTCGAGATAAAACGTATTTATTTAATGTTACTTTTACACGCTTTTTCTTAATAACAGGAAATATGCAGACTGTAGCGAAAACCCGTTACTGTACAAAATTAAACTATACAAATTTTCCGCAAAAAAATTCCTACTCACTTTTTCTCTAAGACTTTTAGGTTGCAAGAAGAGAACAACAGAGGCAAAGTCTTGTACAATGTGCATTCTCTGTTGCTTAGATAGGTTTTGTAAGCTCATATCACGCTGTTTCCTGACTTGATTGAGAAGTGTCATGTATCAAATTATGCGTCTTCTCTTCATCTACACCATTTTGGCATGTTGAAAACAATGACTATACCGAATAACAAAGGAAATAACAATGTACATTAATGTTTTCTATTTCAGAAATCATTCAGTTTAGGGAATATGTCCATTTGAAATTTTTGCTGCTGGCGTCGAATCTTTGACAGTAATAACGAACTTACTTCACAAGAGAGAGAACACTAGCATGTCAAACGATATGCGTGTAAAATTACGGTTCTGAGTAATATTTCATTCGGAATTTAATTTATTTGGTACAGTGGGATGTGTGTGTTTGCAATTAAAAATAAACTATATTGGGAAGCACTTAAAAATAATTTGCAGTGCTTTGTATAGGGAATATATAAAACTTTGCAAAAATAACAGGTGAAAGGTTGTAATTACAGGAATTAAAATATAAGATGGAACGGAAATCGTACCAGCAACTGCATAACTTTGAATGTAGGAGCCCAGAAAGCTACCTCTGTATTACGCCGACTGTAATAGTGTCACTGCAGTTTTAAACGATTTACCAAATGATTTCTGTCAGTGAGACTCTCTTCGTACTTAATCAGTAGTTTATGGTTTGTACTCCCAAAAGAAAAACTCATTGATGGCATAGTCGAATGTATCTGTATTCGTTGTCGTATTTTCGAAGAATTTGGCTGGAGATCTTCACAGTCTTTTCTTCATATTTCTTATTAATGAAATAGTCTACAAACATTCCTCACTTTGTAAATTTAATGCACAACACTCTTTTTATACTTTATTTCCTAAAGTAAATAAAACTTTATTGCCTTATCCTGGAACTATCAGTATTCTACTTTTTATGTGTGCCAGACTTTAGAAAAAGGTGAACGGTTATATTAAAAAAAAAAAAAAAAAAAAAAAAAATAAGCGGCCATCTTGTAACGAAAATCTGTTGCGCTCACGTAGCACACCCGGCCGTGTCGCGAATGTCGCTGCTTGTAGCTGCCGTCTTGCCGTGTCGCGTCACTACATGTCGCGCGCTGTCGCTCGCTTTTGTCGCTCGCTTTTGTCGCTCACGTAGGACATCATTCTGCAAAATATTGTATTTTTGAATAAAAATTTAAAAATAATCAATTTTTATTTTTCGAATTATTTCACCTGCAAAATATGTAAATTGTATTATACCATTTTTAATGTTTAATGTAACTGTAATTCACAAATTTTAATTGTCAAAACTAGTAAGGACTTACAATAAAATTATTATTCCTCTTCTTTCACAATATGGCCAAATCAGATAAAGTACAGTGACAAAAGCAATGAGCCGTCGTTTTAAGCTTTTTATCAGTTGTGAGTGGTGAGTCGGTGAATCATGAAAAAGAACTAGTTCATCCATGTGAGTGACTATTTCTGATCTGATCCCGGAAAAGATCGGTTTTGCCCATCTCTAACCTTTAAGGCCAATTCACACTGTCCGTCACATCACGTCACCGTCCGTCAGAACATTCCGCAATGTATTTCTAATGGCGGCGTTCACACTGTCCGTCACGGACCGTCACGTCACGTCAACGTCACGTCAAGCTTTCTCGCGAAGAATGTTTTGACGGAACGGTCGTCTGCTAACATCCGAAGTTAAGGCCAATTCACACTGTCCGTCACGTCACGTCACGTCACCGTCCGTCAGAACATTCCGCAATGTATTTCTAATGGCGGCATTCACACTGGCCGTCACCGGACCGTCACGTCACGTCAACGTCCGTCAAGCTTTCTTGAGAAGAATGTTTTGACGGAACGGCCGTCTGCTAACATCGGAAGTTAACCTATTTTCGTCACGCGAATTACGTGTTGCAGTCGACGATTGCACTGTTTATATGCAAATGTGTCTTATTCATCTTTGTGTTGTTGTTGTACCTCGTTTTAGGGGTAAATCTCAAATGTTTCATGACGACTTAAATATTTTTGTCAATTGAGTGTCCCCCTAAAATCGAGGTCGGATATCTGAAACCAAAAAATGGTTTATGTTACATAACAATGTAACAGAAACGACTGAAGCAAACTGTTTATTTGAATAAGATTGTAATTTGATTACGCATTTTTCATTAAATAGCACTTTAAATGAAAATGTCGGTTCTAATGAAAGACGAAAATTCAGTTGTCAATGACGTATTAACAATGTCAACCATGCAAATCGTAATGGATAAAGTATACAGGCGCTATTTACGCTCTTACAAGTATGGTTTGATGTCTTCATATGTTTATTTTTTCGCTTGAAAATAGATGTCCATGTTTTGAAATGTTGTTTCAGTTCCCAGTAAGTTGGCCAAAAACATACACTGTAAAGTTTTCTTTGGCCGTTAATAACATTTAGCGTTGTTGTTCACCCTTTCTAGTATTAAACTATGACTTTCTACATAACAGATCGCCACTCATAACCTCACTTTCAACATCGCGTATTGAGATGGACAAATTGACGTGACGGACACGGACGGACAGTGTGAATACAACTTGACGTGACGGTTCCGTTACGTGACGTTGACGTGACGGAAAGTGTGAATTGGCCTTTAACCTATTTTCGACACGCGAATTAAATGTTGCAGTCGACGATTGCACTGTTTATATGCAAATAAGTCTTATTCGCCTTTATTTTGTTGTTATACTTCGTTTTAGGGCTAAACCTCAAATGTTTCATGACGACTTACATGTATTTGTCAATTGAGTGTCCCCCTAAAATCGAGGTCGGATATCTGAAACGAAAAAATGGTTAATGTTACTTAACATTGTAACAGAAAAGACTGAAGCAAACTGTTTATTAGAATAAGATTGTAATTTGATTACGCATTTCTCATTAAATAACATTTTAAATTAAAATGAAATTCATTTGTTTACGACGGTATTGACAATGTCAACGGGCAAATTGTAATGGATAAAGTAAACAGGCGCTATTTATGCTCTTATAAGTGTTGTTTGATGTATTCATATGTTTATTTTTTGCTTGAAAATAGATGCCGGTGTTTTGAAATGTTGTTTCAGTTCCCAGTAAGTTGGCCAAAAAGATACACTGTAAACTTTTATTTGGCTGTCAATAACATTTAGCGTTGTTGTTCCTTCAATTCTAGTATTAAACTATGACTTTCTACATAACAGATCGCTACTCATAACCTCACTTTCAACATCGCGTATTGAGATCGGCGAATTGACGTGACGGACACTGACGGACAGTGTCTGAATACAACTTGACGTGACGGACAGTGTGAATTGGCCTTTACTACTTCCCATCACACCTGTCAAACCTAAGTAATTTTGAGACTACAGTGCTTAAATAGGCGATCCGGTTACATGAAACGTCACCGATAGAGGCAGCAGACTCATCAAGTGCCGGCCGCGGTGGCCGAGCGGTCTGCGGCGTGCCAGTCACGGCCGCTGCGGTCGGGGGGTTCGAATCCCCCCTCAGGCATGGATATTTATTTTTGTCGTCATTAGTATTAGCTAGTTCATAAGTAGTTTGTAAGTTTATGGACTGATGACCACGTAGTTAAGTCTCATAAGCTCTACAAACATTTGAACATTTTGACTCATCAAGTGAAGCCTATAGGCCAATTCACACTGTCCGTCACGGCAACGTCACGTCACGGAACCGTCACGTCAAGATGTATTCACACTGTCCGTCGGTGTCCGTCACGTCAATTCGTCCATCTCAATACGCGGTGTTGAAAGTAAGGTTATGAGTGGCGATTTGTTATGTAGAATGTCATAGTTTAATATTAGAAAGGGGGAACAACAACGCTAAATGTTATTAACGCCCAAAGAAAACTTTACAGTGTATGTTTTTGGCCAACTTTCTGGGAACTGAACCAACATTTCAAAACATCGACATCTGTTTTCAGGCGAAAAAATAAACATATGAAGACATCAAACCATACTTGTAAGAGCATAAATAGCGCCTGTATACTTTAACCATTACGATTTGCTCGCTGACATTGTTAATACCGTCGTAAACAACTGCATTTTTGTCTTTCATTAGAACTGACATTTTCATTTAAAGTGTTATTTAATGAAAAATGCGTAATCAAATTATAATCTTATTCAAATAAACAGTTTGCTTCAGTCATTTCTGTTACAATGTTACGTAACATAAACCATTTTTTGGTTTCAGATATCCGACCTCGATTTTAGGGGGACACTCAATTGACAAAAATATTTAAGTCGTCATGAAACATTTGAGATTTACCCCTAAAACGATGTACAACAATAAAACAAAGATGAATAAGACACATTTGCATATAAACAGTGCAATCGTCGACTGCAACATGTAATTCGCGTGACGAAAATAGGTTAACTTCCGATGTTAGCAGACGGCCGTTCCGTCAAAACATTCTTCTCGAGAAAGGTTGACGGACGTTGACGTGACGTGACGGTCCGGTGACGGACAGTGTGAATGCCGCCATTAGAAATACATTGCAGAATGTTCTGACGGACGGTGACGTGACGTGACGTGACGGACAGTGTGAATTGGCCTTATTGCTGAAGTAATTTTCGTCACCAGTAACAAACTTTTTCTTTGTGGTGAAAAAGTCAGCTGTATTGAAGGAGAAAAATTACAGTTACAGTTGAATTTGTCGTCATTCTACATAAGAAATAAAGAAGAAGAAGGGGTGTCAGGGTATACTATTTTTTATTTATATTTACATTTCGTCGATACTCTACCATAGGTTGATGTTGACATGTGGGGAGAATTGTAAGCAAGGTGACAAAAGACTGATGAGAAACACCGGTTAAAGTGTGAAATCTTTGACCAAGAGCACGTTTCAGTCCCATCTGAGCGTAAAGTGTGTGTTGACGAACATATGTGCTTACATACGCTTGTGAAATAGTGTGTATGAAGAATAGTGACGTGTGAAGCAGACGAATTTGTTTATTTTTGCCTTCTATATGAGAGGAGTTTCGGAAATAAAATATTTATTAAGGAAATACCCTTTTTTTATTTTTTGTATAGAGCAGCAGCAGTTTAAAAGTTACGATGGGAAAAGCAAAACGAGCCAAAAAAGGTGCCAAGGATGAGGAAATGTAAGTGAATTAATGCCTTTCACTTTTGGCAATAATATGTAGTACACCATCCTGCAGATGGACCGAAAGAAGGCTTTTGCATTCGAATCCGAGTTTTCTGCTGTAGTGTGTTCTTAAAGTGACATGCGAAATGTGTTGTTATGATGCTAAATTCAAGGTTTATTTTCCATTTACACGTACAATTGAAGTTGTTGTCAGTCTTGTAATTTGGTAGCGCATAAACGCCGGTTTTGATTGAGAACCCTAATTTAGTTGTTAGTTTAATTAGTTTTATCTAATAGGCTTCGTAGTTACTATTTAGTTTAAGATATTACTATTGTCACAGCTTTATGTAGCGTGTGCGAACTTTTTTTTTTTTTTTTTTTTTTTTATTTTAGTGATGATGATGTTGGCGAAACACAAATTATTGATGAAACACCTGTTAAAGGGAAGGAAAAGAAAATTAAAACTAGGTGAGTAAAGTAACACAATTTTAATACACTTATGCATCTCAATTTCCAGATTATACTTTTCATGAAAATACTTCCTTCAATTTCTGAAAAGTTACATACCGGTACCATAGGCCATAGATAAGTAATTATACACTGTAATAAAACTGCAAGTTAATCGTCACCAAATCATGTAGACCTTAGGCTAAATTTACACTTGTTTTGTGTCAATTTTGAGTGTATATCATATACCTATCTTTCATGGCGTGTTTCTACACAAACAGCATTACATGGAGATTGTCATGTTCATTATTTGGTTAATATGTGAAAAACACCATTTTATAGGCTCCAGCCTAATGTTAATGTACTGATACTAATTTAGCCTGCTAGAAGTTCCTGCACTAATTGTAATGTAAGCCGAGTTGCTTCCTATGGATCGAAGGTGGTGTAATTCTTCGTAAGCCTGCATTTTTATGTAAAGTTAAAGATTTGTGTTCTTAGGCATTTCTCTTAACTGGTAAGATACTAATTAAAATTGCTACTTTGGCCTACAGCTTTCATAGCTTTACATAATCACTGCCATTTAAAAATTATCCCAGTTAAAAATCTGCAAACCATCAGTTTCTATTCATTTTAAACTACTGTAGTTTGCTGAGATTTCTGTGGCTCTTTAGAGCGATGTTGGTGCAAAATAAGGGTAATTTGGTAGGATGCTTGTAAACAATGTATATCGAAGGCGAGACTGTGACAGTGTTACATTATGCATTCCAGCATCAAAGTCAAATATAGTAGTTATATTTCCGGTTTCCGAAGTGCATTTCTTGATGTTCTAAATGTTCACGTTACGGGGATAATTCATTTACTTATGGGACAAGGGTACTTTGAGAACCTGACAACCATAGAGCAGGAGCAGCATTATTTTTTTCATGGTCAGCACAAGAGGTGCATGCTAGTTGAAAACCCATTCACACAGAATGAGGGGAATAATCTTCTGTGTTGACCACGAAATAAATAATGAATGCTGTTCCTGCTATATGGTTGACAGGTTCTCGATGTACCCTTGTCCGATCTGTAAATTCATTATTATCCTCATAATTATTACAAGTATAATGTCAAACACTTGATTGTTTCATATATTCCTCTGTCAAGTTCCACATTTGATATAGCTATACTGTTTGCAAATGTTCTACCAAAGTACCAAAATAAGAGACTGGATTTTTATTGAGGAGGACAGTGTTCTACGTAAATGTCAAAGCATCTAAATACCAGTTTTGCTTGGACTAGTCCTATGTAAATCACTTCATGCAATTAAAAATGGTTTCTATTAAAGGAATTGGTCACTTACACCACTTAAGTTTCATTGATTGAAATGTTGAGCTTGTCTCCAATTAGGCCTAGTGTTTTATTGGTATTAAATACATATCTCTTTCTTTCCTCCCTCCTAGTATTGACAATGGTTGTTGTGGACTTCAGTGCAGAGACTGGTCTGATGCAGCTCTCCACCCTATTCTATCCTGAACAGGTCTTGTCATCTTCTCATAACAATGACAATACACATCCATTTGAATCTGCTTACTGCATTCATCTTGCTTTGGTTCTCTGCAATTTTTACCCCCACACACTCCCCTCCAATGATAAATTCACCTTGGTGTCTAAGAGTGTATCCTACCTATAAATCCCTTTTTCAGTCTAGGTATGCTAAAAATTCCTTTTCTCCCAATTCTGTTCATTACTTCCCCACTAGTTATGCAATCTACCCACCCAATCTCCTGCATTCTTCTGTAGCACTGCATTTCAAAAGCCTCTAACCACTCCCTGTCTGAACATTTATTGTCCATATTTCAGTCGTGTAAAAGTCAACACTTCACACAAATGCTTTCAGAAAAGGCATCCTTCCACTTAAATTAACATTCGGTGTTAGAAAGTTACTGTTTTTTAAAAAGAACCTTTCTTCGTGTTGCCATTCTGCAATTTATATCCTCTGTACACTATGATATGTTATTTTACTGAACAAATCTCAACCACCACCATTATTGTTTTGACTAATCTAATTTCTTAGACTTCATTCTATTGCTATTGTTTAGCTCTTGTTACGTAGCCTAATGTTTATCTTATGCATGCTCCTTTCAATACACTGTTCATTCTGTTCTATTGCTCGCCCAGGTCCTTTTGC
Organism: Locusta migratoria; assembly: GCA_026315105.1. NCBI lineage: Eukaryota > Metazoa > Arthropoda > Insecta > Orthoptera > Acrididae > Locusta > Locusta migratoria. Next base: position 523,786,918 of record CM048746.1, read on the forward strand.
TGTTTGTCAGAATTAAAATATCACTATCTACTAAAATTGAAAGTCATATTTATATGCCAATACACCATAGTGAAAAAGAATGTGCCCGAACCACCATACAAAACAATGTACCGAAAATTTTTTGTGCTTGTCAGACCAGTTACGATGCTTGCATACAATAAAGGTGAAATGTGTATATCAAACAAAAGTATTGGTTTCTTTCAGTTGCATTAGATGGACAAATACAATAATTATCAATATAGAACTCAAACAGATATTTGTTAACAAGCTCTTGCTGCTCCTCTTTCCCTTTGTTTTTTGTCTATTGCAATATTTTCGAGTCAATTGAAGTCCGCGATACGACCCGTCAGATTTGACCAGTGACGTCATATCCGAGTTAAAGACGATAGTTTGTTTACAAGCAGAACTTAGATTATATATTGTGATTTAGTGTTTAAAAAGTGATCTGTAGCTTCTCTCTAATAGTTAGGTACCGGGTATAGGTTAACAGAGGTTTTAAAAATTTTTGTTTTGTTTTTATGCCCCCCCCCCCCCCCCCCCCCTCAAATGGGCACCAAAGCCGCGAAATTTTGTGCTGAGACATGCGATCAGTGATACATTCTGTCCTGGGAAGCTGAAATTTACAAGTGCAGTCACAGATTATTTATCTTCAATACACGAGTATTACGATATTATCACATACCGTATGTTTATATTCAGTGATACTGTTGTTTTGATAGTTGGTGTAGCATATCTTGAGAGACTTGGTTATGATGTAATTGGCCAAAGTCGACAAGTTGTATTCCGGTCTTCAATTATGCCGTATTTTCCTCCAGTCCTCCTTGTATGCAAGTGATTGGCTCAGTAAGCCAAGGGTATATTTTGAGTCATTTATAGGACGCGATTCCACCTATCAGCTTTAACCTGTGCCATCATCGCAGCGTGATTTAAGGTGCATGCATCTTTGTACAAGGTGTGAGTAATTATATGGTGGCTGAGTTAAAGATGACAGTTTGTTTACAAACATAACAGATTAGGCCTATAGGTAAATATTTTGTGTTTAAGAAGTGATCTGTAGCTTCCGTCTGATGGTAAGGCATAAGTTAACAAAGACTTTTTTTTAATTTTTATTTTTTTTTTTTATTTTTCGCATGTGAGAGCCGAAGGCACGAATTTTTGAGTTGGGAACTGTGATTGATGGTACATTCTGTTATATGTAATTTATGAGAATAACTACAGATTATTTCCAGAATGAAACTTTCACTCTGCAGCGGAGTGTGCACTGATATGATACTTTCTGGCAGAATAAAATTGTGTGTCGGAACTGGGACTCGAACCTGGGACCTTTGCCTGTCACAGGCAAGCGCACTACCGACTGTGCTATCCCGACATGACTCATGATGCCCTCCCACAACTTTACTTCCACCATTACCTCGCCTCCTACTTTCCAAACTTCACAGAAGCTCTCCTGTGAACCATGCAAGACTAGCACTCCTGGAAGATTATTTATTATCTACAATACAGAAGTATTAAGATATCCTGTATAAGGGTTTTCCGAAATGTGATGACGTCATGTGTCAAAGCAGACGGGTGGAATCGTGTCGTAAAATATTGCCCCTATCTTAGTGAGAGTTGGAAATATTTGAGCTATACTGAATTTATATTTTTAACAGACACAAATTTTTCGTAATTCACTATACCTTTTTACCCAAAAATGTAAAAATTGTGCATGATTTATTTGTGAAAATTGTTTGTAATTTATCAATTAAATATTCCTTGTAATTGTGGTATTTTTTTTACATTTATGTCTTGTAATGAATGTCTGCTGATACCTAAGTTATATAACTTTTATTCGTAAGTTTCTAGGGCCATATTACAATCAACATGGTCACAACGATCTTCAGGCATTGCTTTGAGATTTGTGTAGAGCATTTATGTAGAAGGTTTGGTACACATTTCATTATGCATGTAGGCCTAATGAAAGAGAATACTGCACAGTCAAGGGTATGTTCTTAACCCTTTATTATTATGTAATTTTTTTTACATCTGTTTTTGTTATTGCAAGAATATGTTCTATACATTGCACACCCATTGCTTTGAAATGGAAACTATGATGTCCGCCTAATGCACACTTTGTTTATTTGCTAACACCTTCCCTTCTCCTCTTCTTTTTTGTCTTTATTTTAGTGACTTAGAAAACCATCTGAATCTGCAGTCCTTCCTGAAATTGTAGTACCATCCATCAGTGGTGGTTTCTGTAGATTTTTCTAGGTGGTTCAAAGGAACCAAAAAAAAAAAAAAAAAAAAAAAAAGAAAAAAAAAAAAAAAACCATGAAATAGACGGGGGTAGCAAAATAACTGCTGTACAGAAATATTACATTCAAAACAGACATTCAACCTTGCATTAATTCACAGCAAGCTGAAAATTTGCATAAATGTTTGGGATACCAATACAGTTAAATTGTGAAAAGTCCCCATCAATCCCGAGTATGCAAAAATTTTTACACAAGGTCAAGGTAAAAATATTTTTTCTTCACAAAAAGTTAGTTTTATGATCAAAATAGGTAAACACTCAACTATTCTTGTCTGAGCTATCTACAAAAGCTGTTCTGATACTTTTTCTCCTAATATTTACCGTTCTGAGAAAAAGCCATTTTAATGTTTTACTCTTAATTATATGCACTCATTTCCATGCTACCTATGAGGTACTGTACTTGGCGCAGTTTTTTTAATGTGGCGTCCCCCATAGGCCTACTCCATGATCTACTTTATTGCTTTAATGGAATCTCGGGACTTATTCAATAATCTTCTTATTTTACATCCCCCTGAGTTGATGTAAATTGTTGAAATAGCGAGCTCAAAAGTACCACAAAATTTAATGCAATTCATAATTTTAGAGGGCATGTAATGTTCTTTGCGAATCTTATCATTGTGCCTTTCAACTGTCAGCCCATAAGCACTTCTCAAGTTATGTGTAATATCATGTTTACCTAAGAGGTTGTGCTCTAGCTTCACAGTCATACGTGATGCAGAAAGCACATCTTTCTTTATTTTCTGTGTTAAATGTCAAAGATCGTCAATGCCTTTTATACATCCAAGTTATTACACATCCAGAATTTTCTTTGACAAACATGAAAAACAGTAAAATTTGTTTGTAATTTCACAACCACACATTCAATTGTTTCTCCCATAAATGTCTTTTCTTTTTTTTTTTTTTTACTAACTTGATGTCGGGTACTGGTGTCCCTAGGTCCTTGATACGAAGCTTGTCTTAAAGTGAAAGGGAAGAGAAATTAGTCTCTCTTAGCTTCTGCACTATATTATCATACAATATAACTTCACAATTAACTAAGTATGAGACTGACAACTCACGTCTTCAGACCCACAACTGCGTATCGAATCCTCGCACTATTGTGCACGACCAGCTGTAAAGGCTGTTGGCTGAAGAACTGGGGAGGAAGAGAAACTGCACGCTAGCGAGGTGCGGCAGCAGGGGGGAAGAGGAGGTTTTAGCGGATACACCATTGAGCTGTTCTCTGATGCTCATCATAGGGGACCCCCCCTGATCCCTGCTCCCTTCTTCCCCTTCGCCATGGAACTCACTGGTTGGAAAGCGGTTTTCGGGAGTGCAGAACTTGACTTTGCACTAAGGCTGCAGCAGGTCAAGTAGAGCTGACCGCCAGTTTCGAACTTGACAGCATATGTCAGAGAGAGGTTCATATATATTACTAAATAATTATCTGTCAAGAAGGCGAGAGAGTAGATTATTTCAAGTTTAACAGCATTGTATACTATGAAGTTCTCTCTGAGGCAAAAATTTCTGTGGAGGTTCATTGCACCATAGATGAACCGCCTCTTCCATCTATAAAGCATTGACCCATTGCATTGTAGAGAATGCGGAATTGCCTGTTTCAAGCATAGTCAATGTGGTGTGTATGAAATCACTTACTACACCCACAAAGATATCCTAATAACACATACAATATTTTACAGGGCTGTATAATGAAACTAACAGGACAACTTTGGCAATTGGGAAACAGGTTGGCTGCAATCTGAATAATGAATCCCAGCAGTAAAAATAAATAAATAAACTCCTTAAGATTGAATTGACAATTTCACTTCACTGATTCTTTGTGTGTGTCAGGAGGAATGATTAATATTAAGGGGTATGGAAGGAACAGACATTCAAAACAAAATTGTATATTCAACTTACATTCTATAATGCATTACCTTATTTCAATACAAGTTTTCTCCCAGGGGACCGACAGCTCTTTTGTGGGTACGTGTGTGGCGCGCACAGGGCACCGAGCCGAAGCAGCCTTTTTTCTGCCCCAGGCTGCTTCACTTTCCCTCCCGGTTTATGCCTTCGCCCAGAGATGGGCGTCCTTTGCGAGTTAAGGTGGTTTATTGTCGTAGTTTCTCTTATTCATTGGTTTCTTCCTTTCTTCACCTTTGCTTCTGTCTTTCTCTCCTTGCTGTACTCTCCTAGCCTTCTTCTTCTCCTCATTAGTCTCCGCTTCGGCGTTTGAGACATTTCTTTCTCTTCACTTCCTCTCTTCTTCTTTTTTCCTCCATATGCGTGTCTGAAGGCCGACCCACGTATTATCATGCATAGCAGGTGATGGGGTAACGCGTAATTCCCCACCCCGGGTAGACGAGTAGGGCACATACGTACCCCTGGTAAAGGCCAGGCCCAGGGAGGGGTGATTACCCGAGCTGGTACCTTCCGAACATGCCAATTGGTCCCTCCGTCAGTTCTCGGGAGGTGTGACCTGAGGTGTGAACAATCACCTAAGGCAGGTATGCCCTTGGAGAGGGCCCCCACTAGGAAGGAGCGCACCATCGAAGACGCCGGTAATCACGGGGGGGACTTCCGCAATGACTTCCTTTTCTTATTCTGTGACGTTGACCCAGAAACAAAAGATAGATTCGTCTCAGCAAAAGAAAACTCTGTCTAATCTTCCTAAATTTCTTGTTGTCTCTCGAACCGACGGTAAAGATTTCAATTCTGTAAATCCTTACGTCGTTCAGAAAGGTGTTGATGCAATTGCTGGCCCTGTTAAAACCTGTTCGCGTCAGCGCAATGGCACATTGTTGCTGGAAGCGGACAGTGCCTTCCATGCCCAAAAACTGATACGGACTACATTGTTACCCACTTTTCCTGTCAAGGTAGAAGCGCATCGCATGCTCAACTCGTCACGGGGAATAGTTTTTACGAGATCTCTTATTTGACGGGTTGTCTGACGAAGACATACAAACCTATATGTCCAATCAGGGTGTAACAGCCGTCCATAGGATGTTGAAAAAGGTAGATAACCAGCTGACACCAACTCGTACTGTGTTTTTGACATTCAACAGAGTTGAACTCCCGTCGAAGGTCAAAGCAGGGTATGAAGTCATCTCCGTCCGCCCTTATGTACCTAACCCAATGCGCTGTTTTCAATGCCACAGATACAACCACACCTGTCAATCTTGCCCTAATGCAGCAAAATGTGTCACTTTCAGCGTTTGGTGCGCCCAGTACTAGAAGAGTTTCAGGGAGCCTCTATTTTCTACACTGATGGCTCGAAAACAGCGGGCCACTCCGGATATGCGTTTACATCTCCTGTTGGGGCGGAATGCCATTCTCTGCCAGAGGCATGCAGTGTGTTCACGGCAGAGCTGATGGCGATTTATAGAGCCCTCTGTTTTATTAAACAGAATGCCGTGGAACTTCGTTTAATCTGTGTTGACTCCATGAGCAGTCTGCAGGCAATTGATTGATGTTTCCCCTCCCATCCTTTAGTTATTTCCATCCATGATCTCCTTACTGACCTCTATCGGGCTGCCTGCTCCATTACCTTTCTCTGGGTGCCACGCCATGTTGGTATTACAGGGAATGAAGAGGCTGACCGGTTGGCTCGATCAGCAATTACTCGCTGCCCACCTCCCATTCTAATTCCGGGTGCAGATCAAATCTTTGTTTCACTCCTCATGGGATAGCAGTTGGAAAGCTACTGCCCCTTCCCATAAACTCCCCACCGTCAAAGATAAGACTGCAGCTTGGAGTTCATCTTTACGCCCTTCTTGGAGAGAATCGACTGTCCTCTGTCGCCTCCGTATTGGACACTGCTGGCTGACCCATGGATTTCTTTTACACAATGACAATCCACCACATTGTGATTGTGGTGCCGTACAATCTGTGTCTTATATTCTGGTTGAATGTCCTCTCCATTTGACACTTCGTGGCGACTATGGCCTACTGCCTTCGTTGCCTCTAGTTTTGGCGGATGACCCACGGATGATTGATCATGTCCTTGCCTTCCTCCGTGAAAGTAGGTTTTATTCTCAGCTCTAGGACTCGCTTGGTCGGGGTGGGTGGGTTTGTGACTCTTGGCTGTTTGCGGGGTTTAGAGCCTTCTCCCCCCCAGTCCCCCACTCTTTTACTTTTAACGTCGTTTTGTTTCTCCCTACTCTGAAGCTGTGATCTGTTGAGCACTGTGCCGTTACTAACTTGTTGTTTAGAAAGTTGTCATCGCTTCCGGAGCTAAGGGAGTGGACACTGTAGCTTTCGCTACCCAAAGTTGGTTTTAGTCTTGTTGGTGAAATGATTTTAATTCCTAGTGGAATGATATTTTAGCTTTCCCACATTTTTCGTTGGGTTCTCTGGCATGTACAATTCAGAGTTAAAGGGACTGATGACCTTGTTGTTTGGTCCCTCATGTACCTCAAAACACACACACACCACACCACACACACACACACACACACACACACACACACACACACACACAGGTGTCTGAGTAAATTCAGGTCGTCTCCTTTTCTACGCTTTCCTTTTCCTACTGGTCCTTCCCTCCTTTCACTATTTTTTTTTTTTTTTTTTTTTTTTTTTTTTTTTTTTTTTTTTTTTTTTTGCTTATTCTTCTTACTCTGTTGTTCCTACCTTGGAGCCATCTATATCATCTCTGCTTCGGCGTTTGAGATTCTCCCTTTTCTATCTTTCTCTTTCCATCCTATACCCTTCTTCCTTCCTCCCTGTGCGTGTCTGAAGGCCGACCCACGCATTCCCATGCGTAGCAGGTGACGGGGTAACGCGTAATTCCCCGCCCCGGGTAGACAAGTAGGGCACGTACGTACACCCTGGTAAAGGCCAGGCCCAGGGAGGGGTGATTACCCTAGCTGGTACCTTCCGACCATGCCGATTGGTCCCTCCATCCGTTTCTCGGGAGGTGTGACCTAAGCTGTGAACAATCACCTAAGGCGGGGTAGCCCTCAGTGAGGGTCCCCATTAGGAAGGAGCTGGTAATCATGGGGGACACTTCCGCAATGACCTCTCTCTTCCTTTCTGACTTCAACCCAAAAACGAAAGTTGGATGCTCCTCAAACTAAAAAAATACTACCTAACGTTCCTAAGTTTCTCATTGTTACTTGTACTGATGGTCATGATTTCTCTAAGGTCAATCCCTTCATTATTCAGAAGGGTTTAGATGGTATTGCAGGTCCGTTGAAGAAATGTTCTCGACAACGTAATGGGAGTTTACTGTTAGAAACAGATAATGCCTTTGAGGCTGAAAAACTGATCCGCACCACCCTTTTGCACACCTTTCCGGTTAAAGTCGAAGCCCACCGTACCCTTAACTCGTCACATGGGGTGGTCTACTCTCGATCCCTCAATGGGTTATCAGACAAAAAAATGAAGGACTACTTGACTGATAAGGGCGTCATAGCTGTCCATAGGGTTATGAAAAAGGTTGATACAGATTTGATACCAACCCAAACCGTATTTTTGACATTTGATAAGGTGGATCTCCCTTCCAAAATCAAAGCAGACTACGAAATCATATCAGTTCGCCCCTATATCCCGAATCTCACACGTTGTTACCAGTTCCACAGGTATAATCATACCCGTGAGTCTTGCCCTCATGCAGCCAAATGCGTCATCTGCGGCAGAGACGCTCATGAGGGGGACTGTCCACCTCCATCCCCTCGCTGCATCAACTGCATGGGCGACCATGCTGCTTCATCCAGAGACTGCCCTGTTTACGAGGAGGAGTGGGTAATCCAAGAAATAAGAGTACGCGAAAAAGTTTCAACCTCTGCTGCGCGGAAGATAATAGCCGGTCGAAAGCCCGCTGAGCTCCCAGCGGGTAAATACAACGCTGTCCTTGCCTCTACTTGTCCTACTAAGGAGGTTGGCACACAAACGTGTGACCTAACTTTTAGCGACATGGTTGTCAAATCGGCCAGCCCAAAGATTGCCCGATCAACCTCTCCACTCACTTCCTCTCACCAAAAAAACACAGTTATCAGCAGCTCCTCCCAAATCACGGGCGTCTAAATCGGATGCCTGGACTTCCAAGAAAGAGTCTGTCCGTGAAGATTTTTTAAGATCTGAGCCTGCACAACCTAGGTATGCACACACATCTCATTGTCATTCCTCTAAGAAGGCAAACAGGAAAAAAGAGTTCCTCTCCTTCCCCACCACGGCATGACTCGACTGTCACACCATCTAGCAGTGGCACCACTAGGTCTTCCTCTGTCTCGCCGGGGTGCGCTACTGCTAGCCGATCATCCGGCCCTTTACTGGCAAAGAAAGATGCCTCTGCCGATAAATCCAGGCAGGCGGCAGAAACTCCAGATGAAGTGATGGATCATGACCCTTTACCTGTAGATTCCTTCACTCACCTTGTGGATCTCCTTCAATGGAATATTTGCGGCAATTTCCAACAGAGAAGAATTGAAACTACTACTCAGATTGCTCCGTCCATTCGTGGTTGGACTTCAAGAAACGAAGTTACACCCATGCGACGTCATAGTTTTTTCACAATATACCTCAGCGCACTGTAACCTGCCCCCTGTGGAGGGTATTGCAGCCCATGGAGGGGTTATGTTGCTAATTAGGGATGACATCTACTACCATCCTATTCCACTTCACACTCAACTACAGGCAGTTGCCGTCCACATCATTCATCCCACCTTTTCCTTCTACCTTTGTAACATCTATACCCCATCGTCTTCTGCCTTTACTAGGGCAGATGTGCCGCACCTCGTTGCTCAACTTCCTTCCCCCTTTTTGTTGATAGGCAATTTCAATGCCCACCACCCCCTATGGGATTCTCCGTCCTCTTGCCAGAGACGCTCCCTTTTAGCGGACATTCTCAACCATCTTAATCTTGTCTGCCTAAACACAGGTGCACCCACCTTTCTTTCAGACTCGACGCATACCTACTCTCACTTGGACCTCTCGATATGTACTGCTCAACTTGCACGTCAGTTTGAGTGGTATGCTCTCTCTGATACGTACTCAAGCGACCATTTCCCCTGTATAATTCATCTCCTTCATCATACCCTACCTCCGGGTTTTACTAGTTGGAACATCTCGAAAGCTGGCTGGGGACTGTTCTCCTCCATGGCGGTTTTCCATGATGGGAACTTCCCCATCTGTGACAGTCAGGTCGAATACCTCACGGAAGTCATTCTCAATGCTGCCGAATATTCCATTCCATGTACTTCGTCTTCTTCACATCAAGTTGCAATCCCCTGGTGGACTGCGGCATGTTGCGATACTATTAGAGCCCGGAGATGTGCTCTATACACCTTCCGCCGCCACCCAACGCCACGCTCCATACATGGAGGTTTTGTGGCCGCCTCCCCATTTTTACTAGATCGAAGGTTCCGGGTACGAGTGGGCTCCCTTTTGTCGGACACCTATCGCCAGGGGAATGGGGTGCCACAAGGATCTGTGTTGAGCGTGGCACTTTTCGCCATACCACCAACCCAATTATGGATTGTCTTCCGGCTGACGTCTCTGGCTCCCTTTTTGTGGACGACTTTGCGATTTACTGCAGTGTCCAGAGAACGCATCTCCTGGAACACTGTCATCTGCATTGTCTCGACCGTCTTGACTCTTGGAGTGTCACCAATGGCTTCTGGTTCTCCAGTGAGAAAACAGTCTGTATAAATTTCAGGAGATACAAAGAGTTCCTTCCACTGTCTCTCCATCTTGACCCCATTACTCTGCCTTTCATGGAGACGACGAAGTTTTTAGGGCTAATATTGGACAGGAAACTCTGCTTGTCCCCGAATGTGTCCTATCTGGCTGGCCGGTGTACTCGTTCCCTTAATGTCCTCCGCATTCTTAGTGGCACATCATGGGAAGCGGATCGAACCGTCCTACTTCACCTCTACCGGTCCTCTGTCCGCTCAAAATTGGATTACGGAAGCTTCATTTACTCTTCCGCACGGTCATCCATTTTATGCCGCCTAAACTCGATTCACCATCAGAGATTATAGAGGTTATAGAGCTTTTTACACAAGCCCTATTGACAGCCTCTATGCCGAAGCTGCCGATTTACCTTTACCCTATCGACACAACATGTTACTCTGTCGGTATGCATGCCGTTTGCTTTCAATGCCTCACCATCCTTACTATCCTTCTTTAACAACTCCCTTGATAGCCAATTGCTCCCTCCTGGAGTCCGTTTTCGTCGCTTGCTTCGGCAGCTCGAATTTACTCTCCCTTCCACATTTCAAATAGGTAAAAGCCCAGTGCCACCTTGCCTTCAGGCTCAAGTTCGCGTTCACCTCGAACTCACCTCACTCCCGAAGAAGAGTACTTCGGATGCTTTTTACTGCTCGTGGTTTCTTGAACTTCATGCACGGCTTGAAAATTCTGTTTTCATATATACGGATGGCTCAAAGACCAATGAAGGTGTTGGACGTGCGTTTGTCGTCGGAGATGACTGTTTTCATTACAGGCTTAATACCCACTGCTCGAATTTCACAGCAGAGCTTATTGCCCTCTATCAGCCTGTACTATTTATCCGCCAACACCGTTATCCTTCCTATGTGATCTGCTCTGACTCCCTCAGCGCCATCCAGAGTCTGAGCGACCCCTTTTCGGCCCATCCTGTTGTGCACCAAATCAACCGCTCCCCTGAGTTATTAGCTGCCGACGGCCCTCGTGTTCACCTCCTGTGGGTACCTGGCCACGCAGGCTTGCCTGCTAACGAGGCTACTGATGCCACTGCCAAGGCTTGACTCTCTTACCTCGGACAGCTACGTACTGTGCCCCATCGCATGATATTCAAGGGGCTCTTTCCCGGCGCGTTGTATTGTCGTGACATAATGTGTGGTCTTCGTTTAGAAATAATAAGCTTCGGACCATTAAACCGCTTCCAGTGGCTTGGATGACCTCGTCATGCCGCTCGCGCCGAGAAGAGATCATCTTGGCCCGGTTGCGGATCGGACATTGCCGGTTCAGCCACTGCCACTTGCTCACTAGTGACTCCGCACCATATGTTCCTGTGGCCACCCACAGTCGGTGCGCTATGTTTTATTTTCGTGTTCCAATTTTACTCTTGTTCGGCTTGCGCTACATCTGCCAGACACACTGGAAGAAATTTTAGCTGACGACGCGCGGGCTGTTGCTCGAGTATTGAATTTTATCAACTTGACCAATTTGTCAGAGAACATTTAGCTCTTCCCTTTGTTGTTTTTGTTATTCTATGTTTTTAGCTGTTTTTATATAGTCTTATTATCCTTGGGTATATCCCAGTTTTGATTCGGGCGCTAATGACCTCAGCAGTTGTGCACCCTAAACCACAAAAAACAACAACAACAATAACAACAACCCTCACATTACGACTTATCTTAGAAGATAGATTAAGGAAAGGGAAACCTATGTTTTTAGCGTTTTTGGGTCTGGAGAAAGCTATTGACTGGAATACACTCTTCCAAATTCTGAAGGTAGCAGGGGTAAAATATAGGGAGCGAAGAGTTATATTCAACTGGTACAAAAACCAGACAGCAATTACTCAAAGGGCATGAAAGGGTCACAGTGGTTGGGAAGGGAGTAAGACAGGGTTGGAGCCTTTTGACACTGTTGTTCAGTCTGAACATTCAGCGAGCAAGTTGCTATACTATTTCTCCTTCTGTACTGCATGCTTATCTTTCTACAATTTCTTTTTCCTTATGCTTTTACATTAGATGGTCTTTTGGTGCTGAACAAGCTTGGCCTTGGTTGATGGCTTTAAGCTGTTTTTATCTTTTTTCCCTGCTATCTTTAAATATTTTTCAGTATATAGTCCCCATTTTGGGTTTGACCTACTGCTGTGATTCCAAATTTTGCAGAAGAGCAGATTGTGGAGGGACCCTAAACAGTACCCATCATGTTTTGAGGAGACAGGCTGGGTGTCGCCATGTTCGTGTGCAGTGATAGCACCCAAGGAAGTTAAAATATAGGGAGATGCCTTTATGCTGAAAATGTGAAGCCTGCCTCCGCCATGTTGCTGTGTCTTGGAGGAGTTTTTGTACTGTAAAGCTCATATTTTATGCCACTTAAAACAGAAATAATACATCTGACAGTTTTTCCTTGACCTACAGCATGTTAAAAGCTTGAAAATTGATGTTAAAAATTAATTTTCAAATATCTTAAAATGAGTATTTATCAAGGAAAATATATTGTTTGAAAGCACATACTTTGCACCGATTGTCAATTCAATGTATTAACAGCAAGAGGGTTGATTTAACGCATAATTTAAACAGAGAAACATACCATAACTCACCGAGCTGGAGGACAGGCTTCAACGGATGTAGGTGCTCAGCATAGATAATGCCATCTCCCTTTATTTAACCATCTTGGTAGCGCCCACATCACACAGGGATTCAATTAGCTGGAGACTCTCCATCTGTGCCGGCGAATTTGTGTCTTTTGTGACTAGGGCATATGCAATGTGCAAATAACGAATGTGTGAAGTGGATAAGACTTCAAAGTGTAAAAGTATGTATCGCGATGAGAAGCGGACTGTACCTAGATTTCATGGAGTGTTGATGTTGGTAGCGGTTGTACGGCAGGTAGCCGAATGTTCTAGGGATGTGGAACATGGAATGGTACTCTCTACTTCTGCTAACAAATTACAGGGGGAAACTACGAATTTGTGGAGATCCTCAGTGCAAGCCTCCCCCAGGACTCCATTGTACCTTGCTGGGTCGGCATCAGCTATAAATGGCTGACTCATTGCAAAGCCCCCCCCCCTCTCCCTACTGTTGTTTTGGTTGATGGTGGACCACATTTTATTGGACTATGCCAATCTTTCTGGCTTGCAGCAGACTTTTAATTATTTGGAATCACTTCTTCTGGAGTTCCTGAGTTCCTGATCTTCTGACATCATTCTGTTTTCTTCATAAGAGGGTTTATATCATTCCATCTTAGAATTAGCACTTCAGCCTGATGGCCCACTGAGGGATTGGCAGAACACCTTGTTGCCCTCACTGGGCTGCTGCTGACTGGGCTCATTGAGGTATCCCAACTCTCACCCTGCCAGCTGCTTTACTGTTTTGTGTCCACATCTCTCATGAAGTGTTCTTCTCTCCCTTCCCCCTCCCCCTTTTCTGGGTATTATTGAGTGGGGTGGCAACTGAGGGTATAATGATTATTATTATTATTATTATTATTATTATTATGTGTGAGAGGATTTCTCTTTGTATGTAGTTATAACTTGGCTGCTCCAGGTGGTCTGATGACTAAAAATTTTTAGACCCTTTTATCACCGAACCAACCAACTCATAGTCCCCATGTGCCGTTTGTGAAGAAGTTGGACTAATTGTTGCAGAGTCAAATTTCAAAATTGTTCTCTTAAGTTTCACACAGGGTTTTAAGAGTGCAAAGTTGCTATTTTCGTCATGTCCCATGTAAGTTCTGAGCTTGTCCATTTGTCATATCAACTGTACGGACCTGTATAGTTCTTACTACATAAGTTTTTTTGGATTACAAAATATGAAATGTTATACTTTGGAAAACTGAATAGGATAGATATTGACAGGTGCACACAAAAAAGGCAGATGTAATAGCCTTCAGATTAATCCTTTTCCAAGCTTGTGTACAAAAGACACACACACACACACACACACACACACACACACACACACACACACGCACACACACACACACACACACACACACACACAAAGTTTAGAGCTACAAGTATACAAGATTTCCAGTTGAGCCATGTCTGACGGTGGAAATGATAGGCCTAATGCTCAATACTTAATTCTTTTTTATAGTAATTCTACGTCTCCTAATTCTCCAAATGATACTAGCATGCCCATTAAACTAAGGTGGACATACTTAATGTATGTTTATGAGAAAATGACCAGATATTTTTTGTGGTTATGGGTCTGTCAGCTGCATTAATCTCAGTGGCTACCACTGTAAAAGATTTCGTGCAGCTAACTAACAGACTACTTAGTGCCTTATGATTGAAATTAATGAGCCAGTCTTCACAATTAGCTATGCAAGACTGCATTCCTGCCAGCCAGATCAAAAAAATATATATCTGTTGTGTTTTAGTTTGGTGAGATCTCCTACATTTGACAAGTAACACAAATATGAACACTGTACAATCTTACCATTCCTGTAGGCAGTCCACCAAAATCTTTATAAAAAGAAATATAATCATATTTTGTTGTACAGACTTAATCAGTAGTTTGGGCTTGTCATTGTGTAACATATTGTGGACAAAGTTGTTATTTTTGTTAATTTCACTAAAATTTTTGCTTCCGCCAGCTGTGATTCAGCTTATATCTAAAATTTGATAATTTAACTGAATTATGTTTCAGAAATAAGGATGAAAACGAACTAGATTTGGAAGATTTAGATGATGATGACGATTCAACAAAGAAGAAGAAGGTAAAGAAGGAGAAGAAAAAACAGAAATATGGTGGTGATCATGAGACTGATAGTGATGAAGATGAATCAGCAAAAAAGAAGAAGGTAAAAAAGGAGAAGAAGAAGCAGAAGGATGAAGATGATGACCATGAGGCAGATAGTGTTCAGAAAAAACTGGAGAACCTACATATCGATACGGAACATGGAGGGAAAAAGCAGTCGAAGGTATAAAGTTTTAGGACATTGGAGTCCATCAAAGTGATGGTTGTTGTTCAAGCTATTGAAGAGTTATCTGGAAATTAATATTAAAACTGATTCTTTTGAGTGGTTCTATTTGGTTCATCGTTATTTAATCATTTACATGTCATCGTTTTGTGTGCTTTATTTTATTACTGCGGCAAAGTGGCTGAGCCCATTGAGGCGCTATGCTCCGGTGCTGTCTTTAGTATAAGTCAGTTTATAAGTAGTTTGTAAGTGTAGGGATTGATGACCCCACAGTTAAGTCCCATAAACTTAACAAACATTTGAACATTTTTTTATATTTTATTTCTTACCTTTTGGTTAACTGTATTTGGAGCCAGGAATGATAGTGGCAGAGTTCAGGCTTCTTCAATGCAACTATCTCGTACATCGTCCAAAAGATAATGTGCGATCAGTAATATTCTTTTAGGTCATCTGTAGAACAATGCAAGCCTTAATGTGATTTCGGTGAGCTATTTAGTGAATTTTACTCCATTTTGACATTGAAGTCAGTCTGTCCCAAGACATGTTTCTATTGGACTGCCGTGTTCAGCTGCTGTGGCCAGACCATGGTACTTTCCAATACGAGAGGAGCAACCAGTGGTGGGAGTGACGAGGCAGCAAAACTTCAGCTTTCATTTTGCTGTCTTCTGTCACCATCCTTAATTGTGTGACTGAATAAAGCCCTTTGACCTGCTTACTGACTTCACATAGGACCAAAATTTTCTTGATAATGTTTTTCTGAGCTATGACAGTGGTAGCTATTGTATGCTTCACACATAGATCATTGTAATGATGTGGGAATCTTTACTAACTTTTGCTTGTCAAGATTTGCTGGGTCTTTTTTGAAGAGTGAGAAACTGCCTATGCTTTCTCACCATTTTTCGAATATTATTATTAAACTATGGTGGATATTTTCCAACCTTAATCGATGTTACTTCCTGGCAGATTAAAATTGTGTGCCGGAACTGGGACTCGAACCTGTGACCTTTGCCTTTTGCGGGCAAGTGCTCTACCGACTGAGATATCCCGACACTACTCACGATGCTGCCTCACAACTTTACTTCCGCCAGTACCTTGCCTCCTACTTTTCAAACTTCATAGAAGCTCTCCTGCGAACCTTGCAAGACTAGCACTCCTGGAGGAAAGGACATGGTGGAGACATGGCTTAGCCACTGCCTGAGGGATGTTTCCAGACTGAAACTTTCACTCTGCAGCAGATTGTGCGCTGATATGAAACTTTCTGGCCATCTGAAGATGGCTTCTGAACCCAAGAAAGAGGCACCATCGGTGGTGACATGTGACACAACTTGTAGATGAATGTAGCCTGCATCTCGCATGAGGTCTCCAGCAGACATACAGAGTTTGCATCAGCATTATTTCTGGCCATCCACAATGGGGATGGGAGGGAAAAGAGGGCAGAGCCAACTTAGCATTACCTGAAGCTCTTGCACCTCCCTGCCAGAGATGCAGGTGCAGACCCTACAGGAGTAAAGTAAATAACGTGTAGTGGCAGTAGTGCTCCCTTATCCTTGGTGGCTGCAGACTCAGACCTGGAACCAAACTTGGGCTGGAAATGATTATGAACCAGAAGAGTGCAACCTTCTTTGTATGCTGCCAGAGCGTTATTGTGGTTTGGGAGGAATGGTGATATGATATAGACCCTAGAACTAGCACTTGGGGGTGAGTCTGAGCCATCCCCAGGCAATGCTAGAATCCATTATGTTTGGTACTAGTTCTTGAGGGTGGGAGAACCATACTCAGATGGAAAAAAAAGAACCGCATGAACACTATAATGAGAATAGATTGCAACTCATTGTAAAGACATTCTGAGTCTCAGACAAGTGTTCAGAAAAAACCAATCACATTCGCCCAACTAAAGCTTTCAGTATCAGCCTTCATAAAAATACACACACACACACACACACACACACACACACACACCACACACACACACAAATAATAATAACAATAAAAATGACAGCATATTTGCAGTGATAAGAACTATGAGGCGGGTTTTTTTAAGTAAGTACCGTTTTGAAATTAAAAAAAGATGTTCTAAGATATCACAATTAATTTATTTTTACATGAAAGCCTGTACCTTAATGTACTTTCCTACATAATTTCCGTCAATATTGAGGCACTTGTCATAAAGTTGTACCAGTTTCTGAATATCCCCTCCCCCCTCGTGGTAGTCTGCTGCCTGACATGTTAACCACTGCATCACAACTGTTTTGTCTTCGTCATGGTCTTGCTCGGTCACAATGTCATACAAAATACTAAGAGAAACATTAGGGAAGTCATCATGCAAGGAGGAAATCCTAAAGTATCTGTTTTCTCTCACCTTATTGTCCACTTCCTGCACCAAATTTTTGTTAACGACCAAAGGATGTCCACTCTGTTGTTTATCATGCACATTTGTGTGACCTTCTTTAAATGCTCTCACCCACTTTATCATTCCAGCACTTATAATGTTTTCTCCATAAACTGCACAGATCTCATGATGAATATAGATCATTTTTGGGCCTTTAGCAGCAAGAAATCTTACAACAGCCTGTACTTCACAGTCGGCGGGACTCACGATTATCGGAGGCATCTTTAACACTCAGTACACAATGCAAACAAGGAAGAATCAGACTGTAATGGCGTCAATGCGTAGACAACAGATGTAGGTACCCAGCGAGCAAACAATTATTGAGATATTTTAGCACGTCTTTTTTTAATTTCAAAATGGTACTTACTTTAAAAATGCCTCTTATTTTGTCCAATATGTTTATGGTCTAACAAAAAGGCTTTCACAGCCACTATCACTCATCACCCATAACTAGTCTGCTATCAGATTTTCCTATGCTACATTCTCACACGCCCCCAATTCTTAACTCAAGCCCAAATAACTAGCCCAAGTCCACACTAGACTAGAATTATGGAACGGCATAACCTTAATCATGATCAGTGGAATAAGCACCAATCTAAAACCCTGGTGCAAGACCTCTTTCTAATCCCCAAGATTTATCTTGCCCCAGTAGAGGCTGGGCTATCTGTGAAAGCAGTTATTTCATTTACCAGTTCTGATGCAATGGCCATCTAGCTTGTTATGTAGGTATGACACTAACCAGCTGCCCGGCAGAATGAATGACCAGTGCCAAACTGTTGCTAAGACCAAGTTGTACCAGCCTGTGGCATGATATGCAGCTGAGAAAAATGTTTGATTTCAGTGGCCATTTGGACAGTTTCCTCCAATACTGGCTTTTCTGAAATTGAAGTTATCTTTAATACCTTCTCTGGTCTTCAAATTACCCTGCTCACCTTATATAACCTACTGGTTCCACACCCTCCATCCAACGGTTGCTTTTCTCTCTGTCCTGTCATCACCAAATTCAATCATTTTTACTGTCCCCCTCCTCTCTGCTCCTCCCCTTTGTACTTTGCATGCTCCCCACCCCAACTAACCTCCATCCCCCTCACATTGTCTTTCGAAGTTACGATCTCACATCCTTATTCATCCATGGAATCCTTGCAAGCTACATGGAGATACCATTGGTGACTCTATGACTCTACCCTCTTGCTCTGCTCCTCACCCCTCTGCTCCCCCCTGCTCCTCACCCCTCTGCTCCCCCCTGCTCCTCACCCCCCTGCTCCCCTCTGCTCCCCTCTGCTCCCCCCTTCTCCTCACCCCTCTGCTCCCCCCTTCTCCTCACCCCTCTGCTCCCCCCTGTTCCCCCCTGCTCCTCACCCCTCTGCTCCCCCCCTGCTCCTCACCCCTCTGCTCCCCCCCTGCTCCTCACCCCTCTGCTCCCCCCCTGCTCCTCACCCCTCTGCTCCCCCCCTGCTCCTCACCCCTCTGCTCCCCCCCTGCTCCTCACCCCTCTGCTCCCCCCTGCTCCTCACCCCTCTGCTCCCCCCTGCTCCTCACCCCTCTGCTCCCCCTGCTCCTCACCCCTCTGCTCCCCCCTGCTCCTCACCCCTCTGCTCCCCCCTGCTCCTCACCCCTCTGCTCCCCCCTGCTCCTCACCCCTCTGCTCCCCCCTGCTCCTCACCCCTCTGCTCCCCCCTGCTCCTCACCCCTCTACTCCCCCCTGCTCCTCACCCCTCTACTCCCCCCTGCTCCTCACCCCTCTGCTCCCCCCTGCTCCTCACCCCTCTGCTCCCCCCTGCTCCTCACCCCTCTGCTCCCCCCTGCTCCTCACCCCTCTGCTCCCCCCTGCTCCTCACCCCTCTGCTCCCCCTGCTCCTCACCCCTCTGCTCGCCCCTGCTCCTCACCCCTCTGCTCCCCCTGCTCCTCACCCCTCTGCTCCCCCTGCTCCTCACCCCTCTGCTCCCCCCTGCTCCTCACCCCTCTGCTCCTCACCCCTCTGCTCCCCCCTGCTCCTCACCCCTCTGCTCCTCACCCCTCTGCTCTTCACCCCTCTGCTCCTCACCCCTCTGCTCTTCACCCCTCTGCTCTTCACCCCTCTGCTCTTCACCCCTCTGCTCTTCACCCCTCTGCTCTTCACCCCTCTGCTCCTCACCCCCCTGCTCCTCACCCCTCTGCTCCCCCTGCTCCTCACCCCTCTGCTCCCCCTGCTCCTCACCCCTCTGCTCCCCCTGCTCCTCACCCCTCTGCTCCCCCCTGCTCCTCACCCCCCTGCTCCCCCCTGCTCCTCACCCCTCTGCTCCTCACCCCTCTGCTCCTCACCCCTCTGCTCCTCACCCCTCTGCTCCCCCCTGCTCCCCACCCCTCTGCTCCCCCCTGCTCCCCACCCCTCTGCTCCCCCCTGCTCCCCACCCCTCTGCTCCCCCTGCTCCTCACCCCTCTGCTCCCCCCTGCTCCTCACCCCCCTGCTCCTCACCCCCCTGCTCCTCACCCCCTGCTCCTCACCCCCTGCTCCCCCCTGCTCCTCACCCCCTGCTCCCCACCCCTCTGCTCCCCCTGCTCCTGCCCCCTCTGCTGCTGCTCCTGCCCCCCTCTGCTGCTGCTCCTGCCCCCCTCTGCTGCTGCTCCTGCCCCCCTCTGCTGCTGCTCCTGCCCCCCTCTGCTGCTGCTCCTGCCCCCTCTGCTGCTGCTCCTGCCCCCCCTCTCTACTGCTCCTGCCCCCCCTCTCTACTGCTCCTGCCCCCCCTCTCTACTGCTCCTGCCCCCCTCTCTACTGCTCCTGCCCCCCCCTCTCTACTGCTCCTGCCCCCCTCTCTGCTGCTCCTGCCCCCCCTCCCTCTGCTGCTCCTGCCCCCCCTCCCTCTGCTGCTCCTGCCCCCCTCCCTCTGCTGCTCCTGCCCCCCTCCCTCTGCTGCTCCTGCCCCCCTCCCTCTGCTGCTCCTGCCCCCCTCCCTCTGCTGCTCCTGCCCCCCTCCCTCTGCTGCTCCTGCCCCCCTCCCTCTGCTGCTCCTGCCCCCCTCCCTCTGCTGCTCCTGCCCCCCCTCCCTCTGCTGCTCCTGCCCCCCCTCTGCTGCTCTTGCCCCCCCCTGCTACCCCTGCCCCTCCCCCACCTCTGCTACCCCTGCCCCTCCCCCACCTCTGCTACCCCTGCCCCTCCCCCACCTCTGCTACCCCTGCCCCTCCCCCACCTCTGCTACCCCTGCCCCTCCCCCACCTCTGCTACCCCTGCCCCTCCCCCACCTCTGCTGCTCCTGCCCCTCTGCTCCTCACCCCTCTGCTCCTCACCCCCCTGCTCCCCACCCCTCTGCTCCCCCCTGCTCCCCACCCCTCTGCTCCCCCCTGCTCCCCACCCCTCTGCTCCCCCCTGCTCCCCACCCCTCTGCTCCCCCCTGCTCCTCACCCCTCTGCTCCCCCTGCTCCTCACCCCCCTGCTCCTCACCCCCTGCTCCTCACCCCCCTGCTCCTCACCCCCTGCTCCTCACCCCCCTGCTCCCCCCTGCTCCTCACCCCCTGCTCCCCACCCCTCTGCTCCCCCTGCTCCTGCCCCCCTCTGCTGCTGCTCCTGCCCCCCTCTGCTGCTGCTCCTGCCCCCCTCTGCTGCTGCTCCTGCCCCCCTCTGCTGCTGCTCCTGCCCCCCTCTGCTGCTGCTCCTGCCCCCCTCTGCTGCTGCTCCTGCCCCCCTCTGCTGCTGCTCCTGCCCCCCTCTGCTGCTGCTCCTGCCCCCCTCTGCTGCTGCTCCTGCCCCCTCTGCTGCTGCTCCTGCCCCCTCTGCTGCTGCTCCTGCCCCCTCTGCTGCTGCTCCTGCCCCCCCTCTCTGCTGCTCCTGCCCCCCCTCTCTACTGCTCCTGCCCCCCCTCTCTACTGCTCCTGCCCCCCCTCTCTACTGCTCCTGCCCCCCCTCTCTACTGCTCCTGCCCCCCCTCTCTACTGCTCCTGCCCCCCCTCCCTCTGCTGCTCCTGCCCCCCTCCCTCTGCTGCTCCTGCCCCCCTCCCTCTGCTGCTCCTGCCCCCCTCCCTCTGCTGCTCCTGCACCCTCCCTCTGCTGCTCCTGCCCCCCTCCCTCTGCTGCTCCTGCCCCCCTCCCTCTGCTGCTCCTGCCCCCCTCCCTCTGCTGCTCCTGCCCCCCCTGCTACCCCTGCCCCTCCCCCACCTCTGCTACCCCTGCCCCTCCCCCACCTCTGCTACCCCTGCCCCTCCCCCACCTCTGCTACCCCTGCCCCTCCCCCACCTCTGCTACCCCTGCCCCTCCCCCACCTCTGCTACCCCTGCCCCTCCCCCACCTCTGCTACCCCTGCCCCTCCCCTCTGCTGCTCCTGCCCCTCCCCCCTTCTGCTGCTCCTGCCCCTGCCCCCCTTCTGCCTCTCCTTTCCCTCCCCCACCTCTGCTGCCCCTGCCCCTCCCCCACCTCTGCTGCCCCTGCCCCTCCCCCACCTCTGCTGCCCCTGCCCCTTCCCCACCTCTGCTGCCCCTGCCCCTTCCCCACCTCTGCTGCCCCTGCCCCTCCCCCACCTCTGCTGCCCCTGCCCCTCCCCCACCTCTGCTGCCCCTGCCCCTCCCCCACCTCTGCTGCCCCTGCCCCTCCCCCACCTCTACACCAAGAAAGAATAGTTATTCATGTACTTCAGAGTGGTGCTCAACAAAATACAAATTAGTGTTGTTGGGCAAAATGTGTGGGTGTCCACAGATCAAACAACCGACTTAGGTGGGTAGTCTGTTACAAATGTTTTATGTGGTGTTTCTTAAGTTGATGAGCCTGGAGAAATATTTATCATATTGTTTGAAGCTGTTGGAGTGTACAAGTTAAGTCACAGTTTTCTTTGGCAATTTTATGAAGCTATTATGACTGATGTCTTGGTCAGACACAATGCTTTGCTGCTATTAATATATGGCAATTGTACATAGCTAAAGCAGTGAAGTGGATTCAGATTCTCAGCCCCAATATTTGGGATGCAGAAGAGTTGCAATCAGATGAACTTTATGTAGACAAATTTCCTGTTGCAGGGAAATCTATGTGAAAGTGACACTGTAGGTGCAAAAATTGAAGGAACAAACAGCTTGACCACTCTTCCCACCTCATGATAATGGCACCATGAAACAAAAAACCCAAAATAAATTGTTGCCTCCCATGCTCTGATTAGTTTCCTCCTATACGAAGAAACCTCTTCCACTAAAAATGCTCTCTCTGTAATAGTAATGATTCTCATATCACAGAATATGACTTCAACTGCGAATAGACAAAGCTGAAAACGTGTACCCAGCCGTGATTCGAACCCGGGTCTCTTGCTTTCTAGGCAGTTTCGCTGACCCCTTACTCCACTGGGGATCACCGCACCTGCAAGGACTACCTAAGCACGCCTCCCGTCAGACACAAATTTCCAGCTTCATAGGCCCAATATGCACAAAGATTTTAAAAACAGTTTTTAATCTATGAATAAAAAAGAAACTGTACAACACCTTTTTATCATTTACAGACCACAGAATATGCCTTTAAAATAAAAAGCGTAACGCGTCTGGTGCGAAATAAATCTCTCAATTGCAGTCAGCATAAGATGGATTACCTCTTATAATCAATCTTTTACAGTAGTTTTCCAACTATATTGTGAAGTTATACCTGTGTTACTGGATGAAGTTTTGAGAGTTTGACAGGAGTACAAAGAAGTGTCTGGTGGAAATAAGGATGTCTTGTCTGTTGAAACTTGACAACACCTATAGATACTAATGAGGAGTGGGAAGGCTTTCAGGTTTGATGTGATAATTGTGCAAAAGTAAATGAGAATTACATACTTGGTATTGTAGTTTTTTGGGTTGTAGCTCCTAATTACATAGATACAGTTTATTATAAATTTGTGGTATCTGGGCACTTAAATTTTCTTTTGGCATAGATAGAGGATGTAACGAAAACAGTAGTGCTGGGAAACGTTGCCGATACAATAAAGTAATGATTGCTTCTCAATGCATAGGGGTGGTGTTAATACGTCAATGAAAAGTACAGGTAAAATAAACTTTCAGCGAAGTTGTTCTTCTGAATTAGAATTTCGATTGTTTGATCAAATACGATAAATTATATATGACAATTCTGTGTTTCCTCTATGAAGTCTGAAGACATCCAAGAGTACAACCACTTTGAAAATAGGAACCCTTCTGTAGCTCAAGATAACAAAACTGATTGTGCCTCCATAAAAATATTTCTTAATTGAAAAAGCAGGAAACCTGGAAGGGGTTAAGATTATGGTGAAAGGGCATCATGATCATTTACAAGATAGCTTCTCCCTACTTTTTGAGATGGTAACATCTATTAGTTTGCCTAAAAACAGATATTGGTCAGCTACCCTTCAAATTTTTATTTTTTACTTATTATAAACTTCACACATTTTGCAGATAACTATTTTCTGCACTATAGATTTAATTTGTTGGTACCAGTTAGTTTAACTTTTAATATGATCCTTTTGTATTAATTTACAGTCAGAAAGAAAACTTTCATAACATTGTTGAATATGTTTTTCACTTCTTAAAACATAGCTTTTGTGATTTGTGTGTTCCCATGTAAACATCTCAATTGTGCTGTGAGAAGCAGTTGTTTGGGTCTAATGTTTTAAATCAGTAAGAGTATCTACTACTGCGGTTCTGATGCACTACATGAATAACTTGTGGCTGTTTGCTACAAAATGATGCATCTAATGCTTCTGTAAGTTATTTAAATTTCTATGTGATTCTGAGATTCGAAGCCAGGATCTCCTTCTTACTAGGCAGTAGCTTAATCCAGTTAGTCACTGTGGCCTTACAGATGACACAAATGAACAGAATAATCTTAAGCACACTTCGTTCCAAAGTGACTGCCTAGTAAGCAGGAAATACCAGGTTCGAATCCTGACCGTTTCGCAAATTTTAATTTAGTGCCTTGCCTTAGGCCGAATATCGTGTTGGGACTGCATCTGTCTCTGAAAAAAGTCAATTTATTGATATTAATATTACCTTCACCTGACAAGAAGGTGGGATTCAAAATGTTCAAATGTTTGTAAGGTTTATGGGACGTAACTACAGGGTCATCAGTCCCTAAACTTACAAACTGCTTATGAATTAACTAAGACTAAGGACAGCACAAATATCCATGCCGGAGGGAGGATTCGAACCCCCGACCGTAGTGGCCGTGCTGACCGTGACTGGAGTGCCTCAGTAAACCTCGGCCACCGCGGCCGGCAAGGTGGGATTAGTCCCATTCATGTTCAATGCTGGGGTGCAGTTCTGCTGTTGGAGAACCTCAGTGATAATGATAAGAATACCATAGGAGAACATAATCAGAATTGAAGTTTGTGTTTTGGAGGGGGATATACATAATGTTTTTATTATTGATGTGCATTTACGCTTTCCTTCAGGCTACAGTGGCTGAGTCGATAAAGCAACTACCTAGTGAGTGGGAGATCTTAGGTTTGCATCACGGCTGTGGCACAATTGTAATTAATTCATTCATCACGGCTTTATCTTACGATGAATATCTCTCTCTGGAAAAGTATATTCATTGCTATTAACAGTTACATATTGGTTTGCTTCTATCATTTCCAGCAGTCTTACAATAAGTTTTCAAGTAGTAAATTTTTACAAATTTGAGAAGAATGAAACCTTTTTTGTGATAAGTCTGTTTCATGCCATAAGTAAAATGATCATCACATTAGCTACATTATGCCTTGCAGTTTTTGGCTGTATCTTCATTTTGTGTATTATATTGGAGTATCTTTGTATTGGAGGGATAATGGAAAATTTTATACTTTAGTTAACACCTGGCAAATATTATGTACATTTAGATGTTTGATGTTAGCTGCAATGGAATTGTTTATTTCTGAAAGTATACATATGTTAGTTATGTTTTTTATCTTTTACAAAATAGGAGAAAGTTTGTAATGATACCAAGTAACAAATGTGTTTCATAAAGTAATCAAATTTTCTTTTAATGTGAGCATTTATTTGTCTTATTTTTCTGCAGAAAAATAAAGGAGCTGACCTAATTGAAGATGATGATACTGTAAAGCAACCCTCCAAACCCTTAAAGGCAAAGAAACAACAAAAAATTATGGCAGCTGATGAAGATGAAGACAGTGAGAGTGAAGAAAAGCCCAAAAACTCTGCTGCTCAGAATAAGAAAAAAGGGGCTAAGAAAAGTTTTGCGTTGTTGGATGTGGAAGATGGTGACTCTGGCTCAGCTAGTGATAAGGATAGGAATAGAGACTCGGAAGAAGATACACGTGAAATAAAAAAAGCAAAGTCAAATAAAAAGGTGGTGTCTAGGACTGATAGTATTGAGGATGATAATGAAAGGACGAAAGAAGATAAAAGTGCAGTGAGTGGTGGCAAGAAAGGGAAAAAAGCCAGGCGGAAGAAGGATGATGATGATGAAGAGGACATTGAGAGAATGTTAGCTGAACTGGAGATGGAGTATTCAGGTGTGAAGAAGGAACAAGTGGAAGGTACGGAGGAGAAAAAAGTTAGTGCAGATAGTGACTTAGGTGCGAAGAAAGACTCAAAAAAGAAAAGTAAGAAGAAATCTAAAACTGATGTTGAAGAAATGGAACTTGATGACGATGATGTTACAATAGTTGATGGTGAGGAAGTTGAAAGTACTGTTAAGACTGCTGCACAGAAGAAGAAGGAGAAGAAAGAGAGAGAGAAGCAGAAGAAACTTGCCCAGAAGAAAGTGGTAAGTTCCTTTTACAAATCAAGTTCTCTTTTGTACTGTGAGTCAAACACAAAATGTCTTAGTTTACATAGATAGTTAATTTCAGTCACTACTACTGCTGAGTTAGTGGGTCTACATAAACATATAATGGCCATGTTTGATATGCTTTTCACCCTGCTCTTTATCGAAATTATTTCAAATCCTTTGTGTATTAATCTCACTAGATATCATATCTTTTTATCACTATAAGCACTCTTCCACCTTAAGTATTCATCCTGTCTTTACAGTGTGTTGTGCAGTCAAAGTTTGGAATTTCATTACTTTTGACATTGGTTTCTCGTGGCTTTCGGTTCCTAGTAGGTCTACATTGTGGGCATTTAGCTGATTCATAAGTGAGCAGTTTTGAGTTGGTATTTGATTTTGGAAGGGACTAAACTACAAAGGTCATCAGTTGCAGTTTTAGGACCTGCTATTACTATATCAACATTTTATTTTGTTGTTCTGTTTCTGAGAATGTGCTGTCCTGCCTACATTCAGGATGCATCTGTTTTGGTCCATGGGAGCAATTCACTATCTTAAGAAAGTTGCATGTGAATGTCACATGTACTCCAGTGCATCAGTAGCCACTACCTGCACACTTTGCACGCCTGTCCTATTGAAGGAGAAATCATACATCATTATTCCACCTGACAGTTGTGATGGATAAAAAATGTATCCAATATAACCACAGAATCATCTGAGCCTCTGGTTTAATTCTTCTACTGTTCCAAAGTGGAGGACCATGTTTGGTTCTGGGAAAGTTAAGCCGTGTTCTGGAAAGGTCCAACTTACTTTGCAACTTACTGTGAAAAGCAAAGAGGGCTGCCTTGATTGATTGATTTTGTCAGGGAAGCCAAAACAGTTTTGGTCCAACCCGCCACTACCTGCACCGAAACTAAGTTTATTGTGCGGTATCACTCCCTGTATATCTAGTAAAGCCAACCAATACCCTTGAACAGTGCAAGGAGCCCCTTTACCATTTCCTTATTAGACACAATTTCTTCAGGTCTGGTTGTCCCAAATGTTCTGTTCCTTTTGCTCTCCAATGCAATGCATTCGATGATTAAATGTGATGCAGTTTCATCACCATCACAGGGCCTACCTTTAGGGTCCTCTTCTGTTATTCCCATTGTATGTAGGTGTTTTTTGAAATTATAATGGCCTGTCAGCAATCCAACCATGAGTCTAATCTCTCTCCTGTTCAAGCCCAAGATTACAGAGCTTCTTTTAAAACTTGGCTTCGGCATCATTACCTTGCCATGTTTTTGTTTATAGACCTTGGTCCAATATTCTACGTTCTGTCTTCTGAGCCAGCTATGTAGCTCCAATTTTATCATTGCCTTGGTGATTGTCAGAACAGGTTTTGATCCAATAAATTAAGTCTCTGCCCCCATCCTGACTAATCTGTCGGCATGCTCATTGCCACTGATCCCCGAGTGGCCAGGGACCCACAATAGATTTACCCTATTGCTTTCCCGTAGCTCCACAAAAACCCTGTGTCATTCTGCAACAATTTCAGATCTTATTGCAGGAGCTTCCAGTGATCTCAGGGCTGCCTGGCTGTCTAAATAGATGTAGACACTCTCGTCTTTGTAGCACCTACGAAAATTCTCCTCCACACATGCTCTGATGGCAGTGATTTTGGCCTGGAATACTGAGGCCAGTTTCCCTTGAGAGATGACACCCTCCACTCTTGGCTGCATCCCGTATACACCGGCCCCATCGCCTTGGCCTGATTTTGACCTGTCAGTGAACCAGACAATGTCCCCCGTACGGTGTCGAACTATTTTCTCCCACTGTTCCCTACTTCCAATTGTTATATTGAAAGTGTTGTTGAAGCAGTATGGGGTTATAATATAGTTGGCCGGAATTTCCCCAACCGTTCCTATATTTAACTCACTCACTATTTTAGTGTGTTATTATGGATGTCCCAAAGAGTTCCAGTTTTTGCCAAATTAGAGCTTGTATGCACCAGCCGCTGTCTCCATCTTGACCCAAAGGTGTTATTGGGAGCATATCCCAACATTTTGTGTGCTGCTAATTCCGCCTGTTATAGCTAAGCAGGCTAATTTCTGCACCTTACCAAGATCCTTAGCAGCAACCTGCTGTTCTACCTTCTTCCACCACATGACTGCCCCATAGGAGATCCTGGGTCTAATCACCGTGGTGTATATCCAGTACATACCCTTGGGGCTCAAGTCCCCCTTTTTTTGCCACAAGCTCTCCTGGTACTTACCAGAGTACTTTTCGCCTTGGAGCAAATATTCCTAATGTGAGGGATCCATGTCAGTTTCTCATCTAAGGTAACCCCTAGATATTTCACTGTCCGCTTCACAGGTAGCGCTTCATTGAAAAGCTTTAGATTCCAACTTGAATGTTGGATATGCTTCTTTGTGCGTACGCGAGCGCGCGCGCATGCGCATTTGATACCTTGGGTAAATGAAAGTTGGGGCGTTTCTTTTGCTATATTTGTGAAGGTTATCTTTGATATAGTATAGAAAAAGGATTAATGAGTGTTTCTTGTGTTGATGTATCTGAAAACAGAATAGTACGTGGAATGTCGGTTTCCATTCATATGAAATTTTCCTAGTGTATTTGTTTTTAGAGATCTGAAAATATGTTAATAAAATAAATTTTTTATCTGTGTTTAATAAATGCAGGCCTAGAAACCAGTGTTTTTAGTGAAATTAAATTAGAAAAGATATGAGAGATATTGGGAAGATGTTAGGGAAAATCATTGTACCAAATGAGACACCCGTGTTCTGAAGAAAAGAAGATAAAATATTTTCAGCTGTGGCATAGTGTGCTAATTTTGGAAATGAGATGTTCACTTTGAGTATAATTAATGACAGGACAAGTGTACGTGAAACAGCCTGTCAACTATAGAACAGGGACATCATTAATTATTTATTTCATGGTCAACATAAAAGATTATTCCCTTCATTGTATGTAATTGAGTTTAAGTGTATTAAAATTCTCATTTCCAGCCCAGTACTTGTGCATCTCTGTAGAATCCACGAAATTTTTAGCATTCTGTGTGAGACACTAATAATTAACAGCATAAACAATATGTATCTATGGTCAGAAGTGTGGAAACAACATGCAGCACTTCATAATCAACATATACGCTGGCCCGTTGAATCTATGAGCTTGGTGCTGCAAGTAGTAAATGATCATTACCAACGTCTGCACACTAGGTTGCTGCTACTGTAAGTAAAATTTAATCCAAGGGGAAGTCACGGATGGGTGTCACTGATTTTGCTCAAATTGTGTGAGAATAAGCAGGTAGATGAACCTTTCAAATTGCTAAAATATCTCGCCTGAGTAGGCTGTAGGAAAAGAAAATTCCCGTAAAACATTTCAGATTACAGAATATGTGCAGCTTAAGCAAGTTTGGATGCCATTTCAAGTAATGCCAGCAAACTACGCTGTTTTTAATTTTGCAACCTGGGTTCGTCCCTCCTGAAACCAATTTTATTATTCCATTACAGTATGAAATTTAATTATCTTAAACATCTCAGAGTTGCTGATTTATTACAACAGTGAGAGTTATTGTCTGGTGAAGAAACAATTAAAAAACATTCAGTCATGCAGCATCAATTTTTAGTGCTCCTCTTCCATCCCAATGATTTGGTATGCTTGGTATACTCAAAGAAAAGTCATTAAAATTGTGAATGAAGTGTGCTTTGCATACCCACAGTACGACCACAAAGGAGCACTGTTTTTGTGACCCATTGCCACCCAGGACACCCCACAGGGGGCTCACGTTTCTTTCGTAAGTATGTGAGTGGCAAGCGAGCTAATGCAGTCTTCCTTCTTTACTTCCCGGACTGTATTTCCTTTCCGCCTCCCCTCCTTTCCTATCCTCACTCCTTCATGAATGTTTACCAAGCGAGGTGGCGCAGTGGTAACACACTGAACTCTCATTGGGGAGGACGGTGGTTCAAATTCACTTCCAGCCATTTGGATTTATGTTTTCTGTGATTTCGCTAAATCACTCCAAGCAAATACTGGGATGTTTTCTTTCAAAGGGCATGACTGATTTCCTTACCTATCCTTATCCACAAGTCCGAGCATGAGCTATGTCTCTAATGACCACGCTGTTAATGGGATGTTAAACAGTCAGCTTCCTTCCTTTCATGAATTTCATTCTAGCAGTACTGTTTCATGGAAACAGTCACAGTGGAGAAATTAGGGCCCACTCGGAGGATTACTGCCTCTCTTTTTCCCGTGAACCATACTTGGCTGGAATAGGAGGAGGAAGAGACAGTGCGACTCAGGTGTGATAAGACCGCTATTATTTTCTATCTATATAAATAATCTATAAAAAATAGACGAAGATTACTCACCAGGCGAAGGAGCACAGGTGTGACAGCAGCACAAATAAATAGAACACACACACACACACACACACACACACACACACACACACACACACACACAAACGCCAGCTTTCGCAGCCTAGCTGCTTCGTCAGGCAGAAGGGAAGGAGAGAGAAAAGGAAATGATGAGGGTTTAAAGGAGTGGGTAAGGAGTCATTCCAGTCCTGGGACAGAAAAGACTTACCTTGGGGGAAAAAAAGGAGGGTAAACAAATACACACACACACCCACACATTTACACAGACGCAAGTATACATAGGCAGACATACTGTAGAAAGCAAAGCTAAATAATCTGATGGACAGAGTAACTTCTAATTTGTGGCTGTAGACTGATGATGCTGTGGTGTATGGGAGGGTGTCTTCTTTGACTGTAATAGCATACATGATGGCTTGGACCAAATTTCTAGTTGGTGCAAAGAATAGCTGCTACAGTGGATTGTAGAGTATGTATGTAGATGTAGGTATCCTCCGCATCACACCTTGAGGGGGCTTGCAATGTGTGGATGTATGTGGGGATTAGTGCACCTCGGTTGCACAATGGTAGAGTGCCAGACTACAAATCCAAAGGTCGCGGGTTCGATCCCCGCCAGGTTCTAGAATTTTTATCTGTCCCTTTATACTTCTTTCACCTCTGGCAGTATTGCTCATGTGAAAAATACCCCCCCCTCCCTTATATGGAGATTACTCAAGTGAGTATTGAATTTTCCAGTTACTTTTTCCATGGTAGTTTTACATTGTCTGCCCAAATTTCTTAATGCTTTTCGGTCAGTGTTAGTTAATTGCAGGTTTTGTCCACTATTTCTCTTTGCCCATGATGTTTAACTCCTTTTGTTGTTGTTATGGTCTCTGTCCGGAGACTGGTTTGATGCAGCTCTCTACCCTCCTCTATCCTGAGCAAGCCTCTTGATCTCTTTATAAGAGGATTTTTTTTATGACTGTGTTTTCATTACTGAGGATGCTATTGGTTATGAAACATTAAACAGTGCAGCTGTTTTCATCACAAGTGCTCCCACTAATTGTACTGTCGAGGTGCCCTGTTTGGAAATCTGAGAGATCATGCATTTCACTGGTCATTTGTATTGACCCTGCAGAACAAACCTCTAGTGGGGATCGCTGGAGGCAATGCTGAAGACTTCATATGCCAATCATACGCTGCAGTTGCGTCTGAGTGGTTACATGTAGGCAGTAGTGCCAGTTTTGCAACAAGATAAAGTATTACTTCATCCACCCCCTGTATGTGAAGTGTGTCACTTTTACTCTTTAAACTTGAAGGATCAATTCAAATTATGCAAGAAGGTTGATAAATAAAGACAAAACAATTTTTTGAATTTTGTATTTGTTATACCTTGTTGAGATATTATTGTTTAAAATTGAGCTAAATTTAGGATGTTGTTGACCGAGAAACTAGAGCTAGCATGCAGCCTGATATTGCAAATTGTTGAATTCCTTTCAAAAATAAAAATTTGTGCTGAATTTAACACTCGGGTAATTTATTTTACATTTGAAAACTGGGTGTGGGTGGCTAATAAGAATGTTTCTTCTACAGGTTAAATTTGTTTGAATTTATAAAAACTTTGTAAAAAAAATGTATGAATCGATAGTCAGAAATATATTTTTTAAACGAATAACCATTATCTGTTGTTGAGATATGATGCATTATATTCTACCTATATTTAGTCCATGATGAAACTCATTGTAAGTTCTAAAAAATTTTGTCAGTAATTATTGTTTCATTATTCATGAGTTAATCACAGTAAATTTCAATTAAAGTAAAATAACCATAAAGTTGATGTTCAAGGTTTTGTGAATAAATTTTGAAGATCTTCTAATTAACAACACCAGGTACATAACAGATAGCAGCTGGCACTAGACTGGGAGTAAGTAACGATATAGTGAGCTCTTAATACAAACGAATGACTGACTGCTGTGCTACAGACGGACTGAATTTCCACATACAGTTACAAAACAGAAGAAGAAACCTCTTAACAACAAAAACACACATGTGAAGAAAGACAAGGGAAAACTGAAGTATATATTTTGCTGCTCTAGAGCTACATCACAATCAGCAGCCATCACAAATTGGAAATGAGCTGCCCTACTTTGAACTTTTTCTGTGCTTCGTAAAAGTTCTAACTGGTATGAAACACACTGTGCATCAATACTCCAAGGTGTACAATCGTAGTGAACATACAGGGTGGTTGGAAATTCCTATTACAACTTTCTAGGAGTTGTAGAGGATAGTGAGTACATAAAATATTGAATAGGAACCCATGACCGGGAATATATCATTTCTGTTCCATGATGGTTTCAATTCAAATGATTTACACTTTTTCGGTTTACACTAGTCAATAACAAGAACCCAGCATCTACGGCATCAGCCGCAACGTACTGATGCATTACAACAGCGGCTTGATGTGGTGACCACCAACTGGTACACTCTCTTCATCACACCTGCTGTCTCTTAAAAGTCTTGTGCAGTGGCCAGAACTCGTCCCAGCAGATCTTTCTCTCTCTCTACAGGTGTCTCATAAACTAGGCTCTTTCTATGACACCACAAGAAATAGGCTATAGGGGTTGAATCCAGCGATTGTAGTGGCCGTGCGGTTGGACTACCATGGCCTATCCATCTTTCACCAAATCATCTCAGGACCCCTCAGGGCTCAACATTATTTTGCTGAGTACAGGCTTGGCGAACCAAGCTGTGCGTTGTGTCGCGCCAACAGTCCGCCACACTGTAAGCTCTGTGTGTGCTTCAGTAACCATCGTTTGGCACGATGGTGGAACATTGTACCCTTCAGAGCCTGGGGATCTTTGCTTAATCGCCCAGCTTGCAAGGACAGTACTAACCTTTATAATAATAAATAAATAAACCTCAATATCAATGTGTGCTACTTGCTGGGGAGATGCATGGCTGTTGAGGTTGAACAGTCACTAGCGAGCAACCTCTGGGAACCTGCCGCGCCCGAGTTGTATTAGGCGTATGCAGGCAAGTGGGGCTCTGCCTGGGTGGACCTTTACATCCCTAGCTGTTCATGGGAACACCATGAAACGATCATGAAATGTTGGCGGATGTATAATTGCCGTCTCTAAGAGAGGTAGAAGCGAATACAATGCTGCAGCATATGATCCCCCAAACGTTCCCTTTCTTGGCTACACCATGGGAGGAACGTCAGGCCAGAAATATGGATGAGGCTTGTGCCCCTAAATATCTTGTTTGTAGTTGCATGAATGAAGAATCTTTTCAGACTAAGTCCTTGTTCTTCATGGAAAACGTGGAGGACAAGTTCTGTGAGGTTAAAGGGATGTCAAAGATGCCCTCTGGGTCAATATTAATAAGGACGTCATCCCCAGCTCAGTCACAAGCATTGCTTGTCTGTAACAAGCTGGGTGGTGTTTCCATTAGTATAAAACTGCACAAGACCTTAAATGTTGTCCAGGAAATAATATACCATAAAGACCTGTTGCTACAGTCAGACGACGAACTGCGTGTGAAACTAGAATGGCGGGGAGTAAATTTTATTTGGTGACTCCATAAGGGTCTGAAGGACAACAGGATTGCCACTGGTGCCTTCATTTTGGCATTTGAATGTGATTAATTGCCCGAGAAGGTCAAGGTGGTGATCTACTGATGTGACATAAAGCCCTATGTTTCTCCCCCATGCGTTGTTTTAAGTGCTGAAGGTTTGAGCATATGTCCTTCCAATGTGATGCCAAACCTACATGTTGGGAGTGCAGACGTGCAGTCCATCCGAACATCCCTTGCACCTGTCCTCCAGTATGTGTCAACTGTGGCCTAAATCACTCCCCATGTTTATCTGTCTTTACGGTTGTGCACCAAGAAATGAAAATCATGGAATAAAAGACCTGGGACTGACTGACCTACTCAGAGGCAAAGCGAAAATATCAGAAGCTCCACCCTGTGAACCTGGTTAACTCCTATGCCATGGCAGCTTTGCTGTCATCATCTACAGTGCCTGATTTACAGTCTATGCACCAATGCCAGTGGGCTCCCAGGCTCAATCAACTAACCCTGCCCTCTTGACAGCTGGAGGTACTTCCTCTTTGGTGGCTCCCACTCTTTTCAGTGTGGGAGCAACAGCAACAACCTCTCAAACACTGGGGACACTGTTCCCCACCTCTCAGCCAGAGAAGGAGAAGCCTCCTCCAGCTTCTCTCGCTCATAAGGGGGACACCCCCTTCTGCGCCTTCTGAGAGTTCCTCAGAGGATCCTGGCCGATGGCTCAAAGATCCCCAACCTGCTGGTCGAAGGGCTTCTCGCTCTTCTGCAACATCTGATGCCACTTCTGAGAAGCCCCTCCCAACCCCTCAAACTGAAGGGCCAGCAAGAGGGCAGACAAAAGAAGACAAAGGAAAGGCAATCTTCGGTGGTTCAAACTCTCAGCTACCCTCATCTTCTGCTTCAGAAGATGAGGTAGAAATCCTTGCCTCACCTGAGGATATAGCCCTCACCAACTCCCCAGAGTCGATGATCTTGGATTCAGTAGATTCGCAGTTTGCGGCAGCAGGTGAGCTTATGGAATAACCTTTTTCCATTTATCTTTTCAATCATGGCCTTTCAAGCCAATAACAATATTGTAATTCAGTGGAACTGCAACAGTTTTCCTCCTGCTTTGCTGAGCTATGCTATCTCCTCAGCACTTCACCTGCATTTTGCATTGCCCTGCAAGAAACTTGGTTTCCCGTCATGCACACCCTTGCCTTACGTGGCTTTCGGGGTTATTACAGGAATCACGCAGGCTGTAATAGGATGTCAGGTGAAGTCTGCACCTACATCCTTACCTCTGTCTACAGCGAAGCTGTTCCACTACAGATACTTTTGGAAGCCGTAGCTGTCAGATTAAGGGCTGCAGTGAACATTACCATCTGCAATGTCTACCTCCCTCCTGATGGTGAGGTACCACAACACGTCCTGGCTGGTATTGGGTGATTTCAATGCACATAACCTTTTTTGGGGTGGTACTGTGACTACTGGCTGTGGTAGAGACGTTGAGTCATTGCTATCTCAACTCAACATTGCCTTTTAAATAATGGTGCCCCCATGGATTTTAGTGTGGCACATGGTACCTACTTGGCCATCGACCTTTCAGTATGTAGCCCTAGTCTCTTCCCCTCTATCCACTGGAATGTACATAAGTGACCACTGCCTGATTTTCTTGTCACTACCCAGCGTCAGGCTCCTGAACGCTTGCCCAGATGGGCACTCAATAAGGCTAATAGGGAAGTTTTTACTTCTGCTGCCACGGTTGGTTCTCCTACGCACTCCAACATACATGCAGTAGTAATTGACACCTTTAACTCTGCTATTATTTCTGCAGCTGAGTGTGCAATCCCTCACTCTTCGGGATACGCTCGGCGGTGGACAGTGCCCTTGTGGTTACTGGAGATTGCTGAGGTGATCAAAGACTGCAGGTGAGCTCTGCAGTGCAACAAGT
This sequence comes from Locusta migratoria, assembly GCA_026315105.1. NCBI lineage: Eukaryota > Metazoa > Arthropoda > Insecta > Orthoptera > Acrididae > Locusta > Locusta migratoria. The sequence goes on from CM048746.1 coordinate 523,822,682, forward strand.
CGCACCCATCTATGAGAACCTCATCATTTTTAAACGGCTTCATGCCGAAGCCTGACAGCTATTAAAAGACGCAAGCAGAAGTGTTGGGGAAGGTACGTGTCTACCATTGGCTCACATACTTCTCCATGCCAGGTGTGGGCGAAGATCAGACGTGTGTGGCTACCAGTGTACTCCTAGTGTGCCTGGGATTTCCGTAAATGAAGCAGTTTGCATAGATCCAGATGCAGTTACTGAACTCTTTGCTGAGTACTACGCTCAGAGTCCTGCATCTGCGGCCTACCCAACAGCCTTTCACGCCCTGAAAGAGCAGAAGGAAAGAAAGCGATTGTCCTTCTTGACTCACCACATGGAACTATACAATGCTCCATTCAGTGAATGGGAATTGTTCAGTGCCCTGGCACACTGACCGACACAGCCCCTGGGCCAGATCTCATCTGTAATCAGATGCTGGAAAAACCTGTCATCTGAGTCTCAGCGTCAAGTTCTGACTATCTTCAATCTCAACTGGAGTGACGGTACATTCCCATCAGTGGCGAGAGAGTGTGATTATTCCAGTGATCAAACCTGGTAAACATCCGCATGAGTTGAATGGCTACTGACCGATCAGCCTCACCAATGTTCTTTGCAAATTGTCAGAGCGTATGGTGGGTTGAAGGTTGTTCTGGCACCTTGAGTCCAGGGGTCTCCTAATTCTATTCCAGGTTGGTTTCCACAAGGCGTGCTCAGCTGTGGATAACTTGGTCCACCTTTAGTCCGCTATCTGGACAGCCTTCTCTCGACGCCAACACCTGACTTTGACTTATCTAAGGCTTATGACATGACCTGGAGCCATCACATCCTTACTACATTACATGGATGGGGTCTCCGGGGCTCGCTTCCTATTTTTATCTGGAACTTTTTGTCTTTGCGTACCTTTCATATACAAGTTGGTGCATATTCAGAAGAATGGGGTTTCCCAAGGCTCTGTAATGAGTGTTCCTCTATTGTTAGTGGTGATTAATGGTCTAGCAGCAGCAGCAGCAGTAGCAGGATCATCAGTCTCCACTTCTTTATATGTTGATGACTTCTGTTTATATTTTAGCTCTTCCAGTATACATGTTGATGAAAAACAGCTGCAGGGAGCCATATGCAAGGCATAGACATGGGTCTTCGCTCATGGGTTTAACTTCTCTACTGCCAAGACCTTTGTTATGCACTTCTGCCAGCGTGGGACAATACATCCGCGTCCCGATCTTTACATTGATGGCCACTTGCTAAATGTGGTGGAAACACATTGTTTCTTGGCACTAGTGTTTGACGGCTGACTGACATGGCTCCCTCATATTCGTCAGCTTAAACAGAAGTCCTGGCAGTGCCTTAATCCTCTCTGCTGCCTGCAGAGAGGATTACTACTTGGGGGGCAGACCATAGTACTCTGCTACATTGTTCTAAGGCTCTCATTTTGTCACAATTGGACTACTGAAGCATTGTATATGGTTCAGCATTGCCTTCAGCCCTGCAGATACTGGGCCCAGTCCATCGTTGTGGGGTTCGGCTGGCAACAGCTGCTTTAAGAACTAACCCTGGTAATAGTCTGTTTGCAGAAGCTGGAGTTCAGCCACTACAAACCAGGTGCCAGCAGCAGCTTTGTAATTACATTACTCATGTTTGTAGCTTGCCTCATCACCCCAACCACCATCTCCTTTTTCCATTCAGGTCACTTTCCACTCCAGAATGGCAGCCGAGGTCGGGGATTACAGTTGACATTTGTGCCCGAGTACTGCACAGTAAACTGGAATCTTTACCACTTCCTCCCCTCTTCCAGTTTCAATCGCGTACTCCACCATGGTGTATATGCCAGCCACACCTTCACCTGGCAGTGTCACAGTTCCCCAAACATGCAGTTCACACAGAGACTATTTGTTGCCAATTCCTTTCTGTCCTTGACATGTTGAGAGGTTCAGAAATACTTACACCGTTGGCTCAATGGTGAATGGTCGTGTTGCTTACACTTACACACATGCAGGGCATACGCGTTCCTTGCCAGCTGGTTGCAGTGTCTTCACTGTGGGGTTAGTACCCATTTTTCATGCTGTTGACCATATTCGTACCTGTGCTGCTGGGGAATCCTATGTCATCTGCAGAGACTCTGTCAGCAGACTAAGAGCCCTCGACCAATGCTCCCCCCCCCCTCCTGTCATCCTTTAATAATAGCCCTCCAGGAGTCCCTCTATGCCATCGAACAATGTGGATGGTTAGTAGTCTTTATTAGCCAAAGAGGCCACCACTAAACCTCTTCTGGAAGTCAGTATACCATCTGCTGACATATTTTCCCTGCTGTGCAGTTGAGCCTCCGGTTTTTTGGAATACAGCATGGCATACCCTCCAAATGCCCAACAAGTTACAGACAATAAAGGAGACAACAAACATCTGGAGGTCCTCTATAGGGGCCTCCTGTGGGGACTCTGTCGTTCTCTGCCGGATATGCATTGACCATACTTGGCTGACACATGCTCACCTTCTCTGTCACGAGGACCCACATTTGTCAGTCGCCCACATTTTATTGGATTGCACTAATGTAGCCATTCAGAGGCGGCATTTTAATCTGCCTAGCACCCTGAGCTTGGTTTTAGCTGACAATGCTTCTACGGTTGATTCAGTTTTAAATTTTATTTGTGTGAGTGGATTGTGGCATTCCATATGAATTTTATTGTGTATCCAGTATCTGTCTATCATCCAGAAAGGTGGTTTTAACATGTAACAGAGTGGATGGATGTCCTACTTTTATTACTGTGATTACCCAGCCAAGACACTCTTGTATCATCTTTAAATCTTTCTCTCCTTTCTCCGTTTCCTTTATTTGCTTCTTTTATTTCTTGCCTTGTAAAACCCTTTGCTTAGTGATTTTTATCATATTGTTTTATACAACCTTTTAACAATATTTCCTGTACTCTTTAATACTTGGAACAAGGGACTGATGACCTTTGTCATTTAGTCAAGATCAAACCGTCCACCCGTCTGTTGAGATGTCTCTGGACAGCCAGTGAAAATTGAGGTGCTGTGCCATCATGCTGAAACCACATTTCCTGTTGGACATTCAATGTCCATCTTCCAAGAACGAGTCCAATATGTGTCTTAGGAAGACTAAGTGAGTGGGACGTGTGAGCTTGGATGGAAGGAGGTATTGTCCAGTCACATGACTGTCCAGAATACCTGCCCCTCGTTAATTACAAACCTGCATTGAAATCCATGAACATGTGTGGCATGAGGGTTTTCATCCCCTCAGCAATGGCTATTTCGAGCATTCAGAACACACTCCCTTGTGAACCTACATTCATCTTTGAAGAGAACTTGATGTGGAAACTGGTGTGTCAATGCAAAGGTGCAGTAACCATATGCAGAAAGAGATGTATTGTGGAAAATCTGCTGGACGCATAGTGTGTACCCTTTGTAAGTGGTATGGATGCTCATGCAGGATGTCCAAGATGGTACTGTGACTAACAGCCATTGTATGCGCAATTGTTCGAGAACTCGTTGGCTGGATATCTTCAATGCAACACAGTACACCTTCAAATTTGGAAGTGCTGCATCACTGTGGAGCACTACAGTCCTACATCCTCACGATGAAGTCACATGTTTCTCGTAGCCATTGCGTAACGTGGGCAAACAGTTTGTGCGATGGAGTGTGACATTAGGGAAAACGTTCATGATGCAGCTGACTAGCAGCTCATTTGTTACCTCCATCTTCGTCATACACAAGGAGAAATCTGTGTATTCCGCAAATGTGTACTGCACCATGTTTACTCTGTTGGTAATGCACAGGTATTGACTCCATCTCAAAGCAAAGCAGACGATAAGTGACATCTGGTGATCGTTTGACGTAGTACACGTCACCCTGTACTCTCTTGCATTCCGGGACAGGGAACTCTGATATGCTTCTCTGTCCCTAAGCAGACGTTGACAAGTTACACATCTGAATTGAAACTGTCGTATAACGGATACAATATGTTTCTGGTCATGGGTTCCTATTCAAAATGTTATGTACTCACTACCCTCTAAAATTCCTAGAAGTTTGTAACGGGAATTTCCGACCACCCTGTATAATAAAGGCTTTCACAGCAGGAATTCTCATTACTTGAAACTTCTGGGCTGAGATGCCGTGACCCATGTATCTTCAACTCAAAGGATGCCATCCTTAGTTGAAGGTGAAACATTGGGAAAGTTTACATTAATGGAAGTGTTCATAGTGTAATATACTTACTGCATCTCATAAGTCTTCTGCCAATAAAATTCAATGATTGGTTTGGCATTTTCATGACATTTGTATGTTATGTTTCCATTTTAGTTGTTCATTATTGTTATTCATTAGGTCTTTGGTTGAATCTGTTACCTTTAAATTTGTCTGGTTTATCTTCTAACTGAAACAGATCACTTCATTTAATAAGTAGTTTATACTTCAAGAATTACAGAGGCCCCGTAATGCTCAGGTAACTCCAGATATCACTATCAGTTTTCAACAGATGACTTCCTGGAAATTACTTTGAACTGTGCCATTTCTGGCAGGAAATCATAAATCCAATCATACAACAGAGTCAGTAAGTGTGGTATTTTAGTAAAAACCACTTGTGAGGTATTGTGTACAGAGTGTACTAATAATCTAAAAATACAGATCAAATTTGATGTTCCCTGTTGTAATACTCATTAAGTAGTCTGAACAGAGACCTAGTAACTTTGTGAAACACTACTATTTTCTGACTTCATACTGGTTATGAATTCGTAGACACTTTTCTTGTAGATATTTCGTAATGTTCCAAAATCCTATGGCAAATTTATGTTAATGTCTTAGGTTTGAAAGTTAATGGATTACTTTTATTTCCTGTCTTGTGTGTTTATGTGACCTGCACATATTTCTAATCTTTAGATACAGAGCTTTAAGCAGATAGTTCCATTTCATTGTTAAGTATGAAGCTATCATAATGGCCATATGAATAAAAAGGAGTATCTACTTCTTACTCTGAATTCCAGAGAACATACTCAGATTCGCATGAATAAAGGGAGTCGGAGAATGTACGTCAACTGAGTATGTTCTTGGTGTGAGTGAAAGGGTGAGGGAAGTTGCTAACAACAGAGAACATTCTTCGTTTTCTGAACTGACCTCTATAGCATACTTCGTGCTGAGTAACTTCAATTAAATTTACATTTACTGTGGTTTATAATAAAAATGACTTTTTTTTAAGAAGGCAAAATCAGTTCCTTTGCACATAGGCTATTGTGAAGAAATACGAGAGGGACTAAAAAGTTTATGCAAATAAAAACATTTTGCTGACAAGTCGATTCCTTCACAATCATAAGTATGATACTTCAAGCATTTTATACAGTGACGGAAGTGATGCCAGAGCAGTTTTTTTTATTACTGACTTAGAAATGAAGCACAAGTTGATTCAGTTGCATGTTTTACCTATTTGTTTGAAGTGCATATTTACAGTTGTAAACAAACAGCTATATAGCAAAATACTAATATGTTTTTAAACAGGGTCTATTAATAAGGCCTTAGGAAGTTAATTCCAAATAAAGTGCATACCAGGACTTCACAGACTGTATCACAGAATAAATATTGCTGCAATATAAGATACTGAAGTATTTTTGTACTGCTCTTGTTCATTCTACCCAAATTGGTTGGTTTTCTGCCTTCGTAATTATAACTTCTGTTATGTTAGATGTAAGTATACATGACAGTAAAATTAATAACTGCTTAATTACCGGTACGTACCTAGCAGTCTGTTTCTTGTAACAAAATCGCATGGCTTATTGCTGATGAGCAGACCATTGTGTGTCATATTTACAAAAAGTATCCAGTGTTAGAAAGCTCTGATGGCGTTCCATGTTGAAATGGATGAAAATGTAATTCTTTCTTAAAATTTCGTCCCAAATTGTGCTAACACAACTTCAGTAACAAAGTTTCTCGCATGATGAAAATTTTGTGACATTGACACAAGAATAAATTTTCATAAAAAATCCATATTTAGTCTTAATAATATGCTGCTGCACAACAAACTAATATGTATATATAATACAGTTCTCCCTGAACATGTAGATGCCTACTCCATATTTGTACACTGAATAATTTGACTGATTGGGCTAGTTTAAAGAAATACATGATTGAGCAGCTGATCTGTGGCGGACATGACATACAGAGCACCTACTCGTGGAGGAGGGGAACTAGTGGGAATAAACTTCCTGCCCAGAGCATATGCTTCAAAGTTTTTATTCATACGAAATTGAGAATTTGGAGAACGTTCTTTTGCTCTGACAATCTTCTCTGGAGCAACTGCTCCTTTTTATTCATATGGCCCAATGGCACGCCCTCAGAGGAACCCAACTGGTGTACAATCTGGGTTGGAGACTTGCCCTGACTAACTGAACTTCTAAGTTTCTCGTGTTGGCAGCAGCTGTACTTGATTCGCCTTCTTAGCCAATGAGCTATGGCCATACATTTCCTAAAATGTAGCTAAATTGTTTCTGTAGAACATTTTTGCAGTAAGATTGCTTGGAATGAAATAATTGTCTTGTTAAATGTATATTGTTAAAGGGTATTTTTTGATGCTCTAATTTTTTGAGCATCATAAAACAAAACACAACAACATCGTGGTTCTGTTTCATAATCAACAAGATAGACCTTTTCTGAATTGTCTCAAAATAAATGTAGCAGCTGGGGCACTGATTGAAGTTTCAGAAATGATTGCTGCATCCTCACTTGGGGTACATAAGTAAGAACCTCTATGGCATATAGATGCTTGTGATAAGTCTTCACCTATGTAGTGAATCAAGGAGGAAAACAGATTTTTACAATGTTCTGATGGTTCTCCATGTTCTTCATGTAAGAAATTATCTACATGAATGATTCTACAGCCAATTGGTGATTATGCCGTCATTGCACATAAAGATGATTACAAATGACAGTCTCTGCAAAACGTAACCAGGTTGTTTACTGCCATGTCCATGACAACTGTTTGTAATTTGCAACACACTAAACCTCTAATTTTCCTGTATCATTACCCTCATAACCTAGGGTTGCAAATTACCTTCCCTTTCTGTTCCCATTGCTTTTTACTTCCCTTCCTGATGAAGGAACCCTGTTCTGAAAGCTTGCCTTATTTTTTCGTCTGTTTTCTTCTTTTTTCTTTCTTTGTGTGACTATTGGCGGTACAGCACAAAGGTGGGTACTGGCCAGCCAGCTATCTATTTTGAAGAATAATTTACAAACCTGTAATTTATCAGTTTTTGAATGTGCCCTGTTGCAGTGAGTTGTCTACTGTCTGTTTCTGCAACATCCTTTGTTATCAAAAAACAACTGTGAGGGGCATTCAGAGGCCACTTTCCATTGTATTATATTCCTGTATAAGATTTTCTTCCCATTCCATTTCTATAGTCTCACTGCAAGGAAATCTGCTTAATTGCCTCTGTGCACTATAATTAAGCTAATCTTGTCATCACAGAACCTGCTAGAGTGTTTTGGATTAGGCTGTGTAATATATTTGTATATTCCTCTGTTAACACATTCACCACTGGCGTGTCACCCTCGATGGGGTACCTGCACTGTTGTTTTTAACAAGTTTTTTTTTTAAAAATTACAGCGTTATAACCATGAATTCTATAATTGAGTTTGCTGTCTCATTTGAAACCATACAATGGATTTCAAAAAAAGAATTATTTTTAATTACAAAAATTTGCAGATAAACTTTTTTTTTGTAGGTATCTCCCCCCCTCCCACACAAAAAAGAAAAAAATTGTACATAAGTTTCTTACAGATAATCAGCTTCTTTTTCTGAACCAGGATTGTCTGGTTACTCTTCCAAGACATTGAAACACCACTCTCATCTAAATTCGCTATGTTGAGAATATGCAGAGTACAAACAATCGGCATACAGCAATATAGATATCAGAGGAAAGCAGTGTTGGGCTTAACAGAGAGCAGAAAATACAAAACCCTTTTTGTTGCATAAAAATAGTTAAAACTCAACTCACTATGAGGCAACACAATGCAGAGATCCGTCCTTCTTCATTTTACCAATAGAGGGCAGGTTGTGAATGGCAGCTACAATTTTTTTAGTGTTGCACTAGTCAGACTTGGGCACCAGCTACCTGACTGACTACCACTGAATGAGTCTCGCTCGCGTGCCACCCACAATGTGTTAATACTGGTTGCTAAATTTTTATAATTGGTATTTCACAAGATAGTTGGGGCTTATCTTGGTGTCTGCCATTTCAGGTATTTTTTCATTCCTGTGATGCTCTTCTTGGACAACAAACGTTAACTATTTGTGCCACAATTTTTTTGAATACCTCCAGCAACTTCTTTGCTAGGAGTCTCACAAAGTTGAGCAGTCTTGTAGGTAAGCCATACAATTGCATTTCAATCAATCTTTTTGGTGAACTGGGTGTGTTTTCTCAGTACCTTATTGAAGAAGGTGCTGTACACTACAGTTTGGCTAATTTGATCAGTAAGCATGAATTATTACACTCAATTGTCTGATATCAGGATACTATTTTCTATGTTATTCTGTTTAATTTTATATTTCCAAATATTTTAAACAATTTGATGATCTTTGCACGGCTTTAAAATATTACCAAGATCTCTCAATACTTGTGCAGTTTTCCTCACATTACTTTCCATACCAGTCCTGGATCATGCCATTTAACAAATCTAAGGTCTGCTGGCCATTTGGGGGTAAATGCCGCAATGGATAAGAAGAAACTTTACTTGAAGTCAAACATCATCAATGTACAAATTTCCACCATGCATAACAATTTTAATCTTCTTACAATTTTTTCTTGTACAAAATATCACTACTTAACAACTGGCTTTATCCTTGGATTTATAATTTCCTACCTGTTCTCTCAATACAACTAAGAAAAGCGTCTTTAATAATTCACACTAATTATTGCTAACCATTAATGAAACCTCACACTAGTTTCTTCATTGGGTCAGCATGCAGGTGCTGCCTGCCCCTGCTAAGTCAACGTTAAGAGATGTCTACCTGGCTCTTACTGCACTGATATTCCCAAACGTCTTGTAGCCTTCGTCTTTTACGTATCTGTTCACCTCCCCTGCCTGGCCATCTTTCCCCATTCTTTCTTTTAGTCTCAACAAATCTGCATTGCTTATCTTAGCACAGGGTAATAGATAACCAGACAAGTTGCTAGTCATTGCTTTGTTTTAGTTACAATAGACCACAGTAAATAACTTCTTTCACTATGAGAGGTCCCTGTCTTTCTGTACATCTGTGTCATTATGAACTGAGTGTTTGCGGGTAGGGGACTGATGACTACAACAATAGTCCCTTGACTCAGTATGAATGGTCAGCATCATTCTCTCCTGCATGCTCATGTGTATTGGACCTCACAGAAGTCATATGAACCAAATTAGTAAATTGGGTTTGCTTCCCACTCTACCCTCTCTACCTATAAACTGCTTAGCAAGATAAGGCAAGGGAAAGTTATGTCTAACAGACCACACTACTAAAGCATTTTTGTAACTAAAACAGTATTACAGTACCTGAATCCTTATTCCCTGGAAATACATGGCATTCATGAAAGAGTTAGGGTATTATTCCAATATTCTTCTGTTACAATTTATTTTCATAGTTCACTTAGTTTTCAGCATTTAGAGTCTTTTATGTATCGACAAAATTCACATCTAATAAAGATTTTTGTTTATGGAATTTGGATTCTGTCAAGAGAAAATGATGAAACATATGAGGCACTGAAAACCACAAAGGCCTGGAGCAGACAGGAACTTTTGAGAAAATAGATGTTTGTGAAAATCAAATTTGTAAGTAAACCATCAGTCTCATAGTTTGAGTTGTTCTTAAGCAATGCTCAATATCTTATATATTCCTGTGAAGAAAATAATGTTCCTACTTTGTTATGAAATTTTTAATTAATATTCAGGATTATTAATGTTAATGTAAATTGACAAAATTTTCATATAATGTCTAGTGCAAGAAGTTAAATTTCAAATTTAATGCACTGTTCATACAGGAGGCTTATTTAAAAATACCATAGTTTTGTCCCCTCATGTACTCCTGAGTGGGGAACATAGTAATCAGTATCCCTGCCATAGAGAGCGAGCTGAATAGAAGTAAGTTGGATGGAATCCCAATACAGTTTTACAAAGAGTTCTCTATGGCATTGGCCCCTTAAGTAGCTTGCATTTATCGTGAATTTTTGGCCCAGTGCAAAGTTCCAGTGACTAGCAGAAAGCACAGGCGACTCCTGTTCCTGTATGTGCACAATTACAGAAAAATATGGGATGTTCAGAAAGTCTGCTCACAGTGCTGTATGATTTTTAGCCGCACACGCTGTGTGCCGCAGTGAATATACCGAAATGAAACTTACTGAAATAAAAGTTATTAATTTATTGAATATTGATTTTTACTTACCAATTTTTCACATTAAATCTTACAAGTGTTCTCCATAATGTTGAATACACAATTCAATTTGTCTAATCATGTTTCCAAACACAAGCTGCAACATTTCTCGTGTAACAGAAGCAGTGAAAGTGGATATTGCAGTTTCAATTTCTTGATCTGTTTTGGTCGGTTTTTATAAACAGTTGCTTTCGCTGCACCCCAGAAGAAAGTCAGGTGGTGTTAACTCAGGTAATTGTGGAGGGCCGAATCCCTGTGAAATTATGTGGTCACCAAAGACATCAGCAATCAGTGGCATTGAAACACGAGCTGTTGTGTGGTTGCACCATCTTGTTGAAAAAAATCATTCAGTATTTCACTTAACTCAAGTTATCCTAGGAATGGGTACAGAATATCCCTGCTGTATCATTGTGTGTTTATTGTTTCATTGAAAAAATATAGGACCCACAATCCAACATCTAGAAATTGCAATCCAGACTCCTAATTTTTTGAGAATGAAATGATTCCTCATGAATACACAATGGATTTGCAGCACCCCACGTACGAGAAGTTTGAGAATTCATGTATCCAGATAAATGAAACCATGCCTCATCAGTGATAAATGTTTCATTAAGATTATCGATTCCATTTTGTTAAGGGAATTATTGAACCATAGTCTTTTGCCATGATCATAATTTTTCATTTCTTGCATGACTGTCACTTTGTATGGGAAAAGTTTTAATTTTTTCTTTGGAAATATCAACTAGTTTATCCTCAGAGGGGGGGGGGGGGGGGAGCTAGGACGACCACTTCTCGATGCATCTGCCATGGAACATACTTCGAAATTTGTAAATCAAATCTCGTACTGTATCGCATTGTGGGATTGTTGTCTCTAGGAAAACTGACTTAATAAATGTTTGGCTGAAACTGTGTATTTACTGCCAGCTTTGAACACTTCTTTAACTAAAAGCACACATACTTCAGTGGTTGCCATTTAACAGTGACAAAAACTAAACAAATGAACAAAGGAACTAAACTTAAACATTCGTGTCAGCACACTAATGATAGAGGCATGCCCCAGGGGAGTGTGATAGAACTGCTGTTATTTTCTATCTATATAAATGATCTAAAATATAAAAAATAGACGAAGATTACTCACCAGGCGAAGGAGCACAGGTGTGACAGCATCACAAATAAATAAATGAACACACACACACACACACACACACACACACACACACACACACACACACAATCACAAGCTTTCGCAACCCAGTTGCGTCTTCAGGCAGTAGGGAAGGAGAGGGAAAAGGAAATGATGAGGGTTTTAAGGAAGGGGGTAAGCAGCCATTCCAATCCCGGGAGAGGAAAGACTTACCTTGGGGGGAAAAATGGAGGGTAAACAAATGCACACATGCCCACACATTCACACAGACACAAGTACACCTAGGCAGACATACTGTAGAAAGCAAAGACGAAATAAATGATCTGATGGACAGAGTAACTTGCAATTTGCGACTGTAGGCTGATGATGCTGTGGTGTATGTTAGGGTGTCGTCTTTAATTGACTGTAATAGCATACTGGATGACTTGGACAATATTTCTAGTTGGTGCGAAGAATGGCAGCTAGCTCTCAATGTAGAAAAATGTAAGGTGATGCGCACGAGTAGGAAAAACAATTCCATAATGTTCAAATACAGCATTAGCTTCTTGATGCTGTCCCGGCATTCAAATGTCTAGGCGTAACAATGCAGAGCAATATGAAATGGAATGATCATGTAAGGACAGTTGAGAGTGAGGTGGCAGCCGACTTTGGTTTATTGGGAGAGGTTTGGGAAGATATACTTCATCTGTAAGGGAAACCTCGTATAAAATGCTTGTATGACCACATTTGAGTATTGTTGAAGTGTTTGGGACCCACAGCAGATCAGTTATAAGGAAGACATAGAAGCAGTTCAGAGGCGAGCAACTAGGTTTGTTACTGGTAGGTTCGATCAGTGTGCAAGTGTGACAGAAATGCTCCAGGAACTCAAATGGGGATCGCTGGAGGAAAGACGATGTTCTTTTCAAGAAATTCTGTTGAGGAAATTTAGAGAGCTGGAATTAGAAGCTGAGTGTAGAATGATTTTCCTGCTGCCTACTGGCATTTCGCATTACGATCACAAAGGCAAGGTAGAGAAATTAGGGCTTGTAAGGAGGCATATAGACATTCTTTTTGGATGTGGAATAGGAAAGGAAATGCCCAGTAGGGAAACTGGCCTCAGTATTCCAGGCCGACATCACTGCCATCAGGGTGTGTGTGGAGGAGAATTTGCGTAGGTGCTACAAAGATCGTAGCATCTACATCTATTCAGACAGGGCAGCCCTGAGATCACTGGCAGCTCCTGCAACAAGGTCTAAAATTGTTGCAGAATGTCACTGGGTTCTGGTGGACCTAGGGGAAAGCAATAGAGTAAACCTATTGAGGGTCCCTGGTCACTCGGGAATCAGTGGCAGCGAACATGCCGACAGATTACCCAGGATGGCGGCAGAGACTCCATTTATTGGACTGGAACCTGTCCTGACAATCACCAAGGCAATGATCAAATTGGAGCTACGTAACTGGCTCAGAAGACAGCACGTAGAATATTGGACCAAATTCCATCAACAAAAACATGGCAAGGTAATGATGCCAAAGCCAAGTTTTAAAATAAGCTCTGCAATCGTGGGCCTGAACAGAAGAGAGATTAGACTCATGGTTGGATTGCTGACAGGCCATGGGAATTTCAAAAAACACCTACGTACGATGGGAATAACAGAAGAGGACCCTAAATATAGGATCTGTGATGACTCTGATGAAACTGCATCACATCTAGTCTTTGAATGCATTGGATTAGAGAGTAAAAGGCGCAGAACATTTGGGACAACCAGACCAGAAGAAATTGTGTCTAATAAAGAACTGGTAAAGGGGCTCCTTGCACTGTTCAGGGGCATTGGTTGGCTTTACTAGATATACAGTGAGCGATACCGCACAATAAACTTAGTTTCGGTGCAGGCAGTGGCAGGTTGGACCAAGACTGTTTTGGCTTCCCTGAGAAAATCAAATCAAATCGGTGTTACAGTGTACCTCCATCACACACTTTACGGTGGATTGCAGAGTATTGATGTAGATGTACTAGCGGCACTGACAGAGATAAAACAGTGGAACGTTGGGAAGTAACACAGGCAGGCTAAAAATCGTACCGGATGCGTGGCTAACAATCATACGGCTCTGCGGAGAGACTTTCTGAGCACCCTGTATCATTAACATAGGTATCCTGCAGAATTCTTGAAACATATTCTCTGTTTCATACACATTACATTTCCTTGAGACTTAAAAGCTTTTGTCCATGCATAAGTATGGCTTTAGAAAGCATCACTTACATCTTAAATTAAACCAAGTTGGTCATTTTTTCATATGATATCTTGTGAAATATGAGTGAAGAACATTAGGCAGTTTGCATATTCCTTGATGTTCGAAAAAGGTCTGACACTGTGCCATACTGCAATGAAGGTACCAAGATGTGGAGTAACTACCAGATATGCAAGTGGCTTGAAGACTTCTTAAGTAATAGAACCCAGTATATAGCTGTCAACAGTGAGTGTTTGTAAGAGACAAAGGTATTGTCAAGATTGCCCCCAGGGAAGTTTGCTAGGACCACTATTATTTTTTGTTTATGTAAATGATCTGACGGACAGGATGAGAGCCGGTCGCAGTGGCCGAGGGGACTGCGGCACGCCAGTCACTGTCTGCATGGCCACTACGGTCAGGGGGTCGAATCCCCCCTCGGGCATGGATATTTGTGGCATCCTTAGTATAAGATAGTTCATAAGTAGTTTGTAAGTTTAGGGACTGATGACCCCCTAGTTAAGTCCCATAAGCTCTACAAACATTTGAACATTTTTTGACAGGATGAGCAGTTTTCTGCAGCTGTTTGCTAATTATGCTGTGGTGTATGTGTAGGTGAAGTTGTAGATGATGTGTGAAAGTAGTAGTAAACAAGAAAACTTACAGTCCAGGTTTGCCACAAGTTCTGGAAATCAGGGAATTTCAGACTTAACAGAGATATTAGGAAGAAAAGCACAGAATAATTTCGTTTTTGGCTCAGTGGATGAAAAATCATGTTCTTGGTTTGTTGTTGTTGTGTTATGGTCTTCAGTCCGGAGACTGGTTTGATGCAGCTCTCCACCCTACTCTATCCTGAGCAAGCCTTTTCATCTCCTCATAAGAACGACAACCGACATCTATTTGAATCTGCTTACTATACGCGTCTCTTGGCCTCCCTCTGCGATTTTTACCCCACACACTTCCCTCCAATGCTAAATTTACGATTCCTCGATGTCTAAGAATGTGTCCTACCAAGCGATCCCTTCTTTTAGTCAGGGTATGCCAAAAACTCCTTTTCTCGCCAATTCTGTTCAGTACCTCTTCATTAGTTATGTGATCTACCCACCTAATCTTCAGCATTCTTCTGTAGCACCACATTTCAAAAGCGTCTATTCTCTTCCTGTCCGCACTGCTTATCGTCCATGTTTCACTCCCGTACAAGGCAACACTCCACACAAATGCCTTCAGAAAAGACTTCCTTACCCTTAAATTAATATTCGATGTTAGCAAATTTCTCTTTTTCAAAAATGCTTTTCTTCCTATTGCCATTCTGCATTTTATATCCTCTGTACTGCGACCATCGCATGTTATTTTACTACCCAAGTAACAAAACTCATCTACCACCTTCATTGTTTCATTACCTAATCTAATTCCTTCACCATCGCCTGATTTTCTAAGACCGCATTCCATTATTTTTGTTTTGCTCTTCTTAATGTTCATTTTGTACGCTCTCTTCAACACACTGTCCATTCCATTCAACTGCTCTTCCAGGTCGTTCGCTGTCTCTGACAGAATTACAATGTCATCAGCAAAACGCAATGTTTTTATTTCTTCCCCCTGAACTTTAATCCCTATTCCAAATTTTTCCTTGCTTTCCTTCATCGCCTGCTCAATGTACAAATTGAATAACATCGGAGAAAGGCTACAACCCTGTCTTACTCCCTTCCCAACTGATGCTTCCCTTTCATGCCCTTCGAGTCTAATAACTGCGGTCTGGCTTTTGTACAAGTTGTAGATAACTCTCCTTTCCCTGTATTTTACCCCTGCTGACTTCAGAATTTGAAAGAGTGTAATCCAGTCAACATTGTCAAACGCTTTCTCCAAATCTACAAAGGCTAAAAATGTAGATTTGCCTTTCCTTCATCTATCTTCTAAGATAAGACGTAAAGTGAGTATTGCCTCCCGTGTTCCTACGTTCCTCCTGAATCCAAACTGATCTTCCCCTAGGTCAGCTTCTACCAGCTTTTCCATTCTCCTGTAGATAATTCGTGTTAAAATTTTGCAACCATGACTTATCAAACTGATGGTTCTGTAATTTTCACACCTGTCTGCACCTGATTTCTTTGGAATGGGGATTATTACATTTTTCTTAAAGTCTGAGGGTATTTCTCCTGTCTCGTACATCCTACACACCAGTTCAAATAGTTTTGTCATGGCTGGCTCTCCCAGAGACTTTAGTAGCTCTGAGGGTATGTCATCTACTCCTGGGGCCTTGTTCCGACCTAGGTCTTTCAGGGCTCTGTCAAATTCATCTCTCAGTATAATATCTCCTATTTCATCTTGATCTACTTCCTCTTCCCTTCCTACAACATCGTCTCTCAGTTCATTTCCTTTGTAGAGCTGCTCTATGTACTCTTTCCACCTTTCAGCCTTCCCTTCTTTGCTGAGAACTGGTTTCCCATCTGAGTTCTTGGTATTTGTAGAATTGCTTTTCTTGTCCCCAAATGTGTCTCTGATTTTCCTGTAGGTGGTATCTACTTTTCCCCGTCTTATACATTCTTCTACAGATTTGCATTTGGCTTCTAGCCACTCCTGCTTAGCCATTTTGCACTTCCTATCAATCTCATTTCTTAGTCGTCTGTACTCCATTTTGCCTGTTTCATTTACTGCATTTTTATATTTTCTCCTTTCATCAATTAAATTTAGTATTTCCTGTGTTATCCAAGGATTTTTTGCAGGTCTTGCCTTTCTACCTATTTTGTCCTCTGCTGCCTTCACTATTTCATCTCTCAATGCTACCCATTCCTCTTCTACTGTTTTATTTCCCCCTGTTTCTGTCAATTGTTGTCTAAATCTCCCTCTGAAATTCTCCAGAACTTCATTTTCCTTCATTTTATCTAAATCCCATCTCCTTATTTTCCTACCTTTCTGCAGTTTTTTCAGTTTCAGCCTACAGTTCATGACTAACAAGTTATGGTCAGAGTCTATATCTGCCCCTGGGTATGTCTTGCAGTTTAGGACCTGGTTCCGGAATCTATGTTTTACCATTATAAAATCTATCTGATACCTTCCAGTGTCTCCTGGTCTCTTCCACGTATACAACCTTCTTTTGTGATTCTTAAACCACGTGTTTGTTATGATTAAATTATGTTCCGTGCAAAATTCTACCAGGCGACTTCCTCTTTCATTCCTTCTGCCCAGTCCATATTCACCTACTATTTTTCCTTCTCTTCCTTTTCCTACTACCGAATTCCAGTCTCCCATCACAATTAAGTTTTCCTCTCCCTTAACTGTCTGAATAATTTCCTTTAGCTCCTCATATATTTCTTCTATATCCTCATCATCGGCAGAGCTAGTTGGCATATAAACCTGTACTACTGTTGTCGGTGTTGGCTTCGTATCTATCTTGACAATGATAATGCGATCACTGTGCTGCTCATAGTAGTTTACCCGCATTCCTATTTTCTTATTCATTATCAGTCCTACTCCTGTGATACCCCCAACTGATTTTGTATTTATAATCCTGTACTCACCTGACCAGAAATCCTGTTCATCCTGCCACCGAACTTCACTAATCCCCACTATATCTAACTTCAACCTATCCATTTCCCTTTTTAAATTTTCTAATTTTCCTACCCGATTAAGGGATCTAACATTCCACGCTCCGATCCGTAGAATGCCAGTATTGTCTTTCCTGATGATAACATCCTCCTGAGTAGTCCCCGCCCGGAGATCCGAATGGGGGACTATTTTACCTCCGGAATATTTTACCCGAGAGGATGCCATCATCATATTTTCATACAGTAGAGCTGCATGTCCTCGGGAAAAGTAACGGCTGTAGTTTCCCCTTGCTTTCAGCCGTTCGCAGTAACCGTGTGGCAAAGCCACATTAGCTGATGTTACAAGGCCAGCTCAGTCAATCATCCAGACTGTTGCCCCTGTAACTACTGAAAAGGCTGCTGCCCCTCTTCAGGAACCACACGTTTGTCTGGCCTCTCCACAGATACCCCTCCGCTGTGGTTGCACCTACGGTACGGCTATCTGCATCGTTGAGGCACGCAAGCCACCCCACCTCGGCAATGTCTGTGGTTCATGGGGGTGGATGTTCTTGGTATAAAAATTAATTTACTCTTAAGATCATAAATCTTGTAAAGGACACAGTAACTTGCTGTTCATTCAGAAGTAGTGTTAATAACACATTCATAGATAAAAAAGTTCTTATATCTTTTTCATCCCACCTGTTTACTTTTCCCCGTTTCAAATTTGGACATGGAAAAAGTTAAAACTATGTCTGGAAAACATGAAATTTCATACTGGCAAATGGGTGGCAACCTTGTAGACATAATTTCTAGTTAGTGTCATGTCTGACAGCTAGCTCTAAATATAGAAATATGTAAGGTAATGTAGATAAGTAGGAAAAACAATCCTATTATGTTGAAATAGGTCATTATTAGTATGTTCCTAGACAGTTGCATCAATAAATGTCTAGGCCTAACAATGCAGAGTGATGTGAAATGGAATGAGCATATAAGTACAGTTGTGGAGAAGGCAGATGGTTGTTTTAAGTTTATTGGCAGAATTTTTTATTTGTTTACTCCTCTGTAAAGGAGATTTTATATAGAATACATATATAGACAGATTAGAAGTACTTGTTAGTTGACAGTTCATGTGCTGGAGCTGCTTGCCTCCAATCAGAACACTCAGTGTTAACATCTGAACTCTTCACCATTGCCAAACTGCCACAACATATGGTCAGTTGACTTCCATTTACTTGTCTGGCTTTCTTTGTTGACCTGGTTCAATCAAAATTTATAGCTCTGCCCTTTTCATTTTGTATTTCAACCATAAAAAAACACACAATACATGGAAAGTGGTGCTAGCAAAATAAGTACTTTCCTAGATCCTTTCCTACAAGCCGCAATTTAACTTCACATGTAAGTGTGTTATTTCACAGACATCAGCTTACATTATCTGATGACCTCCTTACAATTTATGTGAAACAGCTTTCCGAAGGCTACAATGCAGTGTTGGTGCTGAATGTTGAACATCACTCAGTCAATGTACGAATATGTCTCTATGACACACTGCTGAAGTGTTAGCTTGTATGGAGAATTGTGTGTTTGAATCTCACGGTCTTAAATAATTTTAATTTCTAAATCAAAATTACTCTTGATTGTTGTTTTTTTTATTAAACTAATTCATTTAACTGGTTGTTTAAAATTTCTAATACCTTGTTATGTCTTTTTCATAATATTATCGACTTTTTTTTATATGCTCTTTTATATCTGTGCGTCTCGGTAGCATAGTAGCAGAGACCAGATTACAAATCCAAAGGTCATGGGTTCGATGCCCATCAGGTCTACGGATTTTTATCTGTCACTTTCCACTTCTTTTCACCTCTGGCAGTGTTGCTGATGTGAAAGTATCGAGTAGCACCATGGTTCGGAACCTACGTTAAACTGTAGGTCCGCCTATGACTGGCTGGGCAAGTCAGTTTGAAGGTCAAAGGAAGGTTAAGGCATACCACCTCCAAACAGGACCATGCCTAGTAAAGCACTGTGATGTTCAAACCAATCTCCTGATTGTTGACTGCTTTACCTTTTACTTTATTTTTCATGCTGTGATTAGTTTTTTGAATGGAAACTGCGTGCATCATTAATAACCTGTAACCAAGTGGCATGCAGGACTGCACAGTAGGTCATAAAATGGTAACTCGTGAAGTGAGTAGCCAGTTTGATATTTCCAGGTATCTGCTTTTAGTGCTGTATCTGAAATTATCATAGGTAAGGTTTAATCATCCTGAATGAAGCAATCATGTTTTTAGTTTTTCTGGAGATTGTTGACTGCCATTTTGTCAGGTACATAGCACATCGTGTGTAGTTATGTTACAACATGGATTAAATTTAGGACCACAAAATCCGTCTTCTGCTGCAGTCTAGTCATTGATCCCTGAAGATTACTTGTCTATAGAGTTTTTCTCATTGTTGACATTAACTCTAGGCAGCCTCTTTCATCATTGATTCACTTTATATAGTATATTAACAGCTTTCGTGACGTGGCATGCTTTGTTTGCGTGTCACCTGTATCCAAGTGGAAGGTGGCTGCCTATGTGGCAGTACTGTACGGCCATGTGACAAATGTAAATTAGTAAATAATTTTAATCTGACTATAGTGTGATACTTCCTTAAGTACTGCTCATATGTTTGGGAGCCTCAGATGGTTGATTTAAAGGAAGATGCATAAAAAATTCAGAGGTGGGCTGCTATAAATCTTGCTGGTAAGTTCAGTCAACATCCAAATGTTACGGGGATAGTTGGGGATTTAAAATTGGAATCCCTGGAGGGAAGACAATGATCTTTCCAAGAGAAAGAAAAGCTGTTAAGAAAATTCAGTGTTCTGATATTTACAAAGTGTGGAGCAGTAACAAATTTTGGTCTCCTTCGATGTGATATGCAGAAAATGTTTGATATCACACACTTTTATTCACTATCCCTTTTTTGCTTGGTGAAATTTTGTTTGTAACTGATTTTCATTCCTTTCATATGTTTTGCATTTATTTTGCACCATTTCATTATTACAGGGTATACCCTATTAACAATTTTTTTGTGTGGATTTTCTCATATTACATTGTGGGTCTACAGAACAGCTAAAGATAGCTTACTGTAAGTCCGACTGATATCAGGCAACAATCCAAAAATGTCAATGGTGTTTTATGCCCTTACGGTTTCACAGTGCATCAAATACTTTATTTGTAAAATGTCACTAAGGTAATTGACATGATATCACTGCAGATAATACATATCAATCAACTTCATATTATTTCTTAAAGCATTATTCAGAAATTGCCCTTCAATTTATGAGAATGAAACTCACATGGCCTTTTTGTTGTATTAAGGCAGATTCAATTTATCTGCCTCTATATATCTTTTTGTTCACTGTTAGATGCAATAAACAAACCACAGGGATAGTAAATGTTGCATCTCCACAATTACAATTTTTTTACATCAGTTATCAAAAGAGTTGGTATGTGTTTATAGGAACCAGTTAAGAAAGTTGAAGAGAAACAAGAAAGTGATAAACCTGCTACACCAAAGCCTGAGGAAAAGATAAAGCCAGAACAGAAAGAAGAGAAACAGGCTGCCGAGGGGGGAGAAGAAGGTAAGATTTTGAAGTGCTGTTCCATATTGTGATTTTAATCTTTTCTTTAATTAGTTTAGTCTTGTTTCTGATCAAATTCCATATTTGTACATGAATGGGAAATAACATATAGATTTTGAAAAGTGAATTGGTGATTATGAAAATATGTGACATAAGTGGCCATACATTTTACCTGGATGGGCTTAATAGTTCAAAATTTTCACACTACCCAGTTATGTAATACAAATTTCAAATTGATTCATCTATCCATTCCTGAGAAAAAGTGTGTCTTAGCAGATAGACCAGACAGACAGCGCCGGCGCAAGACCAAGTGCCGCCCTGTGTGGGCTGCTAAATTGCCGCCCCCCTTTTTTTAAAAGTTTGTGGAATGTTATTTAAACAAATTTGCAGGAAATGTCAGCAATCAATCACAGTCTCAAAGCTTTTAATATGTGCTTACATTTAAACCGTCATGTTGACAGTTACGTTCGGCATGACAGTATAGGTGTAAACATAACTCAAAGCATTGAGAATAGCCACACTGTGTCCGAAATCAATGTAGATGTGGAAAATAAAAACAGAAATTGCGACTGATTTGTGACATTCTCAACAGATTTGTACAAAACAGTCGCTGGGCACCAGCTCAAAAATTTAGTCAAACCGGATTGAAGAAATCTAGCTAATTTTAATAAGCCTTGTGAATTTACAAATATGTGTGAAATCTTATGGGACTTAACTGCTAAGGTCACCAGCTCCTAAGCTTACACACTACTTAACCTAAATTATCCTAAGGACAAATATTCTCTCTCCTGCCCGAGGAAGGACTCGAACCTCCGCCGGGACCAGCAGCACAGTCCATGACTGCAGCGCCTTAGACCGCTCAGCTAATCCCGCGCGGCATGAACGTAGATTAACGTAAATAAACATTTTTCAGTTGTTGTGAACAGATAATGTATTCAACGGAAAGCAAAATATATTTACAATTTAATGATAATTTGGTTCGAACAATAATACTTACAATAACTATTCAATGTTGAACAAAATAAGAAACAACACAGTAAATAACCAAGATACTGATCATAATACAAAAATTAAAAAAAAAAAAAAAAAAAAAATGCTAGACGAATCGAACCTTCCTGACTTTTACTTGCTCAAACTCTTTCACATGATCTGTGTAATTTACGTCCTCTGTAAACACGTGTTCAATCGATATTGTTGCAAGATCATTCAAACGAATTTGGCTCATCGTTGATCGGAGGTATGTCTTTATTAATTTCATTTTTGAGAAACTCTTCTCTCCACTTGTAACTGTCACTGGGAGTGTTACGAGAATTCTCAGAGCAATGTTAACATTAGGGCAAAAATTATGTCTTCGTATAAACTTCAGAATCTCTTTTGGACCTATTCCAGGTTTCAACAAAGTTGATAGCACTTTCAGTTCTTCCCTCAACTCCAGTGCATCAAAGTCACTTGAGTCATGATCTTGCAAAATCGCTGCGAGGTTTCTACACTTCATATCCAGGCTGTCAGGATAAACGCAATGAGAATTCAGTTGATTGAATCTCTTATTCAAAAATGCGGTTGCTATATCTAAACCATAGTAGTAGAATTTCTCATGACTTTCTTCACAGATAAAGTGTATTGGCTTCTTACTTCGTCGCCGGGAAACACTTATCCTTGGTAAAGTTAGATATTCTAGCTCTAATTCTGTAGCCAATTCTTTGGAATCCGTCAAGAGAGACACAAACTTTTCTTCTGTTCTGAAGGTCTCAAAACATGGTTTCTTTTTTTCTTGCATTTCCACAGCCTCAGAAACTTTTCTGGAGGGTTTTACTACACTGATGTGAAGCAGAACGTCGTACCAGATTACTAGAAAAGTGAGAAAGGTGTAATTTTTTTATTTGACTCGCAAGTGACGTCACTTTGTGAAAGATCATGCCATCGAATTCTTCTGAAATGCTGCTTGGGTGTAGCCGAGCAGTCTGGAGCTCCACGTTGCGGATCGCGCGGCCTTCCGCGTTGGAGGTTCAAGTCCTCCCTCGGACATGGGTGTTTGTGTTGTCTTTAATATAAATTAGTTCCTAAGTAGTTTGTAAGTTTAGGGACATATATTCAAAAAATGTTCAAATGTTTGTACAGCTTATGGGACTTAACTACGGGGTCATTAGTCCCTAAACTTACAAACTACTTATGAACTACTTACGAACTAGGACGGCACAAATATTCATGCCCGAGGGGGGGATTCGAACCTCCAACCATAGTGGCCGTGCAGATCGTGACTGAAGCGCCTCAGTCCCCTCGGCCTCCGCGGCTGGCAGGGACACATGACCCCGCAGTTAAGTCCCATAAGCTACACAAACATTTGAACTTGTTTTCTTCTGGTATCTGAACCAGTGCATCATAAACACCTCCATTGTTTTGTGCGGACGAGAGGTTCAAATGTTTATTAAGTTTATAGGACTTAATTGCGGGGTCTTCAGTCCCTAAACTTGCAAACTACTTATAAACTACCTCTACTAAAGATAGCACAAACATCCATGCATGAGGGGACATTCAAACCCCCGACAGAGAACAGCCTCGAGCATCGGAGCATAGCGCCTCAATTCGCTCGGACACTCCACCGCGGCCGGATGAGCGGGCTTGTTGATAAAAGACCATACTATCTCGGGTTTTCATCGGAATCAAAGTGACCAGTAGTTTGCTCAGATGAAACATGGAACACGCAAAATAAATGTTGGCAAAGTAATAGTGAGAGAGTAATATTGTCAAATAAAAGTGCCGGTCAGTTTAATTGTTGTTCATTCAGGCGAAGACAGGAGTTTCAAGGAGCAAAAACCAAAACGTCCGACTACCACTCAAAAACAGATAGCAAAAATTTCCAAAAATACGTCGAAACCCAAAACCCAACTTATGTCAGGCTTACTACCAATGTCTTTATCCCTTCAGGCTTAACATGTAAATGCAGTATCGAACATTGCATTCGAATTTCCAAATTAGATTTAGTCTTCTGCAAAATTTGTTGTGAGTAAACGCACGGCGCTTAACAGCGTCCACTCTTCAGAATACTGGCCAGGTGTGTACGCCAGACTGCTCCCTTCCTCTCTATTCCTCCGGCGTAAACACGACGGTGCTGCCACAGGCCGCAGCAGATTAGCCGTGTGTTCTGGAGTGTCGTGTTGCGCTGTGCGCGGCTGGCCGCCGTCGGGGGTTCGAATCCCCCGTCGGGCATGCATGTTTGTGTCGTCTTTAGTATAAGCTAGTTCATAAGTAGTTTGTAAGTTTAGAGACAGATGGCCCTGCCGTTAAGCTTTACAAACATTTGAACATTTTTCGCTGCCACAGTGGCAAGGAAGAAATTAGTCCTCCTCCGTCTCCTCAATCAAGAGGAGCGGCTGGCAGGTAGTTGGGGCGCCAAGACACAGTTTCCGAAGCCACAGTTTCGAATGCCCTCTTGGGCATGAATGTTGAGTTTGTCCTAATAATATATATGTAATAATAATAAGATAAAGAAAAAAAGGGATGGCAGTTTTGCCGCCCCTCGGGAAGTGCCGCCCCGTGCGGCCGCACGTTTCGCACGTGCCTTGCGCCTGCCCTGCAGACAGACATAGAGAGATGGACGGAAAATGAAGTGATCCCATAAGGTTCCATTTTACTGATTAAGTTATGTAATGCTAAAAATCTATGTGGTGATATAGTGATTATCCATCAGTAAAGGAGTGAAATCTACAAATGCAGTGCTTTCTCTTAATTCATTTTTATTATTTCTCCTTGCAGCATAGGGAGAAAAAACCATAGATGCACACCAGCATGATGGTGGATAGCAGTAAGCAAGGAAGTAAATAATTATGTGATAGTCTTTAAATATGCAGTCCAAGTCACAGTAGTAATAACATATCTTACAGCCGACCGAACGAGGTGGCGCAGTGGTAACGCACTGGACTCACATTTGGGAGGATGATGGTTCAAATCCACCTCCGGCCATCCAGATTTAGGTTTTCCGTGATTTCTCTAAATCACTCCAGGCAAATGCCGGGATGGTTCCTTTCAAAAGGGCATGGCCGATTTCCTTCCCCATCCTCACCCAAAACTCTCTTAATGACCAAGCTGTTGACGGGACGTTAAACCATAAGCTTCCTTCCTTCTTACAGCCTGTTTAAAATAAATTAGCTTCAGATGGGGAGGGGGGTTAGTGTGTAAAACTGTTCCCATATTCTAGAGTGCTACATTGATTAAAGCTTCAGCAGAGCACCAAATTGGAAGGAAGCTGCAGTGATAGATCTGGCTTTACACCTTCTCTTGGATTAATTAACATTTTTCCTGTGTGGTTAAGCTTAGAACCAAATTGGAATATCTAGGCTATAACTTTTATCGGGATCAGCAGCTCAGGATCCAAGATGGAGAATGTAGAACAATATCTGTGCATTTTTACCGGGAATCCGTGAAATGCTGTTCATTATTATTTGTGCAGTCTGCCAACTGCATGAATGCATTGTTAGTGTTTAACTCTTGCACTGATAATGGTGAATGTCTTTATTGTTAAATAAGGGTAATTGGATGATACCCACAATGATTAATTACATGTCACTTATAAATGTGTCAGTGAAATTAGTATGATAGTTATGGATGATAGACATATTTTTGCTACTTCTGTGGTTATTTATTCAAAAACAGTGACACAAACATTTGTGTGCAGAACAGAGATAAAACCCAATCTTCCATTTACTAGGCAGAATGCTCTAGTCACTAAGCCACTTAGACACGGTTGGTATCACAGCTGCAGGAACAGAAACCATCTTATATAGTAAAAGAATCTACGAAAACTGAAGTCAGTCGGTCAGATCAATCTACCCGGACAATTTCCTTCATTTTTGTATTAAACGAAAGGTATTCATCCACACATTTACCATCAGGTATCAGAATTTAAAAAACTCTTGCCTTCCTTTTTCTAGACTCAGACGTGATTTCCTTCGGTATATTTCTTATGGGGGTGTCCTTGCTGTAAAGTCAGTCAGTCAGGTCGTTCTATTCAACCGATTTCTTTCATTTTTGCTTTAAATGAAGGTTATTCAGTCACAGATTTGTCATCAAGTGTCAGAATTAACTTAAGTCTCTCCATCCTTTATTTTTATTCAAACACGGTATCCTTCTGTCCTTTCATTGAATATTTTAATCGTTTTGTTGTATGATATCTTCAGCTCTAATTAAGATATGCAGTTCCTTTTGACCTAACAACACTCAGCGGAACAAGCACATTAATTTGCTCTTTGAAACACTTGCATTGATTGATTCTGAAGAAAGATCCTTACGAGATATGGGAGGGGGGACCAGAAAGTAACAAGTGTGGGAAGGAAAGACATTTTCACTCGGGGTGTGACACACTAGTGTGAACCAGATTTTTGTGAACTATATCCTATGTAATTTGTGTGTCATGATAAATCTGCGGGCATCACAGCTTGTGACAAACTGGACTGATGCCCTGTAGTTAAGTCCCATAAGCTCTACACACATTTGAACATTTGTGACAAACTGTTGTGTGTTTGGCTCATCCACAAAGTAAAAGGACACAACTCATTAGTTTTGTAGGTGGAGGAGGAGGAGGGTTGGAAGAAATGTAGTACAGTTTCATACAAAATATATATCAAAACTATTTTAGGATGGTCTTTATTAATCAATAAATAAATTTACATCACCACTTTATAACAAGCTCCTACTGCTAGAAGTTTAGTTAACTGAGGGAGTGTAAATGACATATTTGTTCATACTGTTTTTCTGTTAAGCAGTAAAATTCAGGTACTGGAAAATACTGTATGTTCATATTTTGTAATTTTTGAGATTGTTTGATAACATGAGAAAACAGTGTTATAGAGTTCTGTTACAAAGCTGTTACAAGCTTTTAGATCAGATTCAGCTGCAAGTAGAATAACTGGAATAGTGAAATAGTTTTGGTATTTCAGAGAAAAAAAAAATGGTTCTGAGGAAACTTGGCAGTAGTTAATATTCATTACATGGTCTGGCTCTCTTCATTCAGCTACCTCTTGTGGGTGGGGAAAGCATGTGTTACTGTGAATTTGATGTGGTATGTTGTTATTGCGACCTCTATACTATTGATGTAATTCTCCAAATTTAAGGAAATGGAATAGGTCATATGTGTAAGAAGATAAAGGAATGGATGTAGTTATCTTACATTGTGGTGTGACCATTTGAAATTCATACCACCACAAATTCTAACACAGTAGAAGTTCATTTTCAGGTTTGGTGACGTTTTAGTCTAATGCTCTCCTCTACTCTTAATCTGTACTCCAGGGAGATGAAAATCTTCATGCCAATTGGTATTGGACCTCTTCTAAATTCCTTAGATTGCTTAACTTGCATAGGATGATTTTGTAAGTACTACCCAATAACCAACCAAACGAAGATAAACTCCAGTTTCACATTTGAACTCCAATAGTGTTTTATTGATTCCCTTTATACTATTACATATAAGTTACCACAATCATGGTTGGCATTTAACTGCAACATTTTACATGGTGCAACAAGAGACAGTCAAATTCAGTAATAAAATACATAGATATTACATATCACTGTTGTCCCTTCCATGGGCCCTATAGCTTCCTTTGAGGCGCTGTCAGTTGCACAGTTGATGTTGGGAACCTGTACAGAGAGAGTTCCCTGGACAATATAGGGCCTAAATAATCTAAATAATCCCACAAAATAAACTATTTGAATAACTTGTGCTAGAATCAGGACATGTAGTGTAACTTGTTACACAACAACACAGTGTTCACGAAGCCACCATTCAGTATGCTGTCTAAGCAGTAGTAAAAGCATAAAACAGACAAAGATGTGAAAACTACTCTCAATAACTGCAATATTTTAACAACAGAAAATCCAAATGGAACGTGAATAATAGAGGATAGATAACAACTCACCGTAAAGAGGCTGACTAAGCTGTTGACAGGCACGAAAAATACTCTTATCACACTCTCACAAATTTCTGGCCATGGCCTTCATCAGGAAAAGAAACACACATACAAACACCCAGTCAACTATACACACACAACCACCATCTCCAGTTGCTCCAGCATCACAAGCATCTTAGACAGCAAATGAGAAGGGGAATAGAGGGGGAAGGATGCTAGGTAAGGGTGGGAATGGAAAGTTCCGCATTGTGTGATGGATTGTAGGGCACTGTTAAGTGGGAATATGAGCTGGGGCCTCTTTACAGTGAGTTGTTATCTATACTCCATTATTAATCTCAATACTTAATGAACAAAGTGAATAAGGTCATTGTGAACTAATTGCACAGTACTTTAACAAAATCACAAACTGTGAGAGTATGTTATCTGGTCTGGGTATATCAACATAAATGTTTCCAGAAATTTGACAGGTTCATACACTAGACTGTATCTGAAGAAAGATTTAAAAATAATCAGAATTTATCAGCCATTAGTAACATATTTTGAACATTGTGGATTGTGGGTGCTTACACACAGTCTTGCATGTTTTCTTACTTAATATTTAATTGTGACATTTATTTGCAGATGAAGATGACAAGAAAAAGAAGAAAAAGAAGAAAGGTAAGGCTGAAGAGGAAACAAAGGAAAAAACAAAGGGACCAACTAAGAAAGCTATAGCTGCAATGCAAGAGGCCCTTAAAAAATTAAAGGAAGAGGAAGAGAGGCTAGCTAGGGAGGAAGAAGAGAGGCTCAGAAAAATAGAGGAAGCGGAGAGAGCGAAGGAAGAGCAGAAACGCTTGGAACAGGAACGAAAGGAACGGAAAAAGCAAAAGGAAAAGGAACGAAAGGAAAGACTGAAAGCTGAAGGCAAGCTTCTAACTGCAAAACAAAAGGCTGATCGTGCTAGAGCCCAAGCAATGATTGAAGCATTGAAGGCACAAGGTGTGGATGTTCCAAACGTGGGCGAGAAGAAACAGACCACACCAAGGCCAGGGACACGAATTAGGCCAAACAAAGCAAAGGTACAACAACCTGTTCCCGTCCAACAGGAAGGTGGGTACAGTGTCATATTCATTTACTAAGTAAATATTGTTTCCATTGTAGAAATGAATATATTAAATAGAAAGGTTTCTTTCAGCTACAACTGAACGAAAGGTGGAAGTTGAAATTGTGGACAAAATACCTACAGAAGTAAACAATAAAGATGTTAAAGATGAAGAGGAAGATGTTAAAGAAGCGTGGGATGCGGAGTCATCTCAGGATGAAGAGGAAGAAGGTTTTTATAATATAAATACTTGTATCTAAACTTACTTTACATTATAAATTTATAGAAACTAAGTGATTGATTCATATTTCTTTCCTTAATATTAGTATTATTATTTAACATTGCTAATTTAACAAAATATTGTAGTGGGATTAAAATGATTTTTCCTAAAAATATATAAGTGTAATGTGTCTGGGCACTATTTGTTGGTTTTAAAACCAAATGACGAATGTTCTTAGAAGGTGTGTGAAGGAACTTTGACAGGGTGTGCTTTAGTTGTTCATCCTAGCAGTATTGTGTGACTGGAGGAATTTTTTTTTCTTTAGTGGGTGGGTGCGGGGTGTTTATTGGGGGCACAGGGAGGATTGAGGGTGTGTTGGGCATATGGCATGGAACACCTGTCTACATGCACGGTCTGGAGGGTAGGGTCTATATGTGATTACCTTTGTAGAATATTCAGCATATTGAGCTAATGAGTAAACCCCACAACATACATTATGTCTATCAAACTGAATCCCTTGTACAACAGTATGTGGAGAAGCACTGAAGACACCACCTCTGCAAGCAAGTTTCCCATCCTGCTCGTACACTATTGTCTTTTTCGAACACCACTATCCAACCACCATCATACTTGTAGTGGTTTCCCCCTGGACCCTGTATAATATTCAGACAATGCCTAACTGACCTTTTGTATTTGCCACCATTCATCAAAACTTGCCACCCCCCCCCCCCCCCCCCCCAGGGGGCGCACAGCTCTTTTGTGGGTATATGTGTGGCGCACATGGGGCCCCGAGCCAAAGCAGCCTTTCTTCCGCCCCAGGCTGCTTCACTTTCCCTCCCGGTTCATGTCTTCGCCCGGAGACGGGCGTCCTTTTCGAGTCAAGGTAGTTTCTTGTCCTAGTTTCTCTTATTACTTGGTTTCTTCCTTTCCTAACCTTTGCTTCTGCCTTTCTCTCCTTGCTGTACTTTCCTAGCCTTCTTCTCCTCCTCCTCATTAGTCTCCGCTTTGGCGTTTGAAACACTTCTTTCTCTTCACTTCCTCTATTCTTCTTCTTTCCTCCCTGTGCGTGTCTGAAGGCCGACCCACGCATTATCGTGCATAGTAGGTGACGAGGTAATGCGTAATTCCCCACCCCGGGGAGACAAGTAGGGCACGTACATACCCCCTGGTAAAGGCTAGGCCCAGGGAGGGGTGATTACCCGAGCTGTGGTACCTTCTGAACATGCCAATTGGTCCCTGCGTCAGTTCTCGGGAGGTGTGAACAATCACCTAAGGCGGGTAAGCCCTCAGAAAGGGCCCCCATTAGGAAGGAGCACTCCATCGGAGACGCCGGTAATCACGGGGGACACTTCCGCAATGACTTCCTTCTCTTCTTCTGTGACTTGACCCAGAAACGAAAGATGGATTCACCTCAGCAAAAGGAAACTTTGTCCAATCTCCCGAAATTCCTAGTTGTCTCTCAAACCGACGGTAGAGATTTCAATTCTGTAAATCCTTTCGTCATTCAGAAAGGTGTTGATGTGATTGCTGGCCCTGTTAAGACATGTTCACGTCAGCGCAATGGTACATTGTTGCTGGAAGCGGACAGTGCCTTCCAGGCGCAAAAACTAATCCGGACTACGTTGCTACACATGTTTCCAGTCCAGGTAGAAGCACATCACACGCTCAACTCATCATGGGGAGTAGTTTTTATGAGATCCCTTGACGGGTTGTCTGACGAAGACATACAAACCTATATGTCCGATCAGGGTGTAACAGCCGTCCATAGGATGTTGAAAAAGGTAGATAACCAGCTGACACCAACTCGTACTGTGTTTTTGACGTTCGACAGAGTTGAACTCCCGTCAAAGGTCAAAGCAGGGTATGAAGTCATCTCCGTCCACCCTTATGTACCTAACCCAATGCGCTGTTTTCAATGCCACAAATACAACCACACCCGTCAATCTTGCCCTAATGCAGCAAAATGTGTCACTTGTGGTAGGGAAGCCCATGAGGGGGATTGCCCACCTCCGTCCCCTCACTGCCTTAATTGCAACGGTGACCATACGACTTCCTCTCGGGACTGCCCTGTATATAAGGATGAAAAGGTCATCCAGCAAATTTGGGTTACAGAAAAGGTATCAACATCTGCCGCTTGAAAGTTGTTGGCGAGTCGAAAGCCCACTGTCCTACCAGCGGGCACATACAGTAAGGTCCTCACCTCCACTCGACCTACTAAGGATGCAGGTACGCATACCTCTGATCTCACTTTCGCTGACACAGTTGTGCGATCGGCCAGCCCGAAGATTGCCCGTTCCACGTCCCCACTTCCTCCTGCTGCTTCTAAAGTTCAGTCTTCGTCAACCTCTAATAAACCATGGGCACCTAAACAAGATGCCCGGAGTTTGAAAAAGAAACCCGTCCATGAGGATTTTCTGCGTTCTCAGGCTTCTCAACCGTCAACTGCCTCTTCTCACCGTCACTCTTCAAGAAGAGCCAACAGAAAAGACTTCCTCTCCTTCCCCGCCGAGGCGTGACACATCTGTCACGCCGCCCAACAGTAGTCGACCCCGATCATCTTCTGTCTCGCCAGGACACACTACTGTTAGCCGGGTAACCGGCATTTTACCGGCGGCAGATGCTGCCCCTCCTGATAAACTCGGGAAGGTGGCAGATGTATCAGTTTAACCTATGGAACATGACTCTCTGCCTCTAGATGGCGACAGTAGTGCTCCCTCGAAGTCCGGTCCTCAGCGGCCGTCGAGGTGACCCCACCTGCTTGTTCCTTTCTATCTTCCTTTCTTCTCTTATTTTTTATCATTGTGCTCCTTCAACATTGGAATATTCGCGGCTTTCGTTCCAAACGGGAGGAATTGAAATTACTCCTTCGATTGCACGGCCCGCTTCTAGTTTGTCTCCAAAAAACTAAGTTACGTCCAAGAGATCATGCAGACTTCCCCCACTACACATCTGTGCGTTTCGACCTGCCACCTGTGGAAGGTACCCCAGCCCATGGAGGGGCTCTGATGTTCATTCGGGACGACGTCTATCATCATCCCATTTCATTGCATACTCGCCTAAAGGCAGTTGCCATCCGCATCACTCTATAGACCTTTTCCTTTTTGCTTTGTAATATCTATTCGCCATCGCCATCCGCCCTTACTAGGGCAGATGTGCTACACCTCGTTGACCAGCTCCCTTCACCTTTCGTGTTGGTAGGCGACTTTAATGCCCACCTCCCCCTATGGGGCTCTCCGGCACCTTGTCCGAGAGGCTCTCTTTTGGTGGACCTTCTCCAACACGTCAATCTTGTCTGCGTCAACACCGGTGCACTGACCTTCCTTTCCGACACGACACACACCTATTCCCATATAGACCTCGCGATGTGAACTCCTCAGCTTGCCGGTCGGTTTGAGTGGTATACACTTTCTGACACGTACTTGAGTGACCATTTTCATTGTGTCATCCACTTCCTGCATCATTCCCCATCTCCTCGTCCCACCTGTTGGAACATTTCTAAACTTCCATGGCAGTTTTTCACGATCAGGACTTTTCCAGCTGTGACAGTCAGGTTGAATACCTCACAGAGGTTATTCTCACAGCTGCCGAACATTCCATACCTCGTACATCCTCTTCTCTACGTCACGTCCCGGCCCCTTGGTGGACTGCAGCCTGTCGCGACGCGCTTAGAGCCCGGCGACGTGCTTTACGCACCTTCCGCCGCCGCCCATCTTTGGAGAATTGTATAAATTATAAACGAATGAGAGCGCAATGTCGTCGTAATATAAACGACAGCAAAAAAGCTTGCTGGACTGCTTTTACTAGTTCTTTTAACTGCTTTAATCCCTCCATGGTTGTTTGGGGTGGCCTACGCCGTTTATCTGGCATCAAGGTCCACTCCCCGATTCCTGGAGCATTGCGAACGGCTTCCGCTTCTCCACTGAGAAAACAGTGTGTATAAATTTCTGGAGATACAAGGAATTTCTTCCACCATCTCTGTCTTGGCCCCGTAGCTCTCCCTTTCGTGGAGACAACGAAATTCTTGGGACTCATGCTGGCTGCTCGTTGTGTCCGTTCCCTTAATGTTCTCCGTGTCCTCAGTAGGACATCATGGGGAGTGGATCGTACCGTCCTGCTTCACCTTTACCAGGCCATTGTTCTGTCGAAGCTCGCATATGGAAGCCTTGTATACTCTTCTGCACGGCCGTCGATTCTCCGCCATCTCAACTCTATTCACCATCGGGGATTGCGCCTGGCGACCAGTGCATTTTATACCAGCCCTGTTGAAAGTCTGTGTGCCGAAACAGCTGTATTACCATAGACCACTCGGCATGACATACTCTTGTGTCGTTCTGCATGCCGCTTGCGGTCGATGCCCAACCATCCATCTTACAGATTATTTTTTGACGACTCACTCGATCGCCAATATCAGTTGTCTGAGATAGCCTTGCTTCCACCTGGAGTTCGGTTTCGCCGCCTACTACAGCGGCTCGATTTTACCCTTCCTTCCACCTTTCGGTTGAGCGAAAGCCCATTGCCACCGTGGCATCAGGCCCAGGATCACACTCACCTTGAACTTAGTTCGCTCCCCAAGGAGAGCACTCCGGATTTGGTATACCGCTCGAGGCTTGTCGAACTCCGTTCGCAGTTCGATAATGCCATATTTATTTACACTGATGGTACCAAGAGCACTGCCGGTGTCGGATCTGCCTTCGTCGTCGGGGACAACTGTTTCCAATACAAGCTCCCTGACTGGTGTTCGAATTTCACGGCTGAGCTTTTTGCCCTCCACCAGGCCGTTTTGAACACCTGCCGCCACCGCCAACCTTTCTATGCCATATGTTCGGACTCCCTTAGTGCCCTGCAGAGTCTTAAGGACCCTTTCTCGAACCATCCTCTCATGTATCAGATCCAACGCTCCCTCCAGTTGCTAGCAGATGACAGCTGTCACGTTTCTTTCCTGTGGGTCCCCGGCCACGTGGGTGTGCCCGGGAATGAGACCGCCGACATAGCAGCCAAGTCCGCAGCTCTTTTGCCTCGCATGGCTACCTGTTGCGTCCCATCGGACGATGTTCAACGGGCTCTTCGCCGGAGTATCATGTCGTCCTGGCACAGTGCGTGGTTTTCACTGTACAACAATAAATTGAGAACTGTAAAACCGATCCCGACCGCTTGGAGGACCTCCTCACGTCCCTCTCGGCGGGCCCCCCAGGGGGCCCACAGCTCATTTGTGGGTACGTGTGTGGCGCGCACGGGTCCCCGAGCCATTGCAGCCTTTTTTCCTGCTTTCCCCAGGCTGCATTACCCCTCCTAGTTCCCCCTCCTTCCCATCCCAATTCCTCCTTCCCACCCTCTCCAACCCCGTCTCTCGGTGGTACTCTGGATGACGGCTTGGCTATCCCATGGTACCGATTGTCCTGCACTTTGGTTTTGTCTGCTGTGTACACCGGTTTTTGGCCCAGTTTGGTCCCCCTCGGGGTTTGACCTTCCATACCAAAATTGTCCGATAATGTGTGAGCCAATTGGGGAAGAACTCCCGACCTAGCCCCTACAGCGCGGGTCCTATCCTTTCCTTTCCACTTCCTTTCCTCGCTGTAGCCCCCATCCCTCGCTAGGTCCCCAGCACGTGTAGCCAGTTCGTGTGGGGGGGCTGTTATGTACCCTTTGGCTGAGCCCCCTGACACCACAGGGATCACACTACTGGTGTCTGAGCTGCGACCTCTCCATGCAAGCCAAGGAGTTGATGCCTGTCCTCGGGGGTATCAGAACTTCCGGCAATGGCCATCGTGCCAGGTGGCCTTTGCTGAGGCTGGGTGGCGCCCATGGAGAGAGCCCCGGTTTCGGAGTGGGTGACACCAGGGCGGACGTCTAGCACTATGAAAAGAGTTAGACTCCAAAATGGTCGTGCATCGGCCGTCTCTCAAGACAGGAAGAGATCGTTTAATGCTGTTACTGCGGATAAGAGGATGTTTCCCTCCCTTGCTACCCCTTGGGAGGAAGGCCAGGCTCGCCGGTTAGGAGCAAAACCCTTTCCTCGCTTTGTCGTCTGCTCAAGGACTGATGGAGGAACTTTTACTTCCACCAAACCTCTGTTCTTTGTCGAGACCATAGAGGACAAGTTTGGTGAAGTGGAATCTATGGGTAAGCTTAGATCTGGCTCATTACTCATTAAAACAGTCTCGGAAGCCCAGTCTGAAGCTTTGCTCGCCTGCAACACCCTTGGCGACATTCCAGTCACAATTGTCCCGCACAATTCCTTGAATATGGTACAGGGTGTGATATTCCACCGGGACCTCCTCCTTCAAACTGATGAGGAGCTTAGGGCCTATCTCGAGCGGCGTGGTGTACATTTTGTTCGCCGCGTTCAGAGGGGACCTAAAGATAACCGCGTCGATACTGGGGCCTTTATCTTGGCCTTCGAGGGGGACACACTCCCAGAGAAGGTCAAGATCATGATATATCGATGTGAAGTGAAGCCCTACATTCCACCTCCCATGCGGTGTTTTCGATGTATGAGGTTTGGTCATATGTCCTCTCGCTGTACAGCAGTCCCAGTATGCGGTGATTGTGGACGCCCACTACATGAGGGGAGCCCCTGTGTTCCTCCGCCGGTGTGCGTCAACTGTCAACAACACCACTCTTCACGGTCGCCAGATTGCCCTATGTTCAAAAAAGAAAAGAAGATACAAGAGTACAAATCCCTGGAGCGTTTGGCGTACCCTGAGGCCCGCAGCAAATATGAACGTCTGCATCCCGTGCAAATGGCGACGACCTTCGCTACGACGTTATCGTCTAGCCTTTCACCCTCCCCTTCCCACTCCCATCTCCCCCCTACACCCCGTCCACACCCCTCCCTCACATCTCCCTCTCCTGTAGCTCCTGTAGCCCTTCCTTTGTGTCCCACCCCTTCCCAGCGGGAGAAGTGCACCCCTTCTCCGTCGCCTGCCGGTGACAGTGCCCTATCTCAGGGCCTTCCGTCCCGGCGTTCCCCAGATCAGAGATCTTCGACCTCCAGCCGGCCATCGGACTCCCAGTCAGTGAGTTCAAAGGTCGCCCGATCCTCGTCAGTACCAGACCTAACTGACAAAAGTCCTCTCTCTGGGGTGGGTCCTGCCCGTCCCACACGAGAGAAGGAGAAGGAGAAGGAGAAAGAGAAAGAGAAAGAGAAGGAGAAGAAGAAGAAGAAACCAAAGTTACAAGATAAAGCCCCTCCGGTACCACCGGAGGTGCCGACTGTGCTTTCGCAACTCGCTCATCCCATTGAGCCCGAGGCTGATCAGCTATTTATGGATGTTGTCCCTTCTTCTTTGGTGACGGACGCTGACAAAGCAGCGTGACAGACGTTATGCCATTCGCTTCCCACCTAGATCCTCGTGATGTGATCATCCAATGGAACTGTAATGGTTACTACCATCACCTCTTGGAGATTAAACAGCTAATCTCTCTCTCTTCTGCGGCCTGTGTCGTCCTGCAGGAATCGAGGTTTATGGATGCACATTCACCGACCCTCCGTGGGTTCCGTGCTTTTTGTCGGAACCGGGTTGGTCCCCTCCAGGCGTCTGGTGGGGTTTGTACTTTGGTCCGGACAGATATTGTCAGTACCTGGATTCCTCTCCAAACTCCATTGGAAGTGGTTGCTGTCCGGGTTCACTTGGACACTCCATTGACCATTTGCAACCTCTACCTTCCACCTGACAGGCCACCTACACTCACGTCCCTAGTGGCCCTCCTTCAGCAACTCCCCCCTCCTTACCTCATCCTTGGGGACTTCAATGCCCACCATCCTTTGTGGGGCAGTGCTTATACATCTAGCCGGGGCCGCCTCATAGACCAGTTTCTTGCTGACCACAACCTCAGCCTTCTCAGCGATGGTTCCCCAACTCATTTTAGTGCCGCTCACGGCACCTTTTCTGCCATAGACCTCTCTCTCACTTCTCCTTCCTTTATTTCATTGGTCGGCGTATGACGACCTCTGCGATAGCGACCACTTTCCGTTGATCCTTTCACTTCCCTCACGCCTACCACGAGCCAGGGTACCCCACTGGGTATTCCGTCGTGCTAATTGGCCGCTATATACATCCCAGGTTGTGTTCCCATCTTCCCCCTCAGGCTGTATAGATGATATTATAAGCCAAATGACCAACATGATCACCCAAGCTGCCAACGCCGCTGTTCCCCGGTCGACAGGCCCTCCTTCTCGCCGGCCGGTCCCTTGGTGGAATGCAACTGTTGCCGCAGCCATTCGCGAGCGCCGAAGGGCCTTGCAAAATCTTAAGCGCCACCCATCGCTCGCTGGTCTAATAAATTTCAAACGTCTGCGTGCCAGAGCTCGTTACTTAATCAAACAAAGTAAGCGGACATGCTGGGAGCATTTTGTCTCCTCGTTGGGTTCTTCTGTCCCTTTGACAAGAGTGTGGGCTATGCTCCGATCTATCCAAGGTAGCTGGCAGCCGTCTTCCGTCCCTGGTCTTGCCCTGCCTGATGGGGTCTGCACGGAGCCATCTGTTGTTGCAGAACATCTTGCAACTCACTTCGCCAATGTCTCGGTGACAACTTCATATCCGGCGACCTTTCTCCTTCAGAAACACCAGGCCGAAACCTTCAAATTAGGCTTTACTTCTCACCAGGTGGAGCCATATAACGAACCTTTTACTGACTGGGAGCTGTCGCTGGCCCTCTCCTCTTCTCGTGATTCAGCACCTGGCCCTGATGATATCTATAATCAATTGCTGAAACACCTTAACTCCTCACAACGACAATTTCTCCTAAAAGTTTTTAACCGTATTTGGCTTCAAGGGGTGTTCCCCTCCCAGTGGAGGGAGAGTATTGTGGTCCCTGCCCTCAAGCCTGGCAAGGACCCGTCGGCGCTGGACAGTTATCGACCAATAAGCCTGACAAGTGTCCCCTGTAAACTACTTGAGCGGATGGTAGCCCGCAGATTATGCTGGGTTCTTGAATCCCGGGGACTTCTCTCACCTTACCAGTGTGGGTTCCGGGAGGGACGATCCCCTATTGACCATTTACTTCGACTGGAGACTGCGATCAGACAGGCCTTCTCTAAAAGACATCATCTGGTAGCAGTCTTCTTCGATCTGCATTAGGCGTACGACACTGCTTGGCGTCATCATATTTTACGTTCTCTTCATGACTGGGGCCTCAGAGGCTCCTTACCAATTTTTATCCGTCAGTTTTTATCCCACCGCCTGTTCCGTGTCAGAGTTGGCTCTTCCTTTAGCTCCCCTCGGATACAGGAGAACGGTGTCCCCCAGGGCTCAGTGTTGAGTGTTACACTTTTTCTAATCGCCATCAATGGGTTGGTGAGCTCTGTTGGGTCACTGGTAACCCCGGCATTGTATGTCGACGACTTTTGCATATGGTACAGCTCCTACTCATTAGCCTCTACTGAACGTCAGCTCCATAGCGCCATTCGGCGGGCTTCAGTGTGGGCTACGTTCCATGGTTTCCAGTTTTCCTCATCAAAAACGAGGGTGGTGCACTTTTGTCGTCGTACTACAGTTCACCCTGATCCAGAACTGTTCTTGGGTAATCAGCGCCTGGAAGTTGTAGCACAGCATCGTTTCCTGGGTCTTATCTTTGACAAAAAATTGACTTGGATGCCCCATATTCGCCACCTAAAGATTAGTTGTATGAGGAAACTCAATGCCCTACGTTTCCTTGCTCATTCATCTTGGGGTGCAGACCGAACAACTATCCTCCGTATCTATCGGGCTCTAATCTTGTCCCGATTGGACTATGGGTGTCAAGTTTATGGCTCGGCAGCTCCTTCTGCCCTGAAATTATTAGACCCGGTTCACCATTATGTTGTCCGCTTGGCTACAGGTGCATTCCCGACTAGCCCGGTCGACAGTCTCCTTGTTGAGGCGGGAATCTGCCCTCTTCAGGTCAGGCGGCATCAGCTTCTGGCGTCTTATGCCATCGCCATCCGGCAATATCCTGCTCATCCCGCTTACCAGGTTCTTTTTGCATATGAAGGGCTTCGACCCCCTGATACCCGGCCGCGGGCGGGCCTTCCCGTCGGACTGCGGCTTGCCTCTCTTTGCCGGGATTTCCATTTCCCTTCGCTAGATTGCGCCCCCCATTTTACTGCACGCACACCTCCGTGGATGGTGCCGCGACCACTAATTCGGACGGATCTCTTCCAGGGCCCAAAAGCTTTAATTTCCCCCATGGTCTTTCGGCGTTTGGTGCGCCCAGTACTAGAAGAGTTTCAGGGAGCCTTTATCTTCTACACTGATGGCTCGAAAACAGCGGGCCACTCCGGATATGCTTTTACGTCTCCTGTTGGGGCGGAATGCCATTCTCTGCCAGAGGCATGCAGTGTGTTTACGGCAGAGCTGATGGCGATTTATAGAACCCTCTGTTTTATTAAACGTTCTGCCGTGGAACGTGGTTTAATCTGTGCTGACTCCATGAGCAGTCTGCAGGCCATTGATCGTTGTTTCCCCTCCCATCCTTTAGTTATTTCCATCCATGAACTCCTTGCTGACCTTCATCGTGCTGCCTGCTCAGTTACCTTTCTCTGGGTGCCAAGCCATGTTGGTATTACAGGGAATGAAGTAGCTGACCAGTTGGCTAGATCGGCAATTACTCGCTGCCCGTCTCCCTTTCAAATTCCGGGTGCGGATCTGCGGGTGCAGATCAGATCTTTGCTTCACTCCTCATGGGATAGCAGTTGGAAAGCTACTGCCCCTTCCAATAAACTCCGCACCATCAAGGATACGACTGCAGCTTGGAGTTCATCTTTACGCCCTTCCCGGAGAGAATCAGTTGTCCTCTGTCGCCTCCGTCTTGGACACTGCAGGCTGACCCATGGATTTCTTTTACGAAATGACAATCCACCACATTGTGATTGTGGAGCCGTACAATCCGTGTCTCATATTCTGACTGAATGTCCTCTCCATTCCACACTCCGTGGCGACTATGGCCTACCGCCTGCATTGCCTTCAGTTTTGGCGGATGACCCACGGATGGTTGATCGCGTCCTTGCCTTCCTCCGTGAAAGTAGATTTTATTGTCAGCTCTAGGACTCGCTTGTTCGGGGTGAGTGGGTTTGTGATTCTTGGCTGATTGTGGGGTTTAGAGCCTTATC
The DNA here is from genome assembly GCA_026315105.1 of Locusta migratoria. Taxonomy (NCBI): domain Eukaryota; kingdom Metazoa; phylum Arthropoda; class Insecta; order Orthoptera; family Acrididae; genus Locusta; species Locusta migratoria. The sequence continues at coordinate 523,862,863 of CM048746.1, forward strand.
CCCATCAGCCCCCCCCCCCCCCCCACTCTTTTACATTTTAATGTAGTTTTATTTCTCCCTGCTCTGGAGCTATGATACGTTGACCACTGTGCCATTAGTACCTTGTGGTTAAGGCTGGAGGTCGCTTCCAGAGCTGTGGGTTCGGACACTGTAGCATTTGCTGCCCTGGGTTGGTCTTAGTCTTGTTGACGAGTCGATTTTACTTCCTAGTGTAATGGTCTTTTGGCTTTCACCTATTTTTTGTCGAGTTCCATGGCGTATTCAATATGAGGTTGAAGGGACTGATGACCTCGTTGTTTGGTCCCTCATGTCCACCACCACCCACCCACCCTCTCGGCGGGAGGAGGTCATCCTGGCCCGGTTGCGGATCGGTCACTGCCGTTTCAGCCACTGTCATTTGCTAACCGCCAACCCTGCACCGCTGTGCTCCTGCGGTAAACTGCTGACAGTGCGACATGTTTTACTGTCTTGTGTAAATTTTAAGCGTCTCCGTGCAGCCCTTCACTTTCTGTGTACTCTGGAGGAACTTTTAGCTGATGATACACGAGCAGCTGCTTGAGTTTTGCATTTTATCAAAATGGCCAATCTATCAAAAGATATTTAACCCTTTTAATTGTTTTTATCTTTCGTTTTTACTCATCTTTTGATACTCTATATGGTAGTTCCCAATTTTTTAAGAGATCTAGCGAATCTCTGTTCTTATCTGGGCGCTAATGACCTTAGCAGTTGTGCGCCCTAAACCCACAGGAAAAAAGAAAAGGAAAGAAAGAAAGAAATCAAAACTTGCTACCACAATATGCACAGCCAAAACAAACCCAGAACACTGTGATGAACCTGTTCACCAACAACCTCAACCCCACAGAAGTTTCTCCTTTCCAAAGGTATCACCTTTAGCCCAACAATCCAATCAACCATGTTAAACTTGTGAAAGATATACTCTACTCCAGTGCCGACCGAATTCCAACATTAAACTAAATTCTCCCAGTTCATACCACTGTCTATGCAAGATTCCCTCTCCCTCCTATCTTACCACCCTATGTTGGAATTACCTTCCTTCCCCGAGTCCCCAAATCAAATAATCCTGGATGCCCAATTGTCGTTGGTTACTTTGCCCCCACTGAAAGAATTTCAGCACTTTTAGAAAAAAACAATCATTTGCCCAAAATCTATCCTACACTGAGGATACTAATCACTTCCTTCACTGACTTTCCATCAACCCCCTTTATATCGTGGATTTTTACTCATCACAGTTGACGCTTTTTACCTATGTGCTAACATTGTTCATGCACATGGTCTGTGTGCTCTTGAACACTACCTGTCCCAGCATAATTCAAAATCTAAGCCCAGTATCTCATTCCTCATAACACTCACTAACAATCAATCATTTCCTTGAGGGTAAGGTATACAACCAAAATTGCTGTACAGCCACACTCTCATGTGCCAACTTTTTCATCTACTGATGGGAGCAAACCTTCATGCATCCAAAATACCAAACCTCTGGTTTAGTTCAGATTCATTGTTGATACTCCCATGATTTGAACTTGATCCCAGACACACTGGCCTTCACCCTCCACAACTTCAAATCCTTTTGCATTCACTTCATCTGGTCCTCAAGCCAGAGTGTCACCTGTCACCTTCTTGGAAGCTACATCCATCTCACTGATGGCTCCAGCCACACTTGCCTCCACATCAAACCAAACAACCACCTACAGTACCTACAGTTTGGCAGTTGCTGCCCCTCCCATGTCAAAAATATCTCTCGTACAGCTTGTCTGCCCATGGACGGCATATTTGCACTAATGAGAACTCCCATGCGTTATATGCTGAAGCTCTTGCAAAGGCCTTCACATACTGAAAAAATCTTCCAGGCGTAGTCAGCAAACTGATTTCTCTTACTTTATTCCACACCCTTCAGTCCTACCGCAGAATTAGAATGCAGTGGCTGGAGATGACTGTTGCATGTCAGTGAAGTGTGCCTGTGTGATTGTGTGAATGGTGTCCTTTATTTTTTTTCCCTTCTGATGAACATTAATGGCTGAAAGCTCAAGTTCTGTGTGTGTAAGTTTTCCTTCTATTACATGCCTGTGGCAACTCAACATACGTCATTGCGGTGAGTTGTAAACTATCCTCATTATATTGTTGAATTCCATTGTTAGATTAAGTGTTGGTCCCTGTGTTATAGATTTTCATGTTCCCTTGCAAAATAATTTGGCCACTTGGAATAATTGATCATCTATCAAACAACAAAATTTTGTGACTATTATCTGAAATTAGTTGTGTAGTTTGCTCATTGCCTGACTGAAGAGCCGCAAGGTTAGATAGGTTGAGTAGTGTCTAGTTGTGAATTGTTTTATGAAATCAAGATACTGGAACCTGTGAGGTGATGGTCATTGGGTGAGTTATCTCAGTAATAGTATTAAATTTTCTCAGTTGGTGGCACAATAATCGCCTCCGAGAAGGTGAACCCGAGGAAGGTCACAGTAGGTTAGTGTAATTGTAGTTTTTTTAGAATTCGCCTCTATGCCAGCTGTGGTGAGGATCTCCAATTGCAGAAGAAGAAGATCCATGCTGGTCAGCCAAGCGTGGCTTGGGTTGAATACCAAAGGAAATCCTGTAGACATTAGGACTGGAAAAGCATTGTTTCTGTTTAATTGTTGGCTGTCATAGTCAAGGTGCAATACTGGTGCAGAATTCACTAAAACCTCTATAAATTAATGAAATTTGTGTAAAAACACTGGGGTCACAACTGTGGGAAGCTTTAGGGGTTGTTATGTCCAATAACAAACCTCATATTGTATCGGTACCTGGCGTCTGACATGTTGAACATTTGACGAGATGTTCCTTGCAGATTATGAATTATTAAAAGTTTGACTGTGTCCATCAGACTAATTCTTTGCCAACACACGTAAACACCAGCCAATACATCTGTACTTCTCGTAACTGTCAATTTTTTTGGTCGACTTTTTTTATTGCTCTTGAAGTATAGATTAAACTTTCATTTTCGTAATACATTGAACAAAAACCAATTCCAAACGCGCATTTTGTCACTCTTGTGTTATTATTATTATTTTTAAATTAAACTTCCCTCAGGTACAATATAACAACATTTCTCTTACTTCAACGAGTGACAGACTACTTATTGATATTGTTACAGAGACTATAATATTATATCTTTGGTTCAAGTCGCTGGCTGCTGGAGTGAACAGCCGCCACGACAGCGACGCCTGTCAGTTATTTCTTAATACAGACTAGCGATTCATTTGTATGCTGATAGCGGTGTCGTACCAGGGCGACTCGCTACGTCAGCAAAGCGAAATGAAACCTAATATATTTATCACATAATACATCAATCATTTATAAATTAAGTGACTAAAAAATCTTTTATCATCATCAATAAAATAACAATTATTAAATCGTATTCCTGCAAAACTGAGCGGAATGTGGCTTTAGGTAACATTCAAATTCCGTCCCACTACAATATACGAGAGACTGAACTTAGGATTTCACAACCAGTTTCTTGTCCTATAGACACATCATCAGGTGACTGGAATACAAAACTTACTGGCAGTTCTAGTTTCTCATAAATACTGATACTGCATATTCCGAAGTTGAAAGCAGGAGCATTGACACGTAATCTACGCCATACCTAACAACCATTGTTTCCTTTCGCGATGTATCTGCAAATGAAAGGACCACTTATCTATGCTTCCCAGCGCACCATATTCTGTGGTATATTCTGACAAATATTACACATCCTGTCAGATTGAATTGGTTGGTTTGACCATATCCACTGCTCAAACCTAGACAACATTGACAATTATGTTTTATGGACCTTGATTTTAGTATGATATCCCAACATTTTACTGTAGACAATGCCGTTTTTTCCAATTTTTTAATTGGGGAGAGTACTATAGGCAGAAACTCAGTAAATTCAGTAGTACATTTGGTTGCTTCAGGATGGGTTAAATTTGTTAACAATTTTTTCCCACATTAAATGAAATCCTTATTTTATTAAACTTTAAAAAAATAAATATACAGCTAATATGTTGTTCATTGTTTCATAGTTTCCATAGCAAAAGTCTGCCTGTGTTATGCTCTTCTTACATTGCAGTTTGTGGCTAGTAGGTGAAACGAGATGTTACAAGTAAACACCTGAATTGCGAAAACTTCAGTTTCAAAAGCCGACACACGAACACCAAGAGTTTTTGCAGACTCGACAGCTCTGAAATTAAACAATGCCATAAAGCTAATTCTCCAATCGCTAGTACTCATTTTCATATGTTGGTAACTGATAAATCTGAATTCACACCAATTGCAGGAAAATGGAAGCCTAGGTGTACTGAATGGTGAGGGGAATTTTTTTTTTTTTTTTGGGGGGGGGGGGGGGGGGGTAGGGGTGTATTCAGTAGCTGTTATTGTTATGTTGTAAAAATACCATTGTTCCGGGTGCCATCTTCAAGCAGTGTTGTTGAACATCATATCAATTAATGCTACTGAATTTCATGTAACTAACATTCAGGAATTTTTGAAGTTTTTTAATATCGTATTTTGACCTCAAAAATTAAGGGGGGTACTATATGCAGCGGGATACTATAGCCGAGTAAATATGGTTTTAAAATGGGACATGTAATGGAATACAGTGTAACAAAAATTTTAGCTCCAGTTTCCAGTTAACACATTTAGTTATCAAAGAATCTGTAGAAATACGTCTGAACTTATAAAACAAGACATCAGCTTTCAACTGTATAAAAATTGGAATCCTATAATTAAAATTATCCAGTTACAATGGAATTGATATCATCATCTGACAATCAATTATTCGAAGATCTTTCACTTTCATCATCAAGGCCAGCATGAACAACTTGAAGATTGAGAGGAGGTATGAGTGGCAAACAAGGGTGTCGGAGATATATTTTGTGCCCATTGCAATTAAGAAATATTCTGGTGCAGTTTGGACTTTGAATAATTTTGGGCAAGTATTTAACTTCATCTCTGGCTTAGTGGTGAGGACACTATTTTGTTTTTACTGCTACAATTTGTACCTATGAATGAAGTCAGGTGTTTCCCAGCAAACAAATTTATTATACACAATGAATTGTATTCACTGTATTGGGGGCTAGAGTTTTTATTCATGCATCATAGGGACTTCATGACCAGTCCACAATTAGCATTGAAAATAACAATACCTATTTTATTTGAATCAAAAGTCCATTGTAGTTGAAGCACCTACATTCAACCTAGCAATCACTTTAAAATGACAATTTGTAAGTAATTAAATTTATCACATGCAGTGCCACCTTAGAGGAATTAGTATGCATCACTCCCCCCTCCCCCCCCCCCAAAAAAAAAAATCAACAATGTGAGTTGGAAATAAAGTAGTTCTGTTTTCATCCCGTGTGTGTAGGGGATGCGTGCCATTTTTGTTTTGTAGTTTCGGTGTGTGTCACTAGAGCTGCACATGAAAACTAGATACTTTCTGTGATACAAAATTTTGGTGAAATTTGAACATTGAAGCTGCAGTCCAGGGGAATCCCCTGTAGTTTTAGACTTTTCGCTAATTTCTAAAATGTGTATAATTTGAGGCATATTTGTTTCCATACTTGGTAGTTACCATCACTGTTTTTTGGTTTTAATAAAATTATTTCAGCACACCTGTTCCTGTCATTGAAGAATTTTGATTTCATTACTGCTTTCTTGCAGAGAAGTCGGAAGGAGAGAAAGTGGAAATAGGGAAGAAAACACCAGAAAAGCAAAAGAGTCAAGATGATGAAAAGGAGGAGGATGAGGAGGACGAGGAAGAGGAAGAAGAAGAATCTGAATCTGGCGAAGAATCAGATGATGAAAGTAGTGAGGAAGATTCCGAAGATAGTGAGGAAGAGCACAAGACTGATGCCGAAAGAAAGAGGGAGCGGGCACTTGCTCGTATACAGGTATGAGTTTAAAATATATACTTATTTTATTTATTTGTTTTTGAAAGCAGTATTTATATGACTAAGGTTGTAGATAAAATTACATTATTACCATTTGTGACATCTTGGAATTGCATCCACCCTTACATCCACCCTACCTCTCCCCCCCCCCCCCCCCCCCCCCCCCCTTTTTTTTTAATCAGTGAATTCTTATTTCTTTTTTGTGATTTAAATTTGACCTTAAAAGGCAAGGGGGAAATGTTATTCTATTTTGAAAGCGACCATCTCCTTGCAGTTTCCTTTTGATTGTCACTTGTTAAATAAATAAACTTTGATGTGACTGTCTATAGTTTTTCTCAGTTTTTGTCCATCACAACTGGCCAAATACATATCTGCAGCCAATAAATAAAAATAATTTCAATTATTCATGTATGAAATGAATCTTAATGCTGCATTTAGTTAGCAATGTAACCAAATTATTTTCCTGTCTTGTATTATTAGGTCTTCTTTCAGCATAACGATTAAGGAGCTCCAACAAAAAGATCAAAGAATCTTTTGAAATTTGAAACTATAGAAGATTTCTGAAGATGGATCACCTAACTAATGAGGCGGGAGAAAAGTATAATTAAAGGAAGGGGTTGATAGGTATGGCACATTCTGAGATATCAAAAATAATCGTTTTCGCTTTGGAGGGAAGTATGGGGATCTAGAAGACCTAGAAGTGAAGACAATGAGTGGATTGAATGGAATGTAGGTTGCTCTTCTTATTCAGCATTGACTTGCACATGATAGGGTAACATGGAGGGTTGCACCATACTGCTCTTCAGACTGAAAATGCTGAAGATGACACACACACACACACACACACACACACACACACACACTCAGAGAGAGAGAGAGAGAGAGAGAGAGAGAGAGAGAGAGAGAGAGAGAGAGAGAGAGAGAGAGAGATATATATACCTAAGCTAATGCTTGATAGCTAATGGGAATGCTTTATTGTTAAGTGGTACTGCGCTTCACAGATACAATCTCTTGGTCAGTAACAGCATGTTAATATTTCATTTTATGTACCTCACTGAAGAAATGAAGTTAATAATGCTTCAGGTGCAAGCATTTGTGCATCACATCATGCGCAATTGATTCTGGTATGTTCAGTTGGACCACATCATGAATGGAATTCCTCAGACTTCCAACATCCTGCTTATACACATTTCATTTATATTATTTTTGGTAAGCCAAAATTGCTGATGCAATATACTGTTTCGAACTGTAAACTTTTACCATCCTGCACACTGCTGTAATGTGACGAATGGTATTGTGTCCAGTTAAAAGATGTTCTGTGTCTCCTCTAGCTCATTCACATCATGCATAGTTTTATGGACCTTATCCCCACCAATTATTCCGATTATTTATATTATAATTTTTACTGTGTATTCTGTTCTATCAGATGATTGAATTTGTCTCCACATCAGAAAAAAATAGTATTTGAAAAAGAAAAAATACTTTCTCTAAAGCTCTGTTTGTTGTTGCTTTAGAAACGCCGTGAGGAAGCTGAGAAGAATAAGTCACTTGATGTTCTCCGTGCAGCAGTTGTCTGTGTTCTTGGACATGTAGATACAGGTACTGTATGAGACTGGAAAAATGAGAAAATTGAGTTCATAACATAGTTCAGAAAGATAGTTCAGTATTGGCTTTTAGGTTTTGCTACCTGATAAGAGTAGAGAATAAAATAAGTTCTGTATATGTGTTAATTTCCACTTTCAAAGTGACATCTTAGGAAGTAATGTCCACATAATTTTATTTTGCAACTAGTTTCGGTTTTAAACCATAATCATGACAGCTATACAACATAGAAAAGTTTTAAGCCAAATGTGACTGAAAACTGAAATAAACATCTACGCCGCGTGGGAGTAGCTGAGGTTAGTTTTACTTAGTTTAAGTAGATTGTAAGTCTAGGGACTGATGACCAATGAAGTTTGGTCCCTTTATAATTACAAACATTTGAGCATCAAATATCTACAAACACAATGATAATATTGTAGTAGCAAATCACACAACATACATTTTGTTTCGTAGTATTAAGTGTGTAATATATCATAGTGATTCCTTTGCTACACGAAAGCTTTTAATCCACATTGTGAGAATTGTAAAAAGACATAACCTGAATTCATGCACATCGTTGTACAAAAAATTAACTAACTGACATCACATGTACTCACAGAATCTATGAGAAAAAGCCATGTAACATAGATCCCCAAAAATGTAGCCGATACACTTAATTAGATGAACAATGAAAATATGTATAATTAAAATTACGCATTGATAAAATAGATAAATGAGAAAAGGTTATAATTGAAATTACTTCGTGTCAGAAGCAAAAGTAGAAAACAAAAAAAGATATAATGAAAGTTACACCCTGATGAAAGTGGAAACACAAAATTATACAAAACTAGCAAACCCGATGATGCTTGGCAGTAGCTAATGTATATGGATTATATACTGTAATCTCTTGTCTTCTTCTCCATATGCCTATCCTCATCTTCCCTCCTCTATTTCCCCATCTCCTCCTCCCTCTATATTTTTCCACCACCATAACACCACTCCCTCTTATCCCACACCATATCCCTCTCGTCCCCCCTCCTCTTTGCATCTATATCATCCCCCCTTTTTAAATCCCTTTCATTTTTGTAATTGACAGCAATATTCAGGAACACTTTCATGACCAATTCTTGTTTTGATGTTGTGAACTGTCACAAACTAGTTGAAAACAAAATGAGGCCATTGGAAGTGTCCCCTCAGGGGCTCAGCATTAATTTGCTGAGTACAGACTTGGTGAACCCGGGGTCCTGAGCCGTGGGCTGTGTCACGCCAACACTCTTCTTGACCATAAGCTCTGTGCGTGCTTCAATGACCATCATTTTGCGCGACGGTGGAACTTTGTATGTTTCAGAGCTCGGAGATCTTGGCTTAATCACCTGGGTTGCAAGGATGGTACAAACCTCAAAAAATCCCTCAATCTCAAGATGTGCTACGTGCCGAGGAGATGCATGGCTGTTGAGGTAGAACAGTTGCTAGCGAGCAACCTTTGAGGAACCTGCGCACCTCAGTTGTGTAAAGCTTACCCAGGCAAGCGGGGCTCTGTCTGGATGGACCTCTTTTCCTTAGATGCTCGTGGGAACACCATGAAAAGATCCCATAACGTTGCCGTATGTACAACCGGTGTCTCTAAGAGAGGAAGGCCTGACTTAAATGCAGCAACTTATGACCCCCGCTCGTTTCCTTCCCTGGGCACCCCGTGGGAGAACGTAGGGCTCGTCAACAAGGTGAGGCTTATGCCCCTAAATATCTTGTCTGTAGCAGGACAGAAGGAGAATCCTTTCAATTGACGAAGCCATTATTTTTTGTGGAGCACCTGGAGGATGAGTATGGAGAGGTCGAATGCATGTCTAAAATGAGATCAGGGACAGTCCTCATAACGACGTTATCCTCATTGCAGTCATGGGCACTGTTTGGCTGTGACAAGCTGGGTGATGTTCCCATTACAATAACACCTCACAAGAGTTTAAACATGGTCCAAGGCATTATATTCTGTAAATACCTCCTTTTGCAGTGTGATGATGAACTATGAGCAAACCATTTTATCCAGGCGTATGTTTAGGGGTCCAAAGAAGAACAGGGTTGCCACCAGTGCCTTCATCTTGACTTTCAAGGACGATTCATTGCCTAAGAAGGTCAAGTGGTGATCTACCGGTGCGACGTTAAGCCCTATATTCCTCCCTCTATGCGTTGTTTCAAGTTGCATCTCATCCCGACGTCCCATGTGCTCCTCCTCCTGTCTGCCTCAACTGCAGCAAACATCACGTGCCCTGCTTGCCACATTGCACAGTTGTGCACAAAGAGAGAAAAATCATGGAATTTAAGACCTTGGACAGGCTGTCATACTCGAGGCTAAACATAAGTACTTGAAACTCCGTTTTGTAAACATGATCACCACCAAATCTACAGCTGCTTTGTCGTTGCTATCTACGGTGCCAAGATCACTAACTGTAAGGCAGTTGCAGTGGGCCAACAGGCCCTACCACCTTCATCCATCCCCCAGATGGTTGGGGGAACCTCTTCCTTTTTTGCTCCCAAAACTGTAACTTTGGGAGCAAATCCCCCCCCCCCCCAAACACTGGGGACATCGGTCCCCACCCTCTGGGCCAGAGAAGGAACAGCCTCCTCTGGCTCCTCTCGCAAGGAAGGAATCACTTGCATCCCATCCTTCCTCGGCTTCCTCCGCTGGAAAAGCGGACCCCAGCAAGTGGTAGACAGTGCCAACAAAGGCCAGTCGTAGGGCTTTGAGGTCTTGTTCAGTCCCGAAGACTGAGTCAGCAAAGCCCACCAGACATGAGAAGCAGAAGGAGCAGCGAGAGAGACAAAAGAAGAAAAGAAAACTAGTGAAAAGACTGAGACCACGATAGTTCCTGCACTACTGCCCCATAGCTCTGCCTCTAAAGATGAGGTGGAGATTTCAGTGCCCCCTGAGGACCTGAATCACGATGGTATCACAGAAACTATGGGCATTGATCCAGTAGCCTCAATAGCAGTGAAATCAACTTATCCTGAGGTATAAAAGCTGTCCTTGGTATCTCATGTCATCCCAGACCATCCTCCAGTGGAATTGCGGTGGATTTTTCAAACACCTGGCTGAATTACGGCAACTTTAAAGCACCACACCTGATTTCTGCATTGCTCTCCAGGAGACTTGGTTCCCAGAAATGCGGACCCCGCCCTTCGTGGGTACAGGGCATACTACAAAAGTCGCAGCATTTATTGTAGGGTGTCAGTTGGAGTCTGTGTCTACATCCTTAACTCTGTTTATAGTGAAACCGTGCCCCTTCAGACACCTTTAGAAGCTGTGGCTTTCAGAGTAAGGATACCACATGACATAACTGTCTGCAGCTTACATTTCCCACCAGATGATGATGTACCACCAAACATAATAGCTGCACTGATATACCAACTCCCATGACTGTTTGTACTCTTGGGCAATTTTAACACCCATAACCCCCTTGTGGGGTGGTACAATAGCCAGTGACTGTGGCAGAGATGTCAAGAACTTAATATCCCAGCGTGATCTCTGCCTCTTAAACACCAGTGCCCCCATGTACTTCAGTGTGGTGCATGGCACTTTTTCGGCTATTCACTTGTCAGTTTGCAGCCCTGGCCTCTTACCATATGTCAACTGGAGGACGATTTGTATGGTATTGACCACTTTCCTACCTTTCTGTCACTACCCCATTGTCAATGCCCAGGACGCCTCTCTCAATGGGCTTTAAATAAGGTAAAATAGGATGACTTCTGTCCTGCTACCACTCTTGAACCTCTCCTGATCAATGCATATTTGCGCCTAGCGTATGGCACCATGCAGCTGGCATTCAGCAACACACATGCTAGAAGAGCTATAATATATGCAGAAGTCGTCACCATGCAATGAAGGTGATATTGACGACCCGAATTATGATGCTGCTGCTGCTGCTTCTGCTGCTAGGCCATAGATAGCAACTAAAAACAGGGGGACGCTCAATACCGAGCCCTGGGGGACCCCATTCTCCTGGGTATGTAAGAAGCTATGGAATGCCCCGACCTGTACACGGAAGGTACACTCCTCTCCATATCCGATTAAACAAGGCTAGAACATGTCTCTTAGAAGCTTCAGATAGATGCTTCAACATCCGACTGTGTATTCTGTCGGGCCAGGGGCAGTCTCAGGGCAGTGCGCCAGGGCACTAATCGACTCACACTCACTAAACAGACCGTTATACACCTCAGGGTAGCATGTGATGAATAAAGGGGTTTGCGTTCAGTCCACTGTTTTAACATGCGGAAGGCAGGCGGATAATTTTGGGATGCAGCAGCACAAGCGTAGTGATCGGCAAAAGCCTTGGAGATGGCACAGTGATCCGTACAGACAGCTCCACGAAGAGAGATACCGGGAATTGCTGTCTGGGTCTGGTAGCCATACAGGCATTGGATCTTCGCCCAGACTTGGGGGAGGGAGGTACGTGACCCTATGGTAGAGAGGTACCTCTCCCAACATTCCTGTTTGCGCCTCTGTATAATCTGCCAAGCACGAGCTCTAAGGTGTTTAAACACGATTAGAGTACCAAGCAATGGGTGGCGCTTATGGCGCTGAAGAACACAACTACGGTCTCGGATGACTTCCGCAACTTCCAACGACCACCAAGGCACTATCTTTCTCCGGGAGCATCCAGATGCCCAACAAATTGCGACTAATAAACAAGACAACCAATGTGTGGAGGTCCTCTATGTGAAATTCTCGCAGGGATTCTGTTGTCCTCTGCCAACTTAGCATCGGCCATACTTGGCTTACACACGGGCACATTCTCAGTCAGGAGGATCCTCCTCACTGTCAATGTGGTGCGCCTTTGACAGTAGCCCACATCTTACTCGAATGCACAATCTTCGCCCCTCAAAGTCGGACTTTTAAACTTCTTAACTCCTTACAACCTGTTTTAGGTGACAATGACTCTGTCTCTTATTCTGTTTTAACTTTTATTCATAACAGTGGATTCTACAATTCCATCTGACATTATTGAGTATGCTTTTAATGTGTTGCAGAGTGGCTGGACATTCTATTTTTATTAATGTGAACACCCAGCATGGACACTCTTGTCTTCTCTTTTAAGTCTGTTCTTTCTTCCCTTTAGTTGATTCTTTGATTACTGGCATTTTCCATCTATGGTTTGGTGCAGTTTAACATGTCATATTTTAGCAGTCTATTATGTTGTCTACATGATTGAAAAAAGGAACTATGACCTTAGTAGTTTGGTCCCTTTCAAACCCCAACCCAACCAACAATTGGATGTGTCAACCAGAATTTTCCCATTACCTATGTCTAATAACTTCTTGGAAAACTATTCAACCAATTTGTCATCTTGTAAGTTGACTCTCATATCCGTTGTTAACTTAAAAGTTTCGATGTTTCTCCTAACAGTCAGTGACTTCAAGCAAGCGTTCATTTTATCGGCAGCTGTTGATCTTGATGTGACAGCCAGTGTTTGGCAATGTTGCACATTGGTTCATATGTCAGTTGCAAATTCAGTGGCAGTCTGAGTGCAGAATGAGCTGTTCGTCTACTTTCTGACAATGTGGCAGCGATCCTAGATGATGCTATGGCTAGCGCAAATGGACATTGTGCATGATTCTAAGCTAAAATCAATGAAATTAGGAACTTCTTGCCAGTTCCACCAGGAGCATCAAGGAAGAAAATTCTTCCATAGTGGCTGTTGGCTGATATCATCTTGTGTTGTATGCGGCTTTCTGCTACTGATTCAAAAGTGATACCTGTGTTTTAACTAAGTGACTCAAATCAACTCATTCGTATTGCCGTTCTCGTTGAGTTTATCGATTGAATGCATCGTGCATGGAGTGATGCGGCACTGGGATTCCTAATCATCACGTAGTCATTCCTAGTCATCACTTAGTAAGATTGTATTGCACGTACTCCGACTGATAGTACGCTGCTGCAATGGAGGGAGGTATTGTTCTAAAAAATAAATCACAATCTGTACTCAGTTTGTTTGTAATACTCAAAAATATCATGAACTGACATCAATTCTATCTTTGGAATACTCCAAAGATATGATCACCACCGATAACACCATGGAGGTAAGAATAGTATGGAGGGGCTTCTAAAGAAACAGTGTGACATGTTAAATTTGTCTGGCTGTTTTAACCTTGTGTGCATAACACCTCCTCCCTTTATTCTAACCTCTTTGGAATATTTGTTCGCTCCGTTACAGCGTATTTCATCCCTAGGAGAGTAACGAATGAGTAAGCTGATTGTTGGAGAATATAAAAAACGATCTGAGCTGAAAGTCTACTTTCAGTTTTTCTCAAATTCAGATGTTTTCTGGTAGATTTTCAAAAAAAATTATTTCATACAAACTTTGACCTGAGATTTATGAACAGATTAAAGAAAAGATCAGCTAAATTGAGGAAGCCATTCTCAAGTGATGCACTTTCATACATGCGTCAATTCGTATTTATTAATATAAGATAAACATACTTTAGTAAAATAGTTCTGAAATTTGCAAAATAAGAATTTTTCATTATAAATGTTACAGAAAGATTGTGTCATTCAGACTGTTGGGTCCTTTGACCTGTGAGCAGCCCTTAGTGGCTAGCTTGCTATTTTATTTTATTTATAATAAATTTGACTTAAACTTTATTGCTAACATGTTATTTTATCACGTCACATGCAATTTTAGCTATTTCTTTGAAGGAACTCTTAGGTAAAATAAATTTTATCTCTGATCAAGGGATTTCTTACTTAAAGAGAGAGAGGCAGAATGTGAGTAAGGTTGAAACTGTAGGTAACATTTTTAACTTGCTTTCATGGTTCTTGTATGTAGTGCCAGATCGATTTGCTACATAATTTTCCTGCCGTCATTTGGTGTTCCTGAGTAATGGCGAATCTTCTAAGGGCGAGTGACATTTATATCTGCTGCTCCAGCACTGGCATGGTGGCTATGCCTTGTATTTGGTGATGGGGTCAGCACACACCTGTGTTCAATGTGTAACTGCCAGTGCTGTATTGAGCAGAATATTGTGTTGCAAAGTTTGGGAATTTCAAGATGACAGAATTAGAGGAGCAGCGGTGGCTTTAAATTTTGCATATCATCACACATATGCGCACACAGTACTCAAAATAGGAGAGGTTTAGGATAGATAGGTTGGAACTGTAGGGTGCAGAAAAAAGGAAAGTTATTGTAAGTTAAGGCCTGGATAATTTCGGGAGCAGAGGATATACTGTAGGGATAACTCCCATCTGTGCAGTTCAGAAAAGCTGGTGGTGTGTGCGAGGATCCAGATGGCCTCGTTTGTGATGCAGCCATTGAAATCAAGTGTATGCTCTGGTGCATGTAATGCCACAGGGTGGTCCAGCTTGGTTTTGGCCACAGTTTGGTGGTTGCCATTCATTCTAATGGACAGCTGGTTCGTCGTCATGTCAATATAGAAAGCTGCACAGTGAATGCAGCACAGCTGGTAAATTACATGGCTGCTCCTACAGTTGGCCCGGCCTCTGATAGGGTGGGATAACCCTGTAACAACTGGAATAGGAAGTGCTGGGTGGGTGAGGTGGACAGGTCTCGCAATGTGGTCTTCTACTGGGATATGATCCCTGTGACAGTGGGCTGGATTTGCGGGTGGCATAAGGATGGTATAGAGGTTGGGAGGGCAACGGAACACCACTTTAGGAGGGGTGGGAAGGATCTTGGGCAAGAGGACAACAATCAAAACCTTGGTGAAGGATAGGTATTTTACTAATGTCTGTCTGTTGTCTATAATTTTGTGTTTATGCCTTTATCTGCATGTAATTTTTGATACAACCTTTTTAATTTTCTTTTTTTGCTTTTGACTTGGAGTAATTTTATTACAACCTTTTTTCAGATTTCAGTTTTTGATTTTATCAATGTGTAATTTTAATGACACACATTTTGGCTGTGAATGTTAGTGAAGTGACAACATTTTTGGGCTTTCATGTTACCCGACTTTTTCTCATATAGTCCAACTAAAAGTACTTGTGAGGTGGCACTACATTGTTGCCACATAGACAGCCTGTTACTGCTCGGCTGTAGGCGACGCAAAAAGATGGTGGGTCACTTCACAAACACTGTTAATATTGTTGCATGTTTTATGTAGTGTTGGAAGAGCCAATGTGAAAATTTGTCGACAGCTAATTTAAAGCGATTGGAGACTAAACTGCAGCAGAAGACGTGTTTTGTAGTTCTCAATTTAATCGCAGATTGTAACACACCCACACGTGATGTACTATGTACGTGGCAAAATGGCAATCAACCATCTCCACCAAAACTAAAATCATGATTTCTTAGTTCACAGTGAATGAAACTTGCCTCTATAAGCAAATCGAAACAGAATAATTTCAGATACAGGACGTAAACTTATCATTGGTTAGCCTACTTGAAAATATCCTCGATTTGAATTGGAGCTACATGAGGTGCTGTGTTATGAACCAATCCTGATTGGCACTTAATTACACTATTAATGACACAATCATATTCCAATTGAAAAAAAGTGGGCTCATAGTATGAAAAATAATAATGAATGCAAATGTCAGTATTATGAAACACGTGTAACAAGATGTTAGAACTTAAACAACTACGTTAAAAACAACAATGAAAATGATTTTGGTGTAGAAATTAAAATAATTGCACACAGTGGGGTTCAAACTCGTGAACTACTGTCAGGAAGTTAAGATTTTACCACTGCATTACAGAGTTACTTTGATTGCTGGCTGTAAATCACAGTAGACACCCATTAGCTACGCAGAATTTTTGCCTTTGGTGAGCTTGCTTTCACATAAATCATACTAAGGTACACTGTAAGCAAGCTCATATTTGCAATATAATACAGTAAAACCCCGTTTTATGTTTTCCCACCATTTACACCATTTTTTGTAGGTCCTGTCAAGTTTCCTACATTCACAATGTTAATACGCCCCTGTTTTTGCGTTTACATATTTATACTTTTCCCTGCATTTTACTCTTTTTGAAACCATGTCCATGAAGAAAAAATAATGTAATTGACATAAATAAATGCTGGCATGGGTTTCACCTTAAAGTATTGTGGTTATAAACATTAAATAGTGAAGTTCCTTGACACTTTGCATTTATTGAAATGTATTTTTCATGTGTCAATGTTTGCAGTACATGCCTAGTTGACGTAAGGAGCAGTGGCTGATGGGAGTGTAGTATTCTGTTGGCCACCCACAACTGCTGTTTTTCATGCTTTGCATGATGCTTTTCGAGAATTGATCCTTGTTGTAAAATGCAAATATTTATCTAATTATTTTTTGTGACTTTTTATAAATGGTGAGACTGATGTGTTTTTCAGCACATTGAAGGGGGGCATGGTACATTATAACATAAAAAAGCAATAATAGTGTGAGATGACTACCCTATGCAAATGTCACAAAAATACTTGCACATATATTTGCACTCAAGAATGCGAATTAATTCTAGAATATTGTTGTGCAAAACATTGAAATATACAAGAAGAAAGGAACTTGTGCAGTTTTACTGCATAAATAATTAATGCCGGTTAAAGGCTTGCTGACTAATCAATTATGATGAATGAAATTTTGTCAGAAATTTCTATTTACCATAAAATTACCACTTCCAGTTCTACCCAGCACTTAAAATGGTAAAAATTTGGATAAGCTTTATTATATAATAAACTTCTTGGCGAGTATTTTGATGCCTATTAGTTACATATATCACAAATAAGTAAGCATATTTTATTGTTCAAACCATTTTTCCCCCATTTTACGTTTTCCCGCATTTTACATCATTTCACAAAAGTCCCTTCAAAAGTGTAAAAACGGGGTTCTACTGTAGTTATATATATGATATTAAATCTTGGTTTATACATAAGGATTCAGGAGTGTGTGTGTGTGTGTATGTACTTTTGTTAATGCGCTCTCTCTCTCTCTCTCTCTGTCTCTCTCTCTCTCTCTCTCTCTCTCTCTCTCTCTCTCTCTCTCTCTCTCTCTCTCTCTCTCTCGTATGATTATGATTAAGTGATGAAATGCGAAATAAAAAAAATGGCAGGCTTATGAATCAGTAACAAAGCAAATCGAGAGAGAGAGAGAGAGAGAGAGAGAGGGCCAGATAAGGAAACAGAATGGAAGTGACGAGTTGTGGTGGCAGTTTGGCAACAGGGAATGGTTGGGGCATGACATTGAGCACTGTGATTGCAGGAAAGCAGCTCCAGTGCATGAACTGTCAACTGGCAAGTGATTTTAAAAAGACTGTAGGTTCTTTGACTACTTATGAGGTCAGTTAGTAATTATGTTGTATTATGATGTGTATATATTAGAGTTCTGTCTTTTAACAATTAAAGCTTTGATATGGAAAAAGGATTACTATGAGGTTTTACATGCTTAATACTGACATTCACAATGCATGGTATGCAATTTACTATATTCTTTTGTAACTGTTATCATTACACTTCTAGATCTTTATTTCAGTTTTCAGTCACATTTGGATTAAAACTTTTTATAGGTTGTATTGCATTTTTAAAATTGTATTAATGCTGTCAATGATCGCCAAACACAAAATATTCAAAGTATCATTTTGTTCCATAGTTTGTGGCTTTATGTCTATATTTTCTTGAGGGACTTCCATCTTGGCTAAAAATATTTTCTTTTAATTTGCTGCAGCATTATACATTAAAGAATTTAATTTTTAGGTTGTGTATTAAACTACATAATGCAACTGCTTTGTAAAAATATTGTTGCTGGAAGGATGTTACTTGTGTACACTCTTTGATCTTTATGAAACTTTGAAATAGAAATAGAAGCATAATATTTCACAAGTCAATGAAAACTCAAAGACAATTTTAAAATTAAGTGAAAATTGGATGTTTCACTACGTTGTTTGCTGAATTTCTTTTGTTCCTACACAATACTCATGTTCCCAGTGTGTATCAGTCATGGTATCCCTTATTACCATTGTCTAGTTGCTGTTATCTTCAGTACCATGATTAGGTGCTGCTGCTGGTTTCCATTACTTACATTTTTAAAATTTATTTTTTAGTGCTTTATGGATTATCTTTCTTTATAACACTGAACAAATACTTATAAAAATATGTAAATTAACACTTGAAGTGGGTACTGACTGGTATTAAATATACCATTTAAATACAGGTTTTTTGTTTTATTAGGCAATGAAATAATTTCTTTTTTCTCTAAATAACTGAGACCTTTTTGTACTTAGCTGGTATTGTGTAGACGTAATAATATATATAGGTTCCCTGTACCATGTATGCAGATATATCATATGGAAAGACAATTCTTTAGTTTGAAAGTAATACTTTCCAGTAACTACATGATGAAATAGTTGTTAATGCCAAGAAAAACCGGTCTTTTATGGTGTGAACAATACACGTAGTTCATTGGAAGTTCCTCAATAATCTGAAACAGAAACCAAGCTGAGTGTTTTGAAAATAAGGTGAAAAACTTTGTGACACTACTGATGTACAATCGTAAAGGAACAATTGAAGGAAGCAGAAAGTTTGCACAATATAAAGCTCAGCTACGCTTCTGTGTATCATTTTGATATGAAAAGAATAAGAAAGTAAATGAAAGAATTCTTGCAAAATAAATGCAATGATGGAACAGATTAATCAAATCATAACATTGCACTAGTGTGGCTGCATTGAATGCTAGGAAGGGGAGGGGGGACATAGTTTTTCAGCAAATCCCCATTCAAACCTTTTTCTCCTTGTCTAAACACTTCATAAAAAGTGTTGCATCACATTGTTTCATAAGTCACCTTTGTGGAAAACAGGTGGGAGGGGAGGGGGGAGGTGGTGGGGGAGGTGGGTGAGAGGACGGTAATAGAGTGCTGGGTGAGAGAAAGGTGGTGAAGTGTTAGGAGGTAAGGGAGGAGGGGGGCGGAGTTGGGAGGGGGGCGGACTAGGAGATGGGGCTGTGAGAGGCGGCGGGGGGGGGGGAAGCGGGGCCGTGAGGGAGGGTTAGGGGGGGTGGCGGGGTTGAGTGAGGGAGGGGCAGGGGGGTGTCGGGGTTGTGTGAGGGAGGGGCGAGGGGTGGCGGGGTTGAGTGAGGGAGGGGCGGGGGGGTGGCGGGGTTGAGTGAGGGAGGGGGCGGCGGGTGGCGGGGTTGAGTGAGGGAGGGGGCGGCGGGTGGTGGGGTTGAGTGAGGGAGGGGCGGCGGGTGGTGGGGTTGAGTGAGGGAGGGGCGGGGGGGTGGCGGGGTTGAGTGAGGGAGGGGCGGGGGGTGGCGGGGTTGAGTGAGGGAGGGGTTGTGATGGGGACAGAGTTTGTGTTGTGAAGCTAAACACGCTTCTCAAACCACACCTTTTTCATTTCTTCGATGTTCTTCTTTTTTCCGTCTTTCCTTCATTTCATTTCACTTTGTCAGTTAAGTTTATCTTCATTTGCTGTTCTATAACTTGAAATATTCACTTAAATTTATTTTCTGCCACTTTAATTTCATGATTTAATCAATTTACAAAAATACATTGATTCATTCACCTTAGAATGTACTTTTCTGAGCTGAAGCGTATCGTCTACTCGGCAGGATAATGGAACATACAGAAACATTCTCAAATGCCCTGGGACACTTTCAAATGTTCAGGGACATTTTCACATGTGCTTGGACATTTTGGAATGTTATGGAAGACAGCTACTTCACCAACTTTATGTTAGATATTCATTGGTGCTGTGTTCTTCTTTTGTTACCCATATCTATGAACAAAATCCTCACAGATGCAGACCAAAAAATAATTAATGGATTGATTATCTACAGCTTGGGGGTGTAGGGGCGAGCTGAATAGTTACAGTGGCATACATGATAAATTTATTATGTACATTGGTTGGTAATTTCCTAGGGTCCGTGTACATTGAATGAAACGGCATTGTGATCGATATATGTATTGAACATTTGACTCTCGCTTCGCTACCATTGACGATTTAGTGTTTCTGATTCAGAGATTCAGGTGCTACACGCCCTCATGTACTAAAAAAACCTTCTTGTTTAACCTATACCTAACTAAACTTTCACTTAAAGAAAAGGTGATTTGTAGATTAGCATTAAGAAGGTTAGGTATAGGTTAAATAAGACTTTTTTAAATAAGTGAGGACACATAGCACCCGAATGTCCAGTTCGGAAACACTAAATCGATTTACAGTTGCTCGTTGGATATATACCATTCTTGGAAATTACCGATATTTCTTTCGTATTTCAAGTTTGTCATGTCGAATGTGGAACAAGCATCAGACGTTAGATATATTTTGATCACAGTGCCGTTTTCTTAGATGTACACGGGTCTAGGAAATTACCCATTGGTTATAGATTTGGATAAAATTACATAGCTTCTTTTTTTCTATATGGGACTCGCATATCTGTAATTAATTATCTCACACATTTTCCTCTTATTTCTCTGCATGAAGTCTTGTGTTACGATAAACTTTTTTGCAGGCAAAACAAAGATTCTTGACAAACTAAGACGTACAAATGTACAAGATGGGGAAGCTGGAGGAATTACTCAGCAAATAGGTGCAACGAATGTTCCTATTGATGCAATTAAGGAGCAGACCAAACATGTTAAAGGGGTATGTTGGATTTATAATGGAAATACTTTTGCTCTGTTATCTATTAGTATTTGGTGACATTAGTAATGGAAATAAACATTTCAGTTCTCTGAGACGGAATTGAAGATACCAGGTCTACTGATCATTGATACTCCAGGCCACGAGTCTTTCAGCAATTTACGAAGTCGTGGTTCTTCACTATGTGATATAGCAATTCTAGTTGTTGATATCATGCATGGGCTTGAACCACAGACAATCGAATCAATCAATTTGCTGAAAAACAAGAAGACACCATTCATTGTAGCACTAAACAAAATTGACAGGTTAGTAATAATGTTAACTGAGAGATAATAGATTTATTAGAAAAATGTTAAGTTTCATTTGTTTCTGGAAGTGGAATATGATAGAAAGCTGCACCAAATAACAATAATTATCTAGCATATTTTTGAAGACAAGTTTTATGTGGACTCAAGTTAAATGGAAGGAAATATAAATATTCATTTTTGTCGGTGTAACAATAAGTATCCACCATATTTATTTCCCTTATAACGCTGTACAATAGTCTTCATTTCTTTCTGCTTTACTCCTCTTCAATTTCTGTATGATTAAGGTCAATCTCTTCTTGGCTCAGGTAGCAAAGCAAACTGCAGCTGCTCAATTATAGAGCAAAAGTACCTCCAAGATGTCTTCTCTTTTCCTGCTTTCTTGCTACCTTTCAACATTTTGGATATAATTCTTCCATCAACCACTTCATTTAATGGCTCATAATCACTTATTCAACCTGAAGATTGACAGTCCCGAATGGATGTCAGTTCATCATCATTGAGCTGTCATGTTGTTATGGTCTTCAGTCTGGAGACTGCTTTGATACAGCTCTTCCACCCTACTCTATCCTGAGCAAGTCTCTTCATCTCCTCATAAGAATGGCAACCCACATCCATTTGAATCTGCTTACTATATGTGTCTCTTGGTCTCTCTCTGAATTATTTCCCCACATGCATCCCTTCAATGTTAAACTTGCAATTCCTTGGTTTCTAAGAACGTGTCCTACCAATCGATCCCTTCTTTTAGTCAAGGTATGCCAAAAATTACTTTTCTCCCCAATTCTGTTCAGTATCTTTTCATTAGTTACGCAATCTACACACCTAATCTTCAGCATTCTTCTGTAGCACCACATTTCAAAAGCCTCTAGCCTCTTTCTGTCTGAACCATTTATTGTGCAACTTTCATTCCCGGATGGGCAACTCTCCACACAAATGCCTTCAGAAAAGACTTTTTTTACACTTTAATCAATATTCAATGTTAGCAAATTTCTCTTTTTTTTTTCAAAAACGCTTTTCTTCCCATAGCCATTCTGCATTTTATATCCTCTGTACTCCATCGTAAGTTATTTTACTACCCAAGCAACAAAACTCATCTATGACCTTCATTGTTTCATTACCTAATCTAATTCCTTTAGTATCATCTGATTTTCTAAGAACGCATTCCATTACCTTTGTTTTGCTCTTGTTAATGTTCATTTTATACGCTCTCTTCAACATATTGCTCTTCTAGATCCTTCGCTGACTCTGACAGAATTACAATGTCATCAGCAAAACACAATGTTTTTATTTCTTCACCCTGAACTTTAATCCCTATTCCAAATTTTTCCTTGCTTTCCTTCACAGCTTGCTCGATGTACAACTTTAATATCTTACACCCTTCCCAACCTCTGCATCCCTTTCATGCCTTTCAACTGTGATAACTGCTGTCTGGCTTGTGTACAACTGTAGTTACCCCTGCTGACTTAAGAATTTGAAAGAATGTATTCCAATCAACATTGTCAAAAGCTTTCTCCAAATCTACAAAAGCTAGAAATGTAGGTTTGCCTTTCCTTAACCTGTCTTCTAAGAGAAGTTGGAAAGTGAGTATTGCTTCTTGTGTTCCTATGTTCCTCCTGAATCCCCAGGGTCTTCTTCTACCATCTTTTCCATTCTCCTGTAAATAAATCGTGTTAAAATTTTGCAACCATGACTTATCAAACTGATAGTTCTGTAATTTTTACATCTGTCTGCACCTGATTTGTTTGGAATGGATTATTACATTTTTCTTAAAGTCTGAGGGTATTTTGCCTATCTCATACATGTTACACACCAGGTGAAATAGTTTTGTCGTGGCTTATTCTCCCAGAGACCTTAGTAGCTCTGAAGGAATGTCATCTACTCCAGGGGCCTTGCTTCGACTTAGGTCTATCAGTGCTCTGTCAAATTCATGTCTCAGTATAGTCTCTTATTTCAACTTCATCTTTATCTTTCTTCTTCCTTCTCCACAATATTGTCTGTAAGTTAATTTCCTTTGTAGAGCTCCTCTATCTAGTCTTTCCACCCTTCAGCTTTCCCTTCTTCACTGAGAACTGGTTTTCCATCTAAGTCCTTGATATTCATAGAGCTGTTTTTTTTCCCTCCCTGAAAGATCTCTTATACTTTTCTAGGCAGTATGTACTCTTCCCCTATTTATACATTCTTCTACAGACTTGCATTTGGCTTCTAGCCACTCCTGCTTAGCTTCATTTACTGCATTTTCATATATTATCGTTTCATCAATTAAATTTAGTATTTCCTGTGATACCCAAGGATTTTTTGTTGGGCATGCCTTTCTACCTATTTTGTCCTCTGCTGCCTTCACTAATTCATTTCTCAGTGCTACCCATTCTTCTGCTGTTTTATTTCCCCCCTTTTCTGTCAATTGTTGCCTAAAGCTCACTCCAAAATTCTTAAGAACTCCAAGTTCTGTCAATTTATCCAGGTCCCATCTCCTTATTTTCCTACCTTTCTGCAGTGTTTGCTATGATTAAATTATGTTCCGTGCAAAATTCTACCAGGCGGCATCCTCTTTCATTTCTTTTCCCCAGTTTGTATTAACCTACTGTTTTTCCTTCCCTTCCTTTTGCTATTACCGAATTCCAGTCTTCCATCACTATTAAGTTTTCGTCTCCCTTAACTGTCTGAATAATTTTTTTCAATTCGTCACACATTTCTTTAATCTCCTCGTCATTGGCATATAAACCTGTACTACTGTAGTCGGTGTTGGCTTTGTATCCTATCTTGACTATGATAACGTGATTACTGTGCTGCTCATAGTAGTTTACCTGCTTTCCTATTTTATTTTTCATTATTAGACCTACTCCTCTTAACCTCCCCCCCCCCCCCCCCCCCCACATGATTTTGTATTTATAATCCTGTACTCACCTGACCAGAAATATTGTTCCTCTTTCCACTGAACTTTGCTAATCCCTACTATATCTAACTTCAACTTATCCATTTCCATTTTTATATTTTCTAACATTCCTACCAGATTAAGAGATGTAACATTCCACACTCCAATCCATAGAATGCCAGTATTGTCTTTCCTGATGGAGACATCTTTCTGCAGGAGAGCTGCATGGAGAGTAGAGCTGCATGTCCTCGGGAAAAGTAATGGCTGTAGTTTCCCCTTGCTTTCAGCCATTCGCAGTAACTGTATGGCAAAGTCAAGTTAGCTGATTTTACAAGGCTATTACGCCAGTATAGTCAGTCATCCAGACTGTTGCCCCTGCAACTACTGAAAAGGCTGCTGCCCCTCTTCAGGAACCACACATTTGTCTGACCTTCCCACAGATACCCCTCCGCTGTGGTTGCACCTATGGTACGGCTATCTGTATCGTTGAGGCACGCAAGCCACCCCACCTCAGAAATGTCTGTGATTCATGAGGGTGGTGACCTGTTAATTGTTTCAATTGTTCAGAAGCTTTTCGTACACTTGGTAGGAAATTAAAGAAAACCTGTGTGTTTGAAAGTGAATTATTGTTCTAAGGCAGCTACTATTCATTCTTTAATAGACTCCTTAATGCTTCATTTTAAAATAATATAATTTCATTTCATTTTTTAATAATGTTGTTGATAATGTGGTGTAATGCCACAAAAATAGTTAAAAGTAAAATACTTTTAGCTATATATTCCAGCTGCATGTTCTTAAAAATATGCTACTCCTGCACACAAACCTTATGCTAGCATTCTTTCATTGTTCAAAGTGAACATTGAATTTTTTAAGTGTCTATAATAGCTGCATTGGGTTTTTGTCAGTAATTAATAAGTAACTAATTGCTGTAAATATACTTTCACTCTAACTATAGTGAAAGGGTCGGATACCAGAAATGTAGGATGAGATTCACCCTAGAGTGATAAGCAACTGAGCTCCTTGGACAGCAAATTTTAACAGTTAAGGGCAAACCTGCATACTCTGGTACATAAACAGTCTGTGACTTAACATTGTTCAGATTCACTTTTAAAAGCCACTAAAACAATCTTAAAGCAATTTATGATAATGTCTGTTATGTAAACAACTGATAAATTCAGGCAAACACAATCCATATGTAACTTACTCTTACACAAGTTTGTACAAACGAGCAACACCCACAAATGTTCAGTTTCACCTTTGATTGTCACCAAAATAGTCCGAAACCAATTTATCAACATCTCCTTGTTTTAAGCAACTGGTAAGTGTGGGAAAGCAAATTAAGACTTTACCCTTCCTCAAGAGATTCTAAAATTACCTAGGCTTACCATCGAAGGAAATTTACAATTTAAAAGGAGAAATCTTTAGAAAAATTAAAAAGGCCTTGTGAAAGAGTAACCAAACTGACAACTTTATTGGCGGGGGGGGGGGGGGGGACCAACTGGGTTTAACTCACACCATTACAAATAGACAAACAATCGCTTGAATACATCGTTAAACATACATTAAGACAAACTTTGCCTTAAACAAGCCTTAAAGCAGCACCACAAGCTAGACTGAGTGAGGTGGGGAGTGGAGTGGGAAGGATGCTGGGTAAAGGTGGGGATGGAAAGGTCCGCATTGCATAGTATTTAAAGGCTCTGATAGGTGGGAATTTGAATTGTGGCAATGACTACAGTGAAGGAAAGGGATAAGAGGGAAGTGTAGAGGAGTGTGGGGAGGGAGTGGGAGGATTTGAAATGATAAGAATAGTAAGGAAAAATAAAAAAAAGGAAAATAAAACCAGGAAAAAATAGAAAAAGTAAGTAAAAATAAAAGTAACAAATAAAGGGAATATTATAAGTGGTGACACACAGTTGTAAGGAAGACATGGATACAGGATAATGGGTGGGGAAGGAAGATTGGGGGGGGGGGATGTTAGGCATAAGGGGCAGGGATGGGTAGTTATCTTAGGTTGAGGCCAGGATGGTTGTGGGAGAGTAGAATGTGTTTAAGGGCAACTCCCATCTGCGCAGTTCAGAAGAGCTGATGGTGGAAGCTCTGCTACAGATGGCTCAGGTAGTGAAGCAGCCATTGAAATCCAGAGTGCTGTGCTCAGCTGCATGCTGTGCCACAGGATGGTCTATCTTGTTTTTTGCCACAGTATGGCGGTGGCCATTCATTCTGATAGACAGTTGGTTTGTCGTCATACTGATATAAAATGTTGTGCAATGATTGCATTGGAGTTGGAATATCACGTGGCTGCTTTCACAGATGGCCCAACCATTGATGGGATAGGATAAGCCTGTGACAAGACTGGAATAGGAAGTGCTGGGTAAAAACCACAATAAATAGACTTGTTTTAAAACACCGTACAGCAAAAACTTGTAGCTCCAAGCAAGGCAAAGTTCCCACCAAAAGGAAAAAGAAATTACTATTTATACAAGTCATTATAATGTTCCCCACGAGGCCAGTTTATTCTCCGACCCTCATGAACTCGCCGTGCAGGACAGCACGGATAAAGGAAAGGTGGACACAGCAGCCGGAACGAACACCGTCCACTGCACCGCTGAAACTTCCAACACAAAACACAACACGACAAGCATAAGGGTCTCTATGACAAATGAGATGAGAATTAACTAATGTTTTACAATAAGTAGCACAACTTGAATGATCACAAGAGGTTCTGAGTCACAAACTGCGTTAAACGGACAGTACTGAGCTTCGCAAGGAGGTACACAAAAAAGCATTACATTCCAAGGTCATTCAACACAGTACTCTATAAGGTGATAAGGCGCTTAACCAAAATACCAGCAATGCATGCCTCAAATAGAATAGTGGGCGTTGACCTGTAGCGTATCTGTTGTTCAAGCATTTCACACAAGTTGACAGACAAAGAGCACTTAAATTGTTTCTACACAAGTGTCTGAGAAAGTTGGTGATAAAATGACAACCCAAACTTGTAGCACATGTGGTGAAAGGTCTAATTCCATCAAAACAACACCTGCACACAAAGGTCATTCCATAGAAAATCACAGATACTTTGGTGAATGACAAGGTGACCACTTCGGAATTTGTTCATATTTGGTGCATAGGTACCTACATGTCTTAATAGAAAAACTATCAAATATTACTGTCCTACCTCCAACCACTGTTGAGAAAATTATGTTTGAAGGCTGAAAGGTGTTTGTGCAATCAGTGTCTTCAGAGGGCTACTGCTTTGTGATAAGTTGACCTATAGACCTCAATTTTTTTATGCATAAGTTGATATATAACACAAAAAGTGAGAAACTTCATTTTGATTGTTTATGAAAAATGTTGCAAATTATACTTTTTTCACACTGCAGTTTAAATTCACAATTTTAAAAAATTCATAACTCTGCATATGAAAACAGTACAGCCCTCAGTTTTAGTACTGTAGCTCTTCAGTCCTAATATTAATTATAAAAAGTAATGGAAAGCATATTGCATTGCATTTAATAGTTCTTACTTTGAAAGTTGGCTCCGTCAGGAAAAATGGTCAATTTTGATGAACTTCAAAGTCCTGAATCGGTACGTAGACAGTTGAATTTGAACTTGATTTTTTGCTGAAATGTTTACATATTTGGTAGCTATCTTGGGTGAAAAGAAGAATATCCTCTCACTTGCTTCATAGATAAACAATAACATGAAAATGTCTTATGCGTGTATCGTTAATTTTCCGCATTACTGGGTATTAGAATGTGAAAACCATGGGCATTTCTTGAAATAGTACTCCATACCTGCCAACTTTTACGGTTTATCCGTAAAATTTACGGAAATTGCATCACTTTACGGTTTTACGGATGGTCGGTGTTATTTTACGACTAGCACAAAAAATTGAAACGTTAACGATCGATAATCACACCACATATGCTCAATCGATTGTTTGTGTGGGTCGAAGACACGTCTACAATAGTCGAAAATTTATTCATTGATCTGATTGGTACTTTTAACTCTGATGTTCGTGATGTCGTGTTCTGTGGTGACGCCATTGCAATTGAATTTAAAGGCGGGATAACAGTTCTTAGAGTTTTATGTGAATCTCAGGTGTCGACAGGCTCTGCTCTGCGAATTCAAAGAATTGTTGATGAGTCAGTTATTGGCATTCAGACTTAGAACATACTTATCGATTTCCTGGATACAGATAAATACTTCTTTCCATCAATGAGGAAGTACTTCTTTACGTACCGCATGTGACTACATAATTACGTTTGCACTCAAGGCGAGACAAAATTGAAGATGCACAGTTTTCTTCCATTCCTTTTTTCGTGGTAAAGTTTTCCCTTTATTCAAGAAAGAAAATTAGGCTATAGTCGAACTAGCATATCATTTGCAGTGTGTGTTATTATTGCTTGCCTTTAAACAAGTTTTTATTGTGTGAAACCTTTTTCAGCTATATCATATCTGCTTAATTTCTCAATGAAGTCCGGTTTTGTATGCTGTAAACCAGTATTCACCGCGCCTACTGCTATTTGACGTGGATTTCTTCTTGATTGTTATATCCGCTTGAACAATGGCCTATGACGTATACGATTACATTATTGTATTTTGTAACGTTGAAAAAAATCATTATTTTCGTCAAGCCGGACTATGTGGGCGCTATTTCCCAGATTTTTGCGGCATGTGAGTTTTACTGAAAGCCCTTTTCAAAAGTTGGCAGGTATGGTACTCTCAAACTGTGTATGGTTGACCTGAAGGACAGAACTTTATAATAGTGACAGCTGATTTAAGTGTTTCTTTTGGTATTTTCAAATTTGATTGTGAGTACGTTCTTTGCAAAGTATTTGCATAATAGACTATATTGTGGTCTGTGTTACATGTATATTTCTTTTTGAATTTCATTATTGCTGTAATTACCAATTTTATTTCATGGTTTTTGTCGTTTTAATATACAGTTATAGAGTTAAGATACCCTTTGTATTGTTGCATATGTGCACCCAAGCTGATAAAAGTTAAATATAACATATTTATTAAGTAAATGCTTAATAACTGTTTCCAGCTATCACTACAATACAGTTCTGTCCGTCAGGTCAACAATATACAGTTTGTGAACACTATTTAAAGAAATACCCATGGTTTTAATGTTCTAATACCCCTTAGTGCGGAAAATTAATAATACATGTATATTGCATTTTCATGTTATTGTTTATTCTTTGCACCCAAGATTTCTACCAAATATGTAAACATTTCAGCAAACAATCAAGTTCAGATTCAACTGTCTATGTACCCATCCAGGAGTTTGAACTTCATCAAAATTGTCAATTTTCCCTGATGGAGTCAAATTTAATCGAAAGTAACAACTATTAAAAGCAATGCAATATGCTTCCGTTATTTTTTACAATTAATACTAGGACTGAAGAGCTACAGTACCAAAATTGAGGGCTGCACTGTTTTCATAGGCAGTGTTATGAATTTTTTTTAAAATCGTGAATGAAAAAGTTTATTTTTCAACATTTTTCATAAACAATCTAAATGATGTTTCTCAATTTTTATATCATATATCAACTCAGTACTCTACATATGTGTTGCATAAAAAATTGAGGCCTATTGGTGAACTCATCACTAAGCAGTAGCCCTCTGAAGATGGGGATTTTGGTGCCAGACTGTTGATCGCAAACACACCTTTCAGCCTTCAAACATAATTTTCTCAACAATGGTTGGAGATAGGACACTGATATTTGGCAGTTTTTCTACTAATACATGTAGGTACCTAAGTACCAAATATGATTAAATTCGGAATGGTCACCTTATCACCTCCGAGTTTCCACAGAATGACCCACAATAGGGAGGCAGGTTTAGATCTACTACAAGCACCAAAATGACGTAAACGATTACGGATGGGAACAACCCTGAAATCTTTGCATTACCCAGATTTCGCTGCTTGAAGCAGTGAGAACTCCCAAACAGGGATGCCCTCCACTTCAGACCGGCAAGGTCTCCGCACTGTCACCCAGCGTTTCAACAACCCCTTAACCAAAACTGACCGCTGCACTTGCCATGGCTCCCCGAACTCCCAGCTTTTTCGCCTCACGGGCAGTGCTCTGCACACGACACACTGCCAGTGTCACCAATAATCTGTCAATGCGCGGACTGATGCAGAAAAGAAGGGTAACAAAATTACCCACTCGATACGAATGTATCATATAGGAAAAGTTAAAAAGTACTCCACTGCCAAGAAACACTTTTAAATTCCATCTTGTAAATTTCTGTATTATTTTTATTGTTGAATTTTTCTTTTATAGAACTACAGTGTAATCTAATTAGTAAATTTTTGAAAGGAGCACAGATTTGAACGTTATAAGAAGGAAAATATACTATTAAAAATAGGGATGGGTCGAACCCCAATTTTACCGAATCGAATACGAATACCGAATCTTAAGTAAAACTTGTGCCAAATCCCGAACCCGAATCGAATCTTCCGAATCTCATACCAAAATAATGTGTCACCTCAAGTACATGTATTTAAAAAAGAATTACTATTATCACAGCCAGTGATGAAGATAAAGCCTTCTGGAATGGATCCCAAATGACAATATTAACAGTAAAGTTTAAAAAATTGAAATTTCATTTAGACTTTTTTGAATTTTTTAATACCCCCTAGCCTTAAAAAAATTTGCATTAAACATTTTGATATATATGTTGTTTAGATGCTTTAAAAGGTAATAAGAAACTTTTTCACTCTATTACAAACTTTCATTAAAGAATGAAGTCCTAGAATAGATGAATTACATTTTTTTTTCTTTTTTCAAAGGGGAAGAGTATAAAAAATAAAACCCGAGTAGCTATTTTGGAAGTTACAAAATAGATTCTTTAAAAAAGAATGCATAAATGTTAAATAATATTATATTGACATATCAGGCATTCCGTGAGTGACGAACAGGAAATTCTGACACAGAGAAATCTGCGTTTATTCAACGTTGTGTACTTGTTATTGCCACAAAGACATTTCAGAACTGTAAGAAGTACTTAACGCGCAGATTGCGCATCCCAGAGGGTTAAGCAAGGATAGTTTGTAAATTTATTTATTCTTTAAAACATTTAAGACCATGTAACTTGTCTGCACAGAATTTTTATTCCTAGAAGATTTAAAAATCAGTACCGGTACTAGAATTCAGTTGCCGAGCTTCATTTTTAACTATTCCCATTCAGCAAAAGAATGATACAAATGTAAACATTGACGTGATACGTATATTCTCCCACGTTTGTTGTTGTCTTTCGTGTTTGTTAGGCGGACGGAATTTAAATGTGGTAACAGCTAACACGGAAGATTATATCGCGTAGTGTATACATTTGTATTATTCTTATGGTGAAGAAAGTGTGGAATTAACAATCCCTTACCCCTAATAGAAAAACTCGTAAATTGTAGCATGAAGGCAGTGGTTGTAGCGTCAGGCATATTGACACAAAACGTGCTTGCCAGTCGGCTTTACATAGTAGCTTTTACATTAAACTTCAAATGTTCTATTGTATGAAACTAAATGTGGAAATATAAAACAATTTGATTAGACTAATAATAAAAATTTTATGAAATGTTTATTATAGAATTAGATAGCTGTGCGGTAATTCTGAGTCACAGTTCCTTCATACTACAGAACATCATTCCTCGTACAATCTAGTGCATTCGGCATCGAACATTTTTAACTGCCTGTTATGCAATCTGATTTGGAACCCACTTGCATGTATCATCATTCCATTGGCACACTTGCACGTTTTACATGACATGTTGGTGCCAGCTGTCTGCCACTTTTCGAAAGGCAGCAGGTGTACATGTGTATAAGCTTTACCTTAGCTGATTTATTGAAACAGATGTCAAGTGGTTGCTGTATTGACGCCATCCCACCTGGATGGCACATGATTAGAACTTTTCCCCCCACATAATAAATAACTTTCTTCTTGAAATCCTAGTGCTTCTTTACAGTTCATACATCCAAGCACTTCACAAAATTCGATGAAACAATATGTGAAATCAGAATGAGGCAACTCGTGTAAGAATGCTAAAGCCTTATGTATTGTTGGTATTTACGTGAAAAAATTTATTTTTGTTGCTACTTATATTTGAAAGGCTGCTACATTTGAAGTTGAGCAATACTGAAGTTCTATTTCCTACGTCCTATGGTGTATTAAAATTCAATAGTCGAAAATGAAAAAGAAATTAGACTCGTCTTCCTTATTGTATTTATTATTTTTACGAGCGCAAAAGTTTTAGCGCCAGACGGGAAAAGTTACTTGTGGTGGCTCCTAGCACCATTTATCAGAACTATTCAAAGTGAGGTCATTTCGTTTTAGGACATCGAATTTCAGTGGATCTATGGAAATAAAATAACACAAACGAAAGTGCACTGTTATGTGAGACAAATTACAACATTCGTAACTAAAGGTTTGCAGATAACAACTTGGATTCGGGATTCGGTAGTATTCGGTCATTATGCACCGAACCTCGTATCCAAAGCCAGTATGCTAGATTCGCCGAATAATGGATTCGGCCGAACAACTCGGACACAACCCTAATTAAAAATACAGGGTACTGTGCAATCCTATAAATGCCACACTTCCCTGACGTACTGTATTAAGTAATAATTTCTAATTGTGACTTTTTAATAATAGTTTCGGGATATCACAGCCAGAAACTCAAAATTATTCATTAATATACAAGAAGTAAAAATATTGTCTATACTAGCGAACTCTGCAATTCTTTGCAACTGTTGACATGTAAGGGAACTGGATATACCCTCTTATCTCCTCCTTACTTCTAAATTTCCTTGAGATAGAAAAGCTTCTGTTCATGCATCAGCACAGCTTTAGGAAGCATTGATCGTGCAAAACCCAGCTTGCCCTTTTCTCTCATGACATCTTACGTACTATAAAAGAAAAGCAACAGGCAGACTGCATATTGCTCGATTTTAGATAGGTGTTTGATGTGGTACTGCACTTCAGACTGGTAATGAAGGTATGAGCATATGGAATGGGTACTTAAATGTTACTGAAATGCTTCAGGAACTCAAATGGGGGTCTCTGGAGGAAAGGTTATGTTCTTGTCAAGAAACATTGCTGAAGAAATTTAGAGGGCCGGTATTTGAAGTGGACTGCAGAACGATTCAACTGCCGCCAATTTACATTTCTTGCAGAGACCACAAAGATAAGATCAGAGAGAATAGGGCGCATACGGAGTATTCGTTTTTCCCTTCTTGTGTATGGAAGGGAAAGCAAGTAACTAGTAGTGGTACTGAGTACCCTCCACCACACTCCTTTGGGTGGATTTCAGAGTATTTGTGTTGATGTAGATAGGAACTCTGTTGTGAAGTACTCTCTGCCATGCACCCTGAGAATTATTATGTAGACAGTGCCATTCCTCTTGTTCGTAGGTCAAATATGCAAAATTTTATCACAATCAGATAAATAGTGTTGATGGAGTTCTGTCAGCAACATCATTTCTTCCCTCAGCTATATTAAGATAACAAGTTGCATCAATTAAATGTTTTCTCATGCTTGTATGTTAGTGGCTCAACTGAAAAAGAAGAGGAGTAAATATAGATAAACACCATATTTTAAGTGGGTTGTGTATTATGTCAAATTTTGAGCTCAAAACCTGTTCGGGATGTGCATTGTTTATGTGTGGGCATCCGTAGAGAACATTTTCAGAAATGAAGATTTTAGGAAATGCAGTTAAACTGTGGCCGAGGCCACTTGATTATTCAAAAATTATCAATTTTAGATAAGGTGATACATAAAGTGGAAAATGTGAGCGCCAAGGAGGCCCCTGTCAGATTGAAGATTGAGGGGAGAGGAGGGGCATGTCCATTCGGATTACAGGCTGGCCAGCAAGAGAGCGATCACTTCTGTTGATGGTATCTCGCTGGCCCGCATCACAGCAGTCACGTGCACACAATTTGTCTCTTGTAGGGTGGTTAGAGCGTACTCTTCTGTGTCAACAGTGGGAAGCAAAGCGTAATCTCATCAGCCAAATTTCTGCGCACAGGCAAGCACGTGAACACAGTCTGGGCAGGGGGTGTTGACTGGTGGATTCGAGGACTTATCCACCAAGACTTAACCCACGGTGGCTGCCTAAGTGCGGTACACTGGGCAGGTGATTCAGAAAAGAAATAAAAAGCTTTATCTTAAACAGTATGATCTATCCCAACTTGTCAAACCACCATGTGCATAATGTAAAATATGGAACAGTAATTGAATTGCTGATTGGAAAAAGGAAGAAAGTCCAATTTTAACGAAAATATGCTGAGATACACATTTCCTTCCGCAGCTGTCCACTTAACAATTAATGTAATCGGGAAGAAACAACCAGTTGTTGGAATAGGGAAGAATGTCCGGACATTCTTCTGTTTTACAATCATTGGTATGAGCAGCACCACCAGATGTCAGGCAAGGAGTGTACGAACAATGTTACTAAATAGCATTTAAACACATTGTTTCAGTTTTACTGTGCCACATTATCATCAGTGTGGTAACGTAAGTTTGTTGTCTGTAAACTCACAGCATAATGAGTGGAAGTGAAAGTGATAATGAACAACTACACCACAAAAAATAGGGGTACGACATATAGACGAATATGTCAAGGAAAAAGGAAGAGAGCTAGATCACTAGGAAAAGAATACATAACTTCAAAAGGTTTGGTTCTGCCAGTGAAACGACATGGTCCATCATGCAAGAAGGTTTTATTCATGCATCTTGTGTTATTTGTATACATTTCACTGCAAAATATTTATATGCTCTGTAGTGGAGTGGTAAACTGTATAATTTGTTTTATTGCAGTTGTTCCAAAGTATGCTTCAAACATTTCAAAGATGAGGATGAAATGGAAATTATTACAAAATTGTACAATGGTAAAACTAAAAAGGAGTAAGATCTGTATTTAATGGTACTGATAGAATATTCAATTGTTCAAAGGAGAAGGAGCAGAATAGAAAAACAATACTGCACAGTTTTATTGCTACCATGAAGGGTAAGGTAATTGAGGTCGCAATGAAGTGTGTACTTTCCGCAACGACAACATACATGAACAGGTATACAAATCAGTGAATGAATTACATGTGCAGTACCTGATGTATCTAGCAATGACTGGCAAATTTCAAATAATTCATCATTATTTCCCTGTACGTGGTCACTCCTTCCTCCCACTCTATAAGGATTTTGCTGTAATAAAGACTGACATGACAACAAGATAATCTATTCTGTCAAACAGGACGTTTAAATGATAGCTAATTCAAGAAAAACACTGAACTCTTTTCAATTCAAGATTGTTGAACATCAAGATATCACTGAAAGTAAAGAATGGTGGCCACAACACTTTTAAAAATCCTCATTTTCCCTAAATTGTCAAACGAAGGAGAGGTTTTCACTTGCTATATTCCGCCGCGGCGGATTAGCCGTGCATAATGGAGCGCTGTTCTGCTGTGTGCGGGGCCATCCACTGTCGGGGGTTCGAGTCCCTCCTCGGGTATGAGCGTGTGTCTGTTGTCCTTTGGTTAGTTTACCTTAGTTTAAATAGTTTGTAAGCTACAGACTGATAACCACGTCATTGAGTGTGATAGATTTACAAACATTTGAACATTTTTTGCTAAATTCCGGCATTTGACCTACACACATCAAAACCCATGTATAGAATGGGTAGATGGACTGCGTCACAATACATATAGGCTTTTTAAGGGACAAAAAGTTCCTGATTATCCAAGAAATATGGCATACAGCAAGAAGATTCCTATTAATCACAAGAAGCTACAAGATCTTAATACAGTAATAAAGTTCATTACATCAGTGTATAATGAGTTTTATAACAACATTCTTCAGTGGCCCAGAAGAAATAATGATGTCCTATCTGAAGGAGAAGATTGGTATTACCAGGACACAAAGTTGTACAAGCTGCTGAAGAAGATTAAAAAGCATTAAAAATAGTTAATTTTAAATATTAATACTACATCAAACTAAATTATTGGTCTTAAGATGTTGAACTAAATTGACATCAGTATTATCATTTTGTATCATAAATGACAATAAATAGAACTTTAAGTCTGTGTTACAGCGGATTTCTTTGCAAGCTACCCTCAAGAGAATAGTTTATTGGAAAAAGGAAGGATGTCCACCAACTTTCAAAGGGGTCTGCTTCAAAAATATTTATCAAAGGCATTCAGACAACTCATCATTTAGTGAAGATAATTTAGTTCTACAAGTTTGTAATGGATCATAGAACTGACGGAACAATATTTTAAGAGTTAACAGGTTTTTATTAGTTTTCTCAAAACAGTGGTGTGTGGACTTTCTTCCTTTTTCCAATCAGCAATTTAATTACTCTCTAAAAATACTATTTACCATTAAATTTTCAACTTAACCTTATATCTGAAAATGGCTTATTGGTTACTATGTGGTACGAATTAGAATTGTACGCAATGAATGCAGAGAGAGAGAGAGAGAGAGAGAGAGAGAGAGAGAGAGAGAGGGGGGGGGGGGGAAGGAAAAAACTGCCAAATTGAAGGTAGCATTTTGTCAAAATTTCAATGCAATCTATGAAGAATTTTAGCAGATTTCCGATTTTTAACAAACAATAATTTACACTTGTAAATGTAGATTTTTCCAACCAAAAAATCTCCGTAAGTTCTTGACTAAATAGTACAAAATTTTGAACTAATAGTCTACTGGAATACAAAATGTTCAAATGTTAGTAATTCTGTGGGATGCAACTGTTAGGTTATTAGTCCGTAGCTTACAAACTACTTAAAGGTAAAGCAGTCAATAATCCAAATATTGGTTTGAACACCACAGTGCTTTACTAGGCATGGTCCTGTTTGGAGGTGGTAAGCCGTTGCCTTCCTCCGACCTTCGAACTGCCTTACTCAGCCAGTTATAGGGGGACCTACAGTTTAACGTGGGTTCCAAACCATGGTGATACTCGGTATAAACTAAGGTAAACTAACCTAAAGACAAGACACACACCCATGCCCCAGGGAGGAC
This sequence comes from Locusta migratoria, assembly GCA_026315105.1. NCBI lineage: Eukaryota > Metazoa > Arthropoda > Insecta > Orthoptera > Acrididae > Locusta > Locusta migratoria. The sequence continues at coordinate 523,900,128 of CM048746.1, forward strand.
TTGAACACCTGATATGAACAGCTGTCCGTACTCCAGCACAGCGCCCCAGTGCACACGGCTAATTCACTGAGACACTGCAATACACAAATATTTTTATATACCTAATTTTATTTAATATAATTACATCATATATGAATTTATATCCATTTTATGATGGGGAAACATTGCTACAAAAAATTGCAAAATTGACAAATATGTAGGTTATTTGTAATATATTAAAGAAAAAGTTATCTAAAAGCCTTAATGTATTACAATAAGACACTGTGAGAAACTTTGAGCTTATTCAATGCAGAACTTTTTGAGTTTTTGAAATGTACACAAACCAATAGATTGTTTTTATACATAGAGATCGCGCGCAACCTGTACACAGCATCAATAGCCAATTGGAATGCAAGTACGTTGTATGATGCAAGAGTCTAACCTGTAACCTCAAAAATAGGACTCTGTAAATTATTGTATGGCATTTTTGGCTGGGAGACTCCATATGGGATTGTTCGGCTGCCATAGTGCAAGTCTTTTCACTTGATGTCACTTGGGTGACTTGTGTGCCGATGATGATGGTGTCATCATCCTCATCATCATATCATCATTAACACCCAATCCCCTGCATTCCCACACAGCTAATACTCGACCTTTTTTTTCAGTCTGTAAGGTTAGGTTATGGAAAGCTAAGTACACAAAGACTGATCTCATAACAAAGGGAGACGATTTGTAATTTATGTGATTAGATAATAAAGTAAACAAATTTGAAATATTGACAGTGAATATTTCGGTTTGTGAGTTTTGTCAGCAGCCAACATTGTAGTGTAACAAGTTACCTACATTTCTCGTGAACAACCCAAGATGACTAAATAATTTATTTTTGGTGTAATTTAGAAGTTATAAGGACAGGTACTGCCCTGGATATTTTGTTTGTCCAGATGGACATCCGGGCAGTTACATGACAAGTGCCAGAGATAATGAGCAAGTGGATCTGCACCAGGAACACTCTCTGTTACTAACAAGAAAAGTACTTAGTCTCGAACGAACAGAAATACACCAAAATCGTATGATAGATAATGTAAAGGTCTCTTATTGCACTAGTGATACTACCGCATCTGCAAAACTCTGCAGTCGCCCATTAGAGGCCTCTGCGTGTACCATGCTGCATTGCACTTTGACCTGACAGTACGCCAGTAGTGGCGGTGCAGTGTGCCTCTGAATTTGCTTTTTGTGACGTTATTTGTGTGGTGAAGTGTCGGATGATGTAGAAGATGAATCATTCGCTTGTTACCTATTATCTATTATAGTGTTTCTAATCTATGCTCATATTTGTGCACTATAATAGATACCAGAAAACATGTGAATGATTCTTCTTCTTCACCAAGACCGTATTCACGAAGAAGGGCTCTTCGGACTTTCATCTCAACCAATTGCAATACATTAGCAAGATTGATTACCAATCGCCAACCCATCTGACACTTCACTACACAAATAACGTCACAAAGCGCAATTTCAGAGGCACACTGCACAGTCGCTACTGGCGTACCAGCAGTTCAAAGTGCAATGCGGCATGGCACACGCAGAGGCCTCTAATGGGCGACTGCAGAGTTTTGCAGATGCGGGAGTATCACTAGTGCAGTAAGAGACCTTTGCCTTATCTATCATACGATTTTGGTGTATTTATGTTCGTTCGAGCCTAAGTACTTTCCTTGTAAGAAGACATATATATATTAAAGTTCTCAGTAATAAAAATTTCGTGTAGCTTATTGGCCAGGTGCAAGTCTTTCAATCGGACGCCACTTCGGCAACTTGCGTGTCCCTAGCCTACCCCAATTATCCAACCGGGGAAAGAGGACCTACAGCTTAATGTGGAATTTGAACCATGTGTCGTTTCTGTTGACTCTTCACGTCGTTGAGAAGTGAAGGATGGGTTAAAGAGGAGACTGAAAAAACCCGATGTCCGACCAGTTGAGATCCATGGACGTGATATATATGTTCTTTCATGTTATTGATTGTTGTATTTAGTTATGGACTCAGAACTGATATAGTATCAGGAGATGTTTGAGAACTGTTATTTGGTGTGAAATGTATTAGTTTAGGTTGGAATAAACCCTTATGTTTTATTTAGCAGTAAAACTTTGAAGAGTCTTTAATTAGTAGTGTGAAATGATGACTACATAGACATAAGTCTCCTTTATTATCCAGCTAATACCTTCTGCGACAGTGGTCTGAGCCTAATCAAGAAGAAGCTGCTTTGAGAGGAATAGTTTTACTGTGCCTCCATTCTGTAATTATATTTCATAAAAAAGAAAACTCAACTGACATAACAGACACAATCTTGTGGTGGTTCACATAAAATTTACAAGGTTACACCACTTCATCTCATATATGTGCTCTCTCTCAGCTCGAGTAGCAGTAACTGTGTATACAGTTCATATTAATTTTTTAGCTATTGAACACGTCCTCTTATGACAATTGTGTGCTCGATGATGATAAAACATCCTTGTACCTTGGTTCCCTATGTCCTCTTCCGTTAAATGTTTCTTATTCAAATCTTCTAATAGCACATGGAAAATGAACATCTAAATCTTTCCATTTAAGATGTAATTTCTCTTTTTATGATCATGCCCATGTCTGTAGGAGTGTACTGACAAAATATGTTTGCACTTAGAGGAGAAAGTTGGTAAAAGTAATTGCACAAACACATCTTGTTCTGATGACCAATGCCTTTCTTGTAATGTATTTCACCCCAACTATTGCATAACTTCTGTGACACTATATCCCCTGTATCATGATAATACAAAATGAACTACCCTTCTCTGAATTTTCTCTCTGTCCTCTGTCAGTCCCACATGGTGAAGATTCCATGATGTGCAATAATGCTCCAAAGTAGGACAGACAAATGTAGTGTAGACATATTTTATTGTAGAAATATTGCAATTTCTGAGTGTTGTGCTCATAAAATGTAGCCTTTGGTTCACCTTCCCCATTATATTTTTTGTGTGTTCTTTCCAATCAATTGTAATTCCTAAATATTTAGTTGAATTTATGGCAAACAACTTTGATTACAGTATATGCCATGCAGTTGCCATCAGTTGAGCAACAGTTGCCACAACCAGTTTACCTTTTATTGTAGTGGTTCCAAATCAAGGATTATAAGCTCCCCTAGTAATTAATTCTACCACTGCCACAGATAAATTACAGGAACATTGTAGTTTCTTTAATTTGTCATACAGAAATTTCAACTATCTCCTATTATGATAATTTGCATCTTTAATTTCATCTTCTCTCTTTGCTTAGCTAGACAATCCAATTTAAGAAATAGTAGTTACGCAAACAACAAATATTAGACAGGTTATATAGTTAGAAAAATAAATCTGTTACTACATTGAGTACTTTTTTGTAAACGTGAAGTAATGTAAAATCCAGAATTCAATAACAACGATTAAAAAGTCTCAGCAATGACAGTTTGTCAAGGCAAACTATTGAATTCCAACATGAACTATCCATTGTTTGTAGTTAGAAAAGAGAGATTGTTACTCACCATAACAAGGAGACATGGAGTTACAGACAAGCACAGTGCGAAGCTATAATATGTGGGTATATCAGTGGCTGTTTTTCTGTTCTTTTTTTTTTTCTTTTTTTAATATATATATATATATATATATATATATATATATATATATATATATATATTAAGACGAAAAATTCCTAGCAGGAAAAATAAAATATAAAAAATAGACGAAGATTACTCACCAGGCGAAGGAGCACAGGTGTGACAGCATCACAAATAAATAAATGAATACACACACACACACACACACACACACACACACACACACACACACACAATCGCAAGCTTTCGCAACCCAGTTGCGTCTTCAGGCAGTAGGGAAGGAGAGGGAAAAGGAAATGATGAGGGTTTTAAGGAAGGGGGTAAGGAGCCATTCCAATCCCGGGAGAGGAAAGACTTACCTTGGGGGAAAAAATGGAGGGTAAACAAATGCACACATGCCCACACATTCACACAGTCTGCCTAGGTGTACTTGTGTCTGTGTGAATGTGTGGGCATGTGTGCATTTGTTTACCCTCCATTTTTCCCCCCAAGGTAAGTCTTTCCTCTCCCGGGATTGGAATGGCTCCTTACCCCCTTCCTTAAAACCCTCATCATTTCCTTTTCCCTCTCCTTCCCTACTGCCTGAAGACGCAACTGGGTTGCGAAAGCTTGCGATTGTGTGTGTGTGTGTGTGTGTGTGTGTGTATTCATTTATTTATTTGTGATGCTGTCACACCTGTGCTCCTTCGCCTGGTGAGTAATCTTCGTCTATTTTATATATATATATATATATATATATATATATATATATATATATATATATATATATATATAAAAAACTTGTCATTTCACAATTAATGCACATGCAAATCCTGCGAATGTCACAATGTAAGTACCTTGAATAAACTAGGCCTAAAACATATAACAAAATTGTCAAACCAAACAACTTATGCAAACGATTGTATAACCAAAATATGTAACATGTTGTTATAGAAAATAAACACCAAAAACCCAATAAGTGCTAAAACTAGTTTGGGTATTAAAACATATATATATATATATATATATATATATATATATATATATATATATAGAATGTGTGTTTTTTTCCACTTCTGAAGGAGGACAGTCCTACACTTTTTTGTTTTAATACCCAAACTAGTTTTAGCACTTATTGGGTTTTTGGTGTTTATTTTCTATAACAACATGTTACATATTTTGGTTATACAATCGTTTGCATAAGTTGTTTGGTTTGACAATTTTGTTATATGTTTTAGGCCTAGTTTATTCAAGGTACTTACATTGTGACATTCGCAGGATTTGCATGTGCATTAATTGTGAAATGACAAGTTTTGACAGCCAGTTATCTGCAAACAACAAGACATTTTTGTTTACGAAATCTGACTTATTTATTGTAGGCCAACATTAGCCTGGAAATTATATTGAAATTATTTCTAATGTGTCTGTTTTGGCTTGCTTACGTTTGAGCAGTGGTGGTGCTGCTTGTTTGTTTGTGGCGTGTTCTTATTTTTTATTGTCTTCAGTGCAATTTTTGCTGTGAAACAGCACTGTTTACATCGCCATTTTTCTTGTTCTGGTGGCTGTATGGTGTTGCATTTGTTTGTGTGGTGTGTCCGTGATGTGGAGCGCGATTTTTGATTGGTTTTGATACTGACATTGTTTTGTGGGTGTATATTTGTGTATGTTTTTGTTGTGTATATATGTTAAACGGGGGGAGGGGGGGGAGAGAGAGAGAGAGAGAGAGAATACTCTGTGTGTGTCTGGGGGGTGGGGAGGAGGGTTCAGCTGTATTGTGGTGATGGAATTTATTTGTAAACTACTTTTATGGTCTCAGAGTGTTTCGTTGCATAGTGACATGTTTTCATTTAGTACTTTCTTATCTTGGGCTATTGCTTCTTGGATGTGATAATTTTATCCTATTGTTATTTTTTGGAATAAACTGTTGCTGGTTTTGAGGTGTGATTCTGTTTTATTAAATGTTCAGCAAATGTTGAGTGACGGCTGCTACTTTTTAGTGCTCTGAGGTGTTCAGTGTATCTTGTTTTGAAATTTCTGCATGTCTGACTCTCATACTGTATTTTTTGGGTGTATGGTGTTTGTCATTGTGCAGATCTTTTATACGGGAGTGTGGTTCGTCTATCAGGCATATTATATCATCCACATATCTATACCAATATTTTATGTTGTACTGTTTTGGTTTGACAATTTTGTCAAATATTTGGTTTTCTATGTGATTCATGGATATGTCTGCTAGAAGACCACTGATTGGGGATCCCATGGGCAATCCTTCCTGTTGGGAGTAAAATGCACAATGACATAAACACCATAAACCCACAAATACAGTTCACTATTGAAACACAAGCAGATGGAAAACTAAACTTCTTAGATCTCACCATTCATAACAGAAACAACAAACATGAATTCACAATCTACATGAAGCCCACAATAACCAGCACTGTGAATCACAACCAGTCCAATCATCCAATAACCCAGAAGGACACAGGTTTCAGATTTATACTACTCCAATTAATCAGAACACCAATGAGCAAACAAGACTACACAGAAGAACTGGACACACACAAATTGCACAATAAAATGGGTATGACACTAAAACAGTGGACAGAATACACAGAAAATTACAAAAACATGTAACATACAGCCAAGAAAATCCCACACACAGAGATGAAACACTGCACACAACATACCAACACACAGTAAGCAACAAATGGCACATCATGACTTACAACAACAAAATCACACACAGAGTGGACAACGTACTTAAGAAACAAGGGCTGAACATAGGATACAAAATCAACAACACAATACAGAAAAGACTAGGGAAACCTTCCACCACCACTGACAAGTACAGCCAATCAGGAATATATCAGCTTACTTGCAGCAACTGTCAATCCATGTATGTGGGTCAGACATGCAGAAATTTCAGAATGTGATACACTGAACATCTCAGAGCACTAAAAAGTTGCAGCCGTCACTCAACATTCACTGAACATTTAATAAAACAGAATCACACCTCAAAACCAGCAACAGTTTATTCCCAAAAATAACAATAGGATAAAATTATCACATCCAAAAAGCAATAGCCCAAGGTAAGAAAGTATTAAATGAATACACGTCACTATGCAACAAAACACTCTTTGAGACCATAAAAGAAGTTTACAAATAAATCCCATCACCACAATACAGCTGAACCTCCCCCCCCCCCCATACACACACAGTATTCTCTCTCTCTCTCTCTCTCTCTCTCTCTCTCTCTCTCTCTCTCTCTCTCTCTCTTTCTGTTTACCACATATACACAACGAAAACATACACAAATATACACCCACAAAACAATGTCAGTATCAAAACCATTCAAAAATCGCGCACCACATCAGACACACCACACAAACAATTGGAACACGATACGGCAACCACAACAAGAAAAATGGCGATGTAAACAATGCTGTTTCACAGCAAAAATTGCACTGAAGACAATAAAAAATAAGAACACGCCACAAACAAACAAGCAGCACCACCACAGCTCAAACGTAAGTAAGCCAAAACACACATTAGAAATAATTTCAATATAATTTCCAGGCTAATGTTGGCCTACAATAAATGTCAGATTTCGTAAACAAAAACGTCTTGTTGTTTGCAGATGACTGGCTGTCAAAACTTGTCATTTCACAATTAATGCGCATGCAAATCCTGTGAATGTCACAATGTACCTACCTTGAATAAATTAGGCCTAAAACATCTAACAAAATAGTCAAACCAAACAACTTATGCAAACGATTGTATAACCAAAATATGTAACATGTTGTTATAGAAAATAAACACCAGAAACCCACGGAAGATGGCACTATAAGTGCCAAAACTAGTTTGGGTATTAAAACAAAAAAGTGTCTTGCATAAGGCGGAATCAACCACAGATCTAATACTGCAAGCACGGAAGACACAAGAGCTGCAGCATCACAAGATGATATTATCTGAATATGTCCTGTGCTGTTCTTTCATTGTGTCTGTGACCCAGTGCTTTTTCTATGTGATGAATATCAATCTGTATTTTCTAGCTGTTGTTATTCAATTCTATATGTTGTTTGTGAATTCTTTCTTAAAACCTTTTTTTGCTAATGCTCTCAAGACTTCCTTCTAGAAAATGAAGAAATATTCATTTACATACAAAGGAAAAGGATTTATGGCTCATGTTCCTTAAGAGGACTGAAAGTTTTTGATGGTCCACATTATTGTAAAATGTCCTCAGCGGTAAGCTGAATTTCACAATATATGAATTCATTAATTACCGTACTTACCCTGTCACACAATTGCTGTTTTGTTTTATTGTTGTCCTCATCTTGGGCCGACCGCCGCCCCCCCCCCCCTGTCCCTCATTTCATTTTTAGTCTTCTGCTCCTCCTTTTTCTTCATCATCATCATTATCATCATCATCAGCATCATCATAACAAAATAACTTTGCAGATAAGACAGTTTTGGATATCTCTTCATTACATTGCAATAATGTATTGCACTTAAGTGCTTTGAATTTGAAAAGATTATTCGAGATTGTTCCGCTCCCTTCTGTACTCTCCATCTCTGCAATAAGTTTGTCTAACCATTTGGTTTCTGTATAGTTCTTTTAAGAATTTGAAAGTCTAAAGGCTGAACCACAAAGACAACAGACATTAGTAATAACATTTTTACAGGATTTTGTTATTGGAAAAGATTGGCTTACCAATCACCTCTGAAGTATCTACAAGCAAGCCTGATATGTTAAAATGAATGCTGCCCAAAATTATAGCACCTAGAAAGAATAATTTGAACGATTTGAAACTCTGAGGCTTTGTGGAACAGTGTGTAAACAAAACGTTAGTGATGAATGTGAAGGTATAACGTTATTCTGCTTTGTGTACTCTGTATATTGCCATGAAAAATTCATCCAATGGTGAGCTGTCAGGTAAGGCATAGACAAATACGGGTATACTTTGATGCCAGTATGTATCTTACCAGTATGTGAATGATAGTAAATGGGTTATAAATTTTCTCTTAAAGAAATAGGCTTATTACAGTGCTATTGTAATTGCATTCAGATAGAACAGTTGAATAGAAAATGACCTTATCTGTCTGTTGTTGTGTAATGAATCATATAAAGCGTTTCAACATGTCATTGTCTTGATATCCATAAAACAGTAACTGATGATAAAGGTTCCTCCCAGTCGTGGCTTAATGTTTCGATATTTCGTAGTTTGGAACTTTGTCTTCACCGACAGATTACATATGCTGTGGACTGGGCTGGGTTCACAAGTGACCTTGTAATACTTTCGACTTCAGTATATACAGAAACTCTTATTGCTGCCCAAGGTGCCTAAATGTCACCTCTTAAGACTAGTACTTCAATCTGAGCTACAGTCTTAGGTATATTTGATTAGTGATGGGAATTCTCAACTGAGATGCTGAAATATTATTCAAAAGAGTTAGATTGACTGGCAAGAACTTAACTTAGTTCTGTACTGCCTACAGCCTCACAAAGAAAAGAAACTGTAGAGGTCTCTGTTTTCATTTTTGTGTGACTACATCATCACAGAAATAAGACAAGTACCTTTTGAAAAATATTTTAGTCTTACGTATATATGGAACAAGCATTACTGCGCTGTCTGTAATCTGGCAGCATTTATAATTTCCTTTGTGTCAGAGTGAAATGAGATCTTGACTCCTGTATATTGTCATCCAAATGAAAGCCTCATTTGGGATGGTTTTAAGTCTGAGATAATGTTTTTCCTTCATGCTGCTCCACGTGTGATATTTCAAAGGTACCATATGCAGACATGAGTAGGAAGGTATGTACATGCTGTGTTTGATGCAAGACAGCTACCATTCATTTTATAACATAAAAACCCATTTGAAAAGTTACCCCTGGCACATGTCTGTGATGTAATTTGTCCTTCATCAAATATAATTGTTACTTTGTGGTTACTTACTGTGCAGATAGGGTTTTTACAGAAACATATTTCCTTCATAGTTTTGCAACTTTCATACTCATTATTGTATTTACAACATGCAAATGTGATATTCAATTTTCTGTATGATTAGACACATAAGAATCTTCTTTAATGAGATTCCCATTATTGTTTTAGTTGAACATGCATATTATGTATTGAGTTGTTCCGACGGCCATTACTGATTAAGTCCAATGCCAACCGTGTGTGTCAAAAACAAACTCATTATCATTTCTTGATGGTACTCTCTCTGGAAAAAAATTGTTCAAATAAAGTACTGTTCTCTGTAGGAGGACCGGCTAGTCTGTGCCTCCTAATATAACAACTGCTTCTGATGACTTTCTCTTCATGATACTTTCATTTCCCAATCATGGTAATAAATACCATTTGCAATTACCTTTTAGTTGGATCAGTTTGAATTCAAGTAGACAGTGACTTTAAGGTAACATAAATAACCTTTTATTACATCACTGAATTACATGCTTATTGGAATTCAATTCACAGAAGAAAAAATGTTCTTTCAACCAATCAAGAGTAAAGGTAATTAATAGCAATCAACATGGAGTAATCACATCACTGCACAGTATCCCACTCTTCATTTATTCTTTTCTGCAGCACAAAACCTGTACAGAGAAAAACTGGAGCCAGAATACATTCTCCTACCCTTTCATAAATAAAATATGATTTTATTTAATTATTATACTCGAATTTCTTGAGCCTCCAGCAGGAAACATGCAGTGCAAGCTGTTACACTACAGTATGCCATTAGACAAATCTGGCACTATTTTTTGTATCTTACCTTTGCATTCTTGAATTTTTGTACATATTTCAATTTCTTTGCTTCCTTTTAGGTTGTATGACTGGCAGACGATGAATAGAAAGGATGTACGGGACATCATCAAGGGCCAAGCTGCTAATACACAATTGGAATTTGAGCAGAGGACTAAAGAAGTCATTGTCCAGTTTGCAGAACAGGTTTGTTGATAAGTGTGCTCTACACCATTCTGTAAAAGGTAGCATCAATTTAGATTTATTTGGCAGTGTGTACATTGGTGGGCCAAATTGCCTTTGCCCACTGGAGATTGAATGCTGCCTGGTAGTGTTATGGGCACATGACACAGAAAGCAAAATATGTAAGTAGAACAATGATGAAGGGGAATCATTCTAGTGATTATATGGTCACAAATGGAGAAATTAACTAACAAAAGTAACAATTAAAAAGGGCAGGAAACTGGGAACAAGCATTTCAGAAAATGTGGAGTTGGTCACAACCTTCAATGACCAGCTGTGGAAAATGATTTAAGACATGACAAACCGTAAGTAGGTGTTGTGCATCATCTTATCAAAGAATGTACTTGTAATAGAGTTTCCCAATCTCTAAATCAGGATAGGTTACATTCTGTAGCAGGACTGGTACAACTAAAGTGCTGAAGCACACTGTTCACTGCACATTTTTGCACTTGGGGCTTTGCTGCAGACAAACTCGTACATGAACCCAGTAACATTCTCAAATATGGTTTCAGTGGGTACAGGGCAATTCAGACTCCACCAGTAATTGTAAACCTGTTGCCTAGTGAGATTAATCATGTTTGTTACTCTGAGAGACAGTCACCTCAGCTTCCATTTGATATGGTGGTTATTGGTTTGCATGCATGTTTGTGGTTATTTAAATGTTAACAACTTGCCTATGACAATCCAAAATTTTGTGTTGCAAGAGAAGTAGCAAAAAGACTTCACATGAAGCGGAGAAAGTTCAGGCTGTTGGTTTTACACTTCATAAATTGTCACATTGATATTGACAAGCAAGCAATACTTGTAGAGGGGCAGCAGCCTTTTGAGTAGTTGCAAGGGCAAATGTATCAATGATTGTCTGAGCTGGCCATGTTGGCTTTGCCATACGGTTAGTATGAATGGCTGAATGCAAGGAGAAACTACAACTGTTACTTTTCCCAAAGACATGTGTTCTATTGTATGGGTACTTGATGATGGAATCTTCTTGGATAAAATATACTGGAGGTAAAATATTATCATCTGGAGAAACAAAATGCATTCCACAGATCAAAGCATGGGATGTTCTATCCGTTAATTGGGTAGGTAAGTCATAAAATGTGGAAAACAAAATGGATATGTTGTTGTTAGGTACGGTGGGGTTCAGTGGAGTTCAGTGCAGGTGAAGAGGACTTCTGGTCAGGAGATTACAGGGTTTAAAAAAGTCAGTTGGGGATAATGCAGGAGTAGGTCTGATAATGAATCAGAAAATAGGAATGCAGGTAAGTTACGATGAAAAGCATAGTGAACGAAATATCATAGCAAAAAGACTTGAAAACAACACTGACCACAGTAAAACTGATTAATATGTCAACTAGATCTGTCAATGATGAGAAGATTAGAGGAAAAAATGTATGATGAGATAAAAGAAGCTGTTAAGGGAGAGGAAAACTTGATTGTCATGGGCGACTGAAACTCGGTTATAGGAAAAGCAAGAGGAGGAGAAATAGTTTATGAATATCAACTAGGGAAAAGGAATGACAGAGAAGGTTGCCTAGTAGAGTTTTACACAGAACAGAATTTAATCATCACAAACACCTCGTTTACGGATAAGAAATCGGGCTGCTGTACATGTCCAAGAAACCAGGAGATGCTGGAAGGTACCAAATTGACATAGCTTTCAAAACTATAAGACATCTCCAGGAACAGATATAGACTCTGAGCATAACTTATTGGTTATGAAGTGTAGATTAAAACTAAAGAAACTGTGAAAAGGTAGAAAGGTAAGGAGGTAGAACTTGAATAATGTTAAGTGGTAGAGAGTTCAGAGGGAGCATCAGGCAATGATTAACTGAAATGTTGCAAAAGTAATACTGTAGCATCAAAAGAATCGGTTAATTTTAAAATGTGAAACCTTGAAGGCAACAAAGGGTAAAATAGGTAGAAGGCAAGACATAGTAAAAAGTCTTGGGTTACACAAGAATGAACATAATTGATGAAATGAATAAATACACTACTGGCCATTAAAATTGCCACACTAAGGAGAAATGCAGATGATAAACGGATGTTCACTAGACAAATATATTATACTAGAACTGACATGTGATTACATTTTCACGAATTTTGGATGCATAGATCCTGAAAATTGCATACCCAGAACAACCACCTCTGCTATAATAACGGCCTTGATACGCATGGGCATTGAGTCAAACAGAGCTTGGATGGCGTGTACAGGTACAGATACCCATGCAGCTTCAACACGATACCACACTTCATCAAGAGAAGTGATTGGTGTATTGTGACGAGCCAGTTGCTCGGCCCCCATTGACCAGATGCTTTCAATTGGTGAGAGATCAGGAGAATGTGCTGGCCAGGGCAGCAGTCGAACATTTTCCGTATCCAGAAAGGCCCGTACAGGATCTGCAACATGCGTTCATGCATTATCCTGCTGAAATGTAGGGTTTTGCAGGGATCGAATGAAGGGTAGAGCCAAGGGTTGAAACACATCTGAAATGTAAAGGCAACTGTTCAAAGTGCCATCGATGCGAACAAGAGGTGACAGAGACGTGTAACCAATGGCACCCCATACCATCACGTCGGGTGATACGCCAGTACGGCGATGATGAATACACGCTTCCAATGTGCGTTCACCACAATGTTGCCAAACATGGATGCGACCATCGTGATGCTGTAAACAGAACCCAGATTCATCCGAAATAATGACGTTTTGCCAATTTGTGCACCCAGGTTCATTGTTCCGTACACCGTCACAGGCGCTCCTGTCTGTGATGCAGCGTCAAGGGTAACCGCAACCATGGTCTCCGAGTTGATAGTCAATGCTGCTGCAAATGCCGTCGAATTGTTCGTGCAGCTGGTTGTTGTCTTGAAAACGGCCCCATGTTGACTCAGGGATTGAGACGTGGCTGCATGATCCGTTACAGCCATGCGGATAAGATGCCTGTCATCTTGACTGCTAGTGATATGAGGCGGTCGGGATCTAGCATGGCATTCCGTATTGCCCTCCTGACCCCATCGATTCCGTATTCAGCTAACATTCATTGGATCGCGACCAACGTGAGCAGCAATGTCACAATACAATAAACCACAATTGCAATTGGTTACAATCCGACCTTTATCAAAGTCGGAAACGTGATGGTACACATTTCTCCTCCTCACATGAGGCATCACGACGACGTTTCACCAGGAAACATCGATCAACTGCCGTTTGTGTATGAGAAATCGGTTGGAAACTTTCCTCATGTCAGCAATTTGTACGTGTCACCACCAGTACCAACCTTGTGTGAATGTTCTGAAAAGTTAATAATTTGCATATCACAGCATGTTCTTCCTTTTGGTTAAATTATGCGTCTGTTGCACTTCATCTTTTTGGTGTAGCAATTTTAATGGCCAGGAGTGTATAAAAGTGCATCAAATGAAGCTGGTGAAAGGGACTATAGACAGTTAAAAAGAAGTAGACAGAAAGTGCAGATTGTTTAAATAGGGGTGGCTAGAAATCAAATCCAAGTCTGCAGAAAAAAGTATAAATGGGTTAAGGGAAACATATATACTACCTACAGGAAAATGAGCATTTGGAGGTAATAATAGCAGTTCTTTGAATATCAAAAGCTCATATGGAAAACCAATACTAAAGCAAAGAAGGGAAAGCTGAAATGTGGAAGGAATACGTAGAGGGACAATTGATGCAAATGAACTTGTAGGCAGTGTTAGAGAAAGGGAAGAGGATGTAGATAAAGATAAGAGAGATGAATTTGGCGAGGCTCCTGTATTAAATAATATTCCATCTGAACTGCTAATAGCATTGGAAGAGCCAGCCACTATAAAACTATTTAACCTGCTGCGGAAGATATGATACATAAGACAGTAGAAATACACTGACGTCAGGACAGGTACAGGTAAGGGTGAATACTACAGAACTATCATTTAATAAGTAATGGGGCAACATACTAATAGGAATTTTCTCTGCTGGCAATTGTGGGCTTGTGAGATGTCGGAGAAATGTATAAATATATACAGCACCCAAGGGGGTATCCAAAATATCTACAGTAACACTGTGTACTATCCTTCTTGTGTTTTCATTCAAACAGATACTAAGGAGTCATTGGGTAGAGAAATGACTAAAAGTAAGGGATAAACATAGCCATTGTGGTGATCATTGCAGTTATGAAGGTGACATGAAGTGCATGCATTGTAATCCCAAATTGGGCACTGAGATGATATGCCAAGAGTTATTCTCTGTGCATGAAATGCCTGTCATGTATGAACACATGTATGTTATATTTTAGAAGACTGCACCCTATTAGCAGATGGCAGTCCAGAATTTGATTGGGGGATTTATCTCTGTGGTAGACAGTAACAAAGTATCGATCATAAACATATATTCCAAAGGTTATTGGGAAGAAACACAAAAAATTGTCCTTAGGTTGAGGCAGTTAACCAACACCTATTACTTTCTAACATTTTTAGAGTTGTTAGATGCACCTCTTGTGCATATCATGTCTCACATGAACAACCTGTTTTCCTATCCATAGAAGTAAGAGGAGATGCTTCGTGTTACCAGATGGTTCTCTGTAATTCAGTTGTTTAAGAGGATAATTTTGCATAATTATAATTATATGCATTGTTTACTGAGCATTATGTTTGTGAAATATAATCATGTACCTATAGATGTGAGTAGACTACAACAACGTGTGTGTGTGTGTGTGTGTGTGTGTGTGTGTGTGTTTGTTTTCAGTCTTGTTTTGCAGCCTTATCTGTTACTTCACAGATGAAGGTTATTTTAATAGTAATTATTATTATTGTTTGAAATAGGGTCTCAATGCTGCTCTATTCTATGATAATCCTGATGTCCGGAGCTATGTCTCCCTTGTACCTACAAGTGCAATTACAGGAGAAGGCATGGGAAATCTGCTTGCTCTTATAGTTGACAGCTGCCAGAATATGTTGGCAAAAAGACTGATGTACTCTGAAGAACTTCAGGTGAGATAATGAAGTCCATATTTAATGTTACTTAAGCTATTTTGGAAAGCACTGTCCAGTATCTCACTAGTATTTTTCGATAAGGAATCATATTATTATTTTTTTTTTTCTATTATCATAGAGTTAGAAATTGGACTATACTGCAATACATATATTTTAGTGTATAAAATTATAGAAGCATACAGAATTTATGAAAATTATGTTAATTGAAGTAACAGCTCAACTACAATAATTTTTGTATTTCTGCAATATTTGGTACATTCATATCTTTCTTGGATACAGATAAGCAAACTTACTTCGGAAACTTTTATTTTTTATAGCTAATACTTGTTTGAGGAGGTAAAAGAATTGATTATGCCTAGAAAAGTAAGAAAGCTTTCATGTCGTCATAGACTGCTAGTTTTAGAACAAATGTTTAACCCTTTGACTACTACAAGCTTGTCAGCTATGGTGTATGGAGCGTGGCTTTGCTGTCAGCTGAGGCCACTACCTGCCCTGAAAGGTGGTGATCCAACTGACTGCTAAATATATACCACAGTCTCTGTTACCTCACCTGTGCTGAATATTTCTGGAGTAGTATGCGTGACAGAATTAGTTTGCCATTCTGGGTTTTGTTACACGCAATACAAAATAAAGTGTTTCATTTCGAAGCTCCTCCACAAATGTAAACAAGTACACAGATATGCCAGTATTTTTTTACGCCTAAGAATTAGTCATGATGTCATTTCTATTACAGTTTTAGCACACCATGACAAACTTAACTTAGCATTCTTTAACAGTTACTCTTTTGAAAATATGCTATCTTCGATATGTTTCTTGCAGTAATAAGACAAGGAATGTTGAAATCTGTGGTTGATTCTAATTTTTAGAAAGCCATTGAGAAGCACAGTAATGTTCATCTTACATGCACCTTTCAGCACACTGTCCATTCCATTCAATTGCTCTTCCAGGTCCTTTGCTGTATCTGACAGAATTACTATGTCGTCGGCAAAAGACAATGTTTTTAATTCTTTCTCCTGAACTTTAATTCCTTCACCAAATTTCTCCTTGTTTTCCTTTATAGCTTGCTCAATGTACAAATTGAATAACATTGGAGAAAGGCTACAACCCTGTCTTACTCCCTTTCCAACCACTGCATCCCTTTCATGCCCTTCAACTCTGACAACCGTTGTCTGGTTTTTGTACAAGTTGTAAATAACCTTACGTTCCCTATATTTTACTCCTGCTTACTTCAGAACGTGAAAGAGTTTATTCCAATCAACATTGTCAAAAGCCTTCTCCAAATCTACAAAAGCTAGAAATGTAGGTTTGCCTTTTCTTAATCTATCTTCTTAGGATAAGCCGTAAAGTGAGTATTGCCTCCTGTATTCCTACATTTCTCCTAAACCCAAACTTATCTTCCCTGACGTCGGCTTCTACCAGCTTTTGCATCCTTCTGTAAATAATTCGTGTTAATATTTTGCAACCATGACTTATTAAACTGATGGTTCTGTAGTTTTCACACCTGACTGCGCCTGCTTTCTTTGGAATGGGGATTATAACATTTTTCTTAAAGTCTGAGGGTACTTCACCTGTCTCATACATCTTACACACCAGGTGAAACAATTTTGTCATGGCTGGTTCTCCTAGAGACTTCAGTAGCTCTGAGGGAATATCATCTACTCCAGGAGCCTTGTTTCGACTTAGGTCTTTCAGTGCTCTGTCAAATTCATCTCTCAGTATAGTATCTCCTATTTCATCCTCATCTACTTCTTCTCCCCTTACTACAATTTACATAAAGACTTCAAAAAGGGGTCCCCTATTCAGGAACACACACATTTTCCATAATTTACCAGCAACCATAAAAAATTTAGGTGGAAATTAAGATTAGTTTAAGAGGAGACAAAGACTTACTAGTGGCTAAACTCTTCTGCTCCATTTTAAATAGAACTAAATGATTTATGTATCTGTATTTATATCAGGGGCGGCTCCTGTATAGGTTTGCAGATTTGCGCTACCTCCAGGAATAATAAGATTGTAAAACTCCGTTTGCTGTTTAGCGCTATGACAGTGGTTTTGAAGGATGAAATAAAATACCTTCTTTAGAAACAAACATTTTTAATCTATGTTATCAGGAAAGTAAGTAGTGTAGCTTAAATCACATGCAAAATTGCACTCGTTTTGAGGAACCCAATCACGGAATTAAACAATAATGATTGTAATAATATCACAGATCGATCACTTGATGTAATGCGCGAAATGTCAAATCAATTTTTTAAGAGATGTATTAAAAGAAATTTCTTTTTTACTGCTTTATTTATTTATTCTTATATTTCCTTATTCATATGCTTATCCTTTCAGAGAAAGAGCTGAAGACGTTGTTGCACGCGTAGACCAAAGGTATGGTCTGTGTCATTACGTTTTGCTGTATGTAACCTCCTTGCAATGGAGTCGCAAAAGTCATCGCTGGCCTTCAGTCCGATTTTTTTTAATAATTTGACAAATTTCAACCACCATATCTTCCACCCCCTTATAGCTATGGCCATGGAACTGCTATTGTGTGCAACGGGAGACTTCAGACCATTCATTTGCGTTATGTAGTTTTCGCTGCAGGGCAAAATATTAACATACACGTAGAATTTTATATGCACTGATAACTTTCCATCCCAATATACTCCACACCTTTATCATTATCAACCCTCTAGCAACAATGCAACCAATAAAACCATTTTCAATGAGTAAATATAATTTTCAAAGAGTAATTATTGTTACGTATTTCGCATTACATTCTTCAAATTACGAAATATCTATCAGATCGCTATAAAACCGTGCCTAAAACCTTCCTCAGGTATACATTAGTAACTGTACAAATTTTTAAGTCTCTGGGTCTTGTCGTTCGGACATGATAAGCGTACACCGAACAGACATTCACATTAATATATATAGATAAATATTTGATTAATGATGAAAATTCTCCTCAGAGATGATAAATATTGTTGAAACGAGATAGAATGGCTGGCCAGTACTTACCTTAGTGCTGTACCGCCGATAGTAACACAAATGAAGAAACAGAAAAAAAGGGGACAAAAAGGACAAGCTTTCAGAACACAGTTCCTTCATTAGGTGGGAGAGAAGGGAAGAAGAAAGGCTGGGAACGGAAGGGAAAGGTAATTCACGACCTAGGTCATGAAGGTGGTGGTTCAGGAGTGTGGACGTCAGAGATACTGCATGTATGTACTGAGCCAAGCCAGAGAGGATATATATAACCAAAGAGGAAAGATCAAGTAGTAAAGAGAAGAGTAGTGAACTGAATGATGCTGAGGGGTGTAGGAGGGGTGGGGGGTGTCTAAAACGTTTTTCATTAACAGGGAAAGATGGATGGAATCTCTCTCTCTCACACACACACACACACACACACACACACACACACACGGGGGGGGGGGGGGGGGGAGGGGGAGAGAGAGAGAGAGAGAGAGAGAGAGAGAGAGAGAGAGAGAGAGAGAGAGAGAGAGAGAGAGATTGGGGGGGTAAGGAAGGGATAATGAATAGGTGAGCTTAGGAAGGGGAGGGGTTAGCGTAGATTTAGGCCAGGGGGGTGGCGGGAGGAGGGACTGGTGTTTGTTGGTAGTATCCAAATGGCACATGTGGTGTAACACGTGCCCAGGTCCCTGGAGTCATGTTGGAGGGCATGTTCTGCCACAGGATATTGGGTGTCCCCCAGACGAACAGTCCGTCTGTGTCCATTCATCCACTCAGCCAATTTGTTAGTAGTCATACCAACATAAAAGGCTGAACAGTGGACACATGTCAGCTGGTATATGACGTGTGTTGTCTCGCATGTGGCCCTGCCTTGAATCGGGTAGGTTTTTCCTGTGGTGGGGCTGGAGTATGTAGTAGTGGGAGGATGCATTGGACAGGTTTTGCAGCGGGATTGGTTGCAGGGGTAGGAACCATTATGTAGGGAGGATGGTTTTTGGATGTTGTAAGGTTGGACGAGGATGTTGCGGAAGTTGGGAGGACTGCAGAAGGCTACTCTGGGTGGTGCGGGAAGAACAGTTTGGAGTGATGATCTCATCTCAGGGCATGACTTGAGAAAGTCATAGCCCTGTTTGAGGAATTTGTTGAGGCATTCCAGGCCAGGATGGTACTGGGTGACTAAGGGGGTGCTTCTGGGTGGTCTGGGGTTAGGAACATTGTTGTTGGAGGGAGATAAATGGACAGCTCGGGAGATCTGTTTGTGGACGAGGTCTGTAGGGTAGTTGTGGGAGAGGAAAGCATTGGATAGATTGTTGTTGTAGCTGGTGAGGGATTCAAAACTGGAACAGATACATTTCCCACTGATGTCCAGGCCTTCCCTACAGCCTGGGGTGCAGTTGGGGTGAGGAGGGAGACAGATTCAGGAGAGAGCCTTTGGAAGGGCCCGTATGATTTAAACAGGGATTGGATATGTTGTTGGATTAGGGATTGGGTCATTCCGGCACAACTTGTAGGTGGAAGAGTCAAGAGCTGGTGGAGCCCTTCTGCCTGGTAGTCCATGTGATTCATAACTACAATGGTGGAACCTTTGTCTGTAAGGAGAATGGGTATGTAATGATTTGTTTTGAGGTTGTGTGATTTGCAGAAGACTTCACATGTTGGGAATACAAAGGTGGCGGCAACAGGCAGCACATAAACATGTCCAGAGTATCCGACATTTGTTAGAGGGTCTCTTAAATGCTTCCATAGTACCCTGGGGTGATTCTACAGGCATACATTGAAACATAGACAGTAATCAAAGGGTCACTGGTCAGTTATCTCTGTCTAGTGTATTCTAATATTTTCAACTTTCCATTGTTATTATTCTACTCTGAGGATGATACGTATACAACTGCCCGTTCAATCCTTCTGTTAAAGCGTATAAATGTATTTGCTAACCAGCTGCATTGTCTGGCCTTTGTTATTAATGCTTGCAATCAGTTGAAAAATTTCTTTGAACACAACTAAAAAATTCAATATATTTGTTTAAATTTTGTCTCTGGCACTTGTTAATGTTTCAAACTTGCAACTTATTTTCTAAACTGTTTTTACAGGCAACAGTTTTGGAGGTGAAAGCAATACCTGGCTTGGGAACAACTATTGATGCAATTTTAGTGAATGGAAGGCTTCGAGAAGGAGACACTATGGTCCTTGCAGGCACGGATGGTCCAATTGTTACACAAATCAGGTCCCTTCTTATGCCGCAGCCAATGAAGGAGTTACGTGTGAAGGTACGTGTTTTCTAACAAAGTTGTTGTTATTTAATTTGGCCTACAGTTTAACTGAAGTTAGTGATGTTCATTTACTTTAAGTTCAGAGTTCCGTGTTCTCTCCAGGTGAGAAAACAAAGATTGTCTGGCTGAACACTAAATCTTGACTCTCAGAACCCAGAGTCATTTGATAAGACTCCAATCCTCATGTTCCTCTGCCCCGTTTCTGTGGGCTAAATGGTGTCATGGTTTTAATGGCGCAAAAAATCATAGGCCTCTGTGCTTAGAGGCCACATTCCTGAAGACAATTTCGGACTGTTTGTGTGGATATTGCATGTTCTGTTGGTGCATGGAGGGTGCGTTGCAGCTGAGTCACATTCAGCCTCCTTTCTCGATTGGCTATTAACCAGGGATAATGGTAATCTCTTGCTGATGTTACCTAATGACAACCTTGGCCTTGGCCTTGCTTTCTTTTAACAGTTCCTGTTGTCTGAAATCACGCCAAGGTCCTGGAAATTACTCTTTGGGACACTCAAATAGCTGCAGTCACTCCCCTCTGTGTCTGTCCCACTTCCAAGGTACCCATGGCTCTCTATTACATAGCTTCAGGTTAGTCAGGTTGTATTGCACTACCACTCACTACACTATCTGAACCCAGCTGCTTGTGTAATGTGTAGAGTAAATGCAAGTCAATACCAGCAACTTTCACTATTATCACTATCTTGGTTGCCATAATGTTATCATCTCCACTCTGTAGAACCACCACCACCACCACCTAGACAGAAGGCCGCAGTACTCTCGTGTGACGTCAGGCAGAGTAGGTTGCACGCACATAGCTGACTGGCTCCCTGCATCGGCATAGTGGGCCGTGCCCCAGTGGGTAACCAGTTCGCTATGCGCACGCTACCTCCTCTGCCTGACGTCATACGAGAACGCCACAGCCTTCTCTCTAGGTGGTGTTGGTAGAACAGACAGGAAGATATTGAACCATTTTAGTTCATTCTTCTGATGACAATACTTCAGAACCTAGATATCTCAACTGATGCCCTAGTTGTTTTGACCAGTGTAATTTGTGTATTCCGTTACTCAGTAAATTAAAAAATATATATGTTTTAATTCCTTTTTTTTAATTTTTTATTTTATTTTTTACTTTTTTATTCTTGGAGTATTATCTGCAGAAATATGATCGTCATAATTTGATCAAGGCTTAAAGAGTTTACTACTATCTAACTTTAATCATAATGGAGGATTTAAGGAGACTGTGTGTGAGCAAATTTCTAATGCAGAACTGCTTTGCACTACTTTAAATAGTTGACTATAGAGATATAAACACAAAAATTAGCTTAGATGATTATATTATCATGTGTAGTATCATATTTTGGGATATATCTACAATGGAAACATATCTACAATGGAAACATAAAGTGTAATGTTAAGAGTCAGTCGAGGAATAAATTATGTTGAAATATCAAATTTTTCCTATTACAGTGTAGTGAGTAATTAAGTGCTGATTGTGGTGTGGTGGGTTGCTATTGTTGACAAACAAAAAAGTAAATAACAGTTACCTAGACTTCCTTAGATGTGAAGGCTGTCATTTTTTACATGTCAAAAGTAAGGGAAAAAGTAATAAAACATGAAATACGAAAATGAACAATAGTTTTTGTTTGCCTTGATAAACCCCAGCCGCAACTGAGTCAAGCCCCCAAATAGTACCTGCGCTTTAGCTCAGCTGGGTCAAACCCCTCCCAAGCCTCTGGCATAGGAAATGATGATAAACAAGCTGTACATGTAAGCAAACAAAAGTTTAGGTGAGCAAACGAAACAAAAATGTTTCCATTGTGTAAAAAGAAAGTTTAATGAATTAATTTGTGGACTGATTAAAAGATCTTTGTGTAATGTTCTAATTAAAGATGTAGGCCTATGTTGAAAGAAATATTAAATTAGCACTTTTTCTTTGTTGTTGCAGAATGCATATGTAGAGTATAAGGAGATACAAGCAGCACAAGGTGTCAAGATAGCAGCAAAGGAATTAGAAAAAGCAATTGCAGGTTGGTACCGGTCATTCTGTTTGGAATTCAAAGTTTTGTAATAGGATGAAACAGTAGTAACAACTACTTTCTTCAAAGTTTATGCATAGTGAGTAGAGGGTAAAATGTGCTGACTGCACAAATTACCACAGGCAGCATAGGGCGTGCTGCAAATGTGGAGCAGCACTGATTTTGATGTAGTGGACAGTGTCTGTTGTGATCGGCTCTGCTTTATGAGTTCATTTACAATGTTGGAGGTTAATGTTGAGAAGATGAAGGCTGTGTGGGGGATGAAGTTATGTTCCAAGTTATAGTTAGCTGCATTTTAAAGAAGAGGAGGAACAAAATATCCTCCTCTGTTTAGTTACATTGTGCAGGTCTGGCTACAGAGAAAAGTGTATGTTTTGAGTTTTGAAAATGGGTGAGAGCCATTCTTCGCAGAGAAAGAGATCTTTCTCAAAACTGTTTAGTATGCATTTCACATTTTGGTGAAGAAATTATTACTGACATAAAGAAATCAAAATTCCAGGACAAAGATGGTATCTAAAACCAAGTTTATTGGAATATAATTTTTAAAAGTTTACATAAAAGAAAATTGCCAGTGAAACATTCACAAAAAAGAAGCTGCCTCATAGAAGTTGTGATGTTTGCTGGCATTCCTTCCTTTGCGGAAAATATATGGAACAAAAAGGTATTGGACAAAGCAGTAATTTCATTAAAGGGACCTTAAAATATAAAAAACTCGGAGGTTATATGATTATGGGATAAATTAAGACTAGATAATGCCAAAATAAGTATACTCATTATATTCTTATATAAATAGCATGAGACAACTTATTCAAATCTCCTAGGTCACTGTAAACTCGCCAAGAACAGATCATCGTAGTGGACACTATGTTAAAGAAATACCATTCGAAAAAATCCGATATGATGATTTTCTTGTGAACATCGTATCTTAAAGATTAAATTGCCCAAAGGCTAGAGACATCGTTTGAAGAATGGATTGTTGACCCTTCCTTCCGAAACACACACGGAATTAATGCACACACTGTGGAAGCAATTAAAAATTATTTTTGTGATGAAGAAAACAAAAACAAACACTTCAGTCTGTTTATTTTTGTTGAAGTTATGCTCCAAGAAGAACTGCATTTTAATAGGATCAAATTGAAGGTGAGGCATTGAATTGAAATTTGTGCCACGGCCAGGATTCGAACCCGGGACCTCCTGCTTAATAGGCAGGCACTATGTCACAAAGCCACCGTGACTTAATGGTTACAGCCATGCAATTGTGGCAAAAGCACAGGCTCGTTGACAGATACCCAAATAAAAACACGAGAGAGAGAGAGAGAGAGAGAGAGAGAGAGAGAGAGAGAGAGAGAGAGGAGGGGGGGGGGGACAGGGAAAGAGAGGGAGAAGGAAAAGGAAAGGATATGGGTTTTAAGGGAGTGAGTGAAGAGTTAGCTCTTCAGTCCTAGTATTAATTTAAAAAAAATAAAAAAATAAAAAAAAAAAATAATGGGAAGCATATTGAATTGCATTTAATAGTTCTTACTTTCAGTTAAAGTTGACTCCATCAGGAAAAATGGTCAATTTTGATGAACTTCAAAGCCCTGGATGGGTATGTAGACAGTTGAATCTGAACTTTATTTTTTGCTGAAATGTTTACTTATTTGGTAGCTGTCTTGGGTGCAAAGAAGAATATCCTAACTCACTTCATAGATAAGCCATAACATGAAAATGCCATATATGTGTATCATTAATTTTCCGCACTACTGAGTATTAGAATGTTAAAACCATGGGTATTTCTTGAAATAGTGTTCTCAAACTGTATATGGTTGACCTGAAAAACAGAACTGTATTATAGTGATAGCCGGAAACAGTTATTAAGCATTTACATAATACATATGTTATTTTTACCTTTTATCAGCTTGGGTGCACATATGCAACAATATAAAGCGTATCCTTACTCTGTAACTGTATATTAAAATGACAAACCCATGAATTAAAATTGATAATTAAAGCAATAATGAAATTCATGAAGAAATATACATATATGTAACATATACCAACATATAGCCTAATACGCAAATACTTCGCAAAGAACACACTCGCAAGCAAATTTGAAGATACAACAAGAACCCTGTATTTCTAATATACTGGTCTCAAAACACAAAAATGTTACCTAAAGGTCAGAGACAAGATCTTTTCATAACAGCTACCATCTTATATATTATCGGGCACTGTGGCTTTGTAATGACAGGACATTGACCTTGCATTTAACACTAGAGAATGTAGCAGCCTGGCTGCCTTAAAGCAAAGGTTCGTGAACAACCAGTGGCAGGCAGGTAGCACAAGGCGGCGGCGGCGGATGTCTGCCGACGCTGTTTCTGCAATCAGTAAGACTGCGATGCATATTTTCGTGGACAGACGTAAATGAGCCGATACTAGGCGCAGATTTTCTCGGGCATTAAAAGTCGTTACCTGATATCACAAACATCCAGTTGATAGACTCAACAATAAGCTTAAAGATAGTGGGACAGTAAACCAGTGCAGTTACCCGGACTGTACAGTGACATTCTGGACCAATTTCTGGAACTCACTCATTCGCATGGTGCACCGAGAGACGTTAAACATTCGACAGTGCACCACATTATTACCACCCCTGGTGCTTCCATTTCATGCCATCTGCATTGTCACGCTCTGGACAGACTCGCTGCAAAAAAGGCTGAGTTCGAAGCCATGCTGCAACACAAATCATGGCACCCTTGTGGAGACTATCGCGCATTAAATGCATGAACAGTGCCAGACCGATATCCAGTTCCACACTTAAATGACTTCAGCCACGCCTTGGCAGGTTCAGTACTATTCAGCAAAATGGACTGTGCGAAAGTTTATACTCAGATCCCTGTAGTGCCTGAAGATAATCCAAATACGGCAATAATCACGCCTTTCCGTCTGTTCAAAAGCTTGTACATTACGTTCAGACTCCACAATGCCGCTCAGACCTGACAGCGTTTCCTGGATGGCATGTTATGATGTTGACTGTGTTGTTTTACCTATCTCGACAATATCTTGGTGTTCTCAAAGTCACCTAACTGCATTTTCCACCACTGAGTGAAGCTGGCGTTGTCAACAGCTCATCCAAATGTGTTTTCGGTGTAACAGAAATGGAGTTTCTCAGGCACTTGATCACCCATAGTGGTTCGACACCAATATCGGACAAGGTATAGGCGATTGTAAACATGCCACGCTCTCAGACTTTTAAAGAGTTGCGTTGTTACCTCGGTACGATATACTTTTATGGTTGCCATCTACCTAACGCTGCTGCAGTGCTGGAACCTCTGAATGAAGCACTACTTGGCTCCAAAGCAAAAGGAGAGGGCCTCCCATTGACTGGATGGAAGATATGGAGACAAGCTTCCTTCAGTCCAAACGGAGCCTGGCAGAAGCAGCACTGCTTGCTCATCCAGTGCATGATATGCAACTGGCCATAGTTGTGGACGCCAGCCAGACTGCCATAGGTGCAGCACTGTAATAACACGTCGACGGCAGCTGGCAGCCGCTAGGCTTCGTTTCAAAGAATCTATCGACGTCACAGCGCACCTGGAGTGCCTACGACTGTGATTTCCTTGTGGTATACGAGGCGTTAAAATACTTCTGCCCATTTGTGGAAGCATGCCCGTTTGTGATATTCACTGACCCCACTCCCTAACTCTCACATTTCAATGCAACAACACCAAGTGCTCACCGCGTCAGTTGTGACAGTAGGAGTTGTGTCACAGTTCTCAACAGACATTAGATCTATTTCTGGAATAAACAATATTGTCGCTGACTGTTTGACTCACATGTGTGCTGCTATCACTCTCCCTGTGGACTTTGAGGATGTTGCCAAAAAACAGGAGAGTGACGAACAACTTCGCGACAAATGCAAAGACACTTCCAGTGGACTAAAACTCGAATTAGTCCCAACTCCGGGTACAAACTGCAAGATATGGTGTGACATCTGTACAGGTGCCCACAGCCCTTTTCTTCCTACGCAGTGCTTTCGACCATGTGCATGGCCTGTCACACCTCGGAATCAACACAACTGTGACACCCATGGCCCCATGGTTCCTCTGGCTGTGGTTATGGAAAGACTGCTGTCAGTGGGCATGCACCTGCACAGCGTGCCAACATACCAAAGTTGGGAAACATAGACACGCACCTTTCTTACGCGACACAATGGTTTGCCCAAGTCCATGTGGACATCATTGGGCCAATCCCTCTGTCCCAAGGTAAGCGCAGACTGTCTGGTGCACAGCTGCACAAAACTAAGAGCTATTACCCAGCGTCTAATGGCATGGTCGAGAGACTACACCGGATCTTGAAAGCAGCCTTTGACCGGCCACGACACTGCCTGGATGGAAGCACTTCCTCTCTAGTCCAGTCAGTGAATGCATTGTAGAGTGTATGGAATATGTGAGAGTTTTTGACTTCAGGACTTTGTTACAGATAGTTAGGAGGTGAACATACTAAAAGTCCCCGCCCCTGGGGGGGGTGAGTTAAAGTGGGGAGAGGGGGTGGAAGGACACAATTTTTTGGTTTTTCGCTTATATCTCGAAAATGGTCCGCTTTAGGAAAAAAATGATCCACTTAAAAATGAATGATAATTGAATTTGCTATAAAATTGTTTTTATACATATACATCAAATTCCCAGCAGTCTTAGAGATATATGTTATTGGAAATCGACAATTTCAGAAAAAATCATTTTTACCTCTAATTTTGTCTACTTTTTATTTCTAGTGACTCACTTGATCGTTTCTCAGAAAATTTGTCAAAAAGAAAGTTATAGAGCATTAAATTTCCTTCAATTTGATATGCACATTTCCTACCTTATCTTCAGCAAATCAGAAGTTACATCATTTGTAAGATGTGCACTCAGTTTCGATGTCCTAGAATAGTATTTTGAGGGGCTGTGATGTTTTTATCTTATGAAACGTGCTAAATAACACCACCTTCACAGTGACAAGAAGGTCATTGCAATTGAAACAGAACACCTTTTTTATAATTATACCTTTTATTATAATATCAAGAATCATACAATGAAAGTCTTTACAAGCACTGATAGTGATACAAAATGAGAAGGAGGGGGGGGGGGGGAAGGCATTCAACGCAACATCCTTAGTTTTTCTGAGGAGGAATGGTCGAGGCTCATTCATCTTCGTCAGTAGTGGAGACGTCATCCAATGAGATTGGTAGAGTCGCGATGTCACTGTCGTCGTCTTCACCGTGAATTAATATTCCGACCCTGTTGTTGCAGTTGCCCTTGCAGTTCAGGCATCTAACAGAGCAGTGTTTGATGCAGCTGGACTTACAGGTCAGCAGTGCATGGGCGATCGCAGATAATTCCAGTTTTTGTGCTTCATAGTAGGATCAGCTGAAACACAGACATGCTAGAAGCTCAATCAAGTTCTTTGAGGCATATTTCCTGTGGAGAAGAAGGGATACCTGTCAATGTTGGTGACAAAGTTCATGGTCCGACAACTGATGTGATGGCGTGTGCAATAGCAAGTCACTTCCTCCTTGATTCCTCAGTTATCTCTTTGAGGGTATATATTATAAATGTACACATCACTTTAAATATCTTGCCTTATTATCTCAGCAGCTTTTTGGACAATTTTGAGTCGCTCTTCTTTCTCATCCTTTACCTTTTTGTCATGTCTAGCTTGAGCAGCATCCATACTCATCACTTGTATGCCAGTTCTGTTGCATCTTTTCCTGACATTAGTAACCGAAAATATCTTCCTGCATCTCTCATTGGGCTTGTTTTGCTCACCGTCAACACTTTCGGCACCAAAGAAATGTTTTGTTGTGAAATTGAATTTCGGTTGCTTGGACCTCAAAGTTGCAGACTGAGGTGCTTCAGAGGACGATGAGAGTGTCTGTCTCTTTAAATGAGCCTTGATGGCTTGCTGCCTGATGTAATTTTTTCAACATTCAGTGTGATTCAGGACATTCAAACCATTATTATCTCCCCTTTCTCTACTTGCTTTGATGAGTGATAGTATTCCTTTTTTTTTGTCACTGAGGAAACACCAACACCTAGTCCATTTATTGTTTCATCACATACAAAACACCGACTAGCTATTGTGCGCACTACTCAGTCAACATTTTCATAAATAAATGAAAAATATCACGAGAAGCCGGCACACAATACCGACACGCAAACTTTCTCTACACTTGGCGAACTTTTGAAGTGACACCTCCAGTCCGGTGTCTTGGAATGATCCAGTGAAAGACCTTCAATGTTCGTTGTGGCGCTTTTCCATCATTAGGTACTAGCGACCTTGATGGTGTGGTCTCTACAGGTGACGGAAAATCAAACTCGACCATTCCTCCTTAGAAAAACGAAGATGTTGTATTGAATACACTATTTTTCATTTTGAACCACTATCAGTGCTTGTAAATACTTTGTCTGTATGATTCATATTGTTGTTGTTATGGTCTTCAGTC
The DNA here is from genome assembly GCA_026315105.1 of Locusta migratoria. NCBI lineage: Eukaryota > Metazoa > Arthropoda > Insecta > Orthoptera > Acrididae > Locusta > Locusta migratoria. The sequence continues at coordinate 523,929,386 of CM048746.1, forward strand.
CGGAGACTGGTTTGATGCAGCTCTCCACCCTACTCTATCCTGAGCAAGCCTTTTCATCTCCTCATAAGAACGGCAACCCACATCTATTTGAATCTGCTTACTATACGCATATCGTGGTCTCCCTCTGCGATTTTTACACCAAACACTTCCCACCAATGCTAAATTTATGATTCCCCGATGTCTAAGAATGTGTCCTACCAAGCAAGCCCTTCTTTTAGTCAGGGTATGCCAAAAAATTCCTTTTCTCACCAATTCTGTTCAGTACCTCTTCATTAGTTATGCGATCTACCCACCTAATCTTCAGCATTCTTCTGTAGCACCACATTTCAAAAGCCTCTATTCTCTTCCTGTCCGCACTGCTTATCGTCCATGTTTCACTCCCATACAAGGCAACACTCCACACAAATGCCTTCAGAAAAGACTTCCTTACACTTAAATTAATATTCGATGTTAGCAAATTTCTCTTTTTCAAAAATGCTTATCTTCCCATTGCCATTCTGCATTTTGTATCCTCTGTACTATGACCATCACATGTTATTTTACTACCCAAGTAACAAAACTCATCTACCACCTTCATTGTTTCGTTACCTAATCTAATTCCTTCAGCATCGCCTGATTTTCTAAGACCGCATTCCATTATTTTTGTTTTGCTCTTGTTAATGTTCATTTTATACACTCTCTTCAACACACTGTCCATTCCATTCAACTGCTCTCCCAGGTCGTTTGCTGTCTCTCATAGAATTACAATGTCATCAGCAAAATGCAATGTTGTTATTTCTTCCCCCTGAACTTTAATCCCTATTCCAAATTTTTCCTTGCTTTCGTTCACCGCTTGCTCGATGTACAAATTGAATAACATCGGAGAAAGGCTACAACCCTGTCTTACTCCCTTCCCAACTGATGCTTCCCTTTCATGCCCTTCGAGTCTAATAACTGCGGTCTGGCTTTTGTACAAGTTGTAAATAACTCTCCTTTCCCTATATTTTACAGAAGCTAAAAATGTAGGTTTGCCTTTCCTAATTCTATCTTCTAAGATAAGAAGTGAGTATTGCCTTCCGGGTTCCTATGTTCCTCCTGAATCCAAACTGATCTTCCCCGAGGTCAGCTTCTACCAGCTTTTCCATTCTCCTGTAGATAATTCGTGTTAAAATTTTGCAACCATGACTTATCAAACTGATGGTTGTGTAATTTTCACACCTGTCTGCACCTGATTTCTTTGGAATGGGGATTATTACATTTTTCTTAAAGTCTGAGGGTATTTTGCCTGTCTCATACATCCTACACACCAGTTCAAATAGTCTTGTCATGGCTGGCTTTCCCAGAGACTTTAATAGCTCTGCGGGTATGTCATCTACTCCTGGGGCCTTGTTCCGACCTAGGTCTTTCAAGGCTCTGTCAAATTCATCTCTCAGTATAATATCTCCTATTTCATCTTCATCTACTTCCTCTTCCCTTCCTACAACATCGTCTCTAAGTTCATTTCCTTTGTAGAGCTGCTCTATGTACTCTTTCCACCCTTCAGCTTTCCCTTCTTTGCTGAGAACTGGTTTCCCATCTGAGTTCTTGATATTCGTAGAGCTGCCCTTCCTGTCCCCAAACGTCTCCTTTATTTTCCTGTAGGCGGTATCTACTTTTCCCCTTCTTATACATTCTTCTACAGATTTGCATTTGGCTTCTAGCCACTCCAGCTTAGCCATTTTGCACTTCCTGTCAATCTCATTTTTTAGTCGTCTGTACTCCATTTTGCCTGTTTCATTTACTGCATTTTTATATTTTCTCCTTTCATCTATTAAATTTAGTATTTCCTGTGATATCCAAGGATTTTTTTGTAGGTCTTGCCTTTCTACCTATTTTGTCCTCTGCTGCCTTCACTATTTCATCTCTCAATGCTACCCATTCCTCTTCTACTGTTTTATTTCCCCCCGTTTCTGTCAATTGTTGCCTAAATCTCCCTCTGAAATTCTCCAGAACTTCATTTTCCTTCATTTTATCTAAATCCCATCTCCTTATTTTCCTACCTTTCTGCAGTTTTTTCAGTTTCAGCCTACAGTTCATGACTAACAAGTTATGGTCAGAGTCTACATCTGCCCCTGGGTATGTCTTGCAGTTTAGGACCTGGTTCCGGAATCTATGTCTTACCATTATAAAATCTATCTGATACCTTCCTGTGTCTCCTGGTCTCTTCCGCGTATAAAACCTTCTTTTGTGATTCTTAAACCACGTGTTTGTTACGATTAAATCATGTTCCGTGCAAAATTCTACCAGACGACTTCCTCTTTCATTCCTCCTGCCCAGTCCATATTCACCTACTATTTTTCCTTCTCTTCCTTTTCCTATGACCGAATTCCAGTCTCCCATCACAATTAAGTTTTCCTCTCCCTTAACTGTCTGAATAATTTCCTCTAGCTCCTCATATATTTCTTCGATCTCCTCATCATCGGCAGAGCTAGTTGGCATATAAACCTGTACTACTGTTGTCGGTGTTGGCTTCGTATCTATCTTAACAATGATAACGTGATCACTGTGCTGCTCATAGTAGTTTACCCGCATTCCTATTTTCTTATTCATTATCAGTCCTACTCCTGTGATACCCCCAACTGATTTTGTATTTATAATCCTGTACTCACCTGACCAGAAATCCTGTTCATCCTGCCACTAAACTTCACTAATCCCCACTATATCTAACTTCAACCTATCCATTTTCCTTTTTAAATTTTCTAATTTTCCTACCCAATTAAGGGATCTAACATTCCATGCTCCGATCCTTAGAATGCCAGTATTGTCTTTCCTGATGACAACATCCTCCTGAGTAGTCCCCGCCCGGAGATCCGAATGGGGGACTATTTTACCTCCGGAATATTTTACCCGAGAGGATGCCATCATCATATTTCCATACAGTAGAGCTGCATGTCCTTGGGAAAAATAATGGCTGTAGTTTCCCCTTGCTTTTAGCTGTTCGCAGTAACTGTGGCAAAGCCACATTAGCTGATGTTACAAGGCCAGCTCAGTCAATCATCCAGACTGTTGCCCCTGTAACTACTGAAAAGGCTGCTGCCCCTCATCAGGAACCACACGTTTGCCTGGCCTCTCCACAGATACCCCTCCGCTGTGGTTGCACCTACGGTACGGCTATCTGCATCGTTGAGGCACGCAAGCCACCCCACCTCGGCAATGTCTGTGGTTCATGGGGGTGGGATTCATATTATTATCATAAAATCTATTATTATATAACACTGCATACTAACCAGTTAACCAGTCGAGCTCCGGACATCACCTCCCACGTCGCCAGCAATTTGTCCGCTGCAGCTCCTGAATTTACACGCTAGCACCTTTGTGCCTCCGCTGTATCGGGTGTCAAGACCAGAAATACCATGTCACACTTCCGTGTGCCCATGAACAATGATGTGTGCTACTAGTGAACTTTCTTTTCCGTGTGCTAGAGTTCTTCGGGATGTTATGCAGTGTTTCTGTGCCTTCGCTGTCGCGAGCGTCGAGACAGGATCGACTCCCATGTTGTGCTTCCATGTCGGATTTGTGATTAACTGTGCAACATGAACAGTGCTTCTCTGCGAGTCAGTGTTGTGAACAATGTAACTCTTGAACTTTACAGTTCAGCACAATGTAGTGTGTAGTTAGTAGGGTATTCAGTGATGTACCTCAGCGAACCAATTGCCGCATTGTGCTACCAACAGTTCATGGACAGCCCAGTCTGACAGTAGCCGGACATGTGAGGACACGCCGCATACACTGCGCCGTGCTGCCACCCGCTTCACCAGTTGTGCGCAGTGACACCACTTCCCGCCGCTTAATCACCATGCCCCAAACCACAACCATCACTCCCACGCTGACATCACCTGAGCAGCACGCAAGGCGCAAACACGCATACTGCAACTTCATTGCCACTGTTTTCTTGTGGCTCCAGAGCTCCGCTTTCCAAGGGGGGATCTGTGTAGCTTCCTGGCCACCTTAAAGCAGAGACTTGTGGTCAACGAGTGGCAGACAGCTAGCACAAGGCAGCGGCATCAGATATCTGCCGACGTGCACTGGTTCTGCAATCGGCAAAAATCCTTGCAGTGGTGTGGTGTGCACGGAAAGCGAGACTGGAGTGCAAGCTGTAGGACATGACTATACGGACGTTGCCTGGCATTCTCTGTTCTGATTATATGCTGTGGACCACGTGGGTCGAGCTAAATGCGAGCTCCCCACACGCATGTGAGTGTTAATACCGCGCCACTGTCTGATTGCCGAGACACGTGGTATTTTTCATGGCGCCCGCATTCATGCATACGTGTTTGGCATGCACCGTAAGCGCTATTGCGACCCTGCAAGCATCAATGATTGAGCATGAGAACGTTTGCCAGAGATTATCCGTGTATCATGCAGTGTCAACAATAAATTCCTAATCCGATAAATGTTTTATGTTCATCTTCCCAGCATCATTGCCAACAGTGAACAATAGTTGGAAGCTGTGACTATATGTGCTACCTTCAAGATTATACTTCAGTGATGGTGCTGATTTGCAGTATAATAATTTCAAGAACCTCACAAACCTAATTTACCATCAAGAAGATCTTGGTATTGAAGCAGAATGACACTTTTTCTACGTGTCATGGGAAGAGCCCCTTTGATGGTATTAGAGGGACTGTAAAACATCTTAACTATAAGAGGCAGCTTTCAGGCTACATTTCCATCCAATTACATCTTGACACCAGAAAACCTGAATACCTCAACAAAATCCAGGGCATTATTACGTTCTTTGTATCTTCGCAGGAGATCAAGTCATATGAAGGTTTTTTGGAAGGCATATACAGTGCAGTGAAGACTGTTCCAGGAACATGGTTGCACTATGCATTTCAAGTCATTGCTACTAATACTATTCTAATGAAGAGGCTTTCAACACACTCAAATGGGACCACTGTTGATACGGGAACTCCTGGAAATTCTTTATTGGAACACTTCTAAGTGGGGCGGTATGTTGGCTTTCAGATATGGTGAAAAGTGTTACATAGATCGCATTTCCCAGGTATCCCATGAATTTAGAGATGTTGAAATTATCTGTATGTCTCCTGGTGAGTCATCATTATTAAAATGGCCAAATAGCAAAGACATAATTTCAGTCCCCTTTTCCAGTTTTATCTGCAAGGTCATTGTCCCATCATTACAAAACCACAGTACCTGGTTATATAAGCTAGATGATAATTGTTATGAAAAGATCTTGTCTCTCGCCTTTATGTAACCTTTTTGTGTTTATATTAGAAATACAAAGTTATAGCAAAGATGTAAGTATTTCTTTTTGTATCTTCAAATTTGCTTGCGATTGTTCGTCGCAAAGTATTTGCGTATTAGGCTATGTTGGTATAGGTTACATATATGTATATTTCTTCAAGAATTTCATTATTGCTTTAATTACCAATTTTATGTCATGGTTTTGTCATTTTAGTATACAGTTATAGAGTAAAGATACCCTTTATATTGTTGCATTTGTGCACCCTAGCTGATAAAAGTTAAATATAACATATTTATTAAGTAAATGCTTAATAACTGTTTTCAGCTATCACTTTTATACAGTTCTGTCCTTCAGGTCAACCATACACAGTTTGAGGACAATGTTTAAAGGAATACCCGTGGTTTTAATGTTCTAATACCAGTAGTGCGGAAAATTAATGATAGACGTATATGGCATTTTCATGTTATTGTTTATCTATGAAGTGAATTAGGACATTCTTATTTGCACCAAAGATAGCTACTAAATATGTAAACATTTCAGCAAAAAATCAAGTTCAGATTCAACTGTCTACATACTCGTCCAGGACTTTGAAGTTCATCAAAATAGACCATTTTTCCTGATGGAGTCAACTTTCACTGAAAGTAAGAACTATTAAATGCAATGCTGTATGCTTTCCATTATTTTTTGTAATAAATACTAGGACTGAAGAGCTACAGTACCAAAATTGACAGCTGTGTTGTTTTCATAGGCGGAGTTATGAATTTTAAAAAATCCTGAATTAAAACTGCAGTTTGAAAAAAAGTGTATTTTTCAACTTTTTCATAAACAATTTAAATGATGATTGTCAATTTTTATATCATATATCAACTTAGTAGTCTAAATATGTGATGCACAATAAATATGAGGTCTATAGGTCAACTCATCACTAAGCAGTAGCCCTCTGAAGATGGGGATTTTGGTGCCCGATTGTTGATCGCATATATGCCTTTTAGCCTTCAAACATAATTTTCTCAAAAATGGTTTTAGATAACACGGTGAAATTTAGTAGTTTTTCTATTAAGACATGTAGGTCCTCATGTACCAAATAAGATCAAATTCTGATATGGTCACCTTATCACCCCCCCCCCTCCCCCGTGAGTTTCAACGGAATGACCCCATATCCTTTGAACCAAACTGCATTATACACAGTATTAAAATCAAACAGGACACGCCGGTCTCAGAATTTCAATATAATATGTTTCAATCCGGTGCCTAGCCTGGACGCGCGCTGTAGCCCTACTAAGCCTACTACTGTGTGTAAAGCAATGGACACTTGAGAGATTGACAGTGAAAGTAACATCGGTGCTCAAGTTATTCTACAAGGTCCAACTATATGTTGTGGTTGTGTTGTGAATTTCAGTATTTTGAGTAAGGCAGACTGTCAGCCAGGTAATGGATGGATAACAGTTGCTGTGCTCCGATTTAATGATAACACTGTTAAAGCACTAGCAGGATTGGAGAGTGCCAACAGTAGAGACATTATTGCTTACTGTACTTGGATTGTTTATTCTGTTGCTAACAAAGATTATGGAAAATGTTATCTGTCATCAAATGTGCCATTTATGTTTTGTTCTATGAATCATCAGAAAATTAATGAAATGGGGTCAGTTGCTGTTTGGTTCAAAGGATATGGTGTGTGTACACATAAACACACTAAGACAGACGTATGTCTGCCTTGGTGTGTGTGTGTGTGTGTGTGTTTGTGTGTGTGTGTGTGTTTACTTATCCTTTTTCCCCCAAGGTAAGTCTTTCCTCTCCCAGGATTGGAATGACTCCTCACCCACTCCCTTAAAACCCACATCCTTTCCTTTCTCCTCTCCTTCCGTGCTCTTTCCTGAGGAAACCACCCAGGGTTGCATAGCTCGAATTTTTGTGTTTGTGTGTGTTTTTATTTGCATCTCTGTCAACGAGCCTGTATATATAGGCTCGAGTGGGAGAATGATGATAGAACGGTCAGTGTTCATATCATAGATAGCCTGGGATTCAGATACAGTGATGTTGGAAGTTGGATTAAGGTTTCTCAGTAAAGACTGAGAGGCAAAATTGGAAGTGAGAAATTCCTGGAAGGTTTGAAGAGCATGATTTTGACGAGGAGGAGGAGGAGGAGGAGGAGGTTGGTCTTGTTCCAGGCAGAGTTCAATTTGAATAGTGTCTTGGGGAGTTGGATCATTAGAGGTAGGAATATTTTTTTATTTTAGTGGCGAAGTGATGTCATCAGCAAACACTATGAGTATAGTACAGTAAATCTTTGACAAGGGCTGTTTGGTTGAATTTGGGAGTAGGGCTAAAGTTGAGGCCTTTGGATAGGACAGAGGTTTCAGACTTGAAGAAAGGTTTAGAAGAGATGTTGACTACTAAATTGGGATGTTGTGGTTCCGGATTGTGTGGATTAGCATTTTGAGGCTTGGAAGGGGCAGGGAGGGGGGGGGGTGGAGCTGGAAGTGGGAGATTGAGTAGATGGGAGAGACTGGGTTTATGTGCAATAGGAGGAGCTAGAAGTTTGTTGGAGAGGTTGTTGAGGGAGAGTTTATTGCCTTTCCGGAGTTGGGTAATGAGGAGATTGGATAGTTTTTTTGATGTGGAGGGTGGCATGCTGTTCTAATTTACGGTTTGCCTGTAGGAGACTGTTCTGAAATTCAGGTGTGGATGTGGGAGAGGAAAGGTTGAGGAGTTTGATTAGGGATAGGAGTTGACAGGTGTGTTCATTGCCTGAATTAATGTGTAGGTTAAGGATTAGGTGAGTGAGGGCTGAGGATTGTTCAATTTGGCTTTGGTATAAGGCATGATGAAAGGATGGGCTACAGCCGGAGATGGAACTTGTAGTGTGAGGCCCTTGGGGGTAATGCCAAATGTCACACAAATCCTGGTAAATAGAATTTGGGAACATAATCTGGCCAGGGAGAAAGGATGATTCCAAAGGGAATGTAAATAAAACTTGATGGTGTCGTCGTAGGAATATTGTGAGGGTGACGTAATATTTGGAAGGTGAAAAAGTGATAAATATGTGCTATGTAACAGTATGTAATGAAATATATATAAAAAGTAGATGAAGATTACTTAACAGGCGAAGGAACACAGGTAATGATAGTAACAAATAAAATGCGCGCGCCCACACACACACACACACACACACACACACACACACACACACACACACACACAAATGCTAGCTTTCGCAGCCTATCTTCAGGCAGGAGGGAAGGAGAGGGGAAAGGAAATGATGAGGGTTTTAAGGGAGTGGGTAAGGAACCGTTCCAATCCCGGAAGAGTTCAGCCTAGGTGTGTTTGCATTTGTGTATATATGTGTGGGTGTATGTGTATTTATTTACCCTCCTTTTTTTCCTCCAAGGTAAGTCTTTCCTCTCCCAGGATTGGAATGGCTCCTTACCCACTCCCTTAAAACCCTCATCATTTCCTTTTCCGCCTCCTTCCCTTCTGCCTGAAGAAGCAGCTAGGCTGCGAAAGCTAGCATTTGTGTGTGTGTGTGTGTGTGTGTGTGTGTGTGTGTGTGTGTGTGTGTGTGTGTGTGTGTGTTTTATTTGTTACTATCACTAACTGTGCTCCTTTGCCTGATAAGTAATCTTCATCTACTTTTTATACATATTTTTCCTGCTAGGAATTTTCCCTCTATTATATTAGTATGTAATATGGGGAGAGAGATAAAGCTGAACAGACAGAAAAAAAAAATTTAGCTATGAAAAAAGAAATAGAAAAAGTTGTTCAAGGGAATTGTTGGCCTTTAATGTTGTAGAACTAACACACGAGATAGTTGTTTAAAAAATCCTTCCCATTTTTTGTCTTTCGATGAAATTCTTGTTGGTGACATAGTGGATTATTTGTGAATTGATTACATTCACATTGGCAATTGGAAGAAATATAACCGTGGTTCAACTGCTCGCATTTCTTGCTACACTGTATGAACCAATCTGTAGGTTTCCTCCACCTTTGGTGTTGTTATAAAATATTAAAATCGATGGCTTCTGTTTCTCCTGTGTCAGCATCCATTGGGTTATTTTCATGCAGACTTGATGGCAAGATCACACACTTCTGCTATTTAGGAATGTAGGAATCTAGAGTACAGCCTTTCTTAAATCTAAAAAGTTCGGTTGACATCCCTTTCTTGACTGGTAGTAAACTCCAGAGGAATCTCATGCTTGGTTTACTTCATTGTTCCAGCAAAAGAAAGATTTTCTTTCTTCTTAGCTCTTCTATCAAGAAAATACTAGTGAACCAATTGTGTACTGTCACAATTCGTCCTGATGATGAATTTGTTCACATAGTTGCAGGCAGAACAACACCCGAAGTTTTATTGCTAACAAGGTGGTATCCTTCTGGCTGCAGCCAAGCCATATATTTCCAAATTGTGCATGTACAATACGTGGGAATCATATATCTTAATTCCATATTTGTCTGGTTTGCTGGGTATATATTGGAAAAACTGCACTTTCCTTCAAATTTCTCCTTTTCTGTAACATTTTCTCTGAGGGTGTAAGATTTCTGGCAGTTCTGTACAAACCGAGAAAATATATTCCTCACTGTAAAGAATTAAAAATGTCATAATCTAGGAGGCAGTTACAATATTCCAAAGGCATTCTTACTGGTTTCACAACACCTATAGGACCAGTGAACTTTCGAATAATATTGTGGGGTCTGAAATGTACTCTCTGGAGTGGTAGAATCTTATTCTGTTTTGTGTCTTTCTTTCTTCCAGTGTAATAATCGCTGTTTTCTTCAAGCACTTCCTTGTTGTCTTCACTGTTGTTTTCCTGTTTTTGACTCTTCCAGCTAAACTTTCACTATGTTATCACAGTCCATGTCTACTTCATCTTCAAAATCTTCTTGAACTTCATTGTTGCCCTCTTCGAACATTTCTTGTATCTCTGCAATGTGATTTTGGGCAAGGAAGTTGTATGCTCTATCATGATCAAGTATCTCCTACCTAAAATGAGGCAATTTCAATAAAATAATGCAGTGAGGTGCTGGTGTATCAGTTTGATACTTAATATTAAGACATCCTTAACTGATGATTAAAAGGTCCAAAAACAAAATGGGTGCATTTTACACTATACACTTTACTAAGTTATGTTGAGAACCACAGGAATGAATTGCTGAAACACACTAGGAACAGACACAATGTATCAAATTGACCAGTCAGCAGATATCTCGACAACGGAGCAGTTGAATTGACACTGAAATACGTAACAATGATAAGTGTTTGCAGAACGCAAGCTACTAGCAAGAAGGCGTCAGTGCTGCCACTTGTTGACATTTTGATGTGTATTTGTTTAATCAGCTCTGCCCAACGGAAAGTTTGGTGTATTACTGCACACAGCAATTTTAATATAGGGAAGAGCAGTTGGTGGTAAAGAGTGTCCTGTATTACACCCCCCCCCCCCACCACCACCACCACACTGACCATTTTTTTCCTCCCTCTCTGACAGTCATCCCTCACTCTCTTTTCCACTTCCTTCCCTCCTCTCAGTCCATCTCATGCAACCCCCACTTTTGGTCCATCTCCCCCTTTCCTCTGTTCCACTCCCAGTATGGGCCCATCCACTCTTGTTCCATATCTCAAATCTCTTCTTCTCCATTCTTTATTCTTGTTTCCTCCTCTCTCTTCAATGTTCAGTAAATATTCTCTTTAACACATTCTCATACTGCGGAAAAAGTATGCCTTTTGTGCTAGGCAGACTATACTCAACGCAAACAGTAAATAATGTCATGCTCCTGACATTTTGGCCACCCTGCAGAATAGATCTGCAAGGCATGTTGATAGTATTACGACAAAACCCACCTGTCAAGCATGGCATTGTGTTCCCCAGTTCCTGTAGAAATATGGTTTTATTCTTTGCTCCATTTGTAGTTTTCAGGTTCTTCATTTATTTATTTCAATTTCAAATAATCAGTTGCTTCTGTTTTTTCCTGCCACATTTAGAAAGTGACTGTTATAACTACTCCACATTGTGAATTATATCACAATACAATATTCAGATTAATTGTAACAGTCTCTAGGGCAGAAACTGGTTGTCCTGTCGCCTGTTTCATAATTGGATCTTTTGTACTGTCCAAGCAGTCACACTTATCAACGAATTGTTAAAACTGTGTAAAAAGGGAACTAGGGGCAGTATTGTAAATTAGAGGTTGGACAGGCAATGCTCTGCTTAACTGAATGATTCGGCAAATCAGTAACCTCTTTTGGAAACATTCAAATATAGACCATGCCTTGTGTGGTGTAATTGAGTAGGGTTGTTACATCAGTGTATTGAGCAGCTTGGAAGGTTTGCATTTACACATTCTACAGAGCACATCATACAGAGGAATGCCCAATGAAACTGTCATAACATCTGTAGCAAGAGCTTGCCAGTAATGTGATTGTTAAATGTAGAATGAGTTTGATGATCATAGCAGTCTGACATTTGTGCAGAAAGTGCACAAGTGATATACATATAGGTAGAAAAACTTCAGTAGAAAACAAGACACTTTTAGGTATTTGTTTCCAAATTGTAATTTCTTGCACCACTATTGTACATGAATTATGACAATAACTTTGTTTCAGTGTCTCATATACAAAAAGGAAATATATACATAATGCATTAGGTTCAATATTGTGGTGATGTAACAGGTTCTGTTTCTTTTCTATAGGGCTCAATTTGCTAGTTGCACAAAAGCCAGATGAAGTGGACATCCTAAGAGATGAAGTTGCAAGAGAGCTGCGTTCAGCTTTAAGCAAAATAAAGCTTGCTGAAAGAGGGGTGTATGTGCAAGCATCTACCCTTGGTTCACTGGAAGCATTGTTGGAATTTCTACGAACCTCCAAGATACCAGTGAGTAAAAATAAGTGAAATTTCAAAGTTTTTAATTGCTTGTTTGCTTGCGCCAAAGGCAGTGTTGACTGTTGACTCAGTTGGTATGATAGTTACACTAGCATGGCTTAGTGTTTACGTCCACCTGAAAGGTATGAGGTGTGGACTAAGAAATCATATTGGTAATTCCATGCACGAAAAATTAAAAATGATGAAGTTGAATACTGACGATACCTTGTGTAATTTCTTACTGACTATGAAATTCACTTATAGAGTGAAACGTTTGACAATTATCATTATATGTTCTTTCATTAAATCAGTGATTTCAGACATAAAGAGACTCTTCTCAGTAGGAAAGGTCCAGCAGCGGTATCTTCCATCCAAGTTCTACCTTTACCGAACCATGTAACACACTGGTCTCACATTTGGAGGATAGAATTTTGAACTCACCATCTCGCTATACTAATGAGATTATCTGTGGTTTCCTTGTATCACTTGAGGTAAAAGCCGGGGTGGTTCCATGACAATGAAATGTCTGACATCCTTTCCTGTTCCTAATCACAATATGATCAAGTGCTCTGTCTCCAATGACCATAATGTTGACAGAATGTTAAACCAAAAGCTTCCATCTTTCCTTCCTTCATCTCCCCATCTTACTCACCAGAACTCAGCCGACCAGTCTTAGACCTAGCCTTTGCCCACCCCTTACACCATGATCCATCCCTGCCCCTAGCTCCCCCTCCCTTTAGCACCCATTCCTCATGTGCTCCCCACACTGCTCCCTCTTCTCCCCCCTCTGCTCACCCTCCTCCCTCTGCCCCCTCTGCTCACCCTCCTCCCTCTGCCCCCCTATGCTCCCCCACCCGTTTGCCCGCACCCCTTCCCGCCCGTTTTCCCGCACCCCTTCCCGCCCGTTTTCCCGCACCCCTTCCCGCCCGTTTTCCCGCACCCCTTCCCGCCCGTTTTCCCGCACCCCTTCCCGCCCGTTTTCCCGCACCCCTTCCCGCCCGTTTTCCCGCACCCCTTCCCGCCCGTTTGCCCGCACCCCTTCCCGCCCGTTTGCCCGCACCCCTTCCCGCCCGTTTGCCCGCACCCCTTCCCGCCCGTTTGCCCGCACCCCTTCCCGCCCGTTTGCCCGCACCCCTTCCCGCCCGTTTGCCCGCACCCCTTCCCGCCCGTTTGCCCGCACCCCTTCCCGCCCGTTTGCCCGCACCCCTTCCCGCCCGTTTGCCCGCACCCCTTCCCGCCCGTTTGCCCGCACCCCTTCCCGCCCATTTGCCCGCACCCCTTCCCGCCCGCACCCCTTCCCGCCCGCACCCCTTCCCGCCCGCACCCCTTCCCGCCCGCACCCCTTCCCGCCCGCAACCCTTCCCGCCCGTCTGTTCGCCCCGCCCCCACCCCTCTCCCCATCCTCCAAATACCCCACTGCCCCTCTGCCAGACTGCCCCATTCCCATGATGACAAAGTATATATATATAATGTTGCTTTTGTATCTCAGCAAAGAGGACAAGCATAGAGAGAGGCAACCATTTTGAGCTAAGAAACTCAAAGAGAAGAAAACTTCATTAGTTGGTACTGCACCATAGCGGGAACCCATAATGCACTATGACCTTGCACCAAGGATGGTGTAATAACCTTAGGAAAGGAAGGAAAGAGCAAACCTGAATAATGTAACTTTAACAAGGCATCAAAATATACACTAACATTATAGCAGTGAACATCACCACATGGGTTTGAATTTAACAGCTCTGGCAGCCTATGTGCCTGATCACCATCTTGTCCATTTATGGTATTAATTATTTGAGAACCCAGAAAATTATCAACCCCCCACGAGATGATGGTCCTCAGGTCATGCAAGATTGATAATAGACTGTTGGTGAAAATTAGTTTTATAGGATTTAATTGACAATTTTTTCAACTTCCTGCATATTAAATGCACTGAGTTTTGTAATATATCAAACAAATGGTAATTTTGCATATGATTTGAATCCATCAGAAAAGTAAGAATTCATTTATTTATAACCACTCTCTTTGTCATAAAGACTGGCAGTATTGTTCACGACATCTTTGTGCTGGTCTGAAAGTTTTAGCTCTACAACTGGTGTACAGAATTCTTCAGGTTTCAATCTATTTTCCCCCCAATAAAGATGAAAAGAAAACAAATGACATTTTATCCTTTCCAGAACATCAATACAGAAATTAAAGATTTACAAACAGTAAATTAAACATTTTCATAATTGTATCCTATAGGACTACCATGGTAATCAAATAAAAAGTATAATCTAATATATAAAGACTTTTCTTTACTGAAATCACAAAACCTTTTAGTAGTTGCTACATCTGTCACTACACATCAGAGGTCATAACCTTGTTGAGAAACTTTCACTTACGTTGGTCATCAGCAAGCCGTTGTCTTCTCTGGGGTTGTGGGAGAGTTGCGATTTAAAGTGCTATCCTGGCTCTGGCGGCAGGTGAGGCGAGTGGCTGTTAGTGATGAGGCTGAAACAGTTTTTCAGTGCCCGAGTTTGTCCAGTGTTGACCTGGGCCTCAGAGAGCTCACCACTCAGCAATCAGCTTTGAATGAGCATTCCGCAAAGACTGTTCTGAGGGGACATCTCTGAGCCCAGGACCTCCTGGCATTTGTTACTCAGTTTTAAGATTACCAATACACAATTACTTAGACTATACAGGACAATTTGCAACTTAAATTCTAGTAATTTTCTTTAGGTGCTTCGTTTTCTGGACAATTAGCACCACTCACCTTTTTATTTTTAGAGCACATAGCTCTAAGAAGTCTCTGTTCTCCACTTAATTTCACCATATATGTATCTTTTCTTTAATTTTATAGTAAGGACAGTTCACTGCAAAGACGTGGCGACCAGGTGCGACAGGCACATACAAAAGACACACACACACACACACACACACACACACACACACACACACACACACACACAACACTTTCAGCTATCGGCCATGGCCTTCTTCAGAATATAGAATACTCACGCAATCACACAGGCACACAACACAATCATACAACCATCACCTCCAGCTGCTGCACTTTGAATCACACTCTGCAACGAATCGGGGATGGGAGGGGATGGGAGAGGGGATAGAAAGGTTATGTCATGGTGGTGGGGATGGGTTAGATGAGAATAGTGAGATGCAGCTTAGGAATGGAGTGGGGAGGCAGGTGAGGGGAGAAAAATAAAATAAATTATTTTTCTCCCCTCACCTGCCTCCCCACTCCATTCCTAAGCTGCATCTCATTATTCCCATTTTCTGTGATTTTTCCATTCTCTTCATGCTCAAATATTCACACAAATATATGCACACAATTGATGGATTCCATAATAATAATTTTCAATTTAAATTGTATTTTTTCACCTTGTTTTACTTCCTTCCTTCCTTCCTTCCTTCTTTCTACCAGTTCTGGGGAATCTCGCATCACCCTTGGTTAGGTGACCAGTTGTAGCAAATTGTGAATCTCAAAGAGATGAAGCAGTCTTCTCTTGGAATTTTAGTTGTCTTCTCCTTCCTAACCTCGAAGAAGCGATAACAAACTTTCGAGGGTCACTGACACTCTTACTTTTGGCAGTGTTCCCGTATTTTGGTTTCCCTTTTCGCATTCCATCCCACGGCTTTGCCTGTGACCTTGCTCAAATACTTAGTCTAGTGGTTACACTGTGTTGTGTGCTGTTTGTATGCAATATTTGGTTGGCACTTTACTCAGATAATTATCATTAAGTTCATATATTTAATGGAACAAGGTGCAGAGTACGATATGGTACATTAGGCAAGTTTTGATGGAGGAAAGTTTGACTGGTGTGCAGTTTACACACATTGCCTCAGCAGTCACTCCCAGAGTGCACCCTGCCACAAGAGAGACATTTCTCACTCTGTCTCCACTCTTGTCAATTTCTTCCCCACATGGGAACTTGGGCCCATACTTCGGGCCACACCCTTGGTCTCAAACAACCGTCCACGTTCTTTGTTATCGGACAGCTATTTTGAACAGCTTCCTCCTTTATTTTCTTTCTAAACATATCCCCTTTCCAAAACTTCTTACTTTTTACTATTTACTACTATTGTATACACAGCACCAGACACATCAATGGACACAACAAGCAACAAGAAAAGAAACCACTTTACCCTAATAACAATGATCAAACAGCTCTTCTCTTCTTAAAGACTATACACCACTTATAAATTGACACTCAAAAACACTTAAAATATTTTTTCCTTTTCCCCCCTCGAAACAGGAGATTGGAACAAAATTTACGGAAAGTATGTATTTGATGAAAGGCTTAATGTTAGCAATATTCTGGATTCCTTTCTCATGTTTGTATTGGGATTAACTACTATGAGCTTATCTTGTAGCTTATGGACTGCTGCCTCCTGTATAACCGTATACTGTGCTGCAAGTTTCTTATTGATATTAGGACTTAGTTCTTGCAGTTTCCCTTCATTGGTTATGAATCTGTTCTCTCTAATTCTCCAAAAATCTCCATGTGACCCAACATTACTGTGCCAGTCTCCCCCACTCGCTTATTTAGGGAATTTTAAGTTGGTTTGCTGGTCTTCTATTTGCTGAGTAATTTATATCATTTGTACTTCACTTGCAGAAACTTTATTCTCTACTTTTTCTGATGACCCCTTGCTTTCGCTGAGGACTTGGTCAGTTAGTTCCCCTTGTGCCTTTAGTCCTAGGGCCTGAGAGTTACCTGCTTCACAGTGAATTTGGAGAGCTACATTAAAAACAGCTACCAAATCCTTGGACTGCTGGTCCAACAATGAATTTAATTTTTCATAGATTTGTTTGATTTATACTTCCTAGTAATGCTGTATTCAGACTATTACTGTGCACTGTGTACTTTGCATCCAGTTTGTAGCTAATTTTACTTCTAAACAGGTACTTGCATGGTTAATTTTGACACCAGTGGATGACCCAACATAACCATAAAATCATTATTAACAACAGCTGCTTGCGGAGTGGTACTTGCCTTTGGTTGTATCTCTGTGTCTGATGTTGTTGATGGCCATGCATAGGATCCCTTGATGCACTCATCAGAGTTGGATGTTGATGCGGTGCCAATAGGAGCAACGCTCGTGACGACAGTGTTAGTTGCAGCGTTACCCGTGTAATCTGCTGCGACGGCTGAATCGAAAGGTGGCATCATCATTGCCTGCATAGCAGACATCAGCAGCGCAGGAAGTAGCCTCGACATGGTGAATCATTTCAGGCTCTTCTATCTTGTGCACGGTTGGTGAACCAGGTACAACAAGTGCAGTGGTAGCTCCCTGCACATGTTAATCCGCTCCCCCCCCCAAGATGGTAGAATTAATTAATCTGCCTTACTTCTGCTACCCAATTACTGTGTGACTTACCTGTTAATCTTCTGTTGCTCTCTCTCTTCTAGCAAGGGAGGTGAATAAAACTGTAGTAACAGAGGTTGCTACAGATCAGAAGTTGGACAGTTCAGTGACATAATCAATATATTCAGTATTTATCACCCAGAATTACGAAGTAACAACTCACTGTAAAGAGGCTCGCTTAGCTGCTGACAGGCACAAAAATAGATAATTACTTTCAGACAACTTAAATTTTCATTCATGGCCTTCATCAGAAAAAGAAACACATACATTCATGCAATCACTTTGACAACTATGCACACACAACCACCATGTCCAGTCGCTCCAGCATCACAAGCATCTAGACTCTGAGTGAGGTGTGGGGTGGAGGGTGAAGGATACCTGTTTGTAAGGAACCTGGGTAAGGATAGTTCCTGGAAAGGCAAGCAAATAGGGTTACTAGATTGTCAGGAAAAATTAGTTTTATAGTATTTAATTGGCAGTTAATTTTATTGACTTCCTGAATATTAATTCGACTAAGCTTTGTAATACATCAGATGAATGGTAATTTTTCATATGATTTAAATACATCAATAGAATAGTAAGAATTATTTTATCTATAATCACTCTCTTTGTCATAAATGCTGGCAGTATCATTCATGACACCTTTGTGCTTGTCTGAGAAAAATCTTAGCTCTAGACACACTGAAAACTCTCAACTGTAGGACTTACTCATTGTTGCCAACGTCATGAATCATCTGTGAAGCAAATAGATTGTTTGAGCCTGCCAGATGGGTGGATAGCATTTGAAGAACTGCAGCTGTGACCCAAAAAGTGGGGACAGTGTTTAAAACTTCATTGACTGTAGTCTTACTTAAGTGTAGTTCTTGAACACTTGTAGACACAGATTTCTTGGGGCACCTTAGGTAGGTGACTCTAACTTCTAAAGTTTTCTCTCTCACTGAAGGTCTAGCATAACATATTTGCTCCAACAGACTGTCATTTCCTTTTATTTACTGATCACACCATATAATGTTGTTTCTAAGAGGTAGGACTTTCATTGTACACACAATGATATTCACTTTGAAAACTGATTCATATTTAGCAAGTCACAGAGCAGACTTAATTTTCCACAGCAAAGTCCATATCCTGACTGAAGTGGCTTAATCTGTAACATCTATGTACAGTGTGTTAACTGTTAGATGGCAGAGCTCTCCCTAGCCCTGAATTGGTACAAGTCGGTAGACGTCAGGCGGCTTTGGCCGGCAGTCTTTGTTTCAAGCCTGCAGCCAACATTACTGACTGAAAGTGGTGTGGGAGGCAACAATAGATGTCTGCTTTCTTATTGTTTGCATTCCAGTGTTTTGAGTGTTCCGTTATGTGTAATACGTAACTTAAGTGAGCGATTCCTGTAGTTGGTATCGTTATCAGCCATTCTCGTAAGTATGCTGCTTTGTTTCATTTACAATCAACACTAAAACGACATGCACTACTTGTACTTTCACGGAAGCATGCCACGTAGTTTGTGTTTTCAGCACTGCAGGACGTAGGCGTGGCTTCTCTTCCCCGCTCGCCTCTCTCCGCACGGCTGCTGTAGTGTAAGGCGGGGCTTGCTTCCTCTGCTCCCCGCTCCCCTGTCCCCGCTCACAACTCTGCCATCTAACAGTTTACACACTGTAATTCACTTCATTTCAGTTCTGTGTCATTATTTACTTGCGTAGAACATAAATTTGGAGAGTTTTTCTTTATTCTTTGATTTCATGAAGGTTGCATATTTTTGTCTTGACATGTTGCCTCTGTGTGCCAATTAAAACTGCACCATGATTTTGTCGTCACACTCTTTACTGTAACATAGGTACAGTAAAACAGATTAGATTAATACTTCCTCCATAGATCATAAATATAAGATTTTGCAATGAGTTTGTCAGTTTAGTATAAGATAACATTATATGACATACAATTTTTTTATATATATTAATATTATTTATTTGTATAATTACTGATTTCTATGTAAAAATTCATCTTCTGAGTAGAAGTTATTATTCAGAGATTGTATCAGTGTGTTTTTAAATGCTAGTTGGCTGTCTGTCAGACATTCAATATTTGGTAAGTGACCAAACACTTCTGTAAGGCAGCATAAATGACCCACTTCTGTGCCAAAGTTAGAGTTAACCCTGAATGGTGCACAACGGGGGACAAAAAGATTACCTGGTCTGAATAATTTAAAGTCCAAGAACAGAGCATTGCACATGCCCAAGCTTGTAAGTACAAGTGTTGCCAACTCCAGCCGCATGTGCAGCTTCAGCTTGCTGTTTACATCATCAAATAGAAGCAATATAATAGTATACACTGTATGTCGAGATTTGCTGCATTTTAACTTGTGTATCACTTAATTTTGAAATCATTTTTTGAGTTCGCAGTAATGGTTGAATTCCATGTGGGTACATTTAATAAAAAGAACTGTTTTTCACATATGTTTAATTGGGTGAGTGGATAGGTTGATGGTTTATGAACACAACTGGCACACATTCGAATCTCACTGGAGTCAATTTATTTTTTATTTTTATACCTCCTCCAGGTAATATTCTAAATATTAATTCACTAAAAATTGTGTAGTTGTAGGCTTTTATAGGTTTTCAGAAGATTCTATTTCATAATAATCTAATCTATAATCACAGACACGTGTTCATAGTAATAATATTGAAAATGGATATGTGTGCGTTTGTAATTATTTAGACTGCCATGTGGTGTGCCTCTAGTTTGCAGCTATGAGAAACGTATCAGCTGTTTAGCAAACAGCATAGGTCTACTTCAAAATGGCTGAGCAAATGTTCATGAGTGTGATGTTAATTCATCTGAGGCAGGACGTCATTATGGTGTTGATGCTGCCATAGCAGGGGGATGGATCAGACGATTCAGAGTAAGCAGATATCCAAAACCTGAAAGACTGGAATCTCTACTCAAAGAGAAGATGGTGAATTGGTCAGAGCGGCCCAGACTGCCCATTTCTCAAACATTTGGAAATCAGGGAGAGCTTCACCTTTCCCAGAGCTCCTCGAAAACTGCTCTCAGATGATTAAACGACTATGGAACCAAGTCCCCTCATGCTCTCATTAGGGAACCATTATCTGAGGATCAGGCTGTGGACAGACTGGCAATTGTGAGTTCCTGGGAACATGTTGATTGTAGGAAAGTCATTTTCACCAATGGGTGCACAAGCAGATGTCCTGTCCTTGTTTACTGCACAGGTAGGCAACATGTGCTAGAAGTGGATGCATAAGTGTGGAATGTTGGGGATGGATGTCTTATATGGGTGCAGTATCATTAGAACCAATCCAGTACATGTTCAGTTCAGCAAGCTATGAACATTTCCTTGAAAATATAATCATTCCTGAACTTTGGTGCCCCGAAGGAAGTCTCATTTACCAACATGATAATCATCCATTGCACACAAGCATTAGGGTTCAGAGCTGGTTCCAAAGGAGAGAGAAAATTATTCATTGCCTACCATGGCCTCCACAGTCACCTGATCTCAATCCCGTATGGCTAGACTCAAGAAGACTGTGTAGGTTTAATTGTCCTGACCCTCCTCCAAGAACTGCAGCTGCCTTGCGGGATTTGGTTTATTCTTCATGGGGCGAGAATTGCCATGGATGGGACCATTTTCCACAGACTTGTAGATTCTATGCCTCAAAGGATCCTGGGTGTTCTTGATGCCAATTGAATGTAGACAAAATATTGAAGATATACATAGCCTGCATTATATTATTTTTATTTGAATGGGAGGTCATACTAATATCAACCTGCAAGGAAGAGTATTTTTATTTTTGAGAGGTCAGATGAATAACACCATGCAAGGATGTTTTTCTTTCTTTTTTTTCCTATGGGAGGTCAAATAAATATTACTTTCCAAGGAAGATTATTTTTAGGTATCAAATTGACAAACTGTAATTAGTTACCTATTAAGGAGAATACTGATAAAAGTAAAACCAGTATAATTTAGTAACAAAAAGTAGCTAAAGCAAGAATCATTTGCACTATGATAAAAAAGTAAAGGCTTGGTGGCATCTGATCCAATGCACACCACTTAACCAAGAAGGCCGAAACTCTCTCAACGAGCTTTCTGCCCTTTCTTGTTAGTGTAATGGTCGAATGAAGAATGAATATTAAACTGCAAGCAATAGATGATGGAAGGCACAGCCACTCAATCATGTAAACTGCACATAAGAACTTAAAAAATTATACCTATCTGCTGATACATTTATCTTAGCTTAACACTGTAGATTCACCATGTGGCAGTCGAAGTAATTACAAGCATCAGTTTTCAACATTTTTTACTATGGCTATCATTTGTCTCATTGTCTAAAGATTAGGCTATTACAAAATGCAATATGTTTAAGAATTTGGAATCTAGAAAAAACTGTAATTGCACAATTTGTAGCAAATTAATGTTAAAAATATTATCTGCACAGGTCTAAAATAAATAAATAAATAAATACATTTGATTCCTTCCCACTCCACACAGAGTGTCTTTCCGCCGCCCACCTAACCTTCATAACCTAGTCCATCCCTATGAAATTCCCAAACCACCTCCCCTACCCTGTGGCTCCTACCCATGCAACCGCCCCCGTTGTAAAACTTGCCCTATGCACCCTTCCACCACCACTTACTCCAGTCCAGTAATCCGGAAGGTGTACACGATCAAAGGCAGAGCCACTTGCGATAGTACCCACGAGATCTACCAACTGACATGCCTGCACTGTGAAGCGTTCTATGTGGGAATGACCAGCAACAAACTGTCCATTCGCATGAACGGTCACAGGCAGACAATGTTTGTTGGTAATGAAGATCACCCTGTGGCTAAACATGCCTTGGTGCACGGCCAGCACATCGTGGCGCAGTGTTACACTGTCCGGGTTATCTGGATACTTCCCACCGACACCAACCTTTCAGAACTCTGGAGATGGGAACTAGCCCTTCAGCTTATTCTCTCCTCCCGTTGCCCACCTGGTCTCAACCTCCGCTAAATTCAAATTCCCACCCACCATCTTTAGCATCTTTGCCTCGGTTCTGTTGACAGAGCCTCTGCCTCAAGTGCTATCTCTGTCCAACTTCTTTGCTTTTTACAAATGTCTGTGTAGGTGTGTTTGCGTTTGGATATGTGTGAGTGTGTGTGTATTTGTTTATCTTCCTTTTTTTACCCTAAGGTAAGTCCTTCCACTCCTGGGATGGGAATGACTCCTTTTCCACTTCCTTAAAACTTGTATCCTTCCCTTTCTCCCCTCCTTCCTTCCTCTTTTCCTGAAGAAGCTACCAGCGGTGGCGAAAGCTTGTTTGTGTGTTTGTGTCTGATTTTACTTGCGTCTGTCGACGGGCCTGTGAAGTTTACTTACCAGGCAAAGGAGCACCGCTAGTGACAGCAAAATAAATAAAGCAAGCACGCACACACACACACACACACACACACACACACACACACACACACATCTAGGCAGACAAATTGCAGAAAGCAAAGAAGTTGGACAGAGATACCACTTGAGGCAGAGGCTCTGTCCAGGGAACCGAGGCAAAGATGTTAAAGATGGTGGGCGGGAATTTGAATTTAGCGAGGGTGAGACCAGGTGGGCAACGGGAAGAGGGAATATACTGAAGGGTAAGTTTCCATCTCCGGAGTTCTGAAAGGTTGGTGTCGGTGGGAAGTATCCAGATAACCCGTATGGTGTGACACTGTGCCAAGATGTGCTGGCCGTACACCAAGGCATGTTTAGCCACAGGGCGATCCTCATTACCCACAAACATTGTCTGCCTGTGACCGTTCATGCAATTGGTCAGTTTTTTACTGGTCATACCCACATAGAACGCTTCACAGTGCAGGCATGTCAGTTGGTAAATCGTATGATGGGTGCTATCGCAAGTGGCTCGGCCCTTGATCATGTACACCTTCCGGGTTACGGAACTGGAGTAAGTGGTGGTGGAAGAGTGCATAGGGCAGGTTTTACAATGGGGGTGGTTACAAGGGTAGGAGCCAGAAGGTAGGGAAGGTGGTGTCTATCTGGAAAATGCCCTGCTTCAGAGAGATATTATATATGTGATAAAGAATTCTACTTATCTGTTGGGAACAACCCTTTAGTACTCTGCCAGGAATGCCGTCAATTAAATATGAACTTTATTTTTGAGTGAATTTATTATTTTCTTAATTTCAAAGGGGGATATGGGTGGAAATTCAGTTATATTAGATTGCATAGGTATAGCCTCTTCCAGTAATAACTTTGCCCCATTTGTTGAACATTTAGTTCCTATTTTCTCCATGACATTTAAAAAATTATTGTTTGTTGTTGTGGTCTTCAGTCCGCAGACTGGTTTGATGCATCTCTCCATGCTATCCTGTCCCTTACAAGCCTCTTCATATGAGAATACATAAGGCAACCGCATAATTTTGAATCTGCTTACTGTGTTTGTCTCTCGGTCTCCTTCTACAATTTTTACCCTACACACTTCCTTCTAATGCTAATTTGACAATACCATGTCGTCTCGGAATGTGTCCCTGAAAAAAAATTATAAAATGAAAAAATATTAAAAATATTTTGGACTTCTGGCGTTTTCTAAGTAAACTTTTCATTCAGTTTATTAGTTATAAAGTCTTCCTTTGCTGTTGGTTGTCCTGTTTTCCTTCCAGTTATATTCCAAATTGTTTTATTTTATTAATAGAGGTATTAATCTCGGACATAATACACATGCTTGTAGACTTTTTAATAATTTAATATTTGACTGATTTTGGGTCATTACTCCTTCTTATTGTTGGATACAGTTTCCTTTTCCTGTTTCAAGTTACTTTTATTCCTTTAGCTGTAGTTTCTTACAATTATATTTAACTATTTTCTTGGGGAAACAGTTTTCAGATACACTTAAATAATCATGAAATAAATTCTATTTCAAACTCTCGTCAGATTCCTTGCACACATCATCCCACAATTGGTAAATCATTAACTGAATGCAGTACTTCAGTGATTTTAACTTTCTGTTTAGGGCTACATCATCTACTGTAACTAGTTGTGCATCATGATCAGAAAGGCCAAGCGTAAGCATTAATGTTCTTAAGCTTATCTGGGTCTACAAAAAATTCCCTACCAGTGTGCTGCTATCCTTTACTACCCAAGTAGGAATGTCAGTAATGGATGGCAAACTGAAAAAAACCAAGTAATTCTTCAAGGTTATTCTTCCTATTACACTCTTTCAGAGAATCAACTTTGAAATCCCCACAAATAACAATTTGCTTACCCCTGTCTGACATGTAGCACAACAAGGCATCCAAGTTTTTCTGCAATGGCTGAAAATTACCTGATAGCATCCAATACACTGTTATGATTATAAAAATGCCATCACTCAGTTTAAGCTCACAGGTGCATGCTTCTATATACTGCGCTACACAAATTTTTTTACACAGTGGTAACTTTTGAAATAAGTGGCAACTCCTCCTCCTTTCCTTATTGTCTCTACATAAAAGTTCTGAGAGTTTCTAGCCATTGACATTAACCTTTTCCATATCAGTGACAATTTGATGCTCAGATAGGCATAGTACATCTATTACATATTGAGTTACTATATCCTCTAAACATACCAGAAGCTCATCCATTTTATTATTTAATTCCCCCAATATTGTGATGAAATAAAATAGCATTATTTTTCACTGTTCTTTTTTGAAAATCTTGGGATATTTTAACAGCTTTAGTACCTGCCTGTTTGAGCTTCTGACAGGACACTGATCTTACCCTAAAAAATAAAAAAGAGGTACTCCTATGAGTTGCAGTTGCGCCCCCCCCCCCCCCCCCTAAGCACTTGGCTATCAACCCAGCCAGTTTATCCTTCCCATTGCTATTGAGTTGCAGGCCATGCCGAGTAAAATCCCACCTACCAGTAGCATCAACAGAAACCAAACCCATGTCTGAAGAAGTATGCGGTTTGAGCAGCTGATCTAACTCCATGTTAACATTTCTTACAGAGCAGTTCAACTAGGGCCGAACATACCTTATGAAGGTAGGCACCAGCCCAACATTTGTATGGCTTGTTGCAGATGCTATTGAAACCAGGTCACTCTCATTATTGTAGCCCGTGTCCCTATCATCACTATTTCCCACTCCACCCATTATCACAACATGATCTTGCTTTGAAAATCCCTTACACAAGGAACTTATATCCTCTACAACCTGCCTAAGACAAGCTCTGGTCTTAAAAGCTCTAACCTGGTACATGACATTTAATTTTTCCTGCAGAATCTGCCATGCACCTCTTCTGTGGCTACTATCTAGCAATAGAACTTTCCTCCTATGTTCTACTTTTTTGAAACAGTTGTTTCATAATGTTGCATCTTAATTACACCTACTTTTACTGGAGCCTCTTCCTTGCTTCATATTGTAAGCAGAACTGTCAGACACTGTTCTCTTTCTCTTAGTCAGGATACGCCAGAAACGCCTCCCCTGTTTTGTTGAGCACCTCCTCATTAGTTACTTGAGCTATCCATCTCATTTTCATCATTTGTCTGTAGCACCACAATGACTATTAAAAATATTTTGGAATTCTGTTTTTTTCTAAGTAAACTTTTCACCCTTCTTTCCCCCCTTAACCTCATAAGCTTCTTCTTAGCCCTACTCAATTCAGCCTGAAGAGTTTTAATCTCCCCTTCCTGTTCCGCAATTTTTCTGTCTCTTGAACATACCTTGCAAAAGAATGTAAGAATCTCCTTTACTTCACCAATTTCCATGCAGCTACTTTCTCCCCAGTGAAACCACTTCTCACAACAGCTACACAGAAGCCGTGAACAAGCTTCCCTACAGGAGCTCACACACTTTTCATTTTATGGATGATTACAGTATTTAGCTAGATCCATTTAATCTTTATATATAAAAGGAAGTGTCCCGATTGACTGACTGACTGAGTGACTGTATGACTGACTCATCATCGCCCAGCCCAAAACTGGAAAATAGAAACTTCAAATTTGTGGAGGGTGTTGATCTTACTCTATAGGCGTCATTTAAGAAGCGATTTTTCGATATTCCGTCCGTAAGGGACTGAAATAGGAGATAAAACGTTTTTTTGAAAATACGTAGCTATTTATGCAATTTCGAAGCTAGAACTACAAAATTTCGGATTTTAATTCAGGGTTCGAATTTAAAAGACGTGTTTCGGATTTTTTTGAAATTCGACAAATAAGGGGGTAAAATAGGTGATGCAAAAAAATCAGTTTTCAAAAATATGTTGCTGTTAACTCAAATTTCAAGCTATAACTACGAAACTTAGGATATGGACTCTTGATCAGGATTAAAAAGACACGCGTTTCGGTATTTTTGGAAATTCAAAAACAAAGGGGGTAAAAGAGGGGAACAAACATTCTTTTCGAAAACACTTTGTTGTCAAGACAATTTTGAAGCTATAGCTTCAAAAATTAGTAATTGTATTGTTCGTTATGATTTAAAAAATACGTGTTTCGGTATTTTTGGAAATTCAACCACAAGGTGGTTAAATTGGAGAGGGGATGTTTTTCGAAAATCTGTTGCTATTTAGGCAATTTTGGAGTTAGAACTACAAATTTTCGTATTTGGATTCGGGGTTCGAATATAAAACACACGTGTTTCGGTATTTTTGGAAATTCGACCAATAAGGGGGTGAAATACGAGATGCAAAAATTGATATTCAAAAATATGGTGCTGTTAACTCAAATTTCAAGCTATAACTACGAAACTTAAGATATGGATTCATCAGGATTAAAAAGAAGCAGCTGGTGCTGACCAAACCAGCCTACGAATGCGAAGCAGCGGGGGTTCAGCTAGTTACAGATATAAGGGAACAATTTGATTCGTACAGAGATGTAAAGGCACTTGGAATTGCGTAATACAAGGTTCTAATGACCCTACTCGAGTGATGGTCTGTGCTAAACGAAAACTTTTCGTCCTATGATCCTAGCTCAAATACGAAATTAGTACAAAGACCTCCAAAATCAGGATTCTGCATTCAGCCCTTCCTGAGAAAAATGTTCAAATGTTTGTATAGTCTATGGGACTTAACTACTGGGTCATCAGTCCCTAAACTTACAAACTACTTATGAACTACTTACGAACTAGGACGGCACAAATATCCATGCCCGAGGGGGGATTCGAACCCCCGACCGTAGTGGCCGTGCAGACCGTGACTGGAGCGCCTCAGTCCCCTCGGCCACCGCGGCCGTCAGCCCTTTCAGACTTACTTACAAAGGGTGGTCGTAAAGTTTCTAGTCCGAGATAGTTACCGTAATGACTTGCACAAAAACAACCACCACCACCACCACCTACTTTTATAGTGTCTATTTGTGGGTATGCAAGTTAAATTTCGCGGGTCAATCTTCGTTAGTTTTGCCGTTAGATGGGCTGTATACCATAGTGTAAGCAAAAATCTTCATTTGAAGGGAGTGACGCTCAAGCAAATTGCTGAGTACAAGCGGAATACACTGGAAGAACAAGTAGGGAAGGTGCGCCAAGGAGCGGAGGCCTCTCACTGATGGAAACAGTGGCTGCAGTTCACTATACGATTTTGTAGGATTATCGAACAACATTGCAGCACGTTGAAACCACATTTGGAATCTCCCATGGGCGTGCTCATGACATTGTATGGATATTTTGAGAGGCGACAAATTTCATCTCGGTGGGTCTCGAAAGACTTGAATGCAGATCATTGACAGAAGCGTGCGTAGTATTGTGAAGAAATCGTCTGCCACTTTGAATCTGATGAAAACGGCTTTCTTGCAAGGTATGTGACAATGAACGGAACGTGTATTCATCACTTTGATCCTGAGACAGAACAACAATCACAATGGAAATATCCTTCATCCACTACCCCCAGAAAAAATTCGGTTGCAAAAATCGACAATGATCATGCAGTGACTGATGCTGTGAACGTTTGGTGGGACTCAAAATCGAAGACATTTTATTTGGCTGGGTTGCCGAAGTAATCTGAGCGATCGCGCAAGTGTGTTAGTGTGCACGTATATTATATTTGAGTAACAAACTGGCATTATGAAATTGTCTTTCTTTGACATTGAACATCAAGGTGAAGCAATGAATTAAAATTTGTGGTGCGGCCGGGAATCGAACCCTGACCCTCCATGCTTATTAGGCTAACGATTAAGGCGTCTCGGAATAGGCCAGAAACTTTTCGAGCCTGCCTCCCTTATCGTACGTTAGATTTAGGGTGCTGTGAAATGTGCAGGGGCATTGTTTATCCCCAAACAAGGGAACATTGCTGCTATAACTCAGACACCATCAGCGAGCCTAACAAATGAGTTCTTACGTACCTCTTTAAAAGTGGTTAAACCGCCTCCGCCAGAGTCGTTGTTTTGGAGAAGAAAGTCATTCTGTGAAATGATTTGGCTTCTTACACAAAAGTATGTTCGTTTCCGACTGTGATTATATGGCAAAACTGCACTTTACTAGAGGCATAAATAGAACCCTAGTTCTATTGGATATGTTAATTTATGTTTGATTTACCCTAATTACGCTACTAACTACTTTTTGGAAGTGATAAAGGAGGGGGGGAAATGTTCATGGCGTAAGCCGTAGTTCTTGGGGAGCAGTTTCAGTCAGAGCTTCTGAGAATATCTTCTTGAAGGATATAAGGGCGGCGTTTGTGGAAGAACCGACGTCCATCCTCTCGCTGCCGAACACGTGGATCGATGCAGCAGTGTTAAGAGTTGCCATATGAGTGTAGAGGTGTAAAGAGCGGAAGAGAGAGGCTGGGTTGTGCGGCGATAGATCTCCCTTGCGCGGCCGGTGGATACCGCGCAAAGTTGGAGTCGATGCGATGAGACGCGCTGCGCACCCCTGCCTGCGGTCGGGGCAATGAAGGACTTCCTCCTTACGGCGCGCAGGATACGGCTCATTGCAGAGGAAACGGCTCATCAACAGAGGTTTTTCCCTGCTTTCCCCCGACCTAGATGGTAGTTTGAACTTTCTTCAATACGTACGTTCGTTCTGGCCGTCGCCGTCTACCTTTTATACTTCGCGTCACTTCGAGACACTAGTCTTCGCGTGTGCCAGACTCTGTCGAGCAGGCACTTGTTTTGGCATTCAAGTATAGCCCATCCTGACGTTCCACGCAAAAAGTAAAGATAGCCTATGGCAAACAGAGGACTACTTTGAGTTTTCGTATACCGTGAGGTACAACATGTTTACCTTTTCTTCTTTTTTTCCTCTAATTGGTACAACACTTGTTGTTGTTGTTGTTGTTGTTGTTGTTGTGGTCTTCAGTCCGGAGACTGGTTTGATGCAGCTCTCCACAATACCCTATCCTGAGCAAGCCTCTTCATCTCCACATAAGAACGGCAACCTACATCTGTCTGAATCTGCTTACTGTATCCATCTCTTGGTCTTCCTCTGCGGTTTTTACCCCACACACTCCCCTCCAACGCTAATTTTACAATTCCTTGATGTCTAAGAATGTGTCCTACCAATCTACCCCTTCTTTTAGTCAAGGTATGCCAAAAATTTCTTTTCTCCCCCAATTCTGTTCAGTACCTCCTCATTAGTTACGCGATCCACCCACCTAATCTTCAGCATATTCTTCTGTAGCACCACATTTCAAAAGCCTCTATTCTCTTCCTATCCGCTCTGTTTATCGTCCATGTTTCACTCCCATACAAGGCAACACTCCATACAAAAGCCTTCAGAAAGGACTTCCTTAGTCTTAAACCAATATTCGATGTTACAAAAATTTCTCTTTTTCAAGAATTGTCATTCTGCATTTTATATCCTCTGTACTGCGACCATCATTTGTTATTTTACTGCCCAAGTAGCAAAACTCATCTACCTCTTTTATTGCTTCGTTACCTAATCTAATTCCTTCAGCATCACCCGATTTTTCTTACACTGCACTCCATTACCCTAGTTTTGCTCTTGTTAATCTTCATCTTATATGCATCTTTCAGCACACTGTCCATTCCGTTCAATTGCTCTTCCAGGTCCTTTGCTGTATCTGACAGAATTACTATGTCGTCGGCAAAACGCAATGTTTTTAATTCTTCCCCCTGAACTTTAATTCCTTCTCCAAATTTCTCCTTGCTTTCCTTTATAGCTTGCTCAATGTACAAATTGAATAACATTGGAGAAAGGCTACAACCCTGTCTTACTCCCTTTCCAACCACTGCGTCCCTTTCATGCCCTTCAACTCTGACAAGCGCTGTCTGGTTTTTGTACAAGTTGTAAATAACTTACCGCTCCCTATATTTTACTCCTGCTTGCTTCAGAGCTTGAAAGAGTTTATTCCAATCAACACTAAGCATAAGGAAAACGATTTTATTAGCCTCGCTTAGTTTCTCTGACGTAAGTATGCTGTACACCTTTGTGTTGGAAATGATTTTAGAAACTTTGACGACGATTCTCGCCATTTCACGGAAAAAAGACCTACATTATGCCTGAATATACTGAAATTTTATGAAGTTCTCAGTTGAGAAAGTCGTAACACATGACCAGCATGTCTTCTTTTTGATTCTACGTGTACATCCACGTATCCGGTTTCTGGGTGGATGAAAATCTTTGCTACTTCGAGCGCTCAACGATGACTAGCCCAGACGTGCTAAGAGTTGTGCTCTTGTTAATACAAAGAGTATCGGCTTTATATACAGGCTGTCCCAAAGTGATGTATACATTATTTGAAACTGAACATCTCGTTATTAAAATGGGTTAGAAGTACAATTTTAGTGATGTTAGGTACTCCATGGCCCGACGTAAGGTGATGAATGTTCAAACTGGTGTCCGTCCATCGCAATACACCGTCGAGAACGCCTTACGACTGAATGACATGCTAACTTTGTTTCCAACGTGATAGCATCACATGCTTGCTCAATTTCCTCTCTAATAAAGATCCTCTAGTGTGTGTGGTCTCGCAGCGTAAACTGTGTTCTAGACAGTACTCCACAGAAGGAAGTCCAGAAGTATTGAAGGAGGAGTGTAGAGTATCCAGCTCGATCTCCAGATTCGTCATATCCATCTGAAAGGGAATGTACGATTGAGAAATGCCCTCACATCCAGGTGAAAGTGAGGTGGCGCCCCATCCCTTTCATTTCCAAACACAACGTTAAGACCAAGAGTTATCATTTCCAACATTTCCAAGTAAGAGTTGCCCGTGACAGTGTTGTCAAAGAAGCACGGCCCGATTTACCTTCTAGAAGACAGACCACACCAGACATTTACTCCTGGTAGTTAACATGCGTATGTATTATCCCTGGCCGGCCGCGGTGGCCGAGGAGACTGAGGCGCTCAGATCACGGTCTGCACGGCCACTACGGTCGGGGGTTCGAATCCCCCCTCGGGCATGGATATTTGTGCCGTCTTTAGTATAAGGTAGTTGATAAGTAGTTTGTAAGTTTAGGGACTGATGACCCCGTAGTTAAGTCCCATAAGCTTAACAAACATTTGAACATTTTTTTATTATCCCTGGCCCAGTACACGCAATTATGGTGGTTAATTGTTTCGTCAAGTTTAAACGTCGCTTCATCTAACCAAAGAATTCGATCTTGGAAACGTTACTCTTCTTCACATCTCTTAATGAACCACTCACAAAATTCGCTTCGCCTCTCAAGATCATCCTCGTTAAGAGCATGGAGAAGCCTTGGGATGTAAGGCTTAAAGTTCTGAGACCGCAAATTCTATGAATAGTGTTTCTGTTGATCCCAGTCCCACGAGAGCATTGACTCACAGATTTCTTTGGGGGTCGTGTGGATGCGTGGATTACTGTATCAACAATCTCATTGTCTGATGATCTTCTCTTTTGTGCACCGTTCCTTCGACTTCGAACTTATCTGTGATTCATGTAATTGTTACTCTTGTCGGCAGTGGTGTTCCAAATTCAGCTCTCCAACGTCGGCGTACAGCACTCACATTGTACGTTTTCCAGTAACACCTTAGCACCCATTTCCATTGTTCAAACGATAACGCCATGTTTGGTGACAATCCTGAAACAAAGCATGTTATGTTCTTCACCGCCTTCTAAATTATTACCCAAATTAATTATATTTCTGTCTCCTTTAATTAAATTGATATTTTGTTTCAAAGAGTGTATACATTATTTTGGGACATTGTATGCATTCGTTCCACTCAACCCATTGGATTATTATGTGGGCTGTAGACGGTCTAGTTATTTCCATGTGTTAACAATTCCTTGCCCTATCTTCTAAGATAGGTCGTCTAGTCAGTGCGACCCTCACTTGTTTCTGTATACCTCCGGGACCTAAAGTTCAGTATGTGCCAGTTCACCCATTCTCCTGCAAATATTTTACAACCAGGACTTACTGAAATGATAGTCTGGTAATATTCACCTGTCAGCACCTATTTTTTTAAATTATTTATGTATTTTTGGAATTGCCACCTTCTTCTTGTTCTTTTGAAGATGTCGAGTTTCTCATCCATCTTGGAATAATTTAGTCATTGCTGGCACTCACAAGATTATCAGGAGTTCTGAGGAAAAGTCGTCTACCCCAGGGACCTAGTTTTGGCTTACGTTCTTCAGTGATATGTAAAATTTTTCTTACCATATCTGCCATCTCATTTATTTCCATTTCTATTTGTATAGCCTGGTCTTCAGGTTCATTTCCCTTGTAAAGCCCTTTTTTTTGTTTTTAAGTTCCATCAGCTATTCACATTTCCCTCCTTTGCTTATCACTGGCTTTATCTGAACTCGTGTTATTCAAACAGTTGCTTCTCTTTCCTGCAAAGATGTCTCTAATGTTCCTAGAGGTAGTATTTATTTTTCCGCATCGTTGCATTTCTCGCCTACCTATTCCTGTACCACCACTTTGCACTGTCAGTGTCTCTTTGGACATTTATATTCTCATTGGCCTGCTTAATTAGCAGCATTTTATACTTTTACAAATTAGATTATTACTTTCATCAAATGATTTCTGTTCCCTTTGTTTTTGTACATATTAATGACCTATTACCTTCGCTATTTCATTTCTCAAGGCTAACCATTCGGTATATTTTGTTTTCCTTAATCCTGTTTGAGTCAGTCGTTGTCTAATCTAAGTGCCTTTCGAATCCCCTTCTGCATCTGTAATCATGTTCACGAGCTTCAGCTCACCATACGTTCCCTTTCTCTGATGAGGAGCACTTCCTGTTCGTTCATTGTTGTTTTATAGGAAATTGTATTTAAGTCTTTGACATTTTTTTTTCTGATGATTATTATAGATGTCACACTGCTTCGCCGAATTTGTGGTAAAATGTAGAAAGTGCAATGAAAACAAATTTGCGATTAGCATTTAAACGAAGTCGATTGTTAGGGGCTAGTCGGTAACCAATCACATGTGTTCGGACATTTGTTCGTCTTTCAAGGTACGTGCAGACACTGAAAGGGTACCGGTTATACCAGGGGCGCCGACTCCGTGGGTGCTCCGGGGCTCTTGCAGCCCCCAAGAATGTTTTGGGGGTGCTGAGCACCCACATAAAACTGAGGTAGAAAATAAAATTGTATACATTTTTAAAAATTGGAAAAAATCAAAACCTACTGTATGACTCAAGAGGCAATGCAAAACGTGACCATAGCGAGAGACGATATTTCATACGTGAAAGAAACGATCAGTTTGGTATGCGGGTCCCCGAGCGAGTAGTAATGAGAGTCCGTGTTTTGCCCACTATGCTAGATTTATTCATCCTGAAGCACGTCGCTTCTTTTGACCTTTCTTGTGTACGTATTTATAAACATTCAATTGTGTTCTTTCAGGAATTAGCTTGAAGAATCTGATGCTAAAGTTCATCGTTTTTCATTTATCTTTGTCACTTCCCTTGTTATTAAAATTATAGGTTCAGTTGAAATTTGTGATGCTTTTCTCTCAGGCTTAAAAAAAAACCTTGGACTATATTAATACTGTCAGAAACGTCACAAAGTTAACTCGAAGTGATGAAAGTTTCGAAGAAGTATACAGCTCTTGCTTGGAACAGACCAAAAAAAATTAATGTCGGACTTCAAAATCTCAAAATATTTCAAAGATTTCTTTAAACCTTGGTAACGGTGTTGTACCAAACGCTTATGTCGGAAAAAATAGCTTCGCACAAAAAGTGTTAGATTAGTGCACAGTGAAAAATTATTTCATTGGTCGTGTAGAAGTTTTGGGGTGTTACTTATATCGAAATATCCACTTCGGCCAATTAGATCGCTTTACTGTGGTGTTCTAATGAAGTCGTGCTTTCCTTTTCTTCGTCCTCCTTATTCCTTCTATCTTTAAAAGGCCAGACAACTGCCTATTTACTTTTATCTAGTATTGCCCATTCAAAAATGCATGAACATGATTTACAGGAGGGTTGGTTTCGAACATTTGTGAACTGTGATATAGAGCACCCACACTGATTTTCAGAAGTCGGCGCCTCTGGGCTGTACGCCGACAACACAGCTCTCACTACAACAGTATGAATAAAAGAGTTATATCAATTAGATTCTAATTTTTATGAAGTTACAATTCTTCATAGGCCTGTACCTGCGTCTCTCTCTCTCTCTTTTTTTTTAACATACATTTTTGTTACTCTGTTACAGTATTGCACCTGTAGAACAATGATCCTCCTATATCAGAAAAAGTGGTGTATATATAGACGTGAGACTTGGGCACAGAGTAACTATCTTTGTGGCTTGGGTTTGCTCCACATCCCCCCCCCCCCCTTCGCCTCCCACTGCGTGTAGCCATGCGGCACTGATGTCTTGTGCCCGGGTAGTAGCTGCTAAGCCGGAAGGGATTTTCGTCACAGTACGTGAAGGACGCCCCACCAGGACAGGAAATCGGATTAAAACTGGCGAGCTGTGGCGTACAGCTCAGGGTGACCGGCTGCCAATCATGAAGCAGACCGCGGACAGAAAAACGCCGATGGTGATCAGAATGATGTCTGGCTGAACGCCCTCTTTAAGTAGGCCTAAAATCTTCCTCCTACGATGCTCGATAACTTGAGTTCTCTACATTAGTTATCATAATTGACATGTTCTTCCTTTGTACCGGCCACGGTAGAGTGGCCGATCTTTCTAAAGGAACCCACACAAGAGCGACGGACCGCAGAAATCCGTCGGATGGGGGACCAATCGCTTCGTAGATCGCACATGTGTGGATAAATAGCAGGAAATCTCTGGCATCTGGCAGATCGCATGCGATTCGTGGATGCAATATGACGGCGTTGCTGCTTGGCAGCGATGTTTGTCAGTATGCCTGTGACTGGTTTCTCTAGTTATCAACCGTGTTTGTGATTCTTTTCGTTTTTCCACGTTCAATAATAACTGTACGTTACAATGAATAATTATTTAGGGATGACGAACTACTCTGAGCAATGGAGGCCAGCGTTTTCACTTATATTAAGAAGTATTGCAAAGTGCGTCCTGCGTCTGCTGTGATCAGCGTTTGGAAGCTTGTGCTCATAGCACTGGAACTGGTAGGACGTTCATAGTAACAGCCAAGAAACACTGGAGTTCCATCTGATGATTTTGATTTATTTAACACTTACAGGTTTTATTAAAAATTGTAAGTTCGAAACAGAATTATTAATATTTACCATAATATTAAAAGGGTATTTAATTGTTCAGGGCAAATCAACAAAACTGTAGTGAAGACCCTAATCGTTTCATACAAACTAGCTCTCATTTTTACAATTTATAGTGATAATAGTCAGCAGTGCGGCTATTTACAACATTTCTGTAGACACATCGAGACTGAAAAACGAATTGTGTGCCGTAGTTACTTGAAATTAAACTAGAAGACGAACCAATAAAAAGGAATTGAGGACTAATAAACAGAAAACAAAACGTATTACTACACGAGGAAGATGTATACAACCTATTTGGCGGCATTAAAAGGGTAACGTAACCAAAACTTCCTAGGAAAACGCATTCAAAAAGTTTAATAAATTACAATTTCCATTTCTAACATTTTTGTTTTAAAAGATTTACTCATCAGGATGCACAAATCAACTGTGACTGCTGTTAAAAATAAGACCCTTTTCCATCCCAGAATTTGCCTACACATATGAGTTCGTAATTCTCGTAGAAATTGTTTGACAAATCGCTCGTGTGTGGCGAGTTGGGGGGGGGGGGGGGGGGAGAGGCGAGCAATGGATTGCAGCGATATCGCATGCGACGAATTGCTGCGATTCGTCGCTCGTGTGTGGGCCCTTACGGCGCCATGCTGCGGAGCGCACGGTTGCTCGCCATCGGAGTCCTCCCTCGGGAGGGTGTGTGTGTGTGTGTGTGTGTGTGTGTGTGTGTGTGTGTGTGTGTGTGTGTGTGTGTGTGTGTTTGTTGTCCTTGGGTTTATTTAAGTTAATTTAAGTATTTTGTAAGTCTAGGGACTGATTACCATACCAGTTTGGTCCAGTAGGTTTTCCAACATTTGAACATCTATGTTCCTTGACACTCTTTCAAATACTGGTCCCTCGTGAATGCAAGCAACTCATACCGTGTGTGGGGTACGACTATACTGAAGAAATATGCAGTGTGAACGTACTTCTCTATGGCAGAAATTCATCTAAGCCAATACAATGTAAGCTGTGTTATGATTTGTGGCGGAGGGCACTTCTATCCCGTTATCGGTTCCCTCCTTTCCTGATACATAGCGAATGGTTCGTGGGAAGAACGACTGTTGGTAAGTCCACTTGTGAGCTTTCAATTTCTCCGTTTTCCTGTGGATGATTATTGCGATTGTGGGATGCAGTAACACATTGCACGACTATTCTTGAAACGTATACCTCCGAATTTTTAACAGAATACCTCTCCGTAATGCACTGTGTCTTTTGTAGCGTCTGCCGTTGGGGTTAGTGAAGCTTCTCCGTAGAAATCTTCTGTTTACTATATAAACGCTTACTAAATGAAATGTCAATATACGATGAGGATAATACAAATACATTTCTATACTTTTAAGAGAACCTCGCAGAGTTGCCCAAAGAGCTCCTGAATATCAGAAATGCAACCAGAAGTACACAGACATAATTACGGCATTTGTTCTACACGGCACACTGTAAGGTTCTGCTGTAACACAGTAACAAACATGTATGTTTAGGCAAATAAAGTTAGTTACAGACCTAGAAATGGTTACGAAGACATAATACTCCCTGTAACTGGCTAATTAAGTCAGTTCGAAGGTCGGAGGAAGGCAACGGCATATCACCTCCAAACAGGACCCTGCCTAGTAAAGCACTGTGGTGTTCAAATCAATCTTCGGATTGTTGACTGCTTTACCTATTTTTCACATTGCAGTGCAGTGTTGTCGGCGTTGCAGCCAGTTAGTCTTTCAGTTTCTGCTTGCACAAAAAAAAAAAAAAAAAAAAAAAAAAAAAAAAAAAAAAAGTCTGTTGTTAATTGTGCCATGATCGAAGAAAGACTCGTTAATTCTAGAACGTAATGTTCCATATCTATCACTTTCGATCTGTCGGCTACAGTAGTTGACAGATGATCAGTACCTGTGATTGTGTTTACACGTGTCTCCTTTCACACAGGGATTATCTTCGCGCATAAACAATTTTTCTTAGGAAAAACACTGTTTTGTGCAGGTTGTGTGTCATCCTTTCTCATAATGATCTGGACGATCTCCCACCGAGGGAGGTGGCGCACTGGTAGCACACTGGAATCGCATTCGGGAGTAGAGTGCTTCAAATCTGTCTCTCATTTTCCAGATTCAGGTTTTCCGCGATTTCCCGAAACCAATCCAGGCAGATAACGGGATGATTTCATTGGAAGGGCACGGCCGACATCCTTTCCCATCCGTACCTAAAAAAAAAAAAAAACGACGCGTGAGCTTCTCCGTCTCTAATAACCACACTGTCGACGGGACGTTAAACCCTACTCGTCCTTCTTTCCATCATTCTGATGTGCGTCCACTCCTGGAATACTGTTGCCCCTCGTGGGACCCTCACCAGGTGGGACTTACGGAAGACATTGAGAAGGTTCAGAGAAGGGCAGCTCGTTTTGTTCTATCACGTTACGGGGGGGGGGGAGAGCGTAACGGAAATGTTGCACGAATTGGGGTGGAAATCATTAAAAGAAAGACGTTATTCATTGCGGCGTGATCTGTTTGCGAAGTTTCAATCACCGACTTTTAGTTCGGGGTGTGAAAATATTTTGCTAGCACCCACCTACTTAGGGAGACATCACCATCCCAATAAAATAAATCAGATCGTTGTGTGTGGCCAACGAAAGGAAGTGGGAGAGGGCGGAGTCGAAATACTGGAAAACAGGTGCGTATAATTTCTATACAGTTGTGTAGTTTTTTGCGTGCGTTGTCGACGTACTCGTATGTTAAGTAACTAGAAGACAGACACGGTGTACTATCAGCACACTTGTCGCGCCGTGCGCCGGCAGTAAATTGTATTGTTTATTGGCGGCTATTGGTGTAGCCCGTGGCGAGCGATCGACTTCCGGGCAGGGTAGTGACAGCAGATAGTAGGTCTGGCCGCGGCGTACGTGGGCAGCGGCGGCGGCGGCGCGTCGCCCACGTGCTGTGCGTGGTGCGTGTGCGTGTTGTCGCCGCTATATATAGCGCGCCATCGCGCGGGCCGGATGTGAACGCATCTGCCGTGCGCTCGTAACCGGGCACACGTTGAGAACGGAGCGCGGCCCTGTCAGCGCCGCGCCGCGCCGCACCGCGCCTCCCTCTTCCTCGTCTCGTCCGGGGCCCGCGGCCGCCGCTCCGTCCCGTATCTGCACCTAACGACTCAGCGGCCGCTCGACAACCTGCCTACACATACACACTATACTGCATAACGGAGGGTACTCGGCTATTCGTCACGTGTAATGCAACTCCATTCTTATATACATACTCACTTTATGAAACCTTAACTTTTCCCGGCGTAATGAATGTTCAAACAACTTACAGATATACTGTTGGGTGACGACGTCGACAACCGCCGATATTTCGGCAGGAGGACACCCTGCCATTCTTAAGGCACAAGTGTACTTCAAATGTTCAAATGTTTGTTAAGCTTATGGGACTTAACTACGGGGTCATCAGTCCCTAAACTTGCAAACTACTTATGAACTACCTTATACTAAAGACGGCACAAATATCCATGCCCGAGGGGGGATTCGAACCCCCGACCGTAGTGGCCGTGCAGACCGTGACTGGAGCGCTTCAGCCCCCTCGGCCTCCGCGGCCGGCACAAGTGTACTTAAGGGAAGCAAACCTAGGTATTAAATACGCTTGCACATTGCTTCCGTAAGTGCAGTAGCGCCTTGAGAATGGCATGGTGTCCTGCCGAAATCTCGGCGGTTGCCGACGACGTCACCCGGCAGCATTCCCGTAAGTTGTTTGAACACACTCACCTTAATTTCCCATACCTCAAGCCGCCTGCACACGGAGAATGTATCTGAACGTGAATGGTCGGCTCGCCGAGGTGCAGTAGCCGAGCGGTCAAAAGCGTCTCGCTGCGGAGCGCGCGGTTGCTCGCCGTGGAGGTTCGAGTCCTCCCTGGGGCATGGGCGTGTGTGTGTGTGTGTGTTTGTCCGTAAGTTAGTTTACCTAGGTTTAAGTAGTTTGTAAGCTACGGACTGATGACCACGCAGTTTGGTCCGATAGATTTACAGGCATTTGAACATTTGAATGGTCGGCTCGCCGAATTTCTGATAGCACAACGTCCAAACCGCACGTTGTGGAGGCTTTCCGAACGTGTAGGGCAGTATCATGTCAGAAATTCGTCTGATTAGTCATCCAGATTCTTTTGGCAAAGAAATGAAGACACCATCTTAGCTGTCAATAGAAGCACGTATTTGGTGGGTTTCGTTATGTATAACTTAAGTCTTACGAATGTATGCCATTCCACAGGAAGTCTGAGTAACTGAGTAAACTGAGCATCTCTCGGAATCCAATCGTTATAAGTACTACGGTTTGTTGTAGTATGTCTGGAAACTTC
This sequence comes from Locusta migratoria, assembly GCA_026315105.1. Taxonomy (NCBI): domain Eukaryota; kingdom Metazoa; phylum Arthropoda; class Insecta; order Orthoptera; family Acrididae; genus Locusta; species Locusta migratoria. The sequence continues at coordinate 523,969,693 of CM048746.1, forward strand.
TTATTTGTGGTTAATTTTCGTATTATAAAAAAATAACGTTTGAAGACAGACACATACCGAAACTCTATCAAAACGCATTATTATTTATGATTTATTATAATTACATGCCTCTTCTTCTTCTTCTTCTTCTTCTTCTTCTTCTTCTTCTTCTTCTTCCGTGTCCGGTTACACCAATTATATCCGCCCTTTCCAGTAATTAGTAATATAGGTTGCTTTGCCGTTTACTTTAAGAATATCGTCCATAGTACATGTTATTGACATGTTTGGACAAATCAATAGATGGTTAAAATCCTGTTCTGCCTCGCATTCACAACTGTTATCATCAGATACAATTTGCCACACCATATTGCACCATTGATGGCAGAATTCAAGACATCCCGAAATACATTAAAAAAATTATAACCATGATCCAAATCCAAATTTTCGCATTTCTAACATCAAAATAGTCTTAGTAGCACCCTTACAAGATTTTCTCTTAATTCTCCCGCTTAATGGCTGAATTTCGAAAAATATCGAAACACGTGATTTAAAAATCCAATCAAAAATCAAATCCTAAGTTTTGCATTTCTTGCTTCAAAATTACCTTAATAGCATTGTTAATTTTTTTATTAAAAAAAATCTTCTATTTCTCCCCCTTAGGGATGGAAATATTGAAAAATCGCTGATGCCTATAATGTAAGATAAACAACGTCTACAAATTTCAAGTTTCTATCGTCTGTAGATTCACTTTTCAGCGTCGTTTCCTGTCTCTTATAAAATTTCAAATTTTCTTAAATCTATCGGACCAAACTGCGTGGTCATCAGTCCGTAGCTTACAAACTACTTAAACCTAGGTAAACTAACCTACGGACAAACACACACACCCATGTCCCAGGGAGGACTCGAACCTCCACGGCGAGCAACCGCGCACTCCGAAGCGAGACGCTTTAGACCGCTCGGCTACTCCACCGCGACTCCTGTCTCTTAGAAACGGATCGAGAACGCGAGATTTCTTCTTACGCTTTGGCATCTTTCTTGGTAGTTAACTTTTCAAACTGCAATTTTGCACGTATTTTTCTTTATTCGTACGCTTGTTGCAGAAAAACTGAAGAATGTGCATCACGTTTCGCTGTATATAACCTCTTTGATATTATCACAGATTATAATGTAAAAAGTCATCGCTGGTCTTCAGTCCGAATTTTATGTAAGCTGACGACTTTCAACCACTATATCTTCCACCCTCTTATAGCTGTCGACACGAAACTGATATGGTGTACAACGGGAGACTTTATACAACACAGATCTTGGTCTCCATTGTGTAGTTTTTCTGCAGAGCAAAATATTGACACCCACACACAGAATTTTATAGAATTTGGTAACTTTCAACTCCTATATCTTTCACCCCCTTATCGTTATCAACCCTCTACCATCTTAGTGTACAATGGGAGACTGATTCCTACCACATACAAACGTTATTCGTTTGCGATATGTAGTTTTGGCTGCAGAGTGAAATATATGTACAAACTCCTCAATTTATATTAAGAAATCCCAATTTCAATACGTCTGGTTTGCTTCTAATTACTCCTGTGCGCAGCCAGTTTACTGTCTTCCAAATTGGAATTTCAAATCATGCAGATCCCTCTACACGGAGGTCCATCTCGCGAGTGTGGCACCGTTTCCTTCCACAAAGATATACGCCTTATGCTGAGCTTGGTAACGAGTTCTTCAGTTGTCAGTGAAACTCTTGTGGGACTTCAACCGGACCCCTTGTTTACGGTGCAATTGCATCGAGTGTCGATGATCGTTCTTTAGTTGTTATATTTATATCTCGGCGGCGACCTTCCTTCGAAAAGCGGGTGGTGCTACGCCTATGAGAGGATAAATTTAGGGCTGTAGGAGTTGGCTTGAGGCATCCTGCGGCGATACGTACTGTTTCATTTACAGCGATGTCAACTTGTGCCCCGAGTTCCTCGACACTGGCGCCGCATATTCCGCTGCTGAGATACTGAGCGCTAGTCCGGTAGTGCGCAAAACATGTGGCTGAGCTCCCCACGACGAACCTCTCAGTTTCCGCAGTTTGTTGTTCGTGGCACAGACCTTTTTCTTTGTGCTTGAAAGTGTTCTGTCCTATGTCACTCCCAGGTATTTCGGACTATTTGTGTCCTCCAGCTCTACCCCTTGCCACGTGACGTGGAGTGTCTGTTCAGCTTGTTTGTTCCTAAGATGTAGGTACTTGCGACTTACTGGGGTTGGTTTTAGGTTATCTTCATAGTCACTAATTCTGTTAAGGCCTCGGTGAGATTCTCCTCCACTTGTTCAAAGGTCTTATCCTGTATGGCCACGGCTGCACCATCAGCATAGATGAACATTCTGTTGGTTGATAGGAAGATCGTTTGTGTAGATGTTAAAAAGTATTGGAGTCAGAACACTTTCCTATGCAAGTCCATTTTTTTGTGTCCTCCATCGGCAGTTTTTGGTTTGCATGTTACATAGAAACGTCTGTTCAGTAACATGCATTGCACGAACATTAAGTACTTTCTGGGTAAGCAGCTTATGATTGATTTGTGTCATATGCGGTGCTGAGATCCAGGAACTCAACTCCAGTTACTTCTCCTCGCCGGCCGTGGTGGCCGAGGGTCTGAGGCGCTCCAGTCACGGTCTGCACGGCCGCTACGGTCGGGGGTTCGAATCCCCCCTCGGGCATGAATAATTGTGCCGTCCTTAGTATTAGTTAGTTCGTAAGTAGTTTGTAAGCTTAGGGACTGATGACCCCGTAGTTAAGTCCCATAAGTTCTACAAACATTTTACTTCTCCTCACTGGTAGCCGTCTTCTATATATTGTGAGAGATTAAGTATCTGGCCACAGCATGATTTGATCGAAATCCTGCTTGTTCGTTAACGCCTATTAACAAAATACCTACGATTTTAAGCGTCTTAGCTGTTAGTAGACGTTGTAATCGTACAACACGGACGTACGAAAATTTGTGCTGGGGACATGATTCGAACATGGTACCTCGTGCTTACTAGGCATTTACGCTAAGCTTCTGCTACACCGCAGACATACTGACTCAACATACCTGCAAGTACTACCCGTCTGACCCAAACTCTCATATATCCTCCTACCGTAGTAGTCTATGGCCATGTATTCCCCCCAGGAGCCCGGTCCTCCTGTGCTCTTGCACTGAAATAACCAATACCTGGACAAGGCTGATTACAATTAAGAATGGCTGCTTTTAAGACATGACCGAAAAAAACATATGTTGCAATACTTAATATCTGTAATTGATGAAACTTAACATTAAAGCAGCATGGAATATACAAGATGCGTCTGAAAACTTTAGTGAATGGTCCCATACAAATCGCACTAGCGAGGATGGGGTACCTGCGTGCACACATTGAGGGAACTGTCAACAAGCATCCCCTGTGTATGAAGCACTGCAGTGAAGGAGAGGTACAGGCTGCGACCTAGCTAACAAGGTCAGGGTGAGAACTTGCGTCATTACAACATGGAACGCAAAACGGCGCAACGCCTTAACATCAAGCTTTGTTTCAAATTAGGTAAAAGACGGCGGAGACTCATGGGATGTTAGCGCAATTGTATAGTGTTGAAGCATTGAGTGAAAAATGTGTGTTTCGGTTGTTTAAACGCTTTAGATACGGAAAGATGGGTGTCGAGGATGAGTCACTTTCGGGTCGACCGTCCACAATCACAGGCCCAGACAATGTCGAAAGAATGCGGAGGAAGCTTGTAAATGATCGGGGCTGTCTTTGAGAATGATAGCCGGGCAGTTGAAACTCAGCAACGGTTACAAAGATCCAACAAAGCTTAGAGTTATTCTACAAAGAAGCATTTGCCGACAGATTGAAACAGCTGTACGACCTACGTCAGAAGTCTACTGTAGGCAGTGAAGATTACTTTGAAGGCCAGTAAGGGTACTTTGTTTGTAACTATTGTTCCTTTTACTTCCTGAGTTCATTCACCGAATTTTGCAGACGCACCTTATATATCCGTATCCATCTTGGGGTTTGAAAGCTATTTAATTACCGTGTTTGCTTACAAATAAATTTGCTTTACAGGTTTTGTCCGCCTTATCCGTATCATTCGCCAAAGCTCATTTCGATTCCATGCCGAGGCCATTTAGTCATCGTCGCTGCAAGAGTTAGTTCTATTTTCCTCGTACTATATACGCGCACAACAGGTAAAAAGTTAATCTAGTATAACACTAGTTGGTGTATCCCGGGTCAGTCGTCCATAAGACGTTCTAGATAGCCAAGATATCAGGAGAATAGGGAGGCATGCAGCAGTGTAGCCTGATGGGCGGGGAAGAAGTTTTGCATATTGTCACGTGTGGTCGCGCATTGTCCTGTTGCAGTGTGACCGTCGTCACACCCTGAATGTCCGGAAGGACAATAGAGTCCAGTACTACAAGAGATGTGGCGCTGGCTGGTTAGTGTACCGGAAATGCGGCTAGGAAGTTTCGGGATTGGAATCCAATACCGCGCCAAATCATCATTTAGTGAGTGCAGAACCAGAATGTCAACGCAACTTCTTTTGCACGAGTACCAAAGCGCAGCTTTTATTTTAATTCAGCCATGGCAAAGACAGTTTATTCCAAAACGATTTTGCGCGTAATGGTTAGAAATTCAAGAACCTGAAACAGTGGGCAGATTTATTAATTTCATAACCGTATTCTTGACCTGTAACTAAGGAGTGACATTGCTATTCCACGTCATAGTTGTATTTAATAAGTGATTCCCACACTTTTTCGTAGTGCTACCAACCATCGTTCTGAAAAAAAAAAGAAAAAAATCGCAATCCATAATACACATATGGTATACGACCCCTTAGTGAAATAAAAACGAAGTGAAACATATTATAGAATAAAATCTGCCACTATAAACGCTTATGTATACAGACACTAAACAACAAGTAAATAAAGTAGGATCTTACAGTCAGAGAATGAATGAATCGTTGAAAAGTTACCCATCTGACACTAAATCACAACTGGAAGAGGACGCAGCGTTGTCATATCGCTATCAAGAAAGAGTGTTACGACTGCATTGTTCTCGTATCGTTCTATGTTATTAGCCACATTGGTTTCTTGTTCATAACGGTCTTTGTACATAACTTTTAGATTATAAAACTTTCGTCGTGGAATAACCATGTTTTTCAAATGTTATTTTTTACTCAGATATTTTGAAGTTGTCAGGCGACCCACTGTTTGGGAACCACTACACTGCATTAAATAATCAGGCCATGTTGTATTTTCTCGTAATTTTCCATGTCTTGTTACACTACACAAAAACCGTTATCCTAAAAATAAACAGTTCCATTTTTCTTCTATATTGGTTTTATGGTTGGGTCCTACATTTGAACATTTGAGCACATGGCCAGAATAAAAAAAATGTTGTGATGCTAGTGTCGTGATTTTTAACTGGTCTCATTTTGGTTACAAAAGCTTACAAACTACTTATGAACTAGGTAACACTAAGGACGGCACAAATATCCATGTCCGAGGGGGGATTCGAACCCCCGACCGTAGTGGCCGTGCAGACCGTGACTGGAGCGCCTCAGTCCTCTCGGCCACCGCGGCCGGTCCAGTGATCGTTTGAACTAGCGGCAGTAACATCTAAATAGCTATTGTAATCAATTTACAGGCTGTTCATAAATATCTGTAAAACGCCCCATTGATTCATCATCACTATCATCGACATTGGCGTCGTCGTCATTGCAAAATATTTCTGCAAGAATTTTCGGGCATTACGCTTCAGGGAAAAAAGAAACCCCTTCTCACGTTCCTACGGGAAGAAATGATTAAATATCCATAAGTAATTCCATTTATTTAATTACAAAGGAATAAATATGTTACAGTATTTTTGCGGAAGAAAACACTGTGTCGCGTCCAGCCACGCATTAAAACAGAAAAACGCTCTCTCTCCCGTCATGCCAGGCGCCCCAAAAGTACTATTACAGATAGGGACTGAAAGAAAATACAGGTTTTTCAGGCTATTTTAGCGGCAAAATACGCATACGCAGGGGAATGAGGTCCCACTATAAGTTCCCGTAAGTGCTAGGATAGAAACGTGACAAATAGTTTTGTAAAACTCGCGTGACGGGAGCTAGCAAGTTTTGTTACCCCCACCTAGTGACACTCGATACGAACCGCACTCCGTTGCAAGGCCACTGGTTGTGGTGGGACGTGTTTGTAAGATAGCAGCAGTTTGTAGTGTAAGTGTTGTGGCGGGCGCGGGAAAGTAGTTTCTGGCCGCGGCGGCGGAGTGGGGCAGAGAGCGCCGCGACGCAGCCGCCCACGGCGTCGCCCACGCGCTGGTCCTCACAATTACTGTCCCCACCTGGCCGCGTCTCGCTCAAGGAGCGCTCGTTTCGCGCCAAACGCCACCGGAAACAGGACGCCCCGCCAAGCCTCGCTTTACATTGTCACGCCTCGCCTAGCCTACCAATCCCAACAGCAGCTTTTTTACCATTCATCTGTACTGTGGCGCGCGCGCGCGCGCGCGCACACATGGCAGGACGCTCTTCGTACCGTTGACAGTCTGCTTGTACCTCTGGAAGCATCGTGAGATTTTTTTTTCTGTCTCGTAGCTGCTCGTTTCACAACACTGAATGTACTGAATTTCGCTCCTGACGTTAACTAGTGTGGGGTCTGTTGTGCATGTTGAGAGAGTAGGATACGTCGATATGTCCGCATTTTCGACATTTAACGTGGCGTTCGTATACATTTTTACGATTCCTGCTAATGTAAGCATTTCTAAATTTTAGAATGATGATCTTTGGATTTTTATCGTCGTGTTTGCCAACAATGTAAATTTACTTCGGTTATTGAATTACATAGTTTATTTGCTTATAACAGATCGGCTAGGCTCGGAAAACTACAATGTGACATGCGTAATCGAAAGTGCCAATTACAGTGCTCACAATCTCTGTGTCGGTACGGGTATTTGAATATGTGGATAAAGCCAATTAGATAATTTTCTTGTTTTAAGAGGCTCGATTTTCCAGAAGTATTCTGGACTTGCAAGGAAGAATATGAAAACGTTTTGTTGGATCAAAATATTGGAGTTGATAAGTGTAGTGGCTAACTGACAAAAGAAGGAAAAAAAACATTGTCACTTGTACGGAAAATCTGAATAGAGCGGAAAGAAATGGCGCAAATGCCTTGAATCATGCTGTAGTAAGCAACTATTTAGTGAACTGATTTAATCTGTACAGTTGTCTGCAGTACCACCCCGTAACGTTTTGTTGAGGTTGTCCTACTTGAGATCGGCACGATGGACAGAGGAGGGAAATACACACTTGTGGTCCTATAAGAGGGATTGCAATGGTAAAATTAAATTTCAGTTATTTCCACTGTCAAATATTGTAACAGCAGAAGAACCTTTAATAGAGGATTCGGTTTAATGAAAAATATTCAAATGGCATGCGTCCTGATGTATTATGACTTATAAATATTGTACAAAACTTTCTTAATAAAGGTCATAGTAAAGGTATAACTGGAACGACCTATTCTTGAAGTACTGTTAGTGTGTGGGGTCCCTACCAGGTCGTATTACAGAAAGACAAACATTTCAGAGGTGGGCTGCTAGATTTGTCATCGATAGGTTCTTCTTGATAACAGAAATGAGAATTTCTGTATGGAAGGAGACGTTCTTTTTCTAGGAGCTCCGATGAGAAATTTAGAGGGCCTGCATTTGAAGCTGACTGAACAACCTTTGTTGACTGAACAACCTTGCTGCCGCCAGGGCCACAGATAAATAAGGGCTCATACGCAGGCTTATAGGCAGTTGTCGTTTCCTCGCAGTGTATCAGTGCTGAGTGCTAGGATGTTAGTTAAGTCCCGCGTCGTATGATGGCTTTGGGAATACTTATGTCAGGCATGGTCAACATTTCCTCCAAGCGGGCGCGCCCGCGCTCCGCGGTCGGAGTACACTGTAGTTCACCGCCCGCCGCGACCGTGTGTCGCTGCGCACAGTGCGTGGGGCAGGGGCGCGGCAAAGGCCGCCGGCGGGGCGGTGTTTGGCCATGCCCGACTTACGGGGAAGTAGGGACGATTCAACTGCGATAAAACATTTAAGCTTTGTTTAAAATATTTTTTTCAAACACATTGAGCAAATTCTCCCATTTATATGTGAAAAGTTCTCTCTCTCATATTGACGCTCATAGTCCGCGCGGCTACAAGTAATGCACTCATTGACGTTTTCGCAAATATATAAATCAAATGTTTGTAAATCAATAGGACCAAACTGTGTGGTCATCAGTCCGTAGCTTAAAAACTACTTGCACGAAGTTAAACTAACCTAAAGGACAAAACACACACACACACACACACACACACACACACACACACACACACACACACTGCTCCAGGAAGGACTTGAATCTCCGACGGCAAGAAACCGCGCGCTCCGCAGCGAAGCGTTTTAGACCGTTCGGCTACTCCACCACGGCGCGCAAATATCGGGTGGAATGCCGCTTAGAGGCCTAACCCTTTTAAATCCAATCTTCAGTTGGTGAATTATGTTTTGTTCATGTACACAATTGATTTCACAAAAGCCAAATAAAAAGTCACAAGGCGTAAGATCGCTGTTCGGACAGCCAGTTCCTGGTGGCTACGCAGAGATTGTTGAGAAAACTTTTCTTTCAGTAGAGCAATAGTTTCATAACATGTGTGGCATCTTGTTGAAACAAAAAAATCGCAATTTTCATTAATAAGAATTAAAAAGCAATCAGAAATTACGTTACGGCAACGGTCGCCTTATATAGTGATGGCAGCTCCATTTGCAAATCAGTACGAGCCAATCACTAATCTTGCCCAGAACCCACACACCACATAGACGTCCAGAGGTATTCGCGCATTTTTGTTGGCCTCAATTCGACAGTTGTGATTATTGATGTACCCAGTGAGATGGAAGTGTCTCAAGTGAGAAAATTATACTTACTGTGAAAGCCGCGCGGAAATGGCCGCTTGGTTTTATGCGCCTTGCCATGACTTGCGCGGCCGCTCCCCGTCGAAGGTTCGAGCCTTCCCTCTGGCATGGGTGCGTATCTTGTCCTTAGCATAATTAATTTGTACTTTTAGGGACCTATGACCTCAGCAGTTTGGTCCTGTTGGTCTAGAAGTGGCTCTCATATCTTTCTGTGAAGTTCTCGTACTTCGATTGATGATCCACGGAGCAAGTCGATGACTCCAGGGTTTAACTCTTCTGTGAGATGATTCTTGTACGCTAGCATATATTTTGAAAGGATTTCATACTATTAACTTTGTTATAAATAGAACTAGTAAAAGCCCGGCAGTCAACAGAATTGAGTCCTGTTCTAGATATTAACATATCGGTGGTATGCATACAATATAGGACCATAGGACCATTGGTATCTCCATCCTGAAAATTCAACTGGATTCTTTAATAAAATTTTGATATGGTTCAGGTACCAAGCCACAACCTAAATAGGTATATATAAATATGTATTCTGTATTTTACTCTTTGTCCAGTTGTGACGTATTTCGGTCACTCATGGGAATAGCATCAGTCTACAAATATTTTTAAAAATCGATTCTAACACAAATGTCTGAAAGCGATGAATATCGATCAGCTGTTGCACAGAACATTACTCTCACAAAATTACTTAACGGAAAAACGTTTATAATAGCTATGAGCGACAAATTATGAAAGAAAAAATATTAAGGAAAATCTTGGGGGCCAGTTAGAGCAGACACAATACAAAATGCGTCATAATAGTGAAATCTATACAAATAATGAAAAAAAAATCACTGATGTAATTATGAAAAGAAGAATAGGTTTCTACGCTCACATACAAAGGATGGATCCCAACAGACTGACAAAAAGACTTCTGTTACTTCAGTAAATTAAAAATGGATAATACATGGTTCAAAGAAGTTGGAAGTGACATGGACGAGCTCCAAATCAGCCAACAAGACATTGAGAAAAGACTACCACTCAGAAAGAAATTAAAGGATGCCAAATGTTTCCAGGGAAAACCGAAGGATAAGATTGGAGCCAAGTGGAGCGAAGAAAGAAGAGAGAAACATCGGAAAATGATGAGAGAACTATGGAGGAAAAAAAGGAGAAACAGTTGAAATAATCGTAGTCCATAGTGGCTCACACGTAAAAGAAGAAGCTATCGGCGACAGACAGACACACATCTAGGCTGCTAAACTGAGCATGCGCGGTCCTATCGGCGACAAACTGACACATTTAAGCCGCTTATTCATAAGATTGTGGAGCCCGTCGGGGAACGAATTTTCTGGGGACCTACGGTCATTTGTCACGCACGACACCAGATATGTTCGAACAGAACGCGGTCGTCTAGTTTTCTTAACGTTTGAGGTAGAAATCGTGGTCTCAAACTTCCGGATCATCTTCCGAACTGATGATTTTATTGGAGCAGCGTGAGACTTTTACTGTTTTTGTAACAGCTTATTTTTGACTTGGTTACGTCGTTCAGTTGTCTTGTTCTCTACGACGAAAATACATATCAAACAACAATGATCAGCACACAAAAGCACTCGGGCTAAAAATGGCAAGGATTACAAGTAACGTACATGAAAAGAAAAAAGAAAAAGAAGAAGAAAAAACACGCATTTGTTCATCGTCATATGAAAAAATGGCTAAATGCTCATATTCGGTCGGCCGCGGTGGACGAGGGGACTGCGGCGCACCAGTCACTGTCTGCAAGGCCACTACGGTCGGGGGTTCGAATCCCCCCCCCCCCCTTGGGCATGGATATTTGTGTCGTCCTTAGTATTGGCTAGTTAATACCGACACCAAACATCAACCAACACCAGTAGGGTGTCCAGTGGTTTGCTAAAAAGAAATAAATATGTTAAATCATCAATTACCCCGTAATAAAAATTTTTGTATATTATTACAACTCATTTTGTCATAGGTAATGAGTTATCTTGTATAATATAAATAAAGAATTAAAAAAAATTATTTATATCATACAAGATAACCCGTTACCTATGACAAAATGGGTTGTGATATTATACAAAAGTTTTTATTACAGGCTAATTGGTGATTTAACATATTTTTCTTCTTAGCAAATCACTGGACATCCTACTGGTGTTGGTTGATGTTTGGTGTCGGTTGGTGTGTTGGTGTGGTGTGCTGTTTCCTAATATGCTACTGCTGTTGTGTTACAGGTGTGCTAGCGAGATAAACCCACTTGAAGTGGCCAGCTCACCGAGCGAAACCCAGTGAGCATGCCCCCTGGTACTGGGCCAATTAGTTTTTTGTCACCACAGCCCCTCCGCAAAAGTTATCCCCGTTTGTGTTGTAAGCTACGAAATTTATAAAAAAAAAAAAAAAAAACCTACATCTAACTTCTAAGTGTTATAATCGGTGTTTGTAGGTTTAGGAACTGATGACCCCATAGTTAAGTCCCATAAGCTCTACAAACATTTGGTTTGAACTCATATTCGTCTATACTTCGCGGACCCCCGGTAGATGCGTTGTCACCCCGGAAGTGTTTTGTATCTGTTGTTGTCGGCGATTGTTGTAATGACCAGGTAGGCAATATTTGGTTGCCTTGTTAGCAAATAATTACGATTGGGAAAGCTGCGATTTGTTTCTTTATAGTGGTTCTCAGAAGGCTATCTTGAAAAGTTTGGTTACGACACCCGACCGGGGAGAGCGTTTGGTGGCCGGTGGTGCGGAGGCGTAAGCACATGTGCGCGGTGAAGGACGCGGGCGCAGCGGCAGGCGGAGAGAGGTGTGTCGCCAGTGGGCGTCCGCGGGGAAAGCGGCCGGCGTAGCCGTGATGGCTGATAAGCGCGGGGTGCGCGGCCCACGCGCCGGAAGTCCGCGCCCACGTCTGCCGGAACACGCGCCGCAAACGACACGTCCAGCCGAAGACATTCCAACCGACCAACTCTAAAAAATTACCGACGAAATTCACTTCAAAGTTTCTCCTGGACGGGTGCGGTTCCTCTAGGGGGATGCTTGTCCACTGTTGGTCGAGCTGATCTCTACGAGTGTACGAGAGTAACTCGGGCGTCCGATCATTCATTGTCGTGAGTGCATTCGTGCTCTTCCGATAATCCATTTGTAGTCTGGGGCAACGTCCCAGAGATAAATTAAATTTGTCCCAATGCCCCGGTTCCGACCAAGGTTTTCGAGAGGTCTTCCTTGGTTGTAAGGCGTATGCCGGAACTGGTAAGCCCCTCCCACTTATTCCCAATTGGGATACCCACTTTGCTCCACTATCAGCTTGTCTGATAATGGGCTGAATAGAACCGTGACTCTTTATGGGCCGGATCTCAAAACAGAATAAGTTGTTGTTGTTGTTGTTGTTTTCGACTGACTGACTGACTGACTAACTGACTCATCATCGCCCAGCCCAAACCACTGAAGATAGAAACTTGAAATTTGTGGAGGGTGTTGATCTTACTCTGTATGCGTCATTTAAGAAGCGATTTTTCGATATTCCGCCCGTAAGGGGCTGAAATAGGGGATGAAACTTTTTTTTGAAAATACTTAGTTATTTAGGCAATTTCGAAGCTAGAACTACAAAATTTTTGGATTTTAATTCAGGGTTCGAATTTAAAAGACACGTGTTTCGGCATTTTTTGAAATAGGACAAATAAGGGGGTAAATTAGGTGACGCAAAAAATTGATTTTCAAAAACATGTTGCTGTTAACTCAAATTTCAAGCTATAACTACGAAAATTCGGATATGGAATCTTGGTCAGGATTAAAAATCCAGGATTTTTAGTATTTTTGGAAATTCAACAAGGAAGAGGGTTAAATAGAGGATCAAAAATTCTTTTTGAAAACTCGTTGCTATTGATACAATTTTGAAGCTAGAGCTGCAAAAATTGATATTTGTATAGTTGGTTAGACGTTAAAAAATAGGTTTCGGTATTTTTGGAAATTCAACCATCAACGGGGTTAAATTGGAGAGGGGGTGTTTTTCGAAAATATGTTGCTATTTAGGCAATTTTGAAGTTAGAACTACAAATTTTCGTATTTGGATTCGGGGTTCAAATTTAAAAGACACGTGTTTCGGTATTTTTGTAAATTCGACCAATGAGGGGGTGAAATACGAGCTGCAAAAATTGATTTTCTAAAATATGGGGCTGTTAACTCAAATTTCAAGCTGTAACTACGAATCTTAGGATATGGGCTCTTGATCAGGATTAAAAAGAAACAATTGGTGCAGACCAACCAGCCTACGCATGCGAAGCAGCAGGGGTTCAGCTAGTTACATATAATATCGTGAACGCTTGGCTCGTCGGTAGCGTTGTGAATTAGTAACCGACAAAACGTAGGTGCGATGATTCCAACCTCACTGTTCTTCTTCTTGCTATTTTTCGTTGTTTCGGTGCCCACACCATTTGAATGTAAAATTTATCAAATACTTGGTTATCACCACATATTTAATCGTAATCTCTATCAATATAAAAGTCAAAGGATAGTCACTCACAGACTAAACACGAAGTCTCAAAAACTACTTCACGTATAAAGCTGAAATTTGTTACTACTGTAGTGGTAGAAGACGTCAGCTGAGAAAGGATTTTGCGGTAGGGCCGATAGTTCAGGAGATGTTACGTCATAAACAATGAAAACTTCCCCGTCTCTAGGCACGTGATAGTTGAAATTTTATCAGTCCACTATTCGAGGAGAGCGCTTGCCACAAACTTTAAACATAATTTCAAACCTTTAGGAAAAATTTTCTCGCTGACTACCCCAGCAAAATGATGAAAGGAAAAAAGTTTGTCGCTTACTAATTTTTCGGCGTTTATGCAGTAAAATTACGGCATTTGTCATGGCGTTAAAACTTCTTACTTGTCCATTATTAATTGTATTCACGAGTAATGTTACAGACAGTATACACACATACCACTGAACGTACGTTCGAAATTTTATCATAGTACGACACACTTTTCATGAGATATGGAGTCATAAACAATTAGGTTCATGAAAAACCGCCTCATCATGCATGACGTTTTGATTTATTGCGTCTTTGCTACTAACTGTATTCGCGACGTTATTTTATAGAGATCTTTATAATACATAAAAATGATTCACTATTTACCTTTGTCACTCCATAACTTCGGAACGGATAACGGATTTGGCTGATCGTTTTTTTTTTTTTTTTTTTTTTTTTTTTTTGTTGTTGTTGTGTTCGCAATTCTCACGATAAGGTTTTTATGCATTAAATGTTTTGGTAAATCCACTGGAAAATTGGAAAATTTGATAAAAACTGAAAGTGCGTTTTTCAATGAGTCCGTGTGTTTCTATTGAATACAGACCTACAGTTTTGTTGCTATTTTGATGACATTTTGTGCACTTGATGATAAAAACAACAGAAATATCACTGTGTACATACAATTTCGTATGGTGCTTGGTGTAGGGTACTTTGCTTACAAAATTAAACAAAACAGTAGTTTTGCTCCGATCTTGATGAATTTTTGTTTTTGGCTGCTTGACGTATGAATCAAGAGGAAGGTTACTGTCAATATAATTTTTTTTTATGGTGGTTGGGGAATTGGTACCTTCCAAAAACTTTGTTCCTATTCCACTGATCACCACGAAAGTTGATATATATGAGTTTTCTTAGATTGGGAACGGGTGGGTAGCGGGTGTGAACAAAATATTAAAATTGTAAACGTCTTGGCCCAAATTGTTCAAGCCATCTTTCGTTAGACAAACTATTTAAACTAACTTAACATTAAGGACAATTCACACACACACACACACACACACACACACACACACACACACACACACACAACCTATGCCCGGGGTACGACTCGAACCTCCGGCGGGAACGGCCGCCCAATCCATAGCATGATGCCTTGGCCGCCCGACGGGAGGAGGCGGGAGAAGAGGAAGTGGAATAAATGGACTGAGAGGGGGGAGGTGGAAATGGAGAGAGAGAGAGAGAGAGAGAGAGAGAGAGAGAGAGAGAGAGAGAGAGAGAGAGAGAGAGAGAGAGAGAGAGAGAGAGAGAGAGATGGCATGGCAAGAGATGAGGAGAGAGAAGATGAACTGCAAGAGCATATAATAAATAAATACCCGGGCAAAGCCAGGTTTTCAGCTAGTTTTCACATATTTGCTTATTATTAAATAAATCACTTGCGTGTGTCTTCACTGGGGACTCGAAGACTGCTGCACCAATTATCTTCAGATTAGCCTAGCGGGTCATTGAGTCTAACGCGAAATATGGAAAATAATTACTCTTTGGCTTCTCAAGTGAACCACATTTCAAAAAATAAAAAATGCCTAGCGACTTATTTTGTCTCGATATGTATTTAAGACACTAAACTGAAATAGAGGCATTGAATTAAAATTTATGCCGCGGTCGGGATTGGAACTCGGTACCTCCTGCTTACTAGAATTTCAGAAAATACTACTTCCATTTGTTGCTGTGTTCTACGCAGTATGGTGCAACACAATAAATAGCATGCTTCTACAACTGAAACGTACACGCAGCACTGGATGCCTCTCGAACAGAGTGCTCTGCTATTTATACATAGACAAAATGTACCAGAAATTAGAATAGTTAACATAAGAAACATGTAGAAATTAAAAGTGAACATAAGAAACATGTGGAACATTCTGGAAATGATAATTACAAAGAAATAAATTTTTGCCGGTGGACGGGATTGAACTGGCGACCTTCAGCACCGCAATCGGTGACGCTATCCCACGCGCCACGCCGGCAATCGGTTAACTTGGGGTCTTGCGGCAGGATTGCGTACCGTCGTCTGCTGTAGAACCAAAATGACGGCTCAGTGAGAAACTTTGGTGTCCAGACCTGTCTTCTATAGACCTTGGCACTTAGAACGGCAGTAGCGCATCTAACGGGGAAAGAGCCTCCGTAGCGGTACTATCAATGAACAGTCGTAACTTAACTGCTTAAAAGTGGTTCAAAGAACCAGATTGACCGTAAAAAGATTGAGACCAAATTTGAGGCAACAATCTCTGGTGGCAGTTTAAGGGCGAAGACGTACTGATTCCACGCATACCGATGATTTACAGCGAATGGAATTCAGGAGGCTCCAGTTCCCTTTGCGTCTTGCCTTTGCCATTACCATCAACAGTGGACAAGGCTATTGCTAGCTCAAAATGGAACGTTTATGCTTTTCACACAGCCAGTTACATGTGGCTTTTTTCCCAATGGGCACACAAAATAATTTTAACTTTTCACTCCAAATAGAAAACACAAATCATCGTCTTTCTGATGACCTTCAGATTAAGTAATAAAAAAATTTCCCATTTGTCTTGAATACAACCTTTTGTTTTTTTTTCTTTCTGCATAGTAAGGAACTGTACCTATGGCTATATCTGCTAAAACTCCCACGCGATCTTCTCCGTGCATCCTCAGTCCTCTGGCTGCAGTAATTACTGCTACCCGTGCCAAGCCGAGGCGGGTTCTACTGTAGTATTTCATAAAAGGCTGTTTACAAAACTGCTTTTACTGAAAGTGAAACAAACGTCAGAAACTACATTTGTGGAGGAATACTGGAAATTTCTTTAGAAAGTTAAGAAGCAAAGGCAACCGTCGACAATTAACAGTGAAGTGCACACTGCTAAAAATTTGTAATATGTGTTGTTATTAATTGAAACCAACCGTTATTAACAACTTTTATTAGAATATTGAAAATTAAGAATAAACTTGCGGTTAGGCGTAGACAGCAATCATTCCATTCTTCAGTGAGGATGCATACTAGGCCCGACTCTCACAGGAATCGGCTACACGTTAGTAGTGTCAGAATAAGTCGATGGGAGGCTTGCAAGGGCATCCGCGCGGTCGTGGTGGTGTCTTATATTTCCAATGGCCTAGTTATCACCGGTCTGCCTAGTAAGCACGAACTCCCGGCCGGGCACAAATTTTGAACTTTCCCCCCTTTGATTTATTTCGATGCTGGTGTCGGTTCTTTCCGACGTGTCCGAAAAATCAGTCACCACACGTATACATATGTAATTGTTTTACTGTTTCCTGATAATTCTTACACCTCCAGAATGACATTCGTGTTAAATTTATCAGTGCGATAACTTAATAGCCACTATATTCACTGATCGTAAAGAGCTTCCTTTGATACATGTCAGCAGCTAGGATCTAGAAATTTGATTTGGCGTACCAAAAGCATTAATCACTTCTATCTCTTCCCTTTATTTCTCTGGTTTCCCGTCTCATTACCGTTGACGATGCTTTGAAATAAAGCGAAACACGGTAGCCTTTATAGTCATGTATTACCCGAGTTCTGATATTGTATGCGATTAAATGTGTGCTGAACAACTCTGCCAAATTTTCTCATGTATATTGTGGACTAAACTTCTACGAAGAAAATGTGTGTAAACAGTCGTGTTTCAGACTGTTTGTTGCTTAGTTTCTCCATTTCTCGTTTTCAAACTGCTGCGAACGTCCGCTTCCCGGAGGATGTTATTCTTAAAACAGGAAGCTGCGTTCCACTTTTCTTTCTTCTTCCTTTTTCTTTCTCTCTCTCTCTCTCTCTCTCTCTCTCTCTCTCTCTCTCTCTCTTTTTTTTTTTTTTTTGCGACGACACTGAGGAATTTTACAGAATTGTATGTTTTCCCAGTTTCAGTGTGCCTGTTAGCAAATCTGTTTTATAGATTGCAGCTACGTTAGTGATTTTAGTGTCTGCATTTATTTGTGAACAGATCATTTATTGGGCGATCATCCACAATAACTGTCCCGTGTGCTATTCTTTTATGAGATTTTCTGACAGCGGGTGACATGAGTGGTTTTGCTGTTGTCCGTCCTTTTTATTATGCGACTATTTATCTTGAAGGTCTCCTGTACAAAATTACTGACTGTGGAAATCTACATTCCTCGAATTATTGTTCAAATGACGGAACCTTGTAATAGAGACGTTTGCAGACTCGTTAGCTGTAGCTTAAAACCTGTGCGGAATACGTTTTTGAGAGGTGGTTTCAGCAGTCGAACTACACCTTACATACTGCGTGTCGCCTGTAATGTCCACGTTATCGTCGACGATCGTCAAACCCTACTTCTATCTCTGTTCCTTCTGCGTGGTGGTTGTGCACAAAGGAGACCCTCACCACCACTGTTGTCACCCCTAATCTGCATCATCGGACTAATTTATTTTCTGCGCTCTCGTCATGATATATGATCATGTAGAGCTATGTTACAGACTGATTTAATAACTCTGTACTACTTAAAAAGTTCTCGAAATTTTGTGCGCAGCTGGCTAAGAGTACGAAGGTATAGTGGGTACGAGCTGAGTTAGTTGTTGGTGAGCATACTTCAGTTGACGCGTTGACGCAAGTTCGCAGTTTTATGCTCAACTGAGTAAAAGGATTTTGAGTCTGCTCGAAGTTTTATTTTGAAATTGATAAAACAGCTGGAGAAATCATTAAACTTTTTGGTCGGACACAAGTTTAATACTGGTACGAGTGTTGCGACACAGGCGAACGACAATTGCTGACGGTAACTTCTTTGGTCGCATGTCAAATGGCATATCGTAAGAAAATGTTCTGAAAAACATCCTAAAAATACCAGCCAAGACGTCTGCAACGCCAGGGGTTTTAGTTACGGTACAAGTGAACGACTTGAGTAACAAGAATTGAACATGAACAGGACTGCGGCAGAATTGATTCCACGCCTACTCGAAGACGCTCAATCAGTAACAGTGTTTGAAGACCTTACATTGAGAACGGACAAATTATTTTCCATTCTCTCGTAAAGATATACAACATATAATAGAACTAATTAGTAATTTCATCGATATTTATTCGAAATAGCGAATATTTTAACTACTACAGTATATGAGGTTCAGATGATTTACCAATCTGTGGCAGATGGATTCCCCGCTTTTTGCGAATGGTTGTGACGATTTTTCGTGGCCGATATGATGCCACCTATATTTATTTGCTATTGCGAATAAATGTCGGTGAAATTATATCTGCCACTTTATAAATTGTCACCATATATGAATAACTAATTAGTAATCTGTGTACTGACTTTGACTGTGTGCTGAATGCCGCGGCGGAGTGGCCCAGCGGATTGAGGCGCTAAGCTCCGATGCGCGATGGCGTTCGAATCCTTCCTCGGGCATGATGTTTGTGTTGTCCTTAGTATAAGTTACTTTGTAAGTTTAGGGACTGATGAGGTCCCTTAAGCTTAACAAACGTTTGAACATTTTTTGTGTGTGCTGAATATTTTTATAGAACAACTGGTAAGTGCAAGTAAAAGTTGAGAAGAAGAATAAGTTAGTGAAGTAAGCTCATAAAGATCGTCGTTCCGGTGATGAATAGCTGAATAATCAGAGATTTCCTCAGGAATCGGTTATATCTACATATTTACATCTACACTCTCATATGCCATCTTAGATCAGTTTTTCGTTCCATAGATCCATTTGAGGAGATCCTCGTGGATGTGGAACATGTCAGTATATAATTGTTTTTACACGCTGATGTAGTAATACTAATAGTATGCATACATGTCCTCTTAAACTGATCTTTAGATTTTTTTTTTATGCTAGCTGATAAATTATTGAAAATTTGTTCCTGAATAATAGGCCCCTTTGAGAACCAAAGTAAGTGCTTTTAAGTCCTTGTGTAGATTGGTTTTGTTCGTAGTATTGTATGTATGAACTGAGCTGTTTGTTGCAAAAGGCAAATGACAAATTTCATTAAGGAGTAAATATACTGAGAGGCAGTTGTAATGCCAGGTATTTAATACTGTCAACCTCATCTGTCTGCTCTTCTTCATGCATACACTGGACGGTAAACAGTTACATTTTTGAACCAAATGTAGTGTGTCTTTCCAAAATTTGCCAGTGAGTTGGATTTAAACCATTACTGTTACTGTGGTGGAATCCATGTTCTGACACAAGAATAGTACTACCTCAACGAAAAGCAGAACGAGAGTAAAATAGAGTTTATTGAAAGAATATGGAAATAACGTGGTACGGCGTGGTGCAATGCTGCCCATTTGCTTCTTAAACTGTTACTGATAAACACTACGTATCAATAATTTTAAATATAAGTATTATAATATTATTATAGTACTGAAATTTGCGGCTTTTTATCTGTAAGGGATATTGAAATTGTAATTAAGGCGTTTGATTCTCGCAATTCTCCACAATCCATGCATATAATTATATTTGCTGTATGATCATTCCCTGATTTTATATGGATTTTTAGAGTAATGTGTGTGGCTATATTGTATTTCATTTTCAATCTGGTAGAGCCGCCCTCGCTCAGGCAATAGCGCTGTTTCCTGTTTCCGAGCAGATTAGGAAAATCCTAACTACCTGTATTCCATTCACTAGGTCCAAACTGTTAGCCGGCTAGGGGGTGTCCTGACAAATGCAGCCAGTGACATTTGCACCCAGTGACATTAGCACCCAGTTCTGGTCGAGGGGCGGTCCGCTAATCTCCCTCTCCAATCTCTGCTCGGCAGGTAGAAGAGCCGAGGGCTGTGAGGTCGCACTGACGCAGGCCGTACTTTACGGCAATGCATGGCCGCAATAGCATTGCTGCAATTTATAATGGAAGCGAGACAAGAAGAACCGAGACCTGGAAAAAGGAACCAAGTGCATACAGTAAGCGTCGACAGTCATGAACGAAGTGCTCAGATTAAAAAGGGGGTAAGAAAAGTTTGTGTACTGTCGCCGTCACTATTCAAATTCCGCAATGAAGACGTAATGTCGGAAATAAAGAAGAGGTTCAAGGCTGTGATAAAAGTTCTGGGTAAAAGGATATCAATGATAAGATTTGCTGATTACATTGCTATCGTCTATGGAAGTGAAGGAAAATTACAGCATATGTTGAATAGAATGAAAAGACTAATGAGCACAGACCATGGATTGAAGGTAAAGCAAAGAAAGACGAAAGTCACGAGAATTAACAGAAATAAAAGTAGCGATAAAATAACATCCGAATTGGTGATCACAATGTACACGAAGACAAGGAGTTCTGCTACCTTTGCAGTAAACCAACCCATGACGGAAGAAGCAAGGGGGACATAAAAAGTAGACTAGCACATGCAAAGAGGGTATTCATGGGAAAGAGAAATCTACTGCTGTCAAACATAACCCTGGACTTCAGACAAATTTCTCAGAACATACGTTTACAGCGCAACCTTGTATGTTTGCGAAACTTGGACTGCTGGGAAATGAGAAGAGAATTGAAGCATTTGAAATGTAGTTTATAGAGTAGTACGAAATATCACCTAAAAATTATTTTTGTAGGTACTGCTTGTAAGTAAATCCATACATAAATGTCTGGGTAATTATGAATTTTGGACATTTGCCCAGCCATTTATTCTAGGCATTTGCCCCAACTTATAAATGTCGAGTCATTTTACATCACTAGGCGAAACACAGATTGGAATACATCCAGCAACTAATTGAGGATGTGGGTTGCAATGCTACTCTGAATTGAAAAGGTTGGCAAATGAGAGGAGTTGGTGGCAGGTCGCATCAAACCAGTCGGAAGACTAAAGGCTAGGGATGCAAACGAGACATCAATGTTTTGCTCAAAAACATCGATGTTATGAACAGCGATATATCGGCGATAGATGTCGAAAACTATCGACACCGTTAAACCCTGGTGTGGCACACTAGTGAAGGTACCGAACTTTTATTCAGGATCCTGTTCATCCATCCGGTTTTGTGTTTCACGTGGCTTCTTTAAATCCACGCGAATGTCAGGAATCTCCTTGGCGGTAGGTAACTAGTGGGATTAGATTAAATATAATTTTGCCTCGTGGAGATCCTCAAGAATGTGACATGTAAGAGATTCTCTAGGGGTTAACACAGTAAACAATCGGCGAGGAAAATAGCCACAGTCGCTTTCTTTTTGCGACAGGTTGGCGTGCACTCGTGGAGTTAAATCAAGTAGGTAGTTGCTGTGGCTCAGTGTTTTCACGACTTGGAGTTATGAGACGAATTTGCATGTCTTATTTATTTATTTATTAGCTGAACCCCCGCCGCTTCGCATGCGTAGGCTGGTTAGTGTGCACCAGTTGTTTCTTTTTAATCCTGATGAAGAATCCATATCTTAAGTTTCGTAATTATAGCTTGAAATTTGAGTTAATAGCACCATATTTTTGAAAATAAATTTTTGCATCTCGTATTTCACCCCCTTATTGGTCGAATTTCCAAAAATACCGAAAGACGTGTCTTTTAAATTTGAACCCCGAATCCAAATCCGAAAATTTGTAGTTCAAGCTTCAAAATTGCCTAAATAGCTACGTATTGTCAAAAAACGTTCCATCCCCTATTTCACCCCCTTACGGACGGAATATCGAAAAATCGCTTCTTAAATGACGCTTACATAGTAAGATCAACAACCTCCACAAATTTCAAGTTTCTATCTTCAGTGGTTTTGGCTGGGCGATGATGAGTCAGTCAGTCAGTCAATCGGGACACTTCCTTTTATATATAGAGATTTAAAAAAATGTTTGTATAGCTTATGGGACTTAACTACGGGGTCATCAGTCCCTAAAGTTACAAACTACTTATGAACTGCCGGTCGCGGTGGCCGAGGAGACTGAGGCGCTCCAGTCACGGTCTGCACGGCCACTACGGTCGGGGGTTCGAATCCCCCCTCGGGCATGGATATTTGTGCCGTCCTAGTTCGTAAGTAGTTCATAAGTAGTTTGTGAGTTTAGGGACTGATGACCCCCGTAGTTAAGTCCCATAAGTTCTACAAACAAATGAACAAAATGAAATGAACTTACGAACTAGTACGACACAAATATCCATGCCCGAGGGGGGATTCGAACCCCCGACCGTAGTGGCTGTGCAGACCGTGACTGGAGCGCCTCAGTCCACTCGGCCACCGCGGCCGGCATATAGAGATTTATTATGTGGCCATAGTCTTTCGGCTATCGCGCGAGGCTGGGAAAAATTTATGCTGTTTTAGATAAAGTATTCTCATTTGAACTATAAATAAAATGTCTAGTTTACACAGTTGTTAAATTTTCTGTTTGGCGTCTTCAACTATTTTCCATACGATGAAAAATTCCTCTATTCCGCGCGGCTACATTTCAAGGTCGGACACTGAATTTGAGAAGCGGTGTTGTTTCCCACCCTGTAGTTGGCTGTCCCTGTGAATGGGTGGGATTGATTGCACGCACCCTATGTTGGCGGGTGACGTGCCGGTGGTGCGGGGTTATCGGGCGCGGTGGCAGTTTTTCTCGGGCGGTCGGACCACACATGCGGCTGCCAGCGATAAGTGCCGCCTCTCCGCGCCGGGCCAGCGCGGAGGTGTCGCTTCCCGACAAGCCGCCCACCAAATTGCCGCTTCCGCTCCGCTCGGCCCTTTTTGTGGATCTGACCCTTCCCCGTTCTACTTCTGCCCATCAGCCTCGCTGCCGCCAGCCCGTCCTGTCTCTTGTAGCAGGTAACGCTCGGTCCTCACTTGGCCGCCGAACCTCCATCCGAGCAGCCTCCCCTAAATATGACGCAAATCTCGGACGCCATTGCTTTACATTGTCCAGTGCCAGCTGCCACCAGTGCCACATCGTTACAGCGCTAAGTATCTGAATTTAATTTGTGTCAAATTTAATTTGCCAGTCTAGTTCATTTTCGGTAGTACTGTTTTAAGAGGTTTACTCCTGCGTACTTGCAGATTTCGTTTGTACTACTGTTTTAATAGTTTATTCTATCGTATTTGATAAATACCGTTGTGTTTAGTCTTCGTCTTTGACCGGTGTATTTCAAAACAAGTCAGAGACCGTTACTAAAGTTCGTTATCAGTCAGTCCAGTGCCAGCTGTCACCAGTGTCGCGGCGTTAACAGCGCTAAGCTGCCGGACTCAGTTTTGTTGATTCGATAGTGTAGTTACCACTGACCACAGTTAAGTCAGCAGCCAGCCGCCTTCATTATAGTACTAGGCTTCTTTAAAGTTGTTAATTGCTGTTAATTGTATCGATAGGATGGATAGGATGTGTGCCTGCTGTGTGCGGACGCAGGAGGAGTTGGCCGCGGTTCGCGAACAGCTGAGCGTGCTGTTGGCTACGGTCAGCCGTCTTCAGGCTGCTGTCTCGGGGTGCAGCGATGGTGGGAAGTCTGGTGCGTCGAGTGGGACACCTCAGGTGTCTCACGCTTCGCTCTCTGTCCCTGAAACCGAGGCACCTTCAGGTGTACCGGACATCGTCGAGCCGCCTTCTCCGCAAGGGGAGTGGCGGGTTGTACGGCGTTCGCGTCGCTCGAGGCGGAAGGCCAATGTGGAGGCTGGACGTCCGTCCGCGCCCGTTCGTCCTGTGAGTGAAAGTGTGGCCACTCCTTCAGCAGGGTCCGAGCAGGTGCACGGGGGGAGGGGATTATTAGTTATTGGGAGCTCCAATGTCAGGCGCGTGATGGAGCCCCTTAGGCAGATAGCGTCCAGATCTGGAAGGAATTCCAACGTGCACTCGGTGTGTTTGCCGGGGGGCCTCATCCGAGATGTGGAGGCGGCCTTGCCGGCAGCTATCGAGGGTGCGGGGTGCAGTCGACTGCAAGTCGTAGCTCACGTCGGCACCAATGACGCTTGTCGCTTGGGTTCTGAGGACATCCTCGGGTCCTACGAGCGGCTGGCGGAATTGGTGAAGGCTGCTGCCTTCGCACGCGGGGTGCAAGCAGAGCTGTCGATTTGCAGCATTGTTCCCAGGGT
Source organism: Locusta migratoria (assembly GCA_026315105.1). Taxonomy (NCBI): domain Eukaryota; kingdom Metazoa; phylum Arthropoda; class Insecta; order Orthoptera; family Acrididae; genus Locusta; species Locusta migratoria. The sequence continues at coordinate 523,994,305 of CM048746.1, forward strand.
TGATCGGGGTCCTTTGGTTTGGAGCCGAGTGGAGGGTCTGAACCAGAGGCTTCGCCGACTCTGTGACAGTCATGGCTGCAGATTTCTGGATCTGCGTTATCGGGTGGGGAATTGTAGGGTGCCCCTAGATAGATCAGGGGTGCACTACACTAAGGAAGCGGCTACTCGGGTAGCAGAGTACTTGTGGAGTGCACATGGGGGTTTTTTAGGCTAGGCGCTAACTCTGATGAGCACTCGCCTGTCAGCATTCAAACAGCGAATTCAGGCCACGTTCGGAACAAAAATTCGAACATAAAAATATTAGCCGCGAACTTACAGAGTATTAGAAACAAAGTTCTCGAATTTGCAGCGCTGCACGGAAGTTATTGCGCTCAGATAGTTTTAGGCACCGAAAGCTGGCTAAATGATGATGTGGCAAGTTCAGAAATATTTAGCGAAGCGTGGAATGTATATCGGAAAGATAGATCTGATACAACTGGAGGAGGAGTGTTCATCGCCGTGGACAAAGATATTGTTTCTACTGAGATCGAGGTTGAAAGTAACTGTGAAGTTATCTGGGCACGCATAACAGGTCTAAAAGAAGTAAAGTTAATAGTTGGGTGTTTTTAGCGGCCCCCCAGTGCTGCTGTAGAAGTTTTAGAATCATTCAAGGAAAGTCTACACCAGGTAGTGCATAGGTATCCGGGCCATGCAATATTAGTCGGAGGTGACTTCAACCTTAAGAGTATAGATTGGGACCTCGCTAGTTACATTTCAGGCGGTTCAGACAAGCAGTCTTGCGAGCTACTTTTGGACACATTATCCGAAAACTGTCTTGAGCAGTTAAACCGGCAACCCACGCGCAATGGAAATATTCTAGACCTTATAGCCACAAACAGGCCTGACCTCATTAACGATGTCTGTGTAGAGACAGGAATTAGTAATCATGATATCGTCATAGCGTCGATGGTGACCAAAGTTCATAAACCAGTCAAGAAGGCTAGGAGCGTGTTTTTGTTGGGAAAAGCCGACAAGCTAATGTTACGATCGCACTTAGAAAATGAATGGGCATCGTTTAATTCTGGGACTATGGATGTAGAGGAATTGTGGACTAAATTTAAATGCATTATTAATGAAGGGTTAGAGAAATATGTGCCAGTAAAGACGATTAAGGATGGAAAAGATCCACCGTGGTATAATAATAATGTTAGAAAGCTGCTGAGAAAGCAAAGGCTGTTGCACTCTCGATTCAAAAAAGAACACGCAAATGATGACAGGCAAAAGTTAGTAGAGATTCGTGCGTCTATAAAAAGATCGATGCGTGAAGCATACAATAATTATCACAGCCATACCTTAGCAAAAGATCTTTCCGAGAACCCGAAAAAATTCTGGTCCTATGTAAAATCGATAAGCGGGTCAAAGCCCACTGTCCAGTCACTAGTTGATCATTCCGGGGCAGTAATAGAAGAAAGCAAACGGAAAGCTGAAGTTCTAAATTTAACCTTTAAGAAATCTTTCACGCAGGAGGACCGCACAAATATACCATCATTTGATCAACGTACTAATTCCGAAATGGGGGACATAGCAATAGGTATTTCTGGTGTAGAGAAGCAGCTGAGAGAGCTAAATACGAAAAAGTCTGCTGGTCCGGATGGAATACCAGTTCGGTTTTACAAAGACTATTCTGCGGCATTGGCCCCCTACTTAGCTTGCATTTATAGCGAATCTTTAATTCAGCGCAAAGTTCCTAGTGATTGGAAAAAAGCGCAGGTGACTCCAGTGTATAAGAAAGGAAAGAGAACTGACCCATACAATTACAGGCCAATATCGTTGACATCGGTTTCATGTAGAATTTTGGAGCATATTCTCAGTTCGAATATAGTAAATTTCCTTGAAACGGAAAAGCTTCTTTCCATGAATCAGCACGGGTTTAGGAAACATCGTTCATGCGAAACTCAGCTTGCCCTTTTCTCACATGACATCTTGCGAGCCATGGACGAAGGGCAACAGGCGGATTGTGTTTTTCTCGACTTCAAAAAGGCGTTCGACACGGTGCCACACTGCAGACTGCTAACGAAGATACGAGCTTATGGAATAGGTGACTGGCTGGAAGACTTCCTAAGTAATAGAATGCAGTACGTTGTTCTCGACGGCGAGTGCTCATCAGAGACGAGTGTATCGTCAGGCGTGCCCCAGGGGAGTGTGATAGGACCGCTATTATTTTCTATCTATATAAATGATCTGATGGACAGAGTAAGTTGTAATTTGCGGCTGTTTGCTGATGATGCTGTGGTGTATGGGAGGGTGTCGTCTGTAACTGACTGTAATAGCATACAGGTTGACTTAGACAAAATTTCTAGTTGGTGCGAAGAATGGCAGCTAGCTCTCAATGTAGAAAAATGTAAGGTGATGCGCATGAGTAGAAAAAACAATCCTATAATGTTCGAATACAGCATTAGTAGTGAGCTTCTTGATGCTGTCGCGTCGTTCAAATATCTAGGCGTAACATTGCAGAGCGATATGAAATGGAACGAGCATGTAAGGACAGTTGTAAGGCGGACAGCCGACTTCAGTTTATTGGGAGAATTTTGGGAAGATGTACTTCACCTGTAAAGGAGACCGCATATAAAACGCTTGTACGACCACGTCTTGAGTATTGCCAAAGTATTTGGGACCCGCAGCAGATCGGTTTGAAGGAAGACATAGAGGCGGTTCAGAGGCGAGCAGCTAGATTTGTTACCGGTAGGATCGACCAATGCGCGAGTGTCACGGAAATGCTCCGGAAACTCATTTGGGGATCACTGGAAGAAAGACGACGTTCTTTTCGTGAATTTCTGTTAAGTAAATTTAGAGGGCCGGAATTTGAAGCTGAGTGTAGTACGATCTTGCTGCCGCCTACTTACATTTCGCGTAAAGATCACAAAGACAAGATAAGAGAAATTAGGGCTCGTACGGAGGCATATAGGCATTCTTTTTTTCCTCGTTCAATTTGGGAGTGGAATAGGAAAGGAAATGCCTAGTAGTGGTACGGTGTACCCTCCGCCACGCACCTTACGGTGAATTGCGGAGTATGTATGTAGATGTAGATGTAGATGTAGATGTACATGATCTATTGCTGTCGCTTAGTTGGTTCACTGGTCTTGTAACTGTGCAGTACGGCAAAGCATTGTGAATTTCCAGTAACTGCCAGGCTGCGCATAGAGTTGGGATAATACAAACGGGTATATAATTTAATGTAAAAGGATTGTCCAAACACTGTATTTATTTATTTATTTATCACACAAGATATCTTTCGGCATTTAATGCCATAGTCAGGTGTTTCTACAGAAACATTGTCTTATATGAGTATGTATCCAAATGCAACATCAATAAATTTTCGTAAATAACATTTTACAAATTTCACTTAGAAAGTGTGCAGTACATTATTTATATTTGATTCCTGAATTGTGGCCAGTTAATGCATCTGTCAATGCCTCAGAATACTATACGTTTACAAATATTTACAATTTTTCCTTTCAGAGAGAAAAAGCAGAAGTTAATAGATATGGCATTATTTTCTTTATTATTTCTGTCGTCTATGTTGTTATTAGCAATTATGACGACAGAAATAATAAAGAAAATAATGTGATATCTATTAACTTCTATTTTTCTCTCTGAAAGAAAAAATTGTAAATATTTGTAAACGTATAGTATTCTGAGGTATTGACAGAGGCTGTAACTGGCTACAATTCGGAACTCAAATATAAATCATCACCTAATAAATAGACAGTTGAAGCACTTACAGCCTCTAAATACAGTTCGTACTGCTCACTTTCAAAGTGAAATTTGTAAAATGTTATTTACGAAAATTTATTGATGTTGCATTTGGATACATACTCATATAAGAAAATGTTTTTGGAGAAACACCTGACGATGGCATTAAATGCCGAAAGATATTTTGTGTGATAAATAATTAATTACAGTGTTTGGACAATCCTTTCACATTATGTCAATATACGACATTTCTAACACTGTGGGTCCGAGATATAACAAGTTATTGACCTTAGGGTATAGAATTATTATTATATTGGTGTGGTGTCTGCTTCGAAGCCATATCGCATTTGCAAGTTATCTATGAAGGAGGGGAAGGAAGAAGGATTAGGAAGGAAAGGATTGACAGTGGCTGCATTAGGTCATTGAAATTAAAGAATTTAGTTACTGTACCAGCAGTGTATTAGAAATATGTTTTGATTTAGGGAATCGGACTATAATTCACAACGAAAAAGGTGTGCAAAAATTAGTTCCGACCGTGAGACTGACACTTGATCTTTTATCCGTATTTGCACTTCGTTACTGGATTTTTAAAGTTCTCGGGGATTATTTAATATGAAAGTGAGTATTTTGGAAAACAATATGGTATTCAAAACATTTTGTTTTATTATGACTTTAGTCACACATTTATGAACAGTATTTTACCTCAATGATAAATCACTTTAACAACACAAACTATTTATTGTATGCCTTGATCCATTATAATTAGGGAAAACATTTACTAGCATGAAACGAACTAGTTCAATTGAAGTATTCCGTGAATTGAACTATAGTTCATTGTAGTTCACTTATGTGAACTATAGTACTTTTACTACTTGCTTTCCCGAGCTACTGTAAATTAGAAGGCACATGCTCAAGTATCCCTTCCCTTGATACCGTGAACATCCTACCCCCAGGACGGAAAACTAAGTATTCCAGAGATTCTAACTTCTAACTGCGTAAACTGCATCGGCACGGAAGACCGAAACAGTTTACTTAGTTCATTTGATGGACTAGCCGAACTGCGCGAAATTCGTCAGATCGGAAGGCCGAAACATTTCTGCTGGTTAACTGGTTCACTTATATGGAGAGTGTATGTCAGTCGGATTTCTTTTATTAATCGTCATATATATAAATGGGGTGAAAAGTACGTCTATTAAATAAATTTTGCATCTACAACTAAGAAAATTGTCATAAAATGTAGGCTAGCAACGCCTGGGGTGTATAAATTTCCCTGTAGCTGTGGCATGATGTATATAGGAACAACAAAAAGAAGTGTTAACATTCGCATATTGGAACATAAAAGGAATTGTCGTCTGGGTCACACAGACAAGTCAGCTGTGGCAGAGTATGTTTTTACACGTGGTGACCATGAAATAAAATTTAGTGAAACGAGCTTTCTAGCTAACACCTCGCATTATTACACGCACATGTACAGAGAAGCTATAGAAATACAGAAACACCACAATTTTAACAGGAAAGAAGGTGGTTAGAAATTAGATAAGATTTTGCGGTCGACTTTGAACCAAAGATATGACAGTCTATTACCTGTAATCGAGAGAGATGACGTTGGTCAAAGATAGCGTCATAGTCGGCAGCACATAAGTGGTGGCTCCATCTATGCCCTCTACATAAGCAGGATCTCCAGCGTCTAGTAGGCAGTCGTCGACTCACCCTTCAAGATGTTGCCCGCAGTAGGCAACGAAACGTCGGGAGTAAGAAGTTTTATTGATGGATCACGGCAACTTAGCCCGAAAGTTTTAATTAATGTAAGAACATTGTGTTGTCTTTCAATGAGACATTGAAAATACTTATTTAAAAGATTTCAAATAATACGTGAAAAAATTTTTTTTTCATGAAAATAAAGTGAACTATGTAGTTCATTTGAACTAGTTCAGTAAGAACGGTTCCTTTAAGGAACTACTTTTCCCATCACTAGATGTAATAAAATAAAAACACTCGCGCCACCTGATCCAACTAGGCAGTTCTCGTCCGATTGACTTCCCGCGCTCGCCTAACCTTGGGCGACCGCACCATCTGCTCAGAGAGGCACGGGGGTTTCCCGCATCCTGCGCGTAATGGTATCGACTGTATCCTTGAATTTTTAGCAGTGCCTCTGGCCCTAAGTGGAGACATTTTACGTCCCGAGGACTTCCCTAATGCTGTTGTCATTACCTTCGACCATAGATACTAGTAAATCGGACAAACAACAGAGCGACTACACACAGCCGTGGTAGCAACATAGAACGACGCATTGGCAGACATTAACCGGATACAATAAATAATTTAGCAGTTTTCAAGAAATGTCACAATTTTAAACTAAATTTCAAGTTTACTCTCCTACACACAAAACGCTCTGCAAAGTAGAAGCAAAGCTGAACACCACCACGTGACTGTTGTCAAAGCAATGGTTTCGCTGTGGAGGTGCTGGTGCCATGAAAACGATGCTATTCCCTGTATAGCAATATCTACGGTCGAAGGTGATGACAGTTGGTGGGCAATCGTAATATGTGGCAACGCGGTGTGGTGGCGCGGGTGAGGAGTTTGACGGCGGCTGCGGGGTGGGTGCGCCTCTTCGCCCACGCGGCCGCTCTGGCGGGCGGGGCAACGGCTGCGCCGCGCCAGCAGCCCGCGCCCGTGGCTTTCCCTCATCTCCTCTCACAGCTGCCGGCTTCCAGGCCGACAAGTGGCTCCCGTACTGCAGCTGTTTTGTTTTGACGATTACATGCTTTTCTTGCTCTCTAATGTCCTTTCCCCTCGATTATTCTTCTAAATATGGTCTCACAAATTTGGTCTTGTAAGCTTGGAGCTCCGGAAGGCCGGGGTTTGCAACATCCCATGTGAATGTGGCCTTTCGTACATAGGACAGACGACACGTACAGTCTAGGAAAGATGCACGGAACACCAGAGATATACCCGTCTCTTACAACTAATAGATCGGCAGTGGCAGAGCACTGTATTGATACTGGACACTCCATGACGCACGGAAAGTCAAAATTTTAGCCTCCACTTCATGTTTCTGGGACTCAGCGGCCCGCGTCGTTTATTAGCACGAAGCGCGTGCTGGAGCGTCAGTCTTCGACTGTCTCTGAAGATGGCTGAACGATTCTCAGCCGAAATATTATAAGTAAACTTTATGCGGCTGCACGCCCAAAACATCTTTGAACATTATTTTTTCCTTTTCTGAACAAAGGGCCTGCCCTGCTGATATCGTATTTTAGACCATTTGATATTGTCAAGGTGGAAGAAAGTACCAGCAGCTGTATAAATAATTATTTACTTAATTACGCGACCGGTTTCGGTGTTACAGTCACACCATCTTCAGGCGCCCGTTGTGAAACTGTCAGCACTAGCATATTTAAAAAGGGCAGCCGTTAACACCGGTAACCGTAAATTTGTAGACGAAAAAACAACGACGCCCTTTTCAAATGTGCTAGTACTGACAGTTGCACAACGGGCTCCTAAAGATCATGGGATTGTAACCCCGAAATCAGTCACGTAATTGAATAAATATTATACAGCTGCTGGTACTTTCTTCCACCTTCAAATTTATCAGCTGTAGTCCCAACAAACTGGTTATGGAGATTATTAAATTCGATATCGTTTCCGTTAGAGGTCCAGCCGTAACCAATGCATCGACCGCGTGCCTTGCTCTTCATTATCAATATTGTGCGACACACACACACACACACACACACACACACACACACACACACACACACACACACACACGATTTGTCGATTTACAAAATGAAGCCTTCAACGATCTAAAATAGCGCAAGATCAAAATTCTCGGAAGAAAATCGAATGCAAACGATTATAGTTCGGACAGTGTAATTTGACCCCTGACAACTTGCAGTGCTATTGAAAGCTTTAAACATCGAGACGCAAATTGCTTCAGACGAAAATATAGGTATTTAGAAAATATCTTTTCAGAACTAGTAACAATAGGCGCATGAAGCTGTAGCGGCCAAGTTTTTGTGTCAGGGATCAACTTAGAGACTCAACAACTATAGGTAAGTAGGATATCATATTCTACATACAAATCAAAGAGGGAAAAATAGATATCAAACACCAAGGCAGAGGTACCTGATTTCTAAAGGTACATCTATACTCTAGAAGCCGCCATACGTTGCATAACGGAAGGTATCCATTTTCTGTTCTATTCGCAAATGAATCGCGAGAAAAACGAGTCTGTACCTGAATACGACGCCTAATACTTTCTCTAAAATTTCTCGTTAGTGTTCCACGTAAATAACGTCGTCTTCACCCGAGATTTCTGTTTGACCTCCGTAATACTCGCGTGTTGATTAAAGCTACTTGTACATATTCTAGCAGCACGCCTCTGAATTGATTTGACGCGTTTCTTTAATTACACCTCGTGGGGATAGTAAACACTCAGTCAACATTTCATGGATATGTCGTGCTAGAGTTCTGTCTGCGATATCCTTTTATATAAGAACTACAAATTTCTCCTAATAAGTACCGAATTAGACCATTCACTTCTACTAAATATTTAATCGTGACTGTCACATCGACCACAGTATCAAAACTGAATTCCAACAGTACAGAAAAACGGAGCAGTGGTAACACATAGGATTAGCGTTTGGAAGGACGGCTGTCCAAACCTGCCTCAGGCCATCCTGATGGAGCTTTTCCGTGATTTCTCTAAATCACTCCAGGCAAGTGCCGGGATGGTTCTTTTCAAAGGGCAGGGCCGACTTTCTCCCCATCTGACACACAGTGTCCCAACGTGTGATTCGCCTCTAATCACGATGTCGACGGGATGTTAAACCCTAATACTCTTTCCTTCTTACTACAGAACAGTACATTGACAGAAAGGATGATTTGGATGTCCAGCACCTCCTGTTTTAATATTGAATCTGTGAAATGATCTGATTCACTTCATTGTTTTATATTACTTTACTAGCTGAAAACCCGGCGTAGCCCGGATACTTACGTATTCCAGTCCTGAGTTAGTCCATCTCTCCTTTCCCTTTCCACCTAATCTTTCCTTCTCTCTCTGTACATCTCTTGCCCCCCCCCCCCCTCTCTTCTCCCCTCCACCATGTACAGAATGAAATTTTATACAGACAGTGATATTCCTCTTGTTTTTAAGGTAAACCGTGCAAAATTTCATCAACATCGGAACAAAACTATAGATTTCTATGTAGTAGAAACACAGGATCACATTGAGAAATGCAACTTTGTTGTTATCAAATATTCCAGTTTTATTTCATACAACCATTGTTCTGAGACAAAAAGCATCTGTGAAATCGGTCGCGCCGTTCTCAAGTTAGGGCGCGACCAAATAGGGGGTTCAGTTGGAGAGGGGATGTTTTTCGAATATCTTTTGCTATTAAGGCAATTTTGAAGCTACAAGCACATAAATCGGTATATGTTTTCTTGGTCAGAATTAAAAAGACGCGTTTCGGTATTTTCAGAACATTAATCATTTAGGGGGTGAAATAGGGGATGAAACATTTTTGAAAATACGTTGCTATTAAGCCAGTTTTGAACCCAGAGTTACAAAAAAAAATATTTGCCATTTGGTTGGAATTAAAAGACACGTGTTGGGGTATTTTTCGAAATTCAACTGTTTAGGGGTGCCATAGGGGGGTTACAAGTAGTAATATCAGGTATTTAAATGTTTGTAAATCTTAAGAGACTTAACTACGGGGTCATCAGTCCCTAAGGCTTACAAACTAATTAAACCAAATTAGACTAAATTATGGTAAGGACAACACAAACACCAAAGCCCGAGGGGTGAATCGAACCCCCGTCGGCGAACAGCAGCGCGCACCGCAGCATGGCGCCTCAACCCGCACGGCTGTTCTGCCGCGGCTACTAGTAGTGTCACAACATTTTATTATGATAGTACTTAAGCTATATCTATGAAAATTTATATTAAGAAGGAGAAACAACTGGTGCAGACCAACCAGGCTACGCATGCGAAACAGCGGGCGATACGCTAGTCTTTGTATATAGATATTGGTTCATTACACTTGTAACCGCCAACGCAGTAAGGGAGGCACTTTGAAAATTTTCTCAGTGTGGGAAACAGTGAATCAAGAACCATTTGGACTAAATATAGCGTACAAGTATTCAGACTGAGTGCTAACAATTGGAGATAACATTTTACATCACCTTTATTTAAGTGTTGATTTTCGAGTGCCGAAAGGCGAAATGTACACAGCTGACGAGAAAGAGGGGGGGGGGGGGGGGAAGAAATATTTATACATGCAGCTCTCTTCAACAGTAGATCATTTTATTGACAAGGGAGGCGAGAGGTAGTTCACCGTTGTAGGAGTATATGGTAAAACACTCAGAATGATGAATCACACCTTACGGTAAAAGGTACTCAGTCACATCATTACACTGTGTATTCATCTCTGGCGTTAAAGTAGAAGTGTGTTCTCTAATGGAATCAATTATAAAGGTGCCGAATGGCATCGTGCGATAGGTTGTCCCAGACATCTGGTGCCTCTTGTTGCAATTCGGCAGTGAATGTTGGAAGCATGGGAACCAGTAAGTTCCATCTTCATTATGTCACAAACACGTTCAGTTTGCAGGGGCAGCACGTTGTTTCGCAGCAGCCTATGCGGACGTTCTTTTTTCTTTGAAATTCTATCGAAGAAATGACGATTCCACGAGGATAACAGTCTGTCCAGTGTAGCGGCTGCTTGTTACTTTACCATGAATATGTCAGCGAGTTGTAACTAATGGTCTGCGGAGGCATTGTCGTAGGCGAATGCATTCCGGAATAGCTGCGCTCTATGTCCAGGCCGCGCATGTATACGACAGTCACTAGCGTACAGACAGAACCACCTCTTATTACTGCAGACAATAGAGCGCTATTTCATTCTCCAGACAACGCTTTCACGGCGCCAGATTAGCCATGATTGGTGTTGTTATGGTGACGATGGTTGCCTGGCCAGAAGCATTGCGTATATTTAATCCTGCTGTACGCAGATGGTTCCCAGTGGTCTCGGGTGACACATGGAATACAGCGCCTGTTCATATTTCGTCACTGGAGGATGTTCTGTGGACTACCGCTGCTCATGTAGTGTGACTTCATGCGTACTTTGCGACCCTACAGAATTTGGTCTGCATTTGTGGAAATGTTTCTCAGTAGCGACACACCACAGGTACACTGTGTCCAACATGTGCAGCTATCTGACGATACAACCACCCAGCTTCCAGCATGTCCACAATTCTACGCCGAAGGTGGTCAACACGAGTACGTACCATCGGTTCGCGTGGTTGCAGTGGCGGACTGTGGGGAGGGGGGGGGGGGGCGACCGCCCCGGGTCTCTCGTCTTGGGGGCCTTCAAATACCTCGAAAGCAGTTATTATTATTATTATTTTCTTTTTAGCGCCTTTGCCCTCTCGTTCTGCGGCCTGAATATCTCGAAAGCAATTTTTTTAAAGACTTTCTCGTGCCTCTGGTCCTGGGGACCTCCAAATCTCAAAAGTTAATTTTGATATTTTGCCGCCGCCTCGGGCCTCCGACAGCCTTAGTCCGCCTCTGCGTGGTTGTACTATGAAATAAATGTTGCAAGCTTGGCACAGTTGCGATCTGCAGAGGCTAGACAGTGTCTGAACATACAGCCCTCCTGAACGTCATTCGGCCGCCAGTGGCTATAATAAATGAATCACGTACATAACTCATCAGTATCTACATGCATCCTGGTGCTACTGAACACAGTTCCTCCTAAATGTGTTGCATTTTATCCTCGGTGGTGTTCTTAAATCATTGTCACCATATCATGTATGTGAAGATAATATACATAAGCAACGAGAATTATCCGATACTGCACCTTGTTTATTTTGGGAGCGATTCAATAAATGTGAATAGTTGTAGGCAAATGTTAGTAGCAGAGAGGATGACAGTACTTTGTGGGTAATACCAGAGATGCTGAAGCAAGTATGATAAATAGAACAATGCCCTTTATTTTTGGTAACGACGTTCAAAAGATAGTGAAAAGAGTAAAGAGATATTCATGTGTAAGATTTTCGCCCAAGCGTTAGAAAAATTGGGCTATATTTGACGGGTAAGAGGGCCGGAAGTTTTGAGGTGTAAACATATATATGCAGGAGCGCGGGCGCCGACCGTGGGGATCGCCATGTAACGTTGGCTGACAGATTGGCGGTTAGGGATGTCTCTGTGCTTGGTTACAACTTCGGCATTGCGTCTTTGCTTTGAAAAATACATCGAATGCATGAATGAGCTAATTCTGTCTCGAAACGAATGTGACAAGTACTGTGCACTCTCTCTATAGTTACTATAATTACCAGATAAGTTTTGCGAATACATGGGCGAAAGGAAAAATGATTAGGTTACATACCCGAAATGATTCGTTGTGATCTTCAAAAAAGAAAGATTTATTTGAAGTTGTGCGAACCACCATCAATTAACCCTCAATGACTTGTCATTCAGTGTAAGTATGAATGTCACACAAAATTAAGATGATGATCTGAAAACGTAAAGCAGTGAAAAGTAGAAATACACAAGGCCTACACCACATTTGAAAACCACGTAGTAAAATCATCGTACTGACATAAAAATCGGAGTAAACATTCTCATTCGAACGCTTTATTCATTTTTAGGTTTCAATTTAACGCTTAAAATTTCCAATGAATTTTCATACTTGTGGTATCCAATAAACCAGCGATTTCACTCCGTTTCCTAATTTTGAATCGAGCGAAGAGGCGCAGTGGTGAAACACTGAACTAGCATTCGTGAGAACCATGGTTCAAATTCACCCCCGGCCATCCAGATTTAGGTTTTCGGTGAGTTAGGAAAAAATCACTCATTGCAGATTCTGGAACGTTTCCTCTGATAGGTGACGGCCGATTTCCTTTCCTATATTTACCCAGTCAGAGAGTGAGCTCCGTCGCTAATGACCACGCTGTCGAAGGGACATTGAACTCTAATTTTCTTTCCATTTTGATTCTGAATCACACCCAGATTATGGTATTTTTAATGCTTCAGTATTTCGCTGTCGGTCTTCGGTGTAATCAACGAGTTTGGGACACTATGACAGAAGCTTTACGGATGTAGTCGGTAAAGCTCAGTGGCAGACACTAAACAGGTAGCTTTTGTATAACGGGCTCTGGTTTACCACTGATTCATTGATTAGGAGAGCACACGTTCCAGGAATCATATTAATGCTCATATTCCCTGACAATCAGTTATCCCACGCGCTCGCCCAATTTGCTAATGGAATAGGAAATATGAATAGTGGGGTGGAGAGACATCTACATAGATACTCTGCAAATGACATTTAAGTGCGTGGCATAGGGTTAATTAACCACTTTCATAACTTTTCTCTACCGTTCCGTTCTCTAACAGCGCACGGGAAGAAAGAACACCTAAATCGTTCAGTTTTCGATCTAATTTCTCTTATTTTATTGGGATGGTCATGTCTCCCTAAGTAGATGGGTGCTAGCAAAATATTTTCACATGAAGGAGTAAAAGTCGGTGATTGAAACTTCGCAAACAGATCACGCCGCAATGAATAACGTCTTTCTTTTAATGATTTCCACCGCAAATCGTGCAACATTTCCGTGACGCTCCCCCCCCCCCCCCGTAACGTGATAAAACAAAAAGACCTGCCTTCTCTGAATCTTCTCAATATCTTCCGTCAGTCCCACCTGGTGAGGGTCCCACAATAGGCAACAGTACTCCAGGAGAGGACGCACAAATGTGATGTAGGCAGTCTCTTTGGTGGAGCTGGTGCATCTTCGAAGCCAATGAAACGTAACCTTTGGTTCGCCTTCCCTACAATATTTTCTGTGTGTTCTTTCCAGTGTAAGTTGTTCGTAATTGTAACTCCTAGGTATTGCGTAGAATTTACGACCTTAAGGTTTGACTGATTTATCGCGTAATTGAAGGTAAGCGGATTTATTTTAGTGGTCATGTGTATTACTTCGCGCTTTTCTTTTAGTGTCAATTGCCAATTTTCGCACCGTGTAGAAATGTTGTCTAAATCGCTTTGCAGTTGCTTTTGATTCTACGTTGACTTCACTAACCGATAAACGACAGCATCATCCGCGAACAGTCTAAGGGAGCTATTCAGATTGTCTCCTAAATCGTTTATGAGACCATGGAGTACCAAACGCCGAGTATAGGTGTAAAGTGTTGCGTGGCAGGAGCGCAGAGCGAGGCGCGTGGAATGCGCCGGAGGAAGCCGCGGCGGCGGCGCGGTGTCGGCAGCTGCGGCGGGGCGGGGCGCAGTGGGCCGCAGGTTGGCGTCCCACGCGGGCGGCCGGCCGGCCGGCCTCTGAATATTTTGTGCCGGCCACGGCCCACGCGCCACAATACTACAGTTACTGCCGCGCCGCGCCGGGATTCCTGCCCCCAACTGCACCGACAGGCCGTGTTTACCTCTCTGCCGCAGCAGCTGCAAATCATCTCCCTCACCAAACCACGCCCACACCCATCCATTAGGCTAGTAATTACACTACCACATTTTTGGCAGGAAATTAAACATTCATTGTATGTCTTTGTCTTAACGCAAAGAGGGCTATTACACTGTCCTCAGATATTCCTTCAGAAACTTCGTACTATTCGCTGCATTTGGATCTCTCGCAGTTGGATTTGGAAGAGAATATGAGCAAACATGCCTTACTGGAGCCAGTGATTTTACACTGTATGTTAAACCATTTGGTTGTTACTGGTGCCATAAGTTGAGGACTTAAAGTATTAATTATAAATGGACGAGATTACATTTCAGAAGGTACCGTCACCTTTCGTTTATTAAGACTATATTAAACCACAGACATTTATCTTTCCTTGTAGTAAACAGAAAACTATCACAAACTGTGCAGGTTCAAACTGTGTGCGATACTAGGTTGGACCCAGAACTTTGGCCTTTCACGAGCAAGTGCTCTACCAATTGAGGTACCTGTGCACGCCCCATGCCCTGTCCTCACAGCTCACCAGTAGTTCGTCTCCTGCCTTCCAAAGGTTCAGTGTTTGAATCCCAGTCTGGTGCACAGTTTTAATCTGTGAGGAAGGGTCATACTAGTTACACTGCACTGCAGAGAGAAAATCTCATTCTGGAAACATTATCTAGTCTGTGGCTAATCCATGTCTCCACGATCTGCCAGGCCTGCAATGTTTGAAGGAGAACTTTTATGACGTTGGGAAGGTAGGAGACAAGGTACTGGCTGAACTAAAACTGAGAGAATGGGTTTGAGCTGTACACTGCCAGCCGCGGTGGCCAAGGGGATTGAGGCGCTCCAGTCATGGTCTGCACGGCCACTGCGGTCGGGGGTTTGAATCCCCCCTCGGGCATGGATATTTGTGCCGTCCTTAGTCTTAGCTAGTTCATAAGTAGTTTGTAAGCTTAGGGACTGATGACCCATAAGTCCCATAAGTTCTACAAACATTTGAACATTTGAGGTGTACACTAGTTGCTCAGTCGGTAGAGCACTTGCTCACAATAGGTAATGGTCCTGGGTTCGAATCTGTCTGGTGCACAGTTCCAATCAGTTGGAGTTTTATGTCACCACACACACTTGGCTGCAGAGTGAAAATCTCGTTCTGAAAACTATCACTGTCTTTCATCAAGTCTGAGGTGAGGTGCCAGAGGGAGGGCATCTGGTCACCCCCTTTAATAATGCCAGAACTGATTGAACCATGGTGACCCTGTGTACGAGTGATAAAGGTGAAAAAAAAAAGAAGAAATGAGAGGTCAGTTTGAGCAGAAAATGTTGCACCGTCAACAATACTGCAATTTTGGATGGGTATAGGGACAGTATGCATCAATATTTCTGCAACAGATTTACAACTACTTACTAAGTTCATGTCAAGTAGAGTTCATGCATTTCACAAGGTTAAAGGGCGCCATACTACTAAACAACAGTTCATTTTCATTGGTTGCTATGTATTTGAACTTTGAAGCAAATGTATAGATCACAAAATGCAGTTTTCTGTAAATAACAAACTCAGGTTGACTCATTGATAGACAACTTATAAGGTTTTTATCAATTATGGCATCACTCAGTAGTTCAGTCTTTGTGTGCCCTTTCAGTCTTTGTGTGCCCTTTCAGTCTTTGTGTGCCCTTTCAGTCTTTGTGTGCCCTTTCAGTCTTTGTCTGCCCTTTCAGTCTTTGTGTGCCAGACTATAAATCCAAAGGTCGTGTGTTCGATCCTCGCCAAGTCCTAGGAATTTATCTGTCACTTTTCACTTCTTGCACCTCTGACAATGACACGTCAAGTATCACTGTGGTTAGGATTACAAGTTAAAGTGTATGTCCCCCTATAACTGGCTAAATCAGTTCGAAGATTGCGGGAAGGCTACGGCATACCACCTCCAAACATGACCATGCCTGGAGACACTGTGGTGTTCAAAACAATTGTCAGATTGTTGACTGCTTTGCTTTAATAAAGATAGAATTATTGAAGAAGAAAAGTACCATATCAAATATGAGTTTTGTAGGTGTACCAAACATTGGCAAAATTTCATTGAAAGATGAATCATTAATATTTTCAAATATAAGTGATTTGAAACATGTACTTGGTTTGCCTAACGGTTAACTTTTGGTGTATAGCATTTTTGGAAGGGCATATTTTGTTTAGCTGTGTTTCAGGTTTCATTGTAAAACATGGTATTCATGCCTATTTGTTTATACTGACAAGGCATGTTAGATGATAACCAACAGTTAAGGATATCTGTTTTATCTTAGTCCAAGACAAATGTTCAGTGATTTTTTACAATAAGTTCAGGATTTTTTATTTAGTATGTATTGACTGTTACTCAATACACACACTTTAGATATATTATGTAATTGGTACAGGTCATATAATCATAAAATCATTCCATTTTATGACAACAGTGTTTCATCTGAAGATAACAAATATTTTCAACAATATGTAGTAATTTCACATTGTGCCAAATGGGTTTACAAGGAGTCAGATATCTTTGCATGTTCTTCAGTTTGTCACCAATGATTAAAAGTTACAGTCGTCTAAATGTACTTAGGATACCTCCTGCTTTACATTGTGTTCAGTATTTCACTATAAGAGTGGCATAATGAAGTAGCAATTCAATTCAGAAAGGTTTTTACAAAGTGAAATAAACATACAATTGTTTCCTTTTTTACAGTATGCCAACATACGAATTGGACCTGTTGTAAAGAAAGATGTAATGAAAGCGTCAACCATGTTGGAACACGAGAGTCAGTGAGTATATATTAAAGTTCACTATGTGAAGGTAATGCACTTTTTTTTCTAATTTTGTTCTGTAAACTGATTAATCTCTTCCTGTGTAGGTATGCTACAATTTTGGCTTTTGATGTGAAAGTTGAACGAGATGCCCAGGAACTGGCAGATACCCTAGGGGTGAAAATCTTTCAAGCTGATATTATATATCATCTCTTCGACAAGTTCATGGCATATCGAGAAGAACTACGACAAAGGAAGCGGGAGGAATTTAAGCACATTGCAGTGTTTCCTTGCAAGTTGAAGGTTTTACCTCAGGTAAAACTACTTTGTGTTTTATGCAATTTTTGTGTCCGATTGTGAGAATAAATGGTTACAAAAGAATTAACATTGCTTTCTGTAATGTGGAACAGCAGCAGAGTTCCAGTTTTGAAACTTGCAGGAAGGAAATTATTTGAAGATAACTTTTAGCAAGAGTTGGAATTGCCTGTATGGAAAAAATGACTGTTAAAACTAAGTGTTTGAAAATGTTATTATTATTATTATTATTATTTTGCTCATTAAAGGAAAGAGTGTCCTCAGAAAGTACACTGTAAAAAATGCAGTTTGAGATGATATGGAAATTTACTTTGAAAGTAAAGTCCCAAGTGCTTTAATTAAACTTTCCTTATTTAACATGGAAACTAATTACCAAACAAGTATCAAACATGGTACCATTAATGTCAAGAACATAGGGAAGAGAAATAATGCAGAATCAGTTCAATTAAAATACTTTTAATGTGCTGCTATGTTACATCATACTATTAAATACCACTACCATTACTGCTAGAAAAGGATTTCCATGTGGCTCATATAAGTGTCAAGAAGAGTCTGAAAGTGCAGGTTGGCTACGTCTCTGTGCTTTAGATTAGCATGTTTGTGAATGTTCCCATGGTAAACCACAGCATTCAGGTATCCTCATGACCAGAAATCACAGGGAGTGAGATCAGGTGCTCATGCTGGCCAAGCTTTTGGAAAGATTGACTGGTAATTAGATTGTTTCTAAATGTGTTTCAGAGCAGCAGTTGAACTTCTCATGTGATATGCAGTGTGACCCCGTCTTGCATGAAAACTGTTTAGTTCAGTGAATCTCTATTCTATAGGGCAGGCATGACTTGCCAGTGAAGCATATCACAGTAATGCTGGACAGTCATAGTGCATGTTTTTGGTCCTTGTGCGCAAACTGTTGAAGAAAGAATGGACTAATGATGAATGTAGCTGTGAAGCCACACCGTCTGGTGACACATTCATCATACAGAAGAACTACGTGCTCAGTGACCGAAGATAAAGAGCCCCACACTCAACAATTCTGTTTTCTCATCTCACCTGTCGGAGATAATGAGCTTTGTCTATTCATAGGGTGGTCCAGGGCCAACCCTTGTCAACTTCAATTCTTGCGACAAAGTGCAGAGTGAAGTCAACACATTCTTGTGAGTCCTGTGGTGCAAGCTGCTGTACAATATAGATCTTGTATGGATGCCATTTGAGTATGGTTCAAAGTACTTTCCATACAGGATGTTTAACTCTCATGAGACAACACATGCACTGCTTGATGATTGAGAATTGCACACAGCATTGTCTCTCATAGTAACAGAAATTTCATCAAACACCTGTGGTACAACTGGTTGCCAACAGTTGTAGAAAGAACCTCCTTCCATAGTCCTTTCAGCTGGCAATATTCTCTAAGTGAAGCTACAACATTACTGTTGTTTTGATAACAGAGCTTCACTCATAATGCCCTGCTCCATTTGTCCAAGCTGATGTCACATCAACAAAGTCACTACGACTGCCCATGTGTGAGAGACTAGGCATCATGATGACTGATAATGGCACATGGTGCTGTAGTTGTAACTGGATGGTGGCACTGTGATGTGGGGAAATGGTGCACCTCATACTCTGGATATTAATGCTACTAAATTTGGTATTCATACTCTAATTAGTTTCCATGCCATAATGTGTTAAAAAGGGAAAGTTTAATTATAACCAGCCAGTACATACTCCATTTACAGTATGGAGACTTATGTTTAAAGTATAGTAGTTGGCTGACAACACTAAAGATTAAACTGCCTGTATAACTGTACTTGTACATTTGAAGTACAGTAGTAAGTTGACATACATCTTTAAAAATGTTTGTACTAATGGGCATTCAAAATTACCATTCAATTAAATATTTCTGTGAGGCTAATACTGCAGTTAATATGTATAAACTGCTTATTAATGATTTGCCAAAATGGTTGCAGCATAAATATTGGCCAGGCCAGTAGAGAATTTGAAGTTTGTTATAAGGAATACGTGAATTTAAATTCAAACTGTACGTGATTGGGTGAACATTATCCTTCAGTGGAACTGTGGTGATATATCTGAGTTGCAACAAGTATTGTGCCACTTACTTGTGGTCTGTGTAACCCTACAGGAAACCTGGTTTCCAATTGAGTGGACCTCTGTCTCTCGTGGCTATTGGGGCTAATAAAAAAACTGTTCAGTCTATGACAGGGTAGTTCGTGGTGTCTGCTTCTATGTCCTTGCCACTGTTTCCATTGCCTCCTGTCACTCTCCACACAGATCTAGTGGCAGTGGCTGTCAGAATCGGAGCAATGCAGGAATTCACCATCTGTTCTGTCTGCCTCTTCCTGAATGATGTTGTCACCCACAGTCCTTGCTTACCCAACTTTCACCTCCATTACATGCCACAATTGGTATGGTCAAAAGTTCAACACGTTTTTGGATACTGTCTCCACATTAAGGTGCCCTTTGCACTGACCCCACCAACATTAATGAGCACATGGCAGAGTATTATGCATGTAGCTCTGCGATTGCAGCCTACAGTGCAAGATTATCTTGCCCTTAAAGATCGGACTGAGTGAAAGCAGTTGTCATTTCACACAAACCACCAGGAGACATAAAAAGCCCTGTTTATAGTTCCAAAGTGCCCTTGCTGCATGTCCTGACACATCACCAGGACCAGATCACTTTCACAACCAGTTTCTCACATCACCTCTCAACACACTTTCATCAGTTGCTTGGCCTGTTCAATCAGAGGCCTGGGCAGAGGGCAGTAGCGAATATAGTGTATATTGGCAAATATTTGGAGGGGGAATTGCAAGATTAATGTAAAGATAAGTTATGTCATTTTAAGTAGACACCCCATGATATTTTGTATCAGTTTTGCTTCTCATATTCGGAAGATAATTTGCCCTGAAGCTCCTTTTACTCTACCAAATTCAATTTTTTTCACTGTCAACAAATCATAAAAAAATTAGTGTTTTCCTTTATATATTCCCATCCAAATAGTGGGATAGGATCATCAACCCGGTGATGAGATGTGGCTCAGATCCACTAGTGGTTAATAGTTACCACCCTATTAGCTTCACCAACGTTCAGTGAAAGCTCCTTGAACTTATTGTGAGTTGGCAGTTCATATGTATCCTTAAAGATCAGCGATTCTTGGCTCCATAACAGGAGTGACGGGAGGAGGGGGGACTCCATAACAGGGGCCGGGAGGGGGGAGGGAGGCTTTCTTCAAGGCTGCTCAGTTATTGACCATATTGTCACACTGGAATCAGCCATCCGTATGGTTTTCACCAGGCATCTTGTTGCTATCTTTTTTTCTGATCACCAGAATGCCTATGATACCACCTGGTGCTGTCATAACTAGCTGTGCTGAAGGAATGGGGCTTAAAGGTTCCACTTCAGATATTTACCTGGAACTACCTCTCACTTCATTCCGTTTGGGTTAAGGTTGGTATCTCTCTCAGCTTGTCCCACATTCAGAAGAACGATGTCTCACAGACCTTTGTCCTTGATGGTCCTCTCTTTATGGTCGCAATTAATGCTCTTGCTGCAGCAGTCATTGTTCATCTTCCATGTATGCTGATGACTTCAGCATCTATTTTTGTTCAGCTAGCATTAGTGTCACTGAATGCTGGCTGCAGGGAGCCATTCAAAAGGTACAGTCTTAGGCTTTTGCCCATGGTTTCCAATTCTCTCCATAAAAAAACCCAGGTTGTGCATTTTTGATGCTGGTGGTCAGTTCACCTTGACATAGAGCTTTACCTGGCTGATGAACTGCCTCACATTGAGGATGCACATCACTTCTTAAGCATGCTTTATGATGCCTGGCTTACTTGGATGCCTCGCCGTTGTCACCTGAAACAAAAGTTCTGGTGATATCTGAACGCCCTTCACTGCCTCATCCACACTGTTTGGGGAGTTGCACATTTAACTCTCTTCTAGCTTAATAAGCCCTTAATACAATCATGCTTCTACTTCAGGAGCTTTGTATAAAACTCGGCAGTACCTTGATCGATCAAGGGACATTGGCTTTACGCACAAGTCCGGTGACAAGCCTCTTTGTTGAAGCCCCCCCCCCCCCCCTCCTCTGCTTCTACAGCTGCTAGCTTCATACTTTGCTAGTATTCATGCCTCATCCCACCACCTGAATCACAGGCTTCATTTTCAGGTGCTGCATTCCACTCCATGACAGCTCAGGTTGGGTCATCCGATTGTGCTACATGTTTGTTACATCTGTCGTCACTCGAGTTCCGTCCCATCCCTTCCACTAGTCTTCCCATACCCCTTATTGGTCCATTCCTCAGTTTCTGTGGTGAATCTCCGTTGCCAGTACCGAACACTTATCAATTTGTTCTTTGGTGCGGAAGTTATATGTCTATGGTAATCATGTCAGTGTTCCTTACCGTGTGGGAGAAATGTTTTTTCTGTGGAGCTGGTCGCCATTTATTGTGCTCTTGAACATTCTCGAGCTTGCCAGGGAAGAATTTTGTTATCTGTAGTGACTCCATGAGTGACTTGCAAGCCCTCGACCATCGTTCCCCTGACATCTTTCGTTGCTGTCGATCGAAGCTTTTGTTGTTACCTGTCAAGTGTGCCTATTCAGTGGTCTTCATTTGGACCCCCGGGCCACATTGTCATCTCAGAGAACAAACAGTTTAATTGGCTGGCCAAGCAGGCCACCACCTCACAGCCCCTGGAGATTTGTTTCTAGGATTGGGATATCCTATTGGAGGGTGAACTGCAAGGTTCTTGTGCTTCGGAGTTCTGAATGGTCTGACTCGAATGTGCCGAACAAGCTCCGTGTGATCAAACTCTCTATAGCCACGTGCAAGCCCTTGTTGAGGGCCTCTCACAGGTACTCAGTTGTTCTCTGCCACTTACAATGTGACATACCTGGTTAATGTACAGCCATGATCTTTGTCAAGAGAACCTGCCAAAGTGCTGTTGTGGCAGTTTCTTGACAGTGGTCCACATTTTGTTGGACTGTCCCCTTCTAGCCCCCTTCAATCTGCCCGCTGCACTTCCTTTAATTCTCGATGACGATGCCTCTTTGGGTGACTGTGTTTTCTGTTTTATTTGTGCAGCTGGTTTTTGTCATTCTGTGTAGCAATTTTAAGCTGTTTCCCACTTTCATGTAGTCGATCCTGTTTCTGGTTGGAGGTTTTGTAGTATGTGCAGAGCGGCTGGATCATCCTTTATTATCATTGTTATCAGACAGCCACCAGCTGCAATGTTTTCATTCATTTACCCACTTGCTCTACTCCTTCTGTGTTTTTCCTTCTTATGTGTTGTCTCTGTCATTTTAGTGTTCAATGAAGTGCTCTACACCTTATGGATTTCCTCTCTGGGTGTTGTACAGACCTCATAGATCCGTTAGTTCCATTTTTCGGAGAAACTTGTGAAAAATTTGATTTCATTTCTTTTTTGCATATCAAATATAAACATTTTCTTCCCATAGGATCAAGAGTAACTGGAAAAATGAGGTTATAAAAATAGTGACAGTGGTGGAATGGTAAATTATTATGTTGAATACATAATGCTCATGTGACAGGTTATTTTATGTATGTAAACTGTAATAAATTGTAATTGGTGTACATGAGTCTCCTGGACTTGAAACTGCATTGAGGACGTTCATCATATATGTGCTGTTGATAGGTGTTTCATTTCTGATGAACAAAATCATTGTATATGTAATTACTCAGTTGTCTTATTTAAGGGATAGCTGTCTATGTTTTCTGTTTCTTGAGAATACTTTGAATTATATATTGATGATGTAATGTAAATCCTGAATTTATTGTTTCATCTCTACAAATAACAGTACAATTGTATTCATGTTGTTGCAGTACATATTCAACTCTCGGGACCCTATTGTGATGGGTGTAATGGTTGAAGCAGGAATTGTCAAGGAAGGAACTCCAATATGTGTGCCAAGTAAAGATGTGAGTAACACAAATAAAATAATCTTAAGCTCATTCTAAAAATAGAGAAAAGGAATAAAATTATCTGTAAATAATTTGAATTTATTTTAGATAGAAATAGTATAAGATATTGTATATGGTGTGTTGAGAGCTAAAATTTATATATTTGACTTAAATATTGCTTTAGTGAACTGATGAAGAGAGTAGTAGTTTTATTATTTCTAGTAATTCTGTGAACAGTGACCAGATTTTGCTACCAATAAGGTAAGTGCAATATTTCCATCGAGCTTGTAAAACTGAAAGTGAAAATTATTTTTGCTTTTATGTGCTTATTGTTCTCTTAGGCATGACTACAGAAATAACACTGCACATTAAAGAATTCATGCAGTTATATTATCTGTTCTGCTTCTCTGTGTTTAATATGCCACAAACATCTACTGAACTATATCTGACTTATGTGTTAAAGTTTCCAGCCAAGATCGTGTTCTTATTTTTAGGATGACCGGTTTCGACATTACTCAGACATCACCACCTTATCTCTTATATCTCACAATGTCATATATGACTTTAGGATGTAGGAGATCGGAAGGTGATGTCTGAGTAACGTCAAACCGGTCATCCTAAAAATAAAATCACGATCTTGGCTGGAAGTCTGTAAAAATTGATTTAGATCGCCTCCAATGAACCATGAGTTCCATACTCGTCTCTCTGACTTTGTGTGTCTGCCCAACATATTTGGGTGTTAGTGTAACTAAGTATATATCACACTTTTGACAGACCTATAAATGAGTGTAGAGTTGCAGTTCGCTCCGTTAGGTAAAGTTACACCAGAATGTGTTGCTGTTTTTCATGTCCTCGTGTACAATATTAGGATTCTTCCTTGTGGTAGTCAAACATGGTCAACTGTAACTTCTCAACTGTGATTTCAAATATTAATCAGTGCTAAAAAGGACCCACAGCTGGTGATGCAACTATATTTTTATTGTACTGATTGATATTTGAAATTCATAACAACAGACACATACCTCATGAAAGACTTTCTCATGTCTGAAAAGTTAAACATGTTTGATTACCACAAGGGAGAATCACCATATTGTGCACCAAACCCTCTATATTCACTTCATATCTGTGTTTTCCACTCAAGAACAAGCAGTGGACTCCCAGAAACATTCTCTGTTGTCATGCACTGTTGGTTGGAAACTTTAAGCTCCTGGTTATGGATTTATTATTGTTTGCTTGTACCACTAATAATGGAAACACACTGCTGCATTTTGGGTAGTTACTTGACCAGGAAATATGAACAGCTGATTACTAGTGCCACACTTTTCTCAGTGATGAATCATAGCTCTGTTCTACCCTGGATGACGAATGTTGGTGAATAAGCTGGTAACTCATTCATTCTATGAATCATGAGAGTTAGAACTATTACTCACGGTGATATGGTGTGGGGATTCTCTGGTTTGAATTTTGGCTACATCTGGTAGTGATTGAAGAACTCCTTTGGCAGAACTTCACATCATGGACTTAACATAATTCCATGTGTTCTCTTGAGCATTGTGTAATATTTCTGGCATACAGCCATGATATTAAAATCTGAGTATTGCTTCAGTGCAGCCAGTTGGAATCAGTAGCTAACAGATGGTAAAAACAGGTGAGAACCGTGACAGGTGGTGCAATAGGTCAGGTTCTCATGGGAAAGAGCACTGGCAAATTTTCCCGAATTCTAGGGAAGTCGCCGAGCGGCAGGCACTGGACGCCGATTGGCTGCAGTACTGGTGGTCACGGTGCAAAAAGCGATCATATTTTAAATATTTAATAAACTAATTATTTATTATATTGCAAATTCAAGTTAGAAAACCACTCAAAGCCAAGCTATACCATGAATAGGTAAAACATATTACCTGTCGCTAAATTCTTAAACAAAACAATTAATACAAAACGGCCAATGCATGGTGGCCATGTTTACACACCAAATAGTGGAGCGAAAACAGTCTTGCATCGGGCCAGCAGACTTCAGTTCAGAACAAGCACTCAGAAGAGTAACATGTCAAGTATGTGGGCGGTCATAAGACATATTTATCATTTTGAGTCCAGAACACACTCAGAGGAGTAACACGTAGGCGGTCACTTGACATAGATTAATGGGTTTAGAGCAATGCAAAATGACTTTATATTAATTTTTCAGTTAAGACAATGTGTGTCAAGTAGACGTTATTATGCAGTTTGCTAGTTTTCTGAATTCTGTAAATAAACTAGATGGCATCCCAAAAGAACTTAAGTATTATTTCATAATTATATCAGTTCCTGCCAATAGTTTAATAATTTGAGCCTCTTTCAAGAACTTCGACATGTGCGCTACCTTCTGTGTGGGGACGACATCTATAGAAGACCTCAGGTTGGTGAACTTACAGAGTTTCTACTCTTCACACAGTGCAGTGAGGAGTTACAACAACTGTCGCATACACTGTCACTGTGGTACAAATGCAAACTATTTTGCGTCATCCATGGCAACATGGAGGAGGAAAGAAAATTATATAGGACCGGTTAACATACCACCTGTAGACATTTTCCTGTTGTAATTGGTATCATGCCTCCATTGCTGACAACCACATTTTATGCACATGGAGTAATAGTTGATGCCAATTTTCATTGTATAGTTGAAGTAGATATCCTCGGAGTATTGAAGCAACTTAAACCACTTAACAAGAACAAGTCTGCTGGTTCGGACTGTATACCCATTAGATTAATATCTGATTATGCTGAAGCAATGACTCCTTCTTAACAGCCATATACAACTGCTCTCTCAAGAAGGGTCTGTACCAAAAGATTGGAAAGTTGCAAAGGTCACACATGTATTCAAGAAAGGCACTAAGAGGAACCCACTAAACTACAGGCCTATGTCATTGATGTCAATTTGCAGCAGAGTTTTAGAACATATCCTGTATTCAAATATTATGAATTGTCGCAAACAGAATGATCTATTGACACAAGGTTAATACGGACTTAGAAAATATCATTCTTGCGGAACACAACTAGCTCTTTACTCACATGAAGTGATGAGTACTATCGATAAGGGATCTCAAATTGATAGCGTATTTCTTGATTTCCAGAAGGCTTTTGACACCGTACCTCGCAAACGGCTTTTAATCAAATTGCGTGTTTATGGTATATCACTCCAAATTTCCTACTGATTAGGGGATTTCCTGTCAGAGAGAACACAGTTTGTAGTAATCGATGGAAAGGCATAGACTAAAACAGCGGTGATATCAGGCGTTCCACTAGGTAGTGATATTGGTCCTCTGCTGTTTCTCATTTACATAAACAATTTGGGAGAAAATCTAAGCAGCTCTCTTAGGTTGTTTGCAGATGTTGCCATCATTTACCATATAGTAAAATCATCTGAATATCAAAACCAACTGTAGAATTATCTAAATAACTTATCAGTATGGTGTAAAAATTGGCAATTGACTCTAAATAATGAGAAGTGTGAAGTTATTCACATGAGTACGAAAAGAAATATGTTATATTTTGTTTACAAGGTAAATCAATCAATAGTGAAGGCCGTAAACTCCACTAAATACTATTACTTCAGACTTAAACTGGAAAGAACATGTAGATAATGTCATGGAAAAGGCGAACCAAGACTGCGTTTTATTGGCAGAACCGTTTAAAGATGCAACGGAACTATTAAAGAAACTGCATACACTATGCTTGTCTGTCCTTTTTTTTGGAGTATTGCTACCCAGTGTGGGATCCTTATCAAGGGGGTTCGATGGAGGGCATCAAAAAGTCCAAAGAAGGGTAGCTCGTTTTGTATTATCACGATACAAGGGAGACAGCATTACGGAAATCGTACAGGATCTAGAATTGGAATCATTACAACAACAGCATTTATTGCTGCAGCATGGGCTACTTACAAAACTCCAATCACCAACATTCTCTTCAGATTTCGAGAACATATTGTTGACTCCCACTTACCTAGGTAGAAAAGATCATCAGAATAAAATACGAGAAATCAGAGCTTGAAAGGATAGATTCAGGTTTCTTTCTTCCCAGGCGCTATTTGAGAATGGAATAGGAGATAAATAGTATAAAAGGTGGTTCTGTGATCCCGCTACCAAGCACTTAGATGTGATTTGCAGTGTGTCCGATGTAGATGTAGATTGCTAATAATGAACAATGTGGGCAAATATGAACAGACACACTGTTCATGTTTCATAAGTTCACCACAATGAATAATTACTCATGGAACTTCAGAATGTGAATAAAGTTAAGGCAGTACATTGCACATAATGAGGGACCTGGTTCTTGCTCAAACTAAAATTTTTGCTGCAAGGTCGTTATCTGATTTCAGAAACCGTCGAGTAGTTTATAAATTGGTTAGGCTACATTTTTCTTTCAGTTTCAATCTACGATATTGATACAATCTGGTTTCTGAAAAATGTTGCAGATTATGAAATTAATAAAATATATGCTGGATTTCCCGTACTCTTGTTACAGGCAGCCATAATGCATAAAATAATTGCTGACGCAAAATTATTGAACTTGTAATTAGCAACTCGATCAGATAATGCCATAATGCATAAAATAATTGCTGATGCAAAATTATTTAACTTGTAATTAGTGACTCAGTCAGATAGTTTTGTACGTGAAAAGGAACAGGAAAAATAGGGCTACAAAACTAAGGTATTACAGTCCAACATCTAACAAGAACATTAATTTCCATTCTTATGAAAGATAATGAGTTTCACTTAACTGTTAACAAAAACTGCTTGGCTCTCAAATAGGTCATTACAATGAACTACTCCCCTTCCTGCTCATGAAATATGGAAGCTAGAGTCATATTTATATATATATAATCATTTAAGGGTTATTTTGGACAAGATGCACATGAAAAGTTCTGTGAATGGTGTCATATTTTACAAACTGCGCTGGTAAGGATTGAGGTGCCCAAGTGTACACATGGAGGGACATATCAAGTGCTCCTCTATCGTGCAAAGCACTACAATGAAGTGGTGGTACATTTTTCTTCTTCTTGACTTACTCGAAATTTGTGTGTGTCGAAAATTTTGCATTTTGGGAACTGAAACATACAAGGATTTGTGCAGCAGAGTTGATAAGAGAGTGTGAGCTGAAAACACCAGACTGCATTTGATGAATGACTACTTAGGATGATTCCAGGCCATTAGCTCTCAAATGATAACTCATTTAAATCGGACTACTGACAGAGAAAGAACTTGGGCTCGAACAAACACAATAACATCAAAATCATGTGAGAAATAATGTAAAAGTCCCTTATTGTACTAGTGATACTACCACATCTGCAAAACTGCAGTCATTCATTAGAGGCCTGTGTGTGTGTGTGTGTGTGTGTGTGTGTGTGTGTGTGTGTGCGTGTGCATGTGCGTGCGCGCGCCATGACACATTACATATTGACCTGCTGCTATACTTGTCAGAACCAGTAGAGATGGTGCAGTGTGCCTCTGAAGTAGTGTTTTGTGATGTTATTTGTGTAGTGAAGGATCAGTTAATCTATCCTGCTAATATATTGCAATTGGTTGAGATGAAGTTATGAAGAACCCATTGTCGTGAAGATGGTACTGGTGTAGAAGATGAATCTTTTAATTGCAGAAATATGAGCATAAGTTAGAAACAGATACTGGTGTGATACACAACAATGGCGATAAGGTTGATAATGACGAACAACTCATTGCAAGAGATCATTGACGTAGCGTTCAACAGTGATATTATAGAATGTGCAAATGTGTTGTGCAATCAACTTCTATTTCTTCACTGTGCATTTTGCAGTCAGCCATATTGCTCGGTAAGCTCATTTCTGAATTGCTGTGTACGGTGTATATGCGCAATTACTAGCGCATTTTTAAACTGTCTTTTGTAGTTGTTGTTGTTGTGGTCCTCAGTCCGGAGACTGGTTTGATGCAGCTCTCCACCTTACTCTATCCTGAGGAAGCCTCTTCATCTCCTCATAAGAACGGCACCCTACATCCATTTGAATCTGCTTACTATATGTGTCTCTTGGTGTCCCTCTGCGATTTTTAACCCACACGCTTCCCTCCAATACTAAATTTACGATTCCTCGGTCTCCTACCAAGCGATCCCTTCTTTTAGTCAAGGTATACCAGAAATTCCTTTTGTACCCAATTCTGTTCAGTACCTCTTCATTAGTTGCGTGATCCACCCACCTAATCTTCAGCATTCTTCTGTAGCACCACATTTCAAAAGCCTCTATTCTCTTCCTGTCCGCACTATTTTATGGTCCATGTTTCACTCGCGTACAAGGCAAATGCCTGCAGAAAAGACTTTCTTACACTTAAATTAATATTTGATGTAAGCAAATTTCTTACTTTTCAGAAAAAATTTTCTGTACTTGTATAGGATAGTATTTAGCTCATTCTCTAATCACATCCACTGTGTGCTTAAACAAGAAAAATGGTAAACAGTGGCTGAGTGAGGTGGTAACAGTGGCTGGACTCGTATCAAATCCACGTTTGGCCATCTAGGCTTAAGTTTTCTGTAATTACCTAATCACTCCACTGTGATGGCTCCTGTCGAAGTAATTGGCCGATTTCCTTCTCCGTTCTTGTGCAAACAGTCAACATCGAACTCATTCGCTCAATGACTGAGCTGTTGACTGTACAATAAATCCGAATCTTCCTTCTTTCGGTAAATGATGTTACAAAATAATCATAGTTACCCTGTCACTAGAATGTAGATTAACAGCTCTGTACTGGCACTGTCTGCTAACATTTGTACTGGGGCCGAAAAAAAAAGGGAATGATACAGGGAGATGAGTGTTGAACTGTCGACACACACACACACACACACACACACACACACACACACACACACACAGAGAGAGAGAGAGAGAGAGAGAGAGAGAGAGAGAGAGAGAGAGAGAGAGAGAGAGAGAGAGAGATAGATATCTAGCGGCGAGAACGCATTTTCGCATATTCATATACGGGTGAACAACATGCCGGAGTTGGAAGGCGTCCGGAAGTGAGCGAGATAGGAGGCAACAGCGGCACAGATTGTAGTGACCTTATCGGAGTCTCACGGTTTTTTTCAGCCCCCGAGGCTATGCGGGCTTACGTAATGCGAGCCGGGCCCCGCTCAGTGCGCGGCGCGGCCGCTGTGTGGGGCTGCGGCGCTCAATTAATCACTCCGGTCCGGGGAAGTCGCCACTGGCGCGCCGGCCTCTGCTGCCCCTGCTCGCTGCTCCCTGCTCCCTGCTCTCCATTCACTCGCTGCCGCGCCGCGCAGCACCGCCGCTTCTCACGCCAATGTTGCCTTCGCTACATTGCCAATTAGCTGCCTCATAAATACAGGCTTACTGCCGTGAGCCACTTTGAGTGTGTTTATATACTGACAAGTGTCTCTCTCACTAAATTCAGTTCTGTACGTGCCCTCTCCTTTATATTTGGTACGGTACTTGTTTTTTAAATTCTGCATATACATCTACATGGGATACTCTGCAAATCACATTTTTGTGCATGGCAGAGGGTTCATCGAACCACAATTATACTATTTATCTCCCATTCCATTCTCGATTAGCGCGCGGGAAGAAAGAACACCTGAATCTCTCTGTTCGATCTCTGATTTCTCGTATTATTTTCTGATGATCATTTCTACTTATGTAAGTGGGAGTCAACAATATATTTTCGCATTCGGAGGAGAATGTTGGCGATTGAAGTTTCGCAAGTAGCCCACGCCGCAGCCGTTGTTGTAATGATTCCCATTCCAGATCCTGTATCATTTCCGTAACGCTGTCTCCCCTGTATCGTGACAATACGAAACGAGCTGCCCTTCTTTGGACTCTTTCGATGTCCTCCGTCAAACCCACCTGATAAGGATCCCACACTGGGCTGCAATACTCCAAAAATGGACGAACAAGCATAGTGTATGCAGTTTCTTTTGTAGTTCTGTTGCATCTTTTAAGGGTTCTGCCAATAAAACGCAGTCTCTGGTTCGCCTTTCCCACGATATTATCTACGTGTTCTTTCCAATTTAAGTCTGAAGTAATAGTAATTCCTAGGTATTTTGTGGAGTTCACGGCCTTCACATTTGATTGATTTATCTTGTAAACAAAGTTTAACGGATTTCTTTTCGTACTCATGTGGATGACTTCATACTTCTCACTATTTAGAATCAATTGCCAATTTTTACACCTTAGTGGTATCTTATTCAGATCGTTCTGCAGTTGGTTTTGATCTTCAGATGATTTTACTAGACATTCCGTATCAGAAACATTGTTTCTGAATAACGACAAAAGTTAAATGAACTGTTGTTATACGAAACCAGAGAGGTCCTCCATAGAATGTGAGGGGAGAGGTAAATGGAAGACTGTGAGCACGTGTATTGGCATCTGGGCAGGATGTCTACCTCTACATCGGATAATCTGCAGTGATACTGGCAGTGGGTTCATCGAACCACCGTTATACTATTTATCTCCCATTCCATTCTCCAATAGCGCGCGGGAAGAGAGAACACCTGAATCTCTCCGTGCGAGCTCTGATTTCTCGTATTTTATTCTGACGATCGTTTCTACCCATGTAAGTGGGAGCCAACAATATATTTTCGCAGTCGGAGGACAATGTTGGCGATTGGAGTTTCGTAAGTAGCCCACGCCGCAGCGATGTGCGCGCAGTTGCATTTTCATAAGTCCAGTTTACACGATGATCGAGGAAAAGATCAAGTTGCGTGCCATCTAGCGACGCAAATGCTGAACAACTAGTATTTCATGAGCGCCGGCGTCGTTTGGTACTAGTTAGTACGCTATAGGACAAGTTCTAAATTTGCTAGTTGCGACTAGAGTGCGCATGTGCTGAAATGAGCTTGTGCCCGTTTCATGTTTATGCGTGGAATTAGTCATGTAAATATAGAAAATACTTTTTGTGTTCGAGACATATATCTTGCATTAGAAAATGGAAAATAGCTTGAAATTGCGCTTTTTGAGGCATACGGGGACGGACCAGTGTTGTTCGATGCGGAAATTACTCTGTTTCGTAAGGTATAATGATCGTTATTTGTGAAGAAAATAACAGAAAAATGTTTATTTAAAATGAAGTTTGAATACCGATTGGTGTGTAATTTTATATTACAAAAATGCTTCAGACAGTTGAACGAAAACTCGAGACCATGCCACAGATATGCAACTCAAAATTTAGTTCGCTGGGGTCTTATTATGGAGCGGAAATCAAAAGTTATTCGTGACCTTCAACAACATTTGAAATAGTCGTTACAGGAAAAAGAAAAAAAAATCTTAACATGAATGATTCCCATGCCACAAGAAACAGTAGGGTTAAACCAGTCCACAGACAAATTTAGTTACAAGAAGAACTGATGCATGAATTAATCAAAAGTTGAGAATGCAACTAAAGTATTTTGTACGTTAGGTTAGACAAAATACTCTCATCACTTTTCTTTTCTTTGCCTTGAATTTGTCAAGGAACGAATGAAAGCAACTTGAAAAAACACTCAACATTTTTCGTAAAAATCATTTCGGTATTCTTTGGGGTCCTTTGGCATAAGTTCCTTCAGTAGCTTGCAGTACACATCTTGTGCTTTGTCTCTTCTTCTCAACCAAGAACGCACCCAAGTTCTATTTCTTCTTCGCTGTTGTTTTCTACCAAACACTGCCACAGCTCCAGCAACGGCCCACAGTAAAAACTTCATATGTCGAATATTATCAGCCATAATATACACCCAAATATACAATTCTCGTAACAATCGGTGGTACGGCCGAATATTTGCTGGGATGCTTTTGTCAGTGGTAATCCCATGTGCAGACGGAAGTTTATCGTGTAAACGCAGTCAAGTGTGAACGATCACGCATCATTAGTACGGAATTAGAACCATTGGAGCGCTGCAGTGGACCATAATCTTTCTTGTGAATTTCAAATCGTCGTGTTAACTGGGCATTACTCACTTACTGTCCTGAAGACGGTCAAAATGGACATCTGAAGCCCAAATTTGTAGAATATGTTGGATTATTATTGACGTATAATTATTGAAAGTGTCACGAAGTACGTCTCAAAGATGTGGGAATTAAGGCAAAAAGACCGCCTGCTGGCTGACGAGATATATTTCTGGAGACGCAGTTACGGATATTGCAGGCCTGATCATGTTAGGAATGACAGGATCAGTGGGTTAGGAAAGGCGGAAGCACAATCCTCGACTGCGTGGAAAGGAAACGCATACTCTGGTATGGTCACTTAACAACGTATGCCAGGAACAAATTGACTAAAACTAACATGGCAATGAACTACCCGTCAAAGAAGGCATGATAGACGTGCGAAATGTTGGAAAGACGGACGGCACCGAAGTAATGGCGGCGAGAGGCCTAAATGAAGAAGACTGGAACAATCGTAAACTATGTATATTGGTAGAATGAAACTTTCACTCTGCAGCAGAGTGTGCGCTGATATGAAACTTCCTGGCAGATTAAAATTGTGTGCCTGAACCGGGACTTGAAAATGGGACCTTTGTTTTGCCCGCGTAATGCAAAGCTCCCAGATTAGGGTCGCGGTTTCGGCACATAATTTTAATCTGCCAGGAAGATTCATGTATATTGGTGTGCGAGAGGTGGCGGCAATCGTTGAAATCTTCGCCGATTTTGTGTGTGTGTGTGTGTGTGTGTGTGTGTGTGTGTGTGTTTCTTTATGAATAAAATATAACCTGTCCATAATTCTATAGTATTGGCGGAAATGTAGCCAGAAAGACCAATATTCGATCACACAAAAGTGCCACATTATGATAAATCAACAGATAGCTTCTGCCGCAAGAAGGAAGTAAGTGTGCGATGCCACAGTCCGAAGATATTAACAGAACTCGGTGAACCGTGGCGAACACGGCTACAAGAAGGAAAACATCGACCTAAAGAGAGATCGTGAGCATCGAACAGTCGTCAGAGAGGCACGGAGAGTTTCGGGTTCATCTTTAATCCGACGTGCAGCTATTGCTACGTACTCAGAAGGACCACTAATATGCGACCTACAGGAAGAGCGGCGAGCTCATGGTACGTCTAGCGCTGATTACCATTGACATTGACCCTGATGTTCTACATCTACATCTACATGTAGATGTTGCACATCAGATAGCTTGTCTGCAGTAGTGTCGGACACATTCGACGAAAACTCTAATTGATAGAAAACTGTCTTTAGCGATGAGTCCCGTTTCGAACTGAGCTCCGATGACAAACGAATGTGTGTCTGCAGACGCCCTAGACAGCCTTACGGCCAGCCAGCCACGATTGATGGTCTGGGGTACCATATACATTTTATAGCTACCACGGCCCCTTTGGCTGTCATCTGTGGTATACTGTACAGCAAGGCGACGATATTCTACGCTTCGTTTTGCTTCCTTTCGTGGCAAGTCATCGAGGACTTACTTTTCAGCAATATCTTGCCCCGCCCATCATTGTCGGCCGGTGGTACCTGAAGCTGGGAGTTGCACCCGAGTTTCAGTGCTACATTTTTACATCAGACGCTTATAAGGGAGAAAATGCTGTATCTCAGGGCCTGGGATCCTGACATTACTTATGATAAAAACATCCCTAGAATTCGTGGTGTATGAACACCACAAAATTCAGCTTTTGCAAGTCCATTTTACGATCCTATGAAAAGTTACATATACATCAGTGACAAATTTATATATTAAATTAAGTATATTGTAGCAGACTGCATCCTAAAATTTATCAATAATCGTTACATAGTAAGCTACATTCCTAGTCGAAATTTGCTCGTCGTAAATAAGAGGCATATTATACATTATAACTTTTAAGGACGCTTATTCTAAGCTCATCAGTACTGATAATTTACCCTCCTATTTTTATCTAAGCAGATTTATCAGTCACCCGGTGATTAAAGTCTGCTCCATCACAAGATCTCTTTCAGTGGAAAGCCTTGGCAAGGCAGACAATATTTCCTTGGGCATAAAGTTGCCTAAGAATGATTTTAATCTTCCCAAAGTTGAAAAGCACCTCTCGCCTTCCACTGACGTCATGGGAATCGTGAAAGTTAGCTTGAACAGTTCACTGCATTAAGTGAACTTCTTCTCTAGGTTGTAGAGCGGTGCCACCTAACAGAGTACTTGTGGCTTGTGGGCAGTGGGTTTTCAGGCACTCTGCAACCCCCTGTAACGTCACTGGTGAGCATGTTACGACCCCCAGGAAGCTCACGGTGGTTTCATGAGTACGTGCGTAACGACGCCTGTGGTAGCAAGCATGGACCCCGAGCTAATGCGGCCTTTCTTCCTTCTTTACTCCTAGGACTGCATTTCCTTTCCCTTTCCCATCCTCACTCTTCCCCTCCTAACCGGGGGACTGATAACCTTAGCAGTGTGGTCCCTCAGTCACAAACAAACAGCTGCCATGTTGCGAGATTCCACGGTCGAGTCTCGACTCGCACATGCACTTCTCTCCCTAGCAAAAAAAAAAAAAAAAAAACAAAAAAAAAAAAAAAAAAATCAAAGTTGCCGCGGTGGAATGGCCGAGCGCTCTAAGGTATCTTGCTGCGCAGCGCGCTGTACCTCCCCGGAAAGGGTTCAAATGTTTGTATAGCTTATGGGACTTCACTACAGGGTCATCAGTCCCTAAACCTATAAACTACTTACGAACTAGCTAATACTATGGACGGCACAAATATCCATGCCCGAGGGGGGATTCGAACCCTCGACTGCAGCGGCCGTGCAGATCGCGTCTGTAGCGCCTCAGTCCCTCGGCCACCGCGGCCGGCGGAAAGGGTTCGAATACTCCCTCGAGTGTGCGTGTGTTCATAACACTTTCGCTGCGGCTGACGCTGTCTTACATTCAGCGCGGAAGATTATAAGCGGCAGCCGCAGCGAAAGAGTTAAGTTAAAGTGGTTTGTAAGCATAGGGACTGATAACCTCAATAAAGTTTTATAAATTTCCAAACATTTGAACATTTGATATCAAAAGTTCTGCTCTTGGGATCTTGGTTAAACACGCACTCCACAATCGTGACATAATCAGAAATAAATTACCAAATATTGGTGACACGTAAGGAATATTGGTCTAACTTCACTCTCGGAAATCATGATGTATTATAAACAGCCAAATATTGCGTACAAGCGAGGAAATTTTTTGTCTCTAACAATATTCTCGGAAACACATTTGGAACAGAGGTCAAATATTCTTGAGAAGGAAGATAAGAAGTATTATTGCTGGTCTTATAATTTACAGCAATTTCATACTCAGTTTTCCAGTCACACACAAATCGCTAAATCGATTTACTCAGTCCTGAGACAGCACTCTCTTAAAAGTAACATCGACTACTGAATGAAACTTTCACTCTGCTACGGAGTGTGCGGTGATATGAAACTTCCTGGCAGATTAAAATTGTGTGTCGGAACCGGGACTCGAACCTGGGACCTTTCTTTCGCGGGCAAGCGCTCTACCACTGAGCTATCCCGACTCTACTGTTACATGAATCAGAAAATTTCACAGTGTGCTACGAATAAGAAACTACTATAATGCATTGCAAACGATAGATTTTTTAAAAAAGAAAGGAAAAAAATTCCTGTGGAGAATATCTAAAGAAATACTACTTAAATGGAGTCCTACGATACTAACCACTGCGCTACGACAACTTGCTGCCTCTGAGACTATTTGTATTTTATATAATATTTTTCTCAAAGTGATTTTCCCTGTTCGTGTGTTTTTATTTGCATTTAATAACAAGAAATTTAGCCAGAAGTGATTTTTGAGATTCATCTTTAATGTGCTTTTGCCATGAAACGGCTTACTGAGAGTTGTAATATCAAAACTGTAAGATATACGGAAAAATCAAAATGTTTTGTGTCATGGAATCAACATGTGAATGTCGTTTTGACCTTACTTTGCAGATCGTCGCTTATGTCACAATGATTTTCATTGGTGGGAAAGAAATTTTTTTATTGAAATATAAGAACTTTTTCGACTTACCGCTGCTGCAGATATAATGCACTGAACTGTCCGCCAGGGATGCATACCCCTGAGTTAAGTCATGAAGCGGCGTCGTTTTTCGGCCCGATACGGGGCAACAGGAGGTTTTACGACCAAAAACAGTGAAATTTACACAAAAAATATTTAAGAAAAGAGGACAAATATAAATTTTTAAAAATTAGGAGTTATGCAGCACTGCAACCATATCCCCGCCGCCACTGCAGTCCGTGCACGACGAGGGTTTCTTCTGGTCTTCATGTATGCGAAACGCTGCTGTGACCGGCAGGATCGCTAATCGTTCCCCAATTGCGAACGTTTTGAGCAAGGCCCACCAACCAAATCTAGTTTTCGGCGATCTAATGCGCCAATTGAATTTCGTAAGAACTACATCCATTCATAAAAATACGGCACATCGCCATGCCGCTTTGACAGGAAGGATTTAAACTGTCGATGTAACAAACCGTGTGATCTCGGTTTGATCCACGACCCCACTTATTTTGCCAGCAGATGAACGCAATGTAGGATGCTAGTTATTTTAATTTATGATATTAATTCCTTCTACTTTTTTCTTACCAAACAAAGAAATTAGACTGCTGGCAAATCATTGCAGGAACTTAATCTGTTGCATCCGACGAAAGTTTTTACCAACAAAGGTCATACTTGTCAATTTCCTAAGCAAGAAAATGTGTCGATGATTGTGTAGTTCTATCGTTCATTGACACTAAATCAAATAAATCCTCCATAATGGTTAACTCAGCGACAACACCTCGTAGAAATACGGCAAGCTAAGTAACAACCGTTAAAATCTGTGCCTGACTTCAAGTAGGAAAAAAATTAAGTAAAAAATAAAAATAAACAACTATCTATTAGTTAAGTTTCCACATGATTTGGTATTTCTTGGAAACTACTGCGTACTATTCTGCGTGAAACATAGTCTGTTATCACACGGGTTGACTGGTACTTGCGAACACGACTCGTTCTCGGCGCATTTTACCTCTAATCGACTGCACATTGTGACTGGGTCGTCACCATCGGGCCGATTTGCACTAGTCTCCTTCGTAAGCGTTCTGCAGCGTACGGAAAAGCTCGCGAGTGAAGATCATATGAAGGTAATTTGTTTTGTATTTGCCCATTTTTTATAGTCAGAATGCGGGGAACACTTTAAAGTACAAGAGTTCTACGTGCTATAACTGAAATAAACTTCCAATAAAGGATATCATCAGGGAAATGCACAAATTTTACATCATGTTCCTCAGAATGCCAACAGGAATCCCACGGTGAATAATTGCGATTCAACAATTACTTTCAAGATTATCTGTATATCCTTTCAGTACCACAGTATAAAAAGGGCGAATAACAGTACAAATGAATTTCTCCTAGTTGTTAAACATCAGATTTATAGAAGTGTAGTAACATCCTTAGTTATAGCATTACACCGACAAGAATATTCAAAGCTGAGTTTTACAGATAAAGCGTGAAATAAGTTTGCCAAAACGTAAACTTGTCAGGCATTAATTTTCAGTTTTATTTCATTATTAAAAAAACAATCGCATACAAATAAAGATGATTCAAATAAAAAGAATACAAAAGCAAGTACTTGAACCGTTATTTATGTCATAGAAACAACTATTCCACTGCCAAGGCAATGATGGCATTGACGTAAGAAAAAATTGCTAAATCTCTAATGCGATCAGCAGTAGAACGGCTGTTTATTTTGGCTTGAGGTGGCTTCGTAAAGGCAAATGGGGTTTGCGGAGCGAATTATGGTGACATTTTCGCTCACCTGTTTCTAAAGCAATTATTAAGTAGAGAAACACATTTTATCGTGTTATTGATAGCATTCTCATCCCGCCAACGTGTCATAGCGCACCCTCATTACTGTAACTGTTCACTGAAGAAAACAACAAGTGAATTTTTATAACCCCATGTTGGAAGTCGAATATACCTGAAGGAAAATTGTCCCCAGGACAAGTGTCAATCCAGCCGTGTGGGGACGGGCGTCGGTACATGGCCTAGTTCCTACATAGCCCACGCGTCACACGAGACGCGATTCGACTCGTGTGCGGATATCTGGATATCATGTTGTAGCGGCAGGGACAGAACTCTCATTTTAACAAACTGTCCATGGCTGAAGGAAATTGTTGGTCTGGGTCGTTTAAGATATGTTGGACCATCCTTATCAGTGACATGATTTTCTTTCTATAGACACTTGACAATTAAGAGGTAAAAATCTATGACAAAATAATGTATTTGTTGGAGCAATATGATTAACATAAAAGTAATAGCTTATTTTGTTTGTAATACTAGTCATTTAAGCTAGTTACCATAATTCAGTTATAAATCTATATAATCACACCGTTTCATTCACTTCACTCACCCTTTCTTGTTACAGAATATTTGACCTATTAAAGATAAAACCATTTGAGGAGCGCCGGAACAAAAACCGATAAATCCACATTTGGTGTTAATTCAAAAAGTAACATAGTGATCTCTGAGTGGTTGCACAAGCAAGAAGAAAAACACCATTCAGAGTGTCCAATCGATTTCCAGGTTACTCTTATTACCCAGATATTAAACACAACTAAAGGGAAATACCTGGTTGTGTTCCGACCTCTTGGAGTTATCGGATTGAGCTCCGACCGCATTGGAATTGTCGGGTTTTGTGTAGTCAGCGTAGTGAGACTATAGGAGTGTTTCGACACTGGACATTTGCTGCCAGTCAAGTGAGGCAAACATCCAGTCTATACAAAGAGCATGGTATTGTACGAACCTTAGAAAAGGACTGTGTTACAAAATACATTAAACGATGTAACATAAAGAAAAGACAAAAACATTATTCCAATTCAAATTACAAGCATGAAACTGTTGCAGAAAGGATGCGGTTCTGTATTTTTAACGGCCGCAGAAACCATCCACGGACATTGGAGACTGTATATGTACGGCATAGTGTGGCAGCGGCGAAGAAACATGATGTGCGAGGTTTGCTGGTCAAGCAATTTGGAAGGGACTGGGAAATGATGATCGCTTCCTGTGATAACAAGAATCTGCTTGAAGGCAGTGATATCCACGAAGAAGATGCAGATGAAGAAACAGTACCCGCAGATGAGCTGTGCAATTGTTTGGAAGATGAACTGACATTGATAGTATAATAATTGTATTGCATTAGGTAATTATAAAACGTGTGTGTTGCCAATAAAACCTGCCTTGCGGTCTCAATAGTGTATTCCTTGCTGGACTACTCCAGGACGGTCGAATCAAAACCAGGCATCTCCATATGTTTTCACTAAATGCCCTGGGCGTTGCGTAAACATCTATTGAAGGGACTATAATTTTCTACATCGTACTGTCTGCTCCTATAGTTTGGTTTGATAGGACATTCAGCACTTGTGCAACCGCAGACTTCAGCGTTGTTTTCCGAGAGTCAAATGAGTGTTTCCCGGGAGTTCTACGATTTTGACTCAGTTGAGTTTTTCAGTTGGCAATATAAACACCTGATGTCGCATTGTGCTGAAAATTATTTTGTGGCAGCATATATTACCCACGTATGTCGCCCTGCAACTGAAACACGCGAATACAGCAAAAGTGTATTTGTTGAGACAATTTTGATGAAACCTGATAACAATGTTTATTATTCCAAATTATACTTCTTGTTGGGACAAGAGGTGAGAGAGTATACTACTGTTATCGGCTATCCATTCATGGGGTCATTTGATGGAATTGGTATACAGGGTGATTAGCAAAAAAAATTACGAACTTCGATGATAGACAGGAGGGAACTCACATCCGGAAGTGCCACCTAACAACGATATGAGAATTTTTCTTCATCTTCGGTACTGGGAAACAAATCTCTTCTAATGCAAGCTCTTGCTTTCTATGTTTTGAGAGGAGGTAGTATAGACCGAAACAAGAAATATGTCTAGTAAAAATGGACTTCAAACTGGACAACTTATGAGGTGTGAACAATTGTCTAGTAGAAGTGATGTTTGAAGTATTGAAGCTCTTAAGATGTGTAATTTAGAGCCCTTGTTTTCTGAACGCATTTTCTTGGTTTGGTCCATACTACCTCATCCCAAAATACTGGAAACAAAGAGCATGCAGTAGAAAAGATTTGTTTCATGGTGTCACAGATGTATAAAAAAACGGTCGTAGCGTCGTTGATCGACATTTCCAGACATGGCTTCATATTCGAAATATCTCCTGTGCAAGTCCTTGAAGTTTGTAAACTTTTCTTTAATTAACCTGGAGATACGTTTAGTTTCCCCGGTATCTGTGATGGAACGTGTATTTCCGAGTGAAGTGCAGAGGAATACTAGAATCTTTCGCACATTGAAATGCATTGCGACTGCGTGCGTGCCACAGAGGCAGTGGCGTAACTGGGACTTGGCTTTGGGGAGGGGGGGGGGGGGAATCTGCTTGACGAGCAAAATTTAGGTCAAATTAAAACAAACTTTTAAATACAGTTGTTTTAGAAAATTATGTTACTCGAAAGCATATGGACTGTTTTTAGAATAAAACGAACGTAGTAGATTAGTAGACCCTGTCCTAATAATTAAGGTAAAATAATGAACAATAATAATACTCAAAATTTTGCTTTATAACATGAATGAATTTTA
Source organism: Locusta migratoria (assembly GCA_026315105.1). NCBI lineage: Eukaryota > Metazoa > Arthropoda > Insecta > Orthoptera > Acrididae > Locusta > Locusta migratoria. The sequence continues at coordinate 524,036,065 of CM048746.1, forward strand.
GAAAGTTACAAGACTTCTGTTTGTTTGTATGAAAATGAAGACGATGTACCATAACGAGTTACAGGACAAACTCAAGTTTTCTTAGTTTTTTGGCCATGTTAGGGTTCTGGGAGGGGTGCTATCCCCCTCATCCCTCCCATAGTTACGCCACTGCTCAGAGGTAAAAACGCAGAGATTAAAATGGTGTGTCTTCTCGCGTGTTCTCGCCAGCGTGCGGTGTGCGGTGAGTGGTGGGGGCCGCGGTGGCCGGGCGCGCAGCTGTCGACACAAAAGGCAGGATGTGATGCCGGCCGGTTCGCGGTTCCACGACACCTGGCCACCTCGCCGCCCGCGCGCCCCGCCCCGCCCCGCCACAAAGCTCGCGATTCACCACAACGGCCGCCATTCATCCCGTTATCGGCATTCCCCTGTAGCCTACTTTCTCGCAGATAAGGGACAAGCGTCACTCTTGGACGCCTCGGGACACAGATCCTGTTGTCGGCTGCAGCGCCTGCCGGCAATATTGTGCGTGGCACTGGCACTGGCACTGGCACAGATCATCCCGAGAATCGACACGTCTTCATGTGGAAGTAAAATCAAACGAGAGAGAGAGAGAGAGAGAAAACGTGCAGTGCGTAGTGCAGCATTATTTTGTCAAGTGTGAATAGATTTTCTGGCAACCAATTAACGCAACTTCGAAAACGTTAGCGCCATTTAACAGAGTATAGAATGGCGGTTTTTTGGAGGTCCTAAAGATTTTCACTTTTGTGTTACATCTGGTCAGCCCGGACCATTTTACATAGAAAACGTGTCTTGCGTTTGGCGCTATGGTCGTAAAATTGGTCCCACCGTCGATTACGGGTACATCAAGGAATGTAATCGCAATGCTTCCCATTAATAGAAGACGATAAGTCTTCGAAGGGCCCATGCTGCATATCGTACGTTCAAGTCTCAGTTATACGAGTTGGTATCAGGAAGTCAATGAAATTTAAGTTTTATGCGCAGATCATTGCAAATACATCGAAATGCCGCTACATGTCCCCGCATGCATCCTCCTTGAACCAGCGCGGCGAGTGTTTCCAAGGCTTGGTTACATGTTAGTATATGACCATATTCATGATTTCGTCTCTTTAGTTTTTGCGACGAATAGCGTGAAAGACCATTGTGCATGTGTGAGCTCCCGTTTTAAACTTACGGAAATCATTTAGAAGCATACCGAATTAAATACAGTCTTTTGGGTATAACGTTTTTGACAAGCACAAATTACCGTAAAAAAGCTCGTATGACTTCTTCCTAACACACATTTCCTATTCTTTGCGCAATTTTAAACACAATATCGTTTAAATTGAAAGATATAGTGTCCATAGCAGTGTAGAGATTTATACCAAATAAATAAGATACGGAACTAATTTAAAATTGTGCACAAGAACCAAGTCAACACAAAGTTGCAGAATGCAAAGTCTCAGAGTTTTTTTCTGTAGCAGCTGGAAAGTAGCGCGGAATTCAATGCGAGATAACAGTACTTACAACAACGCAACTGTCTCTAGATGTGGCAGAACACCCAGAGATTCTGGCCGTATGTAAAGTATATCAACGCAAGAAAATCGATATCTTACTGCACAATAGCAATGCCATTATTGCTAAAACGGAGGTACTGCAAATGGTTTTGCGAAATTCGTTTACAAAGGAGGTGAAAGAAATATTCCAGAATTCAAATCAAGAATATCCGCTAGTATGAGTAATTTAAAAGTATATCTTCTCACTGTAGTGAAGCAACTCAAATAACTTAATAAAACCAAGTCTTCCGATGTCCATTCTATGTTGTTACAAACATTCTATGTTTGTAACGTTCCTCCCAGACTAAGCTGATGTAATGGCTCCATATTTCGCTATCATATTCATCTGCCAGTTCGACTAAAGATTGTTACCTAAAGTCTGGTATGCGCGGGTCACACCAATACTCGAGACAGGAAATAGTGGGAATCCAACGAATTACATTCTTATCACTGACGTCGATTTGCAGTAGGTTTTTGAAACTTATTGTGTGTTGAATATTATGAAATTCCCCTAGCAAAACGACTGTTGATTTTGTGAGACACAACCTCCTATTCTTTTTCATGTAGTACTGAGACCTCCTGATAAAAATCATTCCATATTCCTAAAGTTCCGAAAGACTTCTGATACCATTCTTCCACAAGAGACATCTAATCAAATTGCGTGTCTCCGGAATACTGTCTTAATTATGTGATTGAATTTTATATTTCCTTTCAGTGAGGTCACTATTCGCAATAATTCGTCAGGGAAAAAGCAGATCTGATATCATCTGTAGGGGCTTAAGTATGTTTATTTGTTTTATTCATTTATTTTTTGGTTGGGCGGGGGGAGATAAATTCTTAAGTACAAGAAGTTCTTTGAAGATCGGTATCCAAAATATCTGCATTTGTTAAGCTGTTTCAACATTTAAATAGGAATAAAGGAGCAACCCTCTCAAAGTGTTTGCAAACAATCCTGTAATTTGCCGTCTGTGAGGTACTAAAAGTGACAATTACTTATAATGAAAAGTGTAAGGGTATCGACATAAGCGTTACACTATAAATCATGCAAATCTTTAATATGCCAATTCATCGAAATGCTTCGGGATTACAGTTACAAACAAATTAATTTGGAACAGTCAAATAAAGAATATCGTGGGGAAGTCTAATCAAATAATGGGTGTTATTGGCAGAAAAAGTAAAAAAATGCAATTGGCTTTGTAAAAATACTGTTGCCATTAAATTGTTCAATTTTGGAGTATAACTGCGCAGTGTGAAATCTATAAAAAATATGTTTGACGGAAAGCATGGTAAAATTTCAAGGGAAGTCACATGGTTTTTTATTATCTCGGAAAGGGGTAAATTGTGGTGCATAGGTGCTACGAGAGTTGTCTGGCAATCTCTCATTGTTGTTGCACAATCTTGACACCCATTTTCTATCCCCAGCTTTCTCCTGTAAATGCGGAACTACTTGTTTGACGCCCGCATACATCGGGGCAATGATCATCGCAATAAGAGAGAGCTCTCGGGGAAATATTTGTGCAGTATTTGAGGCATTTCCCGGCAGAACGCTTTGCTTGTCGTGCACGATAACGAAGAATGTTTCCCGTCAAACAGTGCATTGCAGCGTGAGATGTTTTACAGATTCCAGTGGATGTGATACTGGTAACATTTAGCGGAATATGGACATAACCCAGACCATTGCAGCACTACTGATTTGAAAGATGGGCTGCGGAATGGCGAGTACAATATTGGAAGACGGGACATAGGTGTTCCTGGTGATGTAACTGAGAAGAGAGGAATCGCCTGCTCACTCTTCAGTTTACGAAGTCTCTTACAAATATCCCAGAACCTCGTCCACTAAATTTTTCTGCGCTTAACTCTATATTGTCTCGTTCGAAAGTGTCTCCTCCTAAATTGCGCTCCCAATGCCGTTTTCGCTTCGAGAAACAGTCTTGGTACGCCTTCTGCTGGATCACGAAAAGCGCTGTCTGCGAATTTAATTTCTTCCTTTAAACCGTGATTTTTAACTTTGAAAATAAAAATCAGGAAGTCCGCAGGATCAGGTGTGGAGATAACGGAGGATGAGGCAGCGGAATGATTTTATTTTTTGTGCTAGATTAACGCACCAATAACAATGAATGTGTGGGTGCGTTATCGTGATACAAGAGCCATGAATTGTCTCGCCATATTTTTAGCTGCTTCTTTCTTACATTTTCTCGCAGGTATCACAAGTCCCCGTCGGTGCCATCGATCAACAGTTTGTCCCCATGGCACCAATTCATGATGAACTAATCCTTCAAATTCAAAGAAAATTATCAGCACGGATTTGACATTTGACCTGATGAGCCTTTTACGCTCATGGAGAGCATTTTCTGAGCCATTACGAAGAATGAACCGTACTTTCGACAGCATAACCGTAGACGCACGTCTTATTAGTTACGATTCTCTTATGGAACATCTTGTTCTCATTTGTACGATCCAAAAGCTGTTACAGTTTACCAAGCGATGGTCTTTCTGGTCTTGACTCACTAGCCGTGGGACGAACATTATGGCAACACAATATATTCCAAGATGCTGTTGTCAGGATTTCATGACATCTAAATGAAATGTTACTCTTCTGCAGAATCTCGGACAGTCAATCTGTGATTAGCACGCATAATTTCATTGACCTTCTTGATATGAGCGTCGTCGCTAGACGTCGAACGACTTTCTGAAGGAGGGTCATCTTTAATTTCCGTCCAGCTAGTTTTAAACCGCATGAAACATTCGTAACACAGTATGGCTTACGCACTCAGACTCGTAGGCTTCCTGCATAATTTGGTGTGTCTCTGTACAGACTTTGAGTTTAAAGCAAAATTTAATGCAGGCGCGTTGCTTCCCTAACTTTGCCATTTAGAAATTTGCGAATTGCGCAACACAACTTTCTACTCAGTACAACACTAAATAACAACTAACAGAATTATAGTAATGAAACTTCCGGCAGTTAAAAATAGGCGTGTGCAGGGATGCCAACCGTATTTCGCTCCAGGACTCAATTGGTGGGAAATTACAAACGTTCAAGAGTTTTCTGAATATACCTCATAGAGACAGGCTATGCAAGCGACTATGTAAAAATGCACAATGGGCATCATTCCAGAGAATAGCTAGTGAAGAATCTCTGTAGACAGAACATCCAGGATCTGTACAAAACCTTGGGAATAAGTTACGGTACATGGAAATTAATTTTCAGAATTCAACAGGAGACTGATTGCGACGAAGTTTGTGTCACGATTGCTTGAAGACGGCCCATACTTTCTTTCAATTTATGGCTGTTACCTAGAAAGTAGGAAAGAATCGTTCCGGTGAAGAGTCCCCTCTTCACCTCGATCAAAAAAGGCTCGACGGCTGAAGAGTAAAATTGCATATTGACCAACTTTGTTTAACGGGATTTTTCTTTCAGAATTTACTCTCTCGGGACACACTACATTACGTTCTGTCGTGATGTTCTAAAGCTTTACCATTTTGGCTTGAAGTACAGACGTGTAGGAAAGGGATGAACGAGCGACAAGAAGTGTTTAGCCACACTGTACCACGATATAGCTGTGTCCTGGCTAAAAGTGACAATTTTCCCAATTCACACTTTAGCTGTAAATGACACCTTCCTTTTTCTCAAGATGAAAATTGTGTGGAATTTGATACAGAAATGATCAACGCAACATGTATGTGTAACAAATCTGAAGAACATAGAATACCGTCGTATTAATTGCAAAAATGATGACAAAAGTTAGATCAAGATTGTCACCTCGAGATGGAGTTAAGTTCCCAAAAGGTATAGTGAAAAGTACTGTCTTTGATGACTGGTATGAGATATGATTGAACCAATTCATTAAGGTATTTGAAACTGAAGGTTTTCCAGAAACTATTTTATAAACGAATTAGAACCTAAAATCATTAACGTTCTGTGATACAGGAGTTCGGACGTTAACGGATTGGTCACATGGTGTTATTGCCGTTGGTGGCAACAGGCGATGAAATAGAATCGGTGAACCCGGATTAACTTCTTGTACTTTTGTGCGTATGAAATATTTTTGATACGGAGAGCCAGTCTAGTTCCGAGTTGCGTCTATTTAACATTATCTCGCGCGTCTAAAGCCACTGATATCTTTAGCAGACCGAGGCTGTAGATCCGTCCACAGCACCATTAGATATAGGCTGCCTACTGTTCCAGTGTAATCTCTAAACCGGCTCGTTACAGCTTTGTGGGGGAATGACATGATTAGTGTACAGTTGAACAAATTTGCGAGAAAACAGTTTTTTTCTACACAACATATACTCGAGCTAGTTATTAGTTCCAAAGGGTGTATTCGAATAATAATTAGAAGCACCTAGGCGAAGACACCACGTCTTCGCTCGCAGGAAGGGAAGGTAACTGCGTTTTCGTGAAAGTTCTCCGCTTTTGAAAGTAAATGTTTTCGGTCCCTTATTCCGTCGGACGCCAGCGTATCTTGTTATTCGCCTCATTTCGACCAACCGCAAAAAATGTTTAACATCTAAGGTTTTCCGTCATGTAGTGCAGTTTGCCCAAATTGATTTTCCCCAGGCACAAGTATCATTTTTCGTTCTGACCCTTTCATGTCCCCTTTACGTCTAGTTCGTACAGAGTGCTGCGACTCTATAATAAATTTCGTACTATATTTAAGCATGTAATGTCCAGTCAAATGTAGTTGGAAACACATCGAGATTATGGTTGCACATGGGATTTCAACAGTCGCATTTAGCATGCCGTATTAAGTCCAATGAAAGACAGTTGTTATCGAATTACACAAGACAAATTTCTACAAACAAAAGAAGCTTCCCCAAAGGAACACAGTTTTTGGCAATCTTTCATATGTTTTATGTAAATATTTTAGTATAATGCTTGTATCGTGCGTGGAAGTGGAACTCAAATTTGACGAACTTATTGAATATTTTTAAGTGCTGCACTGAAAAGTGCCAAATATACAGGATACCATGAAACATTAGGGCATTTTGAGGCAACTAATATCTATTCTCACTTGAGTTTCAATGTGGTGTGAGGCATTATTTTTTTAAACTGTGAATTAGGTCACAGTGCAGAGCAGCAGAAAATGGTCTAGTTGTTATTCCTTGCAGAAATTTTGTTTGCATTACTTTGAGTGCATGTGAGCTACAAAGTCATTCTGAAGCGACTGCCAGTTATCAGAGCAATTGCCACTACTTTTTGAGAAATATGTTCTTTTGAAATGCTTTTTGTAAGTTTATGTTCAATGTCCTATTTGCACGTTAAGTTTTTTCTCTGCCCCCCCCTCCCCCAAATCAATATGAAGAGTAAAAACTGCATATCCATATTCCTATTTAAGTCCCATGCCGAACGCAAAGATTGCTTCTGTTTTAATCCAAGGCTATTCTGAAGTGGAGCATATAATATATTCTACAAGAGGCATGCATTTGCTCAGATTGGCGAAGGAATTTCACGATACATTGCTATCTCCCTACTGTGTTACGGGACGGGATTACATTAATACTTGTATTAATACATAATGGCAGTGTGATTAAGAACATATTGGACCAGTTTTGAAATGCTGTTCAGAATTTGATGGCTTGGATTAGACAAATCTTTCATAGGTTTTCGCAGGTATGGGGCATCCAGATGTCTATACATAGTGCATGCTGTGCACACCAATTACTGGGTGCTGGTTTGTAGGTTTGGTTTAGATCTTCTCCAAAACACACAAGTGATTTAACAACCATGCTTCTCAATATTCATCCCTTGTGACTAGGTCAGTTACCCTGTTCAGAGATGCCATAACCATCAGAGGTGACATTGTTAGTCTCATGGAAACCCAGCTGAACATCTCCCATTACATGGAACGTGGGCACCGCCGCCAGAGGGAGGAGCTGGGTCACCAAGACCCACCTCAGGGCACGCCCAGTCCCCCGCACTATCCGAGAGCTAGCTCAAGAGTGCGCCAAAAACGACACGTGTTATGCTAATAATACCAATAACTATGTAAGAAAGTAAACTAACAGGCAGGAGCTTTGGTCATTTGTACCAGGGGTGCTCTATTCTCGCAGGGTTAATCGAAACTGGGCTATGGCAATGGTTATCTTGACGTGCCAGCATGCTGATGTGACATGTATTTCAGTCATTGGCCTGGATGACAGTGTATCTGGACATGACAATTATTTGGGTGTAACAATACAATAAACTCGATTCATTCAGGCAATGATACATTTCCTTTGATGAACAGTCCAATCTGGCTGATTCCTTGCCCCCTGATATTTTAATAGACAACATCATGACATAACATAAAAATATGTTGATATTGTCTCCTGTGGAGCCCTTTGCTCAAACATGTGCTACAGAGCATTTGCATTCACTAGCAATTTAACTTCTCATCACATCTGCTATTCAGCACCACATATCCTCCTTTACAGTGTGGGTAACGCTCTAACACCTGTTCTGGCCAACACTTGTCACCTACCCATTGTTTCATTGTCACTCCACCACATTTGATAGATGCTCATATCTGTAAGACTAAAACAGTAGACTAACTACATTATTTTCAAGATGGTCATTCTCAGGCATAAGATAGAAAACTTGAAAAAATCTGTGCTTGTGCCTGTGCATTTCCACATTTCATACCTGTGTTATCTTCTAAATGTTCTATTAATGATGAAAATTCTCCTCAGAGATGATAAATATTTTTCCAAAGGGAGAGATTGGCTGGCCAGTACTTACCTTTGTGCTGTACTGCCGATAGTTACACAAATGAAGAAACAGATAAAAAGGGGACGAAAAAGGACAAGCCTTCGGAACACAGTTCCTTCCTCAGGTGGGAGAGAAGGGAAGAAAAAAGGATGGGAATGGAAGGGAAAGGTAATTCACGACCTAGGTCATGAAGGTGGTGTTTCAGGAGAGTGGACGTCAGAGATACTGCATGTAGCTACAGCTACAAGCTAGAGAGGATATATATAACCAAAGAGGAAAGATCAAGTAGTAAAGAGAAGAGAAGATGAATGAACAGAATGATGCCGAGGGGTGTAGGAGGGGCGAGGGGTTGTCTAAAACGTTTTTCATTTACAGGGAAAGATGGACACACACACACACACACACACACACACACACACACACACACACACACACACTTTTTCCACTAACCTGACCTGATAAGGAAGTTTATAAGTGAAGGAGAAACAAATGTGGAATCATTTAGAAGATAAATGTTTTTTTCAAAAGACGTGTGTGGACGTGCGCGCGCGCGCGCGCACGTCCACACACGTCTTTTGAAAAAAACATTTATCTTCTAAATGATTCCACATTTGTTTCTCCTTCACTTATAAACTTCCTTATCAGGTCAGGTTAGTGGAAAAAGTAACTATTTTTGAGAACATCTTGGATTAACAGCAGTCTTAATGATTGATTCACGTCAATCATTCTAGATTGTAAATCTGACCGACTTTTACATGAATTAATGAAAACTATTGGAATTCCAGAAGGAAAAGAATATGCAAATCAGAATTGGAGGATTTCTTTTTAAGCAAGCGAACAGCTTCCAAAACTTTTAACTCATTAGTAAATGTCGAATACATACATTTTCCAAAATGTTTAACACTTTTCTGAATTTATTGTTAAAATAACCCAAAAAGTAGTAAGAGCAATACCACATTAATAGATTTACTCTAGTTCCAACCAGATAGGTGACCATCTTTTAGTTTGTGACTACTGTTGACTCCTACAGAATTTTGACATAGTGGGACTCATCCAGACTATAAACTCATTAGGAGATATACTTAGATACCACAGAAGAAGGGACATAGTATTAGCAATTAATGAAGAAAGTATTCTGTTAAATGGCGTAATTTTTAACTTCCTAGTTGTACAGCTCTTCCTACTACCAATTGTTCTCTTTTTCACTATGTTCATCTGTTTTTGGTTGTCTCACAGCTACTTTATTGTTGGTGTTTCAGTTTGTTGACTTGGGCATTGTGACAAGTATTGAAGTTAACCATAAGAATGTGGAGAGTGCACGCAAGGGCCAAGAAGTGTGCATCAAAATAGAGCCAATTCCTGGGGAAGCACCCAAGATGTTTGGTCGTCATTTTGATGAGAAGGATTTCCTAGTCAGCAAGGTCAGTGCTGTTTCATGTCTTGATGTTATACAGTATTGTGTTCACTTGAGGTTTTATTTCAAATATTTAGTTTAGGATAAATGTGTTGAAGTATGTTATTTAGAAATGTTGTAGCAAACATACCAGTGTTTCATTTACTCCATTTTTGTACTGATATTGAGTGTGATCTTCTTTAGTTATACAAGATTTTAATTGTGTAAGGTGTTAAGAATACCATTTCAATTAATAACCAGCTCAAGCATCAAGGCTGATGAAACTGGGATGATCTTTCAACTAAGTTCAGAGTAGTTTTGACACAAATGTGAAGGTATGTAGAAAGTTGGACAAGCCCTATCATAGTGAGGTGTCAGTAATAAAAAATATGAAGACTGTCATCAAGTCTAAATGGCTAATACAAAACTGAAGATTCAACAGCTGGTTATTTGGAATGTACATTGTGAAACAGATTAATTGAAAATATTAAATTGCCACATATGACAGATGGATTGTTTTGTCTTTCGAGGCAGAACTAACACAGAAAAAAAATTTCTACTTGAAAATAATTCACAGTTGTCTCATTATAGTACAATGGGCTTTTCTGCAGTGCACATGTTACATTGTGTAACTCTGATGTGGGTACAGAAGCACCATCATGTAACAATGAATTAGTATACATTCATATCTTCACAGTAAACATAGCAATAAAGAAGGAAATGTGCACTTTAGTGACATTGTCAGATACTTACAAACAGGAACAACATACTGTTATTACTTTCTTGATTCTAGAAGGACAGCCATCCAATGGAGCATGTGGAATGTATGGGGCAGTATATCTTTGGAAACCCACCACTGTGGGATGGTGCACAAAGGTCCATACTGGTCTTGATTTGATACTAGATGCAATTTGATTTGGGAAGCCAATCTCGTCAAAGTTTGAGTCACTTGAATGCTTGCCCTAGCATAATAAAAGCACACTGGCTTGTCAGTAATAATAACTTGTAAATGTACATAATGCCACATGTATTCACTGAGGTTTACCAGCAAGAAGTCAAACATCAATGTGTAACTGAAAGTGCACCAGCTCAGAGCAGTGTGTGCACTTACGGTACATGTTGACAGGTGGCACTAGTGTATCACACATCAGATGACTGCCTTACTCTTATTATGTCTTTCATGGTTAAGACCATTCAAATCAGTTAAAATGGCTTATATATACTACCTGACAAAAAATAAAAAAGAAGAGGAAAAAATTATTCAACCAGGAGTGGTGGTTCAATATTATCCCATTTTGGTATACTCGTGTACTACTGACGTGTGGGTAAATCATTAGATTCTCACCACCCTGTGATGTGTAGAATGCCTGTCAGATTGCATTCATTATGTCACTTCCCTCATGTTACGAACTTGGTACTAGTTAACTACCAACTGGGTGTTAATTCATAAAGTGAAGCAAGATGTTTATGTACAATACAAAGCTCCCGTGATGTATTATGCTATCTACTCACCACTTGAATGCATTCGACACAGACCACATTTTTGTACTGTGCAACTGTGAAACCTGTAGGCCATTCAGTTGTCACAGTGGCCTGATGTTGAAACCAATGGGTACAGGAGAACATTCAGTCATGTGTTTTTAAGATCAACAAAGCGTCACCATCCTCAGGGATGCACCAAGCAATGCAGGATGCTATGACTTCAGCTGTCACCTTCCGCGAACGTGTATTGGACACCCTACAGAATTCTGTGAGTTACCACACAGTGTATATATATGACTTTATCTGCTGGATTGGGATCCTGTTGCCCTCATGTGTTGGTTGCCATTGACTCCAGAACACCAACATTGGCACTGAGAAACGTGGCGCAGTGCTCACACACTGGATTCATTTTGGAGGAAAATGGTTCAAATCCACTGCCAGCCATCCAGAGTTAGGTTTTCCATCATGTCTCTAAATCACTCCATGCAAATTCTGGGATGGTTCCTTTGAAAGACCATGGCAGACCTCCCTCCCCATCCTACATCAAACAGTCAGATCATGAGCTCCACCTCTAATGACCATACTGTCGACATGGTGTTAAACCCTAAGCTTGCTTGATTTTGGCACTGGCATATGGAGTGGTTCCGTACCCAGGAGGCGCGGATATAGGATGAATGCGTTGGACCATGGTCAGTGACGAGTCCTGTTTCTTCATAACATCTGATGACCGATGCAGAGGGCACATCCTGCCAAAATTTGGATAGACACACTCATAGGTCTAAGCCTTGGTATCATGATATGGAGAGACAGGATATGCATTCAGGTTACCTCTAGTCATGCTTCGGCAGGCATTAGTGGCCTAGCAATAGATCACAAACAACCTGTCTACACATTCTATCCCCAATATAATGTATGCCCACACACAACATGTATGTCTGTAGATTGCTTTACAGCATGTTAAGACCATCCTGCGGCCAGCAAGGTCCCTGGACTTCTCCATTATTGAGTATGTGCGGGATGACGTTAGAAGGGACTCCTGTCAGAGTATTAACCCCCCAGGATATTAAGGGACACTACAGTAACTGTGAATTAACTAGCCGCGGGGAAGGATCCAAATGCTGTTTGCCATCATTCCATACCACCTAACGTATACATTGTGGCCAGAGGTTATTTTACACCCTACTGACCTGGTGCCAACGTTCCACCTGTGACCTCTAGGGACTGTGGTCATATTGGACATAACCAAGCAACTATGATGCAGATCTGTAATTGCTGGATGCAGGAGGGATGATTGCCCCCCTCCTTGTAACACTTATACATGATGACAGGCACTTAGCGCAAATTACAGTGACGGATTGCTGTACCCCATCACAAACCGTACGACGACAAATTCAGTCTGTTGTACAACTAATAAGTGAGTTAACATGACCGGTGTTTGAATTGGCAACCATGTTAGACAGACTTGGTCAACCATATGGAACAGCATCATCGTCACAGTGGTTGGGTTAGTCTCTGGAGACACCCTGTAACTGATGTTGAATTTTTTACCCTATGTATCGCTATTCTGGTCCTGCAAGCCTGCCCCACCCTTCCACCTCAGAATGTATCGTCAGTACACTAACCAGCCAGTGTTAAGTCTCTGAAAGTGTTTGAGTTTGTTCTCATCACATACCTTCATAGCATGCTGACTATATATTTCAACAGACTAACACTTGACCACAATTGTGTGACTAGATACACTTTTGGGTATCGTCTCAACTGTGGAATTGGAGTCATATATGAGAGGATACAGTTTGTGGTAATTGATGTGAAGGCGTCTCCTAAAACAGAAGTGATATCTGGCATTCCTCAGTGTAGTGTAATAGGTCATGTATTGTTCCTTGTCTAGATAAACTATTTATGAAAAACTCTGAGCAGCCGTCTTAAGTTGTTTGCAGATGATATCACCATTTATCGTCGAGTGAAATCATCAAAACACACTGCAGAACAATTCAAATACGATATCTGTATGGTGTGAAAGTTGTCAGTTGACTCTAAATAAGGAATAGTGTAAGGTTGCAAAAATAAATCAATGAAATCTAAAGGTCGTAAATTTAATTAAACACCCATGAATTGCAGATACGACGGACTTAAATTTGAAAGAACTAGTAGAAAATGTTGCGCGGAACGAGAAATAATGACTGAATTAGATTGGCAGCAGAACTATTAAAGAGACGGCGACTGTTGCGCCTGTCCGTCCTCTTTTCTAGAGTATTGTCGGCTGAAGAGGAATCGTTATTACGTGGAATTGAGGGTGAATATCGATACAGTACAATGAAAGACAGCTTGTTTTGTATTATCTTGATACAGGGAAAGGGGAGTCCGTCACACAAACGATATAGGGGCTAGGGTGGGAATAATTACGGCGGCTTTTGCATTGCGGCGAGATCTAGTTAGGAAATTTCGATCACCAACTTTCTCCTCCGGATACGAAAACATTGTCGTCTCCCACTTGCATGGGGGGAATGACCATCACAATAAAAGTAAGAGATATCACAGTTCAAACGGAGAAGTTCAGGTGTACTTCCTTCCCGCGAGCTAATCGAGAATGTAATGGTAGATAAGTATTTGAAAAACGGTACGATGAATCCTCCGTTAGACATTTAAATTGTGATTTGTCGAGAATCCATGTATATGATGTAAATGTAAATACAGCAAGCAGTGTTGAGGACTGATTCTTCGCCAATCGTATTGCTGCCTTGGTCTGGCTGTTCTGCAGATCGCTCGGACATCGGGAACGCGTTTTGCGGCACTGGAGAACGACTGGCCCGGGTACACCACTCGCTGCTGCAGCAAGTCAACTTGTACAATGTGTGGAACCAGCGTCGAGTGCAGTCCCCACCAATACATCCAAAGCCTCTTTCATTCATTCATTCCCGAGGCGTGTAGCAGCGGTTATAGCCAGCAGTCGTGGCAACATTCAATACTGATTTCATAATCCCCAAACTGGTATTATCATCTTCCTTTCTTCACTTGGGGCTGTGTTTTCAATTATGTGATATTTGTACAACGTATTGTCTGCGAAACACATTTGGCACCGATATTCCGGCCTTTCTGGGTACTTGATGTTGGATGACGAGCAATGTATTTGCACTTGCTGAGGGATTTCGATTCAGCATACGTTTTTTCCTGTTTAGAAGACAGCGAAGGAGAGAGGGCACGACGTCACAAACTTAAAGCCAAGCTTGATGCTGACTAAACCTAGCTCCGCCATTACAGTTTGTTCAAAACATAAGTTTCCTGTTGAGCTGCTGTGTGTAGTTGTCGAAGATTTGTTATTGATAATGTCTGTGTGCGTTGTTTATGGTTGTTCTAACCGTTAAGGGAATCACATTCCATTCGGGCCTGTGAGTCTTTTGAACAATCAAACATGGTTGCTGACCGGCTTCAAATAGCAGTACCTCCATGGTTCAAGGTCTGCTCATAACGTATAGTCGGACCATTTGCTGCTCTGTGATGCTGCCGAGATTTACGTTACAGCTGCACTGTTCTCACAGTCAGTCACTACGTTTACATGCGACACATCTTCCGGAAGACGAAAACCGAATTTCGTAATTAAACCGTTTTTCGCTGTTCTGTTTACATTTTATCGCGGTTGAAAAACGGCTGATTCAGTCCCTGATTTGGTCAGCGCAATCGCTATCTTTCTTCACTTAAATTCACAGATTCATGCTCACTCTAATATTTATACTTCTAGTTCACAGCAGAAAATGTCACTCTGTCCATATGTGCCGAAAATTCTTAACACGAAAACACTATCTGACAAGCCAAGAACACTTCAAAAACGGTTGCGTTTACACGAGCACGAAAACGAACTGTGGAACTGGAAAACCGCTTACAGAAGTCGATTTCCAGAATCGATTTTGGAGTGTTTACATAACCAACCAAAAGTGGAATTGGGAAATCGGTTTAGGAAATCCGGTTTTGGCAGCCCATAGAAACCGGGTGAGCCAATTTCTTGAAATCAGTGTCCACAAAGGAGTTTATCAAGGGACATGGAAAATTTTAACCTCTTCTTAGTTGCAAAAAGTACCATGCCAGATGTCTTATAGAGGGCTTGCTGCAAGTTATTGGTTTGAACAGTAAGTTAAGTTTTGGGCCAACCTATATGTAAGGTGAACTGGTTTGCACCAAATAGGTTAGGCATATTTTCTTGCCAAGTAGCATAGTAGTTAATTAACTCTGCGGTGAATCTTACTAATTCAAACAAATTTTGTCGTGAAGTTATTAAAGTCGCATTTGTGCATAACTCTTGTGGTATCGATAATTACGTTAAGCTGTAATTATATTCACAACCAATCAAGGTCTGTACGGTGCTCAATATCGCCGTGTTTCTTAATCCGTAAAAATTATATTTTTCCACGCATCGTCGTGAAGTGCAAGAAACGACTAATTGCCATTTGACTGCAACCACGGTTCCACTTGCTTCTCGCATTAACTGCTGTTATTTTTGCAAGAGGAGCAGCTCACGTTTCGTAGAGCTCGAGCGGAGAGCATCAATGGACGGGTGTCGGCTTGAATGGAAGCTGGCTGTGTGAATGGGCCATGTTGGCCACCACCCGTGTGTCCCTTCCTACCCTCACCACCACGGGGCTGCAGACCGCGAATCGATAGGCCGGCACGTGTCAGCAGAGGGGAGACACAGGTCGACGCACCCCAACTCGCTTCTTGCGCCCAGCTGCCACGTGGAGGACCTGCCCCATTTTACATTTTTTTTCCTTTTATCAAAAAGGTTTTCTTACCTGTATATTCCGATTAGCTACGAATACACATCGCCCGGGCAGAAACCAAACAATATCGCGAAACCATTATTTATTATTGTCCAGATGCTTCCGTAATTCTTAGTTGTTTCCTGCAGAGACACGAGATAAATTAGTGCTAGTGGTTTGTCATGCATTCAGCTGCTTCACGAGACCCTTCGTCACTCCTGTATCGTTCAACATGGGGTTAAATCAATACGATATCAGGATGATCACTGACGTGAAGCACACGAAGAGTGCGGCAGCCTACGAAGGTGTGTTGTGTTCCGAGGGTAACATTGTGTCTACTCGGCGTACATGGAAAATGGAACTCGTAAGGTTCATAATATTTCTCCCTTCGGAAGATCACAAAAGATAAGGAACAGTTGCACGCTGTACCCTCTACACAGCTTGTTGTCAATAATAATAGAGCTTTTTCATATCAGAAACAATTTTAGATTGGTCGGACAGTCCAAAGGACTGGAAATGCTGCGCAAGATGTTAGAGTACAGGAGGAAAACTAAAGATGCTAGTGCGTTAAACTGCTCTTAGTAGACGATGTTCAACCGCTTTTAGGAACTTTTGGAACAACACATTTGCAAAAAACATCTGTATGACAATCCTTATTTCACAACTGATTTCGACCAATTATTGGACCATAATCTGGAGCACACTTGGACGGGATGGCTGGGTTTGTAGCCCTCCCTGCGAGCAGTAGGGTTTAGAGCTCTCCCCTCCCCCCCCCCCCCCCCCGACGACTTCTGTTTATCTTTTTAATTTGATTTTAATTCACGTTGCTCCCTTCTTTGCATTCCAGGCTTCTGATTTAGGCGCATACACCTCCTGTACCTGCTCGTCGTTCATAAACTTCATAAACGGGGGTTATAGATATGTAGCGACATGCCTTGCAGAATTCCGCTTCTTCTGTTGGTTTTAGTCCTGTTCTAATTGATTTCAACTCCTTTTAGTTCCTCTATATTACTATCGGTAAGGCCTTAGCCGATCACACTCCTGCTTGCGTTTCATTCAGAGGTCATGGGACTGATGACCTGGCTGTTTGGTCCCATCCACCTATCAACCACCATCTAATCTGGAACAATTTTATTGTGATTCGTATTATACAGATGAAAATAGTGTGTTTGTATAACAAGTATCACAACAAAATTACACAATATGATGGTACGTTTATAATACCGAAACCGGTTCTGAAATTAAAAATATTTTGGAACAACATTGAGTTGTATGATGTGTTCGAATTGTAGTGTCCAAACAATTCAATCTCCTGAAGTCTTCAAATTCTCATCCTTCATTTAACTAAATGTCGTGCATAATTAACTTAGTGACTTGTGTACTTTAAATAACGGCCACCTCATTGTTTGCATTAATTAGCGTGATGATTTTGAGGACTAACGTACCGTGTTGACCAGTGTCGTTGAAGGGGCGCCTCGCAGTTGCGTAGGTCTCTGCTCGAGGGCATGAATGGCCGGGGCTGGAGAGGGTGGGTGGGTCATCCACGTGCCGCCTCGCCTGACCTACTTCCAGCCACCCATTCACCTCTCCCGGGCCCATTCACCGCAGCTCGCTTTCGTTGATGACCCAGCACCTGGTTGACCCGGCCCGTGGCGTCAGTTCATACTTCTGTTGGTGAAACATGTTTTTTGCCTCTTTCTAAAGTTGACTTTTTTTCCAAAAGAAACGAATTCCCATTAAAAAAAACTTGCGCACTAACTTTTTTGTATTTTTTTTTTTTTTTTGGTAAAAACCTCTGTGAATCGAGAAAGGCCTCAATGTACCGTTTTCGTCATTGAAGCAGATTTTTTTTTGAAATTTGATCATTGAGAGCGGCGAATATGGGTGCGCTGTGTTGTCGGAGGCGGCGTGTTGTGAGTGGAAGTAGGCCAGCGGACCGGGGGTTGGGGCACCGCGGGCCAGGCACGTGCCGGCCTGGGTTGCCCGCCTGCTCTCTCACTCTAGTCTCCGGCGGCCGCCGCCTCCCCCGGCGCTCGATATGACGTCACAGGCCTCCTGCTCGTGACGTCACACCATTGAGCGGGACAACCACCCCGAAACCGGCACGTGGCACCAGCACGCCATTGATTTTGTCCTACAGTCGACCCACTGACCCACTTGTCCATTCACGAGGCCACCGCTCGCTTCTTCATTCACCAGTGGCCTCGGTTCAGCTCGAGCCGTTTCATTCATGTCGTCGGCGCCCTCCTCTATTCTTCGGTCGATAACATCTCGGTAGCTTGCGCCCGAACGCCGTCCACGTAATTATCAGGTAGTTACTGGAACAAATTAATTTTTCCCATGCCTCCGCGTCGACCTGAGTCGTGAAAGAGAAGCAGTTTCCAACCGCAGTGGTAATTTGTCAGCAGCGGCAAATTACTGTCTGAGAAGTATTTCCGATTCTATTAATTTCGCGCTCGATTCTCTAATAAATTTTTGTACTCTGAATAAAGTTTCATACATTACAGAATTAAGAAGGTAGTAACATACTTGATGATTACGTCACCCACGCCTTGGCTTGTCGTATATTGTTCGTTACTACTGTCGAGCAAATGAGGACACACTAGATAAATTAGCTGTAGAACACTACTGCAGCCCATTCTTGACCACTGCTCTAATGTTTGGGATCCGCACCAAATCAGTTCAGAAAGAGTGATTTACAGGCGAGTTGCTAGACTGATTCCTGATAAACAATTAAAATAAGGCCTAGATCGCAAGTTGCAGAGCGTTTTATTGGCAACCTGTTTCGGTCCTACTGGACCATCACTGGCCTTTGACACCTTGTTAGTGACCGGAGCAGGCGTCAACTGATCAAAAAAACTACTTTCAAAATTTTCTGATTCCTGATAGGTTCGTCCAACAGGTGAGTGTTACGGATCTGGTTCCGGAACTCTAGTGGGAATCTCTGGATGGAAGACAATGTTCTTTTCGAGGAAACACAGAAGAAGACGAATTCTACTGCTGCTACAGTTCCATTTCTTTGAAGAGGACAAGGAAAATAACAATGGCATCTTTTAGAGATGTGGATTACGTATCTCCAGGATTCTACTTAGTGTTACAGTGGCCTGTTGAAGATCTGGCCCATTATAGTGCCTATGATCATTTCAGCCAAATTTCATATGAACTGATCGTGCGACAGAGGGGAGGGGGAGGCCCATTGGGAACAAATAAGTGGACAATCCCAGTTTCGGCATTTGTCTTAAGTTAACCCCCAGAAATGTTGGTTTGGGCTCTGGGGAGTGGAATTACTTCAATTTTCCCTTCGTGGGAGCAAGTTGTCTGTTCACTGTCCCAGACAAAAATTTGTTAGTCCTTAGAGCTTATTCATATGCTGCAGTTACTATTATCGTGTGGTTGTTGTCAGCCACCATATTAAACTAGCCCTGTTACATCTACAGTACCTAGTGCTTGCGTTTAGGGCATAAAATTGTGTGTATTTGGGATCTCAAGTCACAGAGCAGAGTCCAGTGAGGATTGTTTCAAACGTGGTGTTCGCGTCCGCAGCATTCCCCAAGCTGTACGCATCCCCCGAGTGGTGGCAAACAAATAACAATAGGGCCACGCCGGTGATCTTCCAGCTGTATCAGCTACCCAGCAAAAATACTGCAGCGATAACTATTCACAACGGCAAGAACGTGCCATTAGTTAACATAAGGAACTTAGTTTGTAGACATTGCGAGGTAATACAGTGGGCATGCTCCCTCTGCGCCCGGCAACAGTGCTGCTCCACGTGTGACCTGAATCCCGAGGGCGGCTCGCCACGTGCCGCTGTGACGTCAGGGGTGCGTCATTCACCAAGGGGTAGCGACCCCCATTCATCCGGGAGCCCCGGCAGCTCAATGGGCTTCCAGAGCGCGCCGGGCCCCGCTTCCCGCCAACTCCTACAGCGCCCATAAACAATGAAAAACCGCTCTCAGTTTAGTGGCATTTTCTCATTACCATTGTCGGGAAGAAATTTATATTACCGTTGAGCCGAAGTGGTGAATTTATTGTAATTGGGTTCAGTCGTGTATGAAAAAACGCCTTGTGCTCATATTATTGTCGTACGTAGAGGTAGCTTTCTGTTTGCAATAGCAACTGTTTATAGATTTCATCTCAACTGTTGTCTGTTACTTTCATGAAATCTACCAGTCACCTGACTGCAGTTTAACAAGTTAATATCACCTCCTAAAGAAACTTAATTAACGTGTAAATTCGTTAAATGTTTCTAGTTTTGTTGGTCTAAGAATCCCCACTGCCGTCAGTTCACCACTCTCAACTTCCATGTATAAAACAATGTCAAATGTATGATAACTTTAAAATCGTGTTACTGTAATAAACATTTGCCGTTAAGCAAGTTAAACCATTATGGGTGAAGACGAAATGACAGGTAGTTCACCAACGATGCAGAAATGTGCGCCATTAAGATTGTACTGGTCGACATCAACACAGTATCGTTAAGAAGGAAACTGTGGAGAGCCAGAAATAAAATTATACGAGGAGGCCAAGGAAACTTACATAATTCGAAAGGTGCTTTTCCATAGTTATGCACAAAACGACCGTTAAAAGTGGTCGCAAGAAGTAGATGTTTTCATATTTATGACTTTGGGGTTACTTTCTCTATGACGCATTGAAGTCTCCAAATTTCTTCACAATGATACGTGGACATCAGCAGTGTAAATCAAAAGATAGTAATGTAGTCTGTAAATAACGCTGTTTACTCGCGTCGTTCATGTGTTATTTTTACTTCCTTAAAAAATAAATAAATAAAATAAAATAGCTACGATGATGGACAGATGAGATCAACAGAGTGAAGTGATGCGAAGTAGATGGACATAAGTTTCGAAACTATTGTTTTTCTCCAACGGCAATTATAAGTCACATGCTCCAGAGTCTATAAACCGTCTGCTCTTTTTTATTTACGATTATGCGGAAGATGGGCAACACAAAATCTCCCATTCGACTGGTTAAAAAAAAAAAAATATTTTTTATTAGATGTAGGCACAGCAACGCAAAAGCAGGGTACTGATTTGATTACTGTAATTTCTTGATGATTCTGTGTTGACATAAATTATTTTATGTAGCCATATCGAAGTGCCAGGTTTAGCTAGTACGAATTAATCTATGAGTGAACAATATGTAACTAACGAAACCAAAACAATTAAGAATTTTTACATATAACAATAGTGGTTCTCGAAAGCACAGTTTTGATACGCCCTCTTAAATCTTTTCCTATCCGGGCTGTAGTTCCTCATTTTCACGCTAGCAGTCGAACACACTTCATTTCTAAGGTTGCTCAAACTTCGACTCGTTATTTATTTTCTAGCACAATAGAGGTGGGTTACTCAATATAAAACGCAGTGTAAGCCTTTTCTTCAAATTTTTGTCAATATTGATGTAGAAAGCTCTCTTTAAATTTTTGGACTGCAGTTAGTCGCTTACTCTCGTGCTTCCTAGATATTAAAAAGATTTTCACATTCCTACAGTCAACATTATCCTTACGATTTAATTTCCTCCTAGTGCGGGTACATTTGTCTTCTCTGTAATTGATTTTTGTGCCGAGCGCTTTCTTTTAAACTGGATGATATACTTTTCCGGCAACTATATAAGGAAAGTGAGAGAAGACTACGAGTCGCTCAAAAGCACGTTATGTTTTGTGTGTCTGGCTCTCAGTGGGGTGTTGGGGGGAGGGGAGGGAATTTGAAGTCTATCCTGGATTTTGTTATCAATGTAGGTGGGAGAAAAAAAACTGTCTGCCTTGCTGCTCTACGAAACGAACAGTTGCAAATCCATCGCGGAAGATACTTCCAGGGTCTCGATCACGTGCTTGCAGGATGCTCGCTCCACAGAAAGCCCGCTTGTATCAGGAATGTGTTGTTAAACGAGGTGGTTGTTGGGGTGCGCGTTTTGCGAATCGATGGGCGCGAGGCGTCCTCGGTGGTGGCGGCGGCGGCGGCCGCGGCGGGCCGGCGCTCCGGCTGGCCGTGACGTCATCGGCAGAGCGCCGCGGCGGCTGGTGGCGGCGTCGGGCCGCTAGTCGCTCGCTGTTTCGCGTCGCGAGAGCGCCCGCGCTTCCGCGTCCGCCGCGCAGCCCTTGCCGAAGCCGTCCGGTGAGTGTCCGCCATTAAGCATGCCACTGTTACCTGTCATTTGCTCTACTGTAGATCCATCTGCATTTCTAAAACGACGCATTGCAACAGAAATCTGCTGTCCATGCTCTTTAGTCAATATCGTAGTGTATAGCAGAGATCATTTCTGTTATGACAACTGTTGTACTTGTTTCCATAGACTGTAGTGAACTAGCTCTTGACACCTCCTTATGACTCTTCACCGATTTGCAGTATGTACTTCATGTTTCCTGCTACTATTGATACTTTTTTTTTTTAAGTTTTTTCACTTTTCCATATTCTATGACAACACTCTAGGCAGTAAATTATTTATAAAATCTCGAATTTATTCGACTTCTTGGAATAAAAGATCATTGTAGCTGTCGTCATTTCGGCTGTCCAAGAAACTTTGGACCTCCAATAACAAGTTATCTTCCTTCCAGAAGTGTGGATCACAGAGTGTTGTCATCCAAGGAAAGATGTAGTAACTGGGTGCAGGCATTGGAATATGGAGGACGCTTACTTTGCTCCTCTATCAAGTGTCATACTGATAAATCCAGCCCTCATCTATGGTGACTAGTGCTAAAAGGTCATATACCTTGTTTGACAGGGCAGCATCGTTTCCATTGACGTTTCAGTTTGGGGACCTTTTTGGATATGTGTACATATTCGTCACAGAAAAGTGGCGACCATTGACTTGTTCAGACTGTTCTGCAAGACATTGAAAACGGATCCATCACTAGAAATTAGTGTTGTATGTGCATGGTTGCCTACTGATCCTAGCAGTGAGGGTTGGGTTTGTGGGCTCTGCCTCATCCCAGGAGTTGAGAGTGCTGGTACATGGACAGTTGGGTGGGTGGCTGGATGTTACCCCAACCTACCCATTGTTTGGTTTAGTGGATGGTGCAGAATGCTGCAGTTACAGGTGTTTAAAGGTCTTTTGGGTGACAAAATGCACAATTGTTGCACCTTATGGGCACTGTGGGGCACCCACTAGACTGCCCAATAGTTGGCACACAAAGCATACACCTATACGGGCAATGGCTGAACCCAGGAAGTTGCGTGTCACTGCATGATAGCTGAGGTCCAGTCATCAGGCACTGCTTGACTTCCCTGTTCCAGCTGTTGGGCAGAGCATGAAAGCACCCATGGACCCAATGTTGGGTAGAGGTGACAATGGGCTCATGTACTTCAGACCTCGCTTTTGGGTCATACAAAAGCCTCACTTCAGCCATTGTGTGGGAATGTACAGTGTTTATGAGCCAGACAGTGAGCAGAGGGATGGGTGTTAATTAATTTCTGTGTATGTTTACTGGGACCATGAGACCAACCATTGGGCAGGGTCCTGGGTGGCTGTTGGGCGAGCCAGGGATGGCTACACAGTGCCCATAGGCCAGATATTGGTTGGGGTGTATGGTTTCACTTATCCCGAGTCCAGCTGCTGAGAGTGTGTCAGTGGTTGCAAGGCACCCTGAGTTGGACAGGGATTTGGCTGAGTCCACAGTGCACATGGCCTATATATTGGGTGAGGTGGGGTCAGTTGGTTTGTGGCACTCCAGGTCCAGCCATTTCTGATAGAACATGGGTGTCCTAGGGCTCCTCCAAGTCCAGCTGCCGGGTAGTGCATGGATGGTCATGGGCCAGATGTTGAATGGGGGTGGCTGTTCTCACATGTCCTAGGTCCAGCTGTTTCAGTGTGTTGGTGGTCATGTGGCACTCTGGATCCAGCTGTTGGACAGGGTGTAGCTGTCTGTGGGTTGCCAATGGACCATATATTTGGTGGGGGCTAGTGTTGATGGTTTCTCAGTACACCAGCTATGGCCATGTGGATGGGTAGGGCAAATTAGCCCTTGGCCCACACGTCTGGTTTTGGGGGCAGTTGGGCACATGGTGCCCCAGGTCCAATTATGGAGTGGCCACACAACATCCTTAGTTGAGTCATTGTACAGGGGAGCAGTTGGCTGTGCAGCATCCATGGACTGGGGTGGTAGGGAGGGGTGTGTGTCAGCAGATTATGAGCACTCTGGCATCAGGCATTGAGAGGGGTGTGGATGGTTGTGTGACAGACTGTGTCCAGCCATTGGGCATGTGACACACATGGGGCCGTATCAATAAAACAGAGTATCTACTTCATACTCTGAATTCCAGAGAACATACTCAGGTTCACATGAATAAAAGGAGTCTGAGAATATACTTCAGCCGATTACGTTCTCAGCATAACATGGAGGGGGAGTTGCTTACAACAGAGAACATTCTCCAATCCCGTATGAATAAAATTAGAGAAATTTCACACGACCGGAGAACATTCTCCAATTTCTAGAGTGAGCTCTCTAGCCTACTTCGTGCTGAGTAACTTCTATTAAGGTTACGTTATACTTTGGCTTATAATAAAAATGACAACATTTGTGTTACTTAGAAGGCATATTGCCACTGTCCTGTAGAAGACCACTATTCTAATTCTGAGTACAGTTACAGACACCTTTAGACTGATTCCAGTAATCACAAGTATTGTTACCTATTTGCTCATTATTTTATTTTATTATTTTCAGTGATACAAGTAGTAATCATCACTTAATAAATAAGAAGTCTGTCTGCTTTAAATCGTTTACTGTTTATATTAGTATTTATATTTGTGTAACTAATGCTTTTCAGTCTTATTGAAAATAAAATCTGTGGCATCTTTGCAGTAAATTCAGTATGGCTTTATAAGGGTGTGATAGAAAGTCAAATCTGTAGATGGTGACTTCCTTTCAGCATGGTATTATTGACAGTACCCAGAACAATTAAAAAATCTAATATATTCAATTGTTGGAAATGCAGTGTAGTGTATCAAAATTCCAACTACTGGAAGAGTAACAAATAACATAATGTTATTTGTTGCACATAGGAAGTAGTTGTATTGTTCAGAGTGAAGACTGATTTGATGCCCACACCGAGAATGGAGAACATACCTTGGATGAACATCATTCCATGTTTTTAACTGTGTCAGCTTTTATCAGTCAATTTGGCAGGCAAATTGTGGTGTTAGAGTTCATTGACAGTGCTTTGTCAGATTGTTCAAATGTGTGAGAGATGTGGAGAATGTGCTGTCCAGGACAGCAGTTGAACATGCTTTGTATCTGGGTGGTTCGTATCAGCTCAGGCAACATAGAATTTCAACTTATCTTGTTGAGTGACTTGATCCAGGGCCAATTGTATCTACAGGTCCCATGTACCAACACATTAGGTGGTTGGGATTATTTTGTGGTGGTAATTGTAATTTGACAACATTAATTTCCCATACATGGATACATTCAATTTGATGCTTTAAAGAGTTCTGAGATAGTGCTACCAGAGTTGTCTGTGTACCCATAGGTGGCCACTGGTCTGACAAAAGAAACTGTGACCATCTAACAGTTGATAGTGCTCCGTATGCTGTTTTGGTGTTAATCAAGATACTTGCGTTGCTGCAAATTTGTCTATACCTTCCTGAATCTAGCACAACCTAACAAACAGTATATCTGGCCTATAGTTAATAGACAGGATGGATGATACATATCATCTTGTATGGTATTGGGTACAACTGGCCTTTCTTTACCCATCAGTTACATAGTCACATGACAGTAACGTGATCCTGTCTAAGCAGAAATGTCATGGAGCAATGATTTCCATGACCTTGCTGATCTTAAATTCCAAAATATCTTGACGGATATTCAGTTTCTTTTACAGTTCATAACACTGTCTGATTATATTAGATTCCATGAGATCCATTAGTGTTCGGTGACCCTTAATGAAGAACAGCAGATAGTTCTTACTCACTGGTGTTCTTCATTATATTTGATAACACAATATTCTCACAATAACCACCTTTTAAATATGATTTCTGAATGAAAAATCCAACGCATATTACACACACACACACACACACACACACACACACACACACACATATATACACCTAAAAATAAATGAAGGCGAAGGAGCACAGGCAGTGATAGCAACAAATAAACACACACACACACACACACACACACACACACACACACACACACACACACACACACAAGCGCAAGCTTTCGCAGCCTAGCTGCTTCGTCAGGCAGAAGGGAAGGAGAAGGAAACGGAAATGATGAGGGTTTTAAGGGAGTGAGTAAGGAGTCATTCCAATCCCGGGACAGGAAAGACTTACCTTGGGGGGGGGGGGGGAAGGAGGGTAAACAAATACACACACACACCCACACATTTACACAGACGCAAGTAAACTGAAGTACACCGAAGTGTACTTGCGTCTGTGTAAATGTGTGGGTGTGTGTGTGTATTTGTTTACCCTCCTTTTTCCCCCCCCCAAGGTAAGTCTTTCCTGTCCCCGGGATTGGAATGACTCCTTACTCACTCCCTTAAAACCCTCATCATTTCCTTTTCCCTCTCCTTCCCTTCTGCCTGACGAAGCAGCTAGGCTGCGAAAGCTTGCATTTGTGTGTGTATGTGTGTGTGTGTGTGTGTGTGTGTGTGTGTGTGTGTGTGTGTGTGTGTGTGTTTATTTGTTGCTATCACTGCCTGTGCTCCTTCGCCTGGTAAGTGGACTTCATCTATTTTTACGTATATTTTTCCTGTTAGGAATTTTTCCCTATATATATATATATATATATATATATATATATATATATATATATACTGGTCAAAATAATTAGATTATCTAGTATCTGAAGTATTCTCATCAGCAGAATCAACTAAATTGGTTCAACATTCTTCTGTCGTCTCTACAGTGTAGAGGCAACAACATTACGGCAACTGAGATAGTGTTAATAACAGAAAGTTGCTGCAGAGGGGGATGGTGTTGATTTGTGTTTACTCTATGAAACGAATTACACAAGCCATTGGGTTCAGATAATGTAGTGATCAGGTAGTGCAATGCAACAACAGCATGACTTACCTGCAGCTGTGGTATGGAGAGCCATAAGAAGGTTGAAAGTGGGACACACACAGATGGAAGTGGCTGTAACTATTGGAGTGTCCCAAAGTGTAATTTCCAAGAGCATCACGATTGGATTCGTATTGAATTACGCTGGATTCTGATCGAAGATAAGTAAAGATTTTGCATTCAACTGGACAATCACCATTCCATCTTCTGGAGAGAATGTGGAACTCGGAACAATCCTGCTTATGTGCAGAAAACATCACCATATCATTGTGGTCGACATGATTCACTATTGGTGGATGTATGGATCTCTGTGTTGTTCAGAGTGCCATTTTGACTGCTAAAGAGTTATAGACACTAGATCCTTTGACCTAGGAGACGGGTTCTTTCTGGTGGACAATAATGCTCATTCCGAAAGAGCTGCATTGGTGGACAACATGCTTGAAGCTGAGGAAATTGAACGCATGGAGTAGCCAGTTCACTAGAACCTGATTAAGCTTGTCTTGGTTGCACTTGGCAGATGCACTGCAGCCAGACCAACATCTCCCACAACAATTGCAGAGGTGGATATTGCTCTCGTGCAAGAATGACTGGTAATCTCATACTGTCCATGGCACGGAGTTGTACAGCTGTACTGGCTGTCCGAGGTGATCACACACCATATTATAGTGCAATGAGAATGACTTTTTCACTATTGAGGTAGCCTCATGGTGCCTCACTCTTAAGTAAATGCCATGTAAACATTAAGTAAAGAGCCGAGACAGCAAAATATCGTACTGCATCACACACAAATTACCCTTGTAACCAATATCTGAATGAAATATGTTTCCATTGTGTATGACATCACCTGATCCCCAAATTGTTTTGAGCGGTGTAGATGGGACACACACATGTGGCTCCTCTGAAAGGATTATTTGCATATCCAAGCCTGTAGTATACTGACAGTAATTTTACTTCTGTTGCATATTGCATGACAGTCTTTATGGATAACAATGTTGACATCAGTGTGAACAGTTGAAGTAATTTGACATAGGTGTAAATGAGAGGTAGTAGTTTCACACTTCATCTGTACTTTGTGAGAATTTTACAATGCTGCACCCATGTTTACTTTTACATAATTTTAAAGTGCAACTTCCTTGGCTGTTACAGTTCCCTTGTTCACTCTGCTATATACACACTTACTTCGCTTCAAACATCCTGATAAGTACAGACATAGGGCTTTATTATGAGTGTTGGATTACAAACTGGTCTAAGAAACAATAAATTAAAATTTAACAACTTAAGAGGAAGTTAATCAGCAATTCACTATATGATACTGTGCAGAATGCAACTGTCAATGCATCTCATCAGTACATATACATAAAAGACATGCTATTGTGGTTGTGTGCTGGACCTTTTATTTATTTTTATTTTACCTTTTTTTTATTGAAAGTGGGCAATTTACATTTTGTCACTAATGTCATTATAGATGGTTGTTGTGGCTGACACACTTCCCTCCAATGCTAAATTGACAATTCCCTGATGTCTCAGAAGGTGTCCTACCAATTGATCCCTTCTCTTAGTCAAGATATGCCAGAAATTTCTTTTCTCCCATATTTTGTTCGGGCACTTTTGCATTAGTTATGCTATCTATCCTTCTAATCTTCACTATTCTTCTGTAGCACTACATTTCTAGTGCTTCAGTCATATTTCTGTGTGAACTCCTTATCATCCACATTTCACTCTCATGCAATGCTACACACAAGACAAATGCTTTCAGAAAGGACTTCCTTAACATTCAAATTAATATTGCATGGCCACAAATTTCTCTTCTTCAGAAATTCTTTACTTTCCGTAGCCACTCTACATGTTATATCTCCTTTTTTACAGCCACCAGAAGTTATTTTGCCTCCCAAATAACAAAACTCATCTACAACTATTAGTGCCTCCTTTCGTAATCTAATTCTTTCAGCATCGACTGATTTTTTACACTACATTCCATTACTCTTGATTTGCCCTTATCTTATAACTTGCTTTCAATACACTGTCCATTCTGTTCAAGTGGTCTTCTAAGTCCTTTGCTGTATCTGACAGAATCACAATGGTATCAGCAAACTGTAAAGCTTTTATTTCATCACCCTTCAATGTCTTCTCCAAATTTCTCCTTGCATTCTTTCACAGTTTGCTCAATATATAGCTTGAATAACATTGGGGAAACCACTGTGTCCCTCTCATGCCCTAATAACTGCTGTCTGGTCTTTCTACAACTTGCTTATAACTTTTCCTTCCTACGTTTTATCCTTGATACCTTCAGAATTTGAAAGAGTGTATTGCAGTCAACAAGAATCATTCCACATGAAGTGTCAGAGGGTTCTCAGCTCGACCATCTTCAATTTTGATTACATTTGTATAGTATGTATCTGAGGGCTCGATATGAACGTATGCAAAGTTTCACGCTCACCTGTAACTTCGTTCACATACTAGAGCCATTTTTGTTAAAACCATGAATGTGTTAAAATATACGCGTGTTCAAAGTCATTATTTCAAAATGGACCCCTACCACATTATTTTCATTGACGCTATTCAACAGAGTACGCTTCATTCTATTACAGAAGTATTTTCATTTCGGTGTCTCTTTGGGTAATGTGCAATTATTTCGCCAAAACAATTGAGTTGTTGGTAATTCGATAAAATTTTTTCCTTCGGTCCAGGGTGGCTATCCCACTACCAGACTCAGTGACTCGTAGCCCCATCGCCTAGGGGCAGGCCCGATAGCCATTCAAGGTGAGCTGAAACTGAGTTTCTTTGCTGGAGGTTTCCAAGCCTGAATGTGGGTGTCCAACAGGTTCCCAAGCATTGTTTGGATCTCTTTGTGGTTTCCAAACCCTAATACAGAATTCTTCAGTTCGTAAATGCTTTAACTTTGTTTCTGATGTCCAAAACTATTGCTTCTGACAAACTGCATTGCCACCCAATCATTGAAGCAGCTGGAACTGTTACGACTGCAAGTATCTGTTGTTCTGGGATCCAGCATATGTCTGTTCTAGCAGGCCAATGAAGTGATTGCGCAACTCCATGAGAATGCATGAAATTAATCAAGGCATCTTTTTCTTCGCCTGAAACTTCATTTCCTGTCCACCATTTTCCATCATAAAGGCAAGTGTCGCACTGGCTAGGTTGTAGTTCAGTGATGGCAACATGTTTAGTAGCGACTTTAGCAAATCGGTTAACATTTGCTATAAAAGACAATGAATCATTTGATACTCTATGAATCTGAAGTAGCTTCTCATCAATTGCCACAAAATGATGATGATCTGTTGTACCAGACACTGTACATCCATCCTCAAAACGTTTTTACTGATCTTTTTTTGGATAATCAATAATTTCTTTTTTAATATAAATTCAATGCCATGCAATTTTTTATTTTTATTTTATTTATTTTGCAATATTCAAACAGATCATTTGGTGTCAAGATTTGGTTGTCAATTGGGCTACCTCATGCTAGCTCCCAATTCCATCACATTGTGATTTCTCATGGCTTGTTCCGAAAAAAATCCAATCGGCAGTAATGCCAAAATCATTTATATGATGGCAAAGATTTAGGAAGCTCTTAAAATTTTTGTACTGTGCAGCAAAACCTTCGCTAAAATAATGAATGTGCTTAAGTTCTTTATCAACTCGCTGAAGTGCAGTTTTAAAGTACGCTAAAAACACATGCAGTGCAACTGTGTTATGTCGGAGGCAGTCACTGACTGTGCAGTAGCTGACGCTTTTTACGTCTTCATTATCGCGATCAAGGGCGACGAGCTGTGCCTGGCGGCCACCATCGAAGTACATGTCTTCTGGCGGGCTCGAACTCGTCGGGCCGGGATACGAAAAAGACAAAATCAACACAATTTCCAATTTTCTAGGCGAAATTTTTGCCTCTTACCCAGAGAGACACAAAATGAAAATGAGTTTTTCTAATAGAATAAAATGTGCTCTGTTGAATAGTGGTAATGAATATAATGTGGTAGGTGTCCCTTTTGAAATACATGACTTTGAATACGCATATATTTTGATACATTCATGATTTTTTAGCAAGTTTACAGGATGGTAGCAGAGTAATTAAACATCTAAGCCAAGACCAAATTTTTGACGTACGAAACAACCATACAGACAGTAGTCTGGCAAAAGGCCAGAGCCACAGCGCACTTCCTCCATTACGTATGCCTCATTAAACTATGGGACAAATTTTTCGCGATATGATTTGTTGCCCACTTTGAACCGAGATTATGCCAAATGCATTGCTTTCTTAACTCTACCTGCATCGTTTGTGTTGAGCACTAAACGTTGTACCACTATACCAAGAACGAAGGGTCTTGCTCTTTTACATTAGGAACAGTGGAATGTTAAACTTTTAAGATTTCTTCGCGACTTTCCGGGTGTCGGTAAAAGTGGTCTTCACAAAAATGGCTCTAGTACGTGAAACTTTGTATACTGTACAAATTTCGTAAAAATTTAAGATGGTCGAGTTGGGAGATTCGTCTAAGATGGGACACTTGACGTGGAATGATCCCATTGTCAAAAGCTTTCTCCAGATCTACAAATGCTAAAAAGGTAGGTTTGCCTTTGCTTAATCTACCTTGAAAGTCGTAGTATGAGTATTGCGTCACGTGTTTCAACATTTCTCCTAATTCCAAACTGACCCCCCCCCCCCCCCGCAGTGTCAGATTCAGCCAATTTTCCATTTCGTCTGTAAATAATTCTTGTTAGTCATCCAGACTGTAACTACTGAAAAAGCTGCTCCATCTCTTCAGGAATCACGTTTGCCTGGCCTCTCCACAGATTCCCTTTCGCTAAGGTTGCACCTATGGTACGGCTATCTGTATCGTTGAGGCACACAAGCCACCCCACCTCGTCAAAGTCCATAGTTCATGGGAGTGGATGCAGGCTAAAATTGGGATAAGGAGAAGATAGAAATTCAGCAATGCCATTTCTGAGGAATCATTTTGGTGTTTACCATAAGCATTTTTGGCAAATTACAGAAAATTTAGATAGGGGCTGTATCACAGGCTTCTTAGATTTGAGTTCAGTGGTGTAGTGGTAGTTTGGAAGTGGAGTTTATGGGTTGCACTTTTGTTGAAGAAACTATCTCTGTCTTGATTCCTCTTTGTTTGATAACTTTTACATTGTTGTGTATATTGTTTTTTAGTGCGTTGTCATTTTATTTCTATATATGCCACAAACAAAATGTAGCATTTATTCCTTACAGCTTTGTATTGTACTCTTCTCTTCTGGGAAGAAACTAATGAGGGGCTACTCTTTGCACTTTATTTCATGTAGGTGCAGATGGTGATAGGTCAGTAGTTCCATTTACATTATAAGACCAGTAGACTACATAGTGCTAGGGTTGCCAGATTGAACTAGAGGCAGGCGCGAGCTCTGTTTGGCTGTTCATGGCAAAAACATAGCACAAGTCGATCATAATTTGTCGTATTAGTTGTTTTTCGGACACAATTGTCCACAAGAACGACTCTTATTTAATATCCAGACAAACTAGAAACTTCTATCCAGTCCAAAGGTAAGATTATTATAGACGGAGCCTTGCTCGGATCTCTTACTATTGAAGGGGATAGAAGCGGATTTTGTCGGGAGCTATCCTGATTTTCTCGTTGAGTGATTTGTCTGATGGCAGGAAACAGATATGTGATGGCTATCCAAGAGCTGTACCCGATTCTTACGAATGCACCCAGTCCCCGTGGGTATAATGTATTAATATTAGCTGCGGTTTCTTCATATTTGGCTGCTTATAGAATCTGTATTTGTCCATTTTGTATAACTAACAGATAATGGCATTTAGGCATGTAATTTTATATCCAAGCCGTTGCAAAATAAAGACAGACGGTGGAATAAACCAAAAATGTTACTGCATATCAACCTTAATTTGAAAATACATTAAAATGTCCGCCTTTGTGGACTGTAATAGCTGAGATTCGACACCTCCGTGTATCGTGCTCTGTTTTCGACAGTTTTATACGTTACTGAAACTGAGGAATCAGTAACGCCGACATATTCTGCACACAGAACAGGTTTAATAAGTTTTTGAAACTGCAGAGACAAAACATACATAAATGTCATTTTTATGGGTGTGTCTTTGTGTATGTTTATACGTTTTCTTGAAAATTATAGCCCTGAACCTCAAAACCTTTTCTTACAAAATATGTGAACCACACAGTTATAAAGGTTAGGAACTGCTAATCTAGAATATGAATACACACTATTTGAAGCACACTTGTACACTAACACAAAGGGTGGAAAGCAGAAGCGTATTCGTGTTGTGGAAATCGCAATCTGCTTCGCCAGTTTGTTTTGCAAACTGTAAAAGCGCCTTTAAAGAACATACAACCAAGTCCAGACCTCCATAGTCAGCTTATGAAGTATGCGGAAGGAGTACCTATTTGATTGTTGGCACTCTGTTAGTAAACGGATAAACATATCCGGTTGTAAAGGAATCTTGCAAGGGAAATAATCTAGCTCATCCGGCCGCACACTACGTAGACTACTATGTATTATCTCATTGTGGGGTTTGTGGGTCATGTGTCAACGAAAAGAAGAGAAACTGGAAGTGACGTTCATGAGCAACGGATGATGTAGTCGGCCAAAAGTTTCGCTTCTCAGGTGAGATGTGCTTAAACGTGGCCACGGATAGGCCACTGTTTGTTGACACTTCATTTTCTGCAATGGTGGGAGCACTAGCAATGTGCGGTGCCAGAGTTGTTAGATTTCAGTACGGATCCCTGCGTTTTATGACTATATATGAACTATTGCGGGTTACTGGGAAAATATGGCTTATGTTCTATTTATGAAGGTTAATTTGTAATGTCTTGCGAACTTCAGTGGCGTAACAGATCTTTCTATTGTTCCAATAGTTTATTGAACTACGGAAGTTTCGTGAATCATTGTTTCAGTTGAAACCTGGAAGTACGTTGTGAGAATGGTGCTTTAATGTAAATTACGAGAAGTATTGTGCGATTCTCAAATTCGATCTTAACATCAGCAAAAAATGAATAAAGGTCCTCTTCAATTGCCCTCGAATGCAGCATGTATGATTTCACATGTTTAAATTTCGTTACATCGAAGTGGCACTAAAACTTCGTTTATTTTTAAGAAAATGTCCACAAATACCGAATCAGTTCCAGAATGAAACTTTCACTCTGCAGCGGAGTGTGCGTTGATATGAAACTTACTGGTAGATTAAAATTGTGTGTCGGAACCGGGACTCGAACCTGGGATCTTTGCCTATCTTAATTTTCGTATTAACCATAATAAATTCTATCATACCTAGAAGTACTGTGCACAATGTCAGTCCCAGAAATTACGCTAGGCAATGTAATGTTAGGAAGTCTTTCATAAACATATTAGCTGGAAACAGGGAATGCCCGAGTATTTAGTCATTCATTCAAGTTCTGAGTTAGTACTCTCCTCTTCCCATCTCTCTCTGTCCATCGATTTTTAACCAATTTCTTTCATGGCACAGTTACCCGTAAGAATTTCGTCGTTGTGTGAGAACATGAAATTCATGACTGGATGAGTCCAGGAAAGGTGCTGCAAACTATGTCGTTTGTTGTTAAGGGCATCCGAGTCGATCTGCTGTCATAGTCAGTTAACGTCAAATTGCACCGTACTCTCTTAACGCATACGTCCTTCATCGATTTCTGCGGGTGGTATTTCAAGCAGCATTAGATGTACTCGCTTTTTAGCACTGACAGCTCTGCTCTCGGTCTGGATTATAGGGCGGAAGCCAACGCGTTGTCCGTGGTGAGAAGTAATGCCTGACATTTGCTATTCTCGACACACTCTTCACACTGTGATCTCGGAATACTGAATTCCCTAACGACTTCCAAAACAATGTACCATGTGTATATCAAACTAAGATTCCGTGCGGAAAGTTTCAATTTCCGTCGTGTTATCTTATGAATCCTCGGAGTACAAATGACATTTGCGCCAATTTACCACCCTTTTATATCTTGCGTACGCGATACTATCGTCCATATGTGTGAAATAGTGTTGTCGTGGTTGGCTCTCCCAGAGACTTCCGTAGTTCTGAAGGAATGTCGTCTACTCCAGGGGCCGTGTTTCGACTTAGATCTTTCAGTGCTCTGTCAAATTCTTCTCTCAGTATAGTATCTCCTATTTCATCTCCATCCTCTTCCCTTCTTACAATATTATCTGTTAAGTTCATTTCCTTCGTAGAGCCCCTCTATATACTCTTTCCACTTTTCAGCTTTCCCTTCTTTGCTGCGAAATGGTTTTCGAACTGAGTTCTTTATGAAATTTCCTGGCAGATAAAAATTTTGTGCTGGAACCGGGACTCGAACCTGGGACCTTTGCCTTTCGCGGGAAAGCGCACTACCGACTGTGCTATCCCGACACGACTCGCGATGCCGCCTCACAACTTTACTTCCGCCAGTACCTCGCCTCCTACTTTCCAAACTTCACTTGCGAAAGGCAAAGGTCCCAGGTTCGAGTCCCGGTTCCGGCACACAATTTTAATCTGCCGGGAAGTTTCATATCAGCGCACACTCCGCTGCAGAGTGAAAGTCTCATTCTGAGTTCTTTATATCCATACTGCTGCTTTTCCTGTTTCCAAAGGTTTATTTTTTTCCTGTAGGCAGTATCTACTTTTCCCCTATTTATACATTCTTCTACTGGCTTGCATTTGCCTTCTAGCCACTCCTCCTTAGCTATTTTACACTTTCTGTCAATCTCATTTCTCAGCCGCCTGTGCTTCATTTTGCCTGTTTCATTTACTGCATTTTTATATTTTCTCCATTCATCAAATGAAGTATTTCTTGTGATATCCAAGGATTTTTTGTAGGTCTTGCCTTTCTACCTATTTTGTCCTCTGCTGCCTTTACTATTTCATCTCTCAATGCTGCCCATTCTTCTTCTACTGTTTTATCCCCCCCCCCTCGTTTTCTGTCAATTGTTGCCTAAAGCTCCCTCTGAAATTCTTAAGAACAGGTTCCTTCAATTTATCCAGGTCCCATCTCCTTATTTTCCTACCTTTTTGCAGTTTCTTCAGTTTCAGCATGCAGTTCATTATCAACAATGAACTGGTAGGAGTCTGTATCTACCCCTGGGTTTGTCTTTCATTTTAAAACCTGGTTCTGGTATCTATATCTTACCATTATAAAATCTACCTGGTACCTTCCGGTATACAACCTTCTTTCATGATTCTTAAACCAAGTGTTATGATTAATTTATGTTCTGTGCAAAATTCTACCAGGCGGTCTCCTCTTTCATTCCTTTTGCCCAGTCCATATTCACCTACTATTATTCCTCCCCTTCCTCTCCCTACTACCGAATTCCTGTCTCACGTCACAATTGAGTTTTCCTCTCCCTTGTCTGAATAATTTCCTTCACCTCCAAATACATTTCTTCGATCTCCTCATTATCGGCAGAGCTAGTTGGCATATAAAACTGTACTACTGTGATCGGTGTTGGCTTCGTATCTATCTTGACTATGATTTTAATGCGATCACTGTGTTGTTCATAGTAGTTTACCCGCATTCTTATATTCGTATTCATTATCAGACCTCCTACTGTAATATCCCCAACTGATTTTGTATCTATAATCCTGTACCCGCCTGGCCAGAAAGCCTGTTCCTCTTTCCCCCGAACTTCACTAATCTCCACTATATCTAAATTCAGCCATTCTATTTGCCTTTCTAAATTTTGTAACTACCTTACCCTATTAAGTGATCTAACATTCCACGCTCCGATCCGTAGAATGCCAGCGAGAGTTCGGTAGGTCCCTAAAAAATTGTTACCAAAAATTGCCCAGTAAATTCTCTTGATGATTGATCAGCACTGATGCAGATTCGAGGCCTTCACATACATGCTCAGTTGTGGACATAGGCTGCCCACCTGGCCTAACTTCAGAAAAATTTTCTTACGTACTTCGTTAAAGTGGTGCTTCAACAACCTTCAACCACGCAGTATTTGGTTCACTCTCACTTGAAGGTTGTTGTACGGTCAACGGTCTGCGTGAATCAGTCCTAAGTGCCCTAGTGAAAATTGTAGTGGGCTAAAGGTATTACTTTAACGGTGTGTTAAGGTCCTAATGTTATGTGAATTAGTAGGACTGATTCGACACCTAATCCGCATTTAGTGCGAGAAACTAACCAGCTTGTATTTTCATGGTCTGTTATTGATCCTTTCAATCCCACTGTTGTTCCTAGACAACACCGTATTAAAAACTGCTTTACACAGTATTGTGTGTATGAATTTTTAAAGTTGTAATTTTGTTGAGGAACAACATTCTTTTAGAACGACATTTTGCAGCTTGGTTTGGCATGTAGCAACATCAGAGACAATAATCTTTCCATTAATAGGTTTCAGAAATTACTGCAACCAGTCGCCTTTTGTTTCTTCTTAATGAAGATTTATTTCAACCATTACCGGTTTCAAGCTGCCTAGGAGCTCATCATCAGATGGTATACATTTATTGCGAATTACATTTGTATAGTTATGCAATTGTAATTATGTAATTCGCAATAAATGTATACCATCTGATGATGAGCTACTAGGCAGCTTGAAACCGGTAATGGTTGAAATAAATCTTCATTAAGAAGAAACAAAAGGCGACTGGTTGCAGTAATTTCTGAAACCTATTTCAAGAAACAGTCGCAGGTTCCGACACAATGGATAAAAATAATCTTTGGAAGTCGTGTTACCTTGCTGTCGATATTTCTCTCTCTCTCTCTCTCTCTCTCTCTCTCTCTCTCTCTCTCTGTGTGTGTGTGTGTGTGTGTGTGTGTGTGTGGGGGGGGGGGGGGGGTGCTTCGTGTTATTTTATTTCGGTAATGAAAGTAATGAACTGTCTTGTCTCTGGTGCTGTGGTGAAGATTATGCTATTATTGATCTGGCAGTGCTAACAACAAACAAAATAACATAAGAAGTAATAATATGCCTTGATACAAATGTCTGTTGTGTATGAAAAACGTGATGTAAAAAACTTTAGGTGAGAAATATTACAGTTTTATGTTAAGCGTATTGTATTGACACAGAACATACCTAATTTTAATGTTTCCAAAGCTGAAATCATAATGTGGGAGTGAGGGGGTTAATGAGTGTTCTGCGTGCTTTGCTTCGACTCACCTTTCTTTGCTGTCCCGTGTCGACCTCTGCTTTTCATATTAGGCTTAGCATTTACAGTCATGTCCTCAATTACTTGTGTATATTCCGGTCTCTGTCTTCCCCAGCAGTTTCTGCTTTATAACTCGTAGTAACCTAATGTCTTATATAGTAATGGAAAGTCCAGGTTGCAATAAATAATATAGTGAGGACAGTTTACAACTCACCGCAAAGACGTGGCGACGAGCTGCGACAGGCACATACAAAAGACACACGCATACAACACATTCAGCTATCGGCCATGGCCTTCTTCAGAAAATAGAGCACTCACGCAATCACACAGGCACACAACACAGTCATACAACCACCACCACCGACTGCCACACTTCGAAGTGTCGGAGTTGTAAACTGTCCTCACTATATTATTTAACCTAATGTCTTGACACATTTCCTATCGTTTATCCCCCTTCTTTGTTATTATATGCGACGTATTCCTTTCTTCTGTGTCACCTGGAGAGTCGTTTCATGTTTTCCTTCAATTCAGCGAATTACATATCAAACGCAGGATCTTACAAGTTTACAGACTTTCTAAACATTATTTTCACAACGTTGCCTTTTCGATTTTTTCACTGAATGATTCGTTTCCATATAACGGAGAACTGCAGACACTTTCGCAGAAATTTTTGCTTTACACTGAGGACGACTAATAAGCTTCTCTTAGTCTGGAATGCCGATCTGTTTGTGATAGTCTGAAAATTCTTCTTCCTTGCTTCGTCATTTTAGTTCAAAGAGAGCGCAATTCCTTCGCGTCATCTACTATACCTTTCTTAAGGATTCGTATTTCCTCCTTAATGCGCATTACAATCAGCATTTCTCTCGTGGTCATCCGTTATTATTGTACCCTCCTAACGTCTTTCAGATATTGTTATCTGTTTTTCTCTGTAGCTTATACCTATTTTCTGATAATTGCAAACCTTTTGCGCTACTCTGTGTTTTCGAACTCTTCTTCGCTGTTCGACAAATCTACATCTACATAGATACTCTGCAAATCACATTTAAGTGCCTGGCAGAGGGTTCATTAACCACTTTCATAACTTTTCTCTACCTTTCCATTCCCTAATAGCGCGCGGGAAGAAAGAACATCTAAGTCGTTCCGTTTTCGATCTGATTTCTCTCATTTTATTGGAATGGTCATGTCTCCCTAAGTAGGTGGGTTCTAGCAAAATATTTTCACATTCAGAATTAAAAGTCGGTGATTGAAACTTCGCAAACAGATCCCGCCGCAATGAATAACGTCTTTCTTTTAATGATTTCCATCCCAATTCGTGCAACATTTCCGTGACGCTCCCCCCCCCCCCCCCCGTAACGTGATAAAACAAAACGAGCTGCCCTTCTCTGAATCTTCTCAGTATCTTCCGTCAGTCCCACCTGGTGAGGGTTCCACAAGGGGCAACAGTACTCCAGGAGAGGACACACAAGTGTGATGTAGGCAGTCTCTTTGGTGGAGCTGGTGCATCTTCGAAGCGTTCTGCCAATGAAACGTAACTTTTGATTCGCCTTCCCCACAAAATTTTCTGTGTGTTCTCTCCAGTCAAAGTCTCCTAGGTATTTGGTAGAATTTACGACCTTAAGGTTTGACTGATTTATCGCGTAATTGAAGTTCAGCGGGTTTCTTTTAGTGGTCATGTGTATTACTTCACACTTTATTTAGTGTCATTGCCAATCCTACAAAGGTGCAGCAATTTATCCGAAGTCTCGCCTTCGTTATCGAGCGCCAATGCCTTTAGCTTTCCGAAAGCTATTGTTCGTCTTTTAACAGGTCCTCGTTATTGTTTTCCACGTTACCGTTGATGATTTTGGAATGCAGGAGGTATAATTTTGAGGACAGGGTGGTGGAGCTCGACAGTGAGCATTCGGTGCGTCAGAGGTGCGCACGTGGTGTGGGGCAAGGTGAAGGCTGGGCGTGGACGGCCTTGCTGTGGCTCGTCAGGTGTGAATGAGGGACCCCGCCCATTGAGCGCGCGCCGTATTGATCCGGCGTCATTCAACGCGCCGCTCGCCTGCGCCCGCCGCCCAGGCTGCCCACCAAATGTGCGCTGCATTCACCGCCGGTTTTCTGCCATTCTACCGAACTATCCACTGCACTAAATACTGCTTCGGTACAATGCGCGCGTCACCAACACTTTGCGAGCAGTCCAAGTTAAGAGTTTTTTGAATATTACGCGCTAAAGCTAACCGTCGAAGAAGGAACCTACAGTCTGATTAAAATTACTTGCCGGTTGACAGTTCAGACACTGGAGCTGCTTTTCTCCTATCAGATCGTTCAACGTCACGGCCGAACCGTTCCCCCTTGCCAAACTGCCTCAACAACTGGTCATTTCAATTCCATTTCCTTATCTGGCTCTCTTTCTTGTTTCGCTTTGTTGCCGATTCATAGGTCTGCCCTTATTAATTCCGATCTCATCACTTAATGGTATCCAAACAAGAAACAGGACACGGACGACTGTGCTAACCAAATAGTTCCTCATGCACAACACGAAGGGAACACTACTGAATCCTTTCGTACAAGCCGTGATTTTACGTCACGTATACAAGGAAGATACCACCGTACATTTACGGAAGCTTCGTAGGATTTACATGAAAACGAGGTCTTTGAAGGTTACAATGCATGAATGTTACTTGGCAGTGGCGTAACTAGGACTTCACTTTGAGGGGGGGGGGGGGGAGATAGATCTGCTTGATGAGGAAAATTTTAGTCAGTTTCCAGACAGACTACCATCTACCACTCCCGTTGAAGATTAGTTCACTCCCATCCAATGAAAGCTTATGGTAAAACACCCCGAGTTTCCAATCTTTACCTTTACCAGATTGCTGTTATACAATTTCTTTCTTTATTTTTAGGGTTCTGGGGGGGGGGGGGGTTCTATCCCCCTCATAGTTACGCCACTGTTACTTGGTGTGTATTGGGATGCAGAAATAACTTGGCTGCGTAGCGCAGTGGTAAAGTCATAGCTTCCCTTACTGAATTCCATACGTTCGAACCCTATCGTATGCGGTACTTTTAATTACTTGTATTGTTTTTATTAATTGAATTGTTACGTATGTTTCATAATAGTAGTCATTTTTATTAGCTCTTATTTTTCATCCTGCGATTCTTTTTTCGATTGGAATCTGCCTGTGGCTTTAATAACCTGTAATTAAGTGCCAAGCAGGACAGCAGATTGGTTCGTAACCACTAGTCGGTGTGAGAATATTTTCAGGTAGGCTAACCAGAGAAATTACATTTTGCTTTTAGCGGTGTATCTGAAATTCTTCTGTCTACGTTTGCTCATAGACGTAACCTTTAATCTCCGTGAACAAAGCAATGGATATGGTTAAGCTACAACTTTAAATTTATAACTCGACTACAAAACGCGTCATCTCCTGCAGTTCAGTCACTGATTACTTAAAATTAGCTGTGGACAGAGATTTAGCATTGCATCTTAATCTCTTGGTGGCCTTTTACAACACTACGCCCCGTTATTAAATATCAACATCATTTTTTAAGTAACCCACCTTATTTGTGCGTTGCCTACGGTCGACTGTCTATGTGCCAACACTGTGGCGTCACGTGACAAACGTGAACTAACAAGAAATTTTAATCGGACGATAGTGAAACTCTCCCTTCCCCCAGCTGCCTTAGTTTTCTGATTTTGCTCCCTAATCATCTTCCAATTTGTTAGCAAGACGTGTTTAAACAACAGGTTGCCATTATTAGGTGCTTCACAGGAACGCGCACATTTTTATGTAGTGTGATTTTTTTCTGGGGGTGTCACTGAAGTTACGTACTGAAATATTTTTTTTTATTTATTTATTTAATAGTGCATAAGACCACAGTACTTAACCCAACACCCATCAGTAACACTTTCACATACAGCTGTTTGGAGAACTCGTCTACTACTTGTTGTATGCCATTTTCGAATCCATCTGCATCACTCTTGTTCTGTCGTGATATTTTGCCTGCCTTTTGGACCAAGGCCAACAGACGAATGGCATATTTCTTCATTTCCGAAATGCGTTTGACAGGGTGTCGTACTGCAGACTACAAAGACGTTACAAATATGGAATCGATTCGTGGATATGCCAGTGGCTCAAACACTTCTTAACTGTAACTTAGTAACATTCGTCAAAATGACGGCTACGTTCAAATTGTCAGTGAGCTGGTTTTGAGGAACAATTGATGAACAAGTGAACACGGGTAGAGTGTTGGTTTGGAATCACACTCGCTGAATTGACGGGTCTTACTAACAAAAGTTCAAAAACCCCTGAAAGACGGGCGTTAGTAGCGATCGTTAAAACCAGATGTTAGTAACGCAGGGTGAAGTAATAGAAGCTAGTACGTTGTCCTCGACGGTGAGTGTTCGTCAGAGACATGGGATCGTCAGGAGTGTGATAGGGCGGTTATTTTACATCTATATAACTGAAGTCTCCGTATGTTTGCTAATGATGCGGTGTTGTACGGGAAGGTGTCTTCATTGAATGTAGTAGGATGCAGTATGACTTAGAGAAAATTTCTAGTTGTTGTGAGTAATTGAAGCTAGCTCTGAATGAAGGAAAATGTAAGGAGAGGCAGATTTATAGGACAAACCAGTGCATAATGTTCTAATACAGCATTGGTAGTATTCTACTTACAGTTGCGTCATTTAAATAGCTAGACGGAACGAACATGCAAGGACACCCGTAGCGAAGGCGTATGATAGACTTCATTTAGTGGGAGAAGTTTGGGGATATGTCCTTTATGCGTAAAGGAGACCGCATATAAAACGTTTGTCCGGCCCCGTTTGAGTATTGATCAAGTGTTGGCGACCGTCACTAAATTGGTTTAAAGGAGGCCATAAAAGCAATTCAAAGGCGGGCTCTTAGCTTCATTGCCGGTAGGTTTGATTAACGTGTGTCACACACATGCTTTGAGAACTCGGATTGAAATCGCTGGAGGGAAAGCGACGTTTCGAGAAACAGTATTGAGGAAACGTAGAGTTCGGAATTTGAATTTGACTGCATAACGATTCTACTGCAGCCTACTTACATTTCGTGTAAAATCCACAGAGAGAAAGTGTAAGAGAAATTAGTGCTCGTGCAGAGGCACACAGGCATTCGTCCTTTCCTCGTTCTGTTTAG
Organism: Locusta migratoria; assembly: GCA_026315105.1. Classification (NCBI taxonomy): domain Eukaryota; kingdom Metazoa; phylum Arthropoda; class Insecta; order Orthoptera; family Acrididae; genus Locusta; species Locusta migratoria. The sequence continues at coordinate 524,079,190 of CM048746.1, forward strand.
GAGTGGAACAGAAAAGGAAATGGCGAGTAGCGGTTCGAGATGCCCCGCGCCACACACCTTACCGTGTATTTCGGAACATGTTTGTATGTAGGTGTAGAAACTGCAGTTTCCCGTTGCACTTATTACACGTTAGTTCGCGCTCAACTCGAACCATATTTTCAATATGTTATACATTTAATTCAGCTACCCCTGAAGTCATTTCCCTTTAACAATGTTACCGGCATACTTCGTCTCTTTTATAACATCTCCCTCACTGCAAACACTCTTCCAAGTTTCTTCTAGGTCTCCTTTACTGTTTTCTCAATGTACAACCGTAATATATTAAAACTGGAAAACCATTGTATCTCTTTCTAATCCGTTTGAACTTTCTTTACCACTAAAACTACTCCATGAATGTCCATTGGGTTTTCATGGTTATCTTGAGCGTGATTTCGGGCAACATATGGGCATTATTTCACAAAAATTTAATGGTGGAAAAAGATATCACGATTTAAAGTTTTCTTCTCAACCGCCTTATCTGAATTTTTATCTGTTCAAACACGCTGATCCCCGAAACTACTTCAGCTAATGTTAATGCCATTTTCACAGTTAACTCGAACGTACCGTGGGGAACGTATAACCTTAATTTTATCAATATCGGATCACGGAAAATAAAGACATCGTAATTAAAAATTGTTTTCTTAAAACCGCCGTATTTCTGCCTGAACATGCAAAACTAATAGAGAAAATTTAATATGTTTTTCTCAGGTAGAATAGTAGTATCTTACTGCAAGATATACGCGTCATTTCAATGAAATCGGCTCAAGTGAGAAAAGATATCATAATTTCAAAATAATCTCGGTCTTCACAGCTTAGTATTACGGCATAGTACACAAAAGAACCAATAGAGGACGCTGATCATGTTCTAGCTCACAATCGGAAGCTTCAGTCAGCTTTATCAACACAACAGTGAATATACTTGACTTAAATAAACGGATTTACTAATTTCGCCTTGTGTACTGAAAATATAGCTGAAATCTCTTGTCTGCTTTCGTTGGGATTTATTTGTATCTGACTAAATGTGTTGGAAAGACATTTAATAACTTCCGTTTCTTCCGATTTATTAACTGAATACAAATAAATAAATAAATAAATAAATAATTTAAGTTCTGCAGGGAAGCACGGGCGTATATCTAGTACTATTATCTGGGGTAGACTACAACCCTCACTTTCTTTCGAACTGCAGCCCCGTTTTCATGCCCGTCCCCCTCAGGTTGAGTTTTTAGAAACTGCACACAGGCTTTCGATTCTTGCGTTTTATATCTGCAATATTCAGTATTTCAAAGATAGTATTTCATTCCACATTTTGATAAGGTGTCGAAACATACGGATAGTATTGCTTTGTGTGTTCGCGCATTCCTCCAGAGACCAAACCGATCTTTTTCGAAATAGTAATCTATAAGATTTTCAATTATAGTGTAAATATATCGTCTCAGGATTTTCCACCCATGATTGATGATTTTGTATTAATCCATAGGCCAGAATATGCAGAAATTACTATCATAGACATTTCACAATATGCCTCTAAAAGCTGTGGTGAATGAGATAGCTAGACTCTCGTGTGGGGAGACCAGGGTTAAAATCCTCATCTAATCAACTTTTTTTAAATTGCTCCAACTATTGTGGTAGTTAGGTGATAATTACATTCGTAATGATTCTTCAGCAATCAGAGGATTGTTTCTCAATCTGCCTTGACCTTGTCGTCGACAAGACTTTTAATTATGATTTTCTTACTCGGTTAGTGATCCCCGCAAATGCAAACTATATTGTCATATATTTAGATTCATTTGATTACATTTCACTGTTTTGAGAGTTAACGATCAGCCTTTACGTCTTGTGCTAGACTCCATTTAATTCGTAATAATTATGTAACAAAGCCACTTTTCTATTCACAAATGAAACGTAGATGAACTGTTTGAGAGACGAACAAACTTCATTTGCTAGGTCCTTTGAACATTACTTTGAATGACACGTGATGTTACTTCACTTTCGACAGTGGGTATGTCCCCTTTCTAATATGCACCCGTTCCGATGTTCCGTGAGCATAAATAATGCTTACTAACTGTACAGGGCTTCATGGAGGCTTCGTAGAAGTCGAGAAACATGAAATCCACCTTTTACTGCCAAACAAAATAGCCCATGCATGATTCCATTTTGAGGAGTCTTTGCAAAATCTTAGACTGATTTTTACGACCTAAAAAGTAAACAGAATATTCTGTTTATGACTAATTGATGATGTGAAAGGTAAAGTGCTCTTCTGTCTCACACCTCTCTTGTTTTTAGATAGTTAATTTGTGATATAAACATCACTGGATTACTGGGTATTCTGTAATGCTTAAGGGTCTTCGTGAAGGAAAAAAAGAGTTCATTGTGGGCGAATGGAGCATTTGAAACAAAAGGTGTTGAACAAATTCACAACTGGTAACATGAATTATTCTTCTACAGTGAACCTTGGGAACCATAATTCTACTTCTTCCATGTTCTTTCCCTTTTACAATTTACCTGTACATTTTATGCGACCAAACTAACAAAAATTATTAGCTTTCTGGTGTAAATCAAATCACCTCTGTAATAACTTACAGTTTGTTTTGTGAGAGGCAGTCAGAAAAACTTTCCTGAAACAGCCTTCGATTGATCAATATTCAGTCGTATTAAACCTCATAAGAGAAAGCGGGTACACGTCTGATTTACATTGCTGGACGACATGTTCATGAATACAAAGCAGAATGTCTTTTATTATTCAATTTCAGATTTCTTCCAGTTTTTGAAGATTTCTTATCGTGTTTGATATTCTTTTCATTTTTAACGTTTATGGAACTGAAAGTGTAGCGTATATTTTGACAGGATTAGTATAAATTTTTTTTGTAGTTTTCTTATATGTTTTTGGCGAAAATTAGTCAGATTTTATTTTTGTTTTTAAACGATTAGACGTACAATATATAAATTTGGAAATGTTGCATTACATGCTTGAAGGACAACTTTGTAACCAGCATCTATTCAATATATGAGCACATTGTAAAAATATATGCGACCAGAATGTGATAGCAAAGGACATCGAAACCGGCTGTCAATAAATGGATCAAACTGCGATCTGGGCTTTTTTTCCCCTTTTCGAGCTAATTAATCATTACAGATCGCCTCCTCGCTGCAATGTCAGATAATGTCAACAGTCTTGGTTGCTGTTTTTTTTATTTTTTTATTTTTTTTTATTTTTATTATTTTTTTTTTTTTTTAAATCTGTTTGGCTAATCAAGATCAACTGAACACTTCCCAGACCTCGTCGCACAACTCCACACGACTTGTGGGTACTGCAGCAGATGTGTTGTAAGTGCAAAATTCTTCCGACTGACTGAGTGCCATTCAGCCTCTTCATAGCTTGTACCCAACAGGCAAATAGTCAAGAATATCCAGGGGCCCCACTGTAAAAACAGAGGATGCGCAAGGCGATGTGTTCCTGCTGGGTGTCAGGGCATGAGAGTGCTGCGAAGTGAACTGCATATGAAGCAACCAAGGAGGCATGTTGGAGCCTCCGATGTTACACGCGTACCATCGTCATACGTACTTCCATCTCGCTGGTGACGTACATTCATGCATCGATGGAAAGATGAGTGACACGAAGTAGAGAACAGTAAGCTACTACAAGTACAGTTCACCACACGGCCGTGGCGTTCCACCACTAGCAACACAGGCTGGAAGAGGTCCACCTCACTCGTGTGTCGTATATACCGAAGTACTTAAACACACGTCTTCTTGCTCCGGTGAGAAGACTTTTAAGTGTGTGATACTTGTGGTGAGCAGATCATAGTGCGCCACATTGTAGCTAGTATGCGTTTTATTTTCAGACCGCCGGCCGCGGTGGCCGAGGGGACTGAGGCGCTCCAGTCACGGTCTGCACGGCCACTACGGTTGGGGGTGCGAATCCCCCCTCGGGCATGGATGGTTGTGCCGTCCTTTGTCTTAGCTAGTTCGTAAGTAGTTTGTAAGCTTAGGGACTGATGACCCCGTAGTTAAGTCCCATAAGTTCTACAAACATTTGAACATTTGATTTTCAGACCAAAGGCCTGGTAACTCATTTGCCAATTTTATATCAGGTTGTATTTTTATCTCTTATCTACTATTTACAAACTTTTAACCACTTTCGTTTCCTATTAGTGCCGTATTGGCGCTGATAACTTCATTATCTCCCCTACCCCTAAATCACCAGCACACTATAAAATGGAAGTCAACTGCGAGCATAATAATTATAGCCAGGTGGAGGGGAGAGGAGTGGTGTGGAGAAACGAGGACCACCTCTCTTTCGCACGGCATCAATGTGCACACGTGTTCTTAAGAAACTGACAAATTGTCCTAGGGATCGTCGATTCTCCCCGGTGTTGTGAATAATGAGGGTGTCCAGACTTCGCGAGGGACCAGAATTAGTCTTTTCATTCTTTTCAAAATAAGAAACACGAAGCATTCGGCAACGGCTGCCGCGCAATTGCTGCGTGGTTAGCTGAATCGTAAAGAACTACAGAAGCCCGACCTCTAATAGTGTTTCACGCAAATGCTCGCTACCTAATATTGTTAAAAGTATCTGCATCATGCCAACTTTGGAACTTCTACTGTAGACAAACGTTTTAATGTTATTACAACCCACGACAAAGTCCACCGTTATACTAATAAGGTGACTTTCAGGTCATGGGAACTCAGTTTGGGATGAGACTTCGCATGTGAGTTGTATACATCAAGAGTGTCTACTTACAGAAACTTTGAAGTGCACTTTCCAGAAAATTGCGTGAAAAAGGGCCCCAAAGTTGAAACGCAACTCAAAAACATGTTATACAGGGTTAATCACCTAATACTTGCACCGCAAATATTGCAGAAACGGAAAGTGCTATTGCTGTGCGGTTTTAACAGAATGGATTAGTAGTCAGGGGCTCGTGATTTTAGCCAACAAACATAGGAAGTGTATTTTTTATGCAAACATACAATTTTTCAAATGCACGGGAATTTTTGACACCACCTGTGTACAAAGAATTTTGAATGGTATTTTTATCATGTGTTGTATGGCAGTTACAACCATTCAAAATTTCGGGGGCGGAGGCTGCTATAGTGGCCGAGTGGCTAGCTCCTGTCACATGACCACCAGATGTAGCCTCCGCCCCAAAAATTTTGAATGGTTGTAGCTGCCAAACAACACGTGATAAAAATGTCATTCAAGATACTTTGTACACAGCCTGTGTCAAAAATTCCAGTGCATGATAGAAACAACCATTGTCCCATTTGAAAAATTGTATGTTTGTATAAAAAAATACTTTCTGGATATTTTTACAATCTGTTTATTGGCTAACAATACGAGCCCTTGAGTACCAATACATTCTGTGAAAACCGCATATCAGTCGCACTTTCCGTTTCCGCAATATTTGCGGTGCAAGTGTTAGGTGATTCGCCCTGTATACTAGGCAATTGGACACGTGATGCCATATGTCGAAATAGCTCAGGCAATAGCGTGCATATCATGGGGTTTCGAGTCTCCCTGTATAAACATTTTATTAGTTTTAAAAATTTGAAATATAATTAATGATATAAAATATTATCCTTATATCTTAAAATACTGTAATTTATGGAATTTAAAATTTTGAAGTACAACATAAAGTCGAATAATTGCAAAAGCATTTTACAATTAATGTAAGTAGACTAAGACTAAATACTACTATCATTAAATTTTTATTACAAAAGATGTTTGTTAACCTTATGGGACTTAACTGTGGTATCATCAACAAATTAGTCACTGTTTTCTTGATTGCATCTTACATACAACCACAGGCTTAAAATGCCAGTTTTCGAATAAATAGTCAAATATCTGTAGTGAAGATTTGCGAGTTCTAAACTTAGACTTACTGTATTAAAATTTACCCTAACCTTTCTCTTGATGTTATTTACTGCTTTGTTAAAAAAATAAGAGCCAGGAATTGGTCAATGAAACAATTTATCCAAATTCATTGAATCGGCGTCAAAGTAGGCTCTTCCCAAAATAATACACTTAATGCGAAAGACTGACATATTTAAAAGCTTTTTTGTCATTTATTTATTTTTCGCGGCAAATAATCTTATTCATCTATCGACTGGAAAAAGGTGCCTCGAAATTGTAATTTGAGTTCTAGAAAAACAAAAAAAATTTCCTCCTCCCCAGGCCATATTAGGGAAATCTGGTGGCTGTTCGATAAGATTTGTTCACAGTTTGTTATTGCGTTATCGTGTTGGAAAGTCAGTGAGTTTGTTTCCTACAAATCTGGTCTTTTTCGACGAATATTCTTTCTCATACTTCACAAACGCTCTTATTTTATATTCTTTATCTACTGTACCTGCTTTCGGCAGTCGGGGCGGAATGGCCTAGAGCATTGCGGCGCTATGCTACGATGTGTGAGGCCGTTCCTTGTCGGGGGGTTGAATCCCCGCCTCGGGCATGGATGATTATGCCATCTTCAGTATAAGGTAGTTCATAAGTAGTTTCTAAGTTTAGGAACTGATGACCCCCGCAGTTAAGTCCCTTAAGCTTGAGAAACATATAAACATTTTGGTTTCGGCAAGAATCCGGAGTGGTCAATACTGAGGTAATTGACAAATACTGTTGACACCATCTACACTTTTGATAATTTTTTCAGCGATATTTACGTGATTGTGTTCTTACAGAAAATATAGGTCTTTCGACACTAGTTGAGCGGTATCCGTTTCATGCCCAAGCGTTTAAAATGGTACGAATTAATTCATGAGAGACAGAAGTTTCAGCGGCTATCTCTCAGATTATCAGTGAGCATTTACTTCAGCTATGTTAAGTTCAGTTGTAGACTTTTATGGTGGGCCAGAGCGAGGGAAATATTGCTCAATATCTCTACCACTTTTAAATGCAGTATACCTCTCATACGCAAATGTTTCTGTTAAAATATATTCACCGTAAGCCTTATGTAAAATTTTGAGCATTTCGACACAAGAAATTTTATATTCGGTGCAAAATTTAAGACAGATTGTTTGTTAGATATTTTTAACCTTTGTATAAATCTTAAAACACAGTTGAACTGACAAAATAACACAAACTAAATTACAAATGCCGCTAAAAATAAGCATGAATATAGAGGACAGTTGTGCCAACTTATCGACAAAAAGGTTTGTAAACGATAGACTCTTGGTAATTTCTTGCTAGAATGTGTAAGTATGACTGAAATTAAATTGGCAGAGGGATCAAGTTCCACTACTGAAAGCTACCCCAACTATTTGCCATAAAGTGACTAGTTGGATTATAGTTGTAGTGTAGGTTGTGTACATCTCTATGTTTTGAATCATTTTTAAGCCAAATCTTGTATGCATTAAACAGATTTGAATGAAAAAGTTATTTAACCCTTTCAGTCCTGATTTTTTTTATACAAAAAATTGAATCCTTATATTATTCGTTAAAATGAATTTATGTATAATCAAATGTACAAAAAAAATTTCCACATTTAGTTAGAAATTATGGTACATGTTATAAATAGAAAACCAGGTGTTAAATGGAGTAAATCGTTACACATAAGCACTTTTTCTGTATTTCATACCTTTGACCACCATCTTGACTTTTACCAGAATAGTGTGTAGCTACTACACACTAAATGGCAGCGACTGTTACTCTCTGAATATCAAGTGGAAATGATATTATATTTAAAACATTAGAGATCAAGTGGTTGATGCTGTTTCATGAAGTATGTGTAAAAGTGATGTACTTTATTTAGTATGCCAGGGCTGAAACGGTTAAATAAGAGTTCTTCTTCTTCACATCACATTTGTAGAGTAAGCGTATTCATTTCGAATTTGGCAGATTAGTTTAAGGGTTGAGATGGCCAGATGCCCTTCCCATCTTCCCCCCACCCCTTTTTTCTTCACTGGAAGGAAATTAGTGTACCTCCATTTTCTGCGTGTAGTGTTATAAAGGTGAAAGTGAGAGAAAATTTTCTAAATGTTTCTAAATTGTGAAACTGAAATGGGTCTTAGGCACCAGTCTGGTATTCACCTCTATGGCTGTGGGGAACACAGACCTTCATTGTTAATCTGCTGAATGAAACTGAACTGGGGCTGATGTACTTCCTTGTCTCGGAGCGACGCCTTAAACTACACAGCAAACCGGATGGGTATTGAATTCCTTGATTATTTTAAATAATGCGACTACTAAAGTCCTATATATCAGATTTTATACTTACTTGAATTTTCTGGTTCTCCTTTCTGAATGTACCTAAGTTTCATGTAGTTAGATGAGCCAACATGAAAGAATGGTGCATTACCTGAGATAAAAATCTGACGATTACAATGGCTCTTGCAGTGGGTGCCACACCCGTACAGAATATAAAAAAATGTATTTATCATTGATGTCCCTAGCCAAGGATTGGGCATCTAAAACGTCACCCTATGTAGTCACAAATATGCCAGATATCTTTATGTAAGTATAAATTAAACAACATGGTGATACGACTGCATATTCAGACTAAATGAAAGAAAGTAAATCTTAATTTGTGTTACTAACACAATGTTTTTAGGAGTAGATATAAAATTGGCGAATAAGTTGGAAGTATATTTGATTTTTGGTAGCTGCAGGAAATTGTTCCAAAACATATTTTATGACAGATCACAATGATGATGATTTCCCCCCCTTAAATTTTCACATGTCAGTTTTGTAAGTGTTGTGAATGGAGTATAGATGTTGAATAACACATTCACATGGCAATAAAAAATTTAATTTCCTCATTGTTGCATCTTCTGTATTTTTTTATAGATCTCAAGACAGTCAATAGATGCTTGCAAGGATTACTTCAGAGAAGATTTGGTGAAGACAGACTGGCAGCTCATGGTTGAGCTGAAGAAACTTTTCCAGATTCTTTAGTAGTGGGTAGGTATTATCAAGACTGAGAGAAATCTGTACGTTACACACCAATTATCATCTTGCTTTACCAATTTTATTCAAAACTCTTCATAAAAAGTAGATATTCGCTAATATTTCATAAATTTATAATAACCATTTTTGTGTGCTCTCTTGGACAAGGGTACTATTTTAAATGAAGAATTTTAATAGTTTATTATATATAATCATATTAAACATACATTATATGATTGACCAAAACTAAATTTAACCACTATTGATTTGAAAAGGCCTATCAAGTACTGCATTATATCAATATTTTATTCCACTTTCCTGTTTTCAATTAATATTTATGTGATCAACACAATAAAAATGCTGTTGTTTTTCCTGCAGCATCCCGATGCAGTCTTCCAGAGATTTACTTCTGCATGCTAGGTTCTAACACACAGTGTGTGGCCAATGTTTGTGTCTGATAATGTAGCCTTGCCAGTTTAATGTGGCATAATTGTTCAGTGATCAATAAGGTATTATGGTCTGAACAGAGGACATGTGTTATAAATTCAGATCTGTCTGATGTGGGAGCAAGATGGGAAAAAATCTCCTGTTTTTACTTCTTGGTTGAGGCTACAGAGCGATTTCTCTATTTATATAAATGTTTTGATGTTTTGTATGTATGAATATAGGTATAGTATATCTGAAGAATATATATATATATATTAAAGTATATATAAATCTGCAATCTATTTAAGCAAATTATGTACATTTTTTGCAACTGAAGAGAGCCTAGTTTATACATATATACAAATCTTTGTTGATGGTGTGAGCAATGATGATAGTATTACTATTAAAACTAACTAGTGGATGCAGGTAAAGAATTTTAGGTGATGACTCTTTGGAGTGTTCACCATATTAATCCTCAAACGCCCTTCTTGTGCAAGGGAGTTATTTCTCTGATCTTCCTAATCGTGATAATTGTACAGATTGACAGTATAATTGAAAGGAAACTAAGTCCTTATTTTTAATTTTATGATTTTGCTGTTCATGGAATTTGCCATGATTTGACAGGCTACCAATGGATATTATACTTTTGTATCTTTTAAAAAATATATTCTTTCTCCTTCAAATAAATTTCAGTTAAATAACCTTAAAAATTGTTTCAGCCCCTTTATAGCGAATCTCCACTTTTTTAGTGACATATTTTTCAACATTTAATGGTTGTGCTGCATTTTCTTCCCTATTTCCTACTGTTGATCTTTTATAAATTTAGCATAACAGGAAATAATTGTGCTTTTCAACTAAATACTATAAATTTTATTTTTATCAGTATGCAAAATTTTTCAAATAGTAAAAAATGTGTTGCGTGGGTATGTGTTTTTATGTCCAGAAGAAAGTTAAGGGATTGAGGAGGCACAAGTAAATGAAGAGTGAAATAATGATATTAATTTTTTTTCAGTATTTTGGCTGTTGCTGACATATGATGAGACCAGTAAAGTAATTTGAATTTTTCAAAGTTATATTTCACAATATATGTAAGAAAGTGTAAAGGGGTGCTTGATTCTCATATCATCCTTCATTCATTCGATTCTTGATTGACTTGTATTACCAGATGAGACTAAGATTTAAATTATCAGTTTATTAAGGTTTTATTTTCCTGTTTACTCTTTTCTATAAACCTGTAGCATTGTAACAATTGCAGCAGAGCCATAAAAATGAGGTACTGACCATTTTGTATATGCATTCTTATATACTATGTGATCAAATTACCTGTTGTCAAAGAGTTAAGATATTATTGAAAGAAGTGAGTGTTTTTAAAAATTTTAATTTGAAAAATCTTGTTTTATAGCAGCTTATGGTGTTCATGTACTTAATTTATGAAGAATTAGTTTTTGCTGTCATTTAACCAATATTTTTGTCTGTGATGAAATGTATATGTTTGGGCAAGATAGTAAATTTGCCATTGCGTAGTACTGTAACATTTTCAGAAATGCTGTTCATTCTGGTTTCGTTGGTTAACAGTAACAGCTGTAACAATTGTTTTGAAATAAACCAAAATTGAGCTATGTGAAGGTGGTCTACATTTTTGTTTCTATAAATGATGGTGGAAAACTATACATCTCTTAAGAATCTAACAAAGATGTGCTGCAAATTTTGTGCTGAGATACAACAGAAATGCTCTCCAAATATTATCATAATTGAATCAGTATTACCATAAACCAGTGATGCATAATATTCTTTCATCTCATCATAGCAACAGTAAAATATTACCCTCTACTAACATAACAAAATAAATTCTTTATCCCCACACTATGGTGGTAAACATTTTGACAGTTACCTGATTGTTTCATATATTACCACAATAACTGGCAAAGAAGCAGACCATCAAGTAATTTTAACTAGTTACATCATGTAAAGCTTCACAGTAGTCACATGTCGTTATTAAATTATCTGATTACCCTGAAAGTGTTATCTGTGGTTCACTAATTAAATAACTTTAATGCATTATAATGAAATGGTGTTGATAATGTGGTGATTTTTTCACTGAATATTTTCACTTTATTGCATTTGAGTTGTTTAGTGGGAAGCAGGTAAGTAAAATGAGGATGCAGTTTGAAAAAGTGATAGAAGAATTAGTAGTAAATAACAAACAAAAATAACAGTAATGAAGGTGGTAGCTCTCTCTCTCTCTCTCTCTCTCTCTCTCTCTCTCTCTCTCTCTCTCTCTCTCTCTCTCTCTCTCTCTCTCTCTCTCTCTCTCTCTCAATGCTGACGTTTTGGTCTACTTATACCTTTTTTACCTACTAGTGATTTTGTTGCTCTGAAAAAGCGAACATTGAAAAGTCTGCAGTTAAAAACTGTGTTGAATGTCACTCCTTAATTGTACAAACTTACAGCGTGACATGTGAATTGTTACATTAGTATTTGTGGTATTAGTTTCTTTCATCAATTTGTGTTCTGTACATGATGGGAACTATTTGTCAGCACAGTTAATGCAAAATTAATATAAAAGATATTCCCGGAGAAAATAAATGTGGACTTTTAATGGCTCAATAGTAACATCATTATGATGATATCTTTGCTTCAGAAAGCATATCTTTGCTTCAGAATTGGTTTGACTCTTTCCATTTCAACTATTTAAAATTAAGTAAAAAGAGAGAATTCTTCAGTTCTTTTTAAATATTAATACAAGAAATGTTTGTAAAATTTTTAATTTGAAATGTTAGTCATGGACTAAAATTGTTATTTGTAGACCAGTTTATTTGGTGAAAAAACAGATGTCCTAGATAAACAGGTAATGGTATATTTATCTATGCCAAACATCTCAAATTGCAAGAAAGAAAAGGGGTGAAAATACCCTTGTGTAAACTGGAAGCTAATTTTCAATAATGAAAAATACTATTTGCTGCAGTTTAATCACACACCAAGAAAGATAAGATTATAAACGTGTTATTGTAAGGAGATAAATCAATGCTTGAACCCTCTAAATTGGTAGGTCATATAAGAGAATTGTTGCTGTTAAACTATTTAAGTTTTAAAAGGAATGATCAAGTACTGGCTGCAGAATTTAGTAGAAAAAGGCATACCTGATACAAAAGTTATAATCAGCTAATGCAGCTGCTAAATGTCAAATCATTACATAAATCTCTCGTAAAAACAGAACTAAGCCCTTATGTATTGAAATGAAGCTGTTATAAAATAAATAAATAAATAAATAAATAAAAATAAAATTTCATGGTCAGGCAAGCCAGGTGCATGTAGAATAATAATTGTGACAACTTGAGAGGACATTTGTGCATAAGGTAAAGCAAATGTACAAATGTACAATGTACAAATTTTGATATGTTGAAAGTGTAGTCACCATGTTAGCACTGATAAACTAACGCTACCCTCCTTTGATTATTGCTGTAGTCATTGCCAGGATCATGGCATGTTGCTGTATGTTTCATGTCTTTCCTCAAAGCAAAAATTATGCTAATAAACAAATATTGTGGAGACTGATGTTTACAATATTGAAGGTTACTGACTAAGGGAGTTTGATATTTTAGATATTTTGTGTATCATTTAGAAGTTATGTTGATTGTTTCAGCACATGTTCGGGGTTTATTGGGCAGTTTTGCTGGTGCAATTATTGAATAGATAATTACGAAAATGTGTGATTGATTTTGTTACAATGTTTTTGGGTATTGTGTTGAGCATGGAAGAAGCCCTATCTGCCATTCATAGAAGACCTCTTAAATCATTAGACAACATAGTCAAGCCAGTACTGATTGTACCAGGAAGGGTATTTCTCTGTAACCGCAATATTATCTTCACTGAGAAGAAAAAGATTGTGTATTTGGCACAAGATGTTGCAGCATTAATTATTTGTCTGGAGTGTCGTTAATAAACGTAAACACTTGTAAGCTTCCTAAAAAATGTTCATAATGGCTTGATGATTGATGCAACAACAAATAAATAAATTACACACACAGCATAGTAGTTGTATTAATATCTCTTCAAAAGTCTTATTGTTATTTCTTGGGAAATAATTAAATTTCAAAAAAACTACAGCATATATAAAATCACATACGAAACTCCATGAAATACTTCATCTGGAAGTAAGGCAAAAGAATTATCTATGTTTAAATGATTTTTTACACCACTGTCTTCTTTATTGTATGTCTTTTTCTCTTTCCATGTATCAATTCGTAGCAGAGCACATACGTACATTGTGACCACTGGGGTAGCGATTAGTGTTCCTTTCCTTATGGTCTCCTCACTTTTTATTAACTTACTTCATGTCTGGCTTTTCTGTGGTCTTTCCTCGTTCACAATAAAACAAATTAGTGTTGACCATATGAATTATCACAGTTAAAATGTCATCCACCACATAGTGTATACATATATTATATGCTCCTTGATAGAAGTAAAGTATTAAGTGCTACAAATGTGTAAAAAAAAATAAAAAAATATAAAAAACTATATTAATCAAATTAAAGCAACTTTCACTTAATTCTATTTGGTATGAGAAATTAGGATGGGAAAACTCTTCAATATTTTGCATTATTTTAGAATGAAATAGTGTTTAATCAACAGAACTAAAATTTCCTTTGTGAAATCTTGCTCAAATTATTAGAAATTGCATGTTCATAGTGGCCGTAGATAATACATTTGCTCTACAAAGTGTATTGAGTGAGATGCAGTTTACAGTAACACAAAATACAAATATTTGGGAATGACTGCAATTTGAAAGGATGTATCATGTATGAATCAAGTGTTTGCTAAAGGTTATCAAGGATTAAGCCTGTGTGGAAAAGAGTTCAGAATAAATATTGAAGAAAGAATAGGCATTTCAATTTTTTTACCAGTGTCCCATAGAATGACAGTGAGTACCTAGAATTATAAAAAAGTATATAAAATGAAATTATTGTTTGTGTGTAATTGCACAGTCTAATTGCCACATACCATACTTTACCGTATCACATAATGTAAGTTGCTGAATGAGTAAATATATAATAGATAGGCTAACAGCATTTATGCTGTTACCATACCTGACTGGTGTTGTACAAAGGTGAAGAGGTAAGTATAGCCTTCTTTAAGAAAGGTAGTTTTCAAATGCTTTTTCAGCCAACTGGATTTAGAAATTTCACTAAATCATTCTAGTTGTCAGATTTCAGCCAATTGTAGACAGTATGTGGGGGTGACATTACAGACAAACCAAAACAGTAGATGAAAAGAGTTGAAGTCGCACTTTTCAATTCATAAATGTAGTGAAACAATTTTTTTTTCACTTTTTATTTGGATTTTGGATTGAAGTGTAGATATTACAAACCAGTACTTACCTTACAATGAAGCCTTCTTTTAGCCTCCTCAGTCCCCACAACCCCTGTAGGGGACATGAAATGGAATTCTGTATTTACTGTAAAATCAGCCTATTCTATTATTAACAGAAATAAATAAAAGCATATTAACATAATTTTCATTGTTAAATATTACACCCCATACTGACTGTTGTGGTACCTGATGTCCCCCACAGGGGACATGAGTTTTAGTACAATATAAAGAGGCATTAATTTTTAAAACTGTTTTTGAGGCCTTTTTGGAATATTATTAATCATAATCAAAACAAAATGCGAAAATATTGAAAAAAAATCCCAGGACTGGGGTGGTTTGTAAGGACCAGTACATTCTTCGTAGTGAAATTTTCCTGAAGAAAAACTTTCTGAGGTTAAGGCATTTACAAAGGTGATATTGCAATAAAATGATACTTGAGAAAACGATATTTTTAGTGCTTGCAGTGGAAAGAGGCCTACAATGGAAACCAACTGTGTCAGATAGCGCTGTTTCAGTGTCTAGTTTGCACTTGTTCGCTAGACCAGCATCACCTGCAGCCCATCCTGGGCAGAATCGTATTTTTTGAATATTTTGCTCTACATTAGTATGTCCTCTATGTTGAGTCACAGATATTTTATAGTTATTTTTAGGAATAATTGAATCTGTTATTTCTGTTAAGCCTTCTTAGTTGCATGGTCACCATATTCTGTGCTCCCCATGACACTGTAGTGCACCTTGTCCAAAATCAGTTATCAGTTGAAAATATTAGTAAAAGCCTACATTGTCATCTGATATCTCTGGCTCTGTCAGAAATATGAATGGGGACATCACTGACTTTTTTTATTTGTATCTCTGAGTGTCAAGAAACGTCTCATATACGAAAACTACAATGATTAATGATTGTTTAAACATGAATGCAAGCAAAGACATTGTCAAATTTGATGTGAAATTAAATAATACAATGAGAATGTTGATATGTCTCTGTCTAGAAATATGTGAATCACAGCACCTGAGATTTCAGGACATTTCTACTGCTATTAGTTTTTTCAGTGGAGATTGATAATGACATTGTGATGATACATACTACTTCATAAAGAGGCAGTGCAGGCCACTAACCCATCATTTATGCTCTACAATCATTTAAAAATGCAGGTCTTTGTATTCTTTGTGCAGGTAGTTGAATTGTTTGTGTTGGTAATGAAGCTGAATAGGTTGCATGTTGGATGTCGATTGAAACTAAACAAACATGTGAGGATGAAGTGGAGGCAGAAACTTTTTTTTTTGTTTTAAGACCAAAGATTCCCTGAAGATAATGTGTATGAATGGGATAGAAATTGGTAGATATGCTGTATGTGTACAGAAAAACAACTTCTTACTATTTTGGGAAAAATTGTAAAATCTGTTCAAGAGCATAAGCTTCACAAATAGACAGGGTGTGTAGGCCATGGGGCAACTAGGAATCTAGGAAAAACCTGGCAATTTTTCATCCCAAAAATACCCAGGACTAGTTTATCAGTTAATTTTTAATATATATTTGACTAGTAAAAACTCACTTAAGCCTCATGATGGAAAATAATACTGCACTAATGAAACATAAATGAGAGAATAATGTCAAAAATAAAAAAATTGGCTGTGCAGAATGGCATGGTCCAAAGCATCATGCTACAGTTTGAGCAGCTGTTCTCGCCTGAGTTTTGAGTCCTCCTTCAGGCATAGATGTATCTGTTGTTCATATTATAAGTTAAAGTAGTTTGTAAGTGTAGGGTCTGATGACCATAGCAGTTTGATCCAATAGGTTTATAAATATTTGAACATAAAATTTTAGTTGAAAAGAACTGAGCTATTTGCCACAACAAAGACAATGTCCACACAAGCTTATACTGATAGTGAAATGTGTCAAAGGTTTAGTATGAGTAAGACATTGTAATAATTGAAAACTGTCCAATATACTGCAAATGTTTTATCATGTCACAACCACCATTTTGGATTATGCCATTGTCAAGTGATGTCCTGTAGAGAGCCTGTGTTTGTTATTTTGTCCACAAATTTTGTGTTTCTTGAAATGATTTCTTTGGGGCAGTAATAGTTACATTGTGTAGACAGAATTCCATATACAATCTATTATTCCACAAAGTATGGGAAGTATAGACATCCAATCAGGAGTCCGTTAATAATGAAGCATTGTTGCACTTTTGCTATGTTATTAGATTCATGCCTAGTATTAAAAACCATGCTACATTCAAATAATATGGAGAAATATTTTTGAAAAGCAAGATTGTAAACATGATAGCACTGTTCTGTTGGCAGCCACTAAATAATGTACTGGAAAGTAGAAACTTATTCTTACAAATCAACAAAGTAATGGTAAAAGACCACTTAAATTTCAATATTGTCAAAGTGAAAAAAACAATACAGGAGACATGAGGAACAATATTCTCACTGGCTGTTTGCACCTGACTCGTGACTGGCATTTCTTTCTTCACATCAGGCCACCATTTCCTACATATACAACTCACGAAAAAATAAGAATAAATAATTTAAAAACCAGAGATGCTGTTAGCGCATTTTAGCCCCGGGATCTTCTTCACCTGTGAATAAACCTTTTATGTTTTAAAAGATTGAGAAGTTCTGAGGGAAACTGTGTAGTCACTTAATAACTTAAAAAGTTTAGTTCATCCGTGGAAGAAGTGTATTTTAAACTGTGATTTCTGGGAAAAAAAGACTCCACACACACACACACACACACACACACACACACACACACACACACACACACACACACACATTGATAGAGGAATTCCATAACAGTCTGAACACTCATGCAGGCAAATATTCGGTTTGTCATTGATTTATAGAGTTGTCGAACATTTTCCTAAGGGATATGGTGTCAAATTCTGTCAAATCGACCTGTTAGATTGCAAGAGGAGCCTGGCTATAATGCTCCAAACGTTCTCAACTAAAGAGGGATCTGTCAATCTTTCTGGTCAAGACATGGTTTGGATGCAAGCTGTATGTGAAGCGAATTGTCTTTCTGAAATACAAATCTGGGATGACTTGCCATGAAGGACAAAGAAATGCTGTGGAGACTATTGTCCATGCACTTCTGTGCCACACGGTGCTGCATATGACAGCCAGGTGGAACTGTTGTGAAATGAAGTGACATCCCAGACCATCAATCCTAGTTGTTGATGTGCAAGAGTCTAACTGGTATACGTCCACTGTTTGAGATGTGTCCAGAGATATCTTTAGTGATCACTGGGGTTCAGTTTGAAGTGGGACTTGGATCACTGAAGCTAATTGTATTTCAGTAAATGCGATGCCAGGCTGAATATATCCTACACCAGTGCAAATTGGGATTTTGGTGCCGATAGGTTAACAGTAGTCAGTGTGAAGGGCACCTTGAGCTCAGCCCCCAAACTGTGAGCTGGCTATTAAGCGCCCCCCCTCCCCCCCAGAGGGCGCACAGCACTTTGGTGGGTGCATTTGTGGCACACATGAGACACTGAGTTAGAGCAGTCCCTTTCCCCCCTCCAGGCTGTATTGCCTTCCCTGTAAGAGGTGACTAAAGGGAGAAGTAGTAATAGTATTATCATTTCTTATGTCCTTGTATAGTGGGACGATGATTACGCTATTTGATCACTCCATCCCAATCAACTGCACCTCAGATAGGTAATAATGATGAATCTGGGACTGTTAGTGCCCTGAGCAAATGCTGATCCTCGTGTTCTGTCGTCTTTCTCTGTCAATACCTTCCAACTTCACACTATGTTTAACTATGGTTCACCTATTCCTGCTCACATCGTTCAGTAATAGTGATACACCGATTATTCCAACCAGCTTCTTTAATACCAAGTATTAGTTTTCTCTCTAATGCAGTCATGTGAGTATACTGTTCACAAGCCTTTGTGTGAGCCATAGTTACTGTACAACTGCCGTGTGTCATTCCACGTAGGAGGCATAGGAAACTTGTTATATCCATGAGATTGATTGGAACCTCAAAGGTCTGTTGGTCCTGTTTGAAAACATTTTTCCACGTTAGACAACTTACCATGTGCTTCCCACACCGCCCTTTTCCACTTTCACACTTTGTGCTGTTTAATCCGTGTCGGATATCTCCACTTCGTGTACTTGGAGATTGACGCTCCCTGAGCTTGGCGCTCCATGCCAACACTAGTATATGTTGTACCTCCCGCATAGAAATCTATTGTGTTGCTTTGGCGCCTCTTGTAAATAAACGCTTCTCCGTACTCACTTGGAGTATTGCTGCTCAGTGTGGGATCCTTATCAAGTGGGTTTGACGGAAGCCATCGAATGAGTCCAAAGAAGGGCAACCCATTTTGTATTGTCGCGATACAGGGGAGACAGCGTCACGGAAATGATACTGGGTTGGGGATGGGAATCATTACAACTGCGTTTATTGGTGCGGCGTAGTCTCCAATAACCAACATTCTCTCCGAATGGGAGAACATATTCTTGACTGCCACCTACACAGGTAGAAATGATCATCAGAATAAAATACGGGAAATCAGAGCTCGAACGGAGAGATTCAGATGTTTTTCTTCGCCGGCCGCGGTGGCCGAGGGGACTAAGGCGCTACAGTCACGGTCTGCACGGACACTACGGTCGGGGTTTCGAATCCCACCTCGGGCATGGATATTTGTGCCGTCCTAGTTCGTAAGTAGTTTGTAAGGTTAGGGACTGATAGCCCCGTAGTTGAGTCCCATAGGCTTTACAAACATTTGAACATTTGATTTGTTGTTCTTCGCGCGCGCTATTCGAGAATGGAATGCGAGATGAATAGGATATAGGTCTTTTAATGAACCCTCTGCCAGGCACTTAAATGATTTGCAGAGTATCCCATGTAGATGTAAGCCGCTTTTAGCGTCGGTTGTATCTTAAACCGACCCGTAACACGGCAGTTTTTTAACATCATGCTTTTATTAAATGATATAGGTATTAATTAGTTTGTGATTGCTGCTAATGTGAACTAGTAGACAACAATGACAGGCGGTACATTTTTGAGAGCCGAAGTGACAAGCGGAATTAATGAAATACAATCATTTAAAAGCTCACACCATTATGGAGCCACCACCAGGTTGTACAGTGTCCTGTTGACGACGTAAGTCCATGGGTTTGCTGTGCGGGAATGGCCGCGTCGTTTAAGGCGCCATGACACGGACCCCCCCCCCCCCCCGACGGAGGTTCGAGTCCACATCGTGCAGGCCTCAGCCAACACCGCATAGAGACAAGGCCTCACATCAGCCCGTGCTACGTCACACTCACCAGGCCGCGGCCGCCAGCTTTACTGGCTGGCCGCTATGAGGCAGTGGTCGTGTCCCAGCGGCCAGCTATTCAGCTGGCAGCCACGGCCTGGTCATTGGACGTAGCACGGGGTGTTAGGGCACCTGTATATAGACGGGCATGCGCATCAATTTCTGCTGTAGCGGCAGCTCCCGCCGCCATTTTTGTTCCGAGCGGTGATAGCGTGAGCTTATAAAAAGCCGAGTTTTTTTCACGGTTATCGCTTTTAAATGTCGCTTGCTTCATTTCTAATGCACACACCAAAAAGAATATATGTATTTTGATAGAAAAATTTATCTCTTCGTAATAAATTATAGTAAAATGGTTTGACAAATCGTTAAATATATTTTCTGGTATTTGTCCACCTGGGTATGTATTGTGAGTGTGAGTAACCTTTACGCGTTCGACAGCTCAATTTTACGGGATACCCTTGTACGGTCAGTAAATTAATTATCCTCGTAAAGCGAACATTTTGTTGCCAACATTAGGAAACTTGGCTGCAGTAACTAAAATCAGCATCGCAGTAGCTTCAGATATCGTTACGAGCCATATGAGCCATTATAACTAGTAAAACAGTGTGCACCATTTAAAAGTAATTACTATTGTTATTGTCTAAATGTTGATACTGTTTGTTACAGCCAATGTATATATAAATAAAAGTCTGTAACAGTAGTTCGTAGCTTCGGAACCTTCGCTGAAAAGGACACGTAACGAAACCTATCGTTTACAACGCGTGGTAATTGTGCATAACTACAAATGCATTAACCCACCTCGCATAGTTTTTAAGGCCTTGTCATGACGACAGTTATTAACCATATTTTACGCCTTTCAGGATTCATTGCAAACGAACCAACACGAAAACCTTTTTCTGAACCATTAGAACAATTTGGAGCTGCACAACTAACCATGCTGAAAGCGTACCGACTTGAATATTCTACAATCGCGCTTCGAACCGAAGGAACAAAAATGGCGTATTCGCATGACCGTCTATATACAGGTGTTGTGAGGCCTTGTCGCTAGGTGGTGTTGCCTCAGAGCAGTCGTATCACGTCACATGCAGTAGGACGCAATTGCGTAGCTCACTGGCTGACGTTATGAGGCAGTAGGCTGTGCCTCAGCCGCCAGCCTTACGATCGCGCCCTTCTCAGTGTGACGTGACACGACAGTGCTCAGGTCTTGTCTCCTAGACGGTGTTGTTCCAGTCAGTCGGGCGTGTTGCTGTTAGCTAAGTTACTTTAGGTAGTTTCTATGTCTAGCGACCTATGACCTCGGCATTTTGGTCCCTTAGGTGTACAAACATTAGAACATTTCCATGCGTTCTGGGGACCTGCGTCACAATCTTAAGTCTACCATTCGCTCTTATCTACAAATCTGTAACCGAGCGAGGTGGCGCAGTGATTAAAACACTGGACTCGAATTCGGGAGGACGGTGGTTCCAATCCACCTCCGGCCTCCCAGATTTAGGTTTTCCATTTTCCTATATAACTCCAGGCAAGTACCGGGATGATTCCTTTCAAAGGGCACGGCCGATTTTCTTCCCCATCCTTACCCAGAAATCATAGTGAGAGGTCTGTCTCTAAAGGACCACGCTATCGACGGGACAAAAAACCCTAAGCTTCCTTCCTTACAAATCGGTACTCTTCTGACCAAGCGAGAGTTTTCCAGTCGCCTAGCCCGTGTCATTCCATGAAATTTCACAGGTTTTAATTAGGTTACCATTTTAGAATTTAGTCACAGTATATGCATGGATACCTTCCTACCTGTCGTTGTAGTAGAACTGCCAGTAACATTGTCCTAACTCTAACCATTGCTGTGAAATTCACGTGTGAAGGATACCTCGTTTAGATTTTATATGAAACTTGAAACCCACACTGATTTCGTGCTGTGCTAAAAAAAAAAAAAAAACTCGTCACAGGGAATCAGCAGTCTTCAGTTTGCGCTCTGAAACTCTTTAGTGCTAGTATTGACTATAATTAATCGTAAAAGCATCTTACTATTTATAGTTATTAGTTTTATTGAAAGCTGACTCCATCTGGAAATCACGTCATATTTGACAAACTTCGAAGTTACGGCAAGGTAGGTTGACATTTGATCTTAACTTCTCTAATTTTTTTCCAAACTTTTTCATATCTGGTGGCAATCGTAAGCCCAGAGAAGAATATCCATACTTGATTTATTTGGAAAAGAATGAAATGTAAATTCCGCTTACCCCTGCAGTCTATATCCAACACTGCAGGGAGCTGATACATAAAATCTTGTGTATTCCTTGGAAGAAAAAAAAAAGGTTCCTCAAATATTTGTGGTTATCGTATAGATCAGAAGTGAAAATGGATGAGAGCTGAAAGCAGTTAAAATTTGTCTTAATACACATGTTTCATTTCACCGTCAATATCTTTTCGCCGTGCGGAATGGCCGCGTGGTCTAAGGCTGCTACAGCCTTGGCGGCCGTTCCCGCTGGATGTTCGAGTCCTCCCTCTGGCAAGTGTGTGTGTGTGTGTGTGTGTGTGTGTGTGTGTGTGTGTGTGTGTGTGTTTGTGTTAGTTTAAGCAGTCTGCAAATGTTGGGACTGAGACCATAGCAGTTTGGTCGAATAGGTTTACAAACATTTGAATATTTTTTCAAAGTAAAGTATTAGAAAATACTCTCGAGGACAAAAATGTGATATATTCTTATTCTGTCACTGTAAATTAAAAACACGTGTATGCGAATAAAGAAGAGTAAATGTAATAATTAGTGAGATACATATTTATTTTGATAGATGTATCCGTATTTATAGACACACAAATTACGGAAAGAAATAGAAATTTAAATAAAGAAACAATAATTTAAACGTTTATCTCGCATACTTCGTTGTTTTCCCTACATCTTGATTAAAAAAACGAATCATAATTATACTCAAGAAAAAGTATACCAATCATCGAAAAGCAGAGGCGTTGCTGTCAACAGCTTCGAAACAATCTAAGGACAGTCATTAGAATATAGAGGACACAAAAAAGCCGAAAATACATTTTTGGAAGTAGCTTTCAGAACTATTTCTGTTTACACAATCTATAATGAAATTTTGAAATTAACACTCGAGGTTTCAGCAGACAAACAATTGTGTGAGTGGTCGTGAGTTACATTGCTATACAATACAAATCGGACACAATGAAATTTATTACATGCAATTTATATTTCTTTGCGTATTGGGCTGATACTAACATGGTGATTTCGGCCACGTAATGACGTGTGCTTGAACTAAAACTTAACAGGTCCATTTTTTGTAGAATGATTTGTTATCATTCCATGTGGGTCAAGGCCGCAGATTGCTGCCTACCGTATTCATTGGATCTTTTAAGTACGAACAGAGTAAGAGCAGTCCTGTCACACTTTCTTGCGGCCCTCCTGACGATAACCTTGTTTCTGATGAACACCTCACACTTTCTGGCCAACGTAATATTCCATTAGTTAAAACAGTGGCGTAACTAGGACTCGGCTTTGGGGGGGGGGGGGGGGAGCGAACTACTTGACGAGCAAAATTTTAAAAATTTTAGTCAGTTTACAGACAACTACCACTTCCGTTGAAGAAACTTAATTCACTCCCGTCCAATGAAAGCTTATGGTAAAACACCCCAAGTTTCCAATCTTTACCTTTATCAGATTACTGTTAAACGATTTCTTTTTCTTTCTCTCTCTTTTAGGGTTCTATCCCCCTCACCCCCCCCCCCCCCCCGTAGTTACGCCACTGAGTTAAAGAATCTTAGTCACTCATACACTAGAGAACGTAATTACGTCTGCTCGTACATTCTTTATCAGTCTGCAGTTTAGGGCTATATCAAATTTTCTACGGAAATATAGACCCACCTGTGCTGCTTCAATGGTTTGGGACAAGTCGTGTAAGAAAAAGGAAAGCGGAGTTTCTAAAGAGCGATGCTCTGTAAATTTGTAGTGATTTTAGACAGAAGCTTTTCTTTTTCATCTTCAGATAAAAACTGAACATCTTGATCAGAGGTAGGAAGTTCATTTTCACAGGACATGCTTCGAAGAAGGGTAACTGAAATTCAGCCATTTTCAGTAACGTGTATTACCAAGAGGGAGGAGAGTACTTAGTGCCCACGATTTAAAAAAAAGGAAATTCATTAATTGTTCTTGAATTACATTAATAACATACTTTTGAAAGATCTAATGCATTTCATATCTTTCACCTAATTCTGTCTGTAGATACTCTATCACTGTTCACATCCTCGCACACAACACAATCCTCTTCAGATTCACTCGCTACGTTGTCAGTTTCATCAAATTATATTTCATAATCTGTTGATGCTTCCAAAATCTGATATTTCCCTGTCAGTAAGTGATTGTCGATACATTTTCAATCACAGTTGTATCTAACACTGGACCAAGTGCCACTGAACATGAAACAATAAACCAAAAGTAAATGAATCATTATTGAAATCATTGTTGCTGTTAACCCAGAGAAATATAATGTCCGTTTTCTAAGGTCACGTAATGCTGTGCTGCATTGACCTGGTTCCAAAGTTCATCTGTGGTCGTGGCATGTGATCACACCCTAGCTCCCATTATTTCACCATATCCGACCCATGTTCTTTGGCTTCTTCTGGTGGGCCAGGGCAGCAGGCTGCCATGCTATGACATCATGAAGGCACTTGTTCGTGCAGCAACGTGTGGTCGTGCATTGTCTTACTGAAAAATGGCTTCTGGTGTGTGATGCAGAAAGGAAATGACTACGGGTCGCAGGCTGTCAGTCATGTACGTCACAGTGTCCTGGACATGCACCAGCTGTGATTTGTGGCTGTGCCCAATAGCACCCCACACAGTAGGGTCCAGAGTTGGCGCTCTATGTCTCGAGAGAATATATTGCCATGTTGCTGAGCCCAAACCTGGACTCGTCCGAAAATTTCTTTCACCAGTGGCATCGTTGCATACACCACTGCCGTCTAGCATGTTTCTGTACATTAGTTAAAGGTGGAGAAGTGGGCGACGCGCTCGTGACCCATGACGTAATAAAAGGCGACGGACTGTCAACCCTGTGGTGTTGCGCCGCGGTATCGATATAGACCTTGACCCACAGGACAACATGGTTCAAATCAAATGGTCAAATATTCGTAATCCTATGGGACAATACTACGTTGGTTATCAGTCCGTAGTCTTACAAACTACTTAAACTAAGTTAAACTAACACACACATCCTTGCCCGAGGGAGGATTGTATCCTCCAACGCGGGAGGCCGCGCGATCCGTAACATGGCGCTCCAGACCGCTCGGCTACTCCCGCGCGGCATGGTTCAAACTCTATTCATTTATGCAGAACATATACTGTGAATATGAACTTACAATCTGTATTCTTTCAAGGTGTACCGTTTTCTTTGTTTTATTATGTTTTTATTCGAATTGAGAATGTGTTCAAGAATTCTGCAGCGATTTGACATTAGGCTATTGACCTCTAATTTTAAGGTCCGAGTTTTCCCCTGCGCATCTATAAGCGTGACGTGTCCTTTTCTTCCTTTCTCTTGCGTCTTCACGCTGGGTGAGAGAAAACAATAAATGTAAGCTACCTATGGGGCCAAACCGAGGAGTACTGTTCCACAAAATCGAATTGACTTTCCATCTGACTTTATTTCTATATCTTTTATGCGGTTTTAAACGAACGAGTAGTCAATTTTTATATTGTTGATGCGGTAGTTTATGCGGTGGTCAAACGATAGTCTAAAGGTGTACGATCCTCCTGCGTGAATGTCTCTTTGAATGCGAAATTTAAAGCTTCTTGCTGTTCTCTATTTCCACGATACGCTGGAACGGAGTGACAGAAGTGATGACGCCTTTGTGCAGTAGTAGTGGGTGTCCTGTTGAGAATGAAGGGGGATTGAAGATGGCTTCGGAAAAATTCCCATGTAGTGTAATAAATTAGGGTTTCTTTTAAATGTGAAAAATTGTAATGATCTAAGTCAGTGTCAGTAAGGTAGCCAACTTCTTCGAAACCCAGTGCGGGACCTTTCGAGGATGTGGACTGCGATAATGTGACTCGTGCCAGTTATTCTCAAACTAGGAAAGAAATGTTAGACGAGCAGAGTAGGTCTACTCATTTACATTGGAAGTAACATATCTAACAAGAGTGATATTTTATTCTTAATTTTCAATATTTACAGTTTATAAATATTTTCTCATGCTCCTATTTTCAGTTTTAGAGTCTGACAGTTTTTACATATTCTTTCTCCGTTATGTTTTTCCGATCACCATTGTTGTCTGTAATACTTTTATTTATTACAGCTCTTAGAAAATCGTGCTCCACACATTTTGATAAGTAGCTTACGCCACTCAAAGAATTATGTTTTGCAATAACCTCGTATTAAATTTGATAACAATTACATTTTAAAACAATTTGAACTACTGTTTCGATGACGTGCAGAGTTCAATTGTGCCTTACAACATGCAATGCTCACTCTCTTTCGTTGTCACATTTTCAGAATTTCACTAACGTATTATTCCTGAAGAAATTAAGATGAATGCTGATATTATATTTGTCTGTCATATTTTAAATACGTTTATACAGATTGTGGTGATATCACATCATGTTTACTTACCACTTTGAGCACCGAAAAATATTTGCATTACACTTATTGAAAAGTACTTAAAGTACAGAAAATATGCCAAAAACAGAATTGTTTAATAAGTCATCCTTGTCACCAAATGCTGTACCAGCTTAAAACAAAAACAACTCCCACTATTAGCGAATTTGTCATTTTGAAATAGTCATATGATGTGTGTGTTATTTATTTATTTACTAGCCGCAAGTACCCAGCTTTGCCTGGGTTTAAAATAAGGTTTTCTCTAGAAGAGTAGAAAACACCAAATTTCACGTTATTTGGTTGTCTGGATCTTGAGTTATAAGAGAACAGACAGACAGACAACAAATTCGTCTTAGAAGTATTGAGATTTAACGTAAGAAGAATGTCATTTATTCGTAGATGATGCATTGTGGAGTTGACTTGCAAGCAACCAATTTTAAAATTGAGGGAATGTGGGACGCGTTTGCTATTTTGCGGAACATTTTCAGTAACTATCCCAATGCGGGACAAAGAGTCGAAATGCGGGACGGTCGCGCAGAATCCGGGACATTTGGTCGCCTTAAGTATCAGTTATGAACAGCATATGTCACCTCGTTTGAATATTTGGGTGAATTGATGCAAACGGAAATAAGAAGGAACCAGCCTATAAAGTCAGTAGAATGCAAGTTAACATTTACCTATGGGAATGGGTTTGTTCACGTTTATAAGAATAGTCGACCATGCAGCGAATACATTGGTATTTAAGAACATAATTGGAGGTAACCTCCGTGGTATACAGCCAATGTACACGTTTTCAGTGTGACTGGTGCATTAATAACTTTAAAACGAACCAGGCACTATGCTAGAAGGCTACTGGATGAAATAAATATACTACTACAGTAGTCTGCAAGTCCCTCAGTAATAGTTTGTGATGTCATCAGGTTAATGACAGTGCGTATGTAAGTTACAGATTTTTACAATGTTCCTGTACCTAGTTAAGTCAACCTAGTGGATTGTCATTTCGGTATGTATGATTAAGCAGCTAATACAAGCTATCCATTCTATATCCAGAATGAGTAGGTTGGTTAAGGTGCAGTTTTCTCTAAGCTGTTGCAGACGATGCAGCTAATTTTGTAAGGTACACAAGTATCTTAAATAATACCATTACTCTAACACTAGTTTTATCTTTAATGGATATGACATTAGGAAAAGTCTTCGAAAAGAACTTCAACGACATGACGACATGACATGTGTGAAACTTGATCAAACATAAAGATACAAGTTAACATCGACGCAAATCAAAGCCCCACCAACAACAGAAGTTCTACAAACGTCTGTACAGCAGTATCAAATGTGAGAAAACATGTATCTTTGGTAAACCTAGGGTGTTTATCATCATTATTAGCATTAAGAAGTATTCAAAATTGAATATTAAGATATATTGTAAGATGATGCCAAAAAGACAACATTGCATGTTGAAATTAATTTTATCGTAGCACTTATGTGTGTTTCATGGCATTTAATATTATATCTTTAGGGATCATCAGTGTTTCTCTTTAGATCTTCAGTTTCACTTTTCAGTACAAATAAAAGTTAACTCTGATGAACATGTGGGCTCTTAAACGACTGATCTATCAATCTTCAACAATTTGACCTCTGCCTTTCTAATAATAATTTTATTGTCATTTATACTTTAGAACAATAAACAAAGTCACATGGTATGTAGTAAATTACAATTGATATTAAAAAAACATGCTTGGTAATAATATTTACAATGTTTCAGTTTAAATACTCATTTACCTCAGTTACGAGTCACCCTTTCATCTGAGCCCTGAGTACTAAGGCTGGTATTACACTATCAAATTTTCTTTGACAAAGATTTTTTGTCAAAGAAAATTGGATGGTGTAATATGGAACTTTGGTCAAAGTTGCCTTTCGTCAAAAATTCTTTGATCAAATCTAGCAGCTCACCGTAGATTTGATCAAAGAAAGCGTTCGTCTTATGTTAACTGTGGTGAGAAATATGACCGCTTTAAGCGCTAGCATCGCTGTAGCAGTTTTTGACGTACTGTTTGAAAACATGACCGTGTAATTCGTATTGCGAGTCGTCACAACAACTAAATTTATGCAGTTGTATAAGGTTGATTATAAAAACCGGCTGCATCGAGCCGAAAGCTAGATAATTGCGGTATTCATTAGGGATCAAGTGAGTACTGTTTGCACGGCAGACGACGTAAAAATGAAAATTAATTGTCTCTGCAGGAGTTTTGCAAAGGAGAAAGCAAAAGTACATAATGACACTTTAATTCCCTACATATATTTAGCCAGACAAATGCTATTTACACGATACATAATACGCAAATTATAAATGTTTCAAAAGTTTTTGTTTACTGCAATATTTAGAGCAGAACACCACTGCAGAAGCAAGTCAAGCGTCACCATTGTCAGTCTTCCAAACGACGAGAACAACCGTTTTCGAGTGGTCCAGCGGCTCTCGCCTCAGGTGTATCGGGTAATGCAGCCTAATATTACATATTTGTAGAAAACGACTAAGTACTTTGACAAGCTACACTGTAGATGTCTATTATGATTAAGAAAAGAACTTCACATTTTGTTATTATTTTTTTTTTTTTTTTTCAAATATGTCTTAAGAGTACAGCTTAAATTGTTGTGAGAGAACAAGGAGCGATGATATCTACAGTCTAGCTAGTCAAAAGTACTTCGCCCTTTTCTACAAACATCAGATGTTAGGCCTTATTATACGATACACCTGAGGCGATGGCCG
This sequence comes from Locusta migratoria, assembly GCA_026315105.1. Taxonomy (NCBI): domain Eukaryota; kingdom Metazoa; phylum Arthropoda; class Insecta; order Orthoptera; family Acrididae; genus Locusta; species Locusta migratoria. The sequence goes on from CM048746.1 coordinate 524,108,530, forward strand.
CGGTACAAGTAAAAAAGGGTTCTGTGAATAAAGGCACGCTTCCAGATGTCTAGTTGTTGCAATTGTTGTATGCGTACATGCAATCTAAGTGTATAAGTAGATATTTGTAATCTATGTAATCAACAACTAAGGTTAATAACAAATATTCATCCGCCATTTTCAATGCACTGTGACAGATTCTTTGTCAAAGAAAATTTGATAGTGTAATGACACCATTTCACTACGTCAAAGATTCTTTGTCAAAGAATATTGGACAAAGATTCTTTGTCAAAGAAAATTTGATAGTGTAATACTGGCCTAACAAAGATTTTTCTGGAGATGGCCTGGACAGAGGTGGGATACCAACCTATGTTGCGCTTTCCTTACAAACAAGAGCGATGGTCTGGGCTGCCATTCAATGTCATTGTGATACCCTTACAGCACACTGGTATTGCCCTTCATAGCTATATTTTCTGAGCGTACATTTCAGCTAGATAATGTCCACCTGCTCGTCACTAGAGTTTCTATCGGTTATATTTGTGCTTGTGAACACTACCTTGTCCAGCAAGGTCGCTGAAACACTCTTCATTTGAGAATGGTTGGAGCACTATTAGCATGACTCTCCAAACAGCTCGAGATTTACGATCTAAAGCAGCGGTTCTATAGGTTTTGCGCTATGTTGCCTTGGAGAACATACAATAACTATTTCAATCAATGTCAAGTCAATGAACTGAAATGGAAATCTTTTGTTTGTTCATACATGAACCAGTACATCATATCTACCAACTTACAGCCCATTTAGATACTTCCTTTATGATGTATAGTTTATGTTTTACTTATTTATTTTTCTTTTACATTGTGCTTATGTGTATTTTGTACATATTCCCATATAGATGAGAATAAGATAATCACATTAATATTATTTGTGTAAGAGATCAGGAGACACTGGGAGGTATCATACTGAGCTTCTAATGGTAAGCAAAGGTTTCAAAACCACGTTTTAAACTGTAAGTCATATCCAGGGGCAGATATAGACTCTGACCCTAACTTATTGGTTATGAAAGAAACTGCAAAAAGGTAGGAAACTAAAGAGATGGAATCTGGACAATTTGAAGGAACCAGAGGTAGTTGAGAGTCTTAGAACGAGCATTAGGCAAGGATTGTATGAAACAGGGGAAAATAATGCAGTAGAAGAAGAATGAGTAGCACTGAGAGAATAGTGAAGGTTGCAGAGGCTCATATAGGCAGAAGAACAAAATATACTAGAAACCCCTGAATAATGCAGGAGATACTGAACGTAATTGATGAAAGGAGAAAATATAAAACTGCACTAAGTGAAACAGACAAAAGGGATTACAGACATCTGAAAAATGAGGTTGACAGGAAGAGCAGCCTGGCTAAGCAGGAATGGCTTGAGGAGAAATGAAAGACCGTATAACTAGGGGAAAGATAGATACCGCCTACAAGAAAATGAGAGACATTTGGAGACAAGACAAGCAGTGGTATGAATATCAAGAACTTGGTTGGAAGGAATATATAGAAGGCTTGTAAAAAGGGAATAAACTAAAAGGCAGTATTCTAGAAATGGAAGACAAAGTAGAGGAAGGTGAGACGAGAGATACTACACTGCGAGCAGAATTTGACAGAGCACTAAAAGATTTTAGTAGAAACAAGGTCCCTGAAGTAGATGATGATCGTTTGAACTGCTACTATCGGTAGGAGAGCCAGTCATGAAGAAATTGTCCACTTGTTATGCAAGATGTATGAGACAGGAGAAATACCCTCAGACTTGAAGACGAATATAGTAATTCCAAATTCTAATAAAGCAAGTGCAGACAAATGTGAAAATTACAGAACTACCAGAATGATAAGTCATGGCTAACATGAATAGAAAAACTCGTAGACTCCAAACTCGGGGAAGATCAGTTAGGTTTTAGGAGAAATGTAGGAACACATGAGGCAATACTCACATTATGACTAATCTTGGAAGATTAGTTAAGGAAGGGAAACATACATTTCTAGCATTTGTAGATCTAGAGAAACCTTTTGATAAAGTTGACTGGAATACATTCTTTCAAATTCTCAAGGTAGCAGAAGTAAAATATAGGGAGCAAAGAGTTATATTTAACTTGTATAAAAACCAGACAACAATTATTGGAGTCTAATGGCATGAAAAGGACGCAGTGGTTGGTAAGGTGATAAGATAGGGTTGTAGCGTTTCCACAACGTTGTTCAATATTAATGTTCAGGGAGATGCCATAGTACTTCTTTCAGGGACAGAAAAGGACCTGGAAGAGCAATTGAATGGAATGGAAATGAGGCGATACTGAAGTAATTAGATTAGGTAATGAGACAATAAAAGTAGTAGATGCATTTTGTTATGTGGGTAGCAAAATAACTTATGATGGATGAAGTAAAGAAGATAGGAAATGCAGAATGCCTATGGGAAGAAACGCATTTCTGAAGATGGGAAATTTGGTGAATCCAATATTAGTTTAAATGTTAGGAAGTCCTTTCTGAAATTATTTGTCTGGAGTATAGCATTGTGTGGGAGTAAAACGTGGACAATAAAGAGTTCTGATAAAAAGATGATAGAAGGTTTTGAAATGTGGTCCTACAGGCGAATGATGGTGATTAGATGGGTATGTCACATAACTACTGAGGAAGTGCTCAACAGAAGTGGAGAGAAAAAGAGTTCCTGGCATATCCTGACAAGAGACGCTATAGGTTGTTGGAACACATTCTGAGACTTCAAGGAATCATGAACTTAGTATTAGAAGGAAGTGCGTGGCATAAAAGTCGTAGAGGGAGACTGGGGGACGAATACAGTAAGCAGATTCAAAAGGATGTAGGTTGCTGTTCCTATTTGGAGAAGAAGAGATGAAGAGCTTGCACCAGGGCAGGGCAGCGTGGAAAGGTGCATCCAAGCAGTCTGCGAACTGAAGATCATGGCAACAACAACTTCTTCTACATGTTTAATGAATATATCTTTCACGTTTTGGGGATTTATTTTCATATTCTTGTTTCTTTCATCTTTAGCAACACTTTTAATTACTTTCCATAGCGGTTTGCACTTACTGGGTAAATTCTTACATCTGCTGAAATTGTGTGCTTTTTTTGTCTTCCACAATGGATTATTATAGTCGATACTACATTTAACATAGGCTGATCAGGCATGATATGATATTGTACAACAGTGTAAGTTGGTTTTCCAGATTTGATAGTTGCATGGCACACTATGGAGTCTGATTGTTTTGTCCTTAGTTTTATTACCTTTGTGAATTACTTTGCAATTCTTTGTGGGGAATTCAATCATTAAATTGTGTCAAAATTTATTTAAATAACCTTTCAAATATTACCTTTGCTGACAAATAATTATATAAACTATAATGAATGTTACCATGGCATCAGCTGTACCAATCTCTGTTGGGGAGGGACTTACAGCACGTTACAGTTTCATCATTTGTGACCACTCTGGTGATCTTTGGGGCAGGTGTTTCAGTGACCTCTCTGTACTTAACTGAAAGATACAGAATCATAATCTGTAAATGGGAATACTGTCAAGACATATTGTAAAGACTTGTTTCATCCCTTGTGGTTTTATTATTATTTAAGTATAAATTGTGATGTCTTAAAAGATTTTTGAGCTCTGTTATACTATGTTTTTGAGTGTTCATCTAAATTTGCATTCATCATGTATTAGTATGTTAAAATGTGACTACTTTTGTCTCTCTAAAATACATTGAAGAGTATATTTAGTTTTTCTAGGAATACACTAGTGATACCCTGATGTGACTGGTACAAATATATTATTACTAACTTAAAATTGTCAGTAACTATAGCAGTAATCTCAAAATTTGATTCATAACACAAATAATCTAGATCCAACTTGGAGCAACTGACTGACCAGTTAATAGAGATTTTCATACCACATCTTTTGTGCAGTTTTCTATTGTAACTGTTTCTTACGGTATTGTTATCTAATTTGACAACTGTAAGTGCAGTTAAATACCAATATTACGTAGACCAAAATTATTTATAATCAATTCTTTATCTTTTAGGTACTTGAATGTTTAGAAGGAAAATTGTAAGATCAAAATTATGAACTCCTTTAAGTGTAACGTTTCCTCTAGAAGTTAAGGCACCTTTTACTCTACCTATTTTTTAGGCTTCTTCAACTTCATATGTTTGATCAAAATATCATTTGGAAGGAGACGAGGCACTGTTTTTTATTTACTTGTAACACTTGGTACTGCTTCATCTACTATAGTTCTCTTTTATACTTTTGATGGTGATTTAATAGGTACTATTGATGGTAAAACGTCTATCACGACTTGTGGTGGTGTTGCTACTGCTGTTTCTTCTTGTGTCTTTAGTTTGGACGATTCAACTAGTGACAGTAATGCATCATAACTTGATGCTGATATAGGCCTAATTTCTTCAGGAGGTGTAGCCAGATATGTTTCTTCCTAATGTATTTGTTTTTTAGTGGCAGTGAGCCTACTGTAGGTAGTGTATTTGTCTCCTGAATGTCTGCAACAACACTTCCTATCACTTGGAGAATTTCTTTGGCTAGCACTTTTTTATGCAATCCATGCCTTGTAAAATGTTCTCTGAAAGAACTGGTTGCCTTAGGGAAAGTTGTGTTCACAAAACAAATACAGATATCCCTGAATTTTCTGTTTTTCATGACGATTTTTCTATTTACACAAGAGTTTTCAGTTAAGTCATGTCTTTTGGGAATGCTTACAAGAAATACCTTCGCTTCTGAAGTTTCTACATAGATTCTTTCAGTGCTTTTACTGCAGCGACTCCTATTTTATGTACATAATTATCTTCTCCAATTACGAAAAAGCTGCACCATTTTTTATTCCTGTCTCACAGTTTTTAAGTACTTCTCGTGAAGAAGCCCTGGGCTTTTATTCTGACTGTACATCAGTCACTTACCATGACTTGTTATTAATATATAAATTTCTGCTTTTTTCGTCAGTATTTGGTTTTTGTCCTGTGTTTTTCTTCCTGTCACATGTTACAAAAACATGTCTTTTTGTGGCGTGTTTTCACTGGCTCTAATTAGGTCAATAGATTTCTCTGTGCACGTTTCCACAAAAATGAAAATTTTCCGAGGTTTCTGATTGTCTGCATTTAGCACATTGTGTCTGTTCATTAGCAGACTAAGAAAAACGTTCGTATTCAAAACAGATTGGGAGATTTTGTTAGGCCTAATATACACACTTTTGCTGTCACAACTTTGCATCTCTATGGGAATGTCCACACATTGAATCTATCATTTCGGAATATTGTCTGACTTTACTCTTGGCATTGTGGCAATCTTCATTCACACCTAATTAGAGTCTAATGTTGAGTTTTAGCAGCTTCAACGCCATTGCACTCAGTACTGTAATCACACGAACTTTTAGCATGTTTTGCTTTCACGGAACAGCATGAATGATTTAATAAGATTTAAAATAAATGGTTTATGGTATAATGTAGCGCGCTTATGAAATAACAGATTTTCTTCTACATACACAGTCATCAGCGGTTACTTCAAAACTCTCAAAGTCATGAGAACATTTATTCAGAATTATCTAATTTTATAGCACTAAAAAGGAATAATGTATTAATTTGTATGGGTGCAAGTAAAGTACGCAAAACTGTAAAAAAAATATAAAAAAATCTGCATATAAAAGATAAAGCTCATTTTTGTATCAACATGTGTTTATAAGAAGATTGTGACTCATCAAAGGAAAACCATTTGATTCTGTAGACAATAATTTTATATTTAAACTTGAAATATTTTGACATGCTGATAATTTAAAAATCAGTATACTATATGAAATGTATGAGAGGAGAAATTAATTACAAATTTTGCATCTCCATTTATTTTATGTTTTTGGTCAGATACTTATGCCTCAGTATTAAATAATTATTTATGTTTGTAACAAAACATCTGTATATATTTAGCAACAGAACAAGGTATGTAACAACTAAAAGCAAATATCAGCACATATTTTGCAATTAAAATTAATTACATAATAGGGTATCATGGAAGAATGTTATTAGGGGACTGTGTATATGAGGGACTAAAATGAATTTAAGATAGAACATCATGATCATATCTCTGTCATATATTCCTTATAGAATTAAAACTCTGGTCTACAAAGCCAAGTTTTATAATCTGGGCAAGACGGACATATATCATGCGCCTACATCATAGTGAATTTATTCGATAGAATCTATATTTGCTTGAAGATCACTACACAATGTTGAAGAACATTCATTAAAAATTAAAGCTTTTCAAATGTGTGCAAATCATACTTCTTTCTTGTCATTGTGATAGTCATTGTTCATTCAGTACAGTCTAACATTCTTGTCAGCAACTGCCATCAGAAATGTACTTAGAAGATACAGTGAGGAAGACTGGCTGTCTGAATAATTTTCTATATGAAGTTAATGAATGTGATCTTGTGTCTTTCTGGTCACTCTTTTGTAAAATAAAGTTTTTTTCGCTGTGGCTGATTACCCCAGAATAGAAATCCATAAGATAGAACTAGATGGAAACAGATGAAGTATACATGTTTGGCTGTATCCTTATCCGCATGTTATGGATACCAAATGTAACAGAACTCAATTTTTTTTTTTCGGAAGTCAAGGACTTGTAAAGAGAGATTTAATTTTATGTTATCTATATTCTGAGGATTTTTTAGGACTACACTCCTATAATTTTTTTATAATTACATTTTTATTTTTATTCCTTCTTCATTTTCTGCAATGTGTGAAGCAAATACATAAGTTAGATTAGACGTATGTTCTGTACTGATAGGTAGTGAGGTGATCCTCTAGGATGTTCAAAAATTCAGACAGGAAGAATACATAATAAATATTTACAAAAATAAGATCATACATGCTACTGTATCTTCTGCAGATTCTAAATGAAACTGGCCTTATGGATGAGTAATTGGTAATAATAAATCAAAAGCATGTTTACTTTTAAAAGGAAATAAAATTAAATGATATTAAATGTTTAGTACGTTAGGTCGATATGATAAGTATCTGGTTATTGCAGCCATGACAGATATAAAATAAACATCATTAACACATATAATTATCATATGCCTGTACAAGTTTCTCTTGATGACGTACCCCAGAAAGAAATCATTTATGACATTATAGAGTGAAAGTAAGTATGGTACACTACCTTTTCTTATCTTTATGTAACTTACATCTGTTAACTTTCCCATGTCAGATAAAGATTTACTTAGGCACTTCACCACTTCTGTACTATGATTTTCTGAATTAAATTTTTTATCAACTTTAATCCCAAGAATTTAACAATGTCACTGTTTTACAATGTCTGAACTACATATGGTATTTTTTCAAGTATTAGTGACTTTGAATTAGCTAGGAAACTTTTATTAATGTCTATGACAATTTCAGTCACTCATGTTTTTAAGGCTATACTTTATTTACTTTACATTGCAATGTTTATGTAATCTGCAAACAAAACTATCTTTCCCAAATATTTAGAATTATTAATATACAGTCGTCTTCTTAAAATCCTAAGACAAATAAAATATTATTCATGATACTTTTCGAATTTTTGAAGGCATCGTTAACTAACAAGGTTAACTACACATGCAGCGAGAATGTACTTAATTCATTTGATAGTACATTACAGGATACTCGTATATTTAATGATCTATCAACGGCGATTGTTGGTTTTATAAGGGTCACATACATATCACTGTTGTTATTTTTAAAGACAGGTTTGAAGTATTACATGCCAGCATTTACTAAACCTGACAACCTAATCATTTCAGTAACAGTTATAAAATCCTTATTTCATAGTTCACGAACAATGCACACACCAGTCACTATGTATAGCTTATTCTTTATGCTAATTTCACTATATGCCATATTGTCTTTATTTTATTATCTGATGTTACTATCATTTCATTTGCATTTGCTTTGATGCCCATATTACAATCTTCATTATTCTGCAGTATGCACTATTTCTGACTAATAGGTATAGTTTCCTTATTGTTTTACAGGATATTTTTATTCCTTGCATTATTAAGGGCTATATTTATAATCTGAGTTAGTTTGGGGGGAAAGCAGTTTTAAATAAGTTGTGACTCGTTTCAGACCGTTTTCAGTGAGCCATTCCAGGACCTTTCTAAATATTGTATTTCGCCATTTTTTCTATGCTGCATATATTTAGTTTTCAGGGAAAATATTTGTGTCACCTGCAAAAAGATTAAAGTATGTTTTTACAATGTTGCAGACTGGAATGCCAGCTATAAATATTATAAACAATATTGAACTCCACAACAGAACCTTGTAGGAGTCAGCTGGCTTTTATGCTCCAGTCAGATGAACCTTGTGTCCCGTCTGCATTGCTTGTTTCTATATTTTGCTGTTGATCACATATCATCCATTAACCATTACCTCTCCCTTCTTAAGCAAAATATGAAGACTACAAAATCGAAGAAATTGGAGAGATAGCCAAAGATTCTTTATGGTGACTTATTTTTAAGAGTGCAAGAGTTTCACTATGTGATCGCAGGTAATCGTAATGGCATGTAGTGCAAGTTCATGTTGTGACAGACCTTCAGTCTGCGAAAAAATAAGCTGTAATTTGTTGCATTGTGAATTTAATATATGATTTATGGACTGAGTAGGATTTGATGCAGATAAAAAGCAGAGGAGGTGGTACATGTCAATGAGATGGCACTGGACAGAGTTTATAATTGACGATTAAGAAGTGAAAGGAAATTGAAACACAAAGGAAATGAAACACAAAAGCTTAAGACTAAGAACTGAGATGGTCAGGAGGTTAGACAATTATAGGAATGCAAAGAACTCTTAACGAAAATAAGACGGAAATATGGAAAGTGTGGTAAACATGGAAGTCTAGTTGCTTTCAGAGAAGAAAACAGAGGTGTCAATAGAACAATATCATACAGGGTCTTGTGCATTACATTACAGAAGAATTAAGACAAAGGCGATCATGAATCAGGCTTAGAAACGTAGTGTGAACGAATCTATATGGATTTACATCTGCTGAAGATGACTAAACTAGCAAGAATAAATAAATATAAGAATAAATAAAAAATAAACTAGCAAGAATAAATAAAAGTTTGATCCAATTTGCGATACAGATTGTATGCTGATGAGAAGGAACATTTTAATGAATAGATTGAAAATCCATACCAACGATCTCAGGATGAAATTTACAGAGATTATGGGCCCAGTTCAACACCTCTCTGAGTGTATGCCGCTCTAGGCCTAGTAATGAGAAAGAAAATAGCGCAGTATTAGATAGGAGACTACAAATGAAGTACCACAGCCAACAAATATGCAGTTAATGAGAAAGTTAACCTTACTGTTCCTTCCACAACGGAAGTATATCCTGTTTTCTGTGTGTATGGCCCAATTTCTTATCGGAAATGGGCGTGCCCTATGTATTTGAACAGACTAGAACATTAAATTAATTGTAAAAATGACTTATGACTAATTAGGATACTGGAAAATATATTCAGATCTATTCATATTTTAAAGATTTGAATTGAATTGTGGTAAACAGGAGCTGAACTAGATGGTGGAAGAGTACACAGCCATTGTGTAGGAAGAATATGAGAGCACAAGTTAAAAAGAAATACAATATGTACTATATACGTTTATTGATGGAACCAATTGAAATGTCAATCAGACATACACTCAAATCTGAAAGAATGTCCATTTCAGTGACTATATCTGCCAAATTAAATGAGAGAAATAATCGAAAAAGTATTCAAAAGTAACAGGAGATTTATCATCAAAGAAATAAAACAGTAGTAACACTGATTCGTCATAAACAATTAATTATACCAGTAGATAAAAGTAAAGTTGAAGTGCAGACGTGTTGAGAGGATGAAAAGTGATGGCAGAGTGCCAGTAGTCACAATTTTTTGTGAGCTTTGAAACTATCATAGGTGGCATCTTCCAGTACGTCAACCTGAGGATACAAGAATAATGTATCCTTGCTGTTGTACATTGTTATCAAAGAAGTTGCAAAAGTTGCTATATCATTGAGCTATTCACTCAGGTCAGTGTCATAAACAATGCCTGAGGTCATAAACCTGATGTATTTCTTACATAGACTCTAAATGCAGATAAGAAACGAATGAGGTCATAATTAGTAATTCATATGTAATTAGAATATTGATAAAGTTATTTAAGAAGTTGGCTTTGTAGATAATAAATTACCGATTAAAACCATATAGCATTAGTTAATGTAAACAGCAAAACTTTAATCTGTTTCACTTTATAGGTAGTGAACCTATATGAATAATAGCAATAATGAAATAACTCAATAGAGCTTCCAGTATTCTAAGGATGTCACAAAATTCAACACTAGTGAAGGATGCATCATAATTATTTGCATATGACACTTCTTTTGCTAAGGTTACTAATAAAGTCTCGATTATTTGGTGTGTATCACATTGTAACATAGACACACATGTGTTATTCACTACTCAGTGGAATTATCCAGTTGTTGGGCTTTGGGACAAAATCACTAAATTCTCGTTATTGTGTCTGTCATATGGAGGCAAGACACCATAAATTGAAAATATACTCTGCTGTACATGTTTTAACTGGAAACTAAAAAATCACTAGTGGTAATATTGTAAAGAAGAAATGGCTTGTAAACACCTGACGTTCTTAAGATTACCTGAAATTGCAGGAAGGAGACGATCTGATGCAGTTTAACAACAACTCCCAAAAGGAAATGTAGCCAAGATCCCAATTCTGCAGTCTTTTATTTATTTATGACCATTGATGATATAAGTCACCATTTTATTATCAGAATTGTTTAGAATTAACAGTCACCCTCTTGTACATATTTGAAGAAAAATTAAAATGTTTTTGTGCAAACATGCAGGACTCTTAAAGCCTGTGTAGTAACGTGTAAATTTTAATGTACTACAATTCTTTTCAGTGACTTTGAGCAATGTTTGCACATAAATGTTTTAACTTTTCTTCAAGTATGAACAGATGGATAATCACTAATTGTAAATAGTACGGATCAGAAGATGGCGACTTAGATTATTGAAGTAAATCATCAGTAAATAAATGACTGTAAAACTGTGATCTTGGCTACATTTTCTTTTGTCAGTTGTTTTTAAACTTGACATTATGTTTCAGACATTATGAAATGCAGCAGATGGAAAACTGCAATGATCCAGGTGAGAAGACCTGACTAAGTTGTGAACAAGGTGAGTCCTGCAGTGTCTATTCTGTTAAAATGTAGTTTGAACTTATTCATACTATCATTGGGTATCACGTTGTTCCATTCTTAGTGGAATGTTTTAATGCTTTCATATGTTTGAATGTTGGGAAAATATTAACTTTTTCTCTTGGAAGTTAGGTTGCTTTCTACTAATTTCAGTAGGCATCTTGTAAAAGTACCAAATGTTTTTTAAATCAAAGTAATGGGTGGCGAAATAAGCAAACACTACTGACATGATGTTGTTAACATGTTTATGTTAAGCGGACAATACAGTAAAAGCACAATTCCTAGAAACATTTTCTGAGTGGCAATATTCTGTCAATCAACATAATGATTTCCAGCATACAGTGTTTTTGGATTATGAATTGAAATACAGAGTGGAAACATGGAAACATCCTATTACAGTTTGCTTCAGTCATAAGCTAGTATTCTCCTCAATAAGCCATCATAGGGAACTGCAAATTATTTACTTTACTGATATTACATTTTGGAAAATCATAGACAAGTGATTAGAAAATGACACTAATTAAAATACGTTTCACATTACTTTTGCATGTAAAATAAATGTAATATTGACCTTGAAATTCAAATTATAAGAGTACACAATGTTAAATAAATGTGAAAAAATGTGACAAGTGAGTATTTATGAAATTGTGTCACTGTGGGAACACTACAAGTTATTATATGTATCTGTAAGTTTCTGTTCAGTATTAAGCTTATTGTGATATTGTCTGTTAATTCTTATTATCTTTGGACATAAATATAAAGAAGTATAAACTGTTCTTTTCATGTTATTGTAATCACACTTGCATGGTGTGTGCGCAAGATTTAAATATAGAAAATATGGAAAGGTAAATCTTAAATTCAGTATTTCATGAACACAGAGTCCAACAAATTTGTGACCCCAATGTGATATTTCGTTTATCTGGCAAGCACTATATGTTTCTGCCCTATATTGGACATCCTTTTTTTAAACTGATCCAGATATACCTTTGTGAAATAATTTGTTACAATTGACCTAATGCCTGTTGAGCCAAGTTATGATGTTATGTAAATGGGAATCCAAATGGTTTAGGAATAAAAGGGCGAGTAATATGTGTTGACAAGCCACACCACAATTGCTCCATATTTCAGATATTTCTTTCAGTTATGTGATGTATGAAACCTGGTCAGTAGTTGACGAAGCTCTTCTTTATCTGCTTGTGCTGTCTTTTCATATGGAGGCTCTTATGCTTTCTTCTCTTGGCCAACCTGCAGGAGTATGTTTCTTGAATTATTGATATAACTGTGTATGAATGGTCTCTCTTTTGCTTTGTGGGGATATTGTACAGGTTTCAGACGATTCATATACTACTTCAGTTGTGAAACAAAAATGTTCAAATGTTTGTATAGTCTATGGGACCTAACTACGGGATCATGAGTCCCTAAACTTACAAACTACTTATGAACTAGGACGGCACAAATATCCATGCCCGAGGGGGGATTCGAACCCCTGACCGTAGTGGCCATGTAGACCGTGACTGGAGCGCCTTAGTCCTCTCGGCCAAGTTGTGAAACAAGTGTAAGTGACACTGCATCCCTTTTTGTTTCATACATGTGAAAAATAATCATTTGGTATTCTGATGGGTGAGCTATAAACCACTTCCACAATTTTAGCATTAGTGTTGGCTATATGAAGAGATATCCCAAGCACAAGATGATGAAAAGCTTTGTTAACTAATCGTCAGCCGTCATACATCACTTAATACCATCTGAAAAGTGGAGAACAACAACTGAGAATTAGGTCACGTACAAACACGAGAAATTACTATTATGTTTGTGTTGAATATGAAACTAATTGTTATATCAACAAAAAAGAGCAGAAACTGTTATTCTCTTGTAATTGTAATTATCTCACCATAACTTTCACGTCACCAACAAACATTGAAGGTTCCATTAAGTGTAGATTTTGGTCATTTAAGTATGAGAAAATGCTAATTTAATTGGATATATAAAACGAATGCACTTCCATTGAAAAAAATTGCTTTGTTTCAAGATTTCTGATTTCAAGATGATGCCCATGTTTGGTACACATCGTAAAAGATAGAACACCTAACCTACACTTTACTGGAATATTCGAGTGCCCCATTACCTGCAGAATTTTGAAATAATAGGCTGTACACATACAATAAAAATAAAAATAAACAGCATAAAACATAACAAATGCATATAGAAAATAGAATAGTAAACAATATTATAAAGTACAAAAAGCTAGAATAATATTCCCCCAAAGTGTACAACAACCAAACAACAATAAAACAACTCTTAGAATGTAAATGAAACATGTACAAAAAAATAAAACTAAACAAAATAGAACGTAGTAAATGCATACAGAAAATAGAATGCAAAACAAATAATGCAGTCTCGTTTCTAGTTATTCTTTCTCATATAATAAAAATAAAAATAATGATTCCTATAATTGAAATGGTTGCCCCAATTCTTGAAATGAAATTTCATAATTTGTGTGCATCAGGGTAGTCTGAATAATGTCGTGATATTCCTGCTAATCCTTGGAAGTGTTGTGGGAAAAATATTGCATTTACTCAAATATAGTGGTAAATTGGATTTTTAATCATTTATTGTTTATTGTTATTCTTGTAAATAAGAGGTATCACTGAATAATTCCCCCTGTAATTGCAAATACTGCTCCTATAGAAAGTACACTCCTGGACTGCTACAGATGCGAAATTTAACTGACAGGAAGAAGATGCTGCGATACGCATATTATTAGGTTTTCAGAGCATTCACACAAGGCTGGCGCCGGTGGTGACACCTACAACGTGCTGACATGAGGAAACTTTCCAACTGATTTCTCATACACAAACAGCAGTTGACCGGCGTTGCCTGGTGAAACGTTGTTGTGATGCCTCGTGTAAGGAGGTCACGTTACTGACTTTGATAAAGGTCGGATTGTAGTGTATTGTGATTATGGTTTATCGTATCGCGACATTCCTGCTCGCGTTCGTCGCGATCCCATGATTTTAGCAGAATATGGAATCAGTGGTTTCAGGAGGGCAATACGGAACGCCGTGCTGGTTCCCAATGGCCTCGTATCACTAGCAGTCGAGATGACAGGCATCTTATCTGCATGGGTGTAACGGATCGTGGAGCTACGTCGCGATCCCTGAGTGAATAGATGGGGACGTTTGCAAGACAACAACTATCTGCACGAACAGTTCGACGACGTTTGCATCAGCATGGTCTATCAGCTCGGAGACCATGGCTGCGGTTACCCTTAACACTGCATCACAGACAGGAGCGCCTGCGATGGTGTACACAAAGACGAACCTGGATGCACAAAAGGCAAAACGTCATTTTTTCGGATGAATCCTGGTTCTGTTTACAGCATCATGGTGGTTGCATCCATGTTAGGCAACGTCGCAGTGAACACACATTGGAAGCGTGTATTCGTCATCGCCATACTGGCGTATCACCTGGCGTGACGGTGTAGGATGCCATTGGTTACAAGTCTCAGTCACCTCTTGTTCGCATCGACCGCACTTTGAACAGTGGGCGTTCCATTTCAGATGTGTTACGACCTGTGGCTCTACCCTCCATTTGATCTCTGTGAAACCCTACATTTCAGCAGGATAATGTACGGCAGCATGTTGCATGTCCTGTATGGGCCTTTCTGGACACAGAAAATGTTCGACTGCTGCCCTGGCCAGCACATTCTCCAGATCTCTCATCAACTGAAAACCCGTGGTCAATGGTGGACGAGCAATTGGCTGGTCACAATACTCCAGTCACTATTCTCTTGGTGAATTGTGGTATCATGTTGAAGCTGCATGGGGATGTGTACCTATACACGCCATCCAAGCTCTGTTTGACTCAATGCCCAGGTGGTTGTTCTACTTGGTATAGCAATTTTAATGGCCAGTAGTGTACATAATGGAAATGTGCGATTTTTGATCTGCCTGTGCAGTGTTTCAAAGTGCACTATAACTTAAATTCTGCCCTTATATTAACATAGTCTGGAATTATTGGGTTATAGTTATCACAGATTCAGTTTATTTTTATTTTCTTTGATTTGTTTTATTCATTTATTTAACCTCACAATATTATGACCATCAAGTCACTCTTAGATTTAATGCGCTATCGTTATACTAAAATTAGGAAATTAAACAAGATTGCCAGAGGTGTAACAAGTGATACGTGACGTAAAAACATTGGATTATCTGGCGTTCGAACCTGTGATATTGGGTTGCGAAAATTAAAAACGCGTGGCATGAATGACTGGGAGGCCCTGAAGGGCAGGTTCAGCCGCCTAATTCTAAAAATTTTCCCTATCCCCCGCGCCCACAAGCACCTTTGCTTTGCGACGTGTGAAAACTATGTGCTGAAGTGTCTAAGTGACTGTAATGGGTGCATGTGTAGTGTAGTGTCGTTTTCGTGTAGGAGATGATGAGAGAAGGGAGAGGGTAAAACACAGTGCCCACACTTAGCCTACTCCTCCATAACACAAGAGAAAACTTTGTGGAGCTAAAGTGCTACTAGAGACTTTTTGAACCTAGAACCATCTGCCGTTTTTCAGTGAGAAGGAGAATAACAGTGGCTAAACAATTTTGTAATACCAGAACCAATAGCTCCGTGTTCTAGTCAACGTTCATTCCTAGAGTCTGGTTCATATATTGGGAAATGGGGAGAGTATATGTGGGGCAGGTTGGGAGGGGGAAGAAGCTACTGCTCTAGATTAGATCTGATTAGATTAGATCAATACTTGCTCCATAGATCACGAATTCTACACTTCATAATTATGTGGAATCTGTCAGGTTAATGAAGGGTGTCTGTTCAAGACATTACATTACACACAACGTTACATGACACAATTTTTTTTTTTTTTTTGCTAATTTATATCTAAAAATTCATCCAATGAGTAGAAATAGTTGTCATTCACTAATTCTTTTAATTAATTTTTAAATTCTAGTTGGCTATCTGTTGGGGTTCTGAAGTTGCTTGGTAAGTGAACAAAAAATTTTGTGGCGGCATAATGCACCCCTTTTGGTGCCAAACTCAGATTTAGCACTACATAGTGAAGTTCATCCTTTCTACTGGTATTATAGATATGCACACTGCTTTACTTTTGAACTGTGTTGGATTATTAACAACAAATTTCATAAGTGAATATATGTACTGTGAAGTTACTGTGAGGATACCTAAATCGTTAAAATAGATGTGTGCAGGATGATAGTACGTGGGCTCCAACAATTATTCTGATTACATGCTTTTGTGTAATGAATACTTTTTTACTCAATGATGAATTACCATAGAATATGATGCCATACGAAAGCAGTGAATGAAAAAATAGGCATAGTAAGCTAACACATTGAGATTCTTTTCGTCAGAATTTGCAATAACCCTAACAGCATACATAGCTGAACTCAAATGCTTCAGCAGACCATCTATGTGTTGCTTTCAGTTTAATCTCGAATCAATGCACACACCTAAAATTTTGAAAATTCAACCTTAGTTACAGACTTATGTTCAAAGTCTATATTTATTACTGAAGTTATGGCATTTACTGTGCCAAACTGTATATACTGTGTTTTATCAAAATTTAATGAGAGTCCATTTGCAGAGAACCACTTAATAATTTTGTGAAAACATTAATTACGATTACATCACTTAGTTCTTGTTTTTTGGATGTGATTACTAGATTTGTATCATCAGCAAAAAGAATTAACTTTGCATCTTCATCAATGTAGAATGTCAAGTCATTTATGTATATCAAAATAGTAAAGGACCTAAGACCGAATCCTGTGGCACGCCATCCTTGATAGTCCCCCAGTTTGAGGAATCGACTGATGTTTTGACATTACATGAATCACTTATTTCAACTTTCTGCATTCTTCCAGTTAAGTATGAATTAAACCTTTTGTTCACTGCTCCAGTCAAACCATAATGATTAAGCCTATCTAGAAGAATTCCATGATTTACATAATCAAAGGCCTTTGAAAGATTACAGAAAATACCAATGGGTGATGTCCGATTATTCAGAGCATTTAATATTTGATTGGTAAAGACATATATAGCATTTTCCGTTGAAAAGCCTTTCTGAAAACCAAACTGACTTTTGGTAGTACTTGTATACATTACTTTCTCAAAAATTTTCGAAAAAACTGTCAGAAGAGAGATTGGGCGGTAGTTGTTAACATCTGCAGTATCCCCTTTTTGTGCGATGGTTTGACAATGGTATATGTTCATGAGATACAATGACGTGAAAAAGCGACTAGATCATCAGAGGCTTAGCAATAGTCATTCTTCCTGCAGGCCATATGCAACCCGAACAGAAAAGGTGCAAAGAGGCAATTTTTTTCTCCACGCTTAAAGATGTGCGTTCCAAATGACAGCGGCTCAGATCTCCGTCCGGCCAGTCAAATTTACATTTTCCGCAGGTTCCGTAAACTACTAACGCCAAATACCGATTTCGCACCTATGATAAATATACAGCAGATTTCCTCCTACGTTAACTATACTCATGACTACTTTGTCGATGGGACATTAAACTCTACCGCCTTTCCACCGAACAAGTTATCGATTAGTCTTTGAGTGACAGTCCTTCCCGAAATTCAGTCTCCGATACCCAGACGCGTCTCGAACCATCGCACCAAACTCTCATTCTTTACGACCGACCCAAGTTGCTCTGTGATATGTGTTCACCCCTACAGCATGTCATACCTATCTGTCATTCACTACTGTCCAATGTTAAGTGTACTCTTAAAATGTTAAGACAGGTCCATCACTGCAAGTTCAGCGTTCTCCAGTCCTCCGGATTTTCTGCCATCGTTTCCCTTGGTGCTTGTTGTTAAGCTTATGTAACTTAACTGAGGAGTCATCAGTTCCTAAACGTACAAACTATTTATAAACTACCTTATACTAAAGACAGCACAAAAATCCATGCCCGAGGGGGGATTCGAACCCCCGACGGGGAATGGCCTCGCGCAAAGGAGGATAGCAACTCAATCTGCTCGGCCACTTTTCCACTGCTTTGCGTTCGTAATGATAACCATCACCAAGATGCTGAACTTCTCCCGTATACCGTATGCCTATGGTGCTGTATGAGAATCACAAGACGATTTCCTGCTTTTTAAATCAGTCTCTAACGAAACGCGATGTTCTTCTTTGAATCTTGTCAATTTCCTCTATCATTCCTGTTTGGTACCTACCGAATGTTGATAATACACTAATCCTTATGAGCACTAAAAGAAATCCTTTAAACTTCATTTACACGATAAATCAGTCGTAGCTGAAGGCCGTAAATTCAACTAAATACCCAGGAATTGCAATTACGAATAACTTAAACTGGAAATAACAAACATAAAATATTGTAGGGAGGGCGAACCAGAGGCTACGTTTCCTAGGCAGAACACTTAAAAATGCAACAGTTCAGCTACAGAAACTGCCTACACTACACTTGTGCGACCTGTTTTGGGGTATTGCAACGCATTGTGGGATACCCACCAAGTGGGACTGACATATATAAAGTTCAAAGAAGAGCTGCTCGTTTTGTATTATCGCGATATAGGGAGAGATTGTCACAGAAATGATGCAAGAGTTGGGGTGGGAATTATTAAAAGATATACGTTATTCTTTGCGGCGAGATTTATTTACGAAATTCCTGTCATCAACTTTCTCTTCCTAATATTTTTGTTAGCACCCACCTACATAGGGAGGCATGATCATCTTAATAAAATAAGAAAAATCAGATTAAAAACGGAAAGAATTGAACGGTAGAGAAACATCGTAAAAACCGTTCGATTAACCCTCTGCCATGCAGTTCAGTGTGAGAGGCTTCGTGATGATTAATGACGTCAGGGGAAAACAATGTTTTTCTAAAATCTCGAAACGCGCATTGGCAACTCGCCCGTCTGACTGTTCCAAATAGAAAATCTTATCCTAGGAAGTGCTATTTGTTTCCGGGGGGAAAAGTCGTCTAAAGTCAATAAATTTATGCTCGTTGTGTGATCGTGTCAGAATGTTATTAATCAAGCAATGTTTCAGCTGCTGTTGCAAGCAGGCACCATCAGCGGGACAACTTGTGGACTGGGGTTACTGCTTTTACAGACCTTTATTTTTCGTGTGTCGTCGAGCATCCTGGCATAGCATAAACGAGCTAGGTGGCGCAGTGGACTTGCATTCGGAGGAAGGTGGTTGAAATTCACCTCCAGCAGCGAACCAGATTTAGGTTTTCGAGTTCCTTTTATTGTATTTTTAAAGGTTTGTAAATCTATAGGACTTGACTACATAGGCTATCAAGAGGTTATCAGTCGCTGGGCTTACAAACTACTTAAAGTAACCTACGGACAAAACACACACACACACACACACACACACACACACACGTACACACACACACACACACACACACCAATACCACGGAAAAAAATTGCAACAAGGGACAAAATCAAGAGCATCCAGAAGGAACTGAAGCTACAAATAGCTCGCTAGTTACGAGCATGCGTGTTAGTGGCTGGGTTCCATTAAAGACCGCGTGTATGCTTTCAACGCCATTTGTCTACAGGTTACAGTGATTATGCAGTTTTGTACGTTGGTCTACACTGGTTGTAAATCAAGAACGGTATACAGGATGCTCAAAACAGTGTCGAATACTTTGAGAAGTGATAGTACTCATTGACAAAAGAAAAATGAAGCCAATTAACAAGGTACGTTCTGAGATAATTGCGTGTTTATAGGAGGTGTTCCCTTGGAAGTATACCCGGTGGTTGTTGTAGTACTTGCTGACACGCATTGAAAACTCGACCCTGTAGAGTCTACATATCATTGCGTAGACCGCTTCCTTCAACAGTCTAGTGTTTTGAGGTCTGGAGAACGACCTGGTCGAGATTTGGGGCCTCTCCTGCTAATCCAGCGATCTTCAAGTGTTTGCGTCAGACGTATGAACCACATGGTAATAGTTGCTGACGTGACACATCCTCCAGCAGGCAGTGTGGTACACCTATCAGAATATTCGACACTTCTTTTCTGGGTTAGCTTACGAAATCGGCTATGGCATAAGATAAAGCCTAGCTTGGCGGCCTTACAGTTTTAAGAAGCCCGTGTATTTGAGCAATAGTCAAGACAGGGTCCCACAATCGTTTTATGTGCGGTTCTCTTTACAGATGAATGACATCTTCTTAATATTCTCCCAATAAACCGACTTCGACCATCCGCCTTCCGCACGACTATTCTTATAAGCTCGTTTCGTTTCATATCGCTGTGCAGCGTTACGCCTAGCTATTTAACTGACGCGACTCTGTCAAACATCATACTACTAATGCTGTATTCGAACATTACGGGATTGTTCCTCCAGCTCATCTGCATCACCTTAGTATAAACAGCCCTGTGCGGGCCAGGAATCATTACATCATAAAATTTTGTAATTGCATTCTGTGGAATTCTAAGCTCTTCCCCTGTACACATTTACATGATATAGAAATACCTCTTGACATGAAAGATTTTGACCAGTTTTCTGTAAACCAGCTAAAACGATACTATCTGAACTATTAAACAGTGAAGAAGAACCAAGAGAATAATGAATTTTGAACTTATCAGGCTATTCCGCTGGACTCTTATAGTTATTGTCCCCCTGTATGACCAGTGCAGAGATTTTGCATTATATCACAACTAGATAAATTCCCGTTGCTTCGCACTAGTAGACTGGATGGTCTGCATTGGTTGTTTCTACTTATAAATATAAATTTTCATAGATTTAGCTTTAAAAATGCTTTCCTACAACTTGCCATCCCCTGGTGCACCATTGATGGCAGAATTCAAAACACCAGGAAACACATTTTTCAAAAAATTTAACCATAGTTCAAAATCCAAATTTTCGCATTTCTAGCATCAAAATATCCTTAGTAGCACCCTTAAAAGATTTCCCTTACTTCACCCGATTAATGATGGAATTTCCAAAAATATCGAAACACGTGTTTTTAAAATTCCAATCAAAAATCTAAATCCGAAGTTTTGTATTTCTTGCTTCAAAATTGACCTCATAGCAACGTATTTTCAAAAAACCGTTCATCCCCTATTTCACTCCTTAGGGATGGGAGTATCGAAAAATCGCTTATGCCTACAGTTTAAGATAAACAATGTTCACAACCTTCAAGTTTCTATCGTCTGTAGATTCACTTTTCAGCGCCGTTTTTTGTGTTTTAGAGACGGATCGAGACGGGAAATTTTTCTTACGCGTTGGCATCTTTCTTGGTAGTTTTACTTTCCAAACTGCAATATGCACTTATCTGTATATATAAAAATGAATTGCTGTTCGTTAGTTTCGGTAAAACTCGAGAACGGGTGAAACGCTTTGACTAATTTTAGTCTTGAAATATTCGTATAAGTCCAGGGAGGGCTTAAACGGTGATAAAATATGGAAAAGTTGTCCGGAAAAGAGGAAAATCGGGAAAACCTGAAACAGCTTTTTCCAGTGAGCTGTCAATACCGTTCGTTCAATTGGGATAAAATTTTGTACATTTCATGTTGAAAGCAAGTTGAAGATTTGCATCAAATAAAAATTTGTAAAAGTCGTCCGGAAAGTAGGAAAATTTAGGAAAAAAGAAAGCGATTTTTTCTACGAATAAAAATAACTTATCACATGGTTGTAAAATCATCACTTGAGTACGGCTTGACAGGATGAGGTTTGTATGAAATAATGTTTTTGGAAAATCTACCGGAAAATTGGACAATTTGAGAAAAACTGAAAGTGCATTTTTCAATGTGTTTTTGATTGAATTCAGCACTATAACTGACTATTCGCACGACGGAGAGAGGTAATTCTTTTGTTGTTTTTTTCATTAGGGTATTGGAAAAGTTTTCACTAAAAAAATAGAGACATTTTAAAAGGAAAGTCGCAAAATTCGATCCAAGTTTCTTTTTCAATGTATTTCTAAGTGTACTTAATACTATAAGTTGAAAACCGTTCATCCGCTTGCGATAAAATTTTGATCATTTGACGTTCAACGAAAGCTGTACGTTCTTATGAATTAAAAATTCGGGAAAGTTACCCGGAAAATGGGAAATTCGCGAGAAACTAAAAGAGCTTTTTTCAATGGGATATCAATATCGTTCGTTTGGTTGCGATAAAATTTTGCATATTTGACGTTCACAGCAAGAGTAACGTTAATATGAAATAAAAATTTGGAAAAGTTTCTCGGAAAATTGGAAAATACAGAAAAATAGAAAGAGATTTTTCTATGATATATCTATACCATTCATCTGATTGTGATAAAATTTGGCACATTCGACGTTCAAAACGAGAGGAAGGTTTGAGTGAAGTAAACGTTTGGAATAGTTGGCCAGAAAATAGGAAAAATTGTGGAAAACTGAAAGAGCTCTTTTCTTTGGGATATCAATATCATTCGTAGGATTTCGATAAAATTTTGCACATTTGACGTTCAGAGCAAATGCCTTTATAAAGCCATTGGGTCTAAAATATGTACGATTTAAATTATTATGATTTATATTAAGAGGTAAGTAATGCCAAGTTCACCGGGTCATCTAGTTTTTCTTTAAATATTCGTACGCTTGTTGCAGAAAAAGAACTGAAGAATGTGTCTCACGTTTCTCTGTATATAACCTCTTTGCTATTATAGTGTCAAAAGTCATAGCTGGTCTTCAATCCGAATTGTATATAAGCTGGTGATTTTCAACTCCCTTCTCTCCCCAAGCTGGTGTGGCGCAGGGGGGCATCATATCCCTCCTGCTCTACAAGAAGCCAATCAGGAAGCAAGAATCATCCCCCTCCAAACCCGACTCTCCATCCTCAGAGCTAGATATGGTCGCCGAATCCTCAATTCCCGCCCAGACATGACACAAATTTTCACACAAAACCCAAGAACCACAAACAAACCTAAATTCAAGTACACATATCCCGCACGTACCATTGTACAGAACACTATTAACTCGTTTTCAGAAACAGTACACAATCACGAACACTCAAATCAACTACTAACCCTCACACAAGGACATCACACACCACATCTTCTGGCACTGGATCCTGACCCAACCTAAACCTCATTCCATAGCCCCATCCAAAATAAGATTATCAAGTATCATCACTACAAACAAGCAATATACAAACACTATGTAACCATTGTGAAAGATAAGCAATTGTACTCAAATATCACAAAATATAATTACAAAACAACCTTTTGCTAAATTAGATGTTAACTGAAAAAATAACGAAAAGGAATAATGTACATAAAAATGATTTATATTGTTAGCATGTAAGTTTAGTTATAAGTTAATGAAGAAATAAAATTGTTAAATAAAGAAATATATGTGAACCCTTTGGCACCCATAGAGCGAAATGCTCTCAAGTTGCCCGCCCGTGCCTTTCAGGCTCGGGAATGAAAAAAAAAAAAAAAAAAACACTATTTGTTCCACCCGGTTATAGCTATCGACACGGATCTGCAATAGTCGTACATTGGGAGACTTTGTACTGTAACAACACAGAGAGTAGTTTTTGCTGAAGAGAAAAATATTGACACCCATACGTAGAATTTTATATAAGTCGGTAACTTTCAACTCCCATATCTTTCGCCCCTTATCGTTATCAACCATCTACCACCATAGTGCACATTGGGAAACTGATACAGAGTGTCCAGAAAAGGTCTCCCTGATTTCAAAATTAAATATCTCGAAAACAAAGATCGATAGAGGAATGCAGTAAACGGTATGTTTATTGTGAAAGCTGTAAGAAGTTTATACAGCAGTTTGAAATAACAGTTCCCAAAACTGCTAACAGATGTCGCTGTACGCTGTACAACTCATATCAGCATACATAAGTGAATAATCGTATGAAAACACTCTTTGCAAACAATCACATCACAATGTTTTCAAAATGTTCACCTTTGGCACTACAGAGGTGGCGCAAACGAAGAATGAAATTCGCCATGACATTTCGTAGTGTCTCAACCGAAATGGATTCTCATGCCACAGAGATCGTCGTTTCAAGCTCGTCCAGCTTGGCGGGATGCTTCGGGTAGACCATGTCTTTTACTGTGCCCCACAAAAAAAGTCACAGCGAGTCTAATCCGGCGAATATGGAGGCCAATCCATGCCTGCTCCAGTAAATTTGGGATATTCCAAAGCAATGACTTGATTCCCGAAGTACTCCTTAAGAAAGCGGAACACTTGTTCGGTCCGATGTGATCGGGCTCAATCTTGCATAAACCATTCAGTACCTGGTCGATCCTGTAACGCTTGCTGTGTGGCGACAAATTGTTCCAAAATTGCAACGTAACGTGCACCAGTGACCGTTTCGCGAATGAAAAAAGGGCCAATAATGCCCACACAGTAACTTTATGAGGATACAGGGGTTTCGCTTCACACCAATATGGCTTTTCGGAACCCCAAAATCGCCAGTTCTGCTTATTCACGTATCCATTCAGGTGGAAGTGTGCTTCATCTGTAAACCAGATGCAGCCAACATCAAATCATTCACTATCAATCATTGTGAGCATTTGATTAGCAAGGGCAACCCTTTGTTGCAGAGCTCGCATGGGTATGGCCTGGTGCGTTTGAATTTTGAATGGAAACATGTGTAGGCTCTTTCTCAGTATTTTCTGCGTGCTGGAACGCTTCAAACCAGTCTCAGATGCAATTCTACGGACGGATGACATTGGATTTTGCTGACTAATTCCAGAAACTGCGGCGATATTTTCAGGCGTAACTGCGGTTTGCTTGCGGCCAACATGCCCCACTAGATCATCAGTTACGCTGCCTACTCGTTGAAATTTTGCGAAGAGCGTACGAATGGTTTTCGCATCGTGTCCTTTTGGAACATTAAATCGTGCTTGAAAACTTCGCCTTGTTGCCGTAGGACTCTCTTCTAACCTGTGGTACTCTAGCACCAGAAAAACGCGTTGTTCAATGGAGTACATGGTTTTTATCTCTTCCTTCGGTACGCTAAATCTCCTTTCACGTTTCAATAGTGAAACTGATCGCTCTGAGCTTCGGATCAGTATTTATACTAGGCATTACGTATGGCGATTTCAGCGCCATCTGTTTGCAGCTTTTGTAACTATTATTTCAAACTGCTCTATAAACTTCTTACAGCTTTCACAGTAAACATACCGTTTACTGCATACCTCTATCGATTTTTGTTTTCGAGACATTTAATTTTGACATCAGGGGGTCCTTTTCTGGACACCCTGTACCTACTACCACAGACATCCGTTATTCGTTTGCGATGTGTAGTTTTCCCTGTAGAGTGAAATATAAGTACGAAAACCTCAATTTTTATATTTTTTAAGATATTCGGTAATAATAAAATGAGTAGTGGAGTGTTTGTGCTGCAGTGCGGTACGATGGAGCCCGCCCCCGCGTGCGGCCGTCCTTGTGAATTTGCAAACGGCCCGGCCCGGCCGCGGCCTCGGAGGTGGGGGTGGGGGGTGCGTCACGCAGCGGCGGCGCGGCGTCGCGATTGACCTCCGCGGGGGCGTTATTTTGGGCAGGCTGGGGGGCGAGCCCGGCGGTGGGCGGCGCGCTGGCGCCCGCGCGGGGGCGGTGGGCGTGGCCCGGCGGCGCGGGCCCGCCCCGGGCGGCCACAGCCGCGGCGGCGCCGCCCACCGCCGCCCACGCCGCGGGGCGCGGGTATCGACTGGCGGCTGCGTGGGCGCCGCGCCCGCACTGCACCGCCGCCCACGCCGCCCGCCGCGCCCGCCGCCGGCAAATTAATTGGCCAAATATCGAGGCGAATCCCGCGCGGTTTTCGCACTTGACGACGGCTCCGGTATGTGCATGCATGTGGCACTTCCTGTAGTGGCTGACACACACACACACAAACACACACACACCCTCTGGCGCACGCTACTGTGGGGCTTGTCACACCTCTATCGTTTTGTTCGGGGCTCTATTATCTCCTTTACAAATCCTCAGCTTAGTCGACTCGTTCGATAACGTCCTTCGCAACTTGTCCGCCCTGTAGTGAAAAGTGCAACATCACACGCCACCTCACCTCCAGCCATTTGCTTGTCACAATCTGCTGTTCTCGCCTATTGTGTCTGATAACTATTTACTTTCCTGATTTTTTTTATAATCGTCGCAATACCAACATATTTTCCATAACTCGCATTACCAAGCAATATGGGGAATGTATGCCCACCTAAAAAGAGTATCGAAAAATTACAAAAAATATTAACTGTTGATTAATTATCGCCACAACGTACTTACTGACATGTAATTATGAGCTCGAACTGTGGGTTCCAAAATTTTCTTAGTTTAATGACCACTTTCATTACTTTGTTGGCAGCATGGACGACAGCGTAAAAAAAAAAAAAAGCACATCAAGATAAAAATAAACTGTAATCAAAACATTTAATATATTCTTTAAACTCAGAAACTTATCGTATAAGAAGGAATTGATAATTAAATGACTAATAGTTTGAAAATTTACGTCTTTCGCGGACTGTATTTTTTTGCACTTGTGGTCTCCAGATTGCAGTTAATTAAATTCTCGTCTAGAACTTAAAAATTACTTTTAGTGCACACTCGTAGGAATACCTACACAGTTTCGATAATATGTGTTACCAGTCATCGCTAAAAATGTTAAAAGTGAAATTTTCGTTAATTGTTATTGACGTTTACTTACAATTTACTTTTTGAAAAGATGCTGCAGTTTAACTGCGCTCTTGAACATTAAGATATTGCAGTTCTTATTCACCTTGAAACTCGTATTTACTAATAAAACTTAAATTTTGGAATTGGGTACAACACAAATATTTTGAACATTTATTTGATACGATTGAAAACTTTACTAATAACAATAAATAATTCTCTAAAAATTTAAAAATATAACATATGTTCGTTCTGACTGGAGTATTTTTAGAAGGTAAGTCTTAAATATTGGTATTGCAAGGGTTAATATAGACTTCCAGTGTCGACTTCACCAGTTTTACAAGAATCTATACCTCCATTCGGTCACTTCAGTGTTCTTAGTCTAGAGTCACAGCTTTTTTTCTCTCCAATTCCAGACCGGATCGAATTCTGGACGCCACTGAAAATAAAATTTCTCCGCTTGTAACAGTCTACCCTATAGGCTGTTGCTGTAACAGTATTTTGTAATATTATTTCATCCCCTAACCAATTAGTCGCCACTAAAATCACTTCACCTCTCTTTTACCCAGATCAGCGATCTTACTATCCACGTCTGCAGCGTGGAAATAGTTAGCCAAATACGTGCCCCTACAGAGGAATCACACTTTGCTTAGCCATTCATTTCCCAAATTTTAAAAAGAGTATACCTTCTATGTTAACTTTTTGCTGTTAATATGTTCAATTCTATTTTGTATTGTTTTATGTTTATTTATGATTAACAATTTAGAAACCTAAGTTGCGAAGTAAGTATGTGGTAATTCACGGAAACAAAGTTACACCATGAAGCACCAATCAATATTTATCAGACTTTGTTGAGATCTTCATCACATTATGGATAATAAATGAGAAAACTAGTTTTGGAGTCCATCGTCAACGTCCATATGAGGTATGATCTCCAAAGTTCCGAAAAAATTGTATATATATATATATATATATATATATATATATTCAAATGTTTGTAAATCGATCGGACCAAACTGCGTGGCCATCAGTCCGTAGCATACAAACTACTTAAACCTAGGTAAACTAACCTAAGGACAACACACACACCCATGCCCCAGGGAGGACTCGAACCTCCACGGCGAGCAACCGCGCGCTCCGCAGCGAGACGCTTTAGACCGCTCGGCTACTCCACCGCGGCTATATATATTGGCAAAGGGCGCTAATTCATGGAAATTGATTACTGGAGAGGGAGTACACGTCCTTCAAAAAAATGTTCAAATGTTTGTTAAGCTTATGGGACTTAACTATGGGGTCATCAGTCCCTAAACCTACAAACTACATACGAACTAGGACGGCACAAATATCCATGCCCGAGGGGGGATTCGAACCCCCGACCGTAGTGGCCGTGCTGGCCGTGACTGGAGCGCCTCAGTCACCTCGGCCACCGCGGCCGGCACACGTCCTTCCATCGCATCCAAGATCAGGTCTACGGATGGGATGTCAGAGAATCGGACTGTCGACTCACAGATCTATATCTTTCGTAAAGTGTTTGTGATGGGGAATTACTGTGGCGTCTTGCCTATCCTGCCCTGATAGGACGTGTCAGGATATTGATTGTGTAGGGTATAATAGCAGGATTTACCATTATTGCCACATAATGACGTACATTGATAATCCCTTCAAGAATTACCAAATTAGTTGTGTTGACAATAGCTCGAATCATAATTCCACGAATTGGAGTGATCTAGGTGTATGCCTTTCCAGTGAGTCGTCTACAGACACGAGGGCTTCAATCTAAACGTCACACACACAAACGTCACTAATCGCTGGACGTCATAGAATTCTAAGGAGTATTTCACTCGAATGTGGCTTTACTCTCTCGTGTCCGTGTTATGTTCCGGACTATTCGTGGTGATGCTCTGCCTGTAAAGTCTGCCCAGATTTCAGGAGACATTCTAAGAGTCGTACACTTTGCGTGGTGTAGTCCGTCTGAAAGGATCCCTGCCTGCTCTTGTCATAGTGTGGTCCCTGGTACATCTCGCCACCACACGTCCTGATGGATAGGATATGTTGGGCCGCGACAACGAGGTCTTCAGCACACACGTCCTGCAGTCGCTGCTCTACAGGGAACTGATTGTGCCATGTACGACGCTTCCAACGTCCTCATGTCGACTATTCGACCTTTCTCAAACTCTGAAAGATAGCGATAAGCTGTACGTCCACGACCTCGAGACATGCTGTACTGCGATCTCCAGTTTAAAAATTCCACTAATGTTCGACACATCTAATATATACGTTAAACTTACTCCCACTCTTGATTTGGACATTTCTGATGGCAGTGTAACACTTTTCATATCTGACAGTGAATGAGATTGTTCGTGAACACTTGCACTCGTTTGGGGATCTACAATGCCAGAAATGAAAATTAGCACACTCTCTAAAGTTTTCCAAATCATTCAAAATTTGAAATGATTAAATTTAGGAGTACAGAGATGAAGCGGTACTGAGGGGCATTGTTCCAAGCCTGCTCTTCCTGTTCACTTCGTTCTGCAAGAGTTGTGGGATGACGAGTCAGTTGACGTTCCATCATATAGCATAGGTCCTCGGTTGGAGACAAATTCGAAGCTCATGACGGCCAGGGAAGCTGCTGCAGAACACATTGAATTCCAAGCGCAGTTAGTTTGCGAGCATTGTCTGCTGGAACTACACATCATTTTCCTGTTGCAAGAATGTCAAAAGAAAGGCTCTGAGAACATTCTGAAAGTATCGAGTGCTGCTCAGCATACCCTCTACAAAGACCATTGGTGAAAGAGCGTTGTAGCTCATTGCAGCACATATTGTAAGACCTCGGATGGGGTCAGTAGGGCTTGGAAGAGCGGACTCTGACAGCGCTCGTCAGGTCAGGTCTACGTCGTACGCGCTAACCACCATCACTTGCATGCTGGAAAAAAACTGCTTTCATCGCTGGAGACTAGGTACCGCTGTTCCATTTCCCAATCGACCCTTTGACGCCACCTGCTGTGGCGGGGGTGGAAGAAAGGCTAATGTGTGCATACCCTCAATCCCACTGCTAGTATCTGGTTGGCAACAGTCCGCATTGACACTTCAAGGCTCACAGACCCTTTTATTTGGGCTATAGTAGCTGTATGATCTGTCACTACTGCCCTTACAATCCGATGAACTTGGTCGACGTCTGTGCTTTGTGAAAGTCCAGAACTTCGTCTACGAGTGTGAGAATGTCCATGTGACCATTGCAACCCGCATCATTACTAAACTGACGCAGTACGTCCAGTTGATGTGGCAGTTCTTCGAAAGGATCATCCCAGGACTTGGAAAGCCAAAATGTTACCCCTTTGCGTAAAACACAAGAGCGTCTCTCTATCATGGTATCTGTTTGCTTCAGACGTTGATATAAACCTGAGCCTCATGTCTGTAAACATTCCCTATTAACCATTTCCACTCCACTGTCTGACTACGTCCGACTTTACGATTTCCCGCAACATAACCAATTATTTGGCCCCATTCAAGGTCATTGGTGTACCATGATGCGCGCTCTATAGTTCATTGACCCAGGCCTTACGTGAGCTGTAACATGACAGCAATGACTGGGCCACACAGTAGGTTTCTACACCGGAAAATCTTAATGTCGGACGTAGTCCGTTAGCGGAGTGGCAAGGGTTAAACGGTCAAACAGATGGCGCTCTGGCATCTATGTCACCACCCTTCCTGTTCACGGACGACCTTGAAACCATTATCTGGATGCGTTTGCCGTTATGGGCGTCGTCTTTCCAGGTTTATTATCTTTTTCCGGCAGCGTATTTCTTAGCCACGCCCATTGCTTACAGTTTTATATATTTCAGAACAAAACATTCATGTTCTCTAGTAAAGAGGAAGATGTGTGACTGTACACCCTTACTTGAATGTTACAGTAACTTTGACGACGATTCACTCTCTCACTACTTGTCTAATATAAAGTCTTCATTTCACTCCCAGAATTCTAGCACATGTACTTTGTCTGAAAAGAACAGGCACCATATGAATAATTGTATATATGCCCTTCCAGAAATCCAGTATATACTGCGAACAAGAGGAATTAATGGCCAGGGGGAGCTAATGCGCAGTAAGATGAGAATCTGGATTGGAAGGGAAACGTGCCTGGATAGCAGAATTGGTTTTGGTGACTGCTGGCCTGACGCTGGAAATCCGGGTGCGAATCTCGCTTCAACATTTTCACCTATGCGTTGGATTTATTTCAGTGCCCTGAACGGTCGAAATGTTTGAATGTTTCGAATTAAATGTTGCTTGAAATTTCCGCTACTAGTCAGAAGTATGATTTAGCTGTTAAAAATATTTATTAGCAACATGTTTCGATGCTGTGCATCATCATCAGGCTTCTGGTATACAAAATCTGTTACTACAGGTATACATTGATATACATTGACAAAATCTTGCTGTTTGTGGAAATGAGCCTGTGGAAACAGAAGGATGACCTATGTAAGGTTATGCAACTTTATGGACTGAAATAGTGTGTGTTTATAAAGGTGTTTTCTTTTAAATACATTCATGTTGAGTAGCTCTCTACTTCTGTTGTCTGAGTGCATAACAATTATACTTCTGGACTTGCTAACATTACAACAAATCACTTGTCTACACGATTTCACTGTCATCACAAACCTGCACACTAAACAAGGTAGCGATCAAAGTAAAGTTTATATCGATTAGTCTATCGATATATCGATCTTTACCGTCGAAAATCAGTGGCATTCCTGTCAAGCAATCCATAGAAATAATCAAACATAACTTTTTGAAATTTAAAACTATGTCCACTGCCGAAGTAGTTGAGCTAATATAATTATTAGAGCTTATTCTCCCCCATATAATGTCAAATTTAACGAGGAAATGTATAAACAGGATGTAGGCCTAGCAATGGGCAGCCCACTCAGTGTAATTATTGCAGAAATTTTCATCAACCGCATTGAAAACAAACTTCTGCAAAGTAATGACCACATCACTCAGAAAATTATCCACTGTTGCTGAAATGTAGATGACACACGCATGATATATGATGGAACTGAGGAAGAATTAGACACTTTTCTAAGTAGATACAATAACTTGCACAAAAACATTCAATTTACCATAGAACTCCGTAACGAGAACAAAACATATTTTGAACATGACATTAACAAAACCTAACCAGATATAGAACATCAATGTGCACTGGAAACCAACCAACACAGATACACTTATCAACAAATCCTCCACACACCCCAATTCACACAACATGCTTTCAGAGTATTTTAAAACAGAGCTGAGAAATTCCCACTCAGTGTTGACGACTACGAAAGAGAAATAAACAACATCAAGCACATAGCACACAACAGTGGCGTTAATGAACATTAAATTTTTTGCACTCTCACAACAAAGTGCAAAATCTCATCAACCACGAAGTGCACAAAGCCAGGTTCAGAACCACATCATACTATGTGTAATTTCAGGCAAAACAGCCAAACTTTTCAAAAAGACAGATATCAAGGTCACCTTTGTCACCAACAATAATTTAAAACAGAAATTCATACACGACATCACAGAACCAAAATGTAAAAAAAAAAAAAGTCAGGGATTGATAAAGGTACTTGCAGCCTGTGCAATAAATACTACTTTAGTCACAGAGGCAGAAATTTCAAAACAAGTTATAAAGATTGTTTTAGACAAAAGAAACAAATTAGCAATATCTAAACATATTAATGAAACAGGTTGCAGCTTTGCAATAGAAAACGATCTTAATGTATTGCATATTCTGGAAAAGAGCTGGAAAATGGACATCTTGAAAGAGATGGAAATCTTTATCTACACGGAAAACGAGAGTAATGGAATCCTGAACGAAATAATAGAGTTCAATAATTGACATTTCTTGAGCAACCTCAGTGCCTTACTTTTAAAATAACTTTAAAATTAAACAAAGTACATACTATCCAGTGACCAAGTAATTCTTTATGATGTAAATCTTTAATACACAGAGCACCTGTCTTAGCAAACACATATGTGCCACGATATGTATTCCTCATACATCTCGTCAATTGTATGGCAGCAAGATCAGCAGAAGACATTTTAAGCGACTCTCGAAGCTAAACATCTATATTTATCGATAGACTAATCGATGTAAACTATTTGACCGCCATCTTGTTTAGTGTGACAGCTTTGTGATGACAGTGATATCGTGTGGAAAAGTGAGGTCAAGGTTAATAAATATAAGGTTGGGCAGTAAGCGCTCTGCTCTGGCATTGGCTAGCGCTGTGACGTCACTGTGGGACTGTGCGCTCCCAAACGGCCTGCACAGGCTTAGTTCGGTATGACACGGGATGTGCATTTATACAAAGTTTTTAACTAAAGAAATTGTTTCTTCCTTAAATACAAAGTGCTATTCTGTTGCAAAACATTCCAGTTAAGAGTGCTGGGTCATATTCTATCATAGATTTACGCGATACGTATCAGTAACATATCAAATCACAAACATATCGACAATTTCTTTAATATGAACTGCTGACTTTAAAAGAACAGGAATGTTTCAAACTCCTTTTTTCGTGACAAATTAAGCAACTCCGACTGTAAATCCCTTACATAATCGGTTTCATTGAAATGCCGGGAGCGTATTCGAGAATGTGCAACATTTACATTGTCCTTCCTGTAGCACTTTGAGAGCCACACTTTCTTTAACGTTTCATTTCAGTTCCCTTTGTGTTCCCGCTATGAGAATTACAACCCATAATAGCACAGCCTGGCACTGTATAAATAACAGAAGTATTTCAAAGAATTACAGCAGAAATTATAGCATGCGCGACAAGCATCGGGAAATCAATATACTTGCCACTATGAACTTTTTACTTCCAATCTATGAAGTGAAGCAAACTATTTAACCCTTTACTTCCCAGTGTTTTTCCTCGACAACAACGTATTAAAAGCTGATTTATACCGTATTTTCTGTATCAATCCTTGAAGTTGCATTGTTGTTGATGAATAACATGCTGAAAGTACGACATTTTGCCGCTTGGTACGGCGTTTAGCCACTTTTGAGACATTAATCTGTCCGTCTTGTAGTTTGTGTTACATAGCCATCTGTACGTGGCTGTGATTAGGAGCGCGAGTGTGGTTCATGTTATTTTATTTGAGCAGTGAATTGTCTTTGCTGCTGTGGTGAAGATTATTCTAGCATTATTAACCTGGCAGTGTTAAACATCAACAAAATAACGTCCCAAGTAATAAAATATCTCAATACAAACGTCTGTGTTGTGCATGACATAGAAAATCAATAGTGCGCTCAAAACTTTTAAAACACGTACTTCGATCTTTAGTGCACTGTATTAATACAGAAATCACCGAATTTTAATTTTTCCAAAGCTGAATTCATGACGTGGGAACGAGAGGTTAAGCAAATACAGCAGAAATGGTAACACACACAAACACGCACACGAGTTAGCAATCGTGTTTTGCTCCCAGGTGTCCCACAGTGACGTCATGCGCAGAACGGCGAAAATGCGTTTCCTACTGCGCATCACTTACTGCGCCCCCCTGAGTGAGGTGTTGTGGGGTTAGCAAAGCCAGAATATAATTTCTGTGCACTCAGACAACAGAAGAAAAGAGCTACTAACATGAATGTGATTGATACTAACACCTTTATAAAAAGACAGTTTATTAGCCCATAAGAGACAAACATTACATAGGTCATATATCAGTTTCTATACGTTCATTTTCACAAACAGCAAGATTTTGTCAATATATATTAATGTATACCTCTAGTAAGAGATTTTGTGCACCAAATGACTGATGATAATGCACTGCACCGAAATATCTTGCCTAACTAAATTCCTTCAATTAGAATGGCAACAGACAGTAATGAAATGTGTATGATATCAACGAAACAATATTAAATTTTCTTAATAGAGACCACTGAAAATTTATTCTTAAAAATGTATTTTTACAGAACCTGATATTGTTGTTGAGTGACAGTACCATTTTTATTATTCATGAGGAATTCCTGAAGCAGCTCTCAATAAGTATTTTTCCTGGAGTAGAATAGAATATGGAGCGGAATTTGTGTTATATTGATACATTGCTTTCATATTGAATTGAAATGAATTTATGTGAATTTGACTACTGTCATAATTGGCATTTGTTTTATTCATCTGGGAATCATTTTTACAAACACGCTCAACTCTTTGTGGTATTAGAGTCTAAAAGCAAATATCTTAATTCATATACACAAGCATTTACATTAACAGAGGTATAGTTCGACAAGTAGGGGACTGGTTGTCAGCTGTAGCCCTATATCAGAAACTAGCCCATTATTTGCCTGAATTAATGTGGAGAAGCTGTGGGATCCAGAATCAGAATGGTTGGAGGACTTTAATCTGGTTTATCCCTAGAGTAAAGCACTGTTTTGTAAATGCATTACTTAATAACCTAAAAAGCTAGTGATACACTGTTTCTTTCATTTCTAAATAATAAGCAGTTTACACTAGCCTTATTTCATAAAATCGCTCGTCCTTGAGTGGGTTTACCCGTCTACTTAAGGCTCGCTTCCATTTGTAGGGACTTTCATCTCCCTTCCCTTGACTGTACGCGCGGTGCTCTACCGCGCACACCCCTTTGGATGGTTCCCTGGCCACAAACCCGGTTGATCTCTGGATCTCTACCATGGTCCAAAAGCTTCAGCCTCCCCCATAATCTTCCGGCGTTTGTTGCACACAATAATCGCAGAATTTCAGGGTGCCACGATTTTCTACACTGATGGATTGAAATCTGTTGGTCTTACAGGATATGCATTTACATCACCTATTGGTCTCCTGCCAGAATCATGCAGTGTGTTTATGGCAGAACTGATGGCTATTAGTAGAGCACTACATTTTATCAAACAGGTAGCCCTGGACCGTGTTCCAATCTGTTCAGACTCATTGAGCAATCTGCAGGGCGATGCTACTTCTTCCATCCTTTGGTAATTGGTATCCATGATCTCGCTGACCTTCTTCATACCGCCTGCTCTGTTGCTTTTTTCTGGGTCCCCAGTCATGTGGGTATCCTAGGGAATGAACAGGCTGACCAGTTGGTTACAGTAGCCGTAACTTACTACCCCTTTCCCTGGGAAATCCCGGGTGCGGATTTGTGGGTGCTGATGAGATCGCTGCTCATACTTGACGGGACAATTGGCTGCCGCATCTAATAAACTCTGCTCCGTAATGTCAACCACTGCAGCTCGGAGTTCTTCCTTACGCCCTTCTCGGAGGGAATCCACTATCCTTTGCTATCTCCGCATCGGTCATTCCAGCCTAACCCATGGGTTTTATTTTGCGCAATAAGCCACCCCCGCATTGTGGTTGTGGAGCCCTACAATCTGTGGAATGACCACTCATCTTCGCGCTCCGTGCCAAATACGGAATTCCGCACTCATTGCCCTCGGGTTTGGTGGATGATTCACGAATGGCTGACAGGGTCCTTGGGTTTCTCCGTAAAAGCGGTCTTTACTCTCAGCTATAATATTTTATCTCTGACGCTTGGACAGGATGGGTGGGTTTGTGGCTCTTCCTGCGTGCAGCGGGATTTGGAGATCTCACCCCCCCTGAAGACGTCCATTTCTCCTTTTAATTTGTTTTTAACAGTGTTTCTTTTTCCCATTTTTAGGCTTCTGCTTTAGGAGCATAATGAAAGGGAGTTCTAGATCTGTATCGATGTGCATCGCAGAATTCCGCACTGTTGGCTTTAGTCCTGTTTTAATGATTTTAACTCCATTTTAGTTCCTCCATTTTACTATCGGTATATCCTTAGCCGGCCACACCCTTGCTTGCATTTCTTTCAGAGGTAACCGGACTGATGACCTAGCTGTTTGGTCCTTTCCTCCCATGAACCAACCATTTCATAAAGTAACACCACGCACAAATCAGCTGCTATTCCGATGATGTTTGCTTTCCTTTCGTGTTCTGCCACTTCCTATTTACAGACTAAAACATTGGGTAAAGACGACCCTCAGTGAGAAGATACTAAGTTCAAATTGCGAATAAGAGGTTAGTAGTATCCATTTCAGAACTTTCGAGTAAAATTTACCGTAAACCATTCAATATTATGCCGCGAAATTAGAGAGATGTTTTGCTATTACTAACTAATTTATTTGTTCATATTTAAGGTATTTACGACGTTGAATGCGAATGGCTAAAATTTAAAATAAGTACCCAGCCGGGATTCGAACTCGGGTCTTTTGCTTTAAGCCGATGACGGGCAATAACCATTTCTTCTGTGCGGGGGCGCTCCTAGGTCCTTACTCTTACGGGAGTAGGTTACAGATACAACGATTTTGAGTAATAGTGGGCAGGCAAAAGTTCAGAATTTGTATCTAGCGGGAGGCGTGCTTGAGTAGTCCTTACAGTTGTGATGACTGCTGTGGCTCCAGTGGCGTAGGGATAGGCGCAACTGCCTAGGAAGCAGGAGACCTGGGATTGAATCGCAACTGGGTACATATTCTCAGCTTTATCCATTCGCACTTAATGTCCTAAATTCCGTGGTATGAATTGATACTAATTGCTGGACATATGTAACGTATACAGTTTATTACTAACTTTATATACAAATAACAGTCTAGAGTGCAAAAAAAATTTTTTTTTTCGACTAGTTTCGGTCTTCTTTTAGACCATCTTCAGGAAATTTAGCTCCATTGATGTTGTGGAGCTGTGATGCGCTAGAAGGCTCCAAGTTTCCTGCCAGCTCCACAACATCAATGGAGCTAAATTTCATGAGGATGGTCTAGAAGAAGACCGAAACTAGTCGGAATTTTTTTTTCCACTCTAGACTGTTCTTTGTATATAAATTTAAATAAGAGTGTTGTTGCCCAAAAAGCGAAACAAAAACGTTTCCAAAAATATGTTATTACTAACCGCTGGGTACATTTATAACTTACAGAATTTATTTGTATTACACTTTTCATCAAACCTCTATTATGTGACTTGCAGTAATGTTTCACTACATTTTGCTAGAGCGTGGTAGCGCTATAAAAATATGTTTGAAAATGCGGAGTGCAGAATCGCGATTTTGGGGGGTGGGGGGGGGGGGGGAGCTTGCTGCTCGGCTCCTATTAAACGCAGGATATGGGATGGAAAGTTTTTTCTCTAGCCCGGACCAGCCCCATTTATGTAGCCGTTAGAACATGCACCCTACAGTAGCTTTATTACAGTATGTAGGCAAATCGGAACGACGAACCGTGGATGCTACCCAAACAAATTCGGTGAATCGATTACTTAATTTCGCAAAAGATTTCAATGAGTTGAAATTGTTGCTTAGCTAATTGTGTCTTTTTTATCTCATCTTCAGATTATACGTAAAATAAGTGTTTTTCTGGGATGTTTTTGAACAATATCATTTCTAAGCATTAAACGAGTACGAATAAATCGGTTTATAAGAATAAATGAATAAATTCAAAACGAAATTTTTTACGTAATAATAATCATCAAAAAATGTTTGTAACTCTATCGGACTCAACTTCTAGGTTATTAGTCCACAGCTTACAAACTACTTAAACTAAGGTAACCTAACCTAAGGAAAACACAAACACCCATGCCCTAAGGGGGACTCGAACCCCCGACGGCGAACGCCCGCGCGCGCCGCAGCAAGGCGCTCAAGTACACACGGCTAATCTGCCACGGCATAATAATCATAATAATAAAATTGTATTGAGATGCAGGAGGATCTGCATAGAATTGACGCATGGTGCAGGGAATGGCAATTAAATCTCAATGTAGACAAGTGTAATGTGCTGCGAATACACAGAAAGAATGATCCTTTATCATTTAGCTACACTATAGCAGGGCAGCAACTGGAAGCAGTTAATTCCATAAAGTATCTGGGAGTAGTCATTAGGAGGGATTTAAAATGGAACGACCATATAAAATCAATCGTCGGTAAAGCAGATGCCAGACTTAGATTCATTGGAAGAATACTAAGGAAATGCAGTCCGAAAACAAAGGAAGTAGGTTACAGTACACTTGTTCGCCCACAGCTTGAACACTGCTCACCGGTGTGGGATCTGTACCAGGTAGGGTTGATAGAGGAAGTAGAGAAGAACCAACGGAGAGCAGCGCGCTTCGTTACAGGATCATTTGGTAATCGTGAAAGCGTTACGGTGATGATCGATAAACTCCAGTGGAAGACTCTGCAGGAGAGATGCTCTGTCGCTCGGTACGGGATTTTGTCGAAGTTTCGACAACATACCTTTACCGAGGAGTCTAGCAGTATATTGCTCCCTCCTACGTATATCTCGCGAAGAGACCGTGAGGATAAAATCAGAGAGATTAGAGCCCACACGGAGGCATACCGACAATCCTTCTTTCCGCAAACAATACGTGACTGGTATAGGAGGGAAAATCGATAGTGGTACTCAAGGTACCCTCCGCCACACACCGTCAGGTGGCTTGCGGAGTATGGTTGTAGATGTAGATAGATGTAGACGTGACGCCATATGATGCTTTGAATTCGAACTGAATTTGGAACGTGCTGAGTTGGACGTCCAAACAGTAGTGAAAATTGAAAGCATTTTGTCCGCACTGGGAATTTAGGGGAGTATGTTTAAAAGCGCGAATATGTCAAGAGCTTTGATTTAAATGTTTTGAAACGCCGAAAAAGTCACGAAACTAGTTAGAACATATTTGCCTTTTGTTGTGATGTGATAGGAGTATTTTTCATTTTAATTTACAATTTGTTGTGCCCTTTCAAACAAGTCCGTTTTGTAAGCTTTTTAATCTGCCTCGAGAGATTGTTGTAATGCTTTACTGCTGATGCTTTGAATTTTATATTTTATTATTATTATTCATGGTAAATCTGAATTCACTGAGCTTAGCGTCTCAGGCCTTTATTCTTTGTACTGCTTTATCTGCTAGAATAAAGTCCGCTCTTTGCCTGTCAGACAAACTGTTTGGGTGTTTTGCATACGTAAAGCTGAGTCTAGTTTAT
This sequence comes from Locusta migratoria, assembly GCA_026315105.1. Classification (NCBI taxonomy): domain Eukaryota; kingdom Metazoa; phylum Arthropoda; class Insecta; order Orthoptera; family Acrididae; genus Locusta; species Locusta migratoria. The sequence goes on from CM048746.1 coordinate 524,148,344, forward strand.
TGATTCCAACGTCACCTTTTTGTAGTCGTTTTGCTAACGTTGTGCCTGGTCCGCAATAAGAGTAACCAGGTATATGTAGTTCGACGGGTAGGTAATTGATTGCACTATTAGGAAGTGATTCACCACTCTTTCTTCGTGCAACTTCGAACATATGAATACCGTTACTCTTCTTACGTGTAAGAGACTCACTAATTAACTTCAAGATGCGCTTCAAGAAGCACGCACGCCAACTTCTCATGGTTCCTATTACCGAAAAGAATGATGGAACATCAACCTCAGGGAGTCGCAAACATTGAGATATATTTCCAGATACAAGTATGTGTTTTATATCCAACCCTTCAAACTATGGAAAACGAATGTGGTAATTAATCTTCTTGTGCATAAAATGGTCTGTAATTTAAGAATGTTTATGTATTCTCCAAACTTTTGCAGCAATATAAATACAAATTTCTAGTTCAAGTGATGACGGCATTGGAGATATTGGATATTTCTTATTCACGAGTAATAATGAAGTAATATCGCCGGATAAAGCACTTCCTCACTGCATTTTCATTTTTGATGACATTGTTTGCGATAAACAGGATAATATCAGAGCATACTTTTCAATTGATTGCCATTATGGCCATAGACTATCTTTACTTGTGTCAGACTTACAGCAAAATTCCGAAATAGTTAATTACAGATAATTCTAATATTATTGTTCTCTTCAAACAAGATGAACGTAGTATGCGACACGTTATCAGTGACCACGTTAATCTTGATATGACATTTAAAATGCATTCATTGATTTGTGTAAAGAGATATGGAGTGCTAACGCGCATAATTTCCTAGTTATAAGTAAAGGATGATGATTTACATAAAGGACGTTATCGCTGTAATTTTGAAAAGTATATTTGTATTAATGTATAAGAGTTGCATTGTGCGGTGTTTGTATGCATGCGCTACTAGCCAAGCACGTTGTAGAGGATGCGCTACAGACAGCTCTGGTAACCTCTTAGCAGATGTTCCTCCAGCATAGATGATTATATATATATATATATATATATATATATATATATATATATATATATATATATAATCACTAAGTACAAATATGCGTTTATAATTCAGCTGCGTCATGTTGCAGGACAATTGCATTGATAAAAATATAAATCACAAAACAAAACAAAAAAACAAAAAAAGCGTACCGAAAGTTCGACGTGCTAAACGCAAGAAATTAGTTATACTGCCGCGGCCGAGCGCATTGAGGCGCTATGCTCCGATGCGCGAGGCCGTTCCCCGTCGGGGGTTCGAATCTCCCCCCCCCCCCCCCCCCCCCCCGAGCATGGATGTTTGTGCCGTCTTTATAAGTTAGTTCATAAGTAGTTTATAAGTTTAGGAACTGTTGACTCCGCAGTTAAGTCGCATAAGCTTTACAAACATTTGAACATTTTTTTGGATATACGTACTACAAAGACGTGAGACAGAAAAAAGGCGTGAGACCACGCCACTGCACGCTCGCTTAAATGAGAAGTTGAAACTTAACAGGAGAGTACTGGAAGCTCGACACGCTATACGCGAGAAATTTGCTTTACTACAAAGACGTTAGGCAGAAGCTGAAGAAAGTAATGTAACCAGTAACTCATCCGCTACAGATATTGATTTAAGAGACCCACCAGCTCAAGCCTTGAGTTGTGGATAAAAAGAATCAACTTGAAGACATTGATGAGAAACGTGCTTTCATAAAACCAGATGACACAGTTCTAGTTGCAAAATAAGAAGAAGAAGAAGATTTGGAGGAAGAAGGATGAGGGCATAAGCCGGCCGCGGTGGCCGAGGGGACTGAGGCGCTCCAATCACGGTCTGCACGGCCACTACGGTCGGGGGTTCGAATCCCCCCTCGGGCATGGACATTTGTGCCGTCCTAGTTCGTAAGTAGTTGATAAGTAGTTTGTAAGTTTAGGGACTGATGACCCCTTAGTTAAGTCCCATAAGCTATACAAACATTTGAACATTTGAGGAGGGGATAATGATGGTGATAGTGCTGACGAGAATGAAGGAAGACTGGCGAAATTATTTTTTGATAAACCCCAAGACAGAAAAAAATGCGGATCCTATAAACGGCATTAGGTTTGATGATGAATTAAAGACGTGGGAGATTGGAAATTCCCCAGTACGAGTTGATGGAGATGATTTAATATTTCATAAAGTAAAATATTCTGGAAGGAAAGGATTGTATATCTCTTATTTAAAAACAAACCCAGTAAAAATAGTTATAAAGCTATGGATCTTCGCAATTATGCTAAAATACTATTTGCCACCAGTACATATAGACAAAGTTATAATTCCCATAGACCAATAAATGTCAACGAAGATTACAAGTATACTAACATAATTGGCCCCTTGGCAGAAAAAGAATGCGTGTTGGCTAACGAAGGAACGAGGCTGGACGGATAAGGTAGAACGAAAATGGTCTCAAATTTAAAAATCGGAAAACTAATGCTGAACATGTGAGTTATGTGCAATGGAATGATCCGAATGAACTGGTGGAATGATGTCTCCTGGTACTAGCGTCCAAGGGAGATGGGAATACAGCTCACGATAATAAAATAATTGGTATTGAAGAAGAACTTCGAGAGGCTTCGATTATTGCTTGAAATCAGAGGTTGTACTCGAAAGTAGCCTACTAGTTGAGGGAATGCCATGTCATCCTACAATCTTGGATGCTGTCATCACAATAAACCTGAGTTATATATGTATTTTTAATGATCTTCCCTCATACGTCGGCCACCGCCATCTTTTTTATGTCCACCATATTGTTTTTTGTGCCCGCCATATTGTTTATGTCCGCCATCTTGTTTTTATTAGCCATCTTGCCCCTGCGAGGTAGGCAACCAGACGGTCAGGAGGTTCACATTCTCTTTTGAACCCCCCAGGCTGTTCCAAACGCTCCCCATGACTGACCCAAAAGCCCCATAGTGTACCTACTATTAAAGATAGGAAAAACAATGAATTTTGCAATCTTTTGACAAGATAATAACAGTTATACATCCCAAATTTAAGTTACTAACTAATTTACATGAATTCATGATAATACCTATTTCGTAAATTTGATTAAAGATCTGAAATATGCTTAACTATAAAATACAACAATACATTGGTCATTTGTACTAATATCTTGAAAAGTAGTGAAGGTCAAATGTTCCTACCATTTACAGAATGATGAAATAAGGTATTGTTTTTCTGGATACAAGAACATTGAAATATTTGTTATAGATATAGTTTACCTACAATGGTGCCCATGTTGGCTAATTTATATTCGCAATATTAACCAGGTTTGTGTTTTCATGGCCAGTTCCTGCTCAAACACACACACACACACACACACACACACACACACACACACACACACACACACATATATATATATATATATATATATATATATATATATATATATATATATAGTAGTTTTGTTTATATTTTCATAAAATTCGTATCAGCTGGTTTTAGATTCGTGGCCATGTCCTCTTGCTTATTTTCGTATGTTATAATGAAATACTATTTATATATACATGTGGCGTCTATTCCGAAAAAACAGACGTCACTTCTGATTCTGCCGTTATTATTGTTTTTAAATTCATAGAATATATGACATCGACTGGAAATCGGCAAAACTGAAAATGTGTACCCAGCCGGGATTCGAATCCGGGTTTCCTGCTTTCTAGGCAGTTGCGGTGACCCCTACACCACTGAGGACACAGTGATCACCGCACCTGCAAGGACTACCTAACCACGTCTCCTGTCAGACACAGATTTCCAGCTTTACCTTGCCCACAGTACTCAAACTCTTAGTCACTATGTACTAATTCCCGTAAGATTAAGGGTTTCAAACTTGCCCACACCTCCCCACTAACGAAAGGATCATTGCCTGTTCAAATGTTCAAATGTTTGTATAGTCTATGGGACTTAACTACGGGGTCAACAGTCCCTAAACTTACAAACTACTTATGAACTACTTACGAACTAGGACGGCACAAATATCCATGCCCGAGGGGGGGGATTCGAACGCCCTACCGCAGCGGCCGTGCAGACCGTGACTGGAGCTCCTTAGTCCACTCGGCCACCGCGGCCGGAGGATCATTGCCTGTCACTGGAATATTATATATATACATGTGGCGTCTATTCCGAAAGAACAGACGTCGTTTCTGATCCTGAAGTTGTTATTGTTTTCATATTCACAGAATATATGACTTCAACTGCGCATTGCCCTTACTCCTACGGGAATTAGTACATAGTGACTACGAGTTTGAGTACTGTGGACAGGGTAAAGCTAGAAATTTGTGTGTGACGGGAGGCGTGCTTAGGTAATCCTTGCAGGTGCGGTGATCACTGTTTCCCAGCGTTGTAGGGGTCAGCACAACTGCCTAGAAAGCAGGAAACCCGGATTCGAATCCCGGCTGGGTACACATTTTCAGCCTTGCCGATTTGCAGTTGATATCATACATTCTATTAATGGTGTTGTTGTTGTTGTGGTCTTCAGTCCGGAGAATGGTTTGATGCAGCTCTCCACAATACCCTATCCTGCGCAAGCCTCTTCAACTCCACATAAGAACGGCAACCTACATCTGTTTGAATCTGCTTACTGTATCCATCTCTTGGTCTTCCTCTGCGGTTTTTACCCCACAGACTTCCCTCCAACGCTAAATTCACAATTCCTTGATGTCTAAGAATGTGTCCTACCAATCGATCCCTTCTTTTAGTCAAGGTATGCCAAAAATTCCTTTTCTGCCCAATGCTGTTCAGTACCTCCTCATTAGTTACGAGATCCACCCACCTAATCTTCAGCATTCTTCTGTAGCACCACATCTCATCTACTTCCTTTATTGTTTCGTTACCTAATCTAATTACATCAACACTACCTGATGTTCTTAGACTGCACTCCATTACTCTAGTTTTGCTCTTGTTAATCTTCATCTTATATGCACCTTTCAGCACACTGTCCATGCCGTTCAACTGCTCTTCCAGGTCGTTTGCTATCTCTGACAGAATTACTATGTCGTCGGCAAAACGCAATGTTTTTAATTCTTCCCCCTGAACTTTAATTCCTTCTCGAAATTTCTCCTTGCTTTCGTTTATAGCTTGCTCAATGTACAAATTCAATAACACTGGAGAAAGGCTACAACCCTGTCTTACTCCCTTCCCAACCACTGCAACCCTTTCATGCCCATCAACTCTGAAAACCGCTGTCTGGTTTTTGTACAAGTTGTAAATAACCTTACGCTCCCTATATTTTACTCCTACTTGCTTCAGAACTTTAAAGAGTTTATTCCAATCAACATTGTCAAAGGCCTTCTCCAAATCTACAACAGATAGATATGTAGGTTTGCATTTTCTTCATCTATCTTCTAGGATAAACCGTAAAGTGAATATTGCCTCCCGTGTTCCTACATTTCTCCTGTACCTAAACTGATCTTACCCAAGGTTGTCTTCTACCAGCTTTTCCATCCTTCTGTAAATAATTCGTGTTATAAGAAATACTATTTGTTTTGTATTCGTAGCAATGTGAATCTTATTCTACTCGTACTCATAAGTCGCAAACTGGCATTTAACAGTTGAGGTTTTATTGGTTTAGTTTAGCTCTGTAGCTTGGCTGTTACATCTCACGTTTCTTCAGTAGGCCTACTTGCCTTTCTCATATCTAAACAGAGTATTTTTATTTATATTTTCATATTAGCTGGTTTTAGTTTCGTATTTTATAATGAAATACTATTTATACATACATGTGGCGTCTATTCCGAAAGAATAGACGTTACATCTGATCATGAAGTTGTTATTGTTTTCATATTCATAGAATATATGACATCAACTGCAAATCGCCAAAGCTGAAAATGTGAACCCAGCCGGGATTCGAATCCGGGCTTCCTGCTTTCTAGGCACACTGGGGACACAGTGATCACCGCACCTGCAAGGAGTATCTAACCATGCCTCCCGTCAGACACAATTTTCAGCTTTACCTTGCCCACAGTACTCAAACTCGTAGTCACTATGTACTAATTCTCGTAAGAGTAAGGGCTCCAAGCTTGCTCATCCCTCCCCACTAACGAAAGGATCATTGCATGTGACTGGCATATTATATATGTACATGTGGCGTCTATTCCGAAAGAACAGACGTCACTTCTGATCCTGCAGATGTTATTGTTTTCATATTCACAGAATATATGACTTCAACTGCGCATACTCTTACGGGAATTAGTACATAGTTTGAGTACTGTGGACAGGGTATAGCTGGAAATTTGTGTCTGACGGGAGGCGTGCTTAGGTAGTCCTTGTAGGTGCGGTGATCTCTGTGTCCCCAGTGGTGTAGGGGTCAGCGCAACTGTCTAGAAAGCAGGAAGCCCGGGTTCGAATCCCGTCTGGGTACACATTTTCAGCCTTGCCGATTTGCAGTTGATGTCATACATTCTATTAATAAGAAATACTATTTGTTTTGTATTCGTAGCAATGTATGTTTCTTCTGTTATAAATTACTTTACCTAGAAATCGTGTATCTTATTCTACTCGTACTCATAAATCGCAAACTGGCATTTAACAAATGTTCAAATATTTGTAGATCTATCGGACCAAACCGCGTGGTCATCAGTCCGTAGCTTACAAACTACTTAAGCCTAGGTAAACTAATCTACGGACAAACACACACACCCATGCCCCAGGGAGGACTCGAACCTCCACGGCGAGCAACCGCGCACTCCGCAGCGAGACGCTTTAGACCGCTCGGCTACTCCACCGCGGCGGCATTTAACAGTTGAGGTTTTATTGAAATAATTAGTTTATATCTATAGCTTACCTGTTACATCTCGCTTTTCTTCAGTAGGCCTACTGGAGCCAGGGTCGTAACGGTATTTTGCAAAATCGGTACAATAGTGGGTGTTGTCGGGATGTCGGGACCAGAAGGTCCACAATAGTGACAGTTGCAACGTACGTGGACGGATGGCAGCCGTAAACAGGTGTGGACGGCCAGGCCTGTGTCGTGTGAATGGGCAGTGGCAGCGGCTTGGCTTGGCTGTGCTTGCCTTTCTCACGAGTGTCCAGGCGCCGCCAACGCAGCCGCCGCCCACGCCTGCGGCTGGCCCGCCCGGGGCAGCCGGCGCGCTCTCACTCCCCGTCTGTCCAACTCGTCGACTGCGCTGCAGCCTCGCCACCGGTGCCACGCTACTGTTCCCAGGTGTTCACCAGTGCAGGGCCGGCTCGTCCATATAGGCAAACTAGCTTAAACCCGCGGCTCCGCTCGCGTGTTGGTAGATTGTGATAGATAAGCTATCTTTCATTAGTGTGCTATGAGACTGGTTTTGAAGGATGAAAAGAAATACAATACCTGTATCTTGAAGTTTTCCCGGCCTATTGATTGATCCATCATATTTCGGCCTTGCAGCCGGATCATGTTGACGTCTTCCAACGATATTTCGGCTGACAAACGTGCAACCATCTTCAGGTGAGCACGAGACTGAAGATTACCGGTGTGCGTCGTTCTATATATACCGAAGATTGGCGCGGCGGCGCCTGCGCAGTGAGGAAGTACTAGCGCGCCGCCTGTCGAATTTGGCGCGCTCTGTGGTAGAGCGGGCCGCGTCTGCGTAATGGTGTACTTACATTCGCGCCATCTGTCGGACTGCGCTTTCGTGCATCTTAAGCGCGGTGTTCAAAGGAAATCACTTTTTGTCAGATGTTATACTAGATGTTGACCTATGTCTCTGCGAAGCAATTAAATAACACGGTCCCATGCTTTTTCCATTTGAAATCCGCCATCCCGATTAATCAGGTCTTCTGTCAACCGTATTTCCACGGACTCCTTAATAATCGAATCCCAAAAGGATCTTGTCGTTGCCAAAATTTTTGTTGCAGAATAATCCATGGAGTGTCTCGTGGAAATTCAGTGTTCTGCTATGGCTGATTTATTGGGCTGCAGTAGACGTGTGTGGCGCTCATGCTCCACGCATCTTTCTCGTACTGTGCAAGTAGTTTGGCCAATGTAAGACTGACCACATTGACAAGGGATCTTGTAAACTCCCGCCTTCCTCAATCCCAAATCATCCTTCGCAGAGCCAGGCAAAGCCGAGATCTTTGCAGGTGGTCGGAATATCACTTTCACACAATGCTTCTTTAGAATTCGTCCTATTTTAGAAGGGAGGTGGCGCGCTAGTCCCTCCTCACTGCGCAGGCGCCAATCTTCGGTATATATAGAACGACGCACACCGGTAATCTTCAGTCTCGTGCTCACATGAAGATGGTTGCACGTTTGTCAGCCGAAATATCGTTGGAAGACGTCAACATGATCCGGCTGAAAGCCCGAAATATGATGGATCAATACAATACCTTCTTTAAAAACAAACTGAAAACTACGAGGCGCGTCCAGAAAGTAAATTCCGTTTCAATTTATCTCCGCTGCAGCGCTGAAATTGCAGTTCCGCACATGCGCTCTAGACGATGTGTATCAAGGAGAAGAACGTGCGCCATTTGGAGATCGCTGTCAGTTACGTACGCTTTGTTGTGCTTGTTTGAAATGTCGGCGTTGATTGAAAATCCCGCCGCCTATGAAATCAGGTCGGTGATTCGGTTTCTGAATGCGAAGAAAGTGAAACCAAGTGAAATTTATCGGCAAACTTGCGATGTTTACGGACCAAATACGATGAGTGATTCGATGGTGAGAAGATGGGTCCGACAGTTCAATGGCAGGCGTAATGATGTGCACGATGAAGAACGGAGTGGGCGTCCACCTTTGGTTACAGAAGAACTGGTTCACGCAATTGATGACAATATCCCGGAAAACCGTAGGTCACAATTAGTGCTCTTGCTATGGACTTCCCCGAAATTTCACGATCACTGATGTTTCCAACTGGTTGAAGACACAGGTGGCAGATTTCTATGAAGAAGGTATACAAAACCTGGTGCCACGCTATGACAAATGCCTGCAAAATTTCGGCAGTTATGTGGAAAAGTAGTTTAAGAGTTGTAGAATTTTGTGCAATAAAAATTTCTTCTGTATCTGTGTACAATTTCATTTTATTACCAAACGGAACTTACTTTCTGGACGCGCCTCGTATATCTATCAGATTGCAGAAGTCTATGAACATAGTGTTTATTAGGAAAGTAAGTAGTTTAGATAAAATCACACATAAAAATGCACTCGTTTCGAAGAATTCAATCACGAAATTCGGCAATAATGATTGTAATAATATTACAGATCTATCACTCGATGTAATGCGCGAAGCGTCAAATCGATTTTTTTAAAGAGATGTATTAAAAGAAATTTCTTTTTACTGCTTTATTTATTTATTCTCATATTTCCTTATTCGTATACTTATCCTTACAGAGAAAGAGCCAAAGACATTGTAGCACGCATAGACCAAAGATATGGTCTGTGACATCACGTTTCGCTGTATGTAACCACCTTGCTTTAGAGTCGCAAACGTCATCGCTGGCCTTCAGTCCGATTTTTTTTTTTATTTTATTTATTTATTTTTTTTTTTTTTTATATACGTTGACGACTTTGAACCACCATATCTTCCACCCCCTTATAGCATTGGGCGTGGAACTGCTATGGTGTACAACGGGAGACTTCGGACAACAATTACACATAGTTTTCGCTGCAGAGCGAAATATTAACACACACACGCGTAGAATTTTATGTAAACCGATACCTTTCCATCGCAATATACTCCACCCTTTTACCATTATGAAACCTCAATCAACAATGCAAGCAATAAAATCATTTTCCAAGAGTAAATATAATTTTCAAAGAGTACATGTAATTTTCAAAGAGTAATTATTGTTCCGTAATTCGCGTTATATTCTTCAAATTACTAAATACCTATCAGATCGCTATAAAACCGTGCCAAAAACCTTCCTGGGGTATAAATTAGTAACTATAAAAATATTTATGTCTCTGCGTCTTGTCGTTCGGACGTGATAAGCGTACACCGAACATACATAAAATGAAATTGTACACAGATACAGAAGAAATTTTTATTGCTCAAAATTCTACAACTCTTAAACTACTTTTCCACATAACTGCCGAAATTTTACAGGCATTTGTCATAGCGTGGCACCAAGTTTTGTATACCTTCTTTATAGAAATCTGCCGCCTGTGTCTTCAACCAGTTGGAAACAGTTTCTTTCAGCTCGTCGTCATTGGTGAAGTGATGGCCGCCAAGGAAAGACTTGAGATGTAAGAACAGATGAAAATCGCGTGAACCAGTTCTTCTGTAACCAAAAGTGGACGCCCACTTCGTTCTTCATCGTGCACATCACTACGTCCGCCAATGAACTGTCGGACTCATCTTCTCACCATCGAATCACTCATCACATTCGGTCCGTAAACATCGAAAATTTGCCAATAAATTTCGCTTGGTTTCACTTTCCTCGCATTCAGAAACCGAATCACCAACCTGATTTCATAGGCGGCAGGATTTTCAATCAACGCCGACATTTCAAACAAGCACAACAAAGCGTACGTAACTGACAGCGATCTCCAAATGGCGCACGTTCTTCTCCTTGATACACATCGTCTAGAGCGCATGTGCGGAACTGCAATCGCAGCGCTGCAGCGGAGATAAATTGAAACGGAACTTACTTTCTGGACGCGTTTCGTATTTAGCTGTATGTACAGCATATATGATGCACAAAATGAAACTCCCAAAGCTATTCTTGAAGATTGTGTTAATTTGGGCGAGTGTTTAACTCACAAAGACTCTAAAAATATTGGTGCTATTATCTATACAATGAATTACAAACCATTGCTAACAGCGTACCCAATAACTGACAGTCACAAGACGTTCAGAGTTATATTTTTTAAAATGGACTTATTGTACCTAATTTACTTACTGCACAATAAGTCCTCCTGTGTCTGTAGCCAGAGGTGAGCGCAGCTTCTCGAAATTAAAACTCATAAAAACATATCTGCGATACACAGTGACTCAAAAAACGACTTGTGGAGTTGCCAACTTTGTTAACTGAACGAGAAACAGCAGACACAAATGATTTAAAGGAGATCGTCTCAGATTTTGCAAAAGTTAAGGCCAGAAAAATGAAATTTGTGTGACTTTTCTACATCTACATGGATACTCTGCAAGTCACAGTGAAGTGTATGGCAGAGGGTTCATCGACACACTTTCATAATATTTCTCTGTAGTTCCATTTTTTAAAGGAAATAGGAACACCTCAATCTTCCTGTTTTTGATTTGATTTCTTTTATTTCATTAATTATTGATTATTATTATTCATTATTGATCATGTCTCCCTTTGTACGTGGGTGCTAAGAATATGTCATCATTCTGAAGAGAAAGTTGGTAAAAGATATTTCTCAGATAGATCTCGCCACAACGAAAAACGCCTTTCTTTTAGTGATTTCCACCCTAACTCATGCAACATTTTCAGTGACACTATCTCCCCTATATCGCGATAGTACAAAAAGAGATACCCTTCTCTGAATTTTTTCTAAATAGTCCGTCAGTCCCACTCACTCTTTGTATAATACAGCTTATAATTGTATCAATTATTGTAAACTACCAACCAACACCTTTTTAAAAGACGAAATGTAAAAACTATGAAAAAGTAACGCTACTGTATAAAAGTGTATGATGTGTCCCATTTAAATGGGGAAATATGTTTAAGTAATGTGTATTTTATGATTCTGTGTTTGAATTAGAAAGATGTGTATTTTACACTGATGTTTTATTGCGATTTTATTAATTGGGGCGCCATTAAAATAATTTGCCTTGGGCGCCGAATTTGCTCGGGCCGGCACTGCACCACTGTCTCATCTCAGTTTTGTTGTTTTCAGTGCGGAGTCTGGTTCCTGAAACTCTCCACCCTATTCTGTTAGATCCTGAACAAGCCTCTTAAATCTCCGCATAAGATCGGCAAATCACACGCATTTGAAACTGCTTGCTCAATTCGTCTCTCGGTCTCCCTCTGCGATTTTTAACCCATACGTTTCCCTCCAGTGCTAAACTGTCGATTCCTTTATGTCCCAGAATGCGTTCAGCCAATCGATCCCTTCTTTTAGTCATGCCACATATTTCTTTCCTCCCCAGTTATTTTCATTACCTCCCTTCGACATTCGTCTGTAGTACTACTTTACAAAACTTTCCACCTTCTTCTTGTCTGCACTATTTACCCTCCATAATTCACTCCCGTACAAAGCAACGCTCCACCCAAATGCTTCCTAGATCTACATACATAATCCGCAGTAGCAGAGGGTACTCAGTACCACTATTAGTCGCTTGCTTTTTCGTTCCATTCTCATGCAGAACGAGGGAAAAACGAATGTTTATATGCATCTGTACTAACTCTAGTCTCTCTGATCTTATCTTTGTAGTCTTTATGCGAAATGTAAGTTGTCGACAGTAGAATCGTTCTGCAGCCCCCTTCCAATTCCGGCTCTCTAAATTTCTTCAACAGTGTTTCTTGAAAAGAATGTAGTCTTCCCTCCAGCGACTCCCATTTGAGTCCCCGAACCATTTGCGTAACACTGGAGCACTGATCGAATCTGCCAGTAACAAACCTAGTCGCCCGCGTATGAATTCCTCCTATGTCTTCCTTTAAAGCGATCTGGTGGGGATACCAAACACCCGAGCAACACTCAAGACGGGGTAGTATAAGCACCTTATGTGCAGTCTCCTTTTCAAACGAATCACACCTCTCCAAAATGCTTTCATTAAACCGAAGTCGACCATCCGCCTTCCCCATAACTTTCCTCATACGCTCGTTCCGTTTCATATCGCAACGCAGCGTTGCACCTAGATATTTAATTTACTGTATTTTATTACTAGTTTCGAAGCTGTGTTGGCATTATCAAATGATCAAACGTTACTTTATCAAATCAATAAAATACTTATTACAAAATGCAGGGCATATGAATTGCAAACTGTACATATCACATGTTGTTTGGTACACAATGGACATAATGTCTTTGAAATCTGATGCTTGCACATTTAAAGTCAGAATTGATATAGCACTGTACATATCACATGTTGTCTGGTGGTCCATTGTCATAATACATTGATCATCTGATGGTTGCATACTTGCAGTTGCGTCCTTGATGAAGAATTTGTACTTCCGAATTCGGCGTCGTGTTCCATACCAATTGACCATTACAAGCATTAGTAATTGATCGACATTTGTAGCTACTAAGCTTCGTCTGTGGAGGTCATGTGTGTGATCGCTAAAGAGTAAATATACATGTGGAACACAGTATAGTAGTATATCGTGTTCTCCATAGGTCGCTATGTTGATTAAATCCTTCACCATTCGTAGCCAGAACAAGACTGGACAGTCTGCTCAATGGGGTTTAAGTCCGGCGAACAAACTGGCTACTCCATTCGTTCAAATTCCCTCAGCTTCAAGCATGTTGCCCACCAGTGCAGCTCTGTGGGGACGAGTGTTATCGTTCACCACAAGGAACCTATCTCCTATGGCACAACAAAAGGTCGAAGGATCTCGTTTCTATACCTCTGAGGAGTCAAAGCGACATTATTAATTTTATTTAACTAACGAAGGTTCGGTTGAGAGTCCTAAGCATGAAAAAAGATCATTTGTTGTGCGATGTTCAAATTTGGACGCTGCATGAATGAACTGCATCGTTTTATTTATACAGACAAAATTATTTCATCTTTTTAACAAGCTCTCGTCAATGAGTGACTTGAAACGATTTTTTCTTTGTTATATATCGGTTATAGCTTTACACGATCCAATCACATTAATGTGACCACCCAAGTTCGACTTGAACTACTGACAGACAGCCGAATCTAACACTAACAGTGGAGGGTATATATAACGTGACGTAGAAAACAGTGATCCGCCCACCCAAAAACATCATAAGCCAAAGAAGCACTCGATACACACCAAAAAGAGATTAGTAGGAGTAACCCGATACCAGTTAAAACCACACTTATATCAGGAGTTATCGAACCCACTGATGAAACCATGGAAAACAGTGCAGCAATGGAAATGCGGGAAGGGAACGATTTATTTGACATCCGTAAGTTGATGATGATTGGCTTTCTAGCCAAGCGTGGAATCATTTGCGCTATGGCTAAGATTGTAAACTGTTTACATGTTAACGTATACTATCCATCGCAATGTTGCGCTATCCAAAACCGACTCCAAGGCAACTGTGGTGCAGTACGGACCGTAAGATGTGTATGGGTGAATAAACTTGCAACTGTTGAGCAACTGACCATCCTGATGAACCGAGGAGCTACCAACTGTGTCTCATCAATGACTATTTAGCGCTTGTTTTGCATATGGATGTCAGCAGCAGGCGCCTGTTCAATATACCCATGCTAACGGCTGTTCATTGGTACCGAAGGCTGCAATTTGCACGCCAATACCGTAATCGGACGTCTAGTGAATAACCACTGATGTCCTTTGCCGATGAATCGCATTCTGCGCTCCATCGGACAGAAACGTCTGATAGCAAACGCCCGGGCCGCGGCAGGGAGCGTTATGGGCTAGTTATTTTCGTGGCATGCTCTGCGTTTTCTGGTGACATTCAGAAAGGCACGATGGAGTGCCTTGGGGGACCATCTTCACTCCTATATGGTTTTTCTGTTTCTCGGAACGACAACACCTGTCAGTAGAACAATGCAAAGGGTCACACTGCTTGCAGTATACGCGTGGTCTGAACAGAAGCAAAACAAGTTCACCTTATTCCACTGGTCACCAAACTCTCCGGATTTAAAGCCAGTTACACGATAGAAATTGCTTTTCACTACCACAATGTCAGGGTATTAGGCCCATCATCAGGTGTAACTGATCCAGATGCCACATACACCAGATAGTGTGGCTAAGATCCCGGAATTGTCGTATTGTATAGATAATTTCCGTAGTGTAATGATTTCGATTAATAAAATTTTTTTATAACTATGCTGGATTTGTTAATGATTAACATGATACAAATGAATACCGGATGTCTCACGGACAAAAATTGAAGTGGCTTTAGTGTACTATGTGTGGAGAATGGGCTTATGTATATTGTAAAAATGTACGTAAATACGACATTTGTTAGAACTGCAGTTTTCATATTGTGTCGGAATTAGGAATCTGAAAATGACTAAGTTGTCAAATCAAAACAGATTTTTCTTTAATATTAAACAAATTACATGCAAGGGAAAAGCAACAAACAACTGCAACTGACAGTACCTTCAGAAATCGTTATGTAGCATATCAAGCTACCATATAACTCTAGCCTTAACAATTTTGATTAATGTGTCAGGGATAATCTTGTTCTTGTTGTCTCTGACATCGAATAATTTGCAATGCATGATGATAATATTTAATTACCAACGTTCATATAACCAAATCACACTAGAACCGTACATTTGAGCGGGCACTTGAAAGTCATATTTGTAGGCTGCCATTTGAAAAGTGTGCTATTCACGTCGAAAACGCTATAATCTAATGGGAAATGGCTTAGTAAAATACGCGACACATACAACTTGAAATACTGGCTGACGATAAACATACCCAAATTTGGAATGGATATGAGAGAGACGCACGTTGCTCGGAAAAGTCTTTCTCTTGGCAGAAGTCCAACATCCCTGATGCTAGACTACACATGTACACAGACATATACCTGCTGTAGGATATTTTTGAGAATCTCTGGAGTATATGCACGAAAATGTAAAAGGTAGAAGCTGGGCACTGACCTTGATACCGGGTGATCAAAAAGTCAGTATAAATTCGAAAACTTAATAAATCACGGAATAATGTAGATAGAGAGGTAAAAATTGATACACATGCTTTTACCTCTCTATCTACATTATTCCGTGATTTATTAAGTTTTCAAATTTATACTGACTTTTTGATCACCTGGTAGTAAGCAAATGAAATATAAATGTTTATTCTATATAATGCTGCACTATTTTTATTTTATTTATGAGGTGTTAGTTAAAGACAACAATCGTTCCGGCTTTTCGGCCTTTCAAAGTCAACTGCAATACATACATTAGCTTAAGATGTAAATATAAGTCTTGATTTAATCTGTCTTTTTACTTCAAAAGCTAAATCTATGTATTGCTGTTGACTTGAGAATGGCGAAAAACCGAAACGGTCGTCGTCTTTAATTAACTTCTTACAAATAAAATATAATTAGTGCAGCATCATATATATATATATATATATATATATATATATATATCATCGTTTGCTTTCTTAATACATGCTGTGGGCCCACCTGAAAAGAAGCTTTTGGAATGACCTATATAGCGCAGTTCTAGTTTCAGATACCAGCTCTTCTAATTTTCTAAGGAAATGGTTGTTATAGGTAATTATAATTGACCTGTATAGGTAAATTATATTTACTAATAAAAACTCTTCGTCTTTAATAATAGTAATAATAATAATATTACTACTTTTAAAGAATTACAATATTTTCGGTATTTTTTTTAATGTTTCGATTTAGTCTGTCCCCATACTGAAAATTCATATCCTCGCTATAGTCCCATTACTATTCGAATATTGTTAAACATTTCGCACATTCACTATTTTATAATATTCTGATTTGCGCCATGATATACTTATCTTCAAATGTGTACTGTTGTTCTTTTAAATAATATTACGTAATTTTATTTCAGAAAAGTTTCATTATCATTTCTGTCTTTTTTCGATCCCTTTATTTAGTTTTGTTCGAAATTATTTACACTTGCGTATATTTCATTGCAGTGAATGGCTTCATATGACACATTCGACTGTTTGAGATTCAGCGTTACATTCGCCAAATACATAATATACATACTATCTGTGAAAGAAGGAGGACGTCATTGTTGAAAGCTGACAGTGGTAACGACACGTGAATTTATCCAAAACTACTCCAACCGTCTTGGGGTCCATAGGGAAAATACAGACATACACATATAGATTTTTATACATGTAGATTTCAGCAGTGGCTGTGTTCGAACCCTTTACCCAGGATGTTTTGATTATTGTTCGAAAACGCAACCCCCCTGTGTTTTCCTTTGAATAGATTAGTTTTTTGCGAACACGGAATAGATTCTAGTACTGCTAGTCAGCATTTTGAATGTCTTGTTTCTATAAAAAATAATAGAAGCTTTTTTATATTCAAGCATGTTGTATAGAAGAATGACAACAAAACCAGAAAAAATTGTTGTAAAAATTTAGTGGTATTAAGAGGTATCTATTATTCTGTGGAAAACTGAACAATATAGGCATTTACGACAATGGCTGCCATTATGCATTCAATTAAATGTTAACAAACGGGATATTAACAATAATAAAGACAAATATTATTATTACATAAGAAATGAATGTGTTCTCTGTTATTATTTGAAAGAAATAAGACTCACATTTTGATCCCAACCAGACCGCATTCTTACATTATGGTGAACAGACGAAGAATGACAATATGGGCAGAACTGCCCTAGTGTATTCATTTTGATCCGGGGAGACAGACTGATAGATAAACAAATAGTGACAGAAAGAGAGAAAGAGAGCGAGAGAGGGCTTTTCCCGCAATTTTGAAGTCATTCTTTTGCATATATCGATAAGAGGAGGTTGACCTTGTCTTAGATCATTACCTGGGCAAGAATCGTATGGAATAGATATATGACCGTCGTTTCCTGCCATGTTTCTGGTCCACAATTGCACAATAGATGTGGGCAGATATCAGATTATACGCTGATCTTGACTATACCAAACAAATGCTCGAGAAGCGTGGGCGTGTGACACATAGCCGGGTACTTCCTGACGTTGAATGTACCACACACACCCGTTCGATAGTCGTGGGCGGGGTATCAGATTACACCTTGAACTCGAATCTGGCACCTGACTTGGCCCTGATTCACTACGAGTACAAGCCAAATATTTACATTGATGACACATAACGTAAAAACTACCTACGTACGCCCAGGCGATAGCAGTATTACCTGACGAGGAACGAATGCTAGGCAGACACAGGTACGGCGCATACAGTACCAGTATGCGTGTGGTCCATGTGTGGAATGGGGAGTTTGACCTATCCATGCATTCATTGTGTGTGCGTGAAACACATTTCTACTGCAAGTTCTTCGCTTTCCATATTTTGGGAGGAGGTAGCGGCGGACCAACTCGAGAAAAACAAGCATACTTTCAACAATGTTCAAATGTTTGTAAAGGTCTATGGGACTTAACTACGGGGGTTATCAGTCCCTAAACTTACAAACTACTTATGAACTAACTAAGACTAAGGACGGCACAAATATCCGTGGGAGGGATTCGAACCCCCGACCGCAGTGGCCGTGCAGACCGTGACTGAAGCGCCTCAGTCCCCTCGGCCACCGCGGCCGGCAAGCATACTTTAAAGAGTTATGTGCAAGTGTCATCTTCGCTACTATAAAACACATAAAGTGCTCTTAGCTCTTTCGGAACCATTTCCGACACAAGGTTTGCTGGACATTTATTTGGCCCTCAGTACGACCTACAAAATACGGAAAGCAAGGAGCTTGCAGTAGAAATGTTTCACAGTGTGGAACACAGTGGAAATTTCTCTCATACTTTTTTTCTCTCTTCTGAATGCGAATCTATTTTGTTACTACCCACCTACACAAGGGCTGCTGACATCATATGATGTCATGATCGTCATAATAAAATAGGAGAACCCGCAGCACGGCGCCCCAGTACGCACGGCTAATCCGCCGCGGCGAATCCTCTGCCATACAGTTAAAATTGACTATCAGAATTCTTATGTTGATGTAGCTGTAAATGGACAATGCTCATACTTATGGTAAGCATTTTAAAGTCCATTTTTGCTGGACTTTTTCCTTTTCTTGGAGTTACGAACCTGGTACCAGCTGCATTGTAAGAGCAATAATTTCAATATCAGTCTTTCCGGTAACTATCTACTAAATTTAAAACTTTAAAGTGCCATAAAAATCTTCTCATTAAGAGATATAAAATTATGTAAAACTTTCAGCGCTGTGAGACCAGTATTACTCCTAGAAACCGAGTGTTTGTCTGAAGACAGACAGTGCACGAATACTCTGACTTCATTAATTTAGTATCTGAAAATGAGGGTACCTAGCTTCCTCCAACAGGATTTACAGATAATTTTAAAAAAGCAATGAAATTTTTTCGCTGACATCTCTCACAAAATCAAGGGTGGGAAAAATTTTGTCGGTTACTACAGTTTCATAGCTGTGCAGTCAAACGTAAGCATCAGGCATGAATTTTCAATATATTACTTTCCTGGTACTAACTGCATACTCAACATTTTTGAGACAAGATCTGCACGTACCAATACATACACCTGCTAAATTATCTCATAGAACGACATTTACGTCAGGAGATACGTCACTAACAGATGCGTGAAAAAATATCTTTTGCTTAAAATGAAGACCAAATTACGCAGACTGTATGCTGAAAGGCAAATTTTTATACATTAACTTATTTGTTATCAGACGAATGCACCTGCTATACTGAAGTGTGTTCACGTTTATAAGCAATCGTGGGGTTCCTGGTAATATAACGGCACATTGAAATCTCCATTAGGTGTTTAACAGTCTTTTGCATATAATCAGTAACAAACAACAATGCAAAGCACCCGATAACAGACCACGTCACTCTTTTAAGCTCTGTTAGATTCATGGTCTTACCCATACGAAGCTGAGGATTTCCGAAGCCCAGTAGACACAAAGTGGCAATGAAAGTGCAATTAAATTTGAATTGCACATTACATGGTACAACTTTCCTTGCATTTTTCTCGTCCTTAAGAACTACGTGCTCCTGAAATTCGCTGTAAACAATCCTCCGGAGACGTTTAGCTCAAATAGAAGTGTTAAGACCTTACGAGATCAGCTGCGCACCTTGAATAACGCGTCTTACTCTTGACTGACTCGCCTCACTTCTGTAGGCTTCTTTGTTCGTAAGGTTTGTATGATTAGGTCACAGTCTAACACATACAGTCACGACACTTCCACTGATATTTCTTATACGCCACGACAGCAGCGCCCCAAGCGGCTGGCGAAGTACGTTTCTCAATACTACATCGGATGAATATGGATAGTGTCGTTTAAATTGATTTTAACATAATTTTTACAACGGGGAAGGTATGTAGTGCAATAAAATAGGTAATAACCGGAAAATAATTTCACATTTCTCTTTATGACGTTCCCAGAAAACCATTGGAGGGTATGAAACGGTACTTTGCGGGATAGTTTATTTAAGATTATCTTGAAATACACGACTTTCTAATCAAGAATTCCAGTTTCTATTATGAGCAAAAACTGCTAATAAAGAACACAAGACCCGACCATCTAAAGAAAAACATCAGTTTTCTACTCAGAAACTTCAATATTTCTTCACTACAATTTCAGCCAAATCAGTAAGTGTTGAAATAAGAAACTAATATGGAATGCATTACCTACATTATTAAATGTACCAGCTCAGCCACTACAGCTGTAGCTGAAGGGAAATCCTCGCAAACGTGACAAAACATCGGAAGCAAAAACATAGTTTCCCAACAAAGCAGAAACGAGTCCACACTTGTTGCTACATCTGAACTACAAACGGCAAGAATCTTCAAGACATTCGTTTTATAATAAAAAAAATTATACTCAAAAGTATAAGGGTTTATAACAAAGACGAGTGATGTGTAAAATGTTCAAATCATTAGACTGTATATAGAATTTTTACACGTCAAAGAAAGTTCCTGTCTTATAGGAATAGACCACAACAGAAATAATGTTTCTCGTTGTTTTATATTCTCTCACTTTCAGTGTAGTAAGCTACAAAATATACACATATTCGTATTTCCTCGTGAATAAGTTGTTGTTTATATCACTGAATCAGGAAAATTCGGCTGTTTTTACATTTGTTTCACGATTATATCATGTTTTTCGATATTTTAGTAATGTTAGGAACGCAAAAATTGCGGAAACTATTTGGTTAATTACGTAGAAAAGTAATTACAACTAATCATTGCTCTTACAGCACCTTTCCCACCACTAGGAGCACTATTGTCGTTGCAACTGTCAGTTGGTAACAACTTTCACAACTGTGAGTGTCGTGACTGTGTATGTTACACTGTGATTAGGTGAAAAGTTTTCAACAGACCCCCGGCCAGCAATGTGTGCTCTACTTGAAGCTGTGTCGCTGTTGACATCCCGTCGTGTGGCGAGTGGAAAACAGGAAGCAAGAGCCCACAGCGACGTAATTACGTGTGTCGAGTTGTGTTTCCACAATGGAGCAAACACTCACTGGCGCGCGCGCACACACACACACACACACACACACAAACACAATGCTACGTGAAAGGTATTGCAATACTGGTGTGCTTTTATTAACAGTAGCTACATTCAGTGCAAACTAAACTGCAACTTATATTGCAACATAATGTTCCTTAGTTAATACCAACAATCAGCCCTGGCAAAGGAGCAAATCCTTTACAGCTTCAGGGCCTGAGCCACAACTGCACCACCATATGACTTTTATAAGACACACATCAAAAAAGGGTTGCATAACCGCGATTCTAAGGTTTCATGACTTTACACAAACGTGCAACAGAGATATTTTTTTAAAAAATCAAATGTTTGAAAATCTATGGGGCCAAGCTGCGTGGCCATCAGTCCGTAGCTTACAAACTACTTAAACAAAGGTAAATTAACCTAAGGACAAACACACACACACCCATGCCCCAGGGACGACTCGAACCTCCGATGGCGAGCAACCGCGCGCTCCGCATCGAGGCGTCTTAGACCGGCGGCGGCGAACGTTTTTCGACAATAATCTAGACATTCTGTTCCATATTGCAGCATACACTAAAACCCCTAAACCCGGTAGCACGTCCTCTTACACTGATACATATCTTACACATCGTGGTCCACCAGATCATCAAGGTACTGTTACTCCAGATTTTCCCACGCCTCAACGGCGATTCGGCATAGAGCTCTCAAATTGGTTGGTGGGTTGTCTCGTTCTTTTCACTGTATCTCAGGCGTGTTCGATAGTGCGTGGCGAGCACGGAGCCCCGAGCTAATGCAGTCTTCCTTCTTTACTTCCCAGACTGCATTTCTTTTCGCCCTCCCATCCTTTGTTATCTCCACTCACAGGGAGACTGATACCCTCAGTAGTGTAGTCTCCCTATCCCAAACAAACAACCCAACTGCAACCCAACCCGCGTGTTCGATAGGCTTTATTTTTGGGGAACATACTGGCGATTAGTGGTGGACTAAGGGGGGGGGGGGGGGGAGGCGGACCACACCGGGCCACTCGTCTTGGAAGCCTCTAAAACAGATTTTTTTTTTTTTTTTTTTTTTTTTTTTTTTTTTTTTTTTTAGCCTGTCCTGTGCCACGCGTCTTGGAGAGGCCTCCAGATCTCAATAGTTATTATTTTATATGGTAATACAGTTATTTCAAAGTGAACGGGGAGCCTCGTTTTGTTTTGCTGCCGCCTCGGGCCTCCGACAGCCTTAGTCTGCCACTGTTGTCAATTCTCATCTAACGATGTCGTTGTCATGAAGGAACGGATTCGCAAGATGTGCACGATGAGTGCGAGAATTGCCGTCCATTAAGACGAGTATTCGTCACCGAAATGCTACCGACAGGACTGCACGTCGCAAAATGTTATCTCTGTAGCGTACACATGTTTTATTACTTTCTACGACGACCAGTGGCATAAGGTGGCCCCACATAATGCCACCCCAAAACATAAGGGAACCACCACCTCGATGCATTCTCTGTAGGCTGCGTCTGAGAGTTCAGGCTGACTCCAAAACCGTCTCCGACGATTGCCTGACTGAAAGCAGATGCTTGTCACATATGTGAATAACACATGATGCCAATTCTGACGAGTCTATGCAGCTGCTGTTGGGCCAACCTGTACCGCGCTGCCTGTTGTCTAGGTGTCAAATATGGACCTCGCCATGGGCGTCGGGAGTGAAGTGGCATGCCATGCAGCTTATTAGACTACTGGCCATTAAGATTGCTACACCAAGAAGAAATGCACATGATAAACGGGTATTCATTGGACAAATACATTATATTAGAACTGACATGTGCTTACATTTTCACGTAATTGGGGTGCATAGATCCTGAAAAATCAGTACCCAGAACAACCACCTCTGTCCGTAATAACGGCCTTGATACGCCTGGGCATTGAGTCAAGCCGAGCTTGAATGGCGTGTACATTTATTTATTTATTTCTCATTTATAATCCTGCTACCTTTTAATATAAAGCAAGACGTACATTTGTAGTTTTACATGTTATAAATTAGTTCATTGATGTTACATAATTCAAGTATTTGAAATAGATAGAGATAAGAAAAAATTAATAAAAACAAAGAGAAAAAATATATACACAAATTCTTACATTTGTTGTCACAATTATAATATAACAAATTACAATTCGTGCATTTTACAATAAATTAGATGTAATGGAGAACATAAAAACATGATTAGTTAGTGGTTGTTATACACATGTCGAAATCCAGTGTATTCTGAAATTTGTTAATTTTAATTATGGGCTAAAACAATGCAATGCAATATGAAAGAAAGGAATTATATCTATAAATAAGGGGGTTTTCTGAGCTTATGGATAGCTACATTATGCTGTGCTGGTCGTTGAGTACCTTGGAATGTTTCCTTCAAGCCACCGATCAACCAGCACAGTTTCCGTGGTTTTGGTGATGCTAGTCTCTTTTCTTTACATTGTTTTTTCTTTCTTGTGTGTCAGGTGTTATTATCCTTATTAATTTAAAGAAGGTCTGCTTTGGGTTGATGACAGTGGGAGATTGCTCCCCTGTCAATCTTGAGTTTCATCGGTGTCACTTTCTTCATTTGTGAAAGTTTTATCGCCTTCTTCCTCGTCTGTTTTTTTTCCCCAAGTATACCTGCCACTGTGCAGGGGCATATGGGCACGCCTCCTGTAGGGCCTTGTCCTTTTGTATTCTTCATAGGTCGCATTGGATATCTTGTCTGCCAGTGTGTTGAGTTGTGTTTATTTTTCTTCGTCTCTTATTACGCGATATATCGTATCGTCTCGTGTAAAGTCAAGCTGCTGTGTGTTTCTGACATGTGTGTATCGCCCGCAGAGGAAAACGATGTGTTCAGGGGAGCCTTCGGTGTTTCCGCAGGTGCAAGTCAAGTGTTGGTGTCGCCCAGTCCCCTTCGGAACAGGTGAGCGGGATATGGACCATGTCCTGTAAGGAAGTGAACCAACCGTGGCTGAGGTCGATATCCTTCATCCTTTTTCTTTCTCTAATATCTGGTAGCAGTGTTTATAGTTTACGTCCCTTGTCGCAAGCCTCCCACTCTTGTTGCCATGTGTTCGTACGCCATGTTCTCAGTTGGCGGTTTGTTACGATATGTGTGTCCGTTATTTCATGGAATTTGTCTAGATTCCCCATTTTAAGCCAGTACGCTGCACCTCTATATCTTATTGTGATGTCAATTGGACAGATACCGAAAAGGACGCATACCGTTTGCATCGGTGTTGATTTGAATGCACTGTAAGTTGTAATAATACAGTTCTCTGCCCACGTCAGTTGTTTTGTTATTACTAGGCCCAATCTTTGACCATAGGTGCAAGCTGCAAAGCATAATACTGACTCGAAGAGGGCACAGTGATATGTTCGTATAGTTGACAGAGGCAGTCTGTATGTGGTTGAATTAAGCCTTGCCAACTTGTGTAATATTTTCTCTGCTTTGTCGGTGGTTATCTTAATGTGTTCCCGGAAATTTTGTCGTGTACAGGTACAGATGGCCATGCAGCTTCAACACGATACCACAGTTCATCAAGAGTAGTGACGCGTATTGAGACGAGGCAGTTGCTCGGCCACCATTGACCAGACGTTTGCAATCGGTTACAGATCTGGAGAATGTGCTGGCCAGGGCAGCAGTCGAACAATTTCAGTATCCAGAAAAGCCCGTACAGGACCTGCAACATGCGGTCGTGCATTATCCTGCTGAAATGTAGGGTTTCGCAGGGATTGAATGAAGGGTAGAGCCACGGGTCGTAACACATCTGAAATGTAACGACCACTGTTCAAAGTACCGTCGATGCGAACAAGAGGTGACCGAGACGTGTAACCAATGGCACCCAATACCATCAAGCCGGGCGATACGGCAGTATGACGATGACAAATACACGCTTCCAATGTGCGTTCACCGCGATGTCGACAAACACGGCTGCGACCACCATGATGCTGTAAACAGAACCTTGTTTCATTCGAGAAAATGATTTGCCATTCGTGCACCCAGGTTCGTCGTTGCGTATACTATCGCAGGAGCTCCTGCCTGTGATACAGCGTCAAGGGTAGCCGCGGCCATGGTCTCCGAGCTGATAGTCCATGCTGCTGCAAGCGTCGTCGAACTGTTCATGCCGATGGATGGTGTCTTGCAAACGTCCCCATCTGTTGACTTAGGAATTGAGAGGTGGCTGCACGATCCTTTACAGCCATGCCGATAAGATGTCTTTCATCTCGATTGCTAATGATACAAGGCCGTTTGATCCCGTACGGCGTTCCGTATTGCCCTCCTGAACACACTGATTCCATATTCTGCAAACAGTCATTGGATCGCGACTAACGCGAGCAGCAATGTCGCGATGCGATATCCCGCAATCGCGATAGGCTACAATCCGACCTTTATCAAAGTCGGAAACGTGATGGTACGCATTTCTCCTCCTTACTCGAGGCATCACAACAACGTTTCACCAGGCAAGGTCGGTCAACTGTTATTTGTGTATGAAAAATCGATTGGAAACTTTCCTGATGTCAGCACGTTGTAGGTGTCACCACCGGAGCCAACCTCGTGTGAATGTTCTGAAAATCTAATCATTTGCATAACACAGCATCTTCTTCCTATCGGTTAAATTTCGAGTCTGTAGCACGTCATCTTCGTTGTGTAGCAATTTCAATGGCCACGAGTGTACATACAGTTTGATACATAACATCCTGTGGCTGCACGAAAATCATTATATTCAGCGTGGCGGCGTTCCACTCAGAGTGTCAGTAGCGGACGTAACTGCTGTGGTAGCCTTAGGGTGGCCACAGTGAGGCTCGTCAGCGTCAGTTCCTGTATCTCTGTACCTCCTCCACGTCCGAACAATGTAGATTTGGAACTTCCTTTGATGAGAGTCTTTCCTGACACAGAGTAGCAATAGCGGATACCATCAACTATCTTCCAGGCTTGCAGAACTACAGCGTCCTGAGTTAAGCTAAAGCTGAAACTGTTTGTGTGATGTTATTTAGAAGTACAATAATTATGAATGAAGCACTCAAGATAACTGTGAGATATTCTGCAGCTTCCTACCAACTTGTCTAATGTCTACACTACTGTTATAAAAGCCCTGTGTAATCCCAGCTGCTTGGCTGCTTACCTGATATAAATTGTAACGCCTTATTCTACTAGTTTAAAATCCTTATGTAATTACAACTATTTGGCTGCTTACCTGATATAAATTGCAATGCCTTATTTTAATAGTAATAAAATCGTTGTGTAACCACAATTATTTGGCTGCTTACCTGATATAAATTGTAATGCCTTATTTTACTAGTCATAAAATCCTTGTGTAATCCCAATTGTTTGGCTGCTACAGCTCGAAGTATTCATACAGATCGGAATACATTGTTATAAAAGACTAATGCCAGTTGGCCCGTCCCGTCCAGGGTTCATATTACATTTCTGCTTGCGGTTCGCCGCCTGAGTTACGTAAGGGGCGGCTGGCCCCCATTCTGTTTGTAAATTGCTTATTGGTAACTACACGTTGCTCCAGTACCAATGTGCGCAGTCGTTGTGAGTATTTAAATCTTGACCATTGCCCAACCGCTATCTACTCCAGGAACCTTGCTACCTGATATCATACCCTACCTTTCTGTCTTTCTTTCTTTCTTTCTTTCTTTCTTTTTTTTTTTTTTTTTTTTTTTTTTTCCTTCTTCTCCATATCCAGTTTTCGAAACTTTTGACGTATTTATTTTAAAACCAGGTTTACATTCGATTCAAAT
This sequence comes from Locusta migratoria, assembly GCA_026315105.1. NCBI lineage: Eukaryota > Metazoa > Arthropoda > Insecta > Orthoptera > Acrididae > Locusta > Locusta migratoria. Next base: position 524,175,316 of record CM048746.1, read on the forward strand.
ACTTTTCACGTGATACCGGCTATGAATCAAAGTAATTATTCGATTCTTGAAGTTCTCGGTATCGAAACAAAAGTATCTAACACTTACAAGTAAACGTACGGAAGTGTCACTCTCCGATTTTTCTGAAATTTGAATGTGTTATAATACATGAAACACTGAGGAAAAAAAGGTGTTTTTTTGTGGCGTGGAAACTAATTTAAGGGGTGAAACAGTCCCTCCACAATTGGGTCCAAACTGGAAAAATTTGCGATAACTTAGACATTAGTGATGAGATTTTAATGACTTTTGTTATGAAAGTATCTATTAATAAAAGATGAAGATCGGTCTAAGTATATTGGAAGTGGAGTGAAAATTGTGGCACCAGTTACCGCGAAAGGGACCAATTTTTTGCTACAATAATTAGTTTTGATTTAATGGAAGTAGAATCAATTAATACTTCAAAAGGAGGACTGACTAATAAAAACGTGTTTTTTAAAATACGTAAATATATGAGGTGTAAACAACCATTATATTGCCGCGCTTGTTTGATACTGACCATGTAACACCTTGTGAATCTATATTTTTGAACTTTTTACCCATCATTTATATATATACTGCTCATGAAACACCTTGTCCATTTATATTTTTGAACATTTTTACCGCCATATATACAAGGTGTAAATTTTAAGTTGACAAACCAGAATAACTCGAAAAATAAGCTTCACACGAAAAAATTCGCAGTATCCAAAATTGATTATTTTCGAGGAAGACGTCTGCTGGTGGTAACTTTAAAATTACAAATTGCAACCCTCATTTTTATTGCAGAATTAGATTTTACATGAAAACTCCGTACATTTTGTCTTAAACATTTCTGTTGATTCTTCGTAGTAGACGCTGTAATTCAAGGAAATCCATGTTCTCATTTTTGCGTGGAAAATGGTTCCGGATAAATAAAAAATATTTATTTAATTCGTAAATAACTAAAACTCACCCTCCCTCTCCACAGGGTGGTATTTTGCTCGCTACCAGTCGCGTTTGACGCGGAGTTAGTACTGCTAGGCAGGGTTAGAATTTCTATGAGCGAGAAGCGGCCCGCTCGGCCTAATTCCGCCTAGCAATACTAACTTCGCGTCAAATGCGACTGGTACCGAGCAAAACCCTACCCTGTGAGGAGAGAGAGAGCGTTTTAGTTTTAGCAAATCAAAATTTACGAATTAAATAAGTATTTTTTATTTATCCGGAACCATTTTCCACGCAAAAATGAGAAATTGGATTTCCTTGAATTACAGCGCCAACAACCAAGAACCAACAGAAATGTTTAAGACAAAATGTACGTATAGATTTTTCACGTAGAATCTGCTTGTGCAATAGAAAATGGGGGTTCCCATTTGAAATTTTAAAGTTGCCTCCCGCCCTGCCCCCAGGAGGCTCGGGTGGCGGGCTAATTTTAGCACCAGCAGATGTCCCCAACTTTGGATTCTACACATTTTTCGGGTGAAGCTTATTTTTCGAGTTATTCTGGTTTGTCAACTTAAAATTAAAACCCTGTATACTGAAACACCTTGTGAATCTATATTTTTGAACTTTTTACTCGTCTATGTATAAAAAATAATAGTGTTTCGTAAGTAGCCTTCTTTTTTGAAGTTTCAGTAGATTCTAGTTCGATTAAATCACAATTAATTTTTGTAGTTAAAGATTAGTCCTCTTTCGGGGTTAATTACCTACTAATTTTCACTCCACTTCCAGTATTCCTCGACCGATTATCGTCTTTTATCGAAAAGATACTTTCATAAAAAATCATAAAAATAGCTTCACTAATCTCGATGTTATCGCTATCCATTTTAGCCGCCATTCGGGAGGAACCTTTTCACCCCTTAAACATGTTTTCCCACAGCTAAAAACAGTACTTGTCCATTAGTTTTCCATGTGTTATCTATATCTATAAATGTGAATGTCTGTTCGGTGTACGTTTATCACGTCTGAACCACAAGACATAAAGGGCTAAAAATTTGTACAGTTACTAATGTCTACCCGGGGAAAGCTTTAGGCACGTTTTATGGCGATCGGATAGCTATCTATCTATCTATATTAATGTCAATGTCTGTTCGGTGTACGCTCATCACATCCAAACGACAAGACGCAGAGACTTAAATATTTGTACAGTTATTAATTTATACCTGAGGGAGGTTTTAGGCATGGTTTTATAGCGATCTGATAGATAGTAATTTGAAGAATAAAACACGAAATTTGGAACAATAATTACTCTTTCAAAATTATATTTACTCTTTGAAAATAGTTTTATTGGTTGCATTGTTGCTTGAGGGTTGATAATGATAAAAGGGTGGAGTATATTGGGATGGAAAGTTATCGGTGTGTATAAAATTCTACGTGCGTGTGTGTTAATATTTCACTCTGCAGCGAAACCTACAGAACGCAAATGAATGGTCTGTGTGTAATTGTTGTTCGAAGTCTCCCGTTGTACACCATAGCAGTTCCATGCCGATAGCTATAAGGGGGTGGAAGATATGGTGGTTGAAAGTCGTCAAATCAGAACGCAAATGAATGGTCTGTGTGTAATTGTTCTTCGAAGTCTCCCGTTGTACACCATAGCAGTTCCATGCCGATAGCTATAAGGGGGTGGAAGATATGGTGGTTGAAAGTCGTCAAATCATTAAAAAATTCAGGCTGAAGGCCAGCGATGACGTTTGCGACTCTACAGCAAGGAGGTTACATAGGGCGAAACGCGTGCTACAGTGTCTTCTCTTTCTCTGTAAGGATAAACATACGAATAAGGAGATATAAGAATGAATAAATAAAGCAGTAAAAAAAATTTATTTTAATTCATCTCTTTAAAAAATCGATCTGACGTTTCGCGCATTACATCAAGTGATCGATCTGTCATATTATTACAATCATTATTGTTGAATTTCGTGATTGAATTCTTCCAAACGAGTGCATTTTTACGTGTGATTTGATCTACACTGCTTACTTTCCTGATAAGCGGTAAGTGCGTAGACTTCTGCAATCTGAGAGGAATATTTTTCAGTTCCGCTTTATCAACGACATTTCCTCAAAAATGAGTGAAATTAATTACATTAAATTAATTGTTATTTAAACTTCGTAGATAACTGTTTATTTCGTTACTTTGCACATATTACAACAGTACATCTACTTTTAATAGATCACATTAGGATAACATGCCTCGGAAAAGGAAAAGTCACTATTTCTTATATATTCTCCGATAATGATATTAAAAACAGTGTGATGGACAGAGAGAGAAGGGATAGGAGAAGTGCTAACTCAAGGCAGGAATAAATAAATACCAGGGCAACGCCGGGTTTTCAGCTAGTAACATATAGATATTTGTGGAAAATTGGAGATTGACACTCGGGCAGGTTTACTCGTTAGTAGCGATCACGCCCGGCCGCGCGTGCACCGGCAGCTGGCGGTGCGTTAGCCGCGGTGTCCGGCGGCTGGCGGCCGGCGAGTATCGATGCGGACGCGGCGCAGATGCGATTACGGAACGTGAGCCGCAGCCCCCGCCGCCGCCGCCGCCGCCGCCGCCGCCCCCCGCGCCGCCCACGCCGCCCTTCCGCCGCCCACGCGCCGCCCTCCTCCGCCGCCCACGCGCCGCCGCTCCGCGGGACAACAGTCTCGCGGCCGCCACCGGCGACGCCGACGCCGCCCCCGCCGCCCCCGTCGCCGGCGCATGTTTGCCAGCCTGTCTGGCCGCTCACAGGACGCCGGTGCAGGTTTTCATTCGCCGCTTCTCGTACAGCCAAAGCCGTGGGCGTCTGCAGAAATTTTTTCCCGAGAGCGGACAAGCTTCGAAACAGACAAATTTTATAGAGCAAACTCTTTGAGTTTGGAATCGTATGGTGCCCCAAGAACTAAATATGTCTACGAGTATTTTAACCATTTTCACTGAATACGCATTTCTGAAAGTAGAATACTTTGACACCTACAAGATAAACATACACTCCTGGAAACTGAAAAAAGAAAAACCATGAATTCGTCGACCCAGCAGAGCGAAATTTTACACATTTGTTAGGATGTATACAACACACGATCACAAAGACGGAGCCGCACGCACGTGAGTACAGTCACCAGAGTGTGCGCAATATCGACTCTAGTACCGCGTATACCCTCCTTTCGCAGCAATGCAAGCGGCTATTCTCTCATGGAAACGATCGCTGAGGTGATGAATGTTGTCTTGTAGAATGGCCTTCGATTCAGTTTCCACCTGGTGCTTTAGTTGGACCAGATTCCGTGCCAGTCATGTAGACTTTTCAAGATGACATTTCAGCCAGCGCCGAGCGAGGTGGCGCAGTGGTAACACACTGGACTCGTATTCGAAAGAATGGTGGTTCAAATCCACCTCCGGGCATCCAGATTTAGGTTTTCCGTGATTTGCCTAAATCAGTCCAGGTAAATGCCGGGATGGCTCCTTTCAAAGGCCACGGCCGATTTCCTTCCCCTTCCTTACCCAAAACACCGAGCGTTAGCTCCGTCTCTAATGACCACGCTGTCGACAGGACGTCAAACCCTAAGTTTCCTTTCTTTCCTTTCAGCCAGCTGCAAACATGCTTAATGTGAGAGAGATCTGGGGATCATATTGGCCAGGGTTCTTGACAGATACCTCTAAGAGCATGTTGGATGGCACAGGATACATGTGGACGTGCGTTATCCTGTCGGAACAGCATATCGCCTTATTAGTGCATGAATGGTGTCAATATGGGTTGAATGATGGTTTCAGCGTACCGTGCACTGTTCAATGTTCTCTCGACGATCACCAGTGCACAATGGCCAGAATATGGCACGAGTCACGACACAATGATGTACGATCATGCGTACTGCTAGGACGTGTTTTGCTCACACGCAACCCCGCTTTCAGTGATGTCGTGATAGGTGCTTATGGAAGGACAAATGGAAACGTGTCGTCTTCAGTGATGAGCATCACTTCTGCCTCAGTGCCAATGATGGTCGTACACACTTGTGGTGTCGTGCACGGGAGCACCAAAATTTGGAGTGTAGCCGCGGCGGAGCGGCCTAGCGCATTAAGACGCTATGCTCCGATTTGCAGGGCCTTTCTCCGCCGGGGGTTCGAATCCCTCCTCGGACATGGATGTTTGTGACGTCTTTAGTAAGGTAGTTCATAATTAGTTTGTAAGTTTAGGGACTGATGACCCTGCAGTTAAGTCCCTTAAGCTTAACAAACATTTGAACATTTTTCTGGAGTGTATACGACACCTCGCATCATGGTGTGGGGAGCCATACCCTACACTGGCCGTTTATCTCTGGTGATCGTAGAAAGAACATTGAACAGTGAACCAACCATACATTGAAACCATCATTCAACCTGGCTTGCTATTGTCTGTGCACCAACAAGGTGGTATCCTCTTCCAACAGGACAATGCACGACCTCACGTAACCCGTACCAACCAATGTACTCTTCAAGTTGTACGTCAGCAGGGTAGTAAGGCCAGCACGATACCCAGATTTGTCCTCCTTTGAGCAAGTTTGGGACCGGATCAAACGTCATCTTGCGATGTCTGCACAACCGCCACAAAACCACCTGAAACCTGCATGGCAGGCCATCTCTAAAGACTGCATTCGGTACTTTCTATCGTCATCTCCGTGCGAAAAATGGAGCTTGCATCGCAGCAAAATGTGTGTATACATGGTACTAGCTTCGACATTCCACACCCTCTAGTGGCTTTAGTCACATGTGTATGGTTCTGTCTCTATGATCGTGTGTGGTATCACAGAGTAACATATACAGAGAAGAACCCCCCCTCCCTCCCTACACCACTGTCCTACGCTGTCCTATTAGTTCCGTAAGATGCTAGCAGGTGTCAAACGGTTCCCTGGCTTAGTACCGATAGACGACACCAGAGGCGCTTCTGAGGGTGCCTCTCGTACATCAGAGGGTAGCATGGAAGGGAGGCTGAGGGGAGAGCTCGTGCCACCTGCCAGGAGGCCACAAACGTGTCCGGTGTACCGGCGTTTGAGAGGAAGTGGTGGCGGGGACAGCCGCTACCTGCAGCCGTTCTGGCCAGTTTTAAAGGGCCATCATGAGTCATCTTACGGTACTGCTGGACACCCTTCCGCCCCGCACCCCTGCGCGTGTGACCGGGCCCTTCGGAGGTTTCCCGTCTGTATATTTTAGTCTGTGGTGGTATACATCCTCAAGAATGTTTCAATAAAATTTCGCTCTGCTGGGTCAACCATTTCATGGTGTCCTTTTCTCATTTTCCAGGAGTGTACCTTATCAATCCAGATGATATTTTCACTCTGCAGCTGAGTCTGCGCTGATATCCGCCAATTAGTTTCATATCAGCGTGCATTCTGCTGCAAAGTGAAAGTACCAATCTGGAAACCTCACCTAGACTGCCACTAAGTCATATTCTTTCTTCCACGAGTGATAGTCCTGTAAAATTCGCAGGAAAAGTTCTGTAAAGTTTGGAAAACTGGAGGCGAGGCCCTGGTCGAAGTAAAGCTGTGAGGACGGTCCGTGAACCGAGCCCTGACGGCTTAGATGCCAGGCGCTGTGGGTCGCGCCCCCTGTCATAAAAATACGGAGCCAAATACTACATGAACAACCCAGAACGGACATGAACAGACAGCCACAAAGGATCGATATACCTAAAAACAGGTGGTATAGCGGTTGCCCGCTAAAGGTAAAGGTCCCGGTTTCGAATCTCGGTTCTCGCATACAGTTTTAATCGTCCAGGAAGTTTCAGACTTCATCAATGTATGCAGTCTTTACCTGTTCGAATATCGATTCCGCCGCTTCGATTTCCAAAATCAAAAAAGGTACAAAATTACACTATATATATTTAGAAAAATCTTATTTTCACGTTCCAGTAATGTTTTAGCCTGAAAGTGAACTATTTGAAACACAAACGAGTCTTAAAATTTCTGAAAATTTTTTATTTATTTAAAAAGAAGAAAAAAATAAAAGAAATAAAAGGAAACAATCATTAGAAAAAATGCTAAAATGTTTGTAGAGCTTAAGGGACTTAACTGCGGGGGTCATCAGTCCCTACACTTACAAACTAATTATGAACTACCTTACTAAAGACGTCACAAACACCCATGTCCGAGGAGGGATTCGAACTCCCGGCGGAGAAAGGCCCTGCAAATCGGAGCATAGCGTCTTAATGCGCTAGGCCGCTCCACCGTGGCCTCATTAGAAATATCGATGATTTGTACTGTTCCTAGCTGGAAAACAGAATACAAAGTATGGAATAGATTACAATAGATTATGCAACTTACATATCACATACAAAAATTGATTGCCACCGCCAGAACCAACTCGCACCGTATTGAAATGAACCCTTTTCTGGAACTTCGTAAGAGCTGCACACTTAAATAATAGAGAAAATATTGGGGAATACTGCATTCCGGTGAATTTCTATTAATTTTGGCATTTTCCATGACTACATGACAGTACAGAATCCACCATTGCACAAAGGAAACGAAGTACTTTCTATCTCCTAGCCTAACTGCGAAACAAAAATGTCCAAATGTTTGTTAAGCTTATGGGATTTAACTGCGGGGTCATCAGTCCCTAAACTTACCTTAGACTGAAGACAACGAAAACATCCATGCCCGAGCGAGCATTCGAACACCCGACAGGGAACGGTCTCGCGCATCGGAGCATAGGGCCTCAATGCACTCGGCCACTCCGCCGCGGCTACCAAAGTGGACGTAGATAATGCTCTAATGTTTGTATTCATAAGGCACCAAACTTCTGTGGTCATCGGTTCCCAAACTTACAAACTACAATAAACTACAATACACACACACTAAACTACAATACACACACACACGCACCCATGCCCGAGGGAGGACTCGAACCTCCGAAGAGGAACGGCCGCGCGCACAGCAGCAAGGCGCCTTAGCGCGCCCGGATATTCCGTTGCAGCATAGCGAAGAGACAATTCTGGGTCTTGTAGCCGCTCTTCTGTATTGTCAAAGACTCTGCCGTTTATTGGGCATAATTATTAGTAAACAGTGCGGCTTCAAAATATAATAATTACGCACGAAAACCGCAACGCAATCTACTTAAATTCGATTGCACTTGCAACGAAAGTGGAAAATAACAACACTGCGGCCTCTGTATTACTTTCAAAATCACATTCGCATTCAAATTTTGGAAACCTATTGTACCAAACTACTATGGTGATCAATCGCTAGACTTACAAACTGCTTAAAGTAACTTCCACTAAGAACAGCACACACACACACACACACACACACACACACACACACACACACACACGCACGCACGCACGCACGCACGCACGCACGCGCGTCCAAAGGAGGACTAGAACCTCCGGTGGGAACGGCTGCCCAGTCAGTTGTATGACGCCTTAGACCTCACGCGGCCAAATTCGCATTAAAAAAAATCTGACATCAAAAGCCACATTACCTGTTATTTTCATTATGCGCCAGTTCCTGTAATAGATGAAGAATGGTAGGTGTCTGCACTGCTGTGATTATCGGCGTACCATCGCTTTTATGATATGTTACGGTTTAATATCTCGTCGGCAAGATGATTGTCATGAACGGAGCACGGCCACTACGGTCGGGGGTTCGAATCCCCCCTCGGGAATCGATATTTGTGCCGTCCTTATGATTAAGTAGTTCATAAGTAGTTTGTAAGTTTAGGGACTAATGACCCCTTAGTTAAGTCCCATAAGCTATACAAACTTTTGATTTTTGAACATGTGGCAGGAAATCTGCGATATGTCACGAATCGCGCGGCAGTGCGTATGTGTGTTCCGTAAGATAAGTGTAAATAGTTTGTAAGTCTAGGGGCCGATGACATAACGAGTTCGGTCCGTTAGAAATGTTTGCAGTTGAACATTTGAAAACCTAAATTAAGATGGCCGGAGGCGGGTTTGAACCGGCGTCCTCCCGAATACGGGTCCAGTGTGCTAACACTGCGGACCCTCGCTCGATTTTCTAAACAAACGACATTACAGATATAATTTTGATGGTGACGTGCCGATGATCCTTTTCAGCGGAAATGGACACCACACTAGAACTCTTGGCGTGTACCGCCGCGAGTATTGGGTATAATGGCCAGGGCACTACGATAGTATACTGCAGTCTGCCCGTCAACTGGTAACCGAGTAGGCGAGTTCCCACTCCAGCTTCGTAACTGCTTTACAATGCGCTATTACAGAGTGGTCCTCAACGGTGAAGCCGCCCTTCCGCGCGCACTTGTATTGAGTCGGCAAATACACCCGGGTGGTGTTATAAATAAATTAGCCAACACTTAAGTCTTTCACAACACAATGTTATATAGTAAATTACATTAGCGTACGAAAGGTAGTAATAAATCAGGGTACATATATTTACTACAAATGTGGAACAGTATGAATTATTTATTACATTTAGATAGCGCAGTTATTCTGTGGAATTCAAACCTTATTTTAACTTTGCGTTTTCTTTGTTGTTACCTAGTTAGCTACGACTAAAATTCGTTTACGAAAGAAATAAGAATCTTAAAGAAGCCCACGAAGAATTGAAAATAAGGAATACCTTAGATGCCTCAGCACATCAATCGATCAAGCTTGTTGCTTGAAGTGTTGTTGTAGAATAGACAATAAACATTTTGAAAAAAAAGCCATTTTAATTTTATATAAGTAACGTTCTTGTCGATCCAGTCATCATCGATTCAGAAATAACTTTTTGCCTTACTCCCTTAATTTCCTCACTTCAATGTAATATTTATATCACCAGACAAATTACTTACAGATCTCTCCCAAATGCGAGGAACGTCCACAAAGTAAGTTCCGTTTGGTTATATAAAACAAAAGTGTACAGATACAGAAAAATATATATTGTGCAAAAGGCTACAACTTTTCTACATAGCACCCGGAATTTTGTACGCACTTGTCATAGCGTGGCGCAAGTTTTTGTATGCCTTCTTCACAGAAGGCTGTGGCTTATGTATTCAACCTTGTGGTAACATGTTCTTTCAGCTCGTCATCATCGCTGAAGTTTGACCACCGAGGACAGAAATGTTCAAATGTTTGTACAGCTTATGGGACTTAACTACGGGGTCATCAGTCTCTAAACTTACAAACTACTTATGAACTACCTAAGACTAAGTACGGCACAAATATCCATGCCCGAGGGGGGATTCGAGCCCCCGACCGTAGTGGCCGTGCAGACCGTGACTGGAGCGCCTCAGTCCCACCAAGGACAGATTTTAGGTGTAAGAAGAGATGAAAGTCGCCAGGAGCGAGGTTTCAGTTGTGTGAAACTGTTCATCAGTATCCACAGACGGGCGTTCGACTTCGTTCTTCATCGTGCACTTGGTCTCGTCCTTCATTGAACAGACTGACCCCTCTTGTAACCATTGAATCACTCATAGTATTTTGTCCGTAAACCTCACAGATTTGCCGATGAATTTCCTTTGATTTAACTTTCTTTGGATTTAGAAAACGAATCACAGATCTTATTTCACACGTGGAGGCATTTTCAATTATGACTGACATTATAAAGAAGCACTACAAAGCACGTGTCGGCAGCAGCGATCTGAAAATGGCGTACATGCCTTCTCCTTGAGTCAGAGAAGCTGCCGCGCATGGTCGGAACTGCGATCGTAGCGTTGCCACGGAGAGGAACAGAAGCGGAAGTTACTTTGTGGTCGATCCTCGCAAATGCCATTCCACGCAGTATTTTGTGTAGGATATCTTTGTGCCAAAAAAATGCTAATTGTTTAGGGCAGTAAATAATTAGGATAATGTGGCCACTATTATTTGATTGGTATAGACGTTTCTCATTATCTGTCAAATGACCTATCTCGTGAAACTGTCTATGATGGGTTTACAAACAAAATTCTTAAGGTGTATGTTTTTCGTAATAGCAATTAACCTTCTGTTTAATTTTCTTCCTGTTTTCTAAAGATGTGTAAAGGCTGACGTTCGTATAAATTGCGGCCCTCTGATTGGCACTTGTGATATTGTGTGGCACCTCTTTAACGCTAGCTGCAATCACATTGGAGATGTCAAAACGTTCGTTCCTCCAAAGACACCTTTTCCATTTGCGTAAATTATCTTGGGATTTAGTGCGCTAATGCGCTGGTAACTAAAGTCAAACGAACCTAACCAGCGTCGGTAATTGCACGGTTCCCTACTCCATCAAAGAGGTAGAGGGGAAGTAATTTTTGGTGCCTCTGTTGCAGGGTTCTTCCGGCAAAAGACACTTGCTCCACGAACAGCACTGATCGCTCGTGAGTTTACCGACAGATTTAGAGTGTGGGTGGATAAACTGAGTACACGGGTTGGACGAGAGGCGTGCTAGGATAGTGCGTGAAGTTTGGTGGCTACTATGTTCGGGTGGGGTAATGGATTTTGAACTTTCCCTGTGGACATAGTTCAGTGCCCTCTAGTAAATATTGTCTTTAATTAACGGTCGTGCCGTGGTGGATACACCGGTTCCCGTTAGATTACCTAAGATAAGCAGTGTCGGGCTTGGCTAGCATTTGGATGGGTTACCGCCCAGGTCTATCGAGTGCTGTTGTCACTCAGCCCTTGTAACGCCAACTGAGGAGCTACTTGATTCAGAAGCAGCGGATCCGTTACGAAAACTAGTTTCGTTCGAGTGGCGTTCCAAACGATCAGAAACAGTTCTAGACGTTCGAGTGGATCTTCTGACTCTTTCTGATGAGATCTGACTGACCAATGAGGTGTTCGAGTGGCGGAGTAGATAGTTTGAAATCGTTTATTTAAGTAAGAAGATTTTCGTCAAACCATTCTGTGACTGACTTCAAAGCGTTTAACAAACTTGCTCCAAAAGACAAACCTGCACATTTGGGAAGAGTTTGTAGTCTTTTTTCTGTTCACAGAGTGTTAAATATCTGTAATAAACTGAGTTTTGTATATTAGACAGGCATTCTGTCAAGTTATGTGGCCTTCTAATATAGTACATCACCTTTTTATTACAGCCATACAAATTATAAATGAAAGATGTGGAAAGATTCATAAGAAACGAATTTAAAGATGAATGCATATGTTTTTACAGTTTGGATTGTGATATATTCGCATGAAAATGAAGTCAAAATAGTCTTACTGAGATTTTCTGTGCTATCTGTAATTGAAGTGATTGACACATGAGGATAATGTGTTGAGCAGTATTTCCTTCACAGCAGGCATTAGCACATAGATTTTTATAACCGACATGTAGCTTTATATGTGCCACTATAGCGTCTCACAATTATTGCTTCCGTCTCTTTCTCCTTGAGGTTATTTATTATAAAAAATCTATTAGCGCCAACGTGGGCGTTCGTACACTAAATGTGTATCTTCTGGGAAAATCATGTACGATGATAATTCTTGCACAAAACCTGCAAATTTTTGTATTTTTTGTATTAATTTATATGTTTAATTTTTTAAATTTTATTGTAACTCATAATAATGGGAAAAATGCATATGAAGTTGTATGTTACCGAAAATTCTTTTCACACACTACTATCATAATTTACCTCATATTTGTATGTGGTTTTGTCAGGTTCAATTTGCTACATTATTTATAAATAGAGGAAATAATTTGGCTTACTGTTTCACATTCAAATGATTTATAATGTAAGGAGCAGTGTGAAGAATTTAACAAATTATCTGCACGATTCAAAGTTGGTTAATGGGTACGGTCAATAAAAAGACAGCCGGCCGCGGTGGCCGAGGGGACTGAGGCGCTTCAGTCACGGTCTGCACGGCCACTACTGTCGGGGGTTTGAATCCCCCCTCGAGCATGGATATTTGTGCCGTCCTTAGTCTTAGCTAGTTCATAAGTAGTTTGTAAGCTTAGGGATTGATGACCCCGTAGTTAAGTCCCATAAGTTCTACAAACATTTGAACCTTTTTTTAATAAAAAGAGAAACACGTTGGACGAATACCGAAGATAGCAAAGATGCCAACTAGCGCTATGGGTGGCCAAACTGCGAAACAAGTGAAATAAGCGTTAGAGTTGGTTTCGGAGTTGGAAACTGTCAAGAAGCGCGCATGCGCGGTTGTTAGTTGCTTAGCACGGAATGGTATCAGGCCGGTGAGAAACTGGAAGTAGCGTTGGCAGCAAACCGCAAGGTAGTGTGCAGAGTGCAGGACAACAGCCGCAGCAGCAGGTAGTTGGGGGGCCCGCTAGGGCTGAGCCTCCACCCCCGCGGCGTTACGTAAGGCGATAATGAGGCGCCCCCGCTGCTTAGCATTCCCGGCGGCGGCGCGCCTTCCGGAGGCCGGCGAGCGCGGAATTCATCAATGGCGAGCGTGTGTCTTGACAGAACAGGAAGCTGTTCGGTGAGCACCACTTCCGGCCATGGAAACAGCGTTTCCGGTGGCGGCGGCGCTGCGGATATCCGGCGACGCTGCATCGCGCGCCGCGTGCCCCCGCTTGCCAAGGAGGTGGCGCGGCCGCTGCGGCTGCCGGACCCGCGCCGTGGGCGGACAGCGCTCTCGAGTACCACCAAAGTACTCGCCATTCCCGGTGCCGATCAACGCCAACTGCGGTGTTTATTGGTAACCCGGTGCGTTGCTGCCGCAGTAGAAATAATTGTGCAAATAACGTTTGTAATTTGAAAGTGTTAGCTTGTTTAATTACGCAGACAACGATCCGAAGATTGGTTCGAACACCACAGTGCTTTACTAGGCATGGTCCTGTTTGGAGGTGGTATGACGTTGCCTTCCTCCGACCTTCCAACTAACTTACCCAGCCAGTTATAGGGGAACCTACAGTTCATTTTTTTTTTTTTTTTTTTTTTTTTTTTTTTTTTTTTTTTTTTTTGGTAGAACTTATGGGACTTAACTACGGGGTCATCAGTCCCTACGCTTACAAACTACTTACAAACTAGCTAAGACTGGAGACGGCACAAATATCCATGCCCGAGGGGGGATTCGAACCCCCGACCGTAGTGGCCGTGCAGAACGTGACTGGAGCGCCTGAGTCCCCTCGGCCACCGCGGCCGGCACCTACAGTTTAACGTGGGTTCCGAACCACTGTGCTACTCGGTATTTTTCACATGAACAATACTGCCAGAGGTGAAGGAAGTATAATCGTCTCCTCCTTTACGTTCTCCCTGTTCGCCTGCTCCATCCCCGTCTCCTCCAGTCCCTTTCTTTGTCTAGTTCCTCCGCCCCTCCCTCTGTTCATCTCCTTTTACTTGTCTGCCGCCATCTTCCCTCTTTCATCCTCCTCCTTTCCCCTCTCTCTCATTCTCCTCCTCTCTCTTCTCCGTCTCCTTCCTCTTTTTTCTATCCCTCTCCTCCTCCACCTACTCCTCTCCCTTCTATATGTGGAAACATACATATGCGCCAAGTTTCATGATTATAGGTCAAGTGGTGTCAAAGTCGCAAGGTATCCTCCGCTATGCAAAATTCACTGGCTTACAGATTATAAAAATTTCCTTCATGAAAACATAGATTTATGTACAGTCAAACAATTTGGTTGTTTGTTGTAACATACCCTCCGTCATGCACCTACATAGGCTTACGAAAGGTAGCCCACGTATTAATTCGGGGTATAGGCTATCTACATTCCACATTTCATTCAATTCCGTCCAGCCGTTACAGCGTGAAGAGAAACAAATATATTAACACGTTGTAAGGTACCCTCCGCCATCCACCATACGGTGGCTTACGAAAGGCAGCCCACCTATTAATCAGGGTATAAGCTGCCTGTTCCAAATTTAATTCATATCCGTCCAGCCATTTCAGCGTGAAGTCATAAGAAACGAATTAGCTAACTGTAAAGCATCCTCCGCCATGCACCATGCGTATAACGTTCGTGCGTGTGCAAGCAATGAGTTAACAAAGTTTTATCGCAACCGGATGAACGGCACGGCCGTGCACAAAATATGGACAAATAAACATTAATTTTTATACAGGGTGTTACAAAAAGGTACGGTAAAACTTTCAGGAAACATTCCTCACACACAAATAAAGAAAATATGTTACGTGTCCGGAAAAGCTTAATTTCCATGTTAGAGCTCATTTTATTACTTCTCTTCAAATCACATTAATCATGGAATGGAAACACACAGCAACAGAACGTACCAGCGTGATTTCAAACACTTTGTTACAGGAAAAATGTCCTCCTTTAGCGAGGATACATGCATCCACCCTCCGTCGCATGGAATCCCTGATGCGCTGATGCTGCCCTGGAGAATGGCGTATTGTATCACAGCCGTCCACAATACGAGCACGAAGAGTCTCAACATTTGGTACCAGGGTTGCGTAGACAAGAGCTTTCAAATGCCCCCATAAATGAAAGTCTAGAGGGTTGAGGTCAGGACAGCGTGGAGGCCATGGAATTGGTCCGCGCCGGCCGAGTGGACTGAGGCACTGCAGTCACGGTCTGCACGACCACTAAAGTCGGGGGTTGGAATCCCCCCTCGGGCATAGATATTTGTGCCGTCCTTAGTGTTAAGTAGTTTGTAAGCTTAGGGACTGATGACCCTGTAGTTAAGACCCATAAGTTCTACAAACATTTGAACATTTTTAAAAATTGGTCCGCCTTTACCAATCCATCGGTCACCGAATCTGTTGTTGAGAAGCGTACGAACACGTCGACTGAAATGTGCAGGAGCTCCAGTGTGCATAAACCACATGTTGTGTCGTACTTGTAAAGGCACATGTTCCAGCAGCACAGGTAGAGTATCCCGTATGAAATTATGATAACGTGCTCCAGTGAGCGTAGGCGGAAGAACATGAGGCCCAATCAAGACATCACCAACAATTCCTGCCCAAACGTTCACAGAAAATCTGTTGATGACGTGATTGCACAATTGTGTGCGGATTCTCGTCAGCCCACACATGTTGATTGTGAAAATTTACAATTTGTTCACTTTGGAATGAAGCCTCATCCGTAAATACAAAAATGAGCTCTAACATGGAAATTATGCATTTCCGAACACATGCCCACATAACATTTTTCTTTCTTTGTGTGCGAGGAATTTTCTTGAAACTTTGGCCATGCCTTTTTGTAACACCCTGTGAATGGAAACATACATATGTGCCAAGTGTAATGGTGATAGGTCAAGTGGTGTGAAAGTCGCAAGCTGCCCTCCGCTACGCTAAATTCACTGGCTTGCAGATTATAAAAATCTCCTTCACGAAAACATAGATTTATGTGCTGACTTTCATGACCAGTCAATTTGGAAGTTTGTTGTAACGTACCCTCCGTCATGCACCTACGTAGGCTTACGAAACGTAGCCCATGTATTAATTCGGGGTATAGGCTATATACATTCCAAATTTCATCCAGTTCTGTCCAGCCGTTACAGCGTGAAGAGAAACAAATGTATTAACCCATTGTAAGGTACCCTCCGCCATGCACCATACGGTGGCTTACGAAAGGCAGCCCAAGTATTAATCAGGGTATAAGCTACCTGTTCCAAATTTAATTCATATCCGTCAAGCCATTTCAGCGTGAAGGCATTAGCTAACTGTAAAGCACCCTCCGCTATGCATCTTACGAATTTAATTTTAGTACGCGTATAACCTTCGTACGAGTGCAAGCAATGGGTTAACAAAGTTTTATCGCAATCGGATGTACGACACCGCCGTGCATAAAATACGAAGAAATATACATTAATTTTTATATATTAGATATGTCCTGAAGTATGTGTTGTACAGCGATATAAATCTTATGGCACATTCAGTGATACATATCGATACTATATGCAAAATATGTTGCGAAGACAGACAGCAGTAATCAAGTAAAACAACACAAGGTCATGCCTGATGCGACCGTTTTACCGTTTACGGCATCTATAGCGAAACTGTTGTGAGGGGGAGACTTCTTTTCATCATTTTGTGTGTGTGTGGTGGGGGGGGGGGGGGGGGGAGGATCAGTTATAAAACGCTTCATAAACGTCCGAAATTACATACGAAATTTGTTGCAGGTCCTAACTAATCCCATTTTCCAGTAATTGACGGATAAATTTGGGTATTCTCACCCGGCGGCCTCTCATTATTTATGACGTCATATCTCGTCAGCTATGTGTCGTGCTCTTTTGTTTTTGGGTCAGAAACCTTCGTGGGCGTTCGGTGAACAGTTCACCAAAGTTTTATTGCAATCGAATAAATGGTTTATGAATACGTAGAGGACATAAGACAAACATTCATTTATATATATATAGTATTCCAAATATTCAAACACCTCGACTGTTACATGGCATTGAAACGAATTCAGTGGCCAAGATGAAAAAGTTAAAAAGTAGTTTACGTGAACTGGGCTCCTGCTTTACGTGTTGATGTTAGTTGCGCCACGATGAATGATTGAAGTGAAACCAGAAACGAAAACGAGGAGACAGCACGCCCGGGATTCAAACTCGGGACCTCCTGCTTACTAGGCCCGCGCTATACCACTAAGCCACCGCGTCTTATGGGATGTCTACCTCCACAACCCAAACTTTAATTCTGGCTCATGCTCCCCTAAATAAATACGTATCAATGTTGCCATGGCTCTACAATAGCGGAATAGCACCCCAGCTTTGCCGGCCGCGGTGGCCGAGGGGTCTGCGGCGCACCAGTCACAGTCTGCAGGGCCGCTACGGTCGGGGGTTCGAATCCCCCTTCGGGCATGGATGTTTGTGCCGTCTTTAGTATAAGGTAGTTCATAAGTAGTTTGTAAGTTTAGGGATGATGACCCCGCAGTTAAGTCCCTTAAGCTTAACAAACATTTGAACATTGGACAACCAAGCAATGAACGTTACTGGGAACCAGTGGCGCAGCCGCGGGGGAGGGGCTAATGGGGCTGAAGCTCCCCCCCCCCCTCCCAACATCTTTCAAAGAATGTTTAATTTTTTATGGAATATTCCGTCGGTGCTTGGAGGAACAAAGACGTATTAAAAACTTAAATACGTAGTATTTTCGTTCCACGATATTATTTATTTGCTTTTTTTTAGCAACTTTCGGCTTTTTAGGACATCGTCCTAAAACTTCATACTAAAAAGAGAGTCCACACGTAACATTGAGGTTACATATACAAGGTTGTTTTTCAAAGATATGTGAACTGCAAATTAATTATGTATATGAATCGATACTACATAACAAATGCAGTCCTACAAAATAAATGGATTTTAAATGAACATATCTTGGGCTACAATGGTTTTAAGCCGGCCGTGGTGGCCGAGGGGACTGAGGTGCTCCAGTCACGGTCTGCACGGCCACTACGGTCGGGGGTTCGAATCCCCCCTCGGGCATGGATATTTGTGCCGTCCTTAGTCTTAGGTAGTTCATAAGTAGTTTGTAAGCTTAGGGACTTATGACCCCGTAGTTAAGTCCCATAAGTGTACAAACATTTGAACATTTTTGAATGGTATTAAAATATTAAAACTGCAATTGTGTAAGAAAGTATTGTCAGCAGGTGATGGTAGAAACTATATGTGGGTTTATTATGAATAAGTATCAATGCCACAGAACGTGCATAATAATAATAATAATAATAATAATAATAATAATAAAAGAAAAAACACAAATGGGGCCGTATGGATACATCTTACACCACTTTAGGTTAGAAATATTATGATGTAAGGTGGGCGACGGATGATTGTACAAGCAAACTGTAAATTATGGCAAGGAGGAGTGTAGGCCTACAATCATCCATCGCTCACCTGACATCATCAGTCCCTAAACTTACAAACTACTTATGAACTAGCTTATACTAAAGACGGCACAAACATCCATGCCCGAGGGGGGATTCGAACCCTCGACCGCAGCGGCAGTGCAGACCGTGACTGGCGCACTGCAGACCACTCGGCCACTGCGGCCGGCACCAGAAATTTGAACTAGTACACACGTAATAAATCACAACGTTACTATATGTTGCCAAGCACAAGTGAACGCGACAATGGATGACCAGCGTAATGACGCCACTGTGATCGTTTTTTGCTGTTACTGTGAGCGGTTTTAATGCCGCAGCGACCAGCTTTGTTGCTGCCTCTATTGTTACTGCTATACTCAAGTTACGAGCCGATTGTTCATATACGGCGACCCGCTGCTTAGCAGGCCGCCAAAAACTACGAGCAACAATAGTGTTATTTTAGTTCAGTTTTTACACATTCAGTCTCATCTTAATTAACTCGCGAGGACTAGCGCTTTGTTGTTGGTTCCCACTACGAGACAGAAGTCCACGAAACCAGTTTTGATATCCCTACTTAATGGATATTATGCTCCGGTGTAGGGACCTGAAGATGGCATAGTGGAATGCCGAAACTGGTTGTGACACAATAAATACTTTATTATACATACGCCTGTTGGTATCTCGCTTCCTTCATACTCTGACAATAAAGTTCGGTGAATAGTCCTGTAACATTAATGTAGTTGAACTATGAACTACATTTACCTTACTATCCTTCGAAATAGTCAGCTCCCATAGCTATGCACCACAGCTCTGGTATACGTGTCCTGGAAACTTGGCACGAAGTCTTCCTTTGGGATGGTGTTCAAAAGCCTCGTCACGTTTCGTTGGATGTAAGGAATATCGTCAAATCTTCCTCGCAAAGCGAGTTTGAGTCGAGGGAATAGGAAGAAGTCTCGATCTTCAAGTTGCATCACCTCTTTTTTTTTTTTCCTCGAAATGGGTTGTGTGGGCAAGCGTTGTCGTGCAACTTGAACATTCACCATACTCACCGGATCTTAATCCCCCATACCTTTTCGTATTCCCTCGATTTAAACTCGCTTGGAAAGGAAAGAGATTTGACGATAATCCTGACATCTAACGAAACGTGAGTAGTTTTTGAGCACCATCCTAAAGAAAGACTTCATGCAAAATTTCCAGGACATGTATCACAGAGATCAGTGGCGCATAGTTATGGGAACTGACTAGGGTTACCATATGTTCATCATCAAAAAAGAGGACGGCTCATATAAAAAAGAGGACACTTTATTGTTAATGTAATTTACAACTTTATTAATGAACCACGTAAAACTACTACAAACTAAAACAGTAACCTTGTGTGGTTATTGTAAAACAAAATATTATGAACTTTGACAGTTTATTCAGCATCACTACACTCAGTTCAGTCTCATTCTTTCCTTTTCCACTTTTGAACGAAGTATATTTGGAGGAAGACGAAATCTCTCTCAAGAGCTTTTTGTTTTTCAACAAGTACTGTTAAAAGCTGAGGCATTTCAAATGTTTCAAGTTATACTTTACATATACAATAGCCTTTATATTTTCTATTTTAAATCTATACCTGTCTTTTGTCCACTGTGTGTTCACAAGAGAAACACACGTTATGTGTTGGCATTATGACTAAGTAAAGGGGAAAAAAAAAGAATTCTACAATTTTCAGCAGTTCAGAATAACTAATAACACAAAACGACTGATTGAAACATGCAAAGCACACTTCAGCTGCTCGTACGTTCTTTTTTCTTTGATAATCTCTCAAAAAATTGTATAAAATTACAAAACTAATCAAAGCACAATGTTTCATTGAAGTTTACATTTGTTTGATCATTGAGATACATGATACAGTTTTCAATATCCCCCCAGATAGGGATTCCTAAGGTTTGCAACTGTCAGACGCATGCGGAGAGCGAAATTGTGAACGGCAATTTTCCTCTGTGCATGCGCGTAATAGTTGTGAATAGTCTGGAACAGCAGTGCGAACGAACCACCTGTCGCCAATAACACAAGAATCAATTTTTATTCTCGGAACCTAAAAAAGAGGACATTTTGTAGTATTTTATAAATTCCGGCCAGACACATTTTTTTTGCCTCAGAAAGAGAACATGTCCGGGAAAAAGAGGACGTATGGCAACCCTAGAGCTGGCTATTGCGAAAGACAGTAAGGTCGATATAGATCATAATTATTTTACGTTAGTGTTACAGGACTATTCACCGAACTTTACTGTCAGAGGCTGTATACTGAAATTAACAGTCATCTGTTCTAAAGCATCCACAATGGATAATCTAAATAAATATCTCTGATCTCAAGGCACAATAATGCAACATGTACTTTCGAAGATTTTGGAACAATCCTTGTCAATATAAAATCCTCTGCCTTGCCTAACTTCCTTCAATCAGAAAGACTTCAACATTGACAATAAACAACATCTTATTCGTACATAGAAAAAACGCAGACGGCCCATACTATACTCAGTTAAGTTGGCAACACATGTAAACAAACGAATGCCATAATGAGATACACTTTCAAGCAAGGAGGTTAGAATAAATGGAGGTGGCATTATATATGCAGAGCACATACGTCAGTTGAAGCCTGTCCGCCATCTTGGTCAGTGCTGGATTGCTATTTCTCCGTTAAAACTATGCGTTAAGTCGACCCTCTTACTGTTAATGGACTAGACTGACAGTCACTGCAAAATATGTACTTTCAAACAATTTGCTTTCTTGAATAAATAGTAATAAATACTCAGCATATTATATTTGAAAACTTAGCCGGCCGCGGTGGCCGAGGGGACTGAGGCGCTCCAGTCACGGTCTGCACGGCCACTACGGTCGGGGGTTCGAATCCCCCCTCGGGCATGGATATTTATGCCGTCCTTGTTCGTAAGTAGTTCATAAGTAGTTTGTAAGTTTAGGGACTGATGACCCCGTAGTTAAGACTCATAAAAAAAAGGAACTTAATTTTTAACGGCTAATTTGAACTCGTTTAACACGTTGTACATTAAGGCAAAACCGTCGAACGGTTTATTTCTGTTTTAAGTGACAAATAACATTAGCTCTACAATACGAACACTTCTCGAAAACTTTGCAATATGGCGGAGGCAGGCTTCACTTTTTCAGCCTAAGGGCGTCTCCCTGTATTCTAACATCCTTGCTTTCAAGTAGCGGTGATCGATATCAGAAAAGCAACGATCTTGATATCGATAATAGTATCGTTAAAAGAAATCGATACAAGATAAATATAGGAAGAAAACATCGGTGTGTTAGTTGCAAAAGTAAATTCTCCTACGCAAGTTCAGACCAGCGATAGCGAAGCTATACGTATGTGATTTGTCGCCGTATTTTTGAAACTGGTCGCTGTGCGGCATACGGGAACGAAGCTGTACGAGTCAGTTCGTTTATGTGCGTCAGGTAAGACACCATATTGCAACGAAAAATATAATGACGTATTAAATTTTCACCATTCTATAGTATCCACTACAAATGATGAATATTTCACATGATTAGTGTTTTTAAAATTAAAACGTGGGACTTAGTCGGTGGATGCATGAATTCATCAGTATGTATTGTAAGAATAAATGACGCTTTCTTAACAAAAAAGGAAAATGATCAATGTTTCAAATAATTTGCGTCTTTAATTTAAACATGGCGCTCGGTAGGTGGATTGGTGAACGTAAATAGGTCAGGTTGTGCTGTAAATAGTAACAAAACGAAAACTGATTATTCTCTTCACCTAACTCCATCCATTTAATCAACTGGTCTGCCATGACGTCGTGAAATTATAACAGACACTCGACAAAACAACAAACCAGACAGTCGCTTTAATTTCGACGCTATAAACTCACTCAGTCTTTTCTCGCCTGCCATTGGTCACATCAAAGTGGCTCGCCGTTGTTTACGCGAAATGGGGTGCGTTGCTAACGCTCCCGTTACCCGTGATCTCAACTTTAGCTCCTCGGCAGATCAACTGACATACATCGCTAGACTGGCAATACCGCGTACAGTATCATTGATGTCACTGTCACTTTAAAGGATGTGTAAACAAGTATTTTTTCGGATAAAACAGCCCTAACAAACTATGATAAACAGACACAACTTCGATTGTTAAATTTTATTTACGGCATCGTCATAGTGTGCTTAAGTTGGTCACAAAATGATCACGAGTAACAAAGAGTAGCATTTGGCAGTCCCTGCCAACTTCAGCATACTACGCCACCGCTGCCGTGAGTAAAATTTCATCCTTTACTGGAGAAAGAATGGCTTGGCATCATAGACTGTACCGAAATTTTTCTGAGCTTCGAGTTGAATCTTTAACATGGAAGTATCGATGTTGTTTTCAGACCATTGATGTTTCAGTGTTTTAGAGATGATGATGGTGATGATGATGAGAGTACTGTTTTTCAACCTTTTTGAACCCGCGACGCCCTTACCGAGTAAAAATGTCTGCCAACTCATCAGGCCCATAATAAAGCTGTCAGTGATTCCAAAGGCAAAGTATTTAATTTTCTTTCTCAGATGTAACTAATATCTTCGCAACCATTTACGTCCGGCGAAAGTTGCAATAGCGGAAACAAATCAAAACTGAAAGAAAAGACTGATCTATGATTTTGCTGTCAGGAATAATAAATCTCAATGTGTAATTTGTGGTGACGTGTTGTCTTGGGCGAGTACGAAACCATCAAAGCTGATGCAACACTCCTTAATATTTCAAGGATGGTCATAAACTTTGGATTTCTTCGAAAGGATACTGAAAACCCTTAAACAGCAGCAAATAACTATGATCCAATAATAAAATGGTATTGTTATTAGTTGAGTAAAAGTAATACGATATTGAAATCTCGTTACGAGCTATAAACTAATATGATCCAATAGTAAAAAGGTATTGTTATGTATTCATTAAAAATAATGTTAAGTTAGTGATTAATTATTGTTCTGACATAACAATATTTGGACAAGTGACAGTCACACAAGAAGATTACAACCATTGTAAATAACTGTAGTCGTACGGCACAAACAATGTTTTCAGTCGCTTAATAAACAAGTCATGGTAACGTGGAGTAATGGCTTCATTGTTTCGCTTTTGAGTTGGCCCATCATCAGAAATCAAAAGTGCTAAAGATACACCTTATACCTGTGACACTTTTGATGTCTGATTAAGGGCCACACGCAACGTGTCACAGCAAAGCTAATTTTGCACCTATGGATAACTTGTTAATTAAGCGAATTTCAGGAAACACTGTCACTTCCGTGTGGCACTTCTGAACGTCACGAAACGTGGGTTAGCTACCGAACATGCTGCTACTGCATCCTACATTTACATCTACATCTACATGGGATACTCTGCAAATCATATTTAAGTGCCTGGCAGAGAGTTCATCGAACCACTGTTATACTATTTATCTGCCATTCCATTATCGAATACCGCGTGGGAAGAAAGAACACCTGAATCCCTCCGTTCGAGCTCTGATTTCTCGGTTTTATCCTGATGATCATTTCTACCTATGTAAGTGGGAGTCAACAATGTATTTTCGCATTCGGAGGAGAATGTTGGCGATTGGAGTTTCGTAAGTAGCCCACGCTGCAGCGATAAGCGCCATTGTTGTAATGATTCCCATCCCAGATTCTGTATCATTTCCGTGACGCTGTCTCCCCTGTATCGTGACAATACAAAGCGAGCTGCCCTTCTTTGGACTCTTTCGATGTCCTCCGTCAAACCCACCTGATAAGGATCCCACACGGCAGCATTACTCCAAAAAAGGAAAGACAAGCATAGTGTATGCAGATTCTTTTGTAGTTCTGTTGCATCTTTTCAGGGTTCTGCCAATAAAACGCAGTCTCTGATTCTCCTTTCCCATGACATTATCTACGTGTTGTTTCCAATTTAAGTCTTAAGTAATAGTAATTCCTCCTGCGACCGCGACCCTCCGAGCAAGACTTTGCGTCCCACAGGTTGAAAGACACTGTTTTAGAGCAATTAACATCGATGTTAAAATCATCGATGTTTTCCCACTAAATATTAATTTTCTTTTAACGTAGATGAATATCGATATTCCCTACCTTCAAGCCTGTGAAATGGTAAAAACTGAAATAGTGAGTGATAAAATTAAAAAGAAAATACACAAACTGTGGCGAAGCTACGTGAATTCTGCCAGTGACCAGGTGAGAAGAACACCATGAAAATCGTGCGACCATAAAGCGTTAGTTGCGTATATTATTTCTATTAAAACAAAGTGAACTGTCTGCAATCTATTGAGTCTACAAAGTAAGCAAAAAATGTGATTTTCAGGTGTAGAATCCCCTGAAGATATGAAACGCGTACGGAGGAAATAAAAGGACTGCAACAAGAAAACGGCTGTTTCATTTCCGAAAAGAAATTAAACTTTGTTTCTACTTGATAGGCTACTTTGTTGCATTTTTGTTGTTTCTAATATAACTTCTTATGAAACACAGTCTTTGTTGCATTGATTTTATTTTATTTTATGCGTTTCGCCGTTTTGGGGCATCATCAGAATCTGGAAAAATAAGTTGGGGAAAATTTTACTGACCTAGTCTTATCATGAACAATGACGATGGAAAATAGATTACTACTGATCTTATAATAATGTTTCACATCGGTCAGATGTGAGAGGATTTCGCGCCAAAGCCTGGCAGTGACAGCATTCAAAGGTAGTACTGGGTGTAGGGCACCCATCCAAAATCTACGTAAACGGAAAAATACAAGTGAACTTAATGTGCGGTCCTATACTGTACGATGGAGACAGTAAGAATCTAACAGAAGGTTTAAAGAACTGCAAGTTTTTCACTCTCCCTGCACAGCTTTATTAGCCGGAACCAATGGTACTACGACACCATGCCACCAGTCCTTAAAATGAATATTTGACTTTATGATTGGTATGTGATATTTGCCTTCTTTGTCAACTCCTCTTTAAAAAAAACCTTTAGCATGTTTACGTTAGATGTTCAGTGCTGTTTTTCGCCTGGATGTTTATTTGCCAATACCCATCTATTTAGATTGCGATTTTGCAAGGCCAATGCTAGTTTTAGGATATATCATCTATTTAATACTATTAAGAATGTGAGAGGATGTTCGTAAATTTTCCTAAATATTAACGGGAATAATGTGAGAGCCGCGGCGGAGCGGCCTAGCGCACCGAGGCGCTATGCTACGATGCGCGAGGCCGTTCCCCGTCGGGGGTTCGAATCCTCCCCTCGGGTATCGATGTTTGTGCCGTCTTTAGTATAAGGTAGTTCATAAGTAGTTTGTAAGTTTAGGGATGATGACCCCGCAGTTAAATCCCTTAAGCTTTACAAACATTTGAACATTTTGAATAATGTGAGGCGAGCTCTCTTTCAACGGCTGTGAGTCCTATGAATTTAAAATTCTAATTGTAACGGTTGTACCCTGTTGGTAAACTATGCTTCATGACCTCCAGCGCCACTCGCGGGCTCTAGCCGTTTCACGTACGTAAGAGGCCAATCGTTTCACTTGCCAGCGGCCGGTTTGAAATGCAGACATGCAACGGTGGCGACATTGTATTCCTACATTTCCTGGTATGTTTAAATTTATTAAAGTGAGCCTATTTCTGTGCTATCGTGGCTGTTGCCGCAACATTATTTGAGGTAAATTGATCCATGTTATACGTTCAATTTCACGCTTTATGCTCAGTTCTCCTTTTTCATTAAGGCTAGTTCACACGACGACACTACGCTTCATGAAACTGCGTTACTGGTCAGTGCGCATACGCGGCAAACGTGCACGCAACTATTTGGCGAAACTAAACAATTTAGGCACATTCCAACTTTGGCAAAACTGTTTGCGCGAATTTTTAGGTTAAGTGATAACCCAAACACAGCAAAATACAACATTAAGTGGAGAACGTAAGACATTTTTGGCTTTTGGATATACGTGTATGCGATGAATAGGTGCTTATGGTATTTTAATCATGAAAATTTCTGGGATAAGCAGCGGCGTGTTGTTGCTCTCTGTCCTTTGTGAATTAAATATTGATGGTTTAACAATACGGTATTTGCAGACTAAAATACTTTCAATCCGAAATACCTATACAAACGAACTATGCAGAATGCAATTTAGTAAAAGATCTGGGTCTGGATCAGCAAAAGTTTACTAGACCAGGATCCCGTGGTTTGAACTGACAGACTTTTTTTTTAATGTACACAGAAGAAAAGGCTATACAAACCTGTTAAGCTGAATTCTTTTATTTTAGAATATTTGTTTAAAACGTGATAGATTTTACAATCACACATTTCATTCCATTCCATGATGGTGGTGGTGGCGGCTGGTGCAGCAACAGTGGGAATAATTAAAAAATTCTCAGTCTCTGTTGCAATATTTTATTCTCCAATAACGCGTCTCGCGCTGTTAGCGCATCGTCAGATTGGGCGGAGATGGAGCCACAGAACTATCTATAGCTGTGGAGGAGGTATCTTAACAATTTGTGTTGTCATTGGGCCCCATAGCAGCAGAGGGCCCAATGGCAACACAAATTGTTAAGATACCTCCTCCACAGCTATAGATAGTTCTGTGGCTCCATCTCCGCCCAATCTGACGATGCGCTAACATCGCGAAACGCGTTATTGGAGAATAAAATATTGCAACAGAGACTGAGAATTTTTAATTTCACATTCGCAATTCTTTGTAAATATTTATTTAAAATGTGACAGTTTTAAATTCATATTTTTTATAAATAATTTTAAACGTGATGATATTTCCATGATGCAGACCTCTCTGCACGAAAGTGATTAGCTAACCATTCTCTTCTTAATTCAGCCTGCTTTGAATAATTATCGTTGCCGGCATGTAGCGTTACATCAATTAATCCAGCAGTATTTGTATTTCTCCATATTCCTAGCTGGTAAACTACACAGTCCGCATTCTCCTAGTTAACCAGTTGTGGTTTTTGTAACACGATGCAGAGAAATATGAATCCCTATTTGGCGAGAAACGTAATGTAATTACGCACAATAGTATCTTGTTTCCGTATTGCATTACTGATTCTGTTTAAATAAAATGTAAACTGCTCCGATGACATTCTAAGATGATTACAATAATTTCTAGGGTCTTCAACGACAATTTCTTTCAGCAACGTAGCTGAGCAACCGAGCTGATGTTTTTTAATTCAGTCACGAACCCAAATACGTTTCTTATTCTTTTTTTGTTTAGTCTTATGCAGTGATTTCACACAGGCAAGCAACAGCTCCGCCACAACTTGTACAGTTGCCAATTTTTATTTTTATTTTACGACTACGGTACTCACAACACAACGGAACTGAACTGTATAGTTTCGGGCCTTGTCGACAGACAAACGAAACCAATTGCGCGCAACTCATGTCACGCAACGAGTGTGGCAACCTAGTGTCATCGAATAGACTGGCCTTTAGATTATTATGACGCGTACCTAGTTTCGTCAATGAGCTACTTATAAAACGCTGTGCAAGGAGAGTTAAAAACTTGCAATTCTTTAAACTTTCTGTTAAGTTCTTACCGTCGCGATCGTACAGGATAGAGCCGCACTTGTTAACTAGTATTTTTCCGTTTACGTAGGTTTTTGACGGGTGCCCTAAGTGCTACCTTTAAATGCTGACACTGCCAAGCTTTGTCGCGAAATCCTCTCACATCTGACAGATGTAAAACATTATTATAAGGTCAGAGGTAATTATTTTCTGTTGTCACTGTACATGATAAGGCAAGGCCTGCAAAGTTTCCCCTAATTTATTCTTGTTCAAAATGTTCAAATGTTTGTTAAGCTTATGGGACTTAACTACGGGGTCATCAGTCCCTAAACTTACAAACTACTTATGAACTACTTACGAACTAGGACGGCACAAATATCCATGCCCGAGGGGGGATTCGAACCCCCGACCGTAGTGGCCGTGCTGACCGTGACTGGAGCGCCTCAGTCACCTCGGCCACCGCGGCCGGCTAATTTATTCTTCCACATTCTGATGAAGCTTCAAAAAGGCGAAACGCGTTAAATAAAATAAATCATTGCAACCAAGACTGTGTTTTATTAGAAGTTATATTTATTTGGTTGTTGTACCAGGTGGACTGATAGGGTGGAAGACATTTTTGTTGTTGTTTTGTGATGAGACAGAATGACGTCATGGACCATTCCGCAGTCCATGGCCAGCAGCGCAAACGAGCGTGAGATTGAGCTCATAAGTGGAAGGGCTGGATTCGGAGAAGCGCCGGCAGCCGCAGCCGCAGCCGCGACTGGATGCCATGTCTGGGCACGCGAGGCCCCGCCTTCTGCTGCGTGGTACGGCAGTGCGGCATTTAAGCGGCGGGGCCCGGCGCTGGCGGCTACAATGTGTGCCAGTACGGTCGGCCAGGGCTGGCTAGCGCCTTATCGCTTCCGGCAACACAGTTCCTGTGAACGTGCCAAGAGGCGCGTGGGAAACGGCCGCTCTGCCGTCTGGGAGCGACCGGCTACCGGCTACCGGCGGCCGATAGCGCGCAAGGTCGCGGCCTAGGCTGCCAGGCGGTGGGACTGCCGGCTAGACGCGTCAGCCGGCGCACCAGACTAGTCCCGTACTGAGCCAATACACGAGCGGTTTGCAGCCTTCGAGAGCTCGCGACCTCCCTTCCGAGTATAAATATTCTGGCCACCCCGTCCCAAAGACCGTCTTCACCTATGTGTGTGGATTCAAAGACAGAAAATTTTATGTTTTCTTCTGTTTATAAAACATTCTCGTAAAAAAATGAGTAATGGTACAGTATTCTACATTTTAGTCTGTTTCCCGGAATGGAACATATTATTCAATTTTTATGTCAATTTCAAAAGAAAAAAATATATTTTCATATTCACAGAATATATGACTTCAACTGCGAATGGGCAAAGCCGGGATTCGAAGCCGGATCTCCAGTTTTTAGGCAGTTGCGCTGACCCCTACATCACTGGGGACACAGTGATCACCACACCTGCAAGGACTACCTAAGCACGCCTCCCGTCAGACACGAATTTCTAGCTTTACCCTGCCCACAGTACTCAAACTCGTAATAACTATGTACAGTAACCACTAACGAAATGATCATTCCCTGTCACTGGCATATAATAATAATAATGCCGTGTGTCTCATTGACCTGGTGCAAGTCTTTCAATTGGAAGCCACTTCGGCGATTTGCGTGTCCCAAGCCGACCCCAGTTATCAAACCGAGGAAAGGGGACCTACAGCTTAACGTGGAATCCGAACCACGTGTCGTTCCTGGCGACTCCTCACATCGTTGAGAGGTGAAGGATGGGTTAAAGTGCAGACTGAAAAAATCCGAGGTCCGACCGGGTTTCGAACCCGCGACACTTCGGTTTCCAGTTGAGCGCTTTACCCTAAGACCACCGGGCCCGACACTGGCATATTGTATATATACATGTGGCGTTCATCCCGAAACAACATACGTCACTTCTGAACCTGCAGTTGTTATTGTTTTCATACTCATCGAATATATGACTTCAACTGGGAATGGGCAAACCTGAAAATGTGTACCCAGCCGGGATTCGAACACGAGTCTCCTGCTTTCTATGCCGTTGCGCCGACCCCTACACCATTGGGGACGTAGTGATCACCGCCCTTGCAAGGACTACCCAAACACGCCTCCCGTCAGACACAAATTTCTAGCTTTACCTTGCCCAGAGTACTCAAACTCGTAGTCACTATGTACTAATTCCCGTAAGAGTAAGTGCTCCAAACTTGCCCATCCCTCCCCACTAACTAAAGGATCATTGCCTGTCACTGGTACATTATATATATACATGTGGCCTCTATTCCGAAAGAACAGACGTCACTTCTGATCCTGCAGTTGTTTTTGTTTTCATATCCACAGAATATATGTTTTGTGTCTCGTTGCCGCCGCTTGTCCGAGGTGTCGGTAGTCGAGTAGAGAGAGAGAGACCGACACAGGGAAATAGGATGCACGCGTGTGCGGGTACAGAGTCTGAGGTGACCAGCCAGTGGGACAGCAGAAACTAGAAACACTAAGCTAGATTAGAACAAGTTATATATATTTAGTAGAAACTTTATAATACTTAACTTTTACAAGCTTCATGACTTCAGATTAGTGAAATGCTGATACATAGTATAGCTAGGTAGAAGCCTGCCTACTGATGAGTCTATTATAGTGTCTGTCCTATTGCCAAGTGACCGGTCCATTTCAGTGGTGGCCACGAGCGGGGTTGCGGGGTTGCTTGCATGGCGGCGCGCGGCGAAAGTACGTGGCGCGCAATTCAGACTCTGTACCCGCAAACACGTGCATCCTATTTCCCTTTGTCGGTCTCTCTCTCTCTACTCGGCCAAGGACAACCGGCGGCAATGAGACACAAAAATATGCCAAATTGCGAATGGGCAAAGCTGAAAATGTGTCTCAGCCGGGTTTCGAACCCGGGCCTCCTGCTTTCTAGGCAGTTGCGCTGACCCCTACACCGCTGGGGACACAATGATCACCGCACCTGCAAGGACTACCTAAGCACGCCTCACGTCAGACACAAATTTCCAGCTTTACCCTGCCCACAGTACTCAAAGTTGTAGTCACTATGTACAACTACTGCGAACGGCTGAAAGCAATAGGGAAACTACAGCCGTTACTTTTCCCGAGGACATGCAGCTCTACTGTATACATATATGATGTTGGCATCCATTTGGGTAAACTATTCCGGAAATAAAACAGACTCCCATTCTGATCTCCGGGGAGGGACTACTCAGGATTATGTGACCATCAGGAAAGACAACACTGGCATTCTAGGAATCTGAGTGTGGAATGTTAGATCACTTAATAGGGTAGGGAGGTTAGAAAACTTAAAATGAGAAATGGATAGGCTGAAGTTAGATATAGTGGAGAGTAGTGAAGTTAGGTGGAAAGAGGAACAGGATATCTGGTTCAAATGTTTGTTAAGCTTTTGGAACTTAACTGCGGGGTCATCAGTCCCTAAACTTACAAACGATTTATGAAATAATACTAAACACACCACAAGCCCGAGGGGGGATTGGAAACACCGACGGGGAACGGCATCACACATCGTAGCATGGCGCCTCAGTGCGCTCGGCCACAGGATTTCTGATCAGGTGAGTACAGAATTATAAGTACAAAATCTGTTGGGGATATTGCTGGAGTAGGTCTGATAATGAATTCGAAAATATGAATACGGGTAAACTACTATGAGCAGCGCAGTGATCGCATTATCGTAGTCAAGATACACACGAAGCCAACACCAACCATAATAGTACACTTTTATATGCCAACTAGTTCTGCCGACGATGAGAAGATCGAAGAAATTTATGAGGAAGTAAAGACAATTATTCAGACAATTACGGGAGAGAAAAACTTAATTGTGATGGTACACTGGAATTCGGTAGGAGATAAAGGAAGGGAAGGAAAATAGTAGGTAAATATGGACTGGGCAAAAGGAATGAAAGAGGGAGCCGCCTGATTGAATTTTGCACGGAACATAATTTAATCATAACAAACTCATGGTTTAAGACTCGCGAAAGAAGGGTGTATTCCTGAAAGAGACACGAAGACACTGGAAGGTACCAGATAGATTTTATAATGGTAAGACATATATTTCGAAATCAGGTTTTAAACTGTAAGACATACCCAGGGGCAGATATAAACTCTTACCATAACTTGTTGGTCATGAACTGTAGGCTGAAACTGGAAAAAAAAAAAATTCTGAAAGGTAGGAAAATAAGGGGATAGGGCCTGGATAATCTGAAGGAAGCTAAAATTCATCAGAATTATAGAGGGAGCTTTAGGCAACAATTGACAGGAATGGGTAGCATAAGAGATGAAATAGTGAATGCGGCAGAGGACAAAATAGATAGAAAGGCAAGGCCTACAAAAAATCCTTGGATATCACAGGAAGTAATAAATCTAATCGATGAAAGAAGAAAATATAAAAATGCAGTAAATGAAACAGGCAAAATGGAGTACAGACGACCAAGAAATGAGATTGACAGCAAATGCAAAATAGCTAAGAAAGAGTGGCTAGAAGGCAAATGAAAGTCAGTAGAAGAATTTATAAATTGGGGAAAAACAGATACCCCCGGCCCTCTAAATTTCTTCAACAGAAATTCACGAAAAGAACGTCGTCTTTCCTCCAGCGATTCCCATTTGAGTTCGTGGAGCATTTCTGTGGCACAATTGGTCGAACATACCAGTAACAAACCTAGTTGCTCGCCTCTGAAATGCTTCTATGTCTGCCTTTAAACTGATCTGCTGCGGGTCCTGAACACTTGAGCAAACTTCAGGTAAAACTTTCGGGCTGATAGACCGTGGTCCAGGTATAAAACTTCCTCCCGACGTTTCGTCTCCAACTGCGGGAGACATCTTCCAGGGTCTTCCGGCAACTGCCACTGTGGTCTGAGGGGCATTTATAGAGGGCACCACCATACGTCACGTGAGGCTGAATGTGCGGCTATCTTTGGATGACGCCGTCATTCTCGATTAAAAAAGTGATCGATTTCATTTTGTTGGTGCAATGTCGATATCTATATTTTATCTAACTTCAGACCTTTGGGAGGAAGTTTTATACTTGGACCAAGGCCTATCAGCCCGGAAGTTTCACCTGAAGACAACGCCGGCCGCGAAAGTTTACTTGAGCAATATTCAAGACGTGGTCGCACAAGCGATTTATACGCAGTCTACTTTACAGATGAAGTACATCTTCCCAAAATTCTCCCAATAAACCGAAGACTGCTTACTCACAACAGTCCTTACATGTTCGTTCTACTTCATATCGAAAACGTCACGTAGAACGTCATGTAGAACATGGCAATGAAATCACTCTGATATTTTGGCCACCAAATTCGCCTGTTACGAACCGGATGGAAACACGTAGAACGCTGTACGATCCCAAAAACGCGGCCACATACCACGGGAAATTCGTGACCTCTGCGAGGACATACTTCTGGAAACCTACGTAGAATCGATAGAACGCTGTTGCATTCCGATCTCAATGTGGACCAACAAGCTATTAAATAAATAGTTGTAATTTTACAGTGAAACACTACAACAGTTTGTTTTTTCCTCTTGCATAGCACGGAGCGTTCCAGGAATTGATTCTCTTTATTAAATGCAACTAATTACACTGGTATTTCACGTGACGTTTGCCTCTCGTGCCCTGCAGTCATCTCTTTGTTGCTCTACTGTAATTTGAAATCGGAAAATATAAATCCTGTCCTTTTTTGGGTGCTGATGCTACAGAACAGTAACGTGAGTGTACCTATTTGCAGGTACTGTGTCTTCTTCATTTCGGGGAATTGCGTACTAACCATATGACTCAAATTGTCACTTTCGTGGAATCCAAGTATAATTCAATGCTGCTACAACAGTGCGCCTTCTAAGAGTTTGCAGAAATTCAGAAATATATTTGATTGTATTTTATCCATGAAGTTCTACAAGACGACACTGCAACCCAGAATTTCTCGGCTCACGCCAGTAAAGAAGACGAACTTTCGCATAAGACACGACAACTCCACGACCCACGACTGTTTGCTGCCACAGAACACACTCTCAAATTCTGCTGTTGCACCTTTCGACTTCCATCTCTTTGGTTCTCAGAAAGCGTGGGAATGGCCACGCGGTCTGAGGCACCATGACAAAGATTTTACGGCCGCTCCCGTCGGAGATCCGAAGCCTCCCTCGTGCATGAGTAAGTCTTTTGTCCTTAGCATATATTAGTTTTAGTAGTTAGTAAATCTGGGAGCTGATTGCCTCAAATTTGTACATCTAGAAACCGAAGACCTCAGCAGTTTCGTCCCTTCGGTTTATAAACATTTGATCATTTCTACATCTACATATTTACTCCGTAAATCACAGTTAGGTCTAACTACATGTCAGAGTGTTCATTATTTGGGAAATACCAAAGAAATGGAGAAAATAGTTTTAAAAAGGTTGAAATGTTTCCAAACCTAGTAGACCAAACAGCTGAGGTCATCGGTCCATAGCCATACAAACTACTTTAACTTATGTTAAGGACAAGGCACACACGCATACTGAAGGGAGGCCGCGCGATCCACAACGTGGTACCCCAGAACGCACGGCTATTCCCGCACGGCGAAAAAAGTTTCATTCACTTCCTGGTTGCACATCAGAATGCGAAAGAGCATTAGTGCTGCGATTTTACATGATAAAAGTGAAGAGGTTGTTGGTAGAACGAACCTGGAGAACAATTTGCATAACAAGTAATCGCCCGCTATTTGTAAAATTTAATTCGGAAATTGATGTGCAGTCTTGGCACCGATGAGAGAGAAAGCACAGTCCAATATACACATTCGCGGCACTCACTGCTGTGAAAGTTGTTACCTACTGACAGTTGCAACGACACTAGCGCTCCTAGTGGTGTGAAAGGTACCATGAGAGAAATGTTTATTTGTAATTACTTTTATACGTAATTAACAAAAAAAGTTTCTGTAATTTTTGCGTTCCAAACATTATTAAAATATCGAGAGTCTTAAATAATCGTGAAATAAATGTAAAAACAGACGAACTTCCCTGATTCAGTGATATACACAACTTAATCACGAGGAAATACTTACGAATATGTGTATATTTTGTAGCGTACTCCGTTGAAAGAGAGAGAATATAAACAAACGAGTGACATTAATTCCTGTTGTGATCTGTTCCTATAAGACAGGAACTTTCTTTGACGTGTAAAAATTCGATATGAAGACCAATGATTTGAACATTTTTACACCTGACTCGTCTTTGTTATAAACCCATATAGTTTTGAGTATAATTAATTTTGATTATAAAACGAATGTCTTGAATATTCTTGCCGTTTGTGGTTCAGTTGTAGCAACAAGTGTGGAATTGGTTTCTGCTTTGTTGGGAAACTATGTTTTTGCTTCCGATGTATTATTGTCACGTTTGTGAGGAATTCCCTTCAGTTACAGCTGTTGTGGTTGAGCTAGCACATTTAATAATGTAGGTAAAGCATTGCATATAAGTTTCTTACGATCAACACTTATTGATTTGGCTGGAATTGCAGTGAAGAAATACTGACGTTATTTCTAGTAGGAAATTGACGTATTTCTTTAGATGCTTGGGTTTTCCAAAGAAATCCGCTGAACTTCAATTACACGATAAATCAGTCAAACTTTAAGGTCGTAAATTCTACCAAATACCATGGACTTCCGAACAACGTAGACTAGAGAGAACACACGGAAAATATTGCGTGGAAGGCGAACCAAAGGTGACGTTTCATTAGCAGAACGCTTCGAAGATGCAACAGCTCCACCAAAGAGACTGCCTACATCACACTTGTGCGTCCTCTCCTGGAGTACTGTTGCCCAGTGTGGGACCTTCACCAGGTGGGACTGACGGAGGACATTGAGAGAAGGTTCAGAGAAGGGCAGCTCGTTTCGTTTTATCACATCATAGGGGGAAAGCGTCACGGAAATGTTGCACGATTTGAGGTGCAAATCATTAAATGAAAAACGTTATTCCTTGCGGAGAGATATATTTGCGAAATTTCAATGTGAATGTGAAAATATTTTGCTAGCACCCACATACATAGGGCGACATGACCATCCCATTAAAATAAGAGAAATCAGATCGAAAACGGAACGATTTATGTGTTCTTTCTTCCCGCGTGGCATTAGAGAATGGAGCGGTAGAGAAAGGTTATGAAAGTGGTTAATGAACCCTCTGCCAGGCAGTTAAATGTAATTTGCAGAGTATCTATGTAGATATAGACGTAGATGTTTTAATAGAAACTGAAATTCTTGATTAAAAGGTCGGAGATTTCAACATAATCTTAATTAAACTGTGCTACAAAGTACCGTTTCATACCCTGCAATGGTACTTAGGAAACCTCATAAAGACGACTGTGGAGCTATTTTCTGGTTATTTCCTATTTTTATGGCATTACATATATTCTCCGTTCTAAAACGTAAGTTAAAATCAATTTAAACGACACTATTCACACTCATCCGATATCGTATTCAGAAGGGCACCTCACCAGCTGCTTGGAACGCCGCTGTCGTGGCGTGTAACAAAAGTCAATGGAAGTGTCGTGACTGTATACGTTACACTGTGACCTAATCATCCAAAACTTATGAAGAAAGAAGCCTACAGAAGTGAGGCGAGTCGGTCAAGAGTAAGACGCGTTATTCAAGGCGCGCAATGGAACTTGTAAGGTCTATTTGAGCTAAACGTCTCAGGAGGATTGTTTACAGTGAATTTCAGGAGCACGAAGTTTGTAAGGATGAGAAAAATGCAAGGAAAGTTGTACCATGTGATGTGTAATTCAAATTTAATTGCACTTTCATGCCACTTTGTGTCTCCTGGGCTTCGGATATCCTCAGCTTCGTATGGGTAAGACCAGTGGCGTAACTAGGACTTGGCTTTCGGGGGGGGGGGGGGGGGGGAATAGATGTGCTTGACGAGCAAAATTTTAGTTAGTTTCCAGATAATTATCTACCACTCCCATTGAAGAAACTAATTCACTCCCATCCAATGAAAGATTATGGTAAAACACCATAAATTTTCAATCTCTACCTTTACCATATTGCTGTTATACGATTTCTTTTTTTTTCTTTTTTTTTTTTTTGTGTCGGGGTTCTCATCCCCCTCATTCTGTCCTCCCCCCCCCCCCCCCTCCCACAGTTACGCCACTGGGTAAGACTATAAATCTAACAGAGCCTAAAGAGTGACGTGGTTTGTTATCGGGTGCTTCGCTTTGTTATAGATGATACGCAAAAGACAAACACCTAATGGAAATTTCAATGTGACGCTAGATGTGATGTTAGATGTTGTGAAAGTCAGCTGAAGAAACAGAGCGCCGGAAATGTTGTCCGCTCAATGAAGCCCACTACCATTATATTTGGGATCAATGTAAGTGATTTTGTAATGAGTGCCGAGTATTTTTTTTTCTTCAAGTACAGCGTTGCAGGTAGTTCCTGACTTTTGTCACTCACTGCGTTATGAAAAAAAAATTGCTTTATTTGTGTCGCGTTTGCCGCATCTGTCGAAAATAAGTGGGCGCCATTAGTTTGGGAATGAGGCTCATTAAGGCGACCTCTCGCCCGCTGCCGCACGGTCGATCCATTTGCCGGCGTGCCCAAAGTT
Source organism: Locusta migratoria (assembly GCA_026315105.1). Lineage (NCBI taxonomy): Eukaryota > Metazoa > Arthropoda > Insecta > Orthoptera > Acrididae > Locusta > Locusta migratoria. Next base: position 524,213,018 of record CM048746.1, read on the forward strand.
TTGGTCCAGGGCGGGTGGTTATAAACGGTGAGTTGCATTGAAGTTATATTTACGCTAAGTAGCGGGCCGCTGTATATTTATACCGGGCCCGAGGAGCGGAAGTGAGCGCCGGCCGACGGGCTTGTCAATATGCGCGACTATTTTTACGCTTCCTGTTTGTGAGGGCCTCCCGGGCCGATAACGGCCGCCACCTCACCGACCAGCGACACCACACGGCGGTCCGTCGCGCTCGTCCGGTGGGCGCCGAGGGCGACAGGCGCGTGCCGCCTCACGCTGCACCGCAGACGCCATTGTTCACGGCGTTGGCACTATCATCGCCCGCTAGTAAAAAATGTTCAAATGTTTGTATAGTCTGTGGGACTTAACTACGGGGTCATCAGTCCCTAAACTTACAAAACTACTTATGAACTCCAGAATGAAACTTCACTCTGCAGCGGAGTGTGCGCTGATATGAAACTTCCTGGCAGATTAAAATTGTGTGCCGGAACCGGGACTCGAACCTGGGACCTTTGCCTTTCGCGGGCAAGCGCACTGCCGACTGTGCTATCCCGACACGACTCACGATGCCGCCTCACATATCCTTTCTTCCAGGAGTGCTAGCCTTGCGTGTTTGCAGGAGAGCTTCTGTGAAGTTTGGAAAGTAGGAGACGAGGTACTGGCGCAAGTAAACTTGTGAGGCGGAATCGTGAGTCGTGTCGGGATAGCACAGTCGGTAGTGCGCTAGCCCGCGAAAGGCAAAGGTTCCAGGTTCGAGTCCCGGTTCCGGCACACAATTTTAATCTGCCAGGAAGTTACTTATGAACTATCTAAGACTAAGGACGGCACAAATATCCATGCCCTATGGGGGGATTCGAACCCCCGACCGTAGTGGCCGTGCAGACCGTGACTGAAGCGCCTCAATCTCCTCGGCCACCGCGGCCGGCGCCCGCTAGTATACCACAGTCCAACATATACAGTCACGACACTCCCACAGATTTTTGTTATACGCTGCGATAGCAGCGCTCCAAGCGGCTGGCAAGCTACGTTTCTGTTCAAACTGTCTGTAAATCTATCGGACCAAACTGCGTGGTCATCAAATGTTCAAATGTTTGTTAAGCTTATGGGACTTAACTACGGGGTCATCAGTCCCTAAACTTACAAACTACTTATGAACTACTTACGAACTAGGACGGCACAAATATCCATGCCCGAGAGGGGATTCGAACCCCCGACCGTAGTGGCCGTGCTGACCGTGACTGGAGCGCCTTAGTCACCTCGGCCACCGCGGCCGGCAGGTACAACAACCAAATAAATATAAGTTCTAATAAAACAGAGTCTTGGTTGCAATGATTTATTTTATTTAACGCGTTTCGACATTTTGGGGCGTCATCACAATCTGGAAGAATAAATTAGAGGAATCTTTACAGGCCTTGCCTTATCATGTACAGTGACAACTGGTCATCAGTCCGTAGCTTACAAACTACTTAAACCTAGGTAAAGTAACCTAAGGACAAACACACACACCCATGCCCCAGGGAGGACTCAAACCTCCACGGCGAGCAACCTCGCGCTCCGCAGCGAGACGCCTTAGACCGCTCGGCTACTCCACCGCGACGCTACGTTTCTGAATACGAAAGTTGATGAGAGGGAAAAGTATCGTTTAGATTGACTTCAGTATACTTTTTATATTAGGGGAATGTATGTAGTGCCTTATGAATGGGCAATAATTTAAAAATAGCTCCCCAATTGTCTTTCGCAATATCCCTGACAAGGCACGAAACGGTATATTACAGGACAGTTAATTTACAATTATCCTGTAACACACGTGCTTTAAATGAAGAATTTCATTTTCTATTAAAAATAAGAATGCTTTGGAAACACAAGGAGACATGCCCTTTAGCATAGAGACGTTAATTTCTACGCAGGAACGTTAAGTATTCTTCATTACAATTCCAGTAAAATCGGTGAGAGTGGAACATAGGAAACGTATATAGAATGCAGTAAATACGGTATTTAACGTACCAAATCAACCACCACAGCAGAAGCTGAAGGAAAAACGCCACAGACGTGGTAGTGTAACGATAAGAACAACCAAGCCGGCCGCGGTGGCCGAGGAGACTGAGGCGCTTCAGTCACGGTCTGCACGGCCACTACGGTCGGGGGTTCGAATCCCCCCTCGGGCATGGATATTTGTGCCGTCTTTAGTATAAGGTAGTTCATAAGTAGTTTGTAAGTTTAGGGACTGATGACCCCGTAGTTAAGTCCCATAATCTTAACAATCATTTCAAGAACAACCAAACTGTTTTCCAACACAAAAGAACCGAATTCCACACTTGTTGCTACATCTGAACCAGAAACGGCAAGAATAATCAAAACGTTGGTTTTTTTTAAAGCTAAAGTTATTACAATTAAAAGAATACGCACGTATAAAGAAAGACGAGTGACGTGTAAAAATGTGAGAATCATTAGACTCCATACCGAATTGATACACGTCAAAAACTGGCGGTCATAGTAAGAACAGACCATAATAGAAATTTATTATACCATTATGTTTATATGAGACTTACTTTCAGCGGAATAAGCTGCAAATATACATATATTCGTATTTGTTAATGGCAGAGTTGTTCTTTATACCATTGAATCATTTAAATTAGGCTGTTTTTACATTAATTTCCGTATTAAGTTTGTCCCTCGATATTTTAATGTTTGTAACGCAAAAATTATAGTAAGTATTGCGTTAGTTACGTACAAAAGCGATTATAAACAAACATCACTACTTCGGCGGCTTTCCCACCGCTAGGAGCGCTAGTGTCGCAGCAACTGTCAGTTGGTAACAACTTTCACAGCAGTATCGCGACTGTATATGTTAGACTGTGAGTATACTCCCAGCCTCCCCACTCCGGGAAAATCACCGAAAGTCAGGAAGTACTTACATTCGACACTGCAGCGCTGCAAGCGTGCACTACTCTAGCCGTCCGCCGCTATACGCACTTATGACATTTGTTGCATTCGGATTATTTTTCTGTTTATGGGCTTGTTATTTAAATACTTCGCCCGTTCAAAACGTTCAGTCACTTCTCCTCCAATGTTTTTTAAGACGACTCATATAATTATTTTCATATTACTTCGCCTAATTCTTCTGTATGTTCCGAAGTTTCACTTGTGCACTGTAAAACCTTGGCAGTGTTGAACACATTGACTACTGAAGAAGTTAATATTGTACAAGCTTGAGTGCTGACAAAGTTGGCAGCTTCACACACGAAATCATACACAATGAGTGATTTCATTAAGTTTTTTTCCCCCAAAATATAGAAATTTAGACATCAACAATTTGACACACAATTTATTCTGCTTTATTTTTATCACATTTTCGTCTAAAATATCACACTGGATAGAAATGGAAGAACGACAATTATTACTGCCATGATTTTCGAGCAGTGGAACACTGGAATTAATGCTCTGATTGTGGGTTTCTTCTGTGTTTTAATATTTTCGTCTTTTTATGTGTAATATTCTGTATGTTTTTAATAGTTCTTCGCACTTCCTTTGCTTGTACAACTTTACAACCTGGATAAGAAGGAAAAACAGAGAGAACAGCAGCATCCAGAAATTTCTTAATTTTTAATCCGGACCGATTATCAGCCTCTCGTAAATGAAGGCTTCATGCCACAAACAATCTAGAGATGAAAATGGGCGTAACTGCTTTCAGTCACTGTCCTCTGACGTCACTTTGGCTGGAAAATTCGTGAAATGAAACTCATTTCGCTTTATCACTTCGGCTTGTGAAGAAAGGCACACAGCAATACATCATAGCTACTGGCAAATTAAAACATGTAATGAGACGTTACTGTGTTAAAGTAACATATGGTTCGATCATAAAGAGTAGTTAATCAGGCCAGATGTAGCGATGTGATAGGAAATTAAGAGAGCGCGTATGAAACATGAAGATCGGATTATTACAAACCTTGTGATGGTTTTCGAATAAAAATCTACTACGATTACATAACGTCTTATTACGGAATCAATCCACCGTAATTCCCTGGTCATATCTAAGCATATTCTTGCTAGTCTAGGCAGTCAAACGACAAGAAATTACACTGTTTAGTGGTTACTTAGTTTCCACTGTTGATTATAACGTTCTTGAATCGCGGATTTAGTGCACGCTACTAGCGCCGCAGTGGCCAAGGCGATAACTTCTTGATGTACGCTCCAAAACACACAAGCCGAGTGAAGTGGAAAGGCTGGGAGTATACTAGCGGGCGATGGAGCTATACTCACACATACGAGGCTTGGAACTTAAGTAGTGGCAACTACTTATTCACAGCCGATACAAAGCGTTACATGTACAGTCCGACCGAAATATGATTTGTCGCTGTAACCGAAACTTGCGTAATTAAGTTAAAGTTTTTGAATACTTACGTTACATCACAAATCAGTAGTATTTCCAGAAGATCCCCTACCTGTACCACGCCTTTTTGAGTTTGTGTAAGCCTAACCTGGAGTGCGTAGAAGATGTCATAGGAGGCCTACAGATTTAGACAAACCGACGGTACTTTTATTGAAGTATTTCCAAATTGGATTCTTTTCTCCTCGTTGTGACATTATCTACCTATCTTCACAGAAACAGGCACTCCGCCATTATATCGCGAAGTAATTAGTGAAAAGACTTTAAAACCTTTAAGTAGCAAATGTAAATGACTTTTTAAAAACTTTGTTCTTAAAAAATTAATACTTTTTTCTTTTTTCTTTTTTTTACACTTGTTTTTTCTTTTTCAAACGTAAATTTCGACAGTTCTACGTATGTGATCACGGTCCCTTTCACCTCGAAGTAACGAGACTACCGTATAGCTACTACAAATTCCACAAGCCTGCATACCTTCTTGTTGGAAGATAGTCTTCAGTTTTTATGCACACAACAAACATGCCAAGCGGGCCGCAGTGGATGATGTCTGTAAATCTATCGGACCAAACTGCGTGGTCATCAGTCCGTAGCTTACAAATTACTTAAACCTAGGTAAACTAACCTACGGACAAACACACACACCCATGCCCCAGGGAGGACTCGAACCTCCACGACGAGCAACCGCGCGCTCCGCAGCAGGGTGCTTTAGACCGCTCGGCTACTCCACCGCTCCGCAGTGGTCGAGCGGTCTGCGGCGCGCCAGTCAGTCTGCACGGCCGCTGCGCTCGCGGGTTCGAATCCCCCTTCGGGCTAAGATGTTTGTGTCGTCTTTAGTATAAGGTAGTTTGTAAGGACTGATGACCCCGCAGTTAAGCTTAACAAACATTTGAACAAACATGCCAAAATAGATACCACGAAATGTCAGAGCCTCAAGATGACTACCACAGTACAAAATTCGCAGAAAGTAATCATTTGTTTGTTTTCATAACTAGTCTTTACGATTTTGTTCTTGAGAGCGTTAGCTTAATGTTGCCACTTCCGTTTTTTGAAATCGACAAACAACTTTGCATATCTCCATTTTGGCATTCCTGAATACATAACAACAGTTTCAATCAGTGCTGCAGAAAGAATTTCGAAATATAAAGTCACAATTCCGACTAAAAGTATGATTGTTGTCAGTATAAATTAACACAAACTGTGCAGGAAAAAGAGAGTACCACACGATCAATGTTTCCTAAACCAATATTAATTATTAAAAATAGTCCTCGATTTCAAGGAAACTCATTAATAAAGCTGTATAACATAACAATATGATAATACCTTCGATTACGTAAATACTGTGGAAGTTAAATTGTTACCAACATAGTACAACAATATCGCTATTGGATGCGATTGCGTAATAATGTGCTTAACTACAACATAGCCACAATTTGTACGCGAGAGGAAAGACTCTTAGCAGTTAAACGGCACGCCGTCAACTGAGGTAAAGCGTTATTGTTTACTGAATCCTTCCAGAATGCGACCGAACCTCGTCTGTAACTTCAAGAAAGTTAATTTCGGCCAAGCCCAAGATTTGGCCGATTTCTGTCCGATACCGAAACTGCCGGTGAAACCAATATTTTGGCCGAATCTGGCCGTAAATGAAACCGAATATTTGATCTGTCATTAGTTACATGTTTGCACCTGCTACTTTCCTTCGAAGTAGTCAGCAGCGTAGTGTAGAACCCATGCCAGCGATGTGGAAGGCGTAGTATACCGTTAGCAAAACATGTCCTGTTGATGGTGCGAATGGAGCGGTCTACTGCCTGTCGAATCTCTGGAACAGTTCTCAAGCGAATGCCACGAAGTGGTTCCTTCATCTTCGCAATCAAATCAAAGTCACAACGACTTTAATCCGGGGAGTATGGTGGATGGTACAGTACTTCCCAGCAGGGTTTAAGACACAGCCGCTTTTGTCGCATTACGCTACTCGATGCCGTAGAATGCGGAAAGATGCGACAAAATTCTGCCACACAAACAATAGAGGTCAAAAACACAACCGTTCAAGTTTGATCGGGCCGTAACTATATGTCGTTTTCCCTCGTGGATTGTAGATCTCATTACTAATATGTTCTCCTTGGAACGCTTACTCTTTTCAAACGCAGGCTGTGTATGTTTTTACATTTGACATTTGAAGAAGCGATGAATAAATTTGTTGTGAAACATATTTAATATTTTTGACGAAGGGGGAAACGCAATTGCAACACAAAAAAATACAAATAAAGCTCCTAACTGTATCAATAGATGGCGCTGTAAGCATCATACGATGAAAATCGCGAAACATAATCACGATACATTTCATTCGACATAAGGTCGCGGGTTTCGTGTCGCTCGACTCCTACTGATTATCACAATTGGTCTCTCAACGCAGAATTGCTTGTTTACAAGAACGACGACTCTGCGGTTATAGACTACTGGCTATTAACATTGCTACACCAAAAAGAAATGCAGGTGATGAACGGGTGTTCACTGGACAAATATATTATACTAGAACTGACATGTGATCACATTTTCACGCAATTTGGGTGCATAGATCCTGAGAAATCAGTAACCAGAACAACCACCTCTGGCCGTAATAATGGCCTTGATACACCTGGGCATTGAGTCAAACAGAGCGTAGATGGCGTGTACAGATACAGATGCCCATGCAGCTTCAACACGATACCACAGTTCATCAAGAGTAGTGACTGTCGTATTGTGACGAGCCAGATGCCCGGTCACCATTGACCAGACGTTTTCAGTTGGTGAAAGATCTGGAGAATGTTCTGGCCAGAGCAACAGTCGAACATTTTTCCGTATCCAGAAAAACCCGTACAGGACCTGCAACATGCGGTCGTGCATTATCCTGCTGAAATGTAGGGTTTCGCAGGGATCAGATGAAGTGTAGAACCACGGGTCGTAACACATTTGAAATATAACGGCCACTGTTCAAACTGCCGTCGATGCGAATAAGAGGTGACCGATTCGTGTAACCAATGGCAACCCCATACCATGACGCCGGGTGATACGCCAGTATGGCGATGGCGAATACACGTTTCCAATGTGCGTTCACCGCGATGTCACCAAACATGGATGCGACCAGCATGATGCCGTAAACAGAACCTGGATTCATCCGGAAAAAAATACGTTTTGCCATTCGTGCACCCACGTTCGTCGTTGCGTACACCTTCGCAGGATCTCCTGTCTGTGATACAGCGTCAAGAGTAACCGCAGCCATGGTCTCCGAGCTGAGAGTCCATGCTGCTGCAAACGTCGTAGAACTGTTCGTGCAGATGATTTTTGTCTTGCAAACGTCCCTGTTGACTCAGAGATCGAGAGGTGGTTGCACGATCCGCTACAACCATGTTGATAAGATGCCTGTCATCTCGACTGCTAGTGAGACATGGCCGTTGGGATCCAGTACGGCGTTACGTATTGCCCTCCTGAACCCACCGATTCCATATTCTGTTAACAGTCATTGGGTAGCGACCAACGCGAGCAGCAATGTCGCGATACGGTAAACCGCAATCGCGATAGGCTACAATCCGACCTTTATTAAAGTGACGGCACGCATTTTTCTTCTTTACACGAGGCATCACAACAACGTTTCATCAGGCAACGCCGGTCAACTGCTGTTTGTGTATGAAAAATCGGTTGGAAACTTTCCTCATGTCAGCACGTTGCAGGTGTCGCCACCGGCGCCAACCTTGTGTGAATGCTCTGAAAAGCTAATCATTTGCATATCACAGCATCTTCTTCTTGTTGGTTAAATTTCGCGTCTGTAGCGCTTCGTCTTCGTGGTGTAGCAATTTTAATGGCCAGGAGTGTGGGTTTAAGGAAATTCCGGTAATTAAATAAGGCGAGGGAAACTTGTGGCCCGACGAGTTTGAATGCTCTGAAGAATATGACGAAGAAGTCCCAAGACGCAAGATCGTTTCAAGTGCATTGTGACAGTATGAGGAAATCAATCAGGAAGATGTGGCCATAGCGCTAGAGGAGGACACGAGGACTGATGCGGAAGGCTGCAGTTCACGTGGAATTGCCTGATCATTACAAATGCCTCCGAGCACGCTACATAAATTTCTACGTAATATTATGTATTCCTGTCCGTGTAAAATCAAGAGTCTGCAGGCGTTGCTTGCTGCTGACCTGCCAGAGAGTTACACGTTCGCACTACAATTCCTTGCGCGCATGAAAGTGGATAGCGATTGGTCATGCAACATTTTGTGAAAATCCATTTCCATATTAAAGGCTATCTCATTTCCCAGAATTGCAGGATACGGGAACGCAAAATCCACTCGCATATGAAGCAGTACCGCTTTAGTCTACAAAGATAATTGTGCGGTGCGGCCTCACAGCATCTTTTATCGTGGCCCTTTTTTGTTTTTCGAAGAGATGACTCCTGCAGGAACCGTTACCTGTACCGTCACTGGTAACCGGCATAAAAATCTTATGTGCAACCACATCATTCCAAGCCAGGATAGTACTGCATCCATACAAGATGGCACATCTCCGTCCATTCCAAAGCCACTGAAGCAATTCCACAAGAGGCGTTTCACAATGACAGAATTATCCGTCGTTATTTTCTTATAGCCTAGCCCTCAAGGTCACCGGACATCAATCCGTGTGACTTTGGTTGTGGGATTATTTGAAAACTGTTGTCTACAGTGGTCAAGTAGCGAATTTGACTGATTCGAAGGCCCATATTACGCAACATACCGTATTCACATTGTGACTCATGACACACTACTGTCTGTTGTGGAACACGCTGTTTATCCGTTTCAACTTCTATCGGAAAATGGTGGACAGGATTCTGAACATGACTTGCGCAAGTCCTGTGATACGTAACAGGTTTTACATTACATACTTTTTCTGCGGTTTTGGCCAAAGGACAATTAAAAACTGAATCATTATATGCTTTTTCTGCAGTTTTTGAACCAAGGACAATTAAAAACCTTTTTCCCTATCCGATATAGTACGATCTTGCCTTGTTTGATGAGCTTTCCATTAACGGTACCACAAGTTGTGCATGACTGGACGTCATTTGTTGGCATCCATTTTCCTTATGACGCTTATAGTGCTATCTACTGAAGTTAGGAACTATTTATTATTATTTTTATTTTTAAGTATGCCATTGCGTTTCACCGTTCGTCAAGTACGTTCAGTTCAAATCTAATTTCATTTTGCCCTGTGGTTCTTTTTGTACGGCATTTTGAAAGTGGTACTTTAATTATGAATGCGTTGTGTTCACTTACTTCTTTTGGACGGCGAACTGATGAAATAAACACTTTATTCGTAACGTAACCACACATAGAAAAGTTAAGAGAAGCTTTCTACTGAACTTGGTGTACATGATGGAACATCACTGCCCGTAAAGGTGTCCGACCAAGAACAAAAAATGTTCAAATGTCTGCGAATTTGGCGATATTCCATAAGCACGTAATTTGATTAGAAGACGCTATGAGGTACAGTGTCAAACGTTTCCGCAAATCTAGAAACACGGAATCGATTTGAGATCCCTTGTCGATAGCGTTAATCACTTAATGTGTGTAAAGAGTTAGCCGTGTTTCGCAAGAACGATACTTTCTGAATCCATGTTGTCTATGATTCAATATGTCATTCTCTAAGAGGTAGGCCGCGGCGGCGCAGCCGAGCGCATTGAGGCGCTATGCTACGATGCGCGAAGCCGTTCCCCGTCGAAGGTTCTCCACCCTACTCTATCCTGAACAAGCCTCTTCATCTCCTCATAAGACCTGCAACCTACATCCATTTGAATTTGCTTACTGTATTCATCTCTTGGTCTCCCTCTGCGATTTTTACCCCACGCACTTCCCTCCAACGCTAAATTCACGATTTCTTGATGTCTAAGATTGTGTCCTATCAGTCGATCCCTTCTTTAAGTCAAGTGATGCCATAAATTCCTTTTCTCCCCAATTCTGTTCAGTTAGAGCTGCATGTCCTCGGGAAAAGTACCGGCTGTAGTTTCCCCTTCGTTTGAGCCGTTCGCAAGGCCAGTTCAGTCAATCATCGAGACTGTTGCCCCTGTAACTACTGAAAAGGCTGATGTACGTTTTAAAGTTGTTCTTTGCCTTCCTTGTTTTCACCCATTTCATTCGAAATAACAAATTCACCACTGGAATTTGTAATATTTCATAGTGTTTAGTAATGTTATATTGTTTTAATATTGTAATGTGTTCAGTTTTTGTAATTCAGTAAATTAATTAATAAATTGTACCATCTTTGCCATTTTAGTTATCTATTACAGATATAAGAATGTGGTCTTTTAAATGATTAGCATCCACAATAGTCTAAGCCCCAACCAAAATGGATAGAGGTCTGTATATCACCTACCTATTTCTTCCTTTCACTTCCAAGTTAAATGAACATAAAATAATTCTGTGTGTATTGCATGCCTTTATAAGTCAAATGGGATGCAATAAAAATATTACCTTTCAAATTTTCAGGAAAAAAGTTTTGTTATATAAAGGGTTAAGCATTACTTCATACAGTAAACTGATGTATTCTGACCAAAATTTACATTAATTTGTAATCTGACGTCTCTGATGCAAAAATAAAATAAAATGTTTGTAAATCTATGGGACTTCAAATGTTTGTATAGCTTATGGGACTTAACTACGGGGTCATCAGTCCCTAAAGTTACAAACTACTTATGAACTAGCTAACACTAAGGACGGCACAAATATCCATGCCCGAGGGGGGATTCGAACCCCCGACCGTAGTGGCCGTGCAGTCCGTGACTGACGCGCCGCAGTCCCCTCGGCCACCGCGGACGGCGACTTAACTTCTTTGGTTATTAATCCATAGGCTTACAGACTACTTAAACTAAGTTAAACTAACCCAAAGGCAACACAGACACTCGTGCCTGAGGGAGAACTCGAACCTTCGACGGCGAGCAACAGGGCTCTCCGCAGCAAGGCGCCTTAGGACGCCCGGCCACCACAGCTACAAAAATAAGCTTTCAATAATTTGTAATGAGCCTGAAAGTGGATAATAGACTATCTTCTGAGAATTTTGAAACATCATTCCATCACTTTCGAAAGCTACCATCATCACTGTCCCTACATGTGAGCATGCATATGAACTATGTTATATGTTGAAAAAATATTTGGTGTCAAAAGTTTCAAAACAGATTCGAAAATTTATGCGGCTATATTTCATGGAAATCTACAAACTGGTGTGAGATATGAATTGCGTCAAATGCATTAAAACAACCCACTTGAAGGATGCAACAGCGTGTCCGTGCCATACTTAGTACCCACAGGGTGTATCTTGCAATAGAACTCCTCTATATATTTTGTTCCGCACAAACTGATGGGTTCGTTACGGTGTCCCTTACTAATATTGAGATTCTCTAGTGTGTCCTTATGGCCAATATTCAATGACTATGTCTTTTAAATGATAGACCCTGTTTCTTAAACGTGTAGAGATTTTTAATTTTGTCTTTCTTGGTTACTTGTTGTAGCTTCATGCTATTCACTGTCACTTGTTTTCAGGTAGTTTTTGGGAAAACGAAGCTTCATCGCTAAGCGCAGTCCAGTCCAGAAAACATAACAACACGAAGTTTATGCTTGACGAATTTTGGAGCCGGCGTGTCCATTTCGAAGGGCTGTACTGGATCGCGTCACTGCCACAGCTAGTCAGGTGAGTTTCTTTCATATTTGTCGGAAATATACCTTAACTTACATAAAACAATCGACTTTCAGGTCTTTATCTTAACAAAAAAAAATTTGGATTAAATTTTTTGTAAAATTATTTATTTATATAGTATGCATACGTAATATAAGAGTAAAGACAGTGGTCTCTATACTAACTGTATGTTGAACTTCAGCTGTCTGATCTTTCCCAACATCAATGTTCGTATTTTGTTTCTTACCAAATTACAACATGACTGCCATGAAATATTCGATTCCGCTGCTATACCAGTCTGTTACATCGCAGCCGCGGCGGATTAGCCGCGCGTGCTGGAGCGCTGTGTTGTGGTGCGCGCGGCAATCCGCCTTCGGGGATTCGAATCCCCCCTCGGGCATGTCGTATTTAGTATAAGGTAGTTCATAACTAGTTTGTAAGTTTAGGGACTGATGAACCCAGAGTTAAGTCCCTTAAGTCGTACAAACATTTGAACATTGTTACATCGCATATTGACATGAAGTTCAAAACAAGAAATAGTAATCAATTCTCTGTCACATACAGACATATGGGAATATGTTTTCCACAATACAACAAATGGGGCAATACAAAAACACATGAATGTACAGGCACGCTGAAATTATATGCTTAGAGACCAAAGTTCAATGTTTAATGGTTGTAAATCTGTGGAACGTAACTTCTTTGGTCATCAGTCCCCTAGGCTTACAAACTACTTAAACAAACATCAATTAACCTAAGGACAACACACACACACAGATACACACACACTCACACTCACACCAGTACCCGAGAGAGAGGACCTTCGAGGGCGAGCAATCACGCGCTCCGCAGCAAGGCGCTTTATTGCGCTCGGCCACTCTACTGCAGCTGACTAGAGTTATACATCACTGACTACAGGCAAATAGATACCGAATTACGAAGTCTCTCCACTTCCAGTCTTCAACGCTAAGCGAAGATTATCGGAATATTTTATTTGTTTTTGCGACTTTTAGTCTTACAAACTATTTAATCTAAGTTAAACTAACATAAGGACAACACAAACACACCTATGCCCCACGGAGGATTCGAAGCTCCAACGGCGAGCAACTACAAGGCGCTTTGGACCGCTTGGCCACTCCACCGCGGCTTATCGGAATAATGGCAACAATATCTCCAAACCAACAACTTTTTGTTGTAATAACACAAAGGGCAAAATGATAGCGACGCAGCAGTTAAAATCGGAAAGCAAGAGAGCATTATTCCTTCTTCTAGTTAGTGTTGCTGACCGCAGTGGCCGAGCGGTCTCCGGCGTGCCGGTCACAGTCTGCTCGGTCGCTACGGTGCGGGGTTCGAATCCCCCCTCGGGCATGGATGTTTGTGTCGTCTTTAGTATAAGGTGGTTCATAAATAGTTTTTAAGTTTAGGGACTGATAACCCCGCTGTTGTTCCTTAAGCTTAACAAACATTTGAACATTTAGTTAGTGTTTACGTGTATTTATTTCAAATAAATATACTTCTACGAACAGTGAGAAAGTGTCCGTAGTAAATACTTGTTAAATTATTTACTCAATTCAATTGACAGGATTTTGTTGTTCGCTAAATTCAAAATTCAAATGTTTGTAAATCTATGACAAATGTTCAAATGTTTGTAAATCTTACGGGACTTAACTACGGGGTCATCGGTCCCTAAACTTACAAACTACTTATGAACTACTTACGAACTAGGACGGCACAAATATCCATGCCCGAGGGGGGATTCGAACCCCCGACCGTAGTGGCCGTGCAGACCGTGACTGGAACGCCTCAGTCCCCTCGGCCACCGCGGCCGGCAAAATCTATGACACTTAAATACTGTGGTTATCAGTCCTTAGGCTTACAAACTACTTAAACCTAACTCAAACTAACCTAAGGACAACACACACACACCCATGTCCGAGGGAGGACTCGAATCTCCGTCGGGGAGGATCCGCGCGCTCCGCAGCAAGGCGCCTCAGAACTCTCGGCCATTCCACCGCGGCTGTTCGCTAAATATTCATTGCAGCTGGAGACACGGACGAATATACCCAACGCGTCGTCACTCGCGCGACGCAGACGTTACAAGTCTTAATTGCTCTTACGCTTGTGTAGTACTAATTTATTCGCGCCTTGTGACCCAGAATTCGTCCTTGTACTTGTTTTGTAGCGTTACATCACACGCTCATGAACCTTTACTTATAGGATACGCACGTCCTTCATTTAAAAAACTCCTTATTTTTCTAATCTCGTATGACGTCTCGAAATGAAAAGATTAAAAATAAGAACATCTATTTACGAATACGCTATGCGTGGTCTGTTGTCAAATATAAAGAGGGAGACAAGTTACTTTCTTACTTGGAACTACTGTGGCTATGTGTGTGCTCGGCTGTGCAAGTTTATTTGTTACCGGTGGTGTAGTGTTCGTTCAGATAGGTGCAGTGAGGTGAAGACCGACAATGCGGTGATATAAATAACATATTTTCATAAATTCCAGCCGCGTCAGGTGGCACCTAGACCATTATCAAGTAGTCATTTCATAGTTATTTTCTAAGGTAAATTATTTGAAAGCGTATGGAAATTTAAGCACTTGCGTGGCTGGAAGCTCGAGAATATTTTATTCGGGGCTGAAGAGGTTTTCCGTTAAAGGCAGGAGAGAAATGGTGTACTGCACGCCTGACTTACGACGGAGATTCCTCCCACTGACCCCATCCCTGGCTCCGCATTCTGATCTTTATGAACAGAACTGCATTTGCAGATGTAAGGAAGTGATGAGCAAAATTGAAGAAAAACAAGGAAAGCAGGACGATGTTAACATATTTTGTGTAAGGTGGACTGCACTTTGGCTATCCACTACCTAGATGCGTCCACACGCGCTGATATCACGTGTCTTGTCCATCATGCTCTCAAAATTAACTCCGAGGACAAGTGAAAAGATCTGTCGATGTTACTGGAGCGTGACGCTCAGGACTATTCGGTTCGGTATGGAAACAGCAGGGTTCTGTACAACACATCTGTAGCTTGTAATACAGTTGCTGATGATACACTGCTGACCATCAAAATGCAACACTAAAAGCTAAACAGATAGCACAGCAAAATTAATTCAGGAGACAAGACGTTGTACGGTCACCTGCAGATCCAAGTGAAGAGAAGAACAGGATGAAATCAGTACACAGATTTGACGTAAATACTTGTGCTGGTTTTGTTCACGACCATCTGACTGGGCCGTCTCTTCTGCCTGACACGCACCGTTCCAGTTCATGGCCCCACATGTTTTCTCATTGACATCAGAGAACGTTGAGGCCATATTTTCTCCAACTGCTGCGTTTGGAGGGGTGAACTAATACAGTTGTATCGACCTCAGATCTGTGGATTTATTTTATCTGCGTACGAATCATCCAACAGGCGCTCCAGTACAGCTGTTACGCATTTCGCTGAATCTGCAACTGTTATTTATCTACCTTCCGGTTGTTTTGAGCGTATTACATCATTAGCAATCGGACGCCAGTGTAAATTAATGTAGACGGGAAACATTTTTAGTGACATCTCTAAAAGAATATTCCTCACACAGCAGTTTAAACATCATCTCTGAACGTCAATAGTGTGAACATTTTCATGGACTCTCTTACAATGTGATGAAGGTAATATTTGAAATTGCTGAGCAGATCTTCAATGGTGAACGTTGATGTGGTTTGCATGAATAATTATTATTACGTTGAGAACCTAAGAAAGTGTGATGATTAATCTTTGTGTGGAATTTTGACTCTCAAGACCTGTGAAATGTTTTTTTTTTTTTTGTCTTTGTCTGTTCTTGGTTTTCTCGGTGTTTTTCATTAGCACAGTATATGCAGAAGTACGTTTCTTTCTAGAATACATCAACGTTAAAATTATGTACTGTGAAGCTTGTCGTGTTGATTACGTGCTCCATTTAATACTTTGTTTTGAAAAGCACATCACATAACACAAAATATTTAAAAAAGAATACTGTAAAAATATGTGCTTAAAAGCCGATTGAGCAATCAATACACCACTATTAACAAAAACTGCTTAAAACGCGTCAGAAAGACAGAGAGATCAACGATATACAAACACATAAGAAGTTTTGAATGACCTGTGTATTACATAAACACATTCCCCATTGAATTATTATGACATGATTAGAAAAAAGTAGTCCTTTGAACAGTCATAAAATGTAAAAAAAGAAACTTGCATCATCTCTCGAAAACATACCCGTTTCTTGGATGTAGTAGGCAGTAATATTTGTACCTTCATTCCGTACACATTGTAGGAACATTGCATAGCGTTTGTACGTTCTCCGCTGAGAAGAAGAAGAATATCAACGTTTGATCGCATTGGATTGTTGCTTTATGAAACAAGGATTTTCAGGAGAAGGTTCAAGCTAATAGTGGTGAGTCACAGTGTAAGGATCGCTTAACGAAAGTGAATATCCCGGTCCCGATTGTAAACCATTTAAGTTCCTTTCAGACTCTGCTTGTGCAATAGACCCATACCTAGCTATCATAGATAACCGCTCACTCAGTGGAAGCTCCGTACCCAATGACTAAAAAGTTGCACAGGTCGCTTCAATGTCCAAGAAAGGCAACAGGAGTGATCCGCAAAATTATAGGCCTATATTATTGACGTCGGTTTGCAGTAGCATTTTAGAACATATATGTTCCTCAAGTTTTATAAACTACCTCGAGCCGGCCGCGGTGGCCGAGGGGACTGAGGCGCTCCAGTCACGGTCTGCACGGCCACTACGGTCGGGGGTTCGAATCCCCCCTCGGGCATGGATATTTGTGCCGTCCTTAGTTTTAGCTAGTTCGTAAGTAGTTTGTAAATTTAGGGACTAATGACCCCGTAGTTAAGTCCCATAAGCTAAACAAACATTTGAACATTTGAAACTACCTCGAAGAGAACGGCCCGTTGACCCATACTCAACATGGATTTACAAGGTATCGTTCTTGTGAAAACATATAGTTCTTTGTTCAGATGAAAAGAAACGACGAGTGCTATTGATAAAGGATCTGAAATCGATTCCATATTTTTAGGTTTCCGGAAACTTTTGACACTGACAAGAATCTTCTAATGAAATAGAATATCGCCACAGACGTGCGACTGGATTCACTGTTTCCTGCTGGCCACGATGGCCGAGGGGACTGAGGCGCGCCAGTCACGATCTGCACGGCCACTACGGTCGGGCGTTCGAATCCTCACTCGGGCATGGATATTTGGGGGTTGGAACACTTGCGCGGAGTGACACTTGCGCGGAACCCGGGGCCCTTGGGGCGGCTAAGGGCTTTTCCTGGGTACAAACACACCAAGAAGTCTAGCACTGCTGTTATCAAGTTTCCACACTGTCAACATAACACGAAAATCAGTGAAATTGCACAACCCTTTGCAAGCTGTTTGTTGTTTGTAAATCTATCGGACCAAACTGCGTGCTCATCAGTCCGTAGCTTACAAACTACTTAAACCTAGGTAAACTAACCTAAGGACAATACACACACACCCATGCCCCAGGGAGGACTCGAACCTCCACGGCGAGCAACCGCGGGCTCCGCAGCGAGACGCTTTAGACCGCTCGGCTACTCCACCGCGGCCTTTGCAAGCTGAAGAGCAATATAGTTACTTGTTCTACATTTTAATCCGTTGAGTGTTCCTCCTGTAAACAAAAAGGTATTTTAATAGTGATAATGTTTGGAGAGTTAGTCTCTGCTACTACAAGACTATGACTTTCCACAGTCATACCTCCTAAAACCATATTATTCAGAACACTAAGCATATCAAGACACCTGCGCAAGCAATATATATATTAGACATCCTGCACAGATACGTTGATGTAATTGACCGCCATGTAGTTAACCCCACTATCACGCAACTTCCATCTCTTTAAAAATAGCTACAATGCTTTTTAATAGGAGATGCAACCTTAAACCTTCAATTAAAAAACGTTAATAATAAGTCAATGAGTATTTTACATACTTAAAGCGTTTATTCGTAGATACCAAAACGATTTGGCTGTATTCGAATTACAAATACATCTAAGAAATATATGAAATACGGAATGTGTAAGGGAATGTCACACACCGAAAAATGCTAAAGATAAATTCTATGTTCCATTACCGTCATATAGAACCATTTGTACTCCGAACTTGGCATAAACCAACAGGGAGAAACAAGTTGCAAGATTTCTAGGAAAAATGAAGCGAATTTGGCAGCCAATAGCTGGTTATAAATTACATTGCCTGTTAACTGTATAAATATAAATTACGGAATACGCGGAACTACTGTTCAGTACAGTCAAAAAGGTCTAAGGTAATAGACAGTGGTTTACAATCAGATATCCGTATCACTCTCCTCCTCAAGAAGTCTGTGTGAAGATTTATATTCAGAACATTCAAGAAAAAGGTGTTGAAACTATAAGAAGCAGCTCATTTATTCAGGAAGGGAAAACGTTATGGTGCCCGTAAATTTGAATGGCTGTATCTCTTGTAGTAACATTTAATTTTTGATAAAATGTTAAAATCCAATATACCAGAATTTTGTTTTTCTAAACTCAGTGCCAACTTTTTTTTGTCGAAATTTTTGCAGGAAGTAGTCTTGACGTGATTTCATACTTCTATGCATTAATATTATCAAATATGTAGTTTGTGTCCGGTCCGGCCGGAGGTTCGAGTCCTTCCTCGGACATGGGTATGTTTGTACTTTGCCTAAGTTATTTTAAATAAGATTAAGTAGTGTGTAAGTCTAGCGACCAATGATCTAAGTAGTTTGGCCGCATAAGACTACATATATACACTAATTTATTTATTTCATAACCACATTTAAGTACTAATAATTAAAGAAACTTAAAAGAGAAATTTGAAGTAAACACTGAAAACAAAAGATTGATATTTCTCATGAGATGAATGCACACAACCGTTGACTTATGTCTTGTGAATGTACCTACAAATTCTGCCATATGAAAATTTTAGTGTGAGTCCCAAATTTGTTTTTTCTATAATAACATTAAAAACATATTAAAAATTCAGAACTAGAAAATCAGTGAAGTTTTGGACTTGAAGCGTTTTGTGTTGCTACATCTTTACATAGTAGACACGATTTTAAAATTTGGTTGCTATCGTCAAAGTAGACGAAACGTTAAATTTTTTGGTGTAATCTTCGCCGTGTAGACTGTATGTTGTAGAAGTCTACGTCGCACCTAACCATACCTCTGAGGAGAGAACGTTGTTTGCACTTCTCCTGCGTTTCCAGTCGGCTGTGCTGTGCTACGTAACGACATCGTACCGTTCCACTTTACCGAGAGCTATATATGTATTGGTGTGATGTCTGTTCTTTCGAAATAAGACATCACACCAATATATGTATCATTTAGTCGCAAAGATTCTGGATTCTGTTTTCGTCGCTAACGCGATTAACAGCGTTAGACCTCGTGTGTAAACAAAATGTTCAAATGTTTGTATAGTCCATGGAACTTAACTACGGGGTCATCAGCCCCTAAACTTACAAACTACTTACGAACTAAGACGGCACAAATATCCATGCCCGAGGGGGGATTCGAACCCCCGACCGTAGTGGCCGTGCAGACCGTGACTGGAGCGCCTTAGTCTCCTCGGCCACCGCGGCCGGCGTGTGTAAACACTTAAAGGTTATGAGTGCACTGGAAAAATGCATAAGTAACACCTGTCGTTTGAGACTTGAAGATGACCTGAAATTAGCCGAAGTCGATATCTCATAATAAACATAAGGTGTAGCTGTCTATATTTCATAATGCTATTCCTAACATATTTAAAAGCTGCTCAAAACCACCTACAAAAAACCTTTATAATGAGATTGTATATAATTCCACGATCAAATTGTGTTTTAGTTATTTGTAGTAATACACCCAAAGATCTGCCCTTGCTTTTAGTGCCTTGATCAGCTGTTTAGTTTTAGAGGTATTACTAGGGACAAGAAAAATTCGTATTTGCGATAAATGCGAATATAGATGCGAATTCTGACTCAAAATGCAGTAAATCCGAAATTGTAGTTAGCAACGGTTGCGCTCAATTCCGATTTCATCACATTCCTCTTCATATGGTGCTGTATTGTAAATCGAGTGATATTTGTATGACGTGTTATCTCCCTGTTGAATGAGGCTGTGATATCTCCGGGCCGTTACTACTGCTCCACCTCGCTCGGTGGGCCTTTCCCTGAATACGGCACAGGTAGCGGCTAGAGGGCGTGGAGTAGGGGTGGTGTATCCCTATTTCTGGAACACCCTGTTCACTACCTGCAGCGTCCGGGTCTCCGCGCAAGTGTCTACACATTCCCTTTCCGCGCAAGTGTCACTCCCCGCAAGTGTCACAAACTCGGATATTTGTGCCGTCCTTAGTGTTAGCTAGTTCATAAGTAGTTTGTAAGTTTAGGGACTGATGACCCCATAGTTAAGTCTCATAAGCTATACAAACATTTGAACATTTTCACTGTTTCCTGAAAGAAAGGCCACAGTACGTTGTAACTGACGGAAAGTCATCGTGTAAAACAGAAGTGATATCTGGTGCCCCCAGAGTAATGTTATTGGGCCCTACTGTTTCTTATGTTTATAAACAATTTAGTAGCAGCTCTCTTCGACTATTTGTGGATGATACTGTGGTTTATTGGTCAGTAAAGTCACCAGAAGATCAAAAGCAACAGCAAAATCATTTAGATAACATATCTGCATGGTACAAAAATTGAATTAACTCTTAAGAATGATAAGCGTGAAGTCATCCATATGAGCGTATTGTGGGATTCCCCCCCCCCCCCCCCCCAAGTGGGGAGGATTAGAGAAAGTGCAGAGAAACGCAGCTCGTTTTGTATTATTGTGATATAAGGGAGAGAGTGTCACAGAAATGATGTACGAGCTGGGGTGGGAATCATTAAAAGAAAGGCCTTATTCGTTGCGGCAGGGTTTATTTGCGAAATTTATTCTAGCTACTTTCTCTTCCAAATGCGAAGTATTTTGTTAGCACCCATCTATATAGGGAGGCATGATCATCATAAAAAATATATCAGATCGAAAACGTAGAGACTAGATTATACTAAAGACGGCACGAAAATCCATGCCCGAGGGGGGGATTCGAACCCCCGACCGCAGCGGCCGTGCAGACCGTGACTAGCACGCCGCAGACCGCTCGGCCAACGCGGCCGACTGGCACAGTCCGCCGAAACCGGTCGTCATTAAATAATTTATTAATTCGCGATCTAGGCGTTCCAGTTTTGAAGGAGATTACATTTATTTCCCTTGTGACAACATAGATCATTACGATTCGTGAGGAGGGGGAGGGTCGTCAGAATATTTTTACTTGGAAAGGGGTTGCATATTCGAGAAGGTTGAAAAACAATGCTCTACAGTGAACACAGTTTAGAGCACGGCGCACAACTGCTGACAATAGCTCGTCGGATAATTTTCAGTTCGGCTGGAATCCCAGAAATGTATCGCTTATTGAACACGCTGCAGGTTTTTCGTTAAAAAAAAGGAAAAAAAAAAAAAAAAAAACCATAGCGAGGGGCGGCCCGGCGCCGAGGCCAGGCTTGGGCGGCAGAGGGGCCTCGCCCGCAGCCACGGCCGCGCCCTGCCGGTGCCGGGTATCGATCCCAGGCCTCGCCGGGCCTCGCAGGCGGCGGTGCTCAAGTGGTCAGCGCGCGACCGCGGCCGCCTTCGCGCCTCTCAATTTGCGACCGCGACGGCAACGGCAACGGCAACGGCAATCTATTGATTACCGCCGTTCTCGGAACCGAGCCGAGTAAAGTGGCGGTGCGTGGGAGCGGTCGGCGCCACGCGCTGTCCTCGCCTCACAGCCGCGCCCCGGCCCATGTCAAAGTCACGCTGGCTGTCCACAGGTATCCAGGCCTCTATGGCCACATGGGGACAGTATCGTGTCTTCCCCTTGACATCTACCCTCCTTTTAAGGGGGCCACATGTGGTTCAGGCCGAAAAAAATCCATCTTATGTTTTCATCTTATTTCGATAGATTAAAGTTTTATATAAGTACTCTACATCTACATCTACATGGGATACTCTGCAAATCACATTTAAGTGCCTGGCACAGGGTTCATCGAACCACCGTTATACTATCCCCCATTCCATTCTCGAATAGTGCGTGGGAAGAAAGAACACCTGAATCTCTCCAATCAAGCTCTGATTTCTCGTATTTTATTCTGATGGTCATTTCTACCTATGTAAGTGGGTGTCAACAATATATTTTCGCATTCGGAGGAGAATGTTGGTGATGGGAGTTTCGTAAGTAGCCCACGCCGCAGCGATAAGCGCCGTTGTTGTAAAGATTCCCATCCCAGATCCTGTTTCATTTCCGTAACGCTGTCTCCCCTGTATCGTGACAATACGATACGAGCTGCCCTTCTCTGGACTCTTTCCATGTCCTTCGTCAAACCCACCTGATATGGATCCCACACTGGGCAGCAATACTCCAAAAATGGACGGACAAGCGTAGTCGATGCAGTTTCTTTTGTAGTTTTGTTGCATGTTTTAAGGGTTCTGTCAATAAAACGCAGACTCTGATTCACCTTCCTCACGACATTATCTACATGTTCTTTCCAGTTTAGGTCTGAAGTTATAGTAATTCATCTGAAAAGGATTTTGTTGAAAAATTATTTTCGAGCATTTTCCCACCACGTGTGCTTATATATAAAGCTCACTTTTCTGACCCAGTTTTCTGAATATATTTTAGATCTTTATATCCCATACGTTCCACGTCAGGGATTTTATTTTTCCTCTCGAGTGTGTTGGCTGTCCTTGGAATGCAACGGTCAATATTCTTTTGTTTCTGCTGTTTGTATTGATAAAGGAGGGGAAGGAAGAAGGGTTAGGAAAGAAAGGAATGACAGTGGCTGCATTAGGGCACTGAACTGTAGCAATGGCAACAAGTGAAAATGTGAGCTGAGCCGGGAATCGAACCCGGCTCTCCCGCTTCGGGCCAGCGGTCGCCTTAGCCACTTGGCTATCCGTACTCGCCTCCCGTCCGTCTGAAATCCCCGAACGTCGCACTGTATGGCTGTAGCGCCCCTATCATCCATGCCCTCTTACACTCGCCATTACGGATTCCCGTGCGAGGACGAATGTATGACCACAACTGCTATGAAGTAAGTGAAGCTAACGCCGTCTTCGCGTACGAATACTTATTATATTGGTGTGGTATCTGTTCTGTCGGACAAGTCCGAAAGAACAGACACCACACCAAAATAATAAAAATGTTATACTTACGTTTGCAGGTTTACTAGGGCAGACAATTAGGAGAAATAAAGACAATCTGGAGGCAATAAAGACGGATGTTTGGGTCATATTTTTCCATAAGTCCTCTACTGATGTTAAGCCATGCCATGCATTGCGTCCATCAGGAGAAAATTCGTGGTGCTAATACAATAGGACTCAGGCAACTGGTGAATCTTATTGTCACCAGCATTCTCTTCCTGCTGCCGTTATTACAGTAATTAAATCGATTTTCAAAGACTAGGCTGATCCTGACCTTCTAAGAAAATGTCTGCATAGGCACACACAGAACCCAAATGAATGTTTCAACAGCATAATTTGGAACCGCCTTCCTAAAACTGTATTTATAGACATCCCTACAATGAAACTAGGAGTTCATGATGCTGTTATTTCATTAAATTTTGGTAATATTGGAAACTGAAAAAGCTGGGAATTAATCATGGTGAAAATATGATCACTGGGCTGCAACATTGCGATAAAATGAGAGTAGCCGATGCAGACAGGTCTGCATCTAATATGGCCAAGAAAGCAAGACAAACATCCAGGAAGGTGAAAGAGAAGCTGGAAGACGTGCTAGAGGCAAAAGAAGGGCCAACGTATACAGCAGGACAGTTTTAATTAACTGTAAGTAACAAATTTCTTTAAAGTCAATTTCCCGCAAACTACAATTTTCAGTACATATGCCCCATTATATCAGAAACTATCGTAGATAAATGAATGCAATTGTCAGAGACTCTGAATAACATAATAAACCACCTTTGGTACTACATTCAATAATATTACCCCATTATGAAGTTCACAAAAATATTTTCTGCAGAAAAAACTTAATATCTTTTAAAAATATTTTTTTTTTTAAATCTAATAACTATAAAATGGATAAAGTAGATTTTAGTTTAGTTGACTCTATTAGCATTGTGTAACATACAGTAAAATATTAAGGTCCTGCATAAAATAGTTTTTCCAGAAATGGGTCAAATACTTAACATGGGTTAGATAGGCAGGGTGTGGTACCCTTAAGTGGGGGGGGGGGGGGGCATGTGCGAAACGCATACTCTCCTGTTACCAAATGGTGTGCCTAAGATACTGAAGGTAAGCAACTAAAATTTTGTGTGAGGATTTAGCAACAGTACAAGCTACTTCACTTTTAAAAATTTTTGTTCTAAATTTGAAATTATTACGAAATTATAAATATTAAAACATCTAAAATTATTTCTGTTTCTTTTCGTCGTAACCTTTTAAACCAGTCATTGTCAAAAGTTCACTGTGTTATCTTCACATCCATACAAACAATTGTACATAGGAAATTTGAATACCTTTGTTAGATATTTATTTACAACATTTTACATATTAATGGTGGAAACTGGTGTATTTTTTTCAATAAATTTTCTCTATATTTCAGCTTAAACGAAACATTTCAAGACAGCTCTGCGTGTTTGTTTTTTGCACTATGAGAAAAAATGTCTGTAAATCTATCGGACCAAACTGCGTGCTCATCAGTCCGTAACTTACAAACTACTTAAACCTAGGTAAACTAACCTACGGACAAAGACACACGCCCATGCCCCAGGGAGGTCTCGAACCTTCACGGCGAGCAACCGCGCGCTCCGCAGCGAGGTGTTCTAGACTATGAGAAATATATGAACCAAATATGAGCTTACTTTTGTCCATTATTGCCAGTGAAATAAATGTATCGTGTAAAATAAAACACAATTTGTGACTGAAGGTGACTTCATTTTATTTTACCAAATATGAAGGCATTGTGTCACAGATGTACTGAAGAAAAGGTACATAATTGTCAGAATATGTAGTTTCCGGGAAAATGAATTTAAAGATTTAAATCAAATTTCTGAAATTATACCTTCTCAGAATGTTCGAAGACAGTACTCAGGAACTTCTCTATTCTCAAGACTTGTCCTGTAATTACTATGCTTTTGCCTTGTTTCTTTTACAAGGTCCTGCATAGACATTTCATCTCTTGCCACACGATGAGACCCGTTGTTGTTCTTGATGTTGTGGTGGTTTAGTCCGCAGACTGGTTTGATGCAGTTCTCCACGCTGCCCTGTCCTGGGCAAGTCTCTTCATCTGAGAATACGTTCGGCAACCTACATCCTTTTGAATCTGCTTACTGTATTCGTCCCTCGGTCTTCCTCTACGACTGTCACCCACACGCTTCCTTCTAATGCTAAGATGACGATTCCTTGATGTCTCATAATGTGTCCCACCAACCTATCCCTTCTCTTAGTGAGACTATGCCAGAAACTCCTTTTCTCCACAATTCTGTTAAGCACCTCCTTATTAGTTACGTGATCCACCCATTTAATCTTCATCATTCGTCTGCAGCACCACACCCATTTTCTTAAAAATGGGTAGAATGGAAGCGCCATTTCTGAAGGTCGAAAGCAGTAACAATTTCTGTTGCCATTTGTTTCCATCATTATAAACAATCACAGCATTATAGGTAGCAAGCTTGACATCTGTAGATGATGACAATTATCACATTGTATTATATCACATTACAAATTATCCGAATGGTTTGTAAACTCAGATTTACTGTAAATTACACAAAATGACTATTGTAGCAGAGTAGTATATAATTTATGTTTTGGACTAACTGTGGCAGATATAAATGTGGCACCATACCATAAATATATCCGATTGAGCACTAGACATATCGATACTTAACCCTATCGTACTGCCACTTGATGGCAGATAGGTCAGACATAAGTGTTTACAACAGGAGCCATTAGTCTATCAGCGGCATTTGCAGGCATAACACGCTGCCTAGTGATGAGGAGAAGTGAACTATATGCAGATACGCACACGCAAGTGTTTAAAACTGAATCTATCAGTCTGTCAGCAACGTTTGCAGTCATGACATTGTGGGAAAGCGAACTGTTTGCAAGAATAGAACGTGACACCAAGGCACATTGAATGGATAAATATGTGCATACCCTTTATATCATGCCACAGTGTTGCAGCTTTTAAAGATTTTATTATGCCTGCACAATTAAGGTATGACTATGACAAATATGTTATTTTACATTTGTAATCTAGATTTATAATAGTATTCAGTTACTGTACATTGACAACATTTACACGTGTATAGCATGTTTAGGTGCCTTTTATAACATCTATTGTAGATATCAGGAAGTCACTGTAGTTGTTGTTTAAATATTACAGATTCGAAAATGGCTCTTTAATGAGTTGAAACTAGTCATCAAGCAATTATGTAAATAATCAATCTGGGCAAATAAAGAAATCTCTTAGGAGAATCATCACCAATACAGATATCTTGTGAAATATCGACATTTAGTCACAAATGAAAAATGTATTTCCTGATTTTTTTTTAAATAAATAGAAACATAATTACGCTATACTATTGTGCGAGCATTATCGTACTTGTATCTTTTAACGAAATCTTACGGATTTGTACTAGAATGCGTTAATATAATAATAGAGAGAAAAGTATACTTCTTGTATGTAACGCGATAACTTCTTTTTTATTTTTGATTCAGACGCTACACTTCCAAGAATCACGTCGTTAAAAAATGTGTAGTGTATATTCGATAAATATGTAAATAATTTAAACATAGTTCATTGTTTCCTTTAATAATAAAAATGTAATGGATAGCATGAGTTTCATTTATCATATTTGTTAAACTAGCTAATAATTATATATCTGTAAACTCGTTCGTCGCATTATCTTTGTTATATTAATAATCGATTTATTTCTTGATAGACGTCACCCAGGAGGTTAGAATAAAGGGAGATGGCATTATCTATGCCGAGCACATACATCAGTTGAAGCCTGTCCACCATCTTGGCCAGTTTTGGAATGCTATTTCTCCGTTAAAACTATGCGTTTAATCGACCCTCTTACTGTTAATGCATTGAACTGACAGTCACTGCAAAGTATGTTCTTTCAAACAATATACTTACTTGAATAAATAGTAATAAATACTCATCATAATATATTTGATAACTTAATTTTAACGGCTAATTTGTACCCTTTTAACACGTTATACATCTTGGCAAAACCGTCGGACGTTTTATTCCTGTTTTAAGTGACGAAAAACGTTAGCTCTACAATACGAAGACTTCTCCAAAACTTAGCATTATGGTGGAGACAGGCAGAAGGGCGTCTCCCTGTATTCTAACCTCCTTGGACGTCACATGTTCAAATGTTATTACTTCCATATCTTTGTTTCGTATATGACGTCACTGGTCACAGCCGACGTGTTTTATCGTACTCTTGAGTAATCCCGATCACGCCACCACTTCCGCGCGGCACACACATACGCATCGCACACATAAACTGATGAACCAAAAACACTATGACGGCTATACACGCGAGACTCAGGGCCACCTCCTGGCGTTGCTGTCACATGACGCGGTAAGAAATTATGTAAGAGAGGCAGAGACGAACGGGGGAGTCATTGTAGGCAGGAACGGCGCACGAATTTATAAAATCTACTGACGTAAGCAGCTTTATCGAAGCGCAGATTGTTAGGATTCGGTACCTGGCAACGATCATCTGGAAGATGTTGAGGCTGGCAGGCAGATCGAGTGCTATATACCGTTGAAGGGTGGTGAGGTGAAGGCAACAGAAGTGACATGACACCACGGTACGTCCACAGCACATCACATACCGCGGAAGTCGGGGACTTGCACGTTGTAACGAAACTGGTGTAAACTGATACTTCGAGTGAGTTTTGGAGAAACCGATACACACTGCTTTTTTAACAGCACGGTTCTATTTTAGATTCACATTTATTACTACAAATTTTCATTGCTTATTATATTCAAAAGATATATGACATTTGCTTATTATTTATAACTATTTAACATAAAATGTATTTAAAATCGCAATAGAATCTATACATTCTTACGCCTATGTATTGTGATCGCAAACAAGAAAATTTTGTCCTCGTTATTAAACAGTGCTATTATGGACGCTGTATGAATGCAAAGGCCACATGCGATGTAGGTTAATAAAACTTAAAAAAAAAAAAAAAAAAAAAAATGATTTGATGATTACTTTGATTTTAAATCATAGCTATTTACACAGAAATCATTATATCTGTAAATAATTATCGTCAAAATGTCGAGAAACAGATTCGCATTGATTATGACAGTTTTCACTCTTTTCCTGTGAAACACCAGTATCGCGCGGGTAATAGTTTGAGAAACTCAGGTCGCAGCTGTTGAAGGTTACGAGCTACATAACCAAAATATCATGCAAATTCGCCACTGACATCCATCAGAACACCTACGACACGGGACTTCTCTAATTATATTCTCCTGTTTTCCTGATTTTCCTAACATTACGTTGATAATTATCCCATTTGTCCGTCTATTGCAACTGTAATGAATCAACAATTTTGATTGCCATAGGCGTTTCGCTTTTATTGTTGTTGGAAATCGATGTAGTTACGACATTAATATCATTGGTTGCTATTATTTGTTCAAATGTTTGAATGTTTGTTAAGCTTAAGGGACTTGATTGCGGGGTCATGAGTCCCTAAACTTACAAAATACTTATAAACTAACTTATTCTAAAGACAGCACAAACATCCATGGCCGAGGGAGGATTCTAACCACCGACGGGGAACGCCTCACGCAACGTAGTAATTTGTAACGCCACACAACAAACTCGTATGTTCAACTTAAGGAATCAGATGAATGACTGTATGTCTCTTCTGAAAACCAAGCATGGATCGTAACATGCAACAACTCTGTCTTTTTAAGCATCAATTTTCAATTTGAGATACTATACAACAAAAATTTTAATATTGCCCCCCTCCCCCGAAAATATGTGCAATAATCGCTATTGAACCGAATTATCACACAACATAGTTTATGGTGCAATTTGCACAATGAGCTGAAAGATAAACTGGAGTCAGTACTGTGTATCATGAAGTCGTGACGCTCGACGCCATATTGATGAACGTACAGCTGTCACACACTACCTAGTTGTCAGTATTCTTACAAAAAATGGATCATTCTGAAGTTTCTAATCGTTTCTGCTAGTTGCTTTCGTAGAAACTAACCCATATACAACAGACGATACCTGTTCTGAAAACTTGAATACCATTTAGAAAATATTCGAGACATGTAATAAAACGCACACCTGCAACGAAACAGTAGAAATAGACACGATTTATGTAAAACGAACACTTAAGTTATATTTTTATTCTCCCACATTCCATTTAATGAATAAATTATGCTATTATAAACAAATAAATAAAGATTAATAACTAAAGATTCTAGGCGTATGATATAAGCATGATTTTCCACACAGCTTGCGTATCTAGTCTGTGAGCTCAAACGGAAAAGAGTGTGAAGAAGAGGGAAATATAAAACTGAATACTAGACATACCGTCTACAGCAGTGCAATTAATTCATTAAACGAAATATATAGGAACACTAGTTCTGGCTAAAAAGGAAACTTACATATGGATCTGAACTTGACTTCTCTACAACCATTAGCGACACGAAGTTCACCGTTATGTATTTATTAAAGTAATCAATCGTTCATAACTTATTTTCAGATGACACAAGAGTCGAGGAACACGACCTATACGTACGCAGTTGCCAATAGAACTATAATAGATCGTCACGATTTTCACAGATAATAACAACTACAATTGTGTATCCAATGATAATAATTTAGATCAATCGATTAGCAAAAGCAAAGAACATACATAACCAAAGATACCACTGATCTCTATACTACCTGAATGTTGAACTTCAGTTATCAGAGCGTGCCACGCATAAATGTTAATATTTCGTTCTTGCCAAATTTAAATATGGCTGCTATGAAGTATTACAAGAAAAGGAAAAGACAATAGTTTCAATTCCGCTCCCATTTTAGCCTATTAACCACATACTGATGCGAATTTTAAATAAAGAGCGTGCAGTTATTTATCACGCAACAACTGATTGAAAATCGTTTGCCAAATTTAAACATGCCGGGCAATGTGAAATCACGTGCGCAGCTTATGAATGTGAGGGCAAGCTGCAGTTCTTCGCTCAGGGATCAGTTTCATACATCTATTTTGTAAAAAGTTCACTGAAAGATACATGCAATCAGAGATATTAATGTGTTAACTACATCGATTTCTAACGATTGTATATAAGGCATCAACAGTGGCCTGAAATATACATTGATTTCTATATAAACATTGTTTCTGATCATTGTTTTGTATGGAGGTTAAAAACAGTTCTGGCACATTCGACTTTATTACGTTGTAGTGACATATAGGGTACATATTACAAACAATTTTCTTGGCCTACGAGTTGTACTGTTACCACACTGCATTTCCTAAGTTCTTGCCAGTGACCTCTATATAACCTGCATATATAACTCTGGGATCTGAGCATAGAACTGTAGCGTACCTGCACATTCAAACGTTTTGCACGCAATTTTGCGTTGTCCACCATATTGTTGTTAGTGAAACGAATTTCCATCCGTTAGTACGTGAGAAATAATTGCTAGAATACCTCTGAATTTGAAATTTATCTCAATATGCGAAGTAAGAAACTCGCGAAAGTACTGAATCAAAACATATTTCATTTTGTTTTTCTTGTAATACTTCATAGCAGCCATGTTGTTATTATTACTTTACTTCACGCACCAGTTTCAATAATAAAATATCTATGTCAACACAACATGTTTCGGGATGACATTATCCCATTATCAAATTCTGTAAACAGGGAAACGTAGAATAATAAGGACACTATATACAAACGACTGTACCACAAATATCCTATGAAACAAACCTCCTACCTACCATAAAACGTATCTGCTGCTAGGAAGCATCGTTAAACACAATAGATGTGTATGTGCATTGTCAAAAATAAAACTTTGCGCAGTACCACATATTTCTCAGATGGCAGCAAGTTGTGCACTAAAGGATAGCTGATCCAACTGGTGCGTGAAGTACAGTAATAATTGCGAAACAGTTGCGCGATGGCGTCAAAACAGATGAGCCATCTTGTAATTAATCAAGAAACAGTATATAAACATCTTTGGCTGGGATGCTCACAAATCTGTAGTTTAACTTCCACGTAGTATAGAGCACAATGGTTCTTGCTGTTACTCATTTCTCCCGCTCGAAATTTTGTTGTTTCCTGAAAAGTAAATGAACAGTCGACGATCCTATGACGTATTACCAAACTCATTACAGTCAATCAGGGTAACTTTGTACCAGTCAGGGTATCTTTGTACCACTTAATATTTGGGTTTCAAACGGCTCATGTTCCACCTATTGCCAATATCGTTTTCTAAAGGTAATTTTTAATACCTCTGTTATAAGTAACTCCACATTAGGTGGAACATCTGCCATATGAAAGCCAAATATCGTGGTACAAAGATGCCCTGATTGGTAAAAAGTTACCCTGATTGACTGTGGCCGGCCGCGGTGGCCGAGGGGACTGAGGCGCTCCAGTCACGGTCTGCACGGCCACTACGGTCGGGGGTTCGAATCCCCCCTCGGGCATGGATATTTGTGCCGTCCTAGTTCGTAAATAGTTCATTTGTAAGTTTAGGGTCTGATGACCCCGTAGTTAAGTCCCATAAACTATACAAACATTTGAACATTTTTTGATTGACTGTATAGGTCTCGTATTTTATGCCTATTGAATGACCAGGATAACAGCTGACATGGACATTAAAAAATCTGGGGTTTCTACTGTTCTACGAATTAGTGATCGGGGATTGAAGTAGAGCATTAAAAACCGGGTGGAAATTGGAAAAACTGAGTTGGAAATCATTGTTTAGTTTTGGTTGCAAATACATTGTAAAACGGGGCTTGGGACCTGTATAACTCTTGCGCTTACACCTGTGGATGTCGTCGGATTTGAGAATAGTTGGTGCTGCGTTTAGTGTGCGAAAGGTCCGCGGTGCAGCGCCATTGTGGGCCGTCCTATTTTTGAGGGGCCGCAACGCGACACCGCCGCGTCGCGTGTGTGTGTGTGTGTGCGTGTGCGTGTGTGTACGTAGCGCGGATGTGAGGTAGGCGGCGGCTTCCGGTGAGCCGTTCATTCAGCAGGCAGCAGGCGGCCGGCCTGCCGGATGCGCCCCCCCCCCCCCCGCGCCCCCGCGGCACAACTCCCACGCAGCGCCGCCGCGGCCCACACCGGAGATTAGCGCGGGGCGTGTGCTCCGAGGCGGCGCGTCTTAAGCCCCTCTACACCGGCGACATTCTGCTCCAAATCGACTGCTTCAAGTGTCTGTGTGGAAAGATCTACTCTGCTGTTTCAATTGATTACTCGAGACGAGTGTGCTAGCGAGCCTACATAGAGGGAAAGTGGCCCTGGGAGTGTGCGCTGATATGAAATATAATTGTGTGATAGAAATTGATTTTCCATTTATAAGAGATTTTTAGATAATTGTATTACTAATACACCACAGCGCCCGAATCTCCGGTTCAGAAACACTCAATCGTTTTACAACTGTATGCTCGACATATATCCCTTCAGTCCGAGCTACCTCGATTGCAAGCATTCTTGGAAATGACCGTGCCGCGTCGGAGTAGCCGAGCGGTCTAAAGCGTCTCGCTACGGAGCGCGCGGTTGCTCGCCGTGGAGGTTCGAGTCCTCCCTGGGGCATGGGTGTGTGTGTTGTCCTTAGGTTAGTTCACCTAGGTTTAAGTAGTTTGTAAGCTACGGACTGATGACCACGCAGTTTGGTCTGATAGATTTACAAACATTTGAATTTTGAAATTACCGCAATTATTTTTACTGGCCGGACAAGGGTACATACAAGAACCTGTTAACCATAGAGCAGGTATAGCGTGTCTTATTTATTTTATGGTATGTTCGAGACGGTGATCAAGTGACATCCATAGCAACTGTAACTTGTTGATCGTCATAAAGTTTTGCATACACTGTTTCGATTTGTTTACATAGTACAATTGTAACGCTCTTTCTTACTGGCCGCGGCATCGCGACTCCTGACTGGCTGCTCTACCGTCCGTAGAGCGAGCGCGACGGCTAGCCACTGCCGCATAAACTGCACTTTTACCCAAGTCTCCGACTTCCGCGGTATGCGATGTGCTGTGGACGTACCGTGTCATGTCACTTCTGTTGCCTTCACCTTACCATCCTTCAACGAAATGTAGCACTTGATCTGCCTACCAGCCTCAACATCTCCGAGATCATCGTTGCCAGGTAGCGAATCCTAACAATCTGCGCTTCGACAAAGCCGCTGATTGGCTGAGAGCCCAGGAGGCATGTTTTTATCAAACTTGGCATATTGTGTACATCATCATCATCATCATCATCAATTGTATTCTGCCTTGCGGTAGGTCTTGTCGTGGGTTGATACTCTTCTTATCATGGGTTGATCCTCTTCCACTTTTCTCTGTCCAAAGCCAATCTTTTCATTTCTTCATATTTATTTCCTTGGATGTTGTCCAGCATTTGATATCTTGGCTTTCCTCTTCCTCTTTTTCCTTTCACCATTCCTTCAATTCCTCCCTTCAGTAAACAGTTACTCCTCATACAATGTGCAATCCAGTTTCGTTTTATTTTCCTAATGACTTCCAGCATGTTTCTTTCTTCTCCAACTCTTCTTTATACTTCCTCATTCCTTGTTCGGTCTTCCCATTTCACATGTTCCATTCTCCACTATATCCACATCTCTAGTGCCTCCAAACTTCTTTCATCTTCCTTCCCCAACGTCCAGGTATTCGCAACTGTATTGTTTACAGGGCTATTCAAAAAGAAGTAACAGATTTCAATCATTTATATCTTCCCACCTACAAAAGTGTTGTTATGGTCTTCAAAATGTTCAAATGTTTGTATAGTCTATGGGACTTAACTACGGGTTAATCAGTCCCTAAACTTACAAACTACTTATGAACTACTTACGAACTAGGACGGCACAAATATCCATGCCCGAGGGGGGATTCGAACCCTCGACCGTAGTGGCCGTGCAGACCGTGACTGGAGCGCCTTAATCCCCGCGGCCACCGCGGCCGGCGTTATGGACTTCAGTCCGCAGACTGATTTGATGCAGCTCTCCACGCTACCCTGTCCTGTGCAAGTCTCTTCATCTCAGAATACGTACAGCAACCTACATCCCTGGCCGAGGGGACTAGGGCGCTCCAGTCACGGTCTGGTCGGCCTCTACGGTCGGGGGTTTGAATCCCCCCTCGGGCATGTATATTTGTGCCGTCCTAGTTTGTATGTAGTTCATAAGTAGTTTGTAAGTTTAGGGACTGATGGCCCCGTAGTTAAGTCCCATAGATTATACAAACATTTGAACATTTTTTTTTGAACCTACATCCTTCTGAATCTGCTTACTGTAGTCGTCGCTCGGTCTCCCTGTACGATCTTTACCCCGTACACTTCCTTGTAATGCTAAATTGATGATTTCTTGATGTCTTAGAATGTTTCTCACTCCCATACAATGCTACACTCCAGACAAATGCTTTCACAAAGGATTTCATGACATTTAAACGAAACTAATATTGGATGTCAACAAAATACACTTCTTCAGAAACGTTTTTCTTCCCATAGTCATTCTGCATTTTATATCTTCTTTACTTCGCCCATCACAAGTTATCTAGCTAGCCAAATAACAAAACTCATCTACTACTTTTATTGTCTCATTACCTAATTTAATTTCTTCAGCATCGCCTGATTTTCTGACACTACATTACATTACCCCCGTTTTACTCTTGTTAATGTTCATCTTATACTTTCCTTTCATGATACCGTGGATTCCGTTTAACATATCTTTCAGGTCCATTGCTGTCTCTGATAGAATTACTATGTCCTTAATCTATCTTCTAAGATAAGTCGTAACGTATTGCCTCGCGTGTTCATACATTTCTTCTAAATTCAAACTGATCTCCCCCAAGGTCGAATTCCACCAGTTTTTCGACTCGTCTGTAAATAATTCGTGTCAGTATTTTGCAACCATGACTTATTAATCTGATAGTTCTGTAATTTTCACATTTGTTCAAATTCAAATGTTTGTAAAGCTTATGGGACTCAACTACGCGATCATCAGTCCCTAAACTTTACAAACTACTTATGAACTAGCTTATATTAAAGACAGCACAAACATCCAACCCAAGGCGGGATTCGAACCCCCGACCGCAGCCGCCGTGCAGACCGTGACTGGCCCGCCGCAGACCACTCGGCCACCGCGGCCGGCTTTTCACATTTGTTTGCACTTGCATTCTTAAGTATGGGAATCACTATATTCTTCTTGAAGTCTGAGTGTATTTCCCCTGTCTCATACATCTTGCATACCAGGTGGAACATAGAAGCATAATTCCAACGTTTCTGTTCAGACAACACTGTAAAGTTTGATCAGTCGGGTTAGACGTTCCAATTATGGCCAAACTGGCACTGTTGCTTCTCATGTTGAAAATCTGTAGTAGGTGCAATGGGGCACAACAGGAAAAATCATTTTTGTGACGCAATTACCGAAACTGGAGTGTGTTATTACAGCTCAATGTGCTTTTCACTGTCAATTTAGTAAACAACCGCTTCGGCATAAGCATATTTACCGTCTGGTACCACATTGTGAGTTAGGCAGCTAATTTTGTCAGTTTTATTTTAACTTAGTGCAGCACATAAAAAAAAAAAAAAAAAAAAAAAAAAATGTTAGTAAATCTATCGGACCAAACGGCGTGGTCATCAGTCCGTATCTTACAAACTACTTAAACCTAGGCAAACTAACCTAAGGACAACACACACACCCATGCCCCAGGGAGGACTCGAACCTCCACGGCGAGCAACCACGCGCTCCGCAGCGAGATGCTTTAGACCGCTCGGCTACTCCACCGCGGCTAACTTAGTGTAGCCATAACACATTAAAGGAGGAGGATTTTGATATTTTATTTGTATTATGTCAAGCTAATAACAATGTTGGATAATAACTATGTTTTTAAAAGTTTTTCTTTGTCCTGTGGTGAATAAAATGAAAGATGGGAAGATGGCGGTTAAATGGGCCAAAACCGGTCATTTACATGAAAAATTATAAGCGATCTTGGCTGTTTCCCATACTAGATCGATAGAACAGATCGCCCTCCCCCCCCCTCCCAAATATGGCAAACGTTTATGAAAATTTCATCTATTCTCTTGCCACACAGGTTGGAATTATGTTTCTATCTTTTGTAGTTTAGAAGCGATAAATGCTTGAAATATTTTCCTTTTTTGAATAGGCCTGTAGGTGTGTCAATAGTTACTGTGTGCGTTTCTGTACTGTAGAGTGTCTTACATGCTTTTGACAGCGATTTCACTGCACAGTTATTAACAGGTTCTGTTACTTCTGCACGTTTACACGCCTTTCGTCGGTTCCATTTACGTAAATGTATGTACATGCTGTGATGGTAATTTTAGAACTTCACGACAATTTTTAGTATTAAATGTTGGTTTAAAGTGGTTTACTGGCAAGGGACACCTTTGACGCTCGGAAATGCA
The DNA here is from genome assembly GCA_026315105.1 of Locusta migratoria. Lineage (NCBI taxonomy): Eukaryota > Metazoa > Arthropoda > Insecta > Orthoptera > Acrididae > Locusta > Locusta migratoria. The sequence continues at coordinate 524,249,774 of CM048746.1, forward strand.
CGAAGCCATGTTTGGAATAACAGGCAGTCCTAAACAGGACAGTGGTGTGGGTCATTTCCAAGCAAAACGTTACCTCAAGTAACGAGTTAACAGAGAGAAACAGAATAACAAGATATCAATACCATAGGAAGGAAATTATACGAAATTTAATGGTGTCTGTGTATTATTACATATTCAATCAGCAGCGCCAAAAACTCTGTGATTAAAGTACTTATAATAGCGCAAAAACACATATACAGCAGCACCACACACCTGAAAGTGCTTATATTGGTCCTCAAAGTGCAGACGCGGGATTTCGGTGAAATGGTTAAAACAAAGTGGGAGAGAACAATGTGCACACCTCACTAAAGCCACGTTATCACATTCCAAACCACTTTCGCATTCACGCAGTCCAGTACCAAAAGCCACACAAATTATATTTTCAAATGATAATGTTGGTATGTCATAAGCTTTTCTGCGAATCTTGCAAGACTAACACTCCTGAGAGAAAGGATATGATGGAGACATGGATAGCCACAGCCTAAGGGATGTTTCCAGAACGAAACTTTTCACTCTGCAGCGAAGTGTTCGCTGATATGAAACCAGCCGGCCGCGGTGGCCGAGGAGACTAAGGCGCTACAGTCACGGTCTGCACGGCCACTACGGTCGGGGGTTCGAATCCCCCCTCGGGCATGGATATTTGTGCCGTCCTAGTTCGTAAGTAGTTCATAAGTAGTTTGTAAGTTTAGGGACTGATGACCCCGTAGTTAAGTCCCATAGACTTTACAAACATTTGAACATTTGATATGAAACCATATCCTTTCTTCCATGAGTGCTAGTCTTGCTTGTTCGCAGTAGAGCTTCTGTGAAGTTTGGAAAGTAGCAGGCGAGGTACTGGCGGAAGTAAAGTTGTGAGACGGCATCGTGAGTCGTGTCGGGATAGTTCAGTCGGTAGAGCGCTTGCCCGCGAAAGGCAAAGGTCGCAGGTTCGAGTCCCGCTTCCGGCACACAATTTTAATCTGCCAGGAAGTTTCAAAACTGGAATATTTGAGAACAACGAAATGCGTTTTTCAATGTGACCCTGCGTTTCTATTGCATAAAAATTTATAGTTTTGTTCCGATATTGATGGATTTTTGCACACTCTACCTTAAGAACAAGAGGAATGTCACTGTCTGTATAAAATTTAGTTCGGTGCGTGTTGGAGGGTACTTAAGTTACGGAATTTTACAAAATGCATAGTTTTCCTCCGATATTTATGAGGTTTTGCACCCACGACCATTAAACCAAGAGGAAGATCCCTGGGTACATAAATTTTTGTATGGTACATGACAGAGGGTACCTTGTAGAAAACTTTGCCGAGAGAGGAAAAGGTGGAAACGAACAGTGCGATGGGAGAGAAAGAGGTGTATGTAGAGGGAGTGGGGAAGGGGTTGTGGACTACGAGAGCGTAGGATAAATAAACACCCGGGCAACGCCTGGTTTACAGCTAGTGTTATATAATATATTCGTGAACTCCTTATCCTCGCCCCCTATGCCATTCCCATATATTCAGAACGTTGCAACTTGGTCCCTAACATATGGATCACATGCGTAGAATTATTTCCATGATATCACTACACTGTACACAGTTTGCAGAGTAATCGGCTTGCAAGCACTCCAAGAGAGTAACACGTACTACAGCTATAACACTCACGCAGCTGCCGGCCGCGGTGGCCGAGGTGACTGAGGCGCTCCAGTCACGGTCAGCACGGCCACTACGGTCGGGGGTTCGAATCTCCCCTCGGGCATGGATATTTGTGCCGTCCTCGTTCGTAAGTAGTTTGTAAGTTTAGGGACTGATAACCCCGTAGTTAAGTCCCATAAGCTTAACATTTGAACTCACGCAGCTGGAGCACTGATTAGTGCAGCCACACTCTACCACCACCTAGTGGCGCTAGCATACAAGTGCAACGTTTCGCATGGAAATGACGCACACCATTGTTTAAGACTGCTTATTACTCTAAGCATAGTTTCGTGCGGTTCCGACCGTTCGAGGTCAAAGATGTCCCTTGTGAATATGATTCATAATGAGCATTCTATAGCCGGCCGCGGTGGCCTAGGGGACTGAGGCGCTCCAGTCACGGTCTGCACGGCCACTGCGGTCGGGGTTCGAATCTCCCCTCGGACATGGATATTTGTGCCGTCCTTAGTGTTAGCTAGTTCGTAAGTAGTTTCTATGTTTAGGGACTGATGACCCCGTAGTTTAGTAACTTAAGCTATACAAACATTTGAAACATTTTGCATTATATAATCGCTATTTGACCCGTGCGAATAACTCGCACTCTAAGCTGATAAGTCACAAATAGGGAAGATAGTAATGCAGAAGAGGCAGCTGCAAGTGCATACCGGTATGTATAAAAGATAATGAACTTTGAATAGTAGTAACAAATATTAGCCTCAATGTAAGAAAATTTATATAATTAAATACAATATGATATTGACTTTTTCATGTTTTGTTTGTTTTTCAAAATTCAGTTCATTCTCTTGCTTGAACAAAGCGAACAATTCCAACGAGTGTTTTGCATCGCCGTGTGAAACAGAAATCTCGTGATAAACTATGCTTGCGTAGATTATCTAAACAACTGCAAGAGCTGTCGTGCCTGTTAGTTAAATTAAACGAAACCTTGAAAATGATACCTCAATCATTAATGTTGGATAAATGGTATGGGAGATATAGTGTATCCACAAAAACACCGAATGTTGTGTTGTAAATCTTATGGGACTTAACTGCGTGGTCAACAGTCCCTAAACTTACAAACTACTTATGAACTAGCTTATACTAAAGACGGCACAAACATCCATGCCGGAGGGGAGTCGAACCCCTGACGGGGAACGGCCTAGCGCATTGTAGCATAGCTCCTCAATGCGCTAGTCCGCTCCGCCGCGGAAAAAACACCGATGAGAAATTGTGTGTGTGTGTGTGTGTGTGTGTGTGTGAGTGTGTGTGTGTGTATGTATGATTACTAACAGTCAAGAGAAATGCCTGGTTGACTGTAAAAACTGAAGTGAAGATGGCTATATGATGCTTCTGTTCCCAAGGAATGAAGAAATACGTAAAGAGTGGGCGGTGGAAGTTAACAGAGTAGGTGGCAACCGTAAAGGCGACTTATGGTAACGAAATATCCCTTTCTGTGTGAAGTATCTGCCCCCTCCCAAAAATAATAATAGTAATAAAAATACTAATCTAATAAAAAAAAAATCAAATGTTTGTAAATCTATAATCTATGGGACTTAACAACTCTGGTCATCAGTCCCAAGGCTTACAAACTACTTAAGCTAACTTTTGATAAGGACAACAAATACACTCGTGCCCGAAGTAGGACTGGAACCTCCGACGGCGTGCAGCAACGCGCTCCGTAGTTAGGCGCTTTGGAACGCTCGGCCACTCCACGGCGACTAAGTGTTTTCAGTTCCCCCCTCTCCCTTCCAATGCATAAAGGCCTTGATGACACTTAGTAAATAAATTACCGCTAGTGTAATTCTCCGGTGACACAGGAAGTCCGTACTGAGTTCATAGTCTGTAGGTAGCGAATTCGATTCAGGTAAGCAACAATATTTTTAAATATTTTCTAGCTTTTCATCAGTTCATGAGTTTGATTTCTGTCACGTCATGCTACGCAACATGTTTTAACCTGGTTACGGAACCCTCATTCAAAGCATGTCCGACTGGCACCTTACCCTTGGTTGTGTATTGTTGGCTATTCACAATCCTTCAGTTGGTAACGGTATCTAACATATAAAGAGGGCAGGACTATTGACTCGTTGGGGATATTCAATTACCTATTTTGAGACAGTTCCTGCTATTTAGGTAGAGAAAGTATCGATGTTTCCCCGATTTTCTGTGGTACAGTTTTCCTAAAGGTATGTGCAAAAGGACCTTTTCCATATTATAAGATCGAATCGAAAAAAAAAAAAAAAAAAAAAACGATTATTTGATTTGAAGATTGGTTCCACTTTGATGAATAGTAAACCTCCACGTGTAATTTGGTGACCGAGTGAGGTGGCACAGTGGTAAGACACTGGACTCGCAATCGGGAGGATGGTGGTTCAAATCCATCTCCGGCCATCCAGATTTAGGTTTTCCGTGATTTCCCTAACTCACTTCAGGCAAATGCCGGGATGGTTTCCTTCAAAGGGCACGGCCGATTTCCTCCAACATTCTTCCCCGAAAATTCGAGCGTAAGCTCCGTCACTAATGACCGTGCCGTCGACGGAACGTTAAACCCTAAGCTTCCTTCCTCCTCCCTTCCTGTAATTTGGTGCGAAATATTATTACTTGAGAATATGAAACTATCATTGATTATGTGCCAGCACTCAACGAGACATTCCAATGCTTTTTTTTTTTTTTTTTTTTTTTTTTTTTTTAATTTTAGTCTTCGATAACAGTTTGAAAAACGACAGTTTGACTAAGACAGAACGCTTCAATTTCTGTAGTTTTAGGGACCAGCTGTTATATAACCTTTGTTTATTCCAGTGCGATGAGAAAATTCGAAATTATTTATTCATCAGGACGAATTCGACATACTGAAACAATTCGACCGTTTCAGGGCATTGAAATAAATTCAACGACAAAGTTGAAAATTTGTGCTGGACCGGTATTCGAACCGGATTCCCCGCTTCGGGCCAGGGGTCTGCTTAACTTTCTTCGGGTTGTTCACTTGCTTGCGGTCGTTCGTTTGTGTTGTTCTAGGTTGTTCGTTGTGTTCTTTGCTCAGCTTTATACTACAGAGGGCGTCAAGCCCTCTGACCACGCGCGCTGAGCTACCACGACGGCATCCAATTAGGCTATCCAAGCACGCTTCCCTGCCTGCCTAAATTCTCAACCTGTAGCACACTACGATCGTAGCACCCCGTGTCTATTACTTCCTGTTGTTGTTATTGGGGCTTTAGGGCGCCCAACATCCTAGTCATCAGCGCCCTTACAATGTATATTTGAGACCAATATTACTAGACATATGGACAAGGGAAAAGACAACACAACGACAAAATACACTCTTCTCCCTACATCCTGTCTAATATGTAAAAAATAGTCTTTGTCTGATTGTCTTTTTGTTCGTATTTTATGCACGGCCACATCGTACATCCGATTGCGATAAAACTTTGTCAACTCATTGTTTACACTCCCGCGAAGGTTATAGACATACTAAAATTAACTTCGTATGGTGCATGGCGGAGGGTGCTTTAAAATTAGTTAATTCGTTTCTTATGCCTTCATGCTGAAGTAGCTGGATGGATATGAATGAAATCTGTAACAGAGGTAGCTTATACCCTGATTAATACACAGGCTGCGTTTTGCTAGCCACCGTATGGTGGCGCGGTGGAGGGTATCTTACAATGTGTTAATATGTTTGCTACTCCTTCGTGCTGAAAGGGGTGGACAGATTTCAATGAAATTTGGAATGGATATAGCTTATACCCTGCATTAATGCATGACCCACCTTTCGTAAGCCACCGTACGTGCATGGCGGAGGGTACGTTACAACAAACATCTGAAGTGATATATATTTATTGTTTGTATTTTATGCGCTGCCGTGCCGTTCATCTGATTGCGGTGAAACTTTGTACACTTGACTTTCAAAACAAGAGGAAAGTCACTGTCTACGTAAATTTTTGTATTTTGCGTGACGGAGGGTACTTTAGCTACTAATTTCGACAAAACTTACCGTTTTCTTCCGATCGTGATGAAATTATGCACATTAACTTCCAAAGCAAGAGGAACGTTAGCGTCTGCCTAAGATTTCATACGCTGCATGGCGGAGGGTATGTTGCAGTAGACACCACTTCACTTATCACAGCGAAAGTTAAGAGAGTAATATCATTTTTTACATATGGAGGGTAATGTGGAGGTGGAGATGTACAGAGGCGAGGAGGTTGTCAGAGAGAGGGAGAGAGAGGGGGGGGGGGGTAGGCGGAGATGGGCAGAAAGAAGGGTAGGAGGAGATGATAAGAAAGAGAGAGAGAGAGAGAGAGAGAGAGAGAGAGAGAGAGAGAGAGGAGTAAATGGACAGAGAGAGAATGATATAGAGAGGCAAGAGAAAGATGGATTATCTTAAGACTGGAATAAATAAGTGTCCGATCGACGCCGGGTTTTCAGCTGGTGTAAAATAATTAAAAGCACAGTGGTACCAAAGAATAAAACTAGTCAATGCAGGCAAGTAGAGGACAAGCCTAAATGGAGGTGGACTAAACACGGAGTTATGAACCAGAATGACCGTAATATCCTCTGTCTTTAGTTCAACTCCTTCGACCTAAGATCTTTGGTGGGAGATTAGACGCTATTAGTTCCTCTTGCTCGCAGAATTATGGATTCGCCGCAATGGAATGCGTCGGAATCATAGGTGTAGCCAGGATATGATTTCTAGATGGGTTTTCAAAAATGTTCAAATGTTTGTATAGCTTATGGGGTCATCAGTCCCTAAACTTACAAACTACTTATGAACTAGCTAATCCTAAGGACGGCACAAATATCCATGCCCGAGGGGGGGATTCGAACCCCCGGCCGCAATGGCCGTGCAGACCGTGACTGGAGCGCCTCAGTCCCCTCGGCCACCGCGGCAGGCGATGAGTTTTCAGTTAAAGGACACTGGAATAATGTGTACTCTTAATAGAAATGCAAATGGCGCTAATACAGTATACAGGGTGTCCCACTCAACTTTTTCAGTCAGGATATCTCTATAACTACAAGAGATATTGAAAAACGACTCCGCACACACCTTTGCAGCTGCCCGACGGCCGGGCCTCAACAAAATAATGAGCGACGACTCGTGGAACGCAATTTCCAAGACTTTTTCGTTGCGCATCGGATCGCAATGTTACTCTGGCCTTCCTTTTCCTCTCGCCTTTCGATGACTGCAGAAAGACTGGCCCAGGAATCCACTGATACATCATATCAAAGTTGGGACTATTTGCAGCAGCTGCCCCCCCCCCCCCCCCAATAATATAAAGGCCTTTCAAAAAGTTTTGCACAGTCGTCTCCATTTTTTTTTTTTTTTTAATTTTCGCAGAAGGAGAATGTCAACATACTTGGAATATTTAACTGTGCATTGAGCCCACTCAATGTAGCCTACAGCAGCTGTGATGCATCTGGCCCAATGTTCTTTCCATGATGTAAACACACTTTGGTAAAATTCTGTGGGATTGACTTTTATACCATCGCTTGACACAGGAAATAATGTATTTCTCACTATCACATGTTTTACTCCACAGCTGGATCTTCGGATGACCAAAAGAGGTAAAAATCAGACGGACCCAAGTTTCCTGATTTTCTCCTGCGTTATAAGTGCTGTATGGGCTTTGGCATTGTCATGGTGTAGTCTGATGAGCTGACCCTGAAGCTATGGTCTGTAGGTATCGATGGCACGTCGCAGCTTGTCCAATGACAAACAGTAATGGTCCCGGTTAATGGAGGTGCCAGGTTCCAAAAAGGCAATGAAAATTACAGTATGCTGATCCCAGAAGGAGGAGGACGGCACCTTTCGGCGTGGTGTTTCTTCTTCCGAGGGGAACCCGGATAACGCCACTCCAAGGATTGCGTTTTGCTCTCAGGTTCGGAGAAAAACAACCATGTTTAATTCTGGATAATGACACCGTTAAAACACTGTCTCCACTCCTGAGCACACATTTTTCCTCATCGTTTTCATTTCTCTGGTCAACAACTAGGCACCCTAAGTGCTCAGATTTTTCTGTGCCAGTGATACCACATCACCCAATGACAAACGAGTCATTTCAGCAAGCTGTCGTATCGTCACACATGTCTCATTTTATCAGTGGTCTCCTTATTCATATCACTCACTGTCGTCGATGGCCCACTGCATCGAGGATTGTTCAAAAGAGAGAAATCACCTTCTTTAAACATCTGCAACCACCGCCGGACACTGCCGCGACCTACAGGGAGCAACTTCCTGTGAATCGATGTGGCAGAGTCGTCGCCACTCTTGAAGATGAACTCCGTTTTCGCAACCTGACACCCACTTCACGGTCCATTATCGCTTACCTGTAAATAAAAGGAAATACTTTTATATGCCAAATTATAGCTAAATGTCTCTAGCATGTTCACAAAAAATGTCATTCTCCTCCTGCAAAAAAATAATAAAAAAATGGAGACGACTTAGCAAAACTTTTTGTTAGCAAAACTCTTGAAGATGAATTCCGTTTTCGCAACCTGACACCCACTTCACGGTCCATTATCACTCACATGTAAATAAAAGAAAATACTTTTATATGCCAAATTATAGCTAAATGTCCCTAGTATGTTCACAAAAAATGTCATTCTCCTCCTGCAAAAAATTAAAAAAAAAAAATTGGAGACGACTTAGCAAAACTTTTTGAACGCCTTTTGTACATCTCTGGCCTCTTCGATGCAATGCCATGACGTGCGGCAGTGTCTATAGCTATCATGGCGAAAACAATTCAATTCTAATTTCATCAACGTCCTAACTTCATTTGGAGCTGTGACATCATGTGATTTTTGTACAACGTGTTATTTCCCACTAAATTTGGCTGTGGTATCTCTGGTCATTCTTGGTGTTGCATTCCGAACGGCCAGCGCTGTTGCTTCGAGCAAAGCTGTAGTGGTGCGGCGTGTAAACGAGATTAGTTACGGTATTGTTTCTGGTGTCCTTGTGAAGAGAACAGAATGTGAGAACAACAACGCCGCCGTCACGGAAAAGAAATAACGGTGCAAACCTATTACGTTCTTCAGCCAGAGACAGTCTAAAATTGTCATTTATATATTCTGTAACCAGTATACAAGGGTGACCCGAAACTAAGGTTGCAAAGCCTGCAACAAAACGTTGACGTTCATTTTATAGAACCAGTCAGCCTACTAATAGTAGGCCTACGTACATTAGGTTACTACTCGACATAGTCGACATACCAATTTCCTCCGCAGATCAGTGACCACAGTGGATAACGGCCTTACGGAGGACCCGGGTTCGATTCCCGGTGCTGGCAAAGATTTAATGATTTTTCCTTTATTTGGTGACGGGGGGATGTGCAGTGGAGGGTGATGCAACGAGCCTCTTATGGCCAAATGAGAAACAGCTCGACTGGTTATTAGCAGCTCCAAGTGAAGAAAGCCGACAACCTCCGCGAGAGCGTTGTGCTGGCTACGTGCCCCCCCATGAAGCATCCATTGAAAAGGGATGGCACGGCGATCGGTCGGGACCGACTAGCCTATCTGGTCCCCGAACGCAAAATTTCGCTTTGCTCCAAATCGTTATACGTCGTTGTACTGAGATGAACCTGGATGTGGTCTCCTGGTAAAAATCCAGACCTTGTGGGTTCGGCCTCTTTGTTGTCAAGTGTTTCTACCCCGCGTTCCAAGCGTATCGTCGAGGACCTAAGTGCTGCTTCAAGTGAGGAAAAAAAGTGGAAGTCCCTTGGAACGAGATCCGAGGTGAAGCGAGGGTGGTCAATGACGTCCCAGTGAAAGTACTACAACAGCGTTGTCGTTTTCTTATGTTTATATCGTCGGAAAAGGAATAGGTATACATCTATATCTACATAAATACTCTGAAACTCACAATGAAGTACGTGGCAGAGGCTTCATCGAACCTCTTTTATGATATTTCTCTACCGTCCCAATCTCTAATGGCGCGCGGGAAAAAGGAGCACCTAATTTTTTTCTGTTTTAGATCTAATTACTCTTATATATATGGGTGCTAACAAAATATGTTCGCATAAGGAAGAGAAGGTTGGAGAAAGACATTTCGCAAATAAATCTCGCTGCAAAGAACAACGTCTTTCTTTTGATTGTTTCCACTCCAACTTGTGCATCATATCTGTCACACTCTCTCCGTTGTATCGCAGCAGTACAAAACGAGCTGTTCTTCTCTGGACTTTCTCTTTATCTTCCGTCAGTTGCACTTCGTGAGGATTCCACAATGCGCAGCAATACTCCAAAATAAGGCGCCAAGTGTAGTGCAGGCAGATTCTTTAGTAGAACTGTTGCATCTTCTAAGTGTTCTGCCAATGAAACGTAACCTTCAGTTCGCCTTCCCTACAATATTTTCAGAGTTCTTTCCGATTTTTTTCTTAATTGTTATTCTTAGGTAACTGTTTGAATATACATTTGACTTATTTATTGAATAAATGAAACGTAACGAATTTCTTTTAGTGTTCGTGTGGATGACTTCTCTCTAATTATCTTAATGATAAATTGACAATTTTCGCATCATGCAGATATCTTATCTAAATCATTTTGTAGTTGCTTTTGATCCTTTGGTGACTTTACGAACCGATAAATACAGCATCATCCGCGAACAGTCCACGAGAGCTACTCACATTGTCTCCTAAATAAGAAACAGTAGGGGCCCTATAACAGTTCCCTGGGGAACGCAGGATATCACTTTTGCTTACTCGATGACTTTCGTCAGTTACTGCGTAATGTACACAAGCTGCAGTTTAATTAGAACACGCTTTTGAGGTACAGTGTCAAAAGCCTTCTGAAATCGATTTGAGATCCCTTGTCGATAGCACTCATTACTTCATGAGAATAAAAAGCTAGCTGTGTTTCACAACAGCAATACTTTCTCAATCCATGATGACTACGGGTCAATAGGTAGTTCTCTTTGAGGTAGCTCATAATGTCTGAGGAAAGTATATGTTCTAAAATTCTGCAGCAAACGGAAATCAGTGATATAGGCCTGTAATTTTGCTGATCACTCCAATTGCCTTTCTTGAATACTGGAGTAACCTGTACAACTTTCCAGTCCTTGGGTGCGGGTATTTCGCTGAGCGAGCGGTTGTGTATGATAGGTATGACGCTATTGCATCAGCATCTGAAAGGAACCTAATTGGTATGCAATTGGGACCAGGAGACTTACTTTTGTTAAGCTATTTAATTTGTTTTAATACTCCAGGAATATCTACTTCTAAATTACGCACTCTGACAGCTGTTCTTGGTTCGGATTGCGGAATGTTTTCTTCGTCTTCTTCGGTGAAGGTATTTCGGAAAGCTGTGTTCAGCAATTCTGGTGTAGCAGAACTGTCGCCAGTAGCCGACCTGAATTGGATGCAGGAGAATTTCTTCTGTGACTACACTTTTCGGCCAAAGAAGTCGAAAAACGACGCCAGTTTTCCAAACAAGTCTCTATTTGTGTTTAGCAACAGCTAACGCCCAAATTGTTCACGTTGCGCGTAGCACTCTATCAGAATTACCGCATCTGGAAAGCAACTTAACAAAGTAATGTCCTTAGATCTGAAGAGGAAAGTAGAAGACTAACGCTACTTCCGTTGTAGAGAAGGTTTGCCGCGACTGAGATATAATTAAGAAAAATACTAAAACAATTTCTGTATATTAAAGAAAATTAAAAATATGCAGTTGGTATAGATTCGAGACTTACCGAAGCACGAACCTCCATTCCGAGAGCATTGCAGAACGGTGTAGTAAGAGTACATCGTCGGCAAATCTTTAAGTCCTTGGTTTCGTCAGTGTGTGCGGCTTGTTTCCATACGTGTCTCATTTAAGTTAACACGCTACGAAGAACTCCGGAGACTTAAAATCGGGGGAACATGGTGGCTATCAATCTTCAGAGATGACTGAAGCACCTACAAAATCGCTTTAGAATAAATTGTTTTATGATGTACCACTACTCGACGATGTAATACGGCAAATGTAACTTTCATTTTCTGACAACGTGCGTTTATAAGGCACACATTGATTTTTTTGGTTGTCCAGTTTCTTGTGTTTTCGCATTTCACTTATTCACTGAGTGAAGCCACTCCTTATTAACGAAGAAAACACGGTGCAGTTCAGCGATTTCATAGACTTCACCTAATGGCGGAAGCTATGCCTACTTTACAAATTATTAATCCAAACGACCACTGTTATTGTTACACATTTATAGTACTACGTTCTTATAACGTCTTCAGGTTTCTTGCCCTTGAACTAAACAAGAGATAAGGCTATAGGTGCTGTGTCTTTGTGGCCATAGAAAATGATCATGACTAAAACTGACGGACACGAGTGAAACAGGCAGAAATCCCCTAAAGTATTCTGCACCCATGGTCATTCTGTATGGTCACCGAGATGCTGCAGCTATAGCGTAATTACATGTTTTGTTCAGTTGCAGTAAACTTGAGGATGTTTTAAGAACGATACCAGTCGGAGCACTATAAATATATTAATCATTAAAATTAGTGTCAACTGTTGTGCTCAACATGATCAAGATTATCTGAAGCACACTTTTTTTTATCCGGCGTTTCCAATTCCTGCACACTGCGCCACTTTCTTGAGCACCAACACACGAAATCCTGGCCTTAATCCTCAAATTTTTGAAGGTGTACAGGGCAACATATCGCTCATACCACCCAGTTTGGTGACCCTCTCTCGGTTCTCTCGTTTGACGCTGATTCGCTATCCCGAGTCTCGTTACTGGTGCATTGTTCTGCACTGAGATATCCGGACATTTCTCATGAAATGCCTCTGCAGTACACGTATACGAAAAGTTGGCAAAGTACTGTTGAACAATGAAAATTGCTCGCTGTTGGGGTAAATGTCGGCTCCAGTTGTGATATCTTGCAGTTGGTGATCGAACATTCGCAGTACAACTCCTATTATTACAGTCACAGTTATAAACATGGTTGTGAAAACAGAAATCGTACAGAAATTTTTTAATCGAAATATTAGAGTCCACTCCCAGCAATGAATACAGTAAAACGTGACCAGGTTTCGATTCTAGATAATGGTATCTTGATTAGATGTTAAGACCCTGACCGAGAGATGACAGTCGTTGTTGAAAAATGTCTGTGTATGAAGAAGCATACGATGTGTGATGTCTGAAGACGCCACAATGTTTAGTATTTGGTTTGGCAGCCATCAATAGTGATTGTGGGTGAGCTTGTGAAAATGGAGAAAATTGGTCATCGTTATGTGATTCATTTTTTTTTTTCTTTTAACAGGCCTCAGCGCGACCAGTATTAAAGCTGAGTTAGATTCTACTTAGGGAGATTCGGTTCCTTCGTTTACAACAGTAAAGTATTGGGCAGCTGAGTTTAAACGAGGCCATACGAGTTGCAAAGACGAGCATCGCAGTGGCCGAGAAATGAGGTGACGACAACAGGAATGGTGAAGAAAATTCACAAAGCGGTATTGGATGATCGTCGACTGAAACTGCGTGAGTTAGTAAATTTAAAAGGCATTTAAAAAGTGCGGTACATCGCATATTATCCGAGAATTTGAACACGAGAAAACTGTGTGCAACGTTTGTGCCGTGTATGGGCACACTCAAGCACAAACAGTGTCGTGAAAATGTTTGATTTGACTGTTTAGCTAAGTTTCGTAGCAACAAAGGTGATTTTTCTGCTCCATTTCATAACCATTGATGGAACATGGATCCATCACTTCACTCCCAAGGCTAAAAAACAACCAAAACAATGGACACAACTTGGAGAATCGACTGCAAAGAAGGAGAAGACCGTTTGTTCTGAAGCCAAGGTCACGGCGTCGGTTTCTTGGGATCCGCGTAGAATAATTTTCATTGACTATCTTGAAAACAGAAAAACTATCAACGGCGAGTTATTGCAACGTTTGAGCGAAGAAATCAAGCAAAAACGGCCCCAATTGGCCAAGAAGTAATCGTTGTTTCTTCAGGACAAAGCACAAGCTCAGAGTACCGTTATTACAATGGCCAAAATTCACGAATTAAAATTTGAATTGCTACTTCATGCACCCTATTCGCCAGATTTAGCCTCCTCGGATTATTTTCTGTTCCGAAACTTGAAAAACGTTGAAGTCATGATTCGGCAGTTAATGGCTATTTTGAGGAGTTACACAGTTCTCATTATGAAAAGGATATCGAACTTATTAAACGTAACTGGGAAAAGCATGTATAGCTGAAAGGAGATTTTTTTTTTTAAATAAGTGGTCTGGGTGTTGTGTGTTCCCATCATCATCGGAACACAAGTTTCCCACGTTGTATCAAAGCAAAATACTTGCGCTGGCTGGCCGAAGAACGCTTGATAAGGTCTTCCGGCCAATAATGCCATGCGATCACTTCATTTCACTTTCATTGCTCTGTTTTTGTAGGTCTGTTATCAATCATATTTATAAATCCATAAGGAAGCCGAAAAATGAGGTTATCTGTGGGCAGAACGACCAATTGTGGGAGATTTATTTCCCAAGGTCGTCACTGAAAAATGGAACCAGAACCACCACATCTCATTGTCTGCTGAGTAGCCTACTGGAAGAAATAAACCATTCAGTGATTGCTACTGTTAGTGATGCGTTACAAACATAATATTATTTTCTCCTGTCTACACACAAAGAACTAAACCTAAACCGATACTTCTGAAAACTTTAGCTGCGAATTTTGAAGAGCGACAATACTTGTAAACTTAAAAACGAAAAACGCGGGGGATGTGTAACAGATAATAGTATGGAGTGCAGAGAGTAACTGTAATTGAGGAAAATCACACAAGAGTTATTATTAGCAGCACAGTAATAGTGTTAGTGAGTTATGTGAACTTCACGCATCAGTTATCTATTGCATACGCCCCACGTTTTTTGTTTTAAACTTCGCTTCCTAAAGAATAAAATAAAAATGTGGTTCTGCCTCGAATAAACACATTTCTTCTCGTTTTTAGTACCCAAAGATATTTTGGAGAAGTTTCTCCGTCTTCAGTCGGTTCGTTTATAATCCGTTAAATGAGATATAAAGAACTTTTGCTTCATGATAAATAACAATATTTATTGTTAAGTTTACATTAATAAAAGCATTTATACACAATTTTAACAGGGAAAATACATACCCTAGTGTTACATGTTATTTCTTCATGTTGCTGCCTGTCATTAGCAGTGCTGTTATAATTATTGCCTCACGTATGTCACTTACAATTAATATTGGTTTTCCATGTTGCGTTAAGTTTCCAAATTTTGGACCTAATATGAAATTATTGCTTGTTTCCTATTCTTTCAACGTAACACTTATGTCATTATTTTTACGTTCTGTATCAAACAAATATTAATTTATTTTGGTTCCAGTGCTAGTTCCGAAAAATACGTCAATTGTGCATAGGATATGACTGTATAATTTGTGTACTTATTTTTTTCCGCATTTGCACGCTCGTACAGGTGCCTGAGCAGTGTTTGATAACAAACATTGTTTTACTGCTTGTATGGTGTTCACTTGTTCCGTCAACTTGTTCTTTGTGTACTGGACGAGAGATACGAATTTAGGATGTGCGTCTAGGTATCTCTCTCTCTCTCTCTTCCTGTGTGTGTGTGTACGAGTGTGTAATTGTGTCTTCATCTTCTTTTAGTGCTGAGAACAGAATACCGCTGCAATTTGCTGTGAATACATTCATTACTTCTTTTCATTCCACTATGGCTTTTTGTATGTTAAAATTTTCTCCTATTATAAGTTTCTGAGGAGGTCTATTGCCGCATTTAAGAATATTTAAATTTTTGTTTATATCTGTTGGGCTGTATTTCATGTCGATACAGATAATTTTCAGTTCTTCATTTTGAAAGTATTGCTAATCCTATGAGATCCTTAGCCGTTGTTGGTGAGTGTATGCCTACAGTTTGTTTTTATGGATGCTTCTTTACGTATTTGTTGTGTAAGTTTATGTTCTGTTTCTTTATGTTATGTATGCCTTTAATTGTTTATCTGTATCCATCTCCTTCGGACTGTAACTTGGGTGTATCACAGTTGTTTTGTATCTGTTTTCAACAGTTATTTGTTTTCTTAATTTGTAGCTCATTCCTGCAGTAGTCCTCATTCAGGACAATATTCAACCTGTACAGCATGTATCAGCTTCCTTGTGAGAAATCGAATGTTGTGATGTGTGATGTAAAGTTGTGCTGGTGCTTGTAGGTTTTCTAAATATAGTAAGTTATTTTTCGTTAGTTTTTCGTTGCATTGCTATATGTGGGGGATTTATCTTCTGTGTAAATCATGCATACGGATGAACTGTGTTTATTTTGTTGTTTTGCCATTTAGTATAGTCAAATGTTTCATCTTGAAAAAATATGCTGTATCCATTTAGTGATACCAGTATGTTATTATGTATTTTGTGTATCACAGTGCTTTGACATTGTGATGTGATTTAAGTTATGGGTTAATAGTTCACTGTGTTTTAATCCAATGGGGAGACCGACGTGTAAGTCGTCGTCACATGTGAAATAGTTTTACTGTGTGATTATCATTAGACTTTTTGTGGAGAGAAAAGGGCTTCAGTCACAATGTTATTATTAGTATACCTTTCAGTCCATGAGAAAACATTTTATTTAAAAAATAGTTTGAGTAATCATACTCTGCCTTGTAGATTTGTTTCTGTGAAATTTTTCAATCGCTTGAAAGAATTTGTTAACACTGCATCTCCATGTATTGTAAATTTACATATTTCGTGGTACGTATGTTATTACTATACAAATGAAAAAAAATTTCAGAGTATTTGACTTATTCCACATCCATGAGAACCATTTAACTTGTGATCTTTGGAAGGTAAATTATGATATCTTATTTTCTTTGTAAATATGTACTATGTATTTCTGTTTTATCTTGAAGGTTTATTTGTACGACAATCTATTTTCGTGTATTTTTAATACCTAAGTAGGTTACAGACTAAAGTGTTGCTGTTTGTTCTTACCTTCCGTCCTAATAGGTGAGTGCTGTTTAACACTTGACATCATTGCCACAGACTTTGTTACAAAGATCAAGTTAATCTTTTACGTCTAAAACCAACCACACTAGAAGAAATTTGGGATGGTATATTATTAAAGTACAATTTTTTTTAAATCTAGATTTTCCATACATTTCTGAACATATAAGCATCTCACGACACATACAATCACATGATTGGAAGTGTTGCCATCTTGGATCTTTAGAGTATGAAAGGAGGAGTTACATATAAGTGTCTTATGTAGTGATGGGAAATGTCAACATCGTGACCTCCCAAGTGCTAAACATCATTCACCTATCAGGGCAGAAGACGAGACCAGCTGATGAATGTTTTTGTTTGTAGTTACTTCTGAAGAACCCAGACAATCTGGTTACTAACATTACACTAAAAATGTCATGCTCCTTAGCAAGAAGAACTTAAAAGTGCATACTCCTCTTACTGAACAGATTTGTGATAGTATTATAGTAATCAAAATCTACTATCAAGTGAGCTGTCAGAAAATTAGAGAAGGGACAGTCCACAATGTTGAAGAATTTGATATGTGGATCATTGTTATTATCTATACACTTAATTCTCTGAGTGAGTCACTACAAGATATAATGTCATTGGGAAGCTACCACTACTCTTCCATAGGGACAACAACGATAGAAAGTGATACGTGAAGATAGTGGAAAGGAAACACAGGAAACCATTTCAATGCAATATAAAAATCCTGTAGCTATTCTATATGAATTCGAAGTAATGTAAGAGTTGCCTGGAGTACTGCAAGCATCTGCGTGTCGACTACTATTTCCTTTGTGTTTTTTGACGTAACACAAGATTTTCGACGATTTTGAATAAAATGGAGATATTTGTCTAGCTGCTGATACATTACGAGTTCCGCGTGCCTGGAAAACTACAATGTCATTTTTTGACATGGGTGACATAAAATATTTGAATTAATGTACATAAGACATTTATATGTCAAATAACGAACCCAGGCATGAACAAAGTTACATGTAACTATACTTTCGATTTTATAAAATGTCCAGACATGTGACTATGATAAAATTTTATGACCACCTGGGTATATTGCCGCTTCATATAATGCAGCTACCCTTACACAATTTGAAGCAAGAGTTGTAAAACCGGGAATCAGTGACATTGATTATATTTTTGCGGCTGCATCAAGATTAAAGACGTAAAGTGTGATTTCCATAGTAAACTGTCTCTCATGCCACTATTATCAACTGATGATGTTTAATATTAGTATGCAAGACTACTTTGCAAAACTACTTTGAAAACTGTTTTCGTGGTAAATTCCTTTGTAGAATAATAATAAATGCACCTGGTCTAGGCTACAAATCGAATTAAAATACCATCCAAAACCAAGAGAAGATTCTACTTAGCATAAAGGGACACACAGGATGACAGGGTTAAATCGCATTACAAACTATACTGTAGCACTCTAAGCAGTCACCACAGCATGAAAATATATTTCATTTCAAGGAAAAAAAAATTATTGTTAAAAGTGCAACACCATGCTTAGTAGACCTACAAGATAAAAATAAATAAATAAATCAAAATAAAAAAGGAAAAAATAAGAAATCTTTGAAGTTAGATATTAAACTGATCAATGATAGCCATAAATTTCAGACATTTTGGCAAATGATTAAGGTTCGAATACAGTACTTCCCTAGCAATAGCCTTATGAGAGAAACAGCTTGAAACAAATTCTATGTTACTAAACTGCATCCTCCGTCTCCAAAAGAATCGAATGTGGTTCATCCGAACTCATGTTGTATTGAGTCACTTGTATAATGAGTCTATTCACAGTGATCTTAAACACACTGTTATCAAGCCATGTAGTGGAAAAGAATACGAAACATTGGTAAAAACTTATAGATCTATTTCATTACTACCATTATTTTGAAAAATTGCCACAGACGTCCACAAGCAATAAAAATCAATGAAATTGTAAAAGTAGAAAGTGTTGAATTTGGGGTTTACAGATACAGCGGCCTGGTTCAGCTAAATTTTTCAGTGTGCTGATATTTGTGCTGTAGGAGAGTTAAAAGTAAAGAAATAGCTTATTCTGCACATTCTCAGTAAAATTAGTTATAAAATCGATTTCTTTGGGAAAAGCGAAAAATATTTTTTTCAGATTACGGAAGAGTATTATAAGAATTATATCTGGTGTTCATTCTAAAGACCTGTGTAAAAACTTGGTATTTTGGCAGGTGTTTCCTATTTACATATTCATTAAAGGACTGTGTCGCTACCAATATTCTTCTGTTCTTAATGAAATGGTAAAAACATGAATATAGCCTTGGGAGCAAAATCAGCCTCTGCAAAGGGCTAACATTGGTATTGCAAGAAGTTGGATACATGTTTACTCATAAATTCAACATCTACGAGAGTGTATCAGATGCTAGTTGGATAGTGTGATACAGGTTAAGACCGAATTCAAAGACTTTCAGTTGGGTAGCTCCTTCTATGCTTCAGAAGCATGCATAAAACATTATCTTCAGAAGTGTATTTTCACTCTTAAAATTAAGTAGATGCCTCATAATCATCTTTCGTAGTATGATTGCTTACTTTTCTATTGGAGGGTCTCCCCCTCGTGACATCTAGTGGTTAGTTCCGGATTATATGGGGCTGTCCGGATACTTTTGATCAAATAAGAGTGCTAGAAGTCGGCTGGGTTGCTAGTATCCTGCAGATTTTTTACCACTCGTATTTGTACTGATTTAATGGATTGTGAATGTCAACGGACGTTGTGACATACCGAAAACTCTTGTTGGTTTTGTTTCTCACTGAACGAACAAGTGTGTAAGGCGAGGTGCCGTCACAACAATGGAAAAGTACTGAGGAAGTAGCGAATAGTCAATGGGCGACAGGAGGGGGAGGTGAAACTTTGTTCAGAAAATAGTGGCGCAACGCTATTAACAAAATAATGAGATATTGGCGACAGAGTGATTTCGTTTTAAACAGCTGGGGACTGCACTGACCAAGGGGGTCGCAAAGACTTGTTCGGGGGATCGCCGTCACAAGAAGGAAAAGCGTGGTCATTAGAGACAGATCTTACGCTCAGATTTTTGGGGAAGGATGGGGGAGGAAATCGGCCGTGCCCTTTGAAAGGAACTATCCCGACATTTGCCTGAAGTGATTTAGGGAAATCACGGAAAACCTAAATCAGGATGGCTGGAGGTGGATTTGAACCACCGTCCTTCCGAATACGAGTCCAGTGTGTTATCACTGCGCCACCTCGGTGCCGTCACAAGAGGAATACTATAAAATAACTAGGGGTTCAGGCTTACAAAAACGCATGCCTAAGTGAAATTTAATTTTAACATTGTATAACATTGATTATGAGTTAAATAGATAATAAATTGTTATATACTGCGGTGACTTAATGATGAATAAGTGCAAAGTCTGAAAACTTTTCAGGTACCAATCGATAAGTAAAAGAGCACAATAAAGTAATTCTGAAAAACTCAAAGAAATCTGAGTTTTTACAAATTGTCTATACAGTGCGACCTTTCTTAATGAGCATAATTCGCGTCTGAGTCTTGCCTGAAATGCGAAACACTGGCTAAGCACAAATATATTTTTTTCTCTGAAATCTTGTAAAAATAGGATAATGTGCTTCACCCCGAAGGGGGTAGGGTATTCGAAAAACGCTGCTTTAGTTCATAGGTTGATTGCAGCCTCTCTGCGCGCCGTATTTTAAGTATCTTGGTTACCACTACCAACCGATTCATAAACTCGCGTTGAAAGTTTCATTTGCTGGAGTGTTTTTTAAGTATTTATGCAATACACTCTGCAAATAAAGTGAAACAACCAAGCGGCATATCTAATCTGCAATTATCAGACCTTCTGCATTTAACATGATTCTCATGTCTACCAAATTTTATACATTATTTTGATGTAGCTTTTAGTCTTGATACGCTGATGGGCCCAACTTCCTCCTATTTTAATCTAATGACAGTGGTCGACATGAGAATCATGTTCAATTAACAATACAAAAGATCTGATGATGACATCCTATATCTGATCTTCTTCTTTCAAAATGTCGATCAAGTCCCAGATACAGCGCAAACATTCCAGCAAGATTTTCAGCATGTATTTTACGTTTTCCTTTTCTGTCACTCTGTCACCTGCTGATCTGAATTCGTTCACTGTTTTACAAATATATTGAAGAATGTTGTCGTGTTAATATTATCGTCAACTCGTTTCTGGGAACATTTCCAGCGCTGTTGTTTCCTTGGAATATAATTCGTGAATGCAGTTTTTTTATCACAAATTCCATTTGCTTGTTAGAAAAATCGCTTCAATATACATGTTATTCAATGTGGTCAGATTGTCTTCGGCGCAAGTGTCCAATTGATCCGTGCTCATTTTTGCTCTTGTTGCCACCGTATAGCATTTCTTCATTTTCAGGTACATTCACATTCACCATTTCTAGTACCCGTAGTCTTCTCCATCAAATACTGCTATCTTAATGTCATCCACGGCCTATTTCACAAATCACACTTTTTGGAATAACAACCTTTCTTATCAGTTTCACTACCGATCACTACTTTTTCCGAATAAAAACTTTCGATTCCAGTTAAAAACAGCGAACCGCTACCATGTTAATGATATTTATTAACGATAAGGTAAATTGAATTCTACAAATGTCTTTACAACGCGAACGCAGACATGCCACATCATGGAAGACTAACTGTTTGTTGAGCCGTACAGATTCTTGAGAACTCGACAGCACGATACCTGCGATAGAAATGTAGCACATACTAACAGTACCATTGAACTGCTAGATATTAATGGACATTGTTGAAGAATTGTTTCAGGAATAGTTGTTTGTTGGTTGTTGACTACAAATCTATTAAATATATCAAATGTCAAAATTTTTCTGAATTTCTTACCTTACTTAGCCCTATATCATTTTACCCTCATGTAGGCTAAAATGACATTTCACGCACATTTTACAGAAATGTCAAAAATGTGTGGCTTACATTAAAATAAAAATATGATGCTAGCATAGGAGATCCTACAATGGCATAAACAAAGTCGTAATACAAATTTAGTGTAATATCACGGTTTATGAAGCAAGAATAACCTAAAAAAATGGTTAATCACTTTAACCCGACTTCCCCCACAGAACCGTTAAGTAAGTGCGGAACACGAGGCATGCGTCATGTTATGTTTCCTGGTCAGAGCAACGCTCTGGATGCACAGTTTGCCTTGTGGAGTTTCCGAGAGTCTAAGCAGGGAACGCCCATTTCCTAGTACGGCTGCTCACAGTTAACGGCCAGTAGTGCGGGATGACACGGAACGTTGCAAGGAGTCCGTTACTTGTACAGCAGGAGCGGTGACGATGTGATTTCTACACAATATGGCAGTTATGTCTTGCGGTGGTCAAACAGCTTTGACAACGAGTGTGCTTGACCCTGCTTGCCATGCCATACATAATCGGCCCAAAGTTACATCTGAATGCCGTACAAACTGGACAACTGCATCAGCCGGCCAAATGGGGAACCCATCTGAAAAAAAAAAAAAAAAAAAAAAAAAAAAAAAAAAAAAAAAAAAAAAAAAAAAAAAAAAAAAAAAAAAAAAAAAAACACCATGGGCCAATCGGACCCGATCGACCGCCGTATCACACTCGTGACAATGACGTCACTGGATGTGGGATGCAGGGGAACGAATTCAGCACACGGCTCTCCCGTTCGCTATCGGGTTACTTGACTTGAAACCGCTGCTACTGGGTGACGCAGCTCCTCAGATAGTCTCATGAGTGGACTACGACCTGCACTGGAAAGCCGACAGCGGGTCCATTTGCACAGGGTTGTAAGTATTTACAGGCAACCAAAGCTCCGTAAAAGAATCGCAGAAATCAATTTGGGACGTACGACGAACGTATCCGTTTGGGTAGTGCGGAACAATTTGGCGTTAATGGGTTATAGCAGCAGACGACCGATGCCAGTGCCTTCGCTAACGACATCACCTACAGCGCCCCTCGTTGTCTCGTGACCATATCACTTGGGCCCTAGGGATAATAAACCAAACAACCAAGTTTCCAACAAGGCAGTTTGCAAGAATGTGGTGGTTTCATAATAAACTGAGACTTTTTTACATGGAATGGACTCGGTCGTCTGGTCAACATGGAACAATCGTTGACAGGAAATGAATATATTCGGATACTTGAAGTTTCCATGCCATTCATGAACGTCGTTCCCAAACAACCATGGAATTATAGTGAGTGACCATGCTCAATGTAACCAGATCACAACTGCTATGAAGGTCGCTAGATTATTCGCGCGTATTATTTCGCCATCGCTTGACATAAATCCCATGGACGCGGAATTGGAGATCATCGAGAAGCCATTTCGTCCACAGAATACTGCCTTGGCATTGCTTTCACTGTTATTCACGTCTATAGAGAAAACATGACTAAATATTTCAGCAAGGCTTTCAAGCGACTTGTAGAGATAGCGTCACTTCTAGTTTCTGTTCTCGGGTTCGAGTCGATGAATCGCATGATGTTTGTCACCCCATTGCAGATTGTGGTCACTTCACTGTAACTATTACTTATGATCAAAACTGTGTTTCTTATGGGTACCTCCTATACTACCGAAAAGTAGTTCGTTTTGTGCATGGTCGAAATTTAATTGGTTTAGCGTGCTTAACACACATCAAGCAAAAGTTATTTTCGTCCTTACGTTTGCGACACCGTTGTATTCATTACACTGGATGTATATAAAAATAATGCAGAAATTGAGAAGGCTTATAGGATGGGTCATAACAAGCATATTTCAAATACACTCCTGGCCATTAAAATTGCTACACCACGAAGATGATGTGCTACAGGCGCCAAATTTAACCGACAGGAAGAAGATCTGGTGATATACAAATGATTAGCTTTTCAGAGCATTCACATAAAGTTGGCACCGGTGGTGACACCTACAACGTGCTGAGATGAGGAACGTTTCCAACCGATTTCTCATACACAAACAGCAGTTGACCGGCGTTGCTGTTAGCGGAATATGAAATCGGTGGGTTCAGGAGGGCAATACGCAACGCCATGCTGGATCCCAACAGCCTCGTATCACTATCAGTGGGTTTCACAGGGTTTCGTAGGGATCGAATGATGGGTAGAGCCACGGGTCGTAACATATCTGAAATGTAACGGCCACTGTTCAAAGTGCCGTCGATGCGAACAAGAGGTGACCCAGACGTGTAACAAATGGCAACCCATACCATCACGCCGGGTGATACGCCAGTATGGCGATGACGAATACACGCTTCCAATGTGAGTTCACTGCGATGTCGCCAAAGATGGATGCGACGATCATAGTGTTGTAAACAGAACCTGGATTCATAAAAAAAAAGAAAAAAAAAATGACGTTTTGCCATTCGTGCACCCAGGTTCGTCGTTGCGTACACCATCGCAGGCGCTCCTGTCTGTGATTCAGCGTCAAGGGTAACCGCAGCCATGGTCTCCGAGCTGATAGTCCATGCTGCTGCAAACGTCGTCGAACTGTTCGTGCAGATGGTTGTTGTCTGCTGACTCAGGGATCAAGACGTGGCTGCACGATCCATTCCAGCCATGCGGATAAGATGTCTGTCATATCGACTGCTACTGATACGAGGCCTTTGGGATCCAGCACGGCGTTCCGTATTGCCCACCTGAACCCACCGATTCCATATTCTGCTAACAGTCATTGGATCGCGACTAGTGCGAGTAGCAATGTCGCGATACGATAAACCGCAATCGCTATACGCTACAATTCGAGCTTTATCAAAGTCGGAAACGTGATGGTACGCATTTCTCCTCCTTACACGAGGCATCACAACAACGTTTCACCAGGCAACGCCGGTCTACTGCTGTTTGTTTGTGAGAAATCGGTTGGAAACTTTCCTCGTGTCAGCATGTTGTAGGTGTCGCCACCGGCGCCAGCCTTGCGTGAATGGTCTGAAAAGCTAATTATTTATATATCACAACATCTTCGTCCTGTCGGTTAAATTTCGCGTCTGTAGCACGTCATATTCGTGGTGTAGCAATTTCACTGGCCAGGAGTGTGTATTAGATTCTACAAGTATTGTGGAGATATGGAGACAAAATGCGACCATCGCTAAAACAGTAGATCATTCGCCGTAGCAGGGTTTCACGTGACAGTGTCGTTCGCAATGCTGTTTGAAAATTCTGGGCAAATGTGTTGAGTAGGGCAGACTCCAGACGAACGATTGATAGCGGCGACAACATGCTCATACCTGTTGTTCCTTGCAGTTTGTAAAATCGCTAATTTTGAAATTAATATTACATTGGTGTTGGCTTTAAGACAATTTCTTCCAGTTCTGAAGCAAGCAGGAGTAAAATACAGGGAGCGTAAGGTTATTTACAACTTGTACAAAAACCAGACAGCGGTTGAAGGGCATGAAAGGGATGCAGTGGTTGGAAAGAAGTAAGACAGGGTTGTAGCCTTTCTCCAATGTTATTCAATTTGTACATTCAGCAAGCTATAAAGGAAAGCAAGGAGAAATTTGGAGAAGGAATTAAAGTTCAGGGTGAAGAACTAAAAACATTGCGATTTTTCGACGACATAGTAATTCTGTCAGATACAGCAAAGGACCTGGAAGAGCAATTGAACGGAATGGACAGTGTGTTGAAAGGTGCATATAAGATGAAGATTAACAAGAGCAAAACTAGGGTAATGGAGTGCAGTGTAAGAAAATCAGGTGATGCTGAAGGAATTAGATTGGGTAACGAAGCAATAAAGGAGGTAGATGGGTTTTGTTACTTGGGCAGTAAAATAACAAATGATGGTCGCAGTAGGGAGGATATAAAATGCAGAATGGCAATGGGTAGAAAAGCGTTCTTGAAAAAGAGAAATTTGTTAACATCGAATATTGATTTAAGCCTAAGGAAGTCCTTTCTGAAGGCATTTGTATGGAGTGTTGCCTTGTATGGGAGTGAGATATGGACGATAAACAGTGCGGACAGGAAGAGAATTGAGGCTTTTGAAATATGGTGCTACAGAAGAATGCTGAAGATTAGGTGGGTGGATCGCGTAACTAATGAGGAGGTACTGAACAGAATTGGGGCGAAAAGAAATTTCTTGCATACCTTGACTAAAAGAAGGGATAGATTGGTAGGACACATTCTTAGACATCAAGGAATTGTGAATTTAGCGTTGGAGGGAAATGTGTGGGGTAAAAACCGCAGAGGAAGACCAAGAGATGGATACAGTAAGCAGATTCAGACAGATGTTGGTTGCCGTTCTTATGTGGAGATGAAGAGGCTTGCTCAGGATAGGGTATTGTGGAGAGCTGCGTCAAACCAGTCTCCGGACTGAACACAACAACATTCAGCATTTCTGGTGAAGAGGTTTGTACCTATAACGCCGACACTCTGGCTACGCATATGAAAGCGGAAGCCTCCACTTTACGACAATCAGTCTCACCCCTGACGACAAGTATAGAGGATATAGTCGAAAGTTTGGGATCTTACGCGTATTTGACGTGGACGGAAAACGGGGAAGGCGGTTGACAGACGGTGGGTAGAGGACGTGGAAGCCGTCAGTGGTGGAGAGTGGAGTGGTGTGGTGAGGTGAGGAGGCATGAGGAATGCGGCGGCCCTGGGCAGCGGCGCGCCTCCTGGGAAGGCCGCCGCCCACGGCCGGCCCACGCCGCGCCGCCGCGGCCCAGCCACCAGCCACCAGCCACCAGCGCCAGCACCAGCCGTTAGCTTAACGGCCGCCACACGTGCCCACACCTACCTGCCGCTCCTCTCACACCTAACAGGTCGCCACACTTTGCCACTACTACCCTGTGCCATAGGAGAGGAGCGTTGCCTAAGATGGAGTACGTTGTTCTCGACGGCGAGTGTTCATCAGAGACGAGTGTATCATCAGGCGTGCCCCAGGGCAGTGTGTTAAGACCGCTATTATTTTCTATCTATATAGATGATCTGTGCGCCTCGGTTGCACAGTGGTAGAGTCCTGGACTACAAATCCAAAGGTCCCGGGTTTGATCCCCGCTTGGTCCTAGGATTTTTATCTGTCACTTTCCACTTCTTTCACCTCTGGCAGTATTGCTCATGTGAAAAATACCGAGTAGCACCGTGGTTCGGAAGCCACGTTAAACTGTAGGTCCCCCTATATCTGGCTGGATAAGTCAGCTCGAAGGTCGGAGGAAGGCAACGGCATACCACCTCCAAACAGGACCATGCCTAGTAAAGCACTGTGGTGTTCAAACCAATCTTCGGATTGTTGACTGCTTTACCTTTTATAGATGATCTGATGGACAGACTAACTTGCTAATTTGCGGATGTTTGCTGATGATGCTGTGGCTTATGGGAGGGTGTCGTCTGTAACTGACTGTAATAGCATACAGGATGACTTAGACAAAATTTCTAGTTGGTGCGAAGAATGGCAGCTAGCTCTCAATGTAGAAAAATGTAAGGTAATGCGCATGAGTAGAAAAAACAATCCTATAATGTTCGAATACAGCATTAGTAGTGAGCTTCTTGATGCTGTCGCGTCGTTCAAATATCTAAGCGTAACATTGCAGAGCGTTATGAAATGGAACGAGCATGTAAGGACAGTTGTGAGTAAGGCGGACAGCCGACTTCGGTTTATTGGGAGAATTTTGGGAAGATGTACTTCACCTGTAAAGGAGACCGCGTATAAAATGCTTGTACGACCACGTCTTGAGTATTGCTCAAGTGTTTGGGACCCGCAGCAGATCGGTTTAAAGGAAGACATAGAGGCGGTTCAGAGGCGAGCAGCTAGATTTGTTACCGGTAGGTTCGACCAATGCGCGAGTGTCACGGAAATGCTCCAGCAACTCAATTGGGGATCGCTGGAAGATAGACGACGTTCTTTTCGTGAATTTCTGTTAAGTAAATTTAGAGGGCCGGAATTTGAAGCTGAGTGTAGTACGATCTTGCTGCCGCCTACTTACATATCGCGTAAAGATCACAACGACAAGATGAGAGAAATTAGGGCTCGTACGGAGGCATATAGGCAGTCATTTTTTCCTCGTTCCATTTGGGAGTGGAATAGGAAAGGAAATGCCTAGTAGCGGTACAGTGTACCCTCCGCCACGCACCTCCTTACGGTGTATTGCGGAGTATGTATGTAGATGTAGATGGACCGTTGCCTAAGTTGGACCACCTATGTATTTCACTTTGTGTTGATCACTTAAAGTTCTAAGTTCGCTCAACTGGTGAGAAACATTGTCGAAGTCACGTGGCTCAGTCTCCAGTCGACAATAGTCACTGCAGTGAGAACAGTTTCCGTTATCGCGTTTTCTTCGATGTCGCTGTACGTTTTCTGCTACATATCATAACCTTTCTTCTGCTCTAAAAGTAAGTAAAATACCATCAGCACTATAGTTCAAAGTGCCACTCATTAGCTAATAATTTAATATCGTAAAGCTAGAGTTTAGCGTTTTTTGTTTCTTCAATATTATCTTTACTTAAATGGTTTCTAGGCTGCAAAACAATTTAAAAAATAAGGAGTAAGTATGGTAACTCTTTTAGATTTGGAAGATGCAATAAGGAGAATGTATGAGAAATTGACAGAAGACGAACTGAAGGTAGCTGTGAAAGCATACAGAAACGGTAACCATGAACTTGAGTGTGCTCGTATATACCGAGTACCAAAAGCTAAAATTAAAGAGATATGCTGAAGGTAAAAGCATGTCCTCAAATGAAGTTCAGTTATTCAGAAGACAATCAACCTTTACAACTGAGATGGAAAAAATTGTCATAGATGATCTTCTTTTAATTGAAGAGAGTTGTTTTTTTTTTTTTTTTTTTTTTTTTTTTTTTTTTTTTTTTTTTTTTGTATTCACAGTCAAAGATGTTTCTAAACCTGCGTTCGACATAGCACAGATATATGAATGGCCTCATTCCTTCAAAGTAGAAAAGAAAATGGCAGGTAAAAGGTGGTTTTCTTCATTTATGACACGAAATACACAGCTTTCCCTCTGTTGGCCAGAAGGGATGTCAATGGCGAGATGTTGAAATGAAGTTTTTCTTAATATTACGGGTCTTATTTCCTTTTTAGTCATTGTTTTACCACATGGTTCAATTTAAGCAACTGAAGATCCAAATTAGGCAACCGGTTTCCTAACTTGGACCGTTTATACATTTTTAACTAATATCCATTTATGCTTTGTTTTTATTCACAGTATAAAACTAGCAGATGAAAGTGTACAACATATAGCTTCTTTTAAAACATATTTTGTTTCGATTAGGTAGATAATGTGAAATAAAAAAGTGGTCCAATATCGGCAACCTTTCCCTATTATTACAAGTGTTTCAAGCCCAGCTACAGGACCATGAGTTTGACTCATGCGTGCACCTATTCACCCGAAACGTTTCGATGGCCACGAATGTCTTTTTTCGGGCCTGAAAAAAATATAGGATTCGCAGAGGGAGAAATCGGACTGTATATAGCACGTGTGACAGCTTCCCAGTCTTGGAAACATGAAAGGCGGACTTTAATGTTATATAGACAGCAGAACGAAATTCTCTGCAGTGTTGAAAATGGCTATGACGTACAATCACAATGGGTCATAGTTAATTGTTGGGTGCCCCAGGGACCTGTTTTGGGGCCACTGCTGTTTCTTATTTATATAAACGATATGCCTTCCAGTATAACAGGTGATTGTAAAATATTTTTGTTTGCTGATGATACCAGCTTGGTAGTGAAGGATGTTGTTTGTAATACTGACACGGTATCAAATAATGCAGTTCAAGAGATAAGTTCATGGCTTGCAGGAAACAAATTGATGTTAAATCACAGTAAATTTCAGTTTTTACAATTTCTAACACATAATTTAATGAAAGCTGATATTTTGATTACACATAATGGGCATATGATGAGACTGAGTAGTTCAAATTACTTTCATTCACTTATGACGTACGTCGTTATTTTTTGGGGTAACTCGACTGATACAAAAAGCATATTTTGGCTCAGAAACGTGCGGTTCGAGCAATATGTGGAGTAACGTCATGTTGACCCCTTTTCAGTATCCTGAGAATCCTGAAATTGGCGTCACAGTACGTTTTCTTTAATGTCGTTTGTTGTTAATAATATCAGATTATTCCCATGAGTTAGTAGCTTTCACTCGGTGAATACTAGGCAGACGTCTAATTTACATTTGCATCACACCACCTTGACTTGTGCAGAACGTTTTGCAGTATACTGCAGCATTCATTTTCAATAAGCTGCCACTAGAACTCAAGTCTTTCAAATCTAAATTGAAGAGTTACCTCATGGCTCACCCCGTTTATCCTGTGGAGGAACTATTAGAAAAATTAAACAATTAAGCTCAGTCCTTCTTTTTGTTATTAACTCTTTTCATTAAGTCTCCCGAAACGGTGACAAAATAAATCAATAAAAAAGGGTATCATTTTTCATCATTTTCTGGATTTGCATCTCTTATTCTTCCCGTGTTTGCAGTAAAAATTTTCTGGGTATGAGGATCGCCCGATATGTAAAACAGTACTTTATTATACACCCCAACTAATTTTTGCACCTCTATGCCATCATAAGTGGGTTTTCCATTTATTTAATGCTGTGGAATCAAAATACATTGATTTTACCCCTGTACTATGTGTAAATTTAGGCCTAAAAAGTCGTGAGTCTTATTTTGGTTTTTACCTTCTGTTAAATGCCTTTACCTTCTATTAAAATGTAATAGATGGAAACAATGGCAGGAGGGTGTCCATAATGAAGAAATCAAAGAAAAACTGGGAATGAGCACCACAGATGAAACAGTTAAAGCGAGCAGACTGAGATGGTGGGGTCATGTTATACGCATGGGAGAAGCAGGGTTACCTAAGAGACTCATAAGCTCGGCAGCGGAGGGTAAGAGGAGTCGAGGTAGACCAAGAATAAAGTACTTAGATACTGTGAAGACTGATTTTGACGTAAAAGGCGTAACATCAGACGAGGCATCAATGTTAGCATTGAATAGGGGATCAAGGAGGAATTTTATTAGAGGTACTATGCTCCAGACTGAACGCTGTAAGGCATAATCAGTCTCTAATGGTGATGATGATGATGATGATTAAATTCTGTGGTCATGTGGGACCCTTTCTACATTGCTATGTATTGGTAGCGTTGTCATCTGCAACCAACATTATTTCTTTGAATCTAGTGAGGATTTTAAAAAATGCTACTTATTGTGTGAAAACGTAAATTCGGTGTGTGAGGATATTTCGATCGTCCGTCTTCTGTCTATTACTCACAGTTTATTTTAGCGTACAGTTCCTCTTCCGCATTTTTGTAGATAGCACACATGTAATACACATACTTTTCGGACTTTTTTCTACCACCATCACTTCCCACTTTAGAAAATTCGCCTGTGTACACTTTGTTAATATGCGTATGTGTTTGTCGACTTTCACTCGTTCACCGGTGGAATGGCGGTGGATTTCAATAGTGTTTGTTTTCTCTCTTTGAATGCTGTGTGTGTGTTTTAGCTCTCTGTGTCGTCCTTTCCGTACAGCTCATTTAATGGGTTAAACAATGTATTTCTGCATAGTGTGGTGTATTCATTCATGACTGATTTTCCTTCTGCTATTGCTTTTTGTATGCTATAGTTTTCTTCTGTGGTCTATGTTGTGGCTTGATTTTAATATTTTTAAGTCTGTTTCTATTTTGGTTGGGTGATGGCTGTGAGCTATTAGGTGGTCTGCAAATGTGCTATGGGAACTGTGACTTTTTAGTGCTCTGATGTGGTCTGAATATCTGGTTTTGAAATATATTGTCCAATATATACTGATTCACATGTGTTGCCTTTGAGTTCATATATGCCTGATCTGTTCTAAACAAATGCACTATGAGAAAGAGATATCAAAATCAGACAACAAAATAAATGCAATGTGGGATATAGTGAAAGAAGAGACTGTAGAAACAGAAAGTAATAGGAGCAGGTAGTACTAAATGTATATGATACATCAGTAACTGATGGGCATAGTGTGGCAAAT
The DNA here is from genome assembly GCA_026315105.1 of Locusta migratoria. Lineage (NCBI taxonomy): Eukaryota > Metazoa > Arthropoda > Insecta > Orthoptera > Acrididae > Locusta > Locusta migratoria. Next base: position 524,281,405 of record CM048746.1, read on the forward strand.
TTATTTAACAAGTACTGTATATCTGTTATGATAGTATGGGGTTGTCAGGGTCAGTAAATAATGCCCTTGAATATTTGAAACTAGCATTTACAAGTAACTTCAGGAACATGAATATGTCACTCACTTCACCACAAGAAATAACTTCCATAATAAAATCTTTAATAACAAAGCATTCTAGTGGTTATGATAAAATATCAACAAAGTTAGTTAAAGCATGCTCTTGTGAATTTAGCACGATTTTAAGTTATTTCTGTAACCAGTCTATATGACTGGAACATTGCCTGATTGGTTACAATATGCTGATATTAAACCTCTATTCAAGAAAGGGGATAAAGAGATACCATCGAACTACAGACTGATTTCACTTTTACCGGAATTCTCAAAAATTCTAGAGAAAGTAATGTACAAGCAGCTTCTCAACCACATAACCTCAAATGACATATTGTCTAGAACGCAGTTTGCATTTCTAAAAGGTTCCGATATCGAGAAGGCTATTTACACCTACAGTGAAAATGTACTGAATTCATTAGGTAATAAATTACAAGCATCAGGTATTTTCTGTGATTTATCAAAGGCATTTGATCGTGTAAACCATAACATCCTTTTAAGTAAATTAGAATTTTATTGTGTCACAGGAATTGCTGTAGAATGGTTCAAGTCATACCTTGCTAACAGGAAGCAAGGGATGTCAGTGTAAGGGACTAGTGAATTAAGCCAACAGTCATCATCAGTTTGGGAAAAAAATTACATGCGGTGTTCCACAAGGATCCATCTTAAGGCCATTGCTTTTCTTGTGTACATTAATGACCTCTCATCAGTTACACTGCCAGAAGCAGAGTTCATTTGTGGTGTAAATTCACGGACATCCTGCAGAAGCCTCTTCAAAGAACTGGGTATATTAACTACTACCTCTCAGTATATTTATTCCTTAATGAAATTTGTCATAAATAATATATCCCTTTTCCCCAACAAACAGCTCAGTTCATACCTACAATACTAGGAACAAAAATGATCTACACAAACACTTAAAAGCACTTATTTTAGTTCAAAAAGTGGTCCACTACTCAGGAACACATATTTTCAGTAATTTACCAACAACCATAAAAAATTTAGGTACAAATAAAGATCAGTTTGAAAGGAACCTAAAAGACTTTCTAGTGGCCAACTAATTCCACTCCCCAGACGAATTCTTCAATAGAACCAAATGATGCATGTGTCTGTATTCATACTATTATTATATTATCAGCTTGTAAAAAGTGTATGTACCTCTATTATTAATATTATATTATCAACTTGTAAAAAAATGACATGTTCCACATCCATGACAATCACCTCAACACGGATCTATGGAACGAACCAACTAAACTAATCTACTCTAATCTGAAATTGTCTGTTGGTGTTGTCTGTGTTCTGACTTTCTTGAGTACTGTGTTGTCTGTCCTGCATCCTATTTGGAGTCCCTGTTTCTTTAATATATGGGCTACCCTGTGAACTATTTTGTTGTCATGTGCCATTTGCTTCCTTTTGTGTACTGTGTCTTGTATGTGGTCATTTCAGTGTGTTGTGTTATTCTGTATTGTGTGTGGTTCAGTGTGTGTGTGACCTGCTCATTATTTTTCCTTTTGCATATTTGTCAGTTTAGTCTGTCTATCATATTAGTATCATAACCATTCTCCAATGCTATTTGTTTTATTGTGTTCAGTTCTTGTGTGTAATTTTGTTTGTTTATGGGTGTTCTGTTTAGTCTGTTGAACAATAATCAGAAGCTTGCCTGTTTGTGTGTCACCAGGTGATTCGTTAGACAGTGGATGATGGTACTCATGGTGGTGGGTTTTCTGAATATTGTGAATTTATGGGTGTTGTTTGTTGTTTTTATGGTGATATCCTGAAAATTCAGAGTATTGTCTGCTTCTGTTTCCTATGTGAAATGAATTTTTGGGTGTACATTCTGTATTTCATTGTGAAGCTGTTTTATGTTTGTGTGTGTGTGTGTGTGTGTGTGTGTGTGGCTCGCTGATCAGACATGTCATCGACGTAACGGTACCAGTATATGACTTTGTATTTTTTTAGGTTGTAATATGTACCTGAAAAATTTGTTTTCCAGGTAGTTAATGAAGATGTTAGCTAAAAGGCCACTAATCGGTGATCCCAATGGTAGTCCTTCGTGTTGAGAGTAGAATTCTTTATTGAACACAAAGTAATTTTTTTCTGTTATGGTCCTAACTATGGTTTCTATTTAATAATAATAATAATAATAATATGGTTTCCTGTTCCGCAGGACCTAATTGAGGAGTAAGACTCCATGATCATGGAACAATTCAATACATAAAGTATAACACAAGAATTGTAATACAAAAACTTTAAGTAGTCCTATGCACACGACAATCTTAAGACTTAGGGAAAATAATTAATAACAAAAAAATGACTTAGCTTAATTGTTTAACTTTTCTCCTAGAAAAGTTTCTCCACAGAATAAACGGAGTGAGCCATGAGGTAACTCTTCATTTAGATTTGAAAGACTCTTGAGTTCTTGTGGCAGCTTATTGAAAATGAATTCTGCAGTATTCTGCACAAGTCAAATGTAGATTCGACTTTTGTCTAGTATTCACCGCGTGAAAGCTACTAACTCCTGGGAATAAGCTGATATTAACAACAAACGACATTAAAGAAAAGTATCGTGACGCCAATTTCAGAATTTTCAGGCTACTGAAAGGGGGTCGACATGACGTTACATATTGCTCGAACCGCACGTTTCTGAGCCAAAAATATGCTTTTTGTATCAGTCGAGTTACCCCAAAAAATAAGGACGTACGTCATAAGTGAATGAAAGAAAGCGTAATAGACTACTTTTCGTGTTGAAAAATCACGTATTTCACATATTGTTCTAATAGTAAATAAAGCAGAATTTAGTTTTTGAACAATATCCTGAACATGGGCTTTCCACGACAGGTTACTGTCTATCTGAACACCTAGAAATTTGAACTGCTCAATCTCATCATATACCCATTATGAGTAATCAAAATATCAGCTTTCATTAAATTATGTGTTAGAAATTGTAAAAACTGAAATTTACTGTGATTTAACATCAATTTGTTTTCTGCAAGCCATGAACTTATCTCTTGAACTGTATTATTTGATACCGTGTCAGTATTACAAACAACATCCTTCACTACCAAGCTGGTATCATCGGCAAACAAAAATATTTTACAATCAGCTGTTATATTCGAAGGCATATCGTTTATATAAATAAGAAACAGCAGCCATTTTCAACACTGTGGAGAATTACCTTCTGCTGTCTATGTAACATTAAAGGCCGCCTTCATTTTTCCAAGACTGGGAAGCTGTCACACCTGCTACATACAGTCCCGATTTCTCCCCCTGCGAATTCTATATTTTTTGCAGACCCGAAGAAAGACATTGGTGGCCATCGGAATGTTTCGGGCGAAGAGGTGCACACCTGGGTCAAAATCATGGTCCTGTAGCTGGGCTTGGAACACTTGTAAGAAGATGCATTTTTAACAATCGGCTGTTTATTAAATTCTTATTTCCACTATTACGTTAAATACTGTTTCTCCGAATTGTGTACAACATGATGTAGTGTGATTTTAAACTGTATTTCATAGGGTATGCAGTATCTTTCTGTTTTATAGCTGCATTTTCATGATGTAATATCGTTGGCTCTTAGTACTACTATTCCGACTTCTTCTTCCAGAGACAAGATCTTTATTGTTATAATCACTTTATATTAGGATTATAGTGTATTTATCTATATGTTATCTGTCAGTTTCATAATTCTTTAAATTGTATGTTTGGCCCACTACGTAAGATAGTCTCCTTTATATGTAATAAACGTCCTCAAGTGTAAATACGCCATATTTTATTATTTAAATCCGGAAGCGTTTCAATTCTAACATCGTAAGAAATTATAGCTATTGCCCTATAGTAAACTATGTCACTGTAAGGTAATTCAGTATCTATTACGCTACATTTTCTGTAAACGATTGGGACTTTATATTTACGATCTACTCTATACAAGTATTTAATATATTGTTAGTTTTACTCTTCCTTCTACATATAAGACTCAATCTGCACAACAGTGGGAATAAGGTTGTTTATATAATCTTCGATCTTGTTGTAATGTAAACCTTTTTGAGATGATGATCACCCTCGTTTTGTCACTGGTAACACGATATATTTATGTGGATAGAGTCTTGTGTTGGAAGCTGTGATAAAGTTTGTTAATTGTACCACTCTTTATTTGTTGTTGTAAACTTTTCATATACACAATTTCTTCAAACCTTGTTAGTGACTGCACTTTGTAACTTGTGCAGCAGAAGATACTGTACACCCGTTATGAATAATTCCGAAATTGTACTATCAAATTTTGATAGCCTAGGTTCGGATGGTCTTTGACCCATGCAATTAGCACAGTGCACTCGTTATTTTAAACAGTCCATTCTCGTCTTTTATGTTTGTTTGACTGATAGGATAATCCAATATGACCATTGTATTTTGGTGAAATGGAATCCTGCTGTTTTCAGCCAGCATTTGACTATTCTGCTTTAATACCTTGTAAGTATTTATAACACTATTTTAAATAGTTATGATACTTAGACTTTTTCATCCTATGTGTGCTATTTTACTTCTTATTTTTTCTGTTTACTGTGTACATTAATTACTTTTAAACTGTACTTTTGTGTAGTTTATCTATGATGATGGTCTGGGACCGAAACTATTAGATTTTTTAGGATTTACTAAACAGCTGATGGTTAAAGATGCATTTTATCAAATGTATGACTGCTGTCAACTCTCACCTTACCAAAACACTGAAACTTCTGAGAAGGCACATTTGTAAGGAGTCACACTTGTGAGAAGACTCGGGCCAGTAGGTAATCTGCAGAAACACCCAGAACTGTACAGCAATTGCCCTCGGCTGCTATATCTGCCTCGCCTTGCTGCAGATGTTGATCAGGTCCAATTGTTTTCCACTTACTACGATACGATACTGCGGTTATTTCGCACTTCCGTATAATGGTATGGTTTTACCCATTCTAATCTTACATCTACTTCTTGTTTGTGTGCATTTTGGCGCCTACAAAAGTATTTTTTTTTTTTATTTTTTTATTTTTTGCAATTAATTGGCAGCTTTGTGCAGAATATAAATACTGCAAACTTCGAATGAAATCGTGTTATTAACATTTGTATAGAGTGTCTCGTGTTACGACACGTTTAGCTGACTTTGTGTTAGTTTCCACTTCACTGAGTTATTTACAAGATGTCCAGTAGTTATGACGTTCATTACACCTTTGACAATTTCTTATTCAATATAACATTTGTGCTTAAGCCAGAAAACATTTTGGCTTGACATCAATCTCGAAATTTTTTCAAGTCTTTCAGTAGCCTCGTCCGTCTGACTTACATATCATTTTTCTTTTCTCCTCGATATCTAAAATTAGTTTTGGTATTCCACATCTTCTGGAGGACTTGCCAGATGCAGTCCACGTCTGTGCGGCTCGCCGTGTCCACCGCCACCACCTGCCATCGTGGTGCTAGTCATCTGAAGATGGCCTAAGATGACTGAAACCGGCCATGAAATGAAAATAACAATTCTTAGATCTGGACTGTTTTAATTTTAACCATTGTTACGATCGCTGTTCTCCAGCAATTACTGCAAGTCTTTTTATCTGACGCCACTTCGGCGACTTGTGATGATGATTAGAACACACAGTCCTCGAGCAGAGAAAATCTCTAACCCGACCAGGAATCGAAAAATCAAATTCAAATATTTGTATAGCTTATGGGACTTAACTACGGGGTCATCAGTCCCTAAACTTACAAACTACTTATGAACTAGCTAATCCTAAGGACGGCACTAATATCCATGCCCGAGGGAGGATTAGAACCCCCGACCGTAGTGGCCGTGCAGACCGTGACTGGAGCGCCTCAGTCTCCTCGGCCACCGCGGCCGGCCAGTAATCGAAGCCGGGTCTCCTGAGAAGCAAACCATTACATTGTCCACTATGAAGAACGACTGTGGATCTCGGGTTATTGAATTCCCTACTGATTTGTGAAATGAAATGTTCCATGGCTCAAGTTCCAAGTACCGTTCTACATTAAAAGTCAGTTAATTTAGTTTTGCGGCCATAATCAGACCAGAAACCTTTTCACACGAAACATCGTAGTGTGTCAGATCTGCTAATTCGTCGTCCTGTTAAAGCTAATGTAGCCTGTACTAACACCAACTGTATCTCTGCATATTGCTATCCCGTGACATTTTTCACCAGAGTGTGTGATGGCCCACTGCACATAAGGATAGGTTGGACGTGGTTCTTAAGAGTATCTGTCATCACCGCTGATGACAAGAGCTCATATACTGGACACAAGGTTGGAAAGGAGATCTTGGTTATAGCGGTTAACAACTGCCGGATGTCGTCGGTACCAATGGATGTTCTGTAATGTGTCACTCCAACGTACTCCACAAGCATTCGCTGAGATTTTATAGCTGGGGATTGGGAAAGCAAGTTCATTAGCCGTATATCTTCTCCTTCCATACTACTCTACTGGAATTGTCATCGCCGGCCGCGGTGGCCGAGGTGACTGAGGCGCTCCAGTCACGGTCAGCACGGCCGCTACGGTCGGGGGTTCGAATCCCCCCTCGGGCATGGATATTTGTGCCGTCCTAGTTCGTAAGTAGTTCATAAGTAGTTTGTAAGTTTAGGGACTGATGACCCCGTAGTTAAGTCCCATAAGCTTAACAAACATTTGAACATTTGGAATTGTCATCTATAAAAATGAAGTCAGGACCGAATGAACCCCTGAAAAGGCGCAAAAGTGGGAGTGCAGCTCCACAATAACGTTGAAATATTCAAAGACTTGCGGTAGTTTGTAGAATGTTATTATGTTGACCAAAGCTGTTTATTCATAGGCCCATTGATACCAGTTTCGGCTTTTACACCATTTTCAACCGCCAGCAGAGCTTAAACAGTCGATTAAAATGACATGTTATAAACTTAAAAATTTTAAAATAATCTTTAATGAGCAGTCACTAGAGATACACAGCTAACAAGTCAAGTATTAAAGCGAGATATTATTGTCAACATTTTCGAGCTTGTAACATGTCATTTTGATCAACTGTTTAAGCTCTTCTGGCGCTTGAAAATGTACTAAAAACCGAAAACGGTAGTATTGGGCCAATAAATAAACAGATTCGGTCAACGTAATGTCATTCTACAAATATATTAGTGCTGTTAACCCTCACATTTTCACCAACAGCGATACAAGGTTCACAGTGACTGTGCATGGATTGGTGTACATTAGGAAAGACGTCAGACTTGTCGACCGTGTGTGTAGTAGCAGCAGACATGCGAGCAACCAGATCTTCTTCAGATGTGACGGGACTCTCATACACCAGGCATATGACCCCAAAGGAAGAAATGCATGCAGGTTAAATCTAGGGAACAGTGTGACCGGGGAACTGTTCCGCCCCTCCCTATCCACTGCTGGCCGTAGACAGCGTCCATGTCATTCCTGACGTTTCGACTGAAGTGCACCTGTAACCTTGTACAGTTTTGTAATGATTTCATATTAGCGAAGTTGCTAAATTTCAGGGAAAATCTTTTATTAGTCGTAACTAAACAAATGCGGACCTATAGTTATACGAACTGTTTAGAATAATGCATTAAAATATTTGCATATTTTCGTGAATGACCATGGACATCACTGAATGTACCTGCAAAATTATCTCATTCCACTAGCAAATAGTCCGTGAGATATGACATCATACATAGTTAAAGCATCACAAACAATAGTCTTATTAAAATTCCTGGCAGTTTAAAAGCGTGTGGCGAACCGGGATTCGAACCTGCAACTTTATGTTTCTATTTATTTATTGGGTAGATCGGTCCTATATTGTTGTTCTATATTGATCGTTGAGACTCAGCCTTTTCGTTACAGAGGGCGGGTAGCCCTCTGACCGAACGCGCTGAGCTATCACAACGGCAAAAGAACAAACATGGCGGGTCTCGATCCCAGGAGCCTTCGCTTCAGAGTCCAACACCTACTGAACTATCTTGTCACGCTTCACGACCCATCCTCTCAGTTCACTTCCACCAGCAACTCGCCTCCTACTTTTAAAACTTCACAGACGTTCTCCTGGGGAATCTTGCAGGAGTAGCACTCCTGGAAGAAAGGAAATTGTGGAGACTTGGCTTATCCACAGTCTTCTGTGAAATTTGGAAAGTAGGAGGCGAGGTACTGGCGGAAGTAAAGCTGTAAGGACGGACTGTGAACCATGCCAGGATAGCTTAGCCTGCAGAGCTCTTTCCCGCGAAAGGCAAAGGTCCACGGTTCGAATCCATATCCTGATATCTGGTGCACAGTTTTAATCTGCCAGGAAGTTTCATATCAGCGCACACTCCGCTTCAGAGTGAAAATATCATTCTGTACCCTCTTATTACCGCAGAAGAGCTTCAGCTTCAATTCTTCATATTTTGGAGACACTGTAGATAAGCTTCACTGAATCTACCAGCTGAATTATATCATGGTGCGACACGTAATTGAGGAGACATTACCTCATAAACATTGTGATGCGTGAAAAACTAGATCATCGAGAGCACTTACAGTCTTCCATTAACCTTTAAACATGAAGTTTCATTCTGGAAACCTTTAAACATAATTTAAAGCAATTTCTGATCTTTTTATGGAGTATGTGCTTGAAGGCAAATATTTAGTAGTTAAGCTCATCTGTGAGGTGAGCTTTGAGCAGTTCTGTAGACGGGAATTCGACTATTTAGGGGGTCGAGGGTATACTAGTTGACACAGAAACCTTTAATCTATTGTGCAGTCCTATATTCATTATTACGGCGACAGGCTTGTCATTCAGGCGACAATGGACCAGCTTTCTGCATAAATTCTGTTAGTCAAAAGGCAAGAATCTGTTGAATGGAATGGCTTACAGCACTTACACCAGTGTGTAATCGCAGCGGTATCCTCACTTCCGGGGGTAGGGTGGGGGACAAGAGCAGGTGCATTGAGAACTGGTACAGCCCTCAGTGCCAAGGCCTCCACTATTTTGCGGACAACATAGTGCGAAATACTATTAGCCGGGAAATCGCCATCTATGCTTGTTCCGATGACTAGTACCTCATTTTACTTGGCGCCATATGGGTGACTTGCTTCCAGCAAACAACCGGCTTTACGTATCGAAATCTCAAAAGAAACTTACGATACGGCATTCCTTATTCCTACAGACAACCATTGGGAAGGTTACGTCATGATTTGGGCATTCATATCGTGATATTCACTGTTTCCATCGTCACCCTCTCTGTTCGGATAACAGTGACTGAATATGTGACCACCATACACAATAAACGGCTTACGATGACTAAAATATTACTAACGAATACTGTCGTACTCCAAAATGATAGTGCGCCCACACACACAGACAAATATGTTCTGGCGTGCTTTGTACAGATGAGAAAATTGTCAAACATCTTCCCTGGACTGCAAATTTGCCACGTGTCAGTTTAACCGTTATGGACAGTTATACAGCAGAGAGTGGGGACTACATTTACAGCTTCAACATTGTAGAAGTAGTTAGGTGCTGGTTTGGTAAAGAGTGGATAACATTCTTATTGAATGATTTCACCATCGTTTAACTGTATTATTTTATTATTTTTAATCACAATGCTGATTTCGTCTTGACAGCCATTTTCAAGTGGACATGCACTATTTAATTCGACTAATTGTACACTTGAAAATGGCTCTTATGCCGTAATCCGGATTGTGCTTAAAATAATAAAATAACACAGTTAAATGGTGATGGAATCATCCAATAATTATCGCACGGCTGCAGCTCATGAGTTCAAATAAGCAAAAACATGTTGGATAACATTGACTCGGAAACTACAAAGGCACTTTAGAATCTGTTTTTCGAAAAATTGGAACTGTTCTCAGGCACAACGGGGGGCTACCCCCTAAATAATAAATGTTCAAATGTTTGTATAGTCTATGGGACTTAACTACGGGGTCATCAGTCCCTAAACTTACAAACTACTTATGAACTACTTACGAACTAGGACGGCACAAATATCCATGCCCGAGGGGGGATTCGAACCCCCGACCGTAGTGGCCGTGCAGACCGTGACTGGAGCGCCTCAGTCCCCTCGGCCACCGCGGCCGGCCCTAAATAATAAATAAATATCGTGCCTATGTTAAGTGTTCATATTATTTTATCCACCGCCTGTACATAATTTCACAGAAGTCAACAACATTTCATATGATTATATATATGCAGTGCTACTTTGAGCGCATTTATTAAGTGTCCGTGAGAAATTATGGCATTGACCTGTCTCAGGGGCTTTAACGATGTGCCCTTGATTGCCTCCAATCCGGAGCTTCAAACGTCCTGCAACTGTCTGTCTGCTTTCAGACTTAAACAGGAAACCGTAGTATATAACGTATCTTAATTCCTGCCACACACGATTCTTGGAAGATAATAAGCATAAATTAGATACTTCCACAGGCAATGAGTGATGAAAACGACATGCAAATGCTCGCTCATATATACTGGCTTGACATTTATGTCGAGACATGTCCCTGACAGCGAAGCGAGCTGGTGTTAGTTACTGGAACACGGCGCGAAACTGTATCCCCGCAGCGACGATGGAAACGAGAACACGTCAGGACCGATTGCGTCACAAAGAGTAATTCTCTTTTGTCAAGACAGGTTCCGCAGTTCCAGCCGTGAGATTTCATTCTACCAGAACTGATTTCTGCAGGTAATTTACTCTAAATAAGGAGAATTTTCGATTACTCAAGCGTCCAACTTCATATGTATATTGGCGTACGTGACCAATCTGCGTATCTAATAGACTGAAAGGTAAACAACGTGTATGTTACGTACTAGCATTATTTTGAGTAGGTACGTTTTTGCGATTTATATGTATTTCGTAACGCTTTCTACGCTGATGTTGGAATTTAGTAGTGATCTACAACACATCTGTTATTGTAAAATAAAGCTTGTGAATAAAGAATTTGTGTCATTAATGACTAGCACTTTAAATCATGATGAACTGTAGCTATTGTGGATTGTACATGTAATCACTGACTTTCTAATAGAACTTTTCGTCTGATTTCAGGGGATTTTGCCGACGCTCGACGATAGCGCCGAATCGGCCATCTGGTTACAACGGGTGAGTACTCCAAGTATTGATCCGCATGAAAATCTTCAAACAAAACCAGATTGTCAAGGGTTTTGGTCAGTGGTCGTTACTGCGTGAAGTAAAAGCGAGAAAGCTGTTATAGGACCAGTCATCTACATTTCGAAGCTATTGTACGGTTCGTGGTGGAGAGTATCTTGTACTACTATTAGTCATGTCTTTGTCTGTGGCATTTAGAAGGAAACAACGACTCGTCCTCACGTTAAATGTATGCCTAAAATGCTTTGGAGTATTCTTTTGATCAAACCTGGAGGGGATCTCAAACACTAGAGCAGTACTGAATAATGGGTCCCACTGGCATTGTAAAGGAGGTCTTCTTTAAGTAGGAGATACACTTTCCCAAAAATCTCCCAGTAAACCGAAGGCAATACTATTCGCCCTTCCTAATTCTGCCTTATTCGTACGTTCAATTTCACGTCGCTTTGCAATGCCAAGCCTAGATATTTAATCGACGAGACTGTCTCAAACAATACAACATTAATAATGTATCCGAATAATTACACTGGTGTTTTTCATATACTGTACATCCACATTAACTAACACTTTTCAACACTATGAGGAAACTTCTATTCATCACACTATATAGAAATTCTGTCTAACATCACGAATTCCTCTACAGTAACTCGGCAATGTTACTTCCCGTGCCGGTACACTACTACGACATCCGCAGAGTTGGAAATAGTTGCTCATCCTATCCGTCATTTATACACAGATCAAGACCTGTGCCGGCCGCGGTGGCCGAGGGGACTGAGGCGCGTCAGTCACGGTCTGCACGGCCACTGCGGTCGGGGGTTCGAATCCCCCCTCGGGCATGGATATTTGTGCCGTCCTTAGTGTTAGCTAGTTCATAAGTAGTTTGTACATTTAGGGACTGATGGCCCCGTACTTAAGTCCCATAAGCTCTACAAACATTTGAACATTTCAAGACCTGTCCTATCACACTCCTGTGAGGCACTCATAACGATAGTTTCGTTACTGATGAACAAAATTCAGATGTTCAAATGTCTGCAAACGTATTGGACCAAATTGCTATAGTCATCAGCCCCTACTTAAACTAACTTACATTAAGGACAACACACACACCCATGCCCGATTGAGGACTCCAACCTCCGATGGGACCGGCCGCCCAGGACAAAGCATGACGCCTTTAGACCACCACTGATGAACACTTGCCGTCCAACACAGATTACTGAGTTGTATCACTTACAAAAATAATCGGTAGTACTGTATTCAGTGTGAACAGGTCAAAAATATGAAAGTCAAATATCAGGCACAGATGACTTTTTTTGCTCATATTTATCAAGTTGCAGATTGCGAATGTCTATACAACGTATACCTTGTAATGCCATATGTACGTGCAGTAAACACTCACGGGCAGATACCAGATGATGGATGAATTCCGAAACGCGTCATATAAGCAATAAAGTCATGTTTTGCCTGGCTTACTTTACCATCCTTAGCAAAAAACAATCTGAGCCTGTGCTCCGTCTCCGTCTCTTTCTTCCTTCCTCAGTCGAAAATCTGGCTTATGCTTCAATCTGCATTATCTTCTCCTTAAAATCCGTGAATCGTGCAGTTTGGTGAAACTACGAGGTCTTAGTGGCGTAGTGATAAGCGCAACTGTCTAGTGACCAAGAGACCCTGGTTCGAATCCCGGCCTCGACACAAAGTTTTACGCGATGTATCAGTCTATATGTAAAGCAGTCAACAATCCGGAGATGGTTTGAACACCACAGTGCTTTACTAAGTATGGGCGTGTTTGGAGGTGGTATGCCGTTGCCTTCCTCCAACCTCATAACTGAGTTACGCAGCCAGTTATAGGCGGGACCTACAGTTTAACGTGGACCGGCACTCTATGCTAGAGAGCTATATTTATGTATTTTGGATGCCTAGTGTTTATATATGCAAACGAAAAGTTGAATGTTTGCATAACTAAGGGACCAAACTGCTAGGATCATTGGTCCATTGACTGACACACCACTTTAAAGTAGTACACAACATACACAATCATGCCGACGCCTTTACTTCTGCATTGGACGGAGCTTAGAAAGATGAGAGAGAGGAGGAGGAAGCGAGAGAGAGAAAGGGGTTGGAAGGGGAGTAGAGAGAACGAGATAGAGAGAGAGAGAGACAGAGAGAGGCATTCTTGCTGCGTGTTACTTGATAATTCACGCAGAGTGTTTAGCAGTGCTCTTTTCCATAGTAGTTTCTTCCTGGTATTTTTTTACTCTACAATTAATGTAATGTGATGCTTTCTATATACTATTAATGCCAATAATGATGATTTTTGAAAGTAATAATTTGGAGGACTGTTTGTAAGGAATTAGCTGGTGATTATCTACAAACAAGTGTTTCTACGCTAAAAAAATTACTCTTACAATGCACATTGATTTACAATTACTGCAGGTTAACTAATACAGAGTATTTCACAATTCAGCTTACATACTTCCAGAGGTTGGAGAGGAGACTTAGCAGACAATTTTCCATGTAGGAACCCTTGTCTCTAAATGCCATTCATCGACCCCATAAGCAGTTATTCATCTTCGAGCCTCTGAAACAAATCTATCCTAATTTTTTGGAAGAAGATAGTATGGACGGAAACAAGAAAAACATATCCAGTACACACCGGCTCTAAAATAATTCCTTGAGGACGAAGAACATTTCTTCACCATCGAAGAAGGTATTTTGAACCAAAACAAGGGGAAAAAATCTGGTACGATTGGGCTCTAAAATATATTCCTTAAAAGCTAAGAGCACTTGTTCATCATCTCTTCCACTTGCCAAATGCTCACACCTCTTAAGGTAGGCATTTTAAGATCCACGTTTACCAGTCATTTGTTGATTGTTTTGGTCCATAGTACAAACTCCCAAAATATGGAAAGCAAGTAACTTGAAGAAGAACAGATTTGTTTCACTGTATCAAAGATGAATAAATGGCCATGGCGTCGTTTGATTACATTTCTGAACATGGATTCCTATGTAAAGCTTGATCTATAATCTTCTTTTTTAATGTGTTCCTAGTTCTGCGTGTCGTTTTCCCCGACAAACAAAATTTCCAATTTACGATTTAGTTATTTATTTATTGTTACTATGTACCATACATCGATGTTTTTATGGATTTTATCTTTATGACTTTCTCTTGGGGATTTATTTTGTTTGAACATTACTGAAGTGTTCTTTCACAAAGTACGTATGTGCGTAGCCAGTTAGTAGAATTTTTAATTTAAGGCCCACTGACCATGCATTGTTTAATTTTATTGCAATGTTGAGGACAGTGAATAAAAAACAAAAAACATAAATAAAAAGTTAGCGATTGTCACTGTGGTCCTACAATAAGATACTCAGCTATCGAACACTGCAAAAATATTTTTCTCTCTCTGCTACCAAAACAAAATGATTTACTGACGTTTATTGATAACCGAAAACATAAACCCAGCTTTCAGCTTCAGTCACAAGCTCAGTTCACTTTCTGCTGATAACTAAACTAGCGCAACCAAGTTCACTGAAGTAATAAAAGACTTGCAGTGTTTCCTAAATAGTAGCGTAGCCAAATTACACCTATGATATACTGTGTACAGCAGAGACCATAAGTAACTTTCGATGAAGAGGAAACACAGATAAAAGGAAAAATACAGTTCGAGAAGAATCTCCTTCCTTTTAATTTTTTGCTCTTGGTTGATGTCTGTATTTCTACGATAAACATTAGATGAACAACTTTGTTAGTTCTTTTCTGTACCATTTTCCCACCGTTGTGGGAAACAGTTTTAGAAAGATCTAGCTTTCAATTTAAAAATAGAAAATAATCCTCGAATGCGACCTTGGTTTGATTTGATTGGATGACAAATCCCGGAACTGCTAAGTCTCCGGCAAATCGGTTTTGATTCAATAACAGACCATTGGTCGTTGGAACTCAGACGTTTCCGACAGTTTCAATTAGGCACTAAAAATATATATATATACATAGTCGCATTTTGGAAGCTCCCTTTTCTTACTTCCAACTGCATGAAATTTAAGTGAAAGGACTAGACGCTCAGGACAGTTGACTCGGTTAGTTAGAGAATGAAAGAGGGAGTGAGTGTGAGGCAGAGAGAGAGAGAGAGAGAGAGAGAGAGAGAGAGAGAGAGAGAGAGAGAGAGAGAGAGAGAGAAAGAGAAAGAGAGAAGAGATAGAAAGAATGTTACTAATTGTTATCCTGCTTCTGTCAAATATGTTTACCGAGCAACAACTTCCTTAAGCAATAACAGAAATGAACACTTGTGATGTCAAATTTTAATCACCTCTAACAACCACCCATTCACAGGTTTTCATCTATATATTTTAACTAAATCTGTCATAATTACTATACAAAATGTTTATACATCCCTTTTAATAGTCTGCTGCTTAATTGTTTCTGTATTTCAAATATATGTGTTCTCACTAAACTGCCAAATAACGGCTGACAGAAAGCCAATGGCCTACATTTTCTGCAAAGCTGTGCTCGTTTTGCGAGCATCTGTCTGAACGTTTCGGTCGGAATTCAGGCTGCTTTACGCTAGAAGAGGCTACTGTACTGGAAAGAAATCACAGCGGAGTTCTTGGCACACTTCGCAGAGGACGGGACACACAAGATATCCTATCATTTGTTTTCTAATAATAGCGTACATATCACACCATGTTATTGAATCGCAAGAACGCCTCATTACTCGCTCCTCGCTTCATCCTTCAGAAAGGCACAAAAATTTGCACTTATCTGTTGGCGTACCCTCTTGCGAGAATAAGACAGATACTTTTGACAAGAAAATCCTCTGAGGCCGTGACGTTGACGAATTTTCAGATGCACGATGTTGCGTTCACTTGTGTTAAAACGGAGAGAGTTGTCTGCACAGCGGTGGCTCATAACTCACAGCTCATGCATCGATGAGCTGATCGCTTATATCAAAGTGCCAATTACTCTTGAGATAACGTTCTGGAAATATTCCAGATATTGCGAAGCTGTGCGTAGCGTAATAAACACGAAACAAAATATGATGATACGCGTGTGATACTAGTCAGTGGTAACAAGCGTAGATCCTCGTTCTTCAATTCCTCTTTAATGGTGAAACTGCTGCGTATACCCCAATTTAAGAAAATTTCTGTAATTCGTCAACTGTCGTACTACGCTTTGAATAAGAAGCAAACCAGTCGAGTTTTGTTTCGCTTTTTATTTACAGATCCACCATCATGATGGTAATACATAATACATATCATTTGACGTTGTACTCTCATGTATCTGCCAAATACAGATAGAGAAGTAAACAAAATCATCAGTTATCGTAGTAACGAATGCTTCCGTTATTTGTACGTATAGCATCTTTCGTAGTGAAAAACACACGAACTGCCGTTGTACTACTATTATTGCTTTTATTACGAATGTTTGGCTTCGTGTACGGTGATGAACAAAAAAATTTGGCGTGTAACGAATAAGTGGAAGTACAACTGTAGTTATCTTGCTTTCCAGGATACGCTGTATTAGCGTAGTTAGATACAATAGGAATTATAGGAATACAACGAAAAGTTGCGTAGCTCTGTGCCTTGTGAAACTGTTGATGTTTCCGCATTTGTATGGAAATCTTCCGGTGGTTTTCTTGTACAATACAGTTTCATCATAGTTATCACCAGCTTCATTTTATTCTTCTTCTTCTTTATCAATTAACAGCTTTCTTTCTGCGCATATTCCAACTGTATATTGTAGGATGACATTTCTTCATCTCCTTCCACCACAATAGAGCAACATTTCTGGTTAATTTGCAGCGAGCATCCTCCATAAATCATAAATGATTCACTCACAGATTTTTTTTTTTTTTCGAAGCAACAAAGTTTAATACTCTGCCATCTCACTCCGTCTGTTCGTGGGACACTTTGTATGGACTACACACAGTTTATTGCCACAACATGGGTTATACTTTCGGTGCAGGAGATGTAGGGCGTGGAAAGTTTAACTAAGATATAAATAGTAACTTCTCAGCGATTTTCATCCTTACTGGAATCATTTTTTCGGCGTAGATAGAACGTCAAAAGAAACTACATCGTTCAAAGCACAAAGAAATTACGACGTTTATGGGTGATTTTCTTGCTATGGCTGAAATACGTGATGAGTCAGATTCTGATAACTGCCGATGGAACGTGATATGAATAGCTGGAAAAAGCAGGGTAAAGCTGGGAATTTGTATCTTACGGGAGGCGTGCTTAGGTAGTCCTTGCAGATGCGGTGATCAATGTGTCCCCAGGGGTGTAGTGGTCAACGCAACTGCCTAGAAAGCAGGAGATCTGGGTTCGAGTCCCGGCTGGGTTCACACTTTCAGCTTTGCCCATTCGCAGTTGATGTCATACATTCTGTGAATATGATACGAAAGTGTCCGCCTTCCCATCCCAATGGAGACATAATCCTTGGGCGACAAATGATGGAACAAGGTAGGGCAGCTTGGATCCGTTCATTCCTTTACGCGAGGTAGTGCGGATCATGCATTACTTATTTATCATTATTATTATTGCTTCCAGTCACTGAATTAAATGGGGCCCTGCACCAATTCGTGTCCCACACTTAGCTTTTCATTTCAGAGGAGCATTTGCATTCTAATTCCTGAATTATCTGCTGTATGTAGCCTAATATTTTCAGTTCTTATTCTCTAAAACACCGTCTGGTGGCATGGAGGTTAATCCTCGATGACTTTGTACATGTTATATCAACCTTGCCTCTTCAGTGTTTTATATATATCATTTCGCCTCCGATACTGTGAAGAACCTCCTCAATCGTTATCAGTACATCTAATTTTCAACATTATTCTATAGCACCACATGTCACAAGCTTCGATTCTCCTTATAACGTGATCAGTTTCTATTATAATGCAGAAAATGCCACAACAAATTCAAAATAGTATATCACATCAGCTGATAGTCGTCAGCCACGCCGTCACCTAAGCCGTTTATTTCTTGTAATCATTATTTATAAAATTGCCAGGGTTGTTTGAAAGTCATAGGAACTACAAATGTTGCATATAAATATAGATTCTTATTACATCGGTGACTGTTCACATAACAAAGACACTTGATGTTTACACAAACTGAGCCGAACAAAGACTAGTCGTCAGGCTTCTCGCACGCGCATATATAGACAATGCTGGTTACTAGAATGTTCCAGAACAAAGTTGATACAATATAATTACTGAATTCAGTTTCAGTAACATAACTGTACATTTTTCACAAATAATAGGCATAACAGATTATTTATTATAAATCAAAATTATTTTTACAAATATTTATATATCAAAGAAATACATAGATTAGACGTGCATGCAAATTGCGATTAGAGCAGTGTCGATTTTTTTACATGATTGAAATTTGTTGATATTCAGACAATCCTAAAGTTTATAATAAATTGTTTAGTGTATTTTAAATATCCTCAGGAAATGTTAGTAAGTAAATTCATACATATTTTTGGAAACATTTTCGTATACTATGTTTGGGTCAACAGCATTCTATTTAAATTTATGAATAAAGAACAGTCTAGAGTGCAATAATTTATTTCATTCAACTAGTTTCAGTCTTATTTAGACCATCTTCAGGAATTTTGACTTCATCGATGTTGTGGAGCTGACAGGTAACAGAGAGCCTTCCAGCTCCACAACATCGATGGAGTCAAAATTCCTGAAGATGGTCTAAATAAGACTGAAACTAGTTGAATGAAATAAATTATTGCACTCTAGACTGTTCTTTATTCATAAATTCATACAGTAATGTGAATAACGGCATAACTACGAAAATTTTATAGACGGAAGTACTTTGACAGAATGATTCATATAGTAAACTTAATTTTATGACAAATTATTTTCGTAGTATAATTTACATTGCAGTAACCTGTAAATATAACAATAGTTGAAGTTAGATAGTCCTTCTATTGTTACATACATAAACGTAAATGGTATCCGGATGTACTAATGGGGTTAAAAATGGGGCTAAAAATAACATCCTCTTGTTGGCATGTAGTACTTGTGTCCAGGATATGAAAGATGTGATAGCACGACAGAATATTCATATTTTTAGAAGCATTCATCGTTCCCTTGACATTTACTAAATCAATCGTTCTGGCATATTCAATTGTTTCTCACACCATAATTCCAGAATGACGACAAACGCTGCTATCTATGACCTTTCTCAAGTTGCTGTATGAATACAATGACATCAGCAGCATAGACAGTCCCTAAGCTTACAAACTACTTATGAACTAGCTAAGACTAAGGACGGGACAAATATCCATGCCCGAGGGGGGATTCGAACCCCCGACCGTAGTGGCCGTGCAGACCGTGACTGGAGCGCCTCA
Source organism: Locusta migratoria (assembly GCA_026315105.1). NCBI lineage: Eukaryota > Metazoa > Arthropoda > Insecta > Orthoptera > Acrididae > Locusta > Locusta migratoria. Next base: position 524,300,959 of record CM048746.1, read on the forward strand.
GTCCCCTCGGCCACTGCGGCCGGCCGGCGGCAGCAACTTTTTGACAACGGAATACCCGACACGGTACTGCATAGTTGAAGTTTAATTAGTTTTTCTTGTCCACAGATGAGTTCTGTTTCGAACTCGATGATATTTTCAACTATTGCAGTAGCAATGTATAAAGCTGTAGCTCCCTGTTCTGGATGTCTCGGGCCATTCAGTACGGCCAGCCACCGGGTTGTCTCTGCTCACTGCGTCATTAAGATGCGGCCTCCCTGCCGCCTCACACCTCGCAGGCACAGCTTCTCACTCCAGGGGCTCCTCAGCTGCCATCAGTCCCACACTTCTTGTCAAGGGAAAAACCAGCTAGTATTCGGAATCGAACCCGCTTCCCCTGCATGGTAGTCATACACGACGACCACTGAGATTCTAACATGTGGGTGATGAAACTCCATACGTCACGTGCGTTTCAGATCAGGAGCAACGATTCTCCTTACAACATGTGGAATGGAACTGTATAATCTCACTCGGACTTTATTCACTGTGTTATACCACGATTATAATATGAAATACACTGTTAAAAATAATTAGGGGATCAGGTGACACATCAAACACATATGGTAACGTATTTTATTCAGATGCTGGTTACAAGTGTAATTTGTGATACTATACGGTATTTTGCTGTCTCAGCTCTTTACTTGGGCTTACATATCGTTTACTTATAGCGCGGCAACATGGAGCTTCCATAATAGTGCAAACGTCGTTCTCGTTGCCTTCTAATATGGTGTGTGGTCACCTCGGATGGCCAGTACAGTTGCACACCTCCGTAACATGGACAGAATGAGATTATCAATCAACTATTGAAGGATATTTCGCCATTCTTCCATGAGTGCAATATTCAGGCTCTGCAATCGTTTTGAGAGGTGCTGGTCTGGCTACAATGCGTCTCTTAAGTGCATCCCAGGTATGCTCAATCTGGTTTCTGTCCGATGAACAAGCTGGCCACTCCATTCGTTCCGTTCACTCAGCTTCAAGCATATTGTCCACCAGAGCGTTATCGTCCACCAGCTTAGGGCACAAAAGAAAGTCCGAGGATCTTGTCTCTATACCTCTGATGAGTCAAAACGCCATTAGAGATCCGTACGTCCGCCAATACTGACTCCTGCGCACACCATTTTGTCCACCACCATGATATGGGGATGTTTCCTGCAAATGAGCAGGATAGTTCCGAGTTCCACATACTGTTCGGATGAGGGAACCAGTATTCTCTGGCTGCACACAAAGTCTTGACTCATCTGTGAACAGAACCCGGCGCCATTCGCTACGACTCCATTCCTGATGTTCTTCCGCTCAGTTTCTGCGGGCGACGTTTCATTGGAACACACACCACAGACCTCCGTTCGCTAAGGCTACATTCCCGAAGGCTATTTCGGACTTTTTGCGTTGATATTAAAATTCAGATGTTTGTAAATCTATGGAACTTAACTAATGCTGTTATCAGTCGCTAGGCTTGCAAACTACTTACAATAACTTATGGTAAGGTCAACACACACACCTATGCCGAGGAACGACTCGAACCTCCGACGGCAACCAACCGCGTGCTCCGTAGCAAGGCGCCTTAAGAGCTCTCGGCCGCTCTACCGCGGCAGGATGAGTTGGTATTGCGCGTCCTGCCTGTTGTTGCATTGAGGGTGCGTTGCAGCTGAGTTGCATTCAGTCTCCTGGCTCGACGGGCTGTTAACCGAAGATAACGGTCATCTCTTGCTGTTGTTACCCGTGGAAGATCTTGCCCTTTCCTTCTTTTAACGGTTGCTGTTGCCTGCAATCGCATCCAGGTCCAGGAAATTACACTATGGGACAATCCAATAGCTGCAGGCACCTCTCTGTGAGTCTGTCCCGCTACCAAAATGTCTATAAATCTATCGGACCAAACTACGTGGTCATCAGTCCGTAGCTTACAAACTACTTAAACCTAGGTAAACTAGGACAAACACACACACCCATACCCCAGGGAGGACTCGAACCACCGCAGCGAGGTGCTTTAGACCGCTCGGCTACTCCACCGCGGCTGTCCCGCTACCAACCTTCCTATGGCTCTCCATGACATAGCCGATGACAGCGCTCTTAAAGCAGAGTTACTAAACTTAGCTTTTAGAAACTCATTCACCAAAGAAGACGAAACCAATATTCCAGATTTCGAATTACGAACAGAGGCCGTAGTGAGTAACGTGGAAGTAGATATCATAGGAGTAGTGCAGAAACTAAAATCACTTAACAAGAACAAGTCTTCTGGTCCGGATTGTATACCCATTAGATTTCTATCTGATTATGCTGAAGCGATAGATCCCGACTTAACAGCTATATATAACGTTGTCTCATAGATGGATCTGTACCAAAAGATTGGAAAGTTGCACACGTTACACCTATATTCAAGAAAGGCAGTAGGGGTAACCCACTAAACTACAGGCCTATTTCATTGACATAAATTTGCAGCAGGGTTTTGGAACATATCCTGTATTCAAATATTATGAATTATCTCGAACAGAACGATCCATTGACCCAAGGTCAACACGGATTTAGAAAATATCGTTCATGCGAAAAACAACTAGCTCTTAATTCACACTAAGTGATGGGTGCTATCGACAAGGGTTCTCAAATCGATTAAGTATTTCTTGATTTCCAGAAGGCTTTTGACACAGTACCTCACAAACGGCTTTTAATCAAATTGCGTGGTTATGATATATCGCCCCAAATTTGCGATTGGATAGGGGATTTCCTGTCAGAGAGGACACAATTCGTAGTAATCGATGGTAAGGCATCGACTAAAATAAGAGGTGATATCGGGCGTTCCAAAGGGTAGTGTTATTGGTCTTCTGCTGTTCCTTATTTACATAAACGATTTAGGGGAAAATCTGAGTACCTCCCTTAGGTTGTTTGCAGATGACGCCGTCATTTACCGTCTAGTAAAATCATCTGAAGATCAAAACCAACTGCAGAACGATCTGAATAAGATATCAGTATGGTGTAAAAATTGGCAATTGATTCTAAATAATGCGAAGAGTGAAGTCGTCCACATGAGTACGAAAAGAAATCCGTTAAACTTTGTTTACGAGATAAATCAATCAAAAGTGAAGGCCGTAAACTCCACAAAATACCTAGGAATAACTATTACTTCAGACTTCAATTGGAAAGAACACGTAGTTAACGTCGTGGGAAAGGCGAAGCAGAGACTGCGTTTTATTGGCAGAGCCCTTAAAACATGCAACAGTACTACAAAAGAAACTGCATACACTACGCTTCTCCGTCCAATTTTGGAGTACTGCTGCTCAGTGTCGGAACCTTATGAGGTGGGTTTGACGGAGGACATTGAAAGAGTCAAAAAAGGGCAGCTCGTTTTGTATTGTCACGATACAGGGGAGACAGCGTTACGGAAATAATACAGGATCTGGGATGGGAATCATTACAACAACGGCGCTTATCGCTGCGGCATGGACTACTTACGAAACTCCAATCGCCAACATTTTCCTCCGAATGCGAAAATATATTCTTGACTCCCACTTACATAGGTAGAAATGATCATCAGAATAAAATACGAGAAATCTGAGCTCGAACGGAGGGATTTAGGTGTTCTTTCTTCCCGCGCGCTATTCGAGAATGGAATGGGAGATAAATAGTATAATGGTGGTTCGATGAACCCTCTGCCCTTAAATGTGATTTTCAGAGTATCCCATGTAGATGTAGATGAAGACTCGTTGTTGTTGCATTGCGCTACCTGCTGACTATACTATCTGAACTCAACTGCTTGTGTAATTCGTTTGGTAAAGACAATTCGACACGAAACCCCTCTGCAGAAACTTTCTATTATTACCAATATCTCGGTTGCCATAATGTTATTGTATTCACTCTGTAAAATCGACAGAAAGACGTCGAACCATTTTAGTTCATTCTGCAGATGACAATATTTCAGAACGTAGATATCTCAACTGATCCTCTAATTTATTGTTTTGACCAGTGTGCAATCAAGGAAGTGAGAGACGTTTCAATTAGTTTTTGTGGACATTGACTTAAATTCACTGAGGCAATTCGGAATTTCTGCTCAGAGCAGGGATCGAACCCTGGTCTTCTTCTTACTAAGCAGATGCTAACTGGAACCTGGTGGATATGACAGTTGCAGGAAATACCCTGGCATTCTCTCAGCCAAAGATTCAATTTATATCGTAGTGACCCTTACCCATTGGTAATATTTATTCGCGGCCAAGCTTAACCGATTCCTGTAAAGAAATCGAGCACCGAGTGTATTCAAGTCAGTGAGTGCGGGCACTAGATGATTCGATTTTTTTCACGGGAATCGACCAAGCATGGCCGCGAGTAACCTAGTCAAATGAGCGAGGAACACTAGGGTAGAAGTGTAGGCTCCACGGAGCGAGTCTGGGTGAAAGCTTGCCAAGATTGTTAATTCAGCTACGATATCTCGTTCTGTATGAGTTACAGTCAATCAGGGTAACTTGGTACGAGTCAGGGCATCTTTGTACCACTTAATATTTGGGTACCAAATGGCTCACCGGCCGCGGTGGCCGAGGGGACTGAGGCGCTCCAGTCACGGTCTGCACGGTCACTACGTCGGGGGTTCGAATCCCTCATTGGGCATGGATATTTGTGCCATCCTTAGTCTTAGTTAGTTCATAAGTAGTTTGTACGTTTGGGGACTGATGACCCCGTAGTTAAGTCCCATAAGCTATACAAACATTTGAACATTTGAACCAAATGGCTCATGTTGCACCTATTGGCAATATTTTTTTTCTAAAGGTAATTTTTAATACCCCTGTTATAAATAATTCCCCAGTAGGAGGAACATCAGCTATATGAAAGCCAAATATTAAGTGGAATAAAGATACCCTGACTGGTAAAAAGTTACCCTGATTGACTGTACTGAAAATTTGGACACGAAAGTCACTAAAATTCGATTTCTGAAACATTACTTCCGTGCGTGATTTCCACCATAGAACCTGATCAATACGCAGGGCAGTAATCGGTGGCACTTCAGTTTTCAGTGTCAAAGCATTATTAATGGAGTTTTTAATTCATGATTCAGTACGGACAGCTATAATATCACTATTGTTAGGCCGATGAGGTTTTCAGCAGTGAAAGTCGAAACATCGTAGTAACAATGTCCGTAAATAACATTGTATATTTGTTTCCTTGTTTCGCTTTCTTTCCTTTAAGAGTAACCCGAGAAGTACCACCTAAAGCATGGCAATTTATTCATAAAACTTTGTGATAGGAACACTAGTTCTGAATAAAAATGTAGCTTACATATGTATCTCAACGCTAATCCCTTTGCTCTGAGTTGTCTTTAACCATAAGCGACACAATACTTCATCATTATGTATTTATTAATGTAATCAGTCGTTCATAACTTATTTTCAAAGGACACGAATCAAGAAATAACAAGACGATCTATACGTACGGAGTTCCCAACCTAACAGTAATAGACCGTCACTATTTTCACATATCCAAAGCTCTACACAGTTGCGTATTCTATTTATATTTGATTTCATACGTGTCAAAGACCACCGAAACTAAAATATTTTCGTAACTTCGTTCTTAACTTATGACCGGAATCCTCAAGATAAAAGAAAAGTTACCAATTTTCTGGTTTAAATATAAACCGTCCGTAGAATGACTCTTTATGTAGATGACAATAAAGATATTATTAAATACAGAAAGAAACCATACGTTAGGCCTATATAACGTGTAAATTGAGCAGAATGCAAATGTTATCGAAATCGGTTCGGCGCTTTGAAGACGTTGACTTTGTACTCATGATGTATTGCATTATGTACAATAATAATAAAAATAATTATTTAAAAACATAGCATGTCGATTTAATTCAGTGAATGAACATCTTCAATGCAGTTTCGAGTACAGAGGACTGATCGTAAAATTACTTTTACGGTTAAAATAAATAAAAAGGCCTTGAGGTGTACCTCATATGTTTAAAACCTGACAGGCCTTTTATGTATTATAACTCTACAAAAAATTGTTATGTGGTGCATATGAATCCTCTGGACTCGAAACTTCACTGAAGATGTTCATTCAGTGAATGAAATCTATATCCGACATTTGAAAATAAATATGTTACATCACCAAGCAAAATTATTTCGTTATTATTATATTATTCTGGTAGTTTGGCACACAATTCATTATGGAGTCGCCAGTCGTATTACGTACAACATACCAACATTTTAATAAATGTGATAAATTTGACAGGTCAAAGAAGAAATAGCTTTTCCAAAGAGTCTCCAAGCGTCTCAAGCTAAGAGAGAAACGTTTATTCTCAGCTGTTGTATACTTAAAATCAACAAATATCTTGAATTACGTACTTTCTAAAGTAATCTATGTTCTTCTTCAGCTATCTCCATGCCCAATTCCATCACAATCGGTTAATTATTAGTGAAAGTGTTAACATACCGAGCTTCTTTCGCACTTATAATATTAGTCTGGATTTTGATTTTCGCTCTAGAGCTATTAACTGAAATTGTAACATGTTTGATTCCAGATCACTGACGAGGTTTCTAGTGAACAAAATGAAACATATATGTAGAGATAAGAACACCTTTTAGTAACTACTGAGACAGATTTGAAGAACCATTAGTAAATGTCCAGTGGCATTGCTGCCTCGATAAGTTGTCTCAACTAGCTGGAGAACCGGCGTCGCCCGCATACTTACTTATTCCAGTTTCCTCTACTAAACTCCCTTCTTTATCCATCTCATCTTGTATCTGCCCATCTCTTCTTTCCCAATGTCTCTCTGTCTTTCTTATCCTGTACTTATATTCGCCTTTGCCTCCTTCTCCTTTTCGGTAGTCGTAAAACACAGAATTCGCATTCAGAAGAAGTCGGTTCAAACCCACCTCCGGCCATTCAGATTAAGGTTTTTGATTTCCCTAAATCGGTCCAGGCAAACGACAGGATGGTTCCTTTCAAAGAACACTGCCTATTTCCTACCCTATCGTTAAGAAAAAAAATTCAACCTTGTGCTCCTTCTGTAATGACTATGATGTCGACGAGACGTTAAATTCTAATTTTCCTTCTATCTCTTCCTCCTATTCCCCCCCCCCCCTTTCGTGTCTATGCTTTCTGTCTTTGTTCATCTCCTCCTCGATGGTATATGTAATTCTCTGCCACGCGAGAGTAGCCGAGCGGTCTGGAGCGCCACGTTGCTGGATGTTTGTGTTGTCTTTAGTATGAGTTAGTTCATAAGTAGTTTGTAAATTTAGGGACTGATGACCCCGCGGTTAAGTCCCATAAGCTTTACAAACATTTGAACATTTTTGTAATTCTCAGTATTTTCTATATTATGTATTTATTAGATCCCTTGATTAGTCTCTGCCCTCCCTCCTTTCTCTTTGTTTTCCCTCTCCCTCGCCCCTCTCTGTTCATCTACTCCTCTCACCCGTCCATAATTTTCTCCCCTACCGAATCCCCTTCTCTTCCCTCTCTCTGTTCATACCCTTCACGCCCTCCCCCCCCCCCCCTTCGGATCTCTCTGTCAATCTCCTCCTCGTTTCTCTGTCCATCTCGTCTCTTATTTCGTTTCCTCCCCACACTGTCTATGAAAAACTACATACATCTGCCTACTTTACTGATGTTCAGAAAAACGGTGTCGAAGCATATTGTAAGCAATCCTCTTCCAGACAGACCAATCGGTTGAAATGGGTACCGCGATAGCTGTATCCACTGAAAAAATTGAGACTGGGTAACATACCCACTCTTGATTTGAAGGAATATTTTTTTTACATTGAGCCGCGCGGGAATGGCCACTTCCGGTGGGCCGGGCTGGGAGAAAAGGGGGAAGTCACTTTTCCGATTTTCACGCTGTAAAAACTGTTGACGGTAGGTAGGGCCACCTCACATCGTTTTCTCAACTCATTTTTCCTTACACGTTTTCCACTGCTTGCGAAAATCGAAAATGCATAATTTTCATTCTGCGTGAGTTTTTATTTCATAACGCTTCTCACTCTATTTTCTAGAAAGCATACGGTTTAAAGATCTGATTTTTTCACACGTGGTTGTACAGTATCTTAGCTTCCTAATAATACATTAAGCTTTTCTTAATTAGAAACAGTCGTTTTAAAATGACACTCTTTGTCAATTATGTGTACGTATTTTATTCAGAAAGTTCGATAGCGGGTACCTTACGGTCGATGCATTTTAGACCATACATTGGATCGAGTGAAATAGAACTAGAAGTACAGAAAAGATATGACACGGTGTCGCAATGAACCTTTCTCGTTTAACGAGTAACGGCGTGTTAATACCCATCTCATCATCACTCTCTACCTGTTCGTCCCCTTCCTCCCTCTCTACACCAATTTCCTCCGCCTCCTCTTTGAACCATATCCAACCTAGAGCCACGTTTAGTATTATGTTTTGAAATTTCAACACATCGTTTTACTGGAATATGCGCATCTTTTACATCCATAATTGTTCAGTATATGTCATATATGAATTTACATAAAGTTTATAATGGGCAAACGTTAATACGAATAATCGCAAAAGTAATATACATGTATGTTTTATACAATATATTCAAGAAATTTATACCTAGAAACCTTCCTACATTACAATGCAACGATTTCAAAGCAATCGGTCAACAACTTTCGGATGTTAAAGTCTATATACAAACCAACAGAACGTTTTTATGTGTAGAGATACTGACAGAGGGATTTTTTTTTTTGGGGGGGGGGGATTAAAAGAGAGAGCAACATTTAGACGACTACCCACTCTTAATAGATATGAACCGCCAGTTGCCATACAGTGCTTCGAGGAATGTAAAAACCTTCTTCATTTAAACATAAGGCTCTGTGCCAAATTTCATGATTATCACTCAAACAGCTTCAGACGTCTGTTGTAAGATACCCTCCGCTATGCACCTTACGAAATTTCTCGGAGACAATAATCTTCCTCTTGTGTTCAAGGTCAAGCACGACATCATTAAGTTCGGCATAACATTGTAGATTTGTATGAAGCATAAGCAAACCAACGGACGTTTTTCTGATCAACCCTCAGCTCTTTAAAGATATTTCACTATTTCACCTCTGCAGTGAACATTGTGATAACCACTTTTATTCACTAAACCGACAACATAGTTCGCGGGAAGTTCGCATTTCAAATATCAATCACTCATAAACATTTTGGATATCCCTGATTTCCCTATTTCATTAGCGATGAAATTGTCACTCTGCTCTCCGAATAAAGAAACTGTCAAGATGGCGTCGTCAAGCACTCTCGTAGCTTCCCCTCCCTTTTCATCTATGCCAAAATTATAGTTTTAAAAGCTGCAAACTGCCCTCCTTTTCTGCACGGGTAGCAGTTTACGGTATAAAGACCAAGTATCTGTGCGAATCGATAGTAAGCGCAGGTTTCGAACGCCCCGCACGGGTGCCAGCGCTGGATCGAGCGAAACCGTTGGGTGCGCATGCGCACTGAGTGTGACCGAAAACTGGCAGGGCCTGCGTTCTGTCGAAACGGCTCTGCTCTGGCCGTATCGGAACCTTCTCGACGTAGCACATTTACTACAGAAATCATGAATTTTAACCTTCTTAATAAATAACAGTGCCCATGGAAACGCCTGGCTCTATGACATGAGTTAACAGTTCGCCCCTTTTTTTCGATCTTAAAGGATGTTACAAAACGAGCGTTACATCCAAGCTGATTACCCTTAATTTTACTCAACACTGTTCCAAATTCACGCACCGAATATTTTTGATGTCACTTTACCAAATTGTGCTGCAAGAAATCAAAATATTAAATCACAATTTATGGAATTTATTTTCGTGGGACAACTGATAGCTACACCTGGCATTTTCTCACGTATAGTCACATGTTTTCGTTTTACTGAAAGCTTGCTACTTCTCATCTAATTAACTTATGAAGAAAGTTGATTATTTTATACATTCTGATAACTTTTTCCTTATTCCGTTCTTCGCTAGATATTTGTTTGTCAAACATGAGAAAAGTTAGTTTGAGTGGAAAACATTCGTACCTCTAATACTGATGTAAATTGATTTTCAGTCTGTTACACAATATGAATATCGTATTACACCAACAGTGGACAAACCTAATCCACTTTTGGGGGACACATTACTAATTGTTTTCTACCTTGAATCTTCGTACAAATAAAAGTATATTCTCTCTGTAATGAACAATGTGATTGCTATTTTTAGTCACGAAAGCGACAACATAGTTCGCATAGTTTATATCCAAATATCAACAATTAAATGCTATTTTATTATGGGTGTTACCTAACATTACGCAACAATTATTCTAATGGAAGAGATTTGCTTGTTTTATATTCTGTTTGTTACTTGGGCCCTTATGAAATGTGACTGCTGTTAAACGCAGTAAAAATCGAAAGAGACTATCGTCTTTAATAATTTGTGCGATAAAATAATAAAATACAGCTACTACTTCTGATGGTTTAAGACAACTTATAGTCATGGAAGACGTCTATCAAAAATAATATAACTGATTACAATAATATTTAGGCCACATATTTAACTTGATATTGTAAGCAACTTCATTTGTATCGTACTTTGTTTCCACATGTGCTAATGACATAAAGCTAATGCAAATAGGGCCTACTCTTACTTTCATAACTGCAGACTATACTTTATTATTCTCTGCAATACGAAATGGCGGCACGGATACAGGAGCTTTTGTGAATTGGTGTATATAAGACTAGTTATCTAACTTGTCAAACCCCTCCTCAAACCACAAGGGATTATCATCGCTCTTGAAGTACGACGTAATAACAAAAGTATCACTTAGAGTATTATATTGTTCCGAATATTCATTCAATATTGGGGACATTAAAGAGTCAATAGTAGCACAGGACAAAGGATAGGTAGAAATACACCGTCGTCTTTTGTAACATATCATTCGGTTCCGGGTGTAGCCAAATGTTGTTTCAGGGGAAACCAGGGAAATTCTGAATATGTAGAATTGATTAAAACGAGAAATACGCACTTTCCGAAAATCTAGCTTAGTTTGTTTAAGAGGAAAAGATCATTAAAGGGGTGAGGGTTACCGGGAACGCTTCAATTCTTGCTGCGAAATCGGGGTGCAGAGAGTGAAATTCACCTTCGACACGTGAACTAGGAGAAGCGTTGCTTTATTGATTTCAGCCGAGAGCAGCGGCGATTGTATGAGATATCTAATAAAATGCATGTTACGACGTGCAGCATTCATCAGATCTGTTAAGACATGTCGTCATACAATCTATTTTATTAACAGAAAGCATTATTAAGTGAAACGATAATCTCCATTTACGTATGAAAATTGGTCGACAGTTTTGTAGAGCAAATCATTTTTCATGAGAAAATAAGAAAATAGTAATGCAGTGAACAACGCGACAGAATGTGCAAATTTATAAACTGGTACCATATTTCGAGAAAAGTAATCAGTAGCTGCAGTGAGTACTCTGTTCAAGCAGACATTTATAACAGTGCGGGCAGTGAAATGGAAGAAGAATGGAACCAATTTCTAAATAAACGTCTAAAATGTCAAGAAGTAAAAAATGTGGCATCTTCTTGAAGCGTTTGATTATTTCGTAAAGAACTTCAAAATATGTCCACTATACCACTATGTGACATTACAATCTCAACAATACATAAAAATCGTACAGTAAATTATATTGCTCAATTTAATGTAGTTTGTATTCATTTCAAGATGTATGTAATTATTTACGTGCGTGGATAATTCACTGCGATAAATGAATATTACTGTTACAGCAATATTTTCAAAGTAATCGTCACTACTACTCAGATACGGCATTTACACATCACTTTGTGCTTAACAAGTATGGCTTTTTCGAACTTTCTTGCGTTGTTACCTCAAAGTCAAAGCCTAAATATTGCAGTGTTGCCTATGAGCGTGAGTATTGGTCGCAGAAGCTACAAAAATTAATACATTTGTGCATAGCTAAATCAAATTCAATGAGAAAAAAATTACATTCTTGTCAGTTTGAAACTTGTCATGTTTCCTTAAAGGCACTGTTTGGTTTGCATTTCGTTATGGGGGATCTGTGCTTATTGTATACATCTTTCAGGGAGATAGTAAATTTATCATCAAAGAAACCAACATACTCTGTCGTAATTCTTATACAATATTTTATATTCTTTGCATCGTCTCTTCACGTCTATCTTCTTTTAAATATTACACTGTTTCCTTTGTTTTGGACAGCATGTAAATGCCACGATCTTTTAGAATCGTTTTCTTAGGCCTAAAAGTAGACTATCACACCGTTTACGTGAGGTTCGCACACCTGGATTTCGTGAAAGTATTTCCCAATTGCACCTCTGATTACTCACGTAAATACTCCAAAATCGATTCTGGAAATCCGCTTCTGGCCACTAGTTTCCCACTGCCACACTCTATTTTCGCTTCCACGTAAAAACAACCGGTTTTGCAACATGTTTAAATTGTTAGATTGCGTCATGATATTAAGAATTTTCGACGAATGTGTACAGACTGACTTTTCTGCAATGGAGAAGAAGTGTAAATATTTGACTGAAGCTGTCTACCTCTAATGTTTAAGTAAACAGAAACAGCGATTGCGCTAATTAAATACAGGAAGTGAAACAGATTTTTCCAGACCCCATGTTTGACTGGACTAGCAAATCCACTTCAAGCCTTAGCATGTAAACACGACAGCGAAAAACCGTTTGCAAAATCAGTTTTCGTCTTCCGAAAGCTGTTTCGTAGGTAAACAATGTGCTTAACGTAGCTACTTGATTCATTTGTTTTTAAATTTAAATATCTGATTTCACAAATGCATAAAAAGCATGCTTTCAAAATCAAGAAGAAGCTGAGAAAACAATTTGGTTGAAATCAAGAACTGGAGTTTATCAGTATTTCTCTCCCTTGAGCTTGGAACACAAGGTGAAGGTCACTCACAGGGTCAAGGTCAGTCTGTAATTTGAACGTTCTCATATTCTTTCTACTGCAAACGATGAGAATTAGAAACGTAATTTGATTAAACTACTTAATTTTAATATTTAGTATGTCATACTTACAGGTTTCTTTCTCTATCTTTATGAGCAGGATTAAATTCATGAATTAGTCAAATGATATGACACTGCCCTGAATTTTTTCTAACCAGTTAACGCTTTTGGAAGAGTATTTACTGAATAATTGCTTATTATAGGCTATATCTCATAAATTTAATATCGTAAGATAATACATTTAATACTTGACCTTTTTTAACGTCAACTTAAATACAGCCTGATTCTCTCCTTACCTCCATTACAATTCCTACTTGTTGAAACAACATATGAGTTTTCAGTTAATGTTGATTCTTTAATATCAGAACATCGACATTCGTCCATCGACAACGTCAAGGTCACAGTGAACCATGTTATTAGATTTACAATATGTAGAAGATAGATTTTTTTACTCTGTGTACCTGTGAATGTTTTTGGCTTGTTCTCTTATAATTTCGGGACTTCGACAATGCCTCCGAGCTTTAATGTAATATACAAAGTTTTTTATGTATCCCAAAACTAAACTGTACGTTTATTTTCTCATTTTGTATCATACTTCATATTATTTGAAACTACACATACAACATATACTTGATAGAAAACTTATCTTCCACAAACTTTTTCATTTTCTCGTAGTTAATTTCTCCTGCAGCTAGATGTTTTGGTGAAATTCTCCATCGTTAGACCTACTTGCTCAGGTATCTTATCACTTAAACGTGTTTTTCATCTGAAAAGGTTTGGGTGGAAGCACCTTTCCTTTTCTGAAATAGTATTGTTCTGTTGTGCACTTCACTATCTGTGCATGGCGCTACTGGCATCCCTCTTTGCAATGGAATTCGGTTCAGTGCCGTGTTTAAAACAGATTTCTTCCCCAATTCAGGACATAACACCTGTAAATTTTCTTTGCTGAATTTGTTATCGTTTGTGCAATCGTTTCGACATAGCTTTCCAAAAGCTTTTTTTTAATTATCTTTAACTAGAGCTAAAGGAATTATTTTGTCATTTTCAACTTCTCCTATTTTCTAACTGAGCGTTTTCGTATTTTTTCTCCCGCTGAAGATACTCACTTTTCTCTTGCTTTGTTTTATTTATAGTTATATTACGCGCTATCCATCTTCAGCATTTCCAGTCTAGTTCTTATACATCTAGTTTACTTTCAACAAGAAAAGTCAATAATGTGGCATATTCATTTTACACTTACCTAGATTTTTATTTGAAATTTCTGATTTACTTCTTCAAAATATGAATGAAATGTCACTGAACGTGAATAACCGTCGTGCATTGATATCGCACTGTGTTAGTATGTGAGTATTTAGGAAATATGAATAAAGAGGTAGACTGATTCCTGTCCTTTGATTTGTACCTTTCAACTTTTGTTGAGAGTTTCAAAATTCCATTACTTTAACAGAATTACTACCCTTAGCTTAGCATATTAATCACTGTACATAATAATGAAAGAGTGATGTGCTCTTGCACATTAGCGGGAGAGCTATTGATGTATATATAAGAAGTATTGTAATCAACCTTAAGGTAATATCAAGTGTTGTTTCTCACTTTTTCTTCGTAACCTACTACTTACTGGAAAGAATGTTACAGTTAACAGCTTTTCACAACAATTTTGAAACAAATGAGTGGTGGATGCGCTTCACCTCATTTGAAATTTACACTGACCTTCCTCGTTTGTACTGTCAAGGTAAATGTCCATAACATTTTCCGTGTCACCTCCAACATACATTCAGTGACTACTAACAGGCTTGAAAGCACTTCTTGGAATTTTACTTGTATTAATAATTTTTTAAAAGACTCTTGAAGTCTCTTTGAAACTGATGATTAAAGTCAAATGTTATTTCCCTGTTATTAATGGTTTGAAGCCGCGATTTACTGAGAGCAGTAAGTCCAAAACCTACTGATAACGTCAAATACCCTATTTAAAAAGTTACATATACCTATATCTTAAATACTGCATTTTGAAGTTGGTTGCTATTATCACAGTAATTTGGCCTAACAATTACAAAATCCTAAATTGTAAACTTAACCTTCAGGCCACAGAGTTGTTGAGAATCGGCCTGTGTGTTCCTACTGTAGTTCATGAACCTGAATATATTTGAATGCCGTTATCACAGTATGTATTACTTACTTTGGGGCCAACCATTTTGTCCAGTATTCCAAAGGAATATGAAGCGAGAAATAGAAAAAAAAATTAATTTCCAACTACACTAACTCTGATAGTATAATTCTCTTCTGCTCTGAGACTACTTCATAGCTCTCGAGAGTCATCTTGAATCTACCTTTCATCGTTGATTAATATAAATATTATGAATCTATGTTTTTGAATTTACTGTTTGTCACCCTATTTATGTAACAATCGGAGCCATCTTACTGCAACTGCTGTGGAACATTTGCTTAATAAGCCAAAATGACGAGCAACGTTAAGTTAGGGTGCCAAGACACAACTTGTTTTGATTTTTCAATACTATCTCACAGCACTTTTTTTTAGTAAATCGGTAATTGCGGCTCTACTGAAATACTCAGCTTTTGAGTCCATTGATTCTAGGCTCTTCGTCAATTTAATGTGTAAAGAGAAATCAAACACTACACTATGCACTACTAAAAACTGGTCTGAATTCGCAGAGAAACTGACGAAACCAATTAAGTTAGATTAGTCTCCAAGAAAGAGGAAACATAGATGTGGAACATCGCAAGTAATCAAGCTGTCGAATATAGTATTGTTGTTGTAGTCTTCAGTCCGGAGAATGGTTTGATGCAGCTCTCCACCCTACCGTATCCTGAGAAAGCCTCTTCATCTCCTCATAAGACAGGCAACCCACATCCATTTGAATCTGCATACTGTATTCGCCTCTTGGTCTCCCACTACGATTTCCACCCCACACACTTTCACGATTTCTAGATGTCTAACAATGTGTCCTACCAATCGATCCCTTCTTTTAGTCAAGGTATGTCACAAATTCCTTTTCTCTCCAATTCTGTTCAGTACCTCCTCACTAGTTATGCGGTCTCGTCACCAGAGCTTCAGCATTCTTTTGTAGCACCATATTTCAAAAGCCTCTATCCTCTTTCTGTCTGAGCTATTTATCGTCTATGTTTCACTACCGCACAACACTCCACACAAATGCCTTACACTTAAATTAATATTAGATGGTAACAAATACCTCTTTTTCAAACACGCTTTTCTTCCCCTTGCAATTATGTACTTTATTTCCTCTGTACTGAGACCATCGCGTATTATTTTACTGGCCAAGTTACATAACTCATCTTCACCTTTATTGTCTCGTTACCTAATCTAATCCCTTGAGCATCGCCTCATTGCCCTTGTTTTGTTCTGGTTAATGTTCATCTTATTTGCTCCATTCAACACCCTGTCAATTCCGTTCAATTGCTCTCGCAGGTCCCTTGCTGTCTCTAACAGAAATACAATGTGATCAGCAAAACGCAGGTTTGTTTACTTCTTTAACTTGAACTTTAATTCCTTCTCGAAATTTCTTGTTACTTTCCTTCACAACGTGCTCAATGTACAAATTGAATAACATTGGAGAAAAACTAAAATCTTCCCTTACTCGCTTCCTAACTAACGCTTCCCTTTCATGCCCTCCGACTTTAATAACTGCTGTCTGGTTTTGTATAAATTGTAAATTACCTTCCATTTATTATATTTTACTCTGCTGACTTGAAAATTTGGAAGAGTGTGTCCCAGTCAACATTGTCAAAAGCGTTCTTTAAACCTACAAAACCTAAAAATGTAGGTTTTCTTTTCTTTCATCCATCTTCTAAGATACATCGTAATGTTAGTACTGCGTCCTTTGATCCTACATTCCTCCTAAATTCAAACTGATCTTCCTCGAGATCAGCTTCTACCACAATTTACATTCTTCTATAAGTAATGCGTGTTAAAATTTTGCATGCATGGCCTATTAAACTGATGATTCTGCAGCATTCGCATCTGGTTGCGTGTGCTTTCTTTGGAATGGGGGTTATTACATTTTTTCTTGAGTCTGAGGGTTTTCGCCTGTCTCATCCATCTTACGCACCAGGTGAAATAGTTTCGTCATGGCTGGAACTTCTAGAGAATTCAGTAGCTCTGACAAATTTTCTGCTTCAGGGGCCTTGTTTCGATTGAGGTATTTCAGTGCTCTGCAAATTCTTCCGTTAGTATAGTGTTTCCTATCTTCATCTATTTCCTTTTCCTTTCCTACAATATTATCTCCATTTCCTTTGTAGAGCCCTTCTATTTATTCTTTCCTACTTTCAGCTTTCTCTTCTTTGCTTAGGACTGTATTTTCATCTGTGTTGTTGATATTTACATGTGCGTTTCTTGTCCCGAAATGTCTCTTTTACTTTCCTGTTGGGGGAATCTATTTTTTCCCCAATTATACATTCGTCTACAGACTTGTATTTATTCTCCAGCCATTCATGCTTAGGAATTTTGTACTTCCTGTCAATCTTATTCCTTATTTTACCTGCTTCATTTACGGCATTTTTATATCTTCTCCTTTCATCATCTGAATTCAATATTTCCTGTATTATCCACAATTCTTTGTAGGTCATGTGGTTTCACCTACGTTGAGCTCTGCCACCTTCTCTATTTCATTCTTCAAAGCTACCCAATTATATTCTACTGTGTTATATCCCCTAGTTTATGTCAAATAATGCCTAAAACTCACTCAAACTTTGAAGAACCTCATATTCCTTCAATTTATGCAGGTTCGTCTCCTTATTTTACCACCTTTCTGCAGTGTCTTCCGTTTCAGTCTACAGTTCATAACCAATGTGATATGGTTAGAGTCTATATGTGCCCTGGATATGTCTTACAGTTTAAAAACTAGTACCGAAATCTATGTTTTACCATTATAAAATCTATCTGGTACCTTCCTGTGTCTCCTGGTCTCCTCCACGTATATAACCGTCTTCAATGATTCTTATACCAAGTGTTCGTTACGATTAAATTATGTTCCGTGAAAAATTCTACCACGCGGTTTCCTCTTTCATTCTTTTTTCTCAGTTCAAAATCACCTATACTTTTTTCTTCCCTCCCTTTTCCTACTGTCGGATTCAAGTCCCCTATCACAAGTAAATTTTTATCTCCCTTAACTATCTGAATAATTACCTTTACTTCCTCATACATTCCTTCGATCTCCTCATCACCAACAGAGTTAGTTGGCATATAAACCTGTACTACTGTGGTCGGTATTGGTTTCGCATCTGTCTTGACTATGATAATGCGATCACTATGCTGCTCATAGTAGTTTGCCCGCATTCCTGTTTTCTTATTCCCTATCTGATTTCGTGATTATAATCCTGTGTTCTCCTGACTAGAGCCGGCCGCGGTGGCCGAGGTGACTGAGGCGCTCCAGTCACGGTCAGCACGGCCACTACGGTCGGGGGTTCGAATCCCCCCTCGGGCATGGATATTTGTGCCGTCCTAGTTCGTAAGTAGTTCATAAGTAGTTTGTAAGTTTAGGGACTGATGACCCCGTAGTTAAGTCCCATAAGCTTTACAAACATTTGAATTTCTCCTGACTAGAAATCCTGTTTATCTTTCCACCGAACTTCACTAATCGCCGCTATATTTAACTTCAACCTATCCATTTCCATTTTTTAATTTTTCTAAGCACCCCACCCGATTAAGGGATTCAACCTTCCACGTGCTGATCCATAGAAAGCCAGTGTTGCCCTTCCTGATGACGACATCTTCCTGGGTATTCCCAGCCCAGAGATCCGGGACCATTTTACCTCCGAAATATTTCATGGTTGTAGGAATATATCACAAGGAATACCTTCATTAGGGATAGACAACAGTAAAATATTAAGAATTCGTAAAGACTGGAAAGACTTCTAAAATTATTCGAAAAAAAAAAAAAAAAAAAATTAACTACGACAATAAGACGTTGAATGAAACAGAAGAAGATTTTATTAAGGGCAACACATGCAGTTTTCACAAGACCATCAGAGAACATTTTTCTGGCTATCAACCATTCTAACCTATGCTTCCAATGACCTGATGAATCCCTGGAAAGTAATACAAAAATTAATTGTGTGAGTCTAGCCACATATACAGAACAGTCATAAACTGCGAAGAACCCTCTCAAAAACTCCGATTTACAAAACCAATCCGAAATCCTGGTTTTCTTCCATGTTCAATAAAAGACATAGTGTAAAGAATAAAATCATTAAAAAAAAAATCTGGAGAAGGCGAAATTATAGCAGAATTCTAGAAATAGGATCATAACAACAAAACACTAAAAATTCACATAATTCTGTCTGAAGTTAAGGAAACAGTGAAAGTCCCATTGAATGGAACAGTGTCTTAACACACCGACTACGCAAGAAAAGAGACGAGACAGACCGTAAAAATTTCAGAGGAATTTAACTTTTTCAGTAAGTTATGAGGTTCTCCATAAAGCTTGAGCCGCTTGAGCCTTGAGCCGCATATGGAATCAGAGAGTGACTTGTATCAGGCGGGATTCAAGAAAAGAAGATCCTGTGCTGAACAGATCTGTAACCATAAAACCATATTACACAGACGATGCCGTAACACTAAAGTCAAATTTGTGGATCTGAAGTAAGGAAACAATTTGGTTGTCAGAAAAACGCTGTTTAAAAGCCTAGAAATACTAGGAATCGATGTAACGACACAAGGCATCATCCAGGAATCTTTATTGGTAAATACCCAAAAAGTTAAATTTGTGGGAGAAATCTCAGACTCAATCTAAAGTCACATGGTAGTCTGTCAACAAGACAACTTCGTCACTCCTGTTCAGCATCGTATTATGGAAATTTACGTGAGTGTGAATAGCCTAAAAAAGGCATCCAACTTGGAAAATAAGAAGTAAAATTATTTATCATACAATGTTTGGCCTTTGCAGATGACCTGACTACATTAACGAACGGCAAAGGTGAAAGTAAATTATCAATAGGTAAACTACATGCAATCTCCCATAAAACAGAACTTCAAATTTCCTATGAAAAAGTTCATTATGTGGGTACCAAATCAACAGGAAAAATCCCTCTGAAAATACAGAATGGAGAAATCTCACAGTTCAAATGCGACCCATATGACTAAACACTACCTCAAACACAGAAAGAATATTCAAATTGCAAAAGATGAACAAACTGACGTGGAATCACTACAATAAAAGACCAGTATCTAGTAATGGTAATCTACGACACTGCTACAGTGTTGTTTTACCTGAAGCCTTATAGGCAGCAGAAACTATGTTAACTGGACGAATGACGAAATTTCACGACATCCAGAAACAAGAACGCAAAATTCCTAAAATAATCTTCAGCGCTGTCCTCCGAGACGGAACGTGGGTCAGACGACCTACAAAGGATTTCTTCGAAGAAAACAGATAACGCTACAGATAAATTTAAGAAAAGATGCTTGCGGTTCTGTGGACATCTATGAAGGACGGATGGAAACAGACTCCTTGGGAGAATTGTTAACAATGTTAATGCATGGATACTACAAGGAAACAACACAAGAAGACATGGAACAACTGGAAATTTCAGAAGAAGAAATTATGCGGAGAAAACTGTTCAGAAGTAAAATCAGACTTACAAAAACTGAACAAGTTGAACAAAAGAAACAACAGGGAAGAAATACTAGAAAAGAATGAATTTGGTTCAACTTTACTGCTAGTTTTTACAGCGGATTTTTACACGTTTCTATTTACTCATTATCTCCTCATTCCGTTAACAATTCTTGTCTGTTAAACAAAAAGTAGAGCACTGGCATCCTGTGATTAATTTATTCCAGTTTTTTTTTTTTTTTTTTTTTTTTTTTTTTTTTTTTTTTTTTTTTTGCAACAGTCTTGAAAATGAGCAATTATTATATTTCTGTCGACCATCAGCCCTAAGCTATGGTTAAATAATGATTGGATGTTATGATAACAAAATAATTAAACTGTGAGAGTGTATTTCACATTGATCGAGAAATGTGGCATTTTACTTGGCTTGGAAAAATGCTCTATTGCAATCTTTAGTCATTTAGCCATTTTAATGAAGTGTATTTTCATACATATTCAGTAATTTAAAGTCAACTGCAATCGCAAACAGCATTTTTGTCAATACACGTTTTAAGAACATTGACTTGACTATAAATGGGCTATTTCGGAATTAAGATTTAATGCAAGACGGCCAGTCAGACGAGAAAAATTTGTCACTATTGCAGATCTATATATAGTTATCATCAGTATATAGCTTACATTCTTATGTGTGTAATCAGTCAAGCTGTTTAGATTTGAGCATGATGTTGGTTGTATATGGTATTACGTTGTACATACCATGTAGAGCATAACATGAAGCTTCGAACTAAACAGCTTGCCGGATTGTACATACAAGAATGTGAGCCGTGTACTGATGATAAAGCGTAACAGTTCAAATGCACAAATCTCTAATAATGACAAAATTTTCGCGACTGACTACTAACGCTCTCAGGGCGTTCAATCTAATCCTTCTTTTTACATTTTCTGCAGAGAGATGACTGTTTCGTCAGTGGTCCTCGTGCTGCACTGGCCTGGCATCGTATTCTGCTGTTCGTTCTCTAACACTTTAGCCATTAGAATGTTTCTTCGGCAGCGGGTAAGGACACACTGCAAAATTACGAAAGCTGTAGTTTCGTGTAGCTTGAAATTTTAGCTCTTTGTACAAATACTTACAGTGAATAGTGGAAATGCTCTAAAATTATAAATAACTGAAACGTTACCAAATTCACATTTAGAGTCGTGTACGTTTAACGTGAGAGTTCGTTTGGCATGCAGATAATACCTT
Organism: Locusta migratoria; assembly: GCA_026315105.1. Taxonomy (NCBI): domain Eukaryota; kingdom Metazoa; phylum Arthropoda; class Insecta; order Orthoptera; family Acrididae; genus Locusta; species Locusta migratoria. The sequence goes on from CM048746.1 coordinate 524,322,771, forward strand.
TTGCTTGAAGATATTTGTAAAAAAAGAAATCAGTCGCTGACCTCCAGTGTTAAATCATCTCATAAAATTAATGAAGAACCATTGTTTACAAAAACAGAAGACTCGTAACAGCTGTCATCGTAAATTAAACTGTTTACGGAATCAGACCTCATTATGTTGGTGTGGTAAAAAAACTGTGAACGGGAATATTAATCCCTACTGTTGCGGTACTTTTAGACGTCGAGATCTTTGGAAAAGGAGTATTCAATCATCTGCATTCGGAAGCGACTATCACGTGCTAAGTGAATCACTATGAAATATGGTAAATAAAAACATTGTGATCATTTGATTTTGGGATGCTATTTCTAATCCAGGCGCAGGTATAGACACTGACCACGTTTTATTGGTTATGAACTGTAGACTGAAATTGAAGAAACTGCAGAAAGGTAGGAATATTTGGAGATGGCACCTGGATAAATTGAAGGAACCTGAATTTCTTGATAGATATTTAGGCAACAACTGACACAGACTGGAGGAATTAAAACAGCAGAAGAGGAATGGGTAGCTTTGAGAGATGAAATAGTTAAGGTACCAGAGGACCAAATAGGTTGAAAGGCAAGACCTACAATAAATCCTTGGATATCACAGGTAATACTAAATTAAATGTTGACAGAGAAGATATAAAAATGCAGTAAATGAAGCAGGTGAAATGGAGTAGAGACGACTAAGAAATGAGATTGAGAGGAAGTGTAAAACGGCTAAGCTGGAGTGGCTAGAAGTCGCATCTGTAGAAGAATGTATAACTAGGGGAAAAATAGATACTGCCTACAGTAAAATAAAAGCGACATTTGGGGACAAGAAAAATAGCTGTATGAATATCAAGAACTCAGATGGAAAAACAGTTCTGAATAAAGAAGAAAAAGCTGAAAGATGGAAAGAGTGTATAGAGGATCTCTACAAAGGAAATGAACTTCGAGACAGTATTATAGGAGGGGAAGAGGAAGTAGATGAAGACGAAATAGGAGATACTATACTGAGAGATGAATTTGACAGAGCACTGAAAGACCTAAGTCGAAACAAGGCTCCATGGAGTAGATGACATTCCCTCAGTCTCTGGGAGAACCAGCAATGACAAAACTGTTTCACCTGGTGTGTAAGATGTATGAGACAGGCGAAATACCCTCAGACTTTAAGAAAAATGTTATAATCCCCATTCCAAAGAAATCAGGTGCAGACAGATGTGAAAATTACAGAAACATGAGTTTAAGATGTCATGGTTGCAAAATTTTAACACGAATCATTTACAGAAGAATGGAAAGGCTGTAAATGCTGTCCTTGGGGAAGATCAGTTCGGATTTAGGAGAAATGTAGGAACACGGGATGCAATACCCACATTACGACTTATCTTAGGAGATAGATTAAGGAAAAGCGAACCTATATTTCTAGCTTTTGTATGTTTCGAGAAAGCTTTTGACATTTTGAAGTCAGCAGGGGGTAAAATATAGGGAACGGGAGGTTATTTACAACTTGTACATTAACGAGCTGCTGTTAGAGTTGAAGGGCATGAAAGGGATGTAGTGGTTGGGAGGGGAGTAAGACAGAGTTGAAGCCTTTCTCCAATGTTATTCAATTTGTGCATTGAGCAAGCTGTGATGGAAAGAAAGAGAAATTTGGAGAAGCAATTAAAGTTCAGAGTGAAGAAATAAAAACATTGCGTTTTGGCTGATAACATTGTAATTCTGACAGAGAAAGCGAATGACTTGGAAGAGCAGTTGAACGGAATGGACAGTGTGATGAAAGGAGCGTATAAGATGAACATTAACAAGAGCAAAACAAGGATAGTGGAACGCAGTCTTAAAAATCAGGTGATGCTGAAGGAATTAGATTGGGTAACGAAACAGTAAAGGTGGTAGATGAGTTTTAATACTTGGGCAGTAAAATAACATATGATGTTTGCAGTACAGAGGATATGAAATGCAGAATGGCAATGAGAAAAAAAACTTTTTTGAAAGAAAGAAATTTAAGTGTAAGGAATTCTTTTCTGAAGGCATTTGTGTGGAGCGTTGCTTTGTACCGGAGTGAAACTTGGACGATAAATTGTTTAGACATGAAGGGGATAGAGGCTTTTGAAATGTGTTGCTACAGAAGAATTCTGAAGATTAGGTGGGTAGATCGCATAAATAATGAGGAGGTACTGAACGGCATTGGGGAGAAAAGGAATTTTATCATAGCTTGACTAAAAGAAGGGATCGATTGGTAGAACATATTCTTAGACATGAAGGAATTGGAAATTTAGCATTGGAGGGAAGAGTGTGTGGGAAAAACCGCAGAGGGAGACCAAGATACGAATATAGTAAGCAGTTTCAGACTGATGTGGGTTGCCGTTCTTATGAGGAGATGAAGAGGCTTGCCCAAGATAGAGTGGGGCGGAGGGCTGCATCAAACCAGTCTGCGGACTGAAGACCACAACAACACATTTAAACTTTTATGAAAGTTAATTTATATCGACTTACCGCATTACTACATACAAATAAGAAGGTAGTGCAAGATGTATGCTGCAGTAACTACAATACTGAGTGACAGTAATGAGTTGGCTGCCAGCTTGTTGGTCCGCACCCAAAGCGTTTGCCTTGAAGCTGGCAGTATTCAGCAGAGCATTCCGAGCCTCTGGTATTTACGTGTTTTCCATTATGAGCTCAATTAGCACACAGTACTCTCTCTCGACAGCGTGCAGTTCTTTTTTTTTCCTCGCATGTTACCTTCATTCAGTTCATTACATAGTTATTTATGCACCAGTAGCAATTCTTAGAGAAGCAGACTTACATAGAAAACGTTTCACACTACTTCTTCACCAGCTAGTGTTATCAAATGATTGACACACGGGAAAAGCAGGTTTTATTTTTATTTTTGGCCAACCTAAGTTTTTTGTTGTTTCCCCAGCTCTGTTAACGTGAATACTGGGTCGCTAACGCAAAGAAAGCCCAGCCGATTTACGTACTCAGCTTTGTCCAACACGAACAAGTGCTACGTCTCTAGACTTTGTCGTGGACGGCAAATTAAAGGTTAATCGTATCAGTTAGTGTTGTGTGAAATAGTGTATTATTCCCTGATACACAATTTGCATATGGGTCGTAACATTAACACTGATGAAACTGGACATGAAGTAGGACTATCCACCGAATATTTTACGGGTCTTTGAGAGAAGAAGAATATTTGGACAGTGATAAGGTGCCATGAAATCCGACAGTTTACACAAGAGGTGACCACAGTAAAATTTATTGAATCTCAATGAATACGCTGGTCAAGATTTGTGGATAGGGTGGCAGATGAAAAGATTCCCAAACGAATATTCAAATGCAGATTATATTTCAGTGTAAGGAAGGGTGAATCAATAGCTAAATGGCTAGAGATCGGAGGATGGAAAAGCAGAGGAAAGAGATGTAAGGAGGCAGACTGTTGAGAAGGTCAAACCCCACCAAGGACGATGGTCCCAAAGAAGAAGACAAAGAAAAAGCATGGTGAAATATTCTCGTTTCTCGCAGGACTGACGATACAGTCAGTATCGCGTTTGTTTTGTACCATCGTGACCTTTATTTAGTATATATATATTTTTTTCTGGTTTTTGTAGCTGTTCAGTTCCATGTTAAGATGGAAACGAGTTGATTGATTACCAAAACGGGTTTCTTTTCACTTAAATTTATCCACATTACTTGGGTAATGTGTCTAAGAAACTTTTTTAAGGCAATCATGCTTACTGTATCAGTCATATTCAACGTCTGTGTTGTTCATAAAAATGAATATTTTATTATAAAAATAGTTTCACACTTATTATATGCGTGAGATGTTTTCAGTTCTAGTTATGTAATACATGTTCTATATTTAAACACACATTCATTTAAATACACATTCATATGTACAAAAATAGAGAGAGAGAGAGAGAGAGAGAGAGAGAGAGAGAGAGAGAGAGAGAGAGAGAGCGAGAAGTTCAATAATTTTGATCCATTGAAGTTAAGCTGGACTATCTTAAATGCTACAAAATTTATCCCTTTCTCTAAGAATAACAGTATGTTGTTATTTTAGTAACATAATCTGGCTCTCTTTTACTTTGTGTTCTATTTGACAAATTTTCTGTGAAGTAGTGAATGGTTGCTAATGACGAACATATTATTATTTATGTTCCTAGTTGCATAGCTGTATGCAGTAATTTTAAGAGCCTATAACAGATTTAATCCTTACTGAAGCTTTTTATACTAGGAGTAACTCTTGTTAAAAAAAAAAAAAAAAAAATTCCTCTGTGTAGTATTAACAGAAATATACTACACAAATTAGTTTTTTGATTTTTCCATATCACATTACGAGTTCCTGACCTTAACAGTGGAAGAAGGTCTGTAGTATGGAATATTCAGTTCAAATTATTATTAAATTTCACACTAAAAAACATTTTTTTTTTTTACACATTGTCATTTCCCATCTTCTTCTTTTTTTCCATATGAGCTGCTATGAACTATAATTATTACAACTTTTTTCTTTAATTTTCTTCCACATTTCCCTTTTCATTTCTCGACATTTCTCTTTTCTCAATTTGGTTCAACTGGTTCCAACCTTTAGCATCTTGTAATTTCTTTATGAATGGCAGTTTTTATTCCTCGATATCTTGTAAAAAAAATTGAAGTTCATTCATGTATCTTCCGACTTCTTTGCACCATTTATCTATTTTTAATTTAAAAAATAGAGTTTTTACAGTCTCTTGGGATTTATAATTTACATGTAGCAATAGAAAGGTATTCTTCTTTTCCGAATAATATCTGTGATTTTTCTAGATGTGTAAAAGTTCACTAATAAGACGTTTTCTGTATTGTTTCTGCTCTTTAATTGGTCAAAGGTTTTACCTCTTCTTCTTTCAGTAATTCTCAGTGATTCCATCATCGTATTTTTTTTTTCGGAATTAAACATTCTGCTACAGAGAATGCTTCTGGGCTGCCAGTACAGAATTTCTATACTAATATTACTGTAAAAGAAATAATTTTTTCCGGGAGGGGGGAGACACTTATTATGGTATAAAATGAATTTCTTAAATGAAGATATATTCGCTTACAGTCACTCTGTAGCTTGTCATGGATCAACTTTACACCTAGTTCATCTAATTAACTGGTCTCTTACACGCAGTTTCCTAACACCACGCCTCTGGAAGCACTGTGTGCACCAGAAACGCTGTAGTTCAATCGTAGCTCCACTCTGTTTTCTTACATTTTCTGGTAGACGTTTCGATTATCTGTTACTGTTTTTAAGCATGCTGATCACATTTAGATTTGGTAGTTCACAGTGTAATTACATTTTTTGTTTTGTTTCAGGGGTCTCAGCAGAGATTCATATTTCATCCGCTGAGGACCTTGTGCTCTATACCGTAAGTTTATTTGGGTTCATAAATTTCATGTTGTGTATATACACTAGAACTACTGTTTTTAATCAATGTTTTTGTACTGAAATAGTTTTCGCAACAAAAACACTCTGAAAAACTAAGTTTATGAAGTTATCTCTTAATGTACACTGACAGTTCCTCTTTAATGTAGTATATCGATTTGAAAGAGCACAATATAAGATCAGAATATGTATCGGTAAAAGTTTCTACAGCGAGCAAACATTTATGTAGTATACTGGCAATTTTATAAACTAAATATTTCAACGTACAGGCACTGTCAAAAGCGGTAATTCGTTTGTCTCTGATGTTATCAGCTTTCTAGCTCTATTTCTAATGTAGATTGAAATACTAGTTGGATACCATTTTTCTTTCTTTAAATTTGTTATTGAATTCTCATTAAAGATTGTGAAAATAGGCTACCGAGAATTCTCTATTTCAAAAAGAAATGTGTTCTTTTGATGGTAGTTCTACATTGTTAATATTATTGTAACCATTCTACTCTGAATAATTGTTTTTTTCCATTGCTGCATTACTATATTACTCTAATTATAAATAGCTATAACGTATCTCTGTACGACGTCATTTGCGGTGGTATTACGCTTGTAGCTAAGCCACTGTCGAACATATAGTCTACAGTTGTGATAGCAACTAACATTTGCAACGACACTCCCGCTCATAGCGGTGAGCAAGCCGCCGAATAAGTAATGTTTGTTTATAATTATTTTCCTACGTAATTAACAAAAGTTACTGTAATTTTTGCGTTGCAAGCATTAGCAAAATACATACAAAATCTGGAAAAAGTGTAAAAAAGCCAATTTCACTGTCTCAATGACAAAAAGAACAACTTATTTATGAAGAAATACGAATATGTGTATATTTGCAAATTACTCCACAGAAAGTAAGTTGAGTATAAACATAAGAGAAACATAAATTGCTATTATGGTCTATTCTTACTATGACAAACAGTTTTTTGAAGCAAATCAATTCGGTATGGACTCTAAAAATACGCACAGTTTTACACTTCACTCGTCTTTCTTATACGCGCTTATAATTACTTCTGCTTAAAAAGCCAATGTCGTGAAGGTTCTTGCCGTTTGTAATTCAGCTGTATCAACAATTGTGGAATTGGTTTATTCTTGATTTAGAAACAATTTGATTGCTTTTTCGTTTTATTGTCACACCGGTGATATGTTTCCTACAGCTGTGGTGCCTGATGTGGTAGGCCTATATTAAATAATATAGGTATTGCACCATTGATCTCCATACTACGCGGTTGTTGAACTTCATTTGTCGAAGCGTGCCAGCCATAGATGATCATATTTCGTTTCTTGCCAAATTCAAATAGGGTTGCAATGATGTATTACAGAAAAACGAAAATTAAACACGTTTCCATTCTGCTCCCATATTAGCCTACTAGATAGCGTATTCATATCAATTTGTGATCAAGAGGTAAGCAAGCACTTTTTTGTCACGTAATAACTGACGGAAATTGTTTGCCAAATTTAAACATCGTGGACAATACGAAAACGTGTGGAAAACATATGAACGTGCAGGCACGCTGCAGTTCTATGCTCAAAACACCTGAGTTATAAATCCAGTTTGTACAGAGATTACCGTATTGCACTCTACATACGTTTTTTTCGTTTTAACCTCGCTGATTTTACTGGAATTTTAGTGAACAAACTTTAACGTTCGTGAGTAGAAAATCGACGTCTTTCTACCAAAGACCAGGTCTTCTAGTGTTTCTCAGCAATTTCTTATTTTTAATAGAAAGCGAAATTCTTCAGTAAATAAACTGTCCTGTAAGGTATCGCGTCATATCTTGATAGAGATCTTAGGAAATATAAGAAAGCCAAATGTGGAGTTATTGTTTAGTTATTACCGATTTTTATGGGACTACATACGTTCCCTATTGTAAAAAGTATTTTAAAATCAATAAACGATACTATTCGTTCTCATCCAATATCGTATTCAGAAACGTAGCTTACCAGCCGCTTGCGGCTCTGCTGTCGCTTTGTATAACAAACATTTCTGAGTGTCGCGACTGTATGTCTTACACTGTGGCTAAGCATCTTTGCTTGTATAAGACATAATATGAGACATTATCTTTGGTTTTGTATCTTACGGTCTTGCTACGTGTTTTTGTTGGTGATAGTGACATGGCGTATTTCTTAGTCTTCGTAGTTCTTATCTCTGTTCAGAATATGACGGATACTGTCTTTCATTGGTAAGTCATTACGAATCCAGAAATGGGTTATTCTGCTCGTATCAATCACTGTTACGTTGTAGGTTGATTGACGTTTAGTGACCACTATGAAAAACTTTTTCTTCTGTTAAAACCAACGCTTTCTGAGACCTAAAATGAGACAATGACTGTTATATTATGTTTGTTTGGTTCATAAAATTATTTTTGTTTTAAAAGCATTTTAAAAAACACCCTTTTTGGAAATTTATTTGTCTGCAAGAAACATACGTAAATATTCTTAAATTATGCACCCAAAATATACATAGATATAATTTACTATTTTTTGGGTAATTTCGTAGATGTGTTACAAAGCACACATGCGGCATCCAAATGACGTATATCGAAGTGGTATATATTGAAATTAGACATCAAACAAGCAAATGTCGTGGTAAAGAGTTGGGAGTTGTGTTTGGATAACACCAACGCCTTAAACAAAATGACGTAGAATAAGGGCAACAAGAGTTTTCGCTCGCCATGAAATAAATTATTAATGCTGTTCCTGCTCTATGGTTTACAGGTCCTCGTTGTACCCTTGTCCGATCAGTAAATTATTCATCCTCGTGAAGGGAACATTTTGTTGTGACCGGGAATAAGGAATTTGCTGACCGGACAAGGGTACATCGAGAACCTATCAACCATAGAGCAGGAAGAGCATTAATTATTTAATTCGTGGTCACAAAATATTATTCCGCCCATTGTATGTAACTGAAACATTCGCTTGTTCGATATCTATCGATCCGATACGTATTGTTAGATATATATCGTTTGAAGGCCACAGCCATGCTATGTATCACATCTACGAATTTACCTTTTTTTGCACAAAATTGTATCGACGCATGTTTCATTACTTTGGTGATGAATCTACAGGTTCCCTGTTACCACAGCTAGTCTCATTTAACTGCGTTGTTTAGACGAATGAGAGCATTGGTCAACAATTTATGTCCATAATTCAATGCTGTTATAATTTTGTCTTCTGTTTTCTTTCACAACGTCCACCGTGAAATACGTTAAAAGTTGATGAATAACTACGGAATTGCTGCTTATATTCACACAAAATTTCTACGTTCATTCTGTTCGATAATAATATTCTCAAGCTGTTTAATACACCTAATCTGCCTTATTATATAGGAAGAAATGTTGCTTTACAGTACGGCGCATTGCAGATCTATACTTTCACTTAAAATCAACATCCTGTTTACGATTTGAATTAGATACAACGCTCTTGCCAGCTGTTTCGCTACTTAGCATGGACTATGCACTTTCGTATGTGTATGAAATGAAATTCTTCGTAGAGCTATGGAATAATTTCGTTGTGAATACCATATGAACAACAAATATTTCATGGTGAGGACCTAATAGCCTTTATTTCGCACCTTGTTACTGTACGTAGAGATGACGTGGTTGATGTCTCTACTATTTCATTTTGTTCTGTCAATTCAAACACATAATGAATCTAAGCGATTTTAAATTATCACACATTTCAGAACTTCCTCTTATATGAGACCACTTTCGTTTTGTGTTCATCACAAGACTTGATTGTCTTCTAAAACACACTCAGTACTGAAAGGTTTGAAGAGACTTAGGTTTTAAGATACCGTTGGCGACGAGGTCGTTAGAGACATATCACAAGTCCTGTGTAGGACGGGATAAGAAGGAAACCGGCCGTAACTTCTCCAAAGAAACATCCAAGCAATTTCTAAAAGAGATTCGGCTAATTACCAGACATCTAAATCTCATTCTCTACAAATGTGAGTCTAGTCTCTTAAACATTTAAACTTCACTCATATTTAGTACACTAGAAAATATTGACAAAGTTACGGCATGTGGGTAGAACATTCATGCTGCATTATACGTGTAAACGCCCTTCTTTTTCTTCTATACCATTATGCTTCATTATACATCATTCTGCTTGATAATAATGACGATGACTACTTATTTATCATTTTTTTAAGTTATTGCTTCATTTTTTCCCGTTTGTGTTGTAGATATCAGCATTAGAACTTTCGCTTAAACGTACTTTATTGTCAAGTTATTTTCTACTTAGGAGGTGGATTGTTTTTCGTTACGCGTTTCTTCTATATTACGTCATTAACCCAACTATTGTAATTGAAAAGTGAACTACAACAGTACTTGGACTTAAAGTTCAGACAGTTTGGTAATTTTTCATTCTCTTCTAATATGAGGAGAAAAGTATTTTCATGTGAAGTCATGTGAAATTATGTGTTATTTTTTCACAAAAAGTATTTTTAGTGCTGTTGTCTTATTGGTACTCTGTTTCATATCTGTTGGATTGTTTCAAATGTTAAATAATCTAGAAAATGTTTCAGACGTTCAATATCACATGTAGTCTGTGCCTCCCTCTGATTTTCAAGTGTCATTTAACAATGTCCCCCGGACTGGTTTGAAGTGCCAAATCCAATGTTTTTTGTTAGTGGTTACAGATTTTTGGGTTGCGGTTCTCCAATTATAGAGAAAAGAATGGAGGTAGGAAGGCATTCGTTCATTGAGAGTTCTGAGTCAGCTAAAACTTTGAACCTGTTTCACAAAATTCCAATGTGTGCATGTACTGATTTCGTTTTAAAAGATGGCTCTGAAACATTGTTGTTAAAGAAAACAGCAAGAGCCCTGAATGCAATATGATCAAACCCATACTCATCCACTTACATAATTATGTGATAAAAATTATGCTCTTAAATTGAAGAGTGACATAATCTCAGTATATTCAAAAGAGGAAAGTCCATGGTTGATGTAAATCAGACTTTCATTCATTCATTCATCTGAAGGATCAGCCACGTTTACCTGTTGCAAAAAGGAGAGATCTGTTGCCGATTTTACCACTTCTTACTACAGAATACAAGGAATCTTACAATGAACGTTCATCATTTGATACCAAAAGTGAATTTATGTCAGACTCAGAAGTCACTACTGAAACGTATTTGGTTTTTTCTTATTTTTTTTTCCTGAGAATTGGAGATTTTGCTGTCGCATTTCACTTCCACTCTTTATTTGTTAGACGTCTCTCATTTGTACTCATTATTTGCTTACTGAAACAATCTTTCTGACATTGTTAGTAGATGAAAATATTTTGTCTCCTTTCCACAAATATTTATGGAGACAGTAAATTCGCAGGTGGTGTTGCGACGACATGAATCTATTTTTAGTAGTACTTTCTCGGCTCATTAATTTCAATATTTAACTAAATTTGGGCAGGTGTTTATTTAAACGATTCCGACTTCATCGTTCTTGACAAGCTCTTTGTAATTAGGCATTTTCTTATTCGCATACTAAAAGGTTTGTCTACAAAGCGACGACCATTTCGTTTATTTTGTTCCAGTCTATGATTACGAAAACTGGCACCAGGTTATCGATTTCGATCCGTGGTAACCTTTTCCAGATCTGTTTAAAATACCATAAAATATTAAAGGCGGAGAGACAATAACAAGAAGTACATTCTGGCTTCATTATATAATAATAGGTTTGAAACAGATCTGAAGATGGTATCGCTGATCCAAATTGATAGTCTAATGACTTTTTTAGTTTTCATACGCTTAAATAAAGGAAACAAATGTATTACTTTCTGGATCTGGAACTATTAGCTACTATGTCGTAGCTTTTGATAATAAATCATCACGCATTGAGAAACAAATCTGCTGTATTTACTTCCCAACTGTTCTTAATCAATCTTGAAAACAAAGAGTTAAAACGTATGTGACAGTATGAAGAGATTCAGGTATTTCGCTTATCTGTAAGAACTAAGGTTTTTGTTTATTTCTGATATTTCGTTTGTTTGTAGGAGCTAATGTTTTGTTAAATTCACCTGCTATATTCAGAAAATGATTATTAAATATAGAACATATATCTATCTTATCAGTAACAGAAGAAATTCCCTTACGTACTCACTGTATATCTTTATTTTTGTGCTGCTGACCAAATACTTTCTTCACGAGTGCCCATGTGGTTATAACATTATCCTGTGAAAATTTTTGCCTCCTTAATTATATTTCTCAGAACCTTACCATATTGTTTATAATGGGCTAATGCAGCTTGATTGTGAGTGATTCTAACATTTTGATATGATTCCCACTTCTTTTCTACACGATAGTCTTATTCCACTTGTCAGCCAACCAGACTGTCTGTTATTGGTGTTACATTGTTTTGATCGTTCTCACGGAAAGCATTATATTTATCGTCTATATTAACAGTACTATAAATATCTTGCCAATATTGCTCCTTAATTATGTTTGAAAAAGCGTCTGTTCCATCTGGATTAGCTTCTCTAAATAGTTAATAATTATATTTAACAGAAGTTAGAACACAAAAACCTTTTACAGTTAAAATTTGAGCATCATGGTTCGAAAGAGCATTCACTATTCTGCTAACGGAATTGCCCCTCTAATAATAAAAAATTAACTAACATGTTGTCTTCGGTTGCGCTGCTGTTCCCCTGCACTGTCGTTGGAAAGAATACTGTTTGCAGCAGGTGATAAGACTTAAACAGATCTAAAAGCATACTTTTTCTTGCACTATCACTTACGCAATTAATTTTGAAATTACCACAGACAACTAATTTTTTGTACTCCCTATCAAGAGAACAGAGAACCTACTCTAGTTTGAGCACACATGTTTTAAAATCAGAATTAGAGGACCTATAAATAACAATGAATGGAAGTTTCGATCCACTGCAATGGACCACTCCTGTATAACACTGAAATATCTTTTCACTGTAGTGTATAAATACATGGCCACTAACTTGTACCCTGGCAAAGAAAGCCTCTGAATTGTGGCATTATTTAAAAAGTGCTCTGAAATATCAATAACGTCAAAGTCAACATCTATAAGCAGTACACTAACTTCATCTCTATTACCTTCTACAGCTTGGTGAAATATACTAATTCCTCTATTATTTCGATACGTGACATTTTCCGAAAGTAGTTTCTTTATTACAGGGACTTCCTTTAAGCAAGAATATCTGTCAGCTGACTTCAGTCTGAAAAAATGTCTAGCTTTATCAGCCACTACTACAGGAATTTTCCCATAAGTGATACCCCCAACCATTACTACGCTGTCACCTAAAAGCTCTGCCAAATTCCCCTTCCCATTCCTACTGATGTGCGGGCTCTGCCTAGTGAAACCCAATCTGGTGATGGTTTCAATTGGTACCACTGAAATGTAAGCCTTCTGTCATCGGCTCCCCGAGACCTATGTTAATACACCTGACAACTGTATCAAGATGGAGTAAATCATGACTCTGAAACAGTGCTACGAAATGCACTTTTTTCTCTCCAGTTCCAGTGGCTTTCTTTTCCAAACCACTACCTATGTCATACTCCCCATCCCTATCAAGACAATTCCCAGCTCCATCCACTATCATTACCTGTTCCTACGTAACTCCCCTATGTTAACAGTAGCCCTGCACTAGGCTTCACAATGCTGGTGGCTTGGTACTCATTCCCCAACATTTCCTAATAGCTGAGGTCTGCTTCTTACATCTAAAGCTATAGGAGGCTCCTCTCAACTAAACTCTGACAGTTAGTTAATTAACTGGCAACTTCCTCTCGCTGCCTTTTTCCCAACTGCCAGTTCCCATTCCGCAGCCCACTTTCCCTCCACAACCTATCTAATTCCTCCTTTGCGTTGTTGACTGCACCTTAAGGGCACACATTGTATGCTCCTGTTCCTCTACTAACTTTTTCTTCCTGTCTTATAACCTGAAATTCCAGGAGAGGAGCACCCTAGAATGCCCACAGACTTCCAACTGCACTCCCCGTCGATGAAAATACTTCGTACAAATCTCACACCGTAACCGACTACTCACTAACCTGTGCCAGAGCCCACTCTTCTCATTCAGGTAACATTTTACAGTTACTGAATAACATATTAACGTAAATGCTTTCTAATTTCTGATACTACACAAGAACAATTTTAAGAACTAACCACACTAATAAATTGACTACTACTATTAACAGTATTAATCTACAGGAAATAAAACTACAACAAAAATTCCCAGTACTGGTTGTCTAATACAAAGAAAATCAAGCGTTCCCTGATACGTCAAAAAAACTGAACACATGAAAGAAGAAGTTAACACACACATTAAGCGAAATGTACCCTACGCTATTACATCAAGAACCACTGCCTTAAAATTACTAACTTTAATTACTAACTACCTTGCCCTAACGCCTCTTTAAAAGTACTAAATTCAATAATTAATGACAAGGCACAAATAATTTTAAAAAACTTAGGTTTCAATTTCAGTTAAAGCTGCAACACCACGTCGCGAAATGTAAACATAGAACTGAGGCTTTGATGCATGGCTCACACAGACACTCGCAAATAACGCATGACTCGAAAAAACGGCACAACTAACTTTAAGATGACTGTAAATCCACTAATAAATAACTTGTAATCTTATCACAAATATTCCGTAAAATACCTAATTGACGCCTATGAACTACATTTAACTTGGACAGCTGTTTGATTCCTAGTCCAGCAGTTGTGACGTCACTCCTAAGACCACAGAACGTAGGTACTATTGCAGTAATCCATGTATGTCTTGTATGATTAATTACTCTGAAAATTTCTACAGTTGTCTAGAAATACTGTTAGGAAATGGTAGATACACAATGTCAATTTTTATAATTTGAAATCTGTTACATCAGAAATGTAACAGAATAAATGTGTATCTTCACTGATCTGGTACCTACTAATAATGTTCAATAGTCTTCATACAATGACAGGAACTGATTCCCAGTGTCTCTCAAAACTCATATACAGTGATGTGTTCAGACGATTTAAATACATTTACAATACATAAATAGTAAAAGCTGGTAAGGAAAGTGCTGTATTGAGGCTGTTTAGAATACCTGGAGCATCTACTCCAACAGTCGCTGCTCTAAGCTTATACTTTAAGTGTTTTATGGCTGCTGTTACGAAAATCTACCATGAAAATGGACTATACCGCTCAATATAGTTTTATCTGTCACAAGATTGCCTGTTGTTCTTAGTACAAACTTTCTATTGAGAGCCAATAGTTATTGAACATTTGTGTCTTTGTCGTTGCAAAACAGAAGAACATGGACATAAATCGTAAAAATAAAATTAAATATGATTACCGGTTCTGTTAGGTGAAGTATTTGTGGTCTCAGTCTCCACTTTACACTATGCAGTGCTGTAAATGAACAAATAACTGTATAACTTGACTAAAATTTCAGTTTCTAGTTACCCTTGAAAATAAGTTTTCTAAAGCAACGACAAATTGTAAGGGATATATTAATGAATTATCCCTAAAAAAACTACACAAATATCTTAATCAATTTCTGTAGATTTTTAAAAATTTATTTAAAAACCAAAAGTCACTCTTTCTGTCTTTTCTTACGGCGTTTATCTGTTTTTCTATCACTGAAAATCTCTGAAATTTGTTTTTTAGTACCAATACAGATTTGTAGAATGCTGAAAACGTGATAAATTGAAGTCTCACACCATGTAAAAGAAATATTCATTTTAATAATGTTTCATAATGGTAATGGAATGACACACCTACTGGAAGAGAATGATGTAAATTGGGTAAGAATGACATTAATTTTTATTTTAAAAAACTGCAATGTAATTCTTTGACTCTGAAGATTTTACACATCAGATACAGTTATATGTTGGACATGTGCAATTTTCGCCAGCGGTCCATTGGTATGTTGTTACTAAAATTTGGAGGGAATGTGTAAGGAACGGAGAACTTTGTTAATTTACAAGTGAAAATGTCTTAGTATAAATATTTTTATATCTCTGTCAAGCAAATTACAAAAGGAGGAATTGTCTGAAAATATGTAACACTAGGACAGTTCCAACAGTGCAGAACAAATCCGTTCATTCTGTTACACATTCACTGGTATCCAAAATTAAAACAACGACGGAAATTTGACAATGTTACATTTATTTTGCAAAAAAACTGTATAAAACATAAAAATGGTTAAGAATATATAGCAACAACAAATGAATGTACGTAATCGTAGGCAACAATGTATTCTTAGTTATTTCCAAGGTAACAGATTTGCACTGCCCGCTCTTTAAAGTGCTCAGTATGGTGTGCGACAATCTCAGACAGCAATACATGACTGACGACTTTGAGGAAGGCTGTTAATTATGTCACCAGTCTCATGCTGAGGCAGTACCGCCCATTCTGAGAGCTGCTCACAAGTCTTGAAGAGTGGTTAGTGGATACTGACTTGATAGAAACCCTAGTGCATCACAGACATGCTCAATTGGATGCAAATCTTAAGAGAAAGCAGGCCACACTATGCGTACAACGTCTTTAATTTCCAAGAAAACATCAACTATCAGTGCTCTTTGAGATCGTTCATCATCGTAAAGTCTGCTTCCATAGTATCGCACAACACAACAATGACACATAAGGTCCCATTATCTCGTCATGTTTCCCAACACCAGTTAAATTTTGCTGATACATCGTTATAATTTCATTGAGAGGTGTTCAAATGGTCAACAAAATCCCTGCCCACGCTCTTACGGATCCTCTTCGATATTGGCCTCTGTCTACAATTTTTGGGTCCCGAAATCGTGTTTCATGTTCCCTCCAGGTGCGGATTCATTGGGAATTCCAGGCCAAAACGGATCTCATCTGTGAACAGAACACTACCCTGCGTCCGAGTGGCATGTTGACGACTCTACCGAGGTGTCAGTCTGTGAAGAGGCATCAGGAGTGTGCATACAGCAGGTCTCCGACAGTAAAGGCCTCTCTAGCGAAGCCGTCTGTACACTGTGTGCCTCTATGCTACTCTTCCAGGGGGTGCTGTGAGATCGGGTGCCAGTTGTCATGCACTACTACAGCAGTACCAATGTACCCTTAGAGTCAAATAACGGCCCTCTCTTTCTGATGTCACGCGTGATCGTTCTTTGCGATAAAGTTTGGGTCTCTATAAACCGTAGGCACATCCGATAACGATTCCCTTTCAGCCATTGGGCCTCATCAGTTACATATTGTCCTGCTCCCATTATTCCTATGACCCTCCATCGGAAAGAGTCTGGCAGGCGTCTTCGGTGTGTGATATAGCACTGTCTGTGCATATGTACATGAGCAGTTGTAGATGTGGGACTAGCCAGGAAACACTACCATGCTGATAAGTACTCTGAGATCGTCTTTAGTATGGTTGCATGCTGAAGGGAATACCTTACACCATGTAGAACACGATCGTTCACAGGTTATGAGATTATAACTTGAATTAACTACTGCGTTACTGCTTATCTTAATATACCTATTACTTACTACCCTTTCTAAATTTGCTCACAATTTTAAAAGCCCTGCTTCAACCAAAGCATATTCATAGAATTCAATTACTCATACTGGCTTGCTACAAGAAGGCTTTGCTGTTGTAGCTTATGCGAGAAAAAAGTCAAGAACGTTCGTAATTTATGTTGAATGATTATGAAATTTAATTTCTTAGGAAGAATGATGCAAATGGAAAGTTCACAATTGGGGGAAATAGCCCAAATTGCAGGTAAACTTGCTACACTTACTGTACATTTCATTACTTCAAACTGTCCTTCTGTTATTGGGGATTTTTTTTAAATTTTAGTACTAAAATGTTTAATGCATTTATCTGTGCACTTTCTTTGTAATTTATTGCATTTAGTGCACTTCATAACATGGTTTGGTGATTTTTTGTTTTTTTTTTTGTTTTTGTTTTTTTTTTTTTTTTTTTTTTTTTTTGCAGATGCTGAATTATTGCTATATAATAAATGAGACCAATGTGCACAAGTGTATTATGTCTTTCAGTTAGCAGAAACTTTTTCTTTTCTACTTTCAGAAAAGTCTGTTTATATAAATAAAATATAAGATGTTACACTAAGAAAATTGTCTTTCTTTGCTTAGGTAGAGAATAAAAAAACATTGGTCCATTTTATGGATTGATAGTTTTATTTTTTGTTAAAATGAAAAGAAAAAAATCACCATCATTGTCTTGCTTTTGGACCTGCCTTATTATCAAACATTAATTTGCCATAAAGTTTTAATATTATGTTTGCATTTCTGCTTTATATAATTAAGTATCATATAGGAACGCATAACCATTCTCAATATATACAATGCATTCAGAAATTTTGCCCTAATGTAATGGAATTATGTTTTAATGTACTTTCAGTTTTTTTTCGTGGTTTTTATAAATTTGTGTGTTAATAATACGTAAGAGTTGTATTACTACACTTGTTCCGTAATTGTGTCCTGTGTTCTTTCTCGATGCTATTGACTTTGGCCAAGATTTTTCTTTCAAATTCAGTACACAATTATTGTATACTGTATAATATATATAGTTTTTGTATGTAATGATTCAATTGAATACAATGTTATAACATATTAAAGGTGACAAACTCATACAGTGTGATGTATAAAATATGTTGACTAATTATATTCAGGAAAACTTGCTATAAATATCTACTGTGATCAAGTTCATCACTAAGATCACATGAATATCCCCCACTTGCTGAGTCCTAAATAATGCTATAAATGAAGTCATTAGTGGTTATTACCAGGGAGTTTTGTGAACTTCATTCTGCAGTTCAGAAGGGCAATTTTATGCAAAATCTACTTTCACTAAACTGTTGTCATTTTTTACAGATTATCTGTCTTAAAATTTCGACTGTTATATTTTAGTAAATGTAGGTTATAAGAATTAGAGTAGCATGCTGCAAAGAATTTAATAATCACAAACACTTGGTACAATCATCATGAAAGAAAGTTATATACGTGGAAGAGACCAGTAGATACTGGGAGAAAGCAGATTGACTTTATAATGGTAAGACAAAGTTTTAAAAACCAGGTTTGAAATTGTAACACATATCCAGGAGCAGATAAAGACTCTTATTGACTCTTATTGTTTATGAACTTTAGGTTGAAACTTAAAAGAATACAAAATGTTAGAGAATTAAGAAGATGGAAACTGAATAAATTGAAGGAAGCAGAGAGATGGTTGAGAGTTTCAGAGGGCGCATTAGACAAGGATTGGCCAAAACGGTGGAAAGTAATACACTAGAAGAAGAATGGGTAGCTCTGAGGGATAGAGTACTGAAGGTCGTAGAGGATAATTTAGGCAGAAGGACAAGGCCTAGTAGAATTCCTTGGAGATACTGAACTTAATTGATTAAAGGAGAAAATCCGATAGAACCCCTGAGGGATGCGTTGAAGTAACGACAACATGCACTGACAACCATCCAGCAATTGTCAATCGCGATAGCGAGGATCACGATACCTTCCAGAGAAACTCCTTAGATGCCTTGTGGCGGACATGGCTGTGCATCGCACTGTATGTGTCGTCGCCCGTGCAGCTGGTGTTGTTTGAAAAGTGACCAACTCCATCAGCAGCCAGTCATAACATGGGATACGGTAGGCGGCACCCGTCTTGTTCTGTTTACTCATGTGCTACGTGTATTTAGCGCTGTTTATTATTGTGTTTTTGCTGAATTTCGATTTTGTTTCTTTCTTCTTGTGACTAAAGAACTACTCCTCCAAAAGAGACAGGAAGAACTTTGCGTTATGAGAGTATAGAAGAAATGAAATTTTGTGCTCAGTTCTTGTCTTTAGTTCTTTTTACTGACTTTGCAAATGTTTGGATCATACTGAGTATTTTTCATCTTGTTTCATAGGCAACCAGTCGCAAAATTCATGATGATTCAACTTTTTTATGGCTCTGTTTCTATTTGACCATCCAGTAATTGTCTTTGTTCAAATCCTTACACCCTTTTTGTGTTGTGTGTTTATCTTATATTAACTGCCAAAAGGATCATTCTTAAAACTAAAAGTACTAAGGCTCAATTTGGTAACTTTTTTGAACAAGAAGAAAGAAAGAAAAAAAAAAAAAAAAAAAAAAAAAAACACCAAAAACTAATCTGAAAAGTACATTGATACCGTTTAGTTTGATTTGAAACCATCCAGGTATAGTATTTAATATTAAAGCCTGCCAAGTCCACTTTTTAATCAATTTTCACGACTTAACTAATGATTTTTATCACTTTTCTTTACTGAAAATCAATTTTTGACAGAAACGACTGTAAACTAAAAAATCTCGCAAGTGTGCGTATTTTGCTGATATTGTTATCAGTTTTATAGGACTGCTGTAGTAACATCGACGTCTTTGATATTAGGCTCCTCATATGCACAAAGCCCTAACGGGAGAGATATTGTGTCAGTGAATACCATAACTCTTTTGCTATATTACAATTAAATTTCTCTGTTGCAGTAAGATGAAATGTACTTGAAGCGACAACAAATTTTTTCCAATTACTTCTTCGAAACATTATTTTACCTGTAAAGTCACAGAAAAATATAATACTTGAACTCGTATTTGGAAAGGCATCTGTTCATCCCAGAGTGGCCATTAAGATTTAAGAATTCATCGACTCCCATAAATCCCGGTGTAGCTCCTTTGACTAAATACTCTGGAATTCCTTTCTCGTTCATTCCCTATCTTATACTGAATGGCCTACGGCACGTTAACCCTAATTCTTCGTTAGACGCGTTAAAATAAGTTATTGCAATATGTTGGAAAAATAACATAATTTAGCGTTAAATCTTTTACAAGCACTGTACATATTGTGGAACCTGGGTTCCTCCTGGCGTATGCAATTTTCAAGCAACTTACGGGAATGCACCCAGGTAACATCTTCGACAACTGCCTATATTTCTACAGGAGCACAACCAGCCAAGGCATCTCTGCCTTGAATATAACAGGATATTCTCCTGTCAAAATATCGGCTGCATTTCCTGTAGCTATTTGAACTGCGCAGATTTCTGGATTACTTACAAATCGCTTTGACACATTATTGTTTTTAGTGTCGTGTATGACTTATAGGTATGACTACAGAATATTAATATCCATAATGTCGAGCTATAAGTTGCTGTCATTGGGCAAAGTCATTTGTGTTTTGGATATACGAAGGGTAGAGCGTAATCCTACCCAGCCTTTTCGAAATGTTTCAAGGGAAGTTTAACACCCACAAACAATTGCGAAACATTAATATCAGGTGCCGGCCGCAGTCTGCAGGGCCGCTACGGTCGGGGGTTCGAATCCCCCTTCGGGCATGAATGTTTGTGCTGTCTTTAGTATAAGGTAGTTCATAAGTAGTTTGTAAGTTTAGGGACTGATGACCCCACAGTTAAGTCCCTTAAGGTTAACAAACATTTCAACATTTTTATAATATCAGGTAATAACGAGACACAAGTTAATACTGGGAGTAACTGTAACCAAGAATAAATTAATTAAGGACACTGTCTACCTGTGGCCATTAAGTTAAATCAATAGGGAAAGTAAAAATTTTGTGCTGGACGTCGACTGGAACCCGCTAGGCAGATGCGTTGCCACATGCGCACAGTGTTCGCCAATACTGCGCGGAATACCCCAGCACGCCTCCCGTCAGGCTCAAATTTTCAATTTCCCACACTACTGACGCAGTGCTCCCAGCCCGTTATCCTCACATTCGAAAGAAAAAAACATAATATATATTACTGTAAGCAGTCACATTTTAGTTTTATTTCTTTTCCTCATTTTGTATAGGATGTAAACCAGACAAGAAAGTAAATCTGTGTGTGTCCACTGGCGACAGTGGTACAGGTTACAGAAAAGTCATATATACAAAAGGCGTTCAAAAAGTTTTGCAAAGTGGTCCCCATTTTTTTTTTATTTGTTGCAGGAGGAGAATGACATTTTTGGGGACATACTTGGAACATTTAGCTGTAAGTTGGTAACACGACAGTGTTAGAGAAACAAATTCATTTGTATCCCGATCTTAGAGCGTGTTCTGCTAATGATATTTTACTCGTCTTGCACGTGCCACAGTATATCTCGCTTTTCTTAAGGCGGCTGTTGATTCTTCTTTATGGATTGCCTTCATTGCAAGTATAAGGAATTTTGTTTCCTCTACCAAAATCGTGTATCTGAGACTGTGGTTCTTCTAGGTTCCATAAGGAGGATACAGAGGAAGGGTCCTTCCTGCTGACTAATATCATTAATGTAGGCAGCCAAAAGGATCAAAAAATCAAAGTCACTATCTTCCTTGACAATGAAGACATTGCCTCTATGTCTCGACATTTCTATGGCTGTGCCTACAATCAAGGGGTCTGTGTCCTCAATAGCCTTCTTCACCGGGTACCCTTCGCTAAATAACGTTTCGGCTACGTTCCAAAGTGGGCGCGAAGAAATGTTGGCAACGCCTCTGCTAGTGTGGCATTCAAGTTGTACCCAAAAATTACGAAATTTTAAAAATTGGTTGTGGTGACAGGCTGAACTGCAGCGTTGGACGAGATCGAGGTTAGGTTGGAAGGCAACAGTTTGGTTGTGGGTTGCCGAAGCCAACGAAACTGAAAGCAAAAAACTTGGTTATGGTAAAGCATGGTATCTTAAAATCCAATATTTCAAAGTAAAACATCGCTATTAGCTATGAAAATCAGCTGTTCCACCATTTTAGCTTCCCATCATCGCTCGCCATAGGGGTTTCCAGTATACGTGTTATGGAAAGAAAACACGCCATCTATTCTAAAATTTTAAGAATTTTTCCGTCAAAATTGAGATAAGACGCTTCTTATGAAGTTCATTTAATAAGAAACGTTCTTTTCACTTGGCGACATTGTCTCATTGAATGAGAGAGAACTAAATGACACAGTGCAGTCTCTTCAGGCACTTTCATTCGATTTTACGTTTTTCTCGGATTCCTCTTCAGAACATTCATCCAATTCTACGGTTTTTTTTGACGTAGTTCACCTACCTTTAAAGTATGAATGTCTGAGGAACCCATCGTTAAAGACGAAGTCTACGTCGCTTGTGAGTTAAACACTGAAAGCTTTGAAAAGGACTGTCCTTTTTCCCCTTGCGCATCATTCTGCCGTCAGAAAAAAGAGTTGTTGGGTGTGGGGTTAACTCAAAGGCGAAATATGACTACAGCGTTCAAACAACTTACGGCTATGCTACCAGGTAACGTCGTTGACCACCGCCTAAGCGTTTTTTTAAGTTCTACTGAACAGGCTGCCTCTAAATTACCTTCAGATGCTGCGGAAGAGGCTAGGAGGAAAGCTTGTCGTGTGTTGACTGGGGACCGTACACGAAAGTATAATATACCAGCAACTGATACGTTCACCAAGAATGGATCCTGATATTGTTATCTGGCCTGCGGACAAGGGAAACGCCGCAGTTTTGTTGAAAAAGGACACATTGAAAAGATACAATGTCTACGTTGTGATTCGACATATCGTAGAATCAGTGCTGACCCTACAAAGAGTGTTGAGAGAAAAACTAATGACCTCCTGAAGAAAAGTCCCGTGTCACAGGAGACTATCAAGAGTTTTATTTCTTACGGTGCTGTATGGCCTTCCTAAGATCCACAAGGAGAATGTTCCTTCGTGGCCTATAATATCTAAGAACGGTGCTGCGACATATCGTGTAGCTATACTTTATGGTAGTCCAATGGACTATATGGACTTTATGGAGTCCAATAGTAGGTAGGTGCAGTGGCGGCCTAAGGCTGTCGGAGGCCTGGGGCGGCGGCAAAACAAAATGAGCCCCCATCCACTTGGAAATACATGTATTACTATAAAAAAAAGGTAACTTTTGAGACTTGGAGCCCCCCTAGGACGAGAGGCACGGGACAGTAAAAAAAACTGAAAGTTTGTCAGCTGATTTCTCCCCTCTCGAGGTCACCTTTCGTCAGAACGGTTGTAGTGAGAGACAGATAAAACGTGTGTTGTGCTATCAGCCTACTGTACAAGGTGTGAGTGACGATAGTAACGAAGTGGCACCTAAATCTATGGCATTTTTACATTACGTAGGAAGCATTTCCAACAGGATTGGTCATGGTTTTCGACCACCTTCTAAGACAAAGGTCCTGTTGGGGTGCGTAAAGGATGATCTTGGGTTGCGTAAGGCTGATGTCTATCCTGTGCTTTGGTCTGACAATCAGGACTGTGAAAGACCGGAGAATTGAACACAAGCGTCACGCACGTTTACAACAGACGAGCAAATCCGATGTTGCAGAAGATTGTCTTGACACCGGTCATCCTATGGAATACAACAACACAGAGATTCTGACATGCACTTCCACCTATTCACTTGTTGGGATAGTGTTATTAAGGAAGCTGGCGAATTAAAATTATCAATCGACCTTACAAACAGAGATGGTGGTATTCGTTTAAATTCTGCTTGGAATCTTGCCCACTCCCCCATCCCTTAAAAAAATAAAATAAAATAAAAAATAAATAAATAAAAGAGGGACAGAATTAATAGTCATTATCAATATTTCTTTGGTTGTGTTGACTCTACGATTACTTGTACTGTGTGTGTTATCTTCCTTGTTTACCCTTTCAAGTCGAGGTATTAAATTCGCTTGCACATTGGTTCCTTGAGTGCAATTGTGCTTTGAGAATGGCAGGGTGTGCTCCTATCGAAATATCGGCAGTGGTAGACGACGTCACCCGGCAGCATACTCGCAAGTTGTTTGAACATTCATTACGCTGGGAAGAGTTAAGGTTTCACATTATGACTACATCTTCAAATTCATCACCTCCTACATACTATCTCGGCAGTGTTTATTTAACTTATGTACTTTGTTGGGTCTTAGGGGATTCTGAAGCATCCTTCTCACAGTAAATATATATAGTTTCCTTTACCTCTTGTCACTTATTCTGGACTTTATGCTTCTCTTTCAGCCTTGAGATAATTGACCCCCTTTTAGACACTTTTAATGAACGATGACAGATTTTGACGCTCTTATCAAGTACAGGACCTGGATGAAGAGCAATGAGAAATATTATTTTTCTTTGAAATAACTGTAGTGGGAGATGTATTTACACAGCTTTAATAAAGTCGACCCCGTTATATATGACCTGCCAGACGTCCGGAAGGAGTCGTATTTTCTTTCTCTTTGACAAAAACATCGTAACCAGCTCACGTCGGATGAATATGGGTGATGTTCCCGAAACTCCCATTGCCAGTGGCGCTAAAGATCTTGGACAAACACAGTGAAAGAACCACTACGAGGAATCCGGCACAATACCACAGATGTCATTATCCATGCCAAAGGGCGGCCAATATGGGCTCTACAGAAATAGACCGGACGTGGAATTCTGGAAATTTGGAAAAGGTCATAAGTAACGGGGAAGATAATATTGAAGGTATGTAACTGTAATATCTCTGAGGAAGTCATTTCAGAGAAAAATAATAATTCTCATTACCTTTAATTAAGCCCTTATATGAAGGCCATCCTTTCTGCTCTTGCTCGCATCTACAAAAGTTTCTAGTTGTTTCTTTCTCAGTGTATCGTATATGAAGGTTGAAGAGTTTCATATTTCAAGTCCATCATCACATATGAAAAAAGAAGCGCTCGCTATATCAAGACAACTTGCTTACGAATCATTTCTTCTACAACACATACACATAGTTGTACCACACGAGAGGTGTTCCCCTTTTACATAACAAAATCTCTGAAATCAACAAAGAGTGGTGAATTAATAGGAGTTCTTAGATCTTCTATTATTACTATCAAATAAATAATCAACCCAAAACATAAATGACCTACTTCACCAGTTAAAGTAATGAACAGCACTAACTACTCCGAATGAAACTGCCCTTAAATCGGAATATATGGGCAAAAGTGGTTGATTTGGGGTCCAAAAGTAATTTTACTTTACAAAACAATTCCAGCAGGAATTTAGAGTTACAGAGATTGAGTGACTTTTAACATTTGGGTACTATTCTGATGCAAAATTTGAAACTTCTCAACTTTCATATGGTTACTTTTCGTTTTTGAGAACCCTTTTATGCGTTGCAGACAACGACACATAAGCATAATTCACTTATCTGCCAAACTGTTAACTATTGCCGATTTTTGACAATCGATTGTGGATAAAGACAGGAACCGATTTTAATTTTTAACTAGGTCAATGTAGGCGAATGTTTTCTTTCATTTTCAAGTTTCAGAAATGTTTCTCTAGGACATTGGTTTCGAACAGCCAAATTAAGATAAAAAAACTGTGTGTTTTTTCCTGCCTACAGTAGTTTAGGATAAACCAAAAAATGTCGGAAACTCATTTAACTGTTATTCTGGATGTCTATGGCTCCATTTGCATGGAGTCATTGAAACATGCTTATCTGCGGCATTTCCGCTAATATGTACTAAAATGTGATTTGCAGAGTAAATATGTAGATGTAGTGCCATAGAAGAGCGGAGGCGTGAAAGCGACCACTGAAACTAGTTTTTCGCCAGCGGGAACGCCACCGAGAAGCGCTTCACATTGGCTTCATGTAAAGATGCCTAATGTCGATTAAAAGTTCCCACCCTGCCCGTATTTATTGGCCAGCGCAGCCTTGTTTCAGGCTAATTTTCATCGACTGCTGCTATATTCGCATATAAGAAATAGGATACTTGAATACAGGATGTCCTAAATATTTTGAGTGATAGAGAAACAGTTGATGGTGGGTCCTCAACTGATTACATTCAGACAGGAAAACAATGATCAAAAATTGATGTCTAGGCTACTGTCATGGACATGCGCAGCATACGCTGTATAACAATAATATTGTTCATAGTAATTGTTGAAACTACCAGTATGAATGCTTGCATAGAAAACGCATTAAATTCTACAGCACAATCTTAAAGATCTTGGTGACTGGCAAATTGAACTCTAGGAAACAGGTCTTATCCATTTCATGCAGTAACGATTTGGCATAAACTCAGAAGAAAATGTCTAGAGGTGTAAGAGCGATCGAACTGACCATGTGGCATCCCCTTCCAATCCAGAAATGAGGATATATGTTGTTATCGCGGATATTAAAATCAAACTGGGATGGTGCACTGACATGTTGAGGTCACACTCTTTTTCGAAAAACAAGGATTAGAATTTTCATGAACTGTGACAACCCACCTCGTAGGAACAGCTGGTCACGTGGGCCAGACCCATGAAGGAGAGGCAAATAAGGACATATTAGGTAACTATGGACAATGTCTGCCCATAAATTGACATAGAATCGTTTCTGGTGCCCATCGATTTGGTTAGAATGTCCCTACTCCAAATACACAATACAATGAAAGTGGTGATCCTCATTTTGAAGAATTAGTACGAACTATGTTGTTGTCATGCTTTGAATGTCCATAATATAATAAAATATGCATTTTCATCATTGTTATTGTATCTCTATATTGCCGGTTGTGTTCCCACCATCGCCTGTTTCAGTTTGACCCAAAAGATTTGAACAGCCTTTATGATAGTCAACGGTAGCGTATCTAGCTAATTTAATTAGTAAATAGTGATTTATCGCAAACTGCGAGTTTATTTACCATTGTACAAAGACTTCGTGAGTATTCGTGTGCTTCACAATCACGACATCAATACTAATGTCAATAGGAAGAAATCTTTATTTAAAGCCATTGCTTATCGATTTCCATAAAATATAAATGTGGTTGTTATTGTGGCCTTCAGTCCAATAACGGACCAAAGACGGATTTGATGCAGCTTTCCACACTACCCTATCCCGTGCAAGGCTCTTCATCTCTGAATGGAAATGGCAACCAACATTCTTTTGAACCTGCCTACTGTATTCGTTTATCGGTCTCCCTCGCCTATTTTAACCTCCCACAGTTACCTTCATTACTAAATTCACGATTCCTTGACGTCGCACAATGTGTCCTACCAATCGATACCTTCTTTTAGCCAAAGATACGTGCTGGCACCTGGTGATGAGCCCTCGGGGATCTAAATGCATCGTGCACAAGTAAAACACGATTTTTCTGACTGAAGGAAAGTTCGTTTTATTTGACAAAAGTAAAACAGCCACGGAAGAATCACTGACAACAACGGACAACATTAAACTTCTCAGAAAACAAGATACACCATAAATACTTACAAAATGAGGTCAGATGTGTTAATGTACCTTCCACAGGTCCCAAATGTAATTGCCCTTGTGGATGTGGAATCGGTTAGGAAGAAAATATTAAGTATATTTACATTAAAAAGGACATAAAATTTGTTACTATATTCCAAATGTTGAATATACTAGGTGTATGCGATAATTCGTAGGCTATGGTAGTGATGCATAATGAAAAATCAATTCTTTACAATTATCACATCACTGCACAAGATTAGTATGAAGTCAGATCGCACACAATATCCACAATTTAGAATATTGTATACAACAACATACACCCATGGCCGCGGCGGATCGGCCGAGCGCATTGAGGCGCTATGCTACGATGCGCAAGGCCGTTCCCGGTCGGCGGTTCGAATCCCCCATTGGCCATGGATGTTTGTGCTGTCTTTAGTATAAGTTAGTTTATAAGTAGTTTGTAAGTTTAGGGACTGATGACCACGCAGTTAAGTCCCTTTAGCTTAACAAACAACATACACTCATGAATCACTTCCGCTGAGAAATTTATCAATAGAGTAGAAGGAGTTAGCCACCAAAAAAGCCTTTAGAATGTGACTTAATTTTTTTTTACGTCTGCTAGCATGGTATTGAAAATGTATATAGGTGAATAGTGGACACCTTTCTGAGCCAAAGTAAGTGACTTTAAATCTTTGTGAAAGCTATTTTCGTTTCTAGTATTTTTTCCATGAAATGAGCTGGTTGTTTAGAGAAAAATACATATTTTAATGACAAATTTCATTAGAGAATAAATATATTGGGATGCACTAATTAATATCCTTAATTACTTCAGTAGCCCTCTGCAGAATGAGTTGAGACCGCAAATAACTCATTATTGTTGTTGTTGTGGTCTTCAGTCTTTAGACTCTCCACGCTTCCCTTTCCTGTGCAAACCTCTTCATCTGCGAATAAGAACGTCAACATGCATGCTTAGGAACCTGCTTACTGTATTCGTCTCTCGGTCTCCCTATACGATTTTTACCGCACACAGTTCCTAATAACGCTGACGATTCCTTGATGTCTCAGAATGTGTCCCACAACCTATCACCGAGCGGGGTGGCGCAGTGGTAACACACTGGGTTTGCATTCGGTAGGACGCTGGTTCAACTTCACCTCCGGCCATCCAGATTTAGTTTTTCCATGCTTTCCGTGAATCACTCCAGGAAAATGCCGGAATCGTTCCTTTCAAAGGGCACGGCCGATTTCCTTCCTCATCCTAACCCAAAACTTCGAACGTAAGCTCCGTCTCTAATGACCACGCTGTCGACGGGACGATAAACCCTAAGCTTCCTTCCTTCCACAACCTATCCCTAATCTTAGTGAGGATATGCCAGAAATTCTCTTGAGCACCTCCTCATTACTTACGTGATCTACTCATCAAGCAGTTCGTCTGAAGCACCACATTTCAAAAGCTTCTATCATCTTTTTGTCCCAAACTTCTTATCGTCCACATTTCACTCCCATACAGTTCCACACTCCAGACTTCCTAACATTTAAATTAATATTTGACGTCAACAAATTTCGCTTCTTCAAAAACGCTGCATTCTGCATTTTATATCTTCTTTTCTTCGAGCATCAGAAGTTATTTTGCTACCCAAATAACAAAACTTGTCTACTACTTTTATTATCTTATTACCTAATCTAATTCCTTCAGCATCGCCTGATTTTCTGATTCTACATTCCATTAGCCTTGATTTACTCTTCTTAATGTTTATCTTATACCCTCCTTTCAAGACACTGTCCATTCCGTTCAACTGCTCTTCCAGGTCCTTTCCAGTCTCTGACGGAATTACAATGTCATTGGCAATCGCAAGTTTTTATTTCTTCTACCTGAACTTTAATTCAGTCACCAAATTTTTCTTTGCATTCCTTCACAGCTTGCTCAGTGTACAGATTGAACAACACTAAGGAAAGGCCTGCCGCGGTGTAGTAGCCGAGCGGTCTAAAGTGCCTCGCTGCCGACCGCAAGGTTGCTTGCCGTGGAGGTTCGAGTCCCTGGGGCATGGGTGTGTGTGTTGTCCTTAGGTTAGTTTACCTAGGTTTAAGTAGTTTGTAAGCTACGGACTGATGACTACGCAGTTTGTTCCGATAGATTTACAGACATTTTTTGAAGAAAAGGCCACAACTCTGTCTTAGGCCATCTCGCTTCCCAATCAATGCTTCCCTTTCATGCCCTTCGACTCCTATATCTGCTGTCTGAATTTTGTACAAGTTGAATATAATCGCTCACTGTATTTTACCCCTGCTACCTTCAGAATTTGAAAGAGTGTATTCCAGTCAACACGGTCCAAAGCTTTCTACAGATCTAGAAATGCTAAAATCGTAATTTTTGTCTTTCTTTATCCTTTCATCTAAGACAGTGTTTTTCAAACTTTACAAACATGCGACCGCTTCCAAGTTTTTTTTCGGAATGGTACAGAGGTCCTATTTTTACGTGATTTTCGACAGAAAGGTATGTTTTGCTGAACGAATGTTTCCGTTTTAGCCAAGATTTAGAAGCGAATTACGCTAATTATGAACGGCTCCAATTTATAGACAATTTGTAAAGAAGTAGATCTTTGGGTTTTGTTTAAAAAATAACTTTTTTCTGCTACCAGTCACGTTTTTATTATTTATTTATACTTTGCACGACGCGTTTCGGGATATGAATCCCATTATCAAATGCGTTTTATTGCGTGCTGTGTCATTATGTTTTATTGTTTCCTATGTGTGAGGTGCTGTGATGTTTCTGTCGTCTTTACTGCAATGTAAAAACACGCGCAATTTTATTTTATGATGGTTTAAAAAACGAGTTTGTGGCGAAATTTTGATGAGTTTCTACTTACGATTTCCTTATGTTCCATTTGCACAGAAGCTCACACATATTACACATCATAAATAACATTTTCTACACAGCACACATTTTATATACAATAACATATAAACAGGTGCAAAGATGATTGTAACATGTAGTCAACAGAGATAATGGCTTCATATGTCGACCACAAAGTTTGGAAAAATTTACATATATACATGCATATATATTTACATTGGTATAACATTTTATGTAGGCCTTATACTATATTATTTAGGAAATAGAGTCAAAACATCTGAAAAAAGGTTTTTGGTATAATTTTACGTAATTTTTACGTGACACTATGTAAGAATAT
The DNA here is from genome assembly GCA_026315105.1 of Locusta migratoria. Taxonomy (NCBI): domain Eukaryota; kingdom Metazoa; phylum Arthropoda; class Insecta; order Orthoptera; family Acrididae; genus Locusta; species Locusta migratoria. The sequence continues at coordinate 524,353,467 of CM048746.1, forward strand.
TGTCAAAACATCTTAAAAAATTCACTGATTCACCCTCCAGCTTTTCGTCGAGTATTCTCTCTTCGTATTTTTTTGTAGTGTGCATATACCTCCAGTTCTTGTAGCAGATCCATTTAATGGCCTTTGTTTTGTCGATGGAGCACTTTGACACTTTTTTCTGTTTTACCAAAAGGGTGTCCTGTGTTGTGTATGTGTGTGGTTATAGCTGATGTTGTGTGTCTGTTCTGTATGTAGGCTTTTGTGTTTTCTGTATACCCATTATAACTTACAGTCGCAGCGTTTCAGAAACCATTTATAATGGATCAAATCAAATAAGTAGATCTTTGTTCGACTTTTTCAGACTTACTTATTGAAACATCTACTTTTACCTATCTAGTGGTTCCTGAGAACAGTTTTCATACTTTGCGCTTGTTCGTAATTAACACACTATATTTTTAAATAATCTATGAACAAGCTCGATTAGCCGTGTGGTGTAACGCACCGCTTCCCGGTAGGGTAGGAGTGCCGGCCAGCCTGGATGTGGTTTTTAGGCGGATTTCCACATCCCCCTAAGTGAATACCAGGCTGGTTCCCAATGCCCGCGTCAGTTACACGATTCTCAAACATTTGATAACACTTTCCACTTTTCTCACATATAACACTATACGCAACGTTTGGGATACACATTTCCTCCTGGGGGGGGGGCATGGGGGCGGGAGGGCGACAGGAAGGGCATCCAACCATTCCGTAAGTATTAATACACACCAAATCCGATTAACAAAGCTTGTGCGGGAACATGGCTCCAGATAAAGAGAAATGCAAGAAATTCTATTAATTATTTAATACATAGTGAATGTTACACAAGGAACTCAGTAATTGTGAACATGATATAAATTTCAATTAGGCGAAAGTTTTCTTATTATTGTAGCCCAGTTATTTTATGGTGCAAATACTTCGTCCTGTGACGGCGGCCCCACAAGCAAGAATTTGCGACCCCTCTGGGGGATAGTGCCCACAGGTTGAAAAAAACTGTTCTAAGATAATTCGTAAAGTGAGTATTGCGTCCCGTGTCCCTACGTGTCTGCTAAATCCAAAGTGATCTTCCCCAAGGTCGAATTCCACAAGTTTTACCATTCGTCTAAAAATAATCCGCCGTGGTGTAGTAGCCGAGCGGTCTAAGGCGCCTCGCTGCGGACCGTGCGGTTTCTCGCCATCGGAGGTTCGAGTCCTCCCTAGGGCATAGGTGTGTGTGTGTGTGTGTGTGTGTGTGTGTGTGTGTGTGTGTGTGTGTTGTCCTTAGATTAGTTTACCTTGACCACGCAGTTTGGTCCTATAGATTTACAAACATTTGAATTTTTTGAAAAATAATCCGAACCGATAGTTCTGTAGTTTTCACATTTATCTGCGCTCGATTCGTATTCACCGGAAAACAAAAAGGTTGGCCTGATTTCTTCCGAGAAGAGGTTTGAGTGCACTCCCTTATGAATTCGATCGGCGGTGCGTCAATACGAGATCGTGACTGCTAGCGAAGCCAGTCATAGAGGCGAGAGGCGGCCGGTTCTAGCCAGAGCGGCGTCGGTTCGTTCACTCAGTAGCGAAACAAAATTCACTTTCAGCTATGAATGAACGAGCCGGGCTGGCAGTCGGACGAATGAGTAGGTGTGTGCTGGTAGGGGTAGGAGGCTAAGCCAAGCAGTGCCGGGTGGAAAGAGGGAGGGGGAGGGGGGGAGCAGCGGCGCAAGATGCTGGCTACAGGAGGGGGGGGGGAGGCGGGGAGGGGGATCTCTGCGCACAGCCGGCGACGTCTGCGCATGCCCGGAGCGCCCTGCCGCTGCCGGCGCGCGCCGCCGCTGCGTGTCTCCAGTATTCACGCAGCTCCGGCTAAGCACGACTGCCAGTGCCCACAGCCGGCCGGCCGATTCGACTCCGCCCGTAACAGCGCGTGCATTCCGGCTCGGCTCCGTCTCTCGTTTTCGCCGGGACGTTTCTCTGGCCGGCTGCTGCGCCACGGGACTGGACGGCACCGGCGCCCCCCTCCCCCCTCCTCCTCCTCCTCCTCCTGCTTCTCCTCCTCCAGCCCGCTCCTCTCCGCCCGTGTATGCGTGAACGTGTGTGTGTGTGTGTGTGTGCGTGCGTGGGTCTGTGTGTGTGTGTGTCGTCTGTTGCCGAGTGCACGGCCGCGCGCGAGTCATGGCGGCGCCGCAGCTCAGCTGCTGAACGAGTGCGTGGCGTGTCATCGAGTGCGAGTGTAAACTGAAGGAAAATAAAATAAATAAAAATAATAATAAAAGAAGGAAGGACGGACCAGCGACGCGGCTCTGCGGTTCCTCGCCGTATATCACGTTTGGTGCGCAGTGTCACACCCGCCTGTGGGGGATCTTTTTTTTTATTCCTGGGGTTCGGGTGGGAGAGAGAGGATGTTCTCCTGTCACGGTGCGTGCCGACAGCGTACGTGGAGATACAATTAACAGGATGGCCAAGAAGGAGAGCTGAGAGTGTGTTGCGAACATGCAGGCCAGCGACGGTAACTCGAGTGCTCAGTGAAAGAGAGAGAGAGAGAGAGAGAGGGGATCTGCCGAGTGTGTGTGTGTTTGCCACTGCCCGAGCCGGTGCTCTCGACGGCCACGGAACGCCTATTCTTCAAGGTAGGCCACATCTTGCTGCATAATGCTAGAGTTCAGTGCTTGCATTGCCCCTCCTTTCTCCAGCCGTGCTGCTGCTGCCTCCAGTGTCAGAAGGAAACCTCGGGAGGGGGACGCGAGGGCGTGGAAAATTTCTCCCGCACGGCCCATTCATAAATTCATTCAGCTGTCCGTCGGCTTCATTGGGCCGGAAAGGCCCCGGCGTGCGTGATCATCCGCGGTGCGGCTTTTGTGCCCGGGGCAGGTATCCGCACGGGCGCTGGCTTTCCCTCGCCCACAATTCCAGTGGAAGTGGGAAGTTGGCGCATGTTCGTTGAACCTGTTTTCTCCGTGTGACACGTCACGGACCGTACTCTTGAATAAACAGCGCGCATAGACGCTAGTAGCGCTCAGCAGGTATTACGAGTGTGGCGGCCACGGCCGAGTTGGCCCTGTGCATGTTATCCCGCAGAGCCGGCGGACTGCGTGATGTTGCTCACGTTTATCTGTCGACGGCCTGTACTGACACCGAGGAGTATCGCTTTATCGTGCCGCAGAGGTCAGCATCTGTGAACCGCCACTAGGAGAAATATCGTAATCGAACCGAGCGGGAATTCGCGCTCCGAATGCTTTTGCTTTCGTCGCAAACTTCCTTCCGCAAACAGAATACACTGGCGGTTAAATGACATTACATAATGAAAAACAACGACTTGTAAACGTGATAAATAAATTTCGTTCCTTTTAATAACGGACTTGCTATTGTCGTTTTTCGTTGAGCAACATAATGTAACCAAAGAACATTTCTTCCTTCAGCACGTAAATACAATACATGCTTGTAGCTAACATAAATAATACAAATATATTTCAATAATGAATTACTACCAAGCCGAGGAAAAATCATCGAAATAATTCAAACTGCTGCGGTCTGTCCTCATTTTGCTTGTGACCGACATTCCTATTGATCTTACACTTTAATAAATATCACGGAACATTGTCGATGTGGAAAGTATACGACGTAAAATGTTTCATGCCGCGCCTAACTGCATTAGTAACAAACAGCTGGTACAGGGTCTAGTACCTGATTCTGTCACAAAAAGTAAATGAATCAATAAATAAACATCGTGACTTATCAACGTATCATGCTTGCCCTGAAAACATCTACTAATATTTTTTCATGTGTCCGGTTACGTTGCATTCGCTTTCTGACCACAGTGATCCAAATCGGTTGCGTGAAAACCGTCACTGAATTACGTAGATTACTGAAATCACTAAGTCCTAGCAACTACTATACCATAATCATTTTCATCTCCCCGGATCTTTCTAATTAGTGAAAACAAGAGCTGATACTGAAATCATGAGGAGTTAGTTAATTAATTATGAGAAGTTTCGAGTAATAACACGAGGCAAAGCACTCCTGCATCCCCTCCCTTCTGCTTAATCGATCACTGCCCTCCAATAACATACGGCATGAACTTGCTATATCCTTGGCCAGATATATGTGTTTCTAATAGAGATAGTGATAGCAGAGAAAAATATGTTAGTAACAAATTAAGGACGACATAATAATTATAGTTATGCATTTGAGAGAGAAAGCACGATAAAGAGAATAGTGCTTTTGTTTATTACTCTAAATTAATGTTCTGCATTTATGTAAAAAATGAGAATGTTGTCTTGCTTTAAGAAGTATAGAAATCTGGGTAAGATGTCCAGATAATTGACTTATAGATTTCGATGACTTCTCGTCAAGGATGGTCCCTTACCTGTGAAATCAATTATGGATACAGAGGTGTTTTCCTTCTCTGGATCATGATTAAATACTTTTACATAAGGTTCGCCAATAGCGATGGTTATAACTAACGGTAACACTTGATAAATCACATGACTGACACCGTAAAACGAATGAACACAGGTTAACAGTGTGTTACTGTATGTCGCCTTCTAGTGATATTACTAAGGAACTTGAGACTGTTCTCCAAGAAAACAGCGCGCAAACCTTCTCCATTTTAGACAAACATTTCCTGAAACTTAGATGCAAAATATTTGACTCTAGAAGATGGAAAAGAGATGCGGTGAAATATTCCTAGCAGCTGCCAGCCACATGTTCCACGAAGACGGCCTGTTCGAATGTGTTATATTCGTTCCTACGCCTGGATATCGAAGTAGAAATCGAGCAAGTATTTTGGTTTTCAGTTGTAGAAGTTTACTACAAGCATAGGAGAGTCTATTACGAGGTTCTACTTATGTTCCCGAGAAATACTCACAGCTTTGCGAAACAAATTTTCGGTACTTTAATTACACTCGTACATTCCTCTGCGCCGACGCAAGGGTCGTGACGTAGTCTCCTCGGTTTATTGACAAAAAGAATTTGTTTTCAGACAGAATAACCAACAGAGAAAAGTAAGTAAGAAGAAGGAAATCGCACTTGAGTTTTTGTTTTCTGCAGTGAAAAACAGAAATACTGCCTTTACTTCACACCAGCCATTTTAAGGGTTTCTAGCCCGTGTGTGTATTAGTGTGTGTGTGGGTGTGTGTGTTTGTGTTAGGTCCATAGGTCCATAATAGCATATCTAACATATTTGCAGCCAGTGAGAAGTTTAGGAATGAAATAACATCCCTATGTTTCAGTTATCATTTACACTAACACCTATCTGACACAGGATTGGACAATGGAAATACGTTCGATGAAATAAAATGCATCCATATAGGATATAAGTTTTGGAAGGTTGGTTAAACATTTCCTCGGCCTGATTAGTTGGAGTCAGTCATGACTATGTGAAGGGACTCAATTTTACACATGTCTGAAATGACGTGCATAGACAATGAAAAAACTAAATTGATGGTTATGCAGGAATTTGAACGACGCCCTTTCATTGCCTCTGCCACTGCTTCTCCTTGACCGGTTCGAGTACGATTTTAAATAGAACCTTCAATGGCATTGGCCTATTTTGCACAACTCAAATGCAGCACGACATGGTGAATGTATAGTGTACGAGAGACACAGGAAAAGCTTTCCAATTTGAGTATGTAAGTACCAGACCGTCGCAGGAAGTGGCAAAGTAATAATGTGTTGGTATCATGAAGGTTCTACTTTTGGCGAAACAGATGACAGGATTTTTTTAATCAGTATTTTATTTACAAAGAGGCTGATTATGAAACGATCACTGGTGAGATCCATATGTGACTGGATTAAGAAATGTACCGTACCTGAGTAGGGATGAGTGGCTCAAAAAATTAAGAGATTTGCCCATTTTGAAACAGTTTTTTTAGAGATGGTAGAAAGAAAGACACAAACTGTTGCAGTACTTGAAGTATTTGCGAAAATCGATTTTCGGTGACAAGTTTAGGTGTGTACTGTTGCCACCATCATATCGCTTGACTTGGTATCGAAAGAAAGAGTTACAATTTGCTCACTGGCTTACAGCAGTCTTTCTTCGCAAGCTATTAAGGGAAAAGGATAAACACTCACTGTTAACTGATTAGCAGATTGTTCATGTAGATATACGTTGTAGCACAAAGTATGTCAATAGATGAATAAGTAAAAACAATACCATGCCGTTTTACCAAATCAGTCTCTGCAAAAAGTCGATAACATCAGTACTCTTGTCTAGGGGAGATATGTTGCACTAAAGTGCAGATGTTGGTGCTTAGTGAAATGATAAGAAGAAATTGGCGTCATTGTTCTTTAGAAAAGCCTAATAGTAATATCTTCACCATTTTCAACTTTATATGTGTTACAGCCGACAGTGTAACCTAAATTTTCTGTTAATAGTGAGCTGCATACACGATCTGCTGCGTCTCCATGAAGTATTCGAAAGCAGTGAGATACATACACAATCTCCTAAGTCTCCATGAAGTTTTCGAAAGGATCATTCAGTTATGCACCGTTACTGCGCCATCTACGAGGGGGAGTTGGAAAATAAGTTTCCCCTGTAGGCAGAGTTGCTCATGAAAGAGAAAAATGGAATGAGACATTAAAGATGAGACATGTCTTAATTTTTGCATATAATTTCCAAGTACATTGAGAAATTTGTCATACCGCTTATAAGCTTCAAAAAACCGTCCAGGAAAAAATAGGGCATTGCATTCTGCCGAGAGTCTTCTTCAAACCTGGAAACAGGTGGAAGTCACTTGGTGCGAGATCAGGGCTATATGGAGGATGGTGTAGGCGCTCCCAAACAAGTGTTGCAATATGGTTTTGCGTTCCCGTCGCCGAGAGTGGTCTCGCATTGTCATCCAACAGCAGAACGTCAGATCTGCGAAGGCCAGGCCGCTTTTTCCCAATCACCTCCTTCAATTTCGACAGAGTGGCACAGTACCGCGCAGCATTGATGGCTGCATCCTCCAAAAAGTCCAGCAACAAAACTCCTTGGGCGTCTCAGAAAAAGGTGGTAGCACTTTACCTGCAGACGGAGTGCTTTTGAACTTCTTTCGGACAGGTGATGACGGATGTTTTCACTCCATGGATGCGGCCTTCGATTCGGACGTGTAATGGTGGACCCACATTTCATACCACGCCTCACAATCCGAAACAGAAAGTCATTGCCATATTCATGGTCGACCTCTACCCAGTGGTGTATCGGTGTCTTGTACGTGTGCGTTCACCTGTTGTGCAGTTCAACGCCTTTTTCGTATGCAACTCCCAGGCCGCGGCGGATTAGCCACGCGTACTGAAGCGCCGTGTTGCGGTGCGCGCGGCTGTTCGTCGTCGGGGGTTCAATTCCCACCTCAGGCATGGATGTTTGTGACGTCTTTAGTATAAGGTAGTTCATAAGTAGATTGTAAGTTTAGGGACTTGATGACTCCGTAGTTAAGTCCCTTAAGCTTTACAAACATTTGAACAACGCCCAGATTATTTTCCTGGTCAGCTTTTTGAAGCTTATAAAGCCGTTTGACCAATGTCTCAGTGTACTTAGAAATTATGTAGAAAAATAAAGGTATGTCTTATCTTTAATGTCTCATTCTATTGTTTTTCCTTTCATACACAACTTTGCCTAAGGTCGACAGGGGAAACTTATTTTTTCAACTCCCCCTCGTACAATAATATGAATGACTCTAGCCTAAATTTAAGACTGTTTGGTTCATTTCGTAGTTATTCATAATTCATACGAACACTGACATAAAATATTACATGTATAGCACCATCAAAAAGTTAAACCATGCTTATAGTTAAAACGTAACAAGTACTTTGATTTACGAGAGTTAAGTTTGAAGATCATACTAGCAATATATAATATTGGACGCAAGCAATACCCGCTTTATTCTGTAAATAAATATGGATTGTCTCGTCAAGAGGATACAGACCATATGATTGAGATGTGGAAGCGTTTCAGTTGTGTATAAAAAGCACTTCTCAAATGAAACTATAGCAGTATGTGGTATTGTAGAAGGCGCCTAGATAAATAAGTTAAGGCAAGGAACACAAGTCCAGAAAGCTCATCCAACAACGCATATAGACAATATGCAAACTAGCGCCAACCATTACACTACCGAACATCATTTATTGTCCGTCTTCGACACTACACATTGCATCAGTCAGTTGACACTGACAAGAAACGATGCAAATTTAGATTGAACGAAATGAAAATTACGTACTGCCGTCTGCAAAACACGTGAAACAGCTGTGGAGATGTGGGCACTAGTATGAAGCTAGATGAAACTAAGAAAATTTCAGGAAATGTTTGTAGGCCCTATCTCTATAGTTGCTTAACAAAACACGACCTGCTCGAACACCTACACGCTTTGTACCTCCTAAATACTCGTAGGAAACATTCTAAGTTTCCTTGCGACATCAGATCTGGGTAAAATACCAGGCTTCCAATGATCACTACCATCATCTTCGTCAGGAGCAGCTGACGGACGATGACGACATTGTTGATTTTCGATGGCCTGTTTTTCCCAAACTTTACACATATTGTACGAGTGAATCGTTGCGAGACTATTTGTCCTCCTCTAAGGACTAACTGCCGGCCGCGGTGGCCAAGGGGACTGAGGGGCTCCAGTCACGGTCTGCACGACCACTACGGTCGGGGGTTCGAATCCCCCCTCGGGCATGGATATTTGTTCCGTCCTTAGGATAAGCTAGCTGATAAGTAGTTTGTAAGTTTAGGGACTGATAACCCCGTAGTTAAGTCCCATAAGCTTAACAATTTTTTTTTTAATTCCAAGGACTAACTCAACACCAGAGGGGTTTAGTAAGCCAGTTATGGTAGGCTTTCATTTCTATTCAATTTTGTGCAACCTCATAGGATGAGATTCAGGATGTGTTGGTCTAGCCCCAAACTGTTCCTTATGCACCCTCTTAATCCATGGAAATTTTTCTACCTCATTTTGGCTAATTCTTGATTGTGGCGAACAAGAGTAACCTTAACTTTAGAATGTCCTTTCTCAGGAATCAGTAAGGCTTCTTAGACCAACCGAAAGTCGTGTTAATTTGAACGAGATGAAAATAACATTCTTTATAAACTGATCGAATTTGGCCGATAGTTAGATCGAATTCTTTCATAATAATGGAAACCACACGTTTTTACAGTAGCCGTTCAATCATACGGAACCTCGCTACAAACGTAGCTTACTTGAAGAGGCTCAAGTCTAAGGCACATGTGCATGGGAAAGAATCAAAGTTCAATGTTCATATAACTACGAGAGCAAACTTCTAAGGTCATTGTTCCCTAGGCTTCTGCACTACTTAAACTAACTTCTGGCCGGCCGCGGTGGCCGAGGAGACTAAGGCGCTCCAGTCCCGGTCTGCACGGCCACTACGGTCGGGGGTTCGAATGCCCCCTCGGGCATGGATATTTGTGCCGTTCTAGTTCGTAAGTAGTTTGTAAGTTTAGGGACTGATGACCCCGTAGTTAAGTCCCATAGACTATACAAACACCAAAACTAACTTCTGCTAAGAACAACACACACTCACATACACACAAGCCCGATGGAGGACTCGAACCTACGACAGGAGCAGCCGCGCAATGCGTGACATTGCGTCTCAGACCACGCAGGCATTCCAGCGCGGCGGTGGATAGAATATCCGGGTGACGAAAAGTATACTCTTTCTATAGAAGCTGGTGGTTAGATTGGTGCTGCTGGTGCTGCCATCTGCAATCATTCCTTCACCACAAGGACACTGCAGTGTTCGAGAAAATGTACGGGAAGAAATTACTTGAACCTGAAGGACAGTTTGCTGTACCATGATACTAATGTATTATGTGCTTGCAGTAGATTTCGATTTTGCTTGTGGTCTAGTTTTAGATTTATCTTGAACGCACTGTCAATACGGATGTGAAACAACACGTTAGAACCGACATTTTTTTCCGTGAGAGAGTCATGAAAACTGTTAAACAGATTGTGACCTTTGAGAGTTCAGAGATGGAACTGCTGAAGTACAGTTATGTTATGTTACTCTTGTAGGATGCCTTTTTTCTATGAATCCACTTAACCTCCATCTTCACCGAAGTTTTGGTATGTGGAAAATGGTTTGACTCACCGTAATCCCAACTGTACTTTGATCTGTTCTTCAAATTCTGAGCTAGCGTTTGGACCACTATTCTTTGTGACTTCTGTGAAGGTAATTAAATCTATCCGAATGTAATTGTGATGCTCTGGATGTTTATGGAAGTGAAGGAAGGCCTAAAATAATGAAAGGAAGTCATAGAAGACATAAATTGAGATTGTTCGTCTTGAGGTTTTTGAAAGGTTCCGCCTTGTAGAAACATAATTTTACTTATTTTCATGGTTTCAGATGACAAACTGTAAAAGAAAAACATTTACGACGCAAAGTGCAGAAAGCAACAGAAACGAAGTATATAGTAACAGGACATACATAAAACTTCCCGTTTTCAAATTTTTGATTGTTTAAGCGATGGAATCATACAGGTTATGAACACTTTGACTGCCGAGTGGCCCCCAGTGTCATCGCCATGTGCCTGGCCTGGACTACATCTAACATCTACCAGTTGAAAAATGCTCCTTTCGGAACACATGAAAGGAAAATATGTTGCTACTTAAAAGACCTTGGAATAAAAGTGGGCAATTACCTGCTTAAATCCTCATTCCACCTTCCTCGCCAAAAATTTTGGCATGCCAACATATTCGTGTTCTTTTAATGTGGAACACGGTAATAAATCCTTTGGGTCAGTCTCTCATCGTAATTAAATGTACATACACAACATCTCCTTTCACTGTCACTATCTACATACAAACTCTGACAGTAAGGTTCAGTGAATAGTCCTACAACATAATGTAGATGAACTACAATTACGTTACTGTCCTGCAAAATATTCACCTCCCAGAACTATGTACCGCTCAGCTCTGGGATACATGTCCTGAAAACTTTGCACGAAGCCTTCCTTTGGGATGGTGTTCAAAAGGCTCGTCACGTTTCGTTGGCTGGCAGGGTTCGATCACCACAACCTAGAGCGAAGACCGCGGCGCTCTCGTGTGACGTCAGGCAGAGTAGGCTGCGCGTGCATGGCAGACTGGATCGCTGCTTCAGCATAGTGGGCCGTGCCCCAGCGGATACCCAGTCAGCTATGCGCGCGCAACCTACTCTGCCTGACGTCACACGAGAGCGCCGCGGCCTTCTCTCTAGGTGGTGTTGGTTTGATTCTAGGGAATAGTATTAAGTCTGGAGGACTGAGATCCGGCGAGTAAGGTGGATGTTCATGTTGCACGACAACGCTCGTTCACACACAGCCAACATCGTCAAACAGTTCCTGGCAAAAAGAAAAAGGGGCGGTGCAACTTGAACATCCACCATACTCCCCAGATCACAATCCTCTAGGCTTCATCCTATTCCCTCCACTCAAACTCACTTTGAAAGATAAGAGATTTGACCATGTTCCTGACATCCAACGAAACGTGACGAGGTTTTTAAACACCATCGCAAAGGAAGACTAAGTGTAACGGAAATGATGCACAAGTTTGGGAGGAATTCGTTAAAAGAAAGGCGTTATTTGTTGCGGCGAGATCTATTTGCGAAATTTCTTCCACCAGCTTTCTCTTCGCAATGCGAACGTATATCGTAAGCACCCACATACATAGGGAGACATGATCATCATAATAAAATAAGAGAAATCAGATCGAAAACAGAGAGATTTAGGTATTCATTTATTCCGCGAGCTATTAGAGAATGGAACTGTAGAGAAACATCATAAAAGTGGTTCGATGGACCCTCCGTCATGCATTTCAGTGTGACTTGCAAATGTTCAAATGTTTGTTAAGCTTATGGGACTTAACTACGGGGTCATCAGTTCCTTAACTTACAAACTACTTACGAACTACCTTATACTAAGGACGGCACAAATATCCATGCCCGAGGGGGGATTCGAAGCCCCGACCGTAGTGGCCGTGCAGACCGTGACTGGAGCGCTTCAGTCCCCGCGGCCACCGCGGCCGGCTGTGACTTGCAGAGTATCCATGTAGATGTAGATGTAAGGTCTCCAGGACATGTATTACAGAGGTCAGCGGTGCATAGTTATGGGAGTTGACTATTTCACAGGACACCGAGGTAACTGTAGTTCATAGTTCACCTTCTACGTTAATGTTGCAGGTCTATTCACCAAACATTATTGTCAGAGGTTGTATGTCTCACTTCCACTGTCTCCTTTTACATCCATTAGCATTTTCTCATGTCTGTCGTTGTCTTCATCTTTTTGTGTCAATATTACTTGCTACTGTCTTTACTACTTTCACTGTCCCACTTTTTATTTTCTCATATTGCCTGTGTATATTTCTTTCACATAGTATACTGCCTGTCTCTTCAGTCACCATTGTTCCTCTCTGCATATGACCTCGCGGATGGATTGGTTGGGCCTGTAAATCCCAGATGGGAAACGTTAACATGTAGCTATAGGGGAAGTGGACAACATTTTTCTTGTTAAACTTCGTCGATCTGGTGGATCTAGACACACATAGTTTGTGTATGACCTTCACTCATTTTTCATTTCCACTGTCTTCTCTCTCTTTTGCTTCCACCCAAAGGTCATGGTCTTTCCCTAGTATCTTGTAAACGGATGCTGATTTTAGAAACCTGTAAAATAGTGTTAATAGATAAATGTCTATAGATGATTTTCTATGATTATTTATTCAGATATTTGTGTTGCATGGTGACAAAGAGCTATAAACCGATTTTTGTAAGTATGTGCGTAAATACGGTAACTTCGAAGGATGTTCTAATGTTTGTAAAGTTATGGTACCTAACTGTGGTCATCGGTTCCGAAACTTACGAACTACTTAAACTAACTTATGCTAAGAACAACACACATACCCATGCCCGAGGGAGGACCCGAACCTTCAATGTGGAACGGCCGCACGCACGGTAGCAAGCCTTAGTGCGCGCGGCTGTTCCGCCCTGCAGGTAACTTTGAACATCTGGAGTTCAGTTAAGACTAACGAATTCGGAAAAAATATATATATTAAAAACTGTGTGAGAATCTCATCTTAAGAAAATATGCAAAAATTTCGACTATTTGCAATTAAAAAACAATTTCGAAGTAGCCATCTTCACAATTCGAAGTTTTTACATGAACCACACATAAACAAATGGATATGTAAAGAAAGACCACATTAGATTACACGTAAAGTACAAAAACCAAGCGATGTGTTCAATTCCTCTCAGCGAGCGAGGTGGCGCAGTGGCAATACACTGGACTCGCATTCAGGCCATCCAGATTTAGGTTTTCCGTGGTTTCCTTAAATTACCCAAGGCAAATGGCGGGATGGTTCATTTGAAAGTGCACTCCCATTTCCTACTCTATCGTTATTCACAAATCCGAGCGTCAGATCCGTAGCTACTGACCATGCTGTTAACGGGACGTTGCAATGTCGTACACGGTATGGCAAGGGATATCTCCAAACCTTAACTCTCCGAATCGCATGAAACCAAGCTTAAGAATAACACTCGACCATGAAAACAACAGTGGCCTGTGTTATTTCGATGTAAAACATTGCGTTTACCACAAGTGACATTTTAAAAGAGAAGAACAAAGTAACAAGATCAATACCACAAGAGGGAAATTGTACGTAATTCAGTGACAGAATATAATTACATTTTCAATCTACAGTGAAAAAAAAAGCATTTTAAAGTAATTATAGTACCGTAAAACACACGTATCATACTCACGTGACAGTGCTTAAATTAGTCCTCAAAGTCCAGATGCGCGATTGTGATGAAGTGATTAAAACAAAGTGGAAGAGAACAGTGTGCGCATCTCATTAAAGCCACGTTTTTACGTTCAAAATCACTCTCGCATTCTATTAGACAAGTATCATTAGCCTCACTAACTACATTTTAAAATAGTCATAAGGGTATGTGAGTGTTATCACCTACCTTCGCCAAGCTTATTGCAACTCAAGGTTATACTTTGGTACAGAAAATTCATTGTAGTCACAGTGTGAAGTTTGACGACGAAATAACGATCGTGTACCTCTTCCTCTTTGTTTCTACCACTTCAACGAGATTCCGCATCTTTTTTATCGACTAATACAAGCACTGTATAGGATGTCTGTGTTTGGTAGTGTTGTGATAACTTTAAGTAGAGGATTTCGGTACTGTTGATTGAAAATATAATGATACACTGACAGCACTGAATTACTCGCAAAAATAAAAAAAAAGTGTTCAAATGTTTGTAAATCTATCGGACCAAACTGTTTGGTCATCAGTCCGTAGCTTACAAACTACTTAAACCTAGGTAAACTAACCTAAGGACAAACACACACACCCATGCCCCAGGGAGGACTCGAACCTCTACGGCGAGCAACCGCGCGCTCCGCAGCGAGACGCTTCAGACCGCTCGGCTACTCCACCTCGGCCGCAAAAATAATTTCCATCCTATGGGTTTGCTAAATTTGTTACTTTGTTGTTCTCTTTCAAAATGACATTTTTGGTAGATTGCAACGTTTTGCACGCAACTGACACAGACTACTGTTGTTTTCATGATTGAGTGTTATTCTAAATATGGTTTCCTGCACTTCCGAGTATACGAACTGTTAAAAAAATGTTCAAATGTTTGTTAAGCTTAAGGGACTTAACAGCGGGGTCATCAGTCCCTAAACTCACAAACTACTTATGAACTACCTTATCCTAAAGACGACACAAACATCCATGCCCGAGGAAGGATTCGAACCCCCGACCTTAGCAACCGTGCAGACTGTGACTGGCGCGCCGCAGAACGCCGGCCACTGCGGTCGGCTACGAACTGTTATACGCACCTTGTGAGAGCAAGGCAGTCAACGTATTAACAGTAATATTTGGATTTGGGAAACTGCCGAGGAATGCATAAAAGACTTAAAAAGAAGCAAAAGAGTTCATATATTTCAATTTCTTAGTTGCAGATACTGTTATTTGGTGTCACATGTTTACTGTCTTTCTGTTGTTAAATTTTTTGTTTTCAAACGTTTATTTTGGGAAGTTTTAAGTCAATGCCTTCTTGTTAGTTACCATGGTAAACAAACACATACTTTTAGATTAGTGTGTAGTGTGTACTGCACATATTTTACTCGCCAGGAATCGAAGTGGATACTGCGTTGAGGGTCGCCAACGAACCTGCGTGTGGTAACGATATCGATGCGAGAGAGATGTTGTGACTGCCTTCTAGGCAGGGGCGTATTTTTATTGTACCAGTATGTACTGTTCATTTCTGGATACTTTTTTGAAATCAACACAAGGCGGACATAAATCTGATACAGGCAGTTCAGAAACCCATTGAAGATGGAGGAACGTCTCTGAAATAAAAACAAGATGAATTGGGTTTGCTCAAGGCAGAACCTTATTTCCACACTATATATTACGAAGCAAACACAGAAAAGGAAGAGGTTCAAACACAAAATAGTATCTGATGTATGGGCTAGCAAACTGCAATGCATTTTTGATTCCCTGAGAAATATTTAGCGTCACTATTAAAAAACCGTAGTTTTATTGTTGAAGATCTAAATCAAAGAAAACTTAATTTAGAAGATCTTCCACCTTATCATATTGATGATAATAATTGTACCAATAACAAACAAATAATAGAAAGTGAGAATGTTAGTCATGTTACAGTGCGGAAAGTGTTACGAAAGTAACTGTTTTCTCTATGTCATCTTCAGATATTGCAAGACAATACTAAACAGATGAATCCATAACGTTTTTGTGGTTGCTGGGTATGCGTGCTCAGGACCAGCACCCGGGCCTGCCATACCACTGAATGGTGAATCTAAGCAATGGAGTAGACAGTTTTCGTTATGCTCGTGGATCGGCATATGACAACCCTTTTGCAGTTTTGCAAACAAGGCATCGCCCATAGTTGAACATAATATATGGGCTGGGATAATTGGTAACAGATTAATTGGACATTTCATTTTCCACTGAACACTCACTGGATTAACACGCACTGAGGTTTTAATGGTACATCTGAATGTTTTACTGGAAGGCGTTCCTCTACACTTACATCGAAACGGAGGGATCATACACGATGGATCATCATTTTGCTCTGCAAGAACATTTTTTAATCAGCGTTTTCAAGTAAGTGGATAGATCGTGGGGCAGCAGAATTTTTCCCTGATCAATCTCCTGAACTGAAGCCATTAGATTATTATTTTTGGGATCATTTATACGACACAGTGTATTCTATACAAATAGTGAATGTTAACATTCTTCAAAAAATGTTCAAATGTTTGTTAAGCTTAAGGGACTTAACTGCGGGGTCATCAGTCCCTAAACTTACAAACTACATATGATCTACCTTATACTAAAGACGACACAAACATCCATGCCCGAGGGGGGATACGAGCCCCCGACCGTAGCGGCTGTGCAGACTGTGACTGGCGCGCCGCAGACCGCTCGGCCACTGCGGCCGGCTAACATTCTTCACTAGCCTGTTTCGCAGATAACTGCAATATCGTAGCGAGCAAGAGAAAATTTAGCTATCAGAAGACGATATTTGAAAAGAACAAATACCTGTATAGCTGAGCTCGAAATTTGGAAACATAAAAAAGAAATATAAATAGGAACAAAGCAGTCATGTAAAAGGTAAAGTGTTTGTTATTTAAAAAGTGACCATATACGTAGAAGTCAGAAAATGATACAGTCGAAGCACAGAAAAGACTAACTGACGCTGACAGGTAAGTGCCCAACCTACTGGATCAATTTTCATTGCATTCCTTACCAAACATTGACCTATGGACATCACACAACATTCGAAATCGTTTCAGCCTCTCCCTCTGAAGTGAAACCTTCCTACTCAACATTTCCCTGTCACTGCCACTGCCTTCACATGTCTCCGTCGTGTCTGCCTCTACGACCGGCACAGTATTGATCCCTTTCTCTCGCTCTTCTTCACTTTCCTTGGCACTTTCACTGCTTCTCTGCACTACTGACAATGTCTTTGTCACAGTCTTCTTCTCTCTACCCTCGTCTCCTTCTCTCTCACTTACAGTCTGCTGTGTTTCTCATTAACCACTATTGCATCCTATCCACACATAGTCTTGGGGATGGTTTATTTGGGTTTCGCATACAAACATTTTTGGTGAGGAAAGTGGAATGAATATTAAAACAATTGGTTCGACAACTTTCTGTCACGGCGTTTTAAAGAGGAATCTATGTTCCTCTCGAAAGCGAGTACAGTATGCTAACCACATCACTAACTCTCAGCGACGCTGGAGACTGTGTTGTCAGCTGCCCAAGTCGACTATTAGTGATGCGAATGTGAAACGATCATGTGGAAACTACTCGATGGGATGATCTCAACTAAATCAGGACAAGAACGACCTCGTGTAGAATTGGAAACAGAAAATTATTGTATGGTTGTAGAAAAAAAAAAAAAAAAAAAAAAAAAAAAAAAAAGGTCTTAAGCCTCGCGTTTACGTTTCTGTCTCCAGTTCGTAAGGAACGTGGTGACTGAGTAGCGGATGACTGGAAACGAATGGTTTTATAGTGATTAACCACGCTGTGCCCTGCGGCAATCCGATGGAAAGCTCTGAATGCCTGAACAACGTTATCGCCGTCATATGCAGGGACAGCAGTGAATACGACGAAGTTGGTTTTTCATGGTTACGATATGGTCCCCTTATAGCGCTTAATACTTAATGGTGAAACATATGCACTTACTTTGTAACACTGTACACTGAACAGTTCGGAGAGTGTGATTATATTCACCCAGAGGTAAATCAGCATTTGTGACTCAACGGTTTGTGGACAGTAACATTCCTGAACGGGATTGGCCTGACTTAAGTCCAGGCGTGAACCAAATGCAACGCCTCTGGGATGAGTTAAAACGTTGACTTCGGTCCAGCTCTTCGCGTCTACATGACTACCTTGTCTGTTTTCGACTCTTGAGGAAGAATAGCATGCCATTTATCCGCATTCGTTGACTGAGTTCCCAGAAGAGTTCAAGCCATGATAGAGGCTAAAGGAATAAACACCCTATATTGATGTCCACTACAGTGTCTGGATACTTTTGATCAGATAGTATAGGTGTACACTAAGGCTATGACATTTTCCTGCACTGTTGCGTCGCAGTTTGGTAATACCAGGCTTACAGTAAAGATGGATGACAGCTAAACGTTACAGTAAAAAAAAAAAAAAATCCATCTTTCGGTTACCGATGATTTAGAGAATATTTGAGTAATCACTTTTCTCGATTGTTGTCACTTCATCCGAGTACAGTGTCAGAGACATTCGCCGAATATGAGTCAATTATCTTGGCGGTGTCTGTCGTTACGTTCATCAGTGGTGCGCCAGAACGAGATAAATCAGTAGATTCTGCAGTCATCAAGAATGCATTCACCAACACCGTAAATGTCTTTTTTACCTTATCCCGCAATTTATACAAATTTATTTCATTCTCTCCTAGTTATCTCCCCTCCCAACCTATCTGTCCGTCCCCGTAGCTCAGACGGCAGCGTCGCTGACTACCACGCAGGGGGCCCGGGTTCGATTTCCGTCAGAGGACTGGGTGTTGTGTGTTGTCCTCATCATCATTTTCATCATCATCGACATGCAAGTCGCCGAAGTAGCGTTAATTAAAAAGATTTGTACTAGGCGTCCGAAAAATCCCAGACGAGATCTCCCGGTCAAAAATGCCATACGATCATTTCATTTTATCCTATCTATCTGCCATTTTTGCTTCTCCCATAAGACACATATATCTGTCACCTTTTGTGGTGATCAATGAAACACGGCCAAAGTTCATTACAAGGTACCTTTTCCCACGCACCATACGCTAACTTGCAGCTTATGAAAATCCTCTACATGAAAACATTCATACTTGATCAAACTTTCTAACAATTAGTAAAACAATTAGTAAAAAAGTGTCGATGTCTGTTATAAGTTACCTTCTTTCTTTGATGACCAAGTGCACAAAATTTCTTCAAGATAGGAATAAAATTGTAGGAATGTGTAAAAGTGTTACGTAGAAAACCCTCCACCTTGTAGACAGTGGCCTTCCTCGTTTTTTGATGGCCAAGTGTACAAAATTTCATCGCGATCGGAATAAAACCGTACATTTGACGAATTGATAACACAAAAAGGGACACTCTTCTTTATATGTGATAAATATAAGAATAAAAATTGGTACTTCAGTTTTCGTGTTCATGTATTATAAGTATTTCAGCTGTTCCTTTGCGGTTTCCCTATTTTTCTTTTATTTCTAAACCACACCTGTATTAAGGCGAACAAGGGAAAAAATGGCCATCCACTTATGAGTTTTAGTGAGAGTAATGCACAGCTGCAGGGGTGGCTTCTTGTCTGTATCAATAGATTTCTCGAGCTTACTTTTTGACGTGAGCTACGATTTCATCTTGACTGATATTGCTAAATTGTATTCGTCTCCTCTGTAAACAGTAAAGATACGTTATGGACAATAATTAAGGTATGTATTGTATGTATGGTTCAGGTTCTGTGAAGTTATAATCTACATTGGTGTCATCTATGACCGTTTTCTGCCAACACCTGAACCAAATATAGGCTCCCCTAATTCCAGATTTAAGTAGACTAAGCTCATTTACAAATTTGTGATGAAAATAAAATAACTTACACACGTAGCATTGTTGCAGGGAGGAATATTCTTAATTGCATCAAAGAAGGCTATGATGCAATTCGAAATTCCCCAGGAAATATTTTCACATCTGATTGTCAACTAAGGATATATTCGAGATTTTTCGGACAATACTTTGGTCTTGTCAACGCAAGAAGTAATTTTAACTACTAGAGTTGTAAGAAGTACTCTCTCGCAAGGAAATCTAATGACTTTGCTTTCGTTATTGACAAGACGAAGAATATCATGTATTGCATCATACCTCATCTTAAATACATATTCAATGTATCAACAACTGCAAGGACATCAGCTCTAATGAACAGGTGAAAGCACTTAGCAAAGTATGCAAATTGCTTACAAACTAGACTGGTATGTTAGGTTATAGTGAAGCACATCATGGTGACATGAGAATCACTTTTGATCAATGCGGCTACCAATTAAGCCTCTAGATGTTTTTACTCAGAGACAGGTGCACCAAACGTTTAGTTGATTTCTCAGTTTAAAGCCAACCGTATTTAATACTATAATTAAGTACCTAAGAGAACAATTCATAAGAAAACGTAACGACTGGTTGCATGAACTTAACTGCTGACTAGAAAAAACGTATCTAGTATTCGACAAATTTCATAAGGAAATAAATATAATGTGAAGTAACAGAAAGTATAACCAGTTTCGTAAAAATGAAATCTGGGGAAGAGAAAAATTCATGATAAATGCCATTAGAATCAGAAAAATCTTACCTTGGTTTTATGGGTTATGCCACAATATGATACTGTGTGAAACTTTCGAATGAAAATACGGGTAAGAATAAGTATGACTTTTTTCATGTCGTTTATGTCTGATAACATTCATAGGCATCTGAGAAGTTTTACGGAGCACTCCCTTAATCTCAGTTTATTATGAAGCTATAATCTTAAGAAATTGACACTGTTTAGCTCTTGTGACTAGTAGTTATCGCATTTTAGTCATATGCTGGTTAGTGACCTCTTACAACTTGTTAAGTGCACACAGTGCGCTATTTTGAAGTTTAATGACAAAGAATTGGTTAAAAATCGTTTTCCAATGTCCACGAAAATTTCATTAAAAGCGTCTTCTTCATTTGTTATTTATCACATTGATTGTGTCATCTGATAATGTTACTAACGATAATCAGCAACTTGCGGAACAAAACTTAACTCGGGACACCACATGTAATTCTCATTTTTATTATGACTGACAGCTTAATGTAGGGCTCGTTCTAGTGACTCTGTATCCTGGTAGAAAGAAACCATTTAAACTAATCGGCAACAATCGCTGTACATTGTATCATATTGATTTACTTAAACGAATATTGTGATTTACGTAGTTAAACCCGTTTGTCAGCAACGATTCACTGTACTTCAAATGTCATCCAGTTAGAAAACCTTATACTTCAACGTAAGTGACATATGGTAATTCGGAAGTTTCATGTAATTGTTCACGAACGACGTTGTTGATTACAGAGAAGGTGCAAAATGAAATTAATAATGATATGCAGGTAGACCTACAACGCTGCAGGAGATGGCAGTTGACCTTCGACATAAGCAAATGTAACAAGTGGAGGTACACGTTACTGTGTGACTATGCTGTTGATCAATAATCACAGGCAGCAGCATATGAAACTATTTAAAGTGAAAATACCACACAACTTGTCATTCTTCATTCCATCCCACTTAGAACTGATGCATGGAATAGACAAGATAAAAAAGAGCCGGCCGCGGTGGCCGAGGAGACTGAGGCGCTCCAGTCACGGTCTGCACGGTCACTACGGTCGGGGGTTCGAATCCCCCCTCGGGCATGGATATTTGTGCCGTCCTAGTTCGTAAGTAGTTCATAAGTAGTTTGTAAGTTTAGGGACTGATGACCCCGTAGTTAAGTCCCATAGACTATACAAACATTTGAACATTTGAACATAAAAAAGACGGACAGCGCATTTCCCTCGGATTCGTTTAGAAAGAGCAGAAATGCCACGGACAGATTGATCCATCTCTAGAGGTAGATGCTAATAAGGAATTGGTATGCATCACGATGTCATTTACTGTTAAAATTACGAGGGCATACGTTCCCCGAAGATTCAATCAACACAACGCTTCCTTCTTCGTATACCTCGAGAAAAGACCACAATTATTCTTCCTGTCGCTCATTTGAGACTGAATCGGGAATAGGGGAAAGAGACAATGCAACCCAAAGTATCCCCCTGTAAACATTGTAACACGGCTCGACCATTGTAGATGTAGAAACAAAATATTAATGGCGCAAAGAAGAAACTTTGTGAGGCACCACATGTAATTAATTTCCAAATGGATGATCACTCCTTAATATGCATCTCTTTCTTTAGACAGGCTACCCTTTGATCAATGGTAAAAAGAACTGTTTAAATAATTTTGCTTCATAAACCATTAAGCTGTAATATTCTAATTTGTTTAAAATGATGTCATGATCTACGTAGTGAAATGCATTTGACAGGCAACTACTACCAAGTGTGAAAATTTCACCTGGTGTGTCAGATGTATAGACACAGGCGGAATATTCTCAGACGAAACAGCTGTTACTAGAGTCGAAGTTCATGAAAGGAACGCAGTGCTTGGGAAGGGAGTAAGACAGGGTTGTAGCCTTTCTCCTATGTTATTCAATTTGTACATTGAGCATGCTTTGGAGGAAAGCAAAGAGTAATCTGGAGAAGGAATTAGAGCTCAGGACGAAGAAATAAAAACATTGCGTTTTGCTGATGACACTGTAATTCTGTCAGAGACAACAAAGGAAATGGAAGTGCAATTGAACGGAATGGACAGGGCGTAGAAAGGAGCGTATAAGATGAACATTAACAAGAGCAAAACAAGGGTAATGGAATGCAGTCTTAGAAAATCAGGCCGTTCTGAAGGAATCAGATTGCTCAGGATAGAGTAGGGTGTAGAGCTGCATCAAATCAGTCTCAAAATGTTCGTGAAGCATATGGGACTTAACTGCGGAGTCATCAGTCCTTAAACTTACAAACTACTTTAGCTTATACTAAAGGCAGCACAAATATCCATGCCCGAGGGGCGATTCGAACCTCCGACGGGGAATGGCCTCGCGCATTGTAGCATAGCGCCTCAATGCGCTCGGCCACACCGCCGCGGCAAACCAGTCTCCGGACTGGAGACCACAACAACATTAATGTAATGAAAGTTTTTTTTAAATTTATTTCTGGTATCAGGCGTAAACAAATCATCCATCAATCAATACATGAAATTTTACAAATTAAATGGCATAGCCATACACACACACACACACACACACACACACACACACACACACAAGACTTGCGTATAGTATTTACATTGGCTGTATATCTCAAATCGTTCGGCCCCCAGAAAGTTATATTCATGTCTATACAGGGAGATATCATGCGGTGTGAATAGCCTCTTCACTCTGGGGAGAAGTTGTCCACGAAACACCTGGCACAGAAGCAATTCGATTACTGCGTGTTATCGCATTTAGTAGCCGGAAATGATGTCGCTGACGTCCTTCTCGGGTCAGAACCACTTAGGGGCGAGTCGGTAGTTTATAAGCGATAGTGGTGCTGTTAGAACTGTCTGTGGTTAAGGAAACAGAGGAACATGATAGAAACTTCCTATAGCATGTGCCAAAAGAGTAGTGTACTATGGTTATGCACGGGTGCTTGTTTGTATTGCTTGACATTTAGTAGTTCGATAGGCATCACTCATTCTACTAGAATGTTCTGGCCTGCGGCCGCACGTCGTTCATAAGTTCTCCGAGAGGAACATACTCATACGTCTTTGTCCCATCGTGGATGGCGCTCCTAGATAGGATATTAACAATGTCATATCTGTGTGGAGATTTTCTTGTTTCAGCTATACAGTACGACCTATGATCTGATACTCCAAATAACTGTTAGTATGAATGACAGAATTACGTATGAGTATCAATTCTAGTACGGGTCGATAGGAATGATGGTTATATAATTCTGTGGGTCGATAGGAATGATGGTTATGTAATTCTCTAAGTCGTCTACATATTTGTATTCCTCTAGAATATTAGCAAGTAAGTACCGAGGCATCCGCAGGAAGTTGGAATTAATAACTATGGCGTGTCTATTACTTATTGCAGGATAACGTAGACATTCACAAGCTAGCATCTAATCTAAAAGTCCAGTCTCCAGAGAGAGAACACAGAGATAACGAATGTCAGTATAACAGAAAAAAAAAAAAAAAACCAACCATGTCATGGTTTACGAATACGATCACAGTAACAGCTGTCAGGCAAAAATGTTACATGTCGTTTTGTTGCTGTGCAAATGCAGTGGTAAGACAGTCGCAACTGTATTAATTATGAAGTATTTATTACTCTGAGCATAAAATGTTCAAATGTTTGTATAGCTTATGGGACTTAACTACGGGGTCATCAGTCCCTAAACTTACAAACTACTTATGAACTAACTTACACTAAGGACGGCATAAATATCCATGCCCGAGAGGGGATTCGAACCCCCGACCGTAGTGGCCGTGCAGACCGTGACTGGCGCGCCGCAGTCCCCTCGGCCACAGCGGCCGGCTTCTGAGCATCACGTGTAGTTTTCAGATGGCTAAGGCAAGGCTGTTCCCAAGGTAATGGGAAGCACTTGCCACTAACTGGTGGTAACTGACACACATTGAACCTCACGATGTCGGCACCTCAGACGACTGCAATATGTTGGAGAGCAGTTTCCAGGTTTGTCGAACTACATTGCATTTCCAACGTGTACGATAAGGTACATGTAGCTAACCCAAGGGGTGGGAACAGTTTTGTCATTCTGGCCACTTGCAGTGGCAGAATTCCGGCCCTCAAATTGGGTTTTCTGGACAGGCACGAATTTCCAGACATCGGGAAAACTTGTCTTCTCCCGCCATAGCACTGTTTCACTGACATTTTGAAACAAAGGTCAGGAAAACAAGCTAGCTCTCGTCATCTTGTAAATTTTCTACATCAATCAAACGGGGAATGTTAAAATTAACCTGCCCCTTTCGATCGATGATATTCTACTTAGACAGTATCTCGGACGTATCAGCGGTATTTGGAAAACCAATTTGAGAGCATTGATTGAGTGATCAAGTTTGACGAACTGTTAATTAATCGATCGGTCTGATTTTGATAGCAATTTACTCGAAATTTGGTTTAGTTTCGAATATGTAGACAGAATTAAAGAATGAATTTTATCGCTTTCTCTTCCTTTCTGGAAGGAGGGCCCTAGACAGATGTTCTGGCCTAGCCTTGTGAGCTCAGCTGTTTGCAAAATCAGAGCGTTACACAGTCTTCACATCATCATCTGCTGAGCAGTCATCAAGTCCGTTTATCCAAGTAGGTGCGTTATAAATGCTGTATATGTCACATAGAGAGTGAAACGAAATTCGCGAACTCAGAATTCCTCGCATGCCCGCAATAAAAAGGAAAGCCTCTCACAAAATGTTGTCCTGTTCATATTTTCGGCAGTAAATGTACATCGAAGACTGACATTGGTGTATGTTCCTTACGTCAGCGTGTTTCAGAATTTCACAATTACACCAACAAACTTCTACTGGTATGTAGAAGGCTTCTGGAGGAACAAAACGAGCATAGAAGCCCATGCCCGGCGACGTCATCCAACGATGCTACAGAGCGTCGAAGTTGCTGGAGGAGATGTCTAGCGGAAGTAGTTGAATTGCGTGTTCGGGAATGAGTTTCAATGGTCCTTTCATTCCTCAAGTCGCCTTCTATATAGCCGCGGTGGATTAGCCATGCGCCTTGGGGCGCATTTCTGCGGTGCGCGCGGCCGTTCGCCGTCTGGGGTTAGAATCCCCCCTCGGGCATGAGTGTTTGTGTTGTCCTTAGGTTAGTTTACCTCAGGTTAAGTAATCTGTAAGCTATGGACTAATAACCTCGCAGTTGAGTCCGATAGATTTACAAACATTGGAACATTTTTTTCGCCTTCTATATCGAAAGCGAAATACTGAAACATTTCGATCATTTCGGGGGGTTGAAATAAGTTCAATGGCACAGTTTACAATTTGTGTTGGACCGGCATTCGAACTCGGATTTCCCGCTTCGGGCCAGCGGGCACCTTACTCTGTGTCGACTACGTACTGGCTATACGTCGTTAACACATGACCACCTCCTTCGCCGAGAGGACCCACCAAAGTGCCGTTGTGGTATTCGGTGACAGTGTTTCATATTTTAAAGGACTCTCCGCTTTTACCTGCTTTGAGGCACTCCTTTAACTTTCCAACTGCGTTTCCATCAATTTTAGCTGACGATGCCTCGATGGCTGATCGTGTTTTAGGTTTTATTCGCGCAGCTGGCAATTTAGGGGTGCGCTCATTTGCCTGATTCCTCGGGCCCCCTACCCTTGAAGAACTTTTAATCTGTTGTCTTTTATTTAGTGCATGCCTGGTTCTTAACTGGAAGTTTTGTCTGCAGAATGGCTGGCTCATCCAGTATTATCCTCGTGATCAGCCAGTCACACTCTTCTGCTGTAATATTTTAGTTTTTTTGCCTATTTCGTCAACAATCAATGTCTTCCGTTTTAAATTGTCATTTTACTATCGACTGACACTCTGTCCACAGTGTGTACTAAATGTAAGAGTGTTACATTGTAAATGGCTCAGTTTTATGGGTGTTAACTCTTCGCTGGGAACGGGGGACTGATAACCCAACAGTTTAGTCCCCTTTAAACACCCAACAACAACAACAACGGCCACCCTAACCAATTAGGGTGTCCAGGCACACTTCCCTTCCAACCCAAATTTTCAACTTCTAGCCCCCTGTCCACTGATTTGCTCGCAGCCTATACTAGATTCCCGCAAGGGATTGAGCGTTTGAATGCGTCCGCATTGAAACTGTCATTGCCTGTTGTGAACATATTTACAGTTATTGGTATGATCTGTTCTTTTCTGACATTTATAGAGTGCCATTTCTCTTGTGTAGAAGGGTAAGTGTTCAAAATTTTCCGCAATCAGATAAACACTATGGCAGTGTATAAAATACGGATCTAATTCGAAGTGGCGATGTCCATCCAAAATTACCAATTTCGATTTCTGTGATTTTTAAGCTGTTTGTTTTGGTTTTTCCTATCTTCGTTTTTCCTAAACGGACCCAGTATTAAAGCGAACAAATCGAAAGAAAAACATTCAAATTGGTCAAGCCATTTGCCTGGTCTTTTTCCGAGACTAAAGCACAATTGAATTTTGTATAGAGTGACACGTCACGGAAGAAAGGTTCAGCTGAAAGACTTGTAGCAGGACGGTATGTGAAGTGGAGCAGCTAGCTGCCGGTCGCAGAGGTTAGTGCGCGAGGCGGCCGGCAGGCGGCGGCGGCGGCGGCGAGTCGTGAATCGCTGGCTGGCTGTTGTGAATGACGCGCCAGCCTTGGCTGCCTCCCAGGGCAGCGCGCCTCACTGCCAAGGTGACGCCGACGGCGCCCCCACTCGCAATTATTCTCGCCCGTTTGTGGCCAGCCTGACTCCAATCCAGCACCCCAGTTGCCTTCATCACTGATTACATTGCAAACATCTCGTTCACTTAGGGTGACCATATTTTCAGATCCAAAAAGCAGGATCTCCCAGTTACGCAACATATCTCGGGTCTATTGAAGCACAAGATACCACCCGTCGGTTTTTACGTAATGGGTCAAAGCTGACGGGTGGTATCCCATACTTCAATTATGTCAGGGGGGTCAACTGAAGCACGGGATACCACCCGTCGGCTTCGACACATAGCATCGGCGTGTTGTGTAGAAGCCTATGTAGTTGCGAGCTGTTCGTTTTACGAGGGCTATTACTTTTACTGAGCAGACAAGGGTACATCAAGAACCTGTCAACCATAGAGCAGCGACAACATTATTTATTTACTTTATGGTCTATACAAAAAAACTAAGCAAGTCATTCTATGTCGCCGGCCGCGGTGGCCGAGGGGACTGAGGAGCTCCAGTCAAGGTCTGCACGGCCACTACGGTCGGGGGTTCGAATCCCCCCTCGGGCATGGATATTTGTGCCGTCCTTAGGATAAGCTAATTGATAAGTAGTTTGTAAGTTTAGGGACTGATGACTCCGTAGTTAAGTCCCATAAGCTATACAAACAAAAAAACATTCTATGTCGTTCAGATTTCTAAGAATATTAAGATCTTGACAAATCATATGAGGACACCAGATCAAATTGGTAGCATAGTGTGTGACTTGCAGTTTTGCCAACAGCTCTTCGTAGTCCTCAACGAGCTTAAATTTTAAATCTTTGGTCGTTGTCAAGGAGGAACCTCCTTTGTTGTCAGCTATTTCTCATCTCTGGTCGACGCGATCGATGTTTACGTCTGCTATGACTGCAAACGACACGCATAGCAGACGTTACTGTAGCAACGAAACCTTTTCCTCCGTGAAAATTCTTTTCTATAATGGTTTCATTCTTTTTTTAACTGTATAACTACTGATATCTCTCTAATAAGACAAAAATCGAATTTCGCAGGATGTTTCGCAGGATTGATATTTTGAATTGCAGGATATTTTTAAGATTTTATGACCTCGTCACGGGTCGCAGGATAATACCTAAAAGAGCAGGAGTATTCTGCGAAAAGCAGGACGTCTGGTCACCCTATGTTCACTGTCTAAGGCTGGATTTCGAGAGCTCGAGGGAGTTCCATAGCCGCGGCGGAATGGACGAGCGCATTGAGGCGCTATGCTCCGATGCGCGAGGCCGTTCCCCGTCGGGGGTTCGAATCTCCCCTTGGGCATGGATGTTTGTGTCGTCTTTAGTGTAAGGTAGTTCGTAAGTAGTTTGTAAGTTTAGGGGCTGATGAACCCTCAGTTAAGTCCCATAAGCTTAACGAACAGTTAAACATTTTGAATTTGCATACATCTCGTCACCTCGTATACTGCAGAATATTGCGTGTACCACTGATACTTCCCTTCAGCCGGCCGCGGTGGCCAAGATGACTGAGGCGCTCCAGTCACGGTCAGCACGGCCACTACGGTCGGGGGTTCGAATCCCCCCTCGGGCATGGATATTTGTGCCGTCCTAGTTCGTAAGTAGTTCATAAGTAGTTTGTAAGTTTAGGGACTGATAACCCCGTAGTTAAGTCCCATAAGCTTAACAAACTTTTGAACATTTTGAACTCCCCTTCAGTATTGTCTTTGTTGTTAATGCAAATACGGCAAGGGGGAATTCAAAAACAGTTCAAATGTTTGTACTGTATACCTATTGGACCAAACTGCTACGTTCATCAGTTCCTAGCCTTACAAACTACATGAACTAACTGAAACTAAGATAAGGACAACATTCGCATCCATGCCC
Organism: Locusta migratoria; assembly: GCA_026315105.1. Taxonomy (NCBI): domain Eukaryota; kingdom Metazoa; phylum Arthropoda; class Insecta; order Orthoptera; family Acrididae; genus Locusta; species Locusta migratoria. The sequence continues at coordinate 524,382,384 of CM048746.1, forward strand.
ACAGGGATGACTCGAGCCACCGACGGCGAGCGACCGCGTGGTCCGCAGCAAGGCGCCTTAGACCGGTCGGCTACTCCACCGCGCTAAGCGGGAATTCTCCGTCTGTGAAGACGGTAATCTTCCTTCCTTCCTTCTGTAATCGGGAAGGAAGTTGATAATAACGGTATTATTTGATATTATTAGTTTGCCTCCTAGAGTTATGAACGTTTATTTTATTCAAATATAATAGAAACTGTAAAAACATCTTGCCGCGCGGGAACGCCCTCGTGTTCCAAGGCGCCGAGTTATGGATTACGCGGCCGTTCCCTGGTCGAGGTTCGAGTCCTTCCTCGGGCATGGGTGTGTGTTGTTCAAGCGTTTGTAAATCTAAGAAAGTGCTGCTGTTATCAGTCCTTAGGCTTACAAACTACTTAAACTAAATTATGCTAAGGAAAACACACACACACACACACACACACTCACTCTCGAGGGAGGACTTGAACCTCCGATAGCGAGTAACCACTCGCTCCGCAGCAAGAAGCATTAGAGCGCTCGGGCACTCCACCACGGCTGTGTGTGTGATGTTCTTAGTTCCAGTTGGTATAAGCAGTTTGTAAGTCTAAGGACCGATGACCTCAGCAGGTTGTTCCCTTAGGTTTACAGACATTTGGAAAATCAAACACAAACAACTCTGAATCCATCCTCTTGGGCAGTTTTGTTGTAAAAGAGCAAAATCGAGCAAAAACATTCCGGAAAATGACTTGTGTTACCTTCCGATTTTCTCCAGCACTTGTTTAGGTGAACAAGACTTTCCTACTAAAAAACAAATCCAGAAATCGGTGCAAAGTAAGTGATAATAAGCATGTTGCTATGAGCGACAGTGTTAGCCCTGGGATAACCGAACTTCCAAATCAGATGAAAGCTGTACAAACAAATTTAATATCTACTAAAAGTTTCTAATATAACAGTACTGTCAATCCATATTACTTTTGAGTTTAATTTCTTAAAAGTTGTGATTAAAGTTTCAACTAACTTATGCTAAGACAAAACACACACCCATGCCCAAATGTTTGTAAAGCTTATGGAACTGAACTGCAGGGTCATCAGTCCCTAAACTTACAAACTACTTATGAACTACCTTGTACTAAAGACAGCACAAACATACATGCCCGCAGGAGGATTCGAACCTCCGACGGGGAATGGCCTCGCGCATCGTAGCGTAGTGCCTCAATGCGCTCGACCACGACGCCGCGGCCCACCCATACCCGAGGGAGGACTCGAACCTCCACAGCAAGGCGCCTTAGAACGCTCTACCACTCCACCGTAGCGTGGAGAGAGACGTGAAGTTGTAAAGCATGAGTGACTGACCTCGTAAGAAGGAGTTAATAATTTAGAACAGATAAGAGTTTGATATTTTAGATACTCTGCGGACCGAGCTCAGTGAGCAAGTAATACTCTTCCCTGCAGCAATGCACAGCAGTATTTCGTAATTTGGAGTAATACGATTTCACTTTCAGCTACCGATATACACCGCCCGATGAAATGTATCGGGTCCCTTATTATTAGGTACTTAATATAATGCGCCGTAGAAAAGATTTCATCAAAGTAAAGTGAAATAATGTGTTCTTAATTTTCAGAAAAACAGTAGTACAAACCATAGCAGATAATGGCATTCAGAAATAGAGATGGATGGATTTAGCAGTAGGCGAACAATAGGCAGAGAAACAACGGAAAAAATAGAGCTCATTGAAGATCCCAGATGCACTTTCTAGATCCTCTCCACATACCGGAGAATTTTAACATGAGGACAACTGCCTAATTTCCTCCGCCCCCTATAACCACATATTAAAGTTTCTTGGCCTATCGGTTTAAGCTCCAAGCAAACTATCCCCAAGGACATGTATGAACAGGAGATATGAGTCGTTGAAGACAAAGACAGCAAACTGTAAGCGAGAAAGAATGAGATAGTGAAAGTGGGAAATGAAGTGCAGGGACAAAGACAATGACAGTGGAAAAAAAAAGCCAGTGAACGTGGCACAAAAGGAGACGGTCGTGAGAAGGGGCGAGAGGAAGGAACGAAGGCATTGACAGTTCGAGGGATAGGAAGGATAGTGAGTGAAAAGGAGTCAGTGGGAGGGAGATGGAGGCAGTGGCGATGAGAGGAAGGTGGTAAGTATGAAAGGTTCACTTCAGAAAGAGACTGGCGAAATCAATTTATAATGTGCCATAAGAGAGTGCAGATATGTTCACATGACAACATATTGGCTGAGGATCGCGGAAAGAAGATTGAGGCATCTCAGTCGTCGCTTTTCTGTCAGAGTCTTTTAAAGAGAAACATATTCTCCTTCTTGTATTACTTCAGACGTACTTTTCATCTCGTATACAATACGTACAACGACCAAGGGGAAACATGAAGATCCGAAGACCAAGAACGAAGTGTTCGGATTAAAAAGGTTGTAAGACAGGGATGCAGTCGTTCGTTAATATTCTCAGTCCATGCGTCGAAGAAGCAGTGATATAAATAAAAGGGAGGTTCAAGAGTGGTTTGAAAAAGGATATCAATGACAATAGGGACTGATGACGTTGTTATCCTTCTTGTTAGTAAAGGAGTATAACATAAAGGAGTTAGTAAAGGAGTATAAGTAAAGGAGTATAAGTGAACGGAAAAAACAGCGCGAATACAGAATACTGAATGAGTAATCAAAACTAGAAGAAGGGGAAAGAAAAAAACGAGAAACATCATAGTTGGTAATCATGACGTAGATGAAGTTAAGGAATTCTGATACTCTGGAAGCAAAATGAGCCGGGATGGGCTTAAAAGCACAGAGCACAAGCCAAAGAGAACATCCGCGGCAAATATAAGTCTGCTGGCATCAAATAAAGGCGTTAATTAGAGGAACAAATTTCTCAGAATGTACGTTTAGTTATTTGTGGACAGTGGAAAAACCAGAAAAGAAGGGCATCGAAGCATCTGAGATGCGGTGCTACGCTATATTGCTGAAAATAAGGTGCACTGGTAAGATAAGGAATGAGGTGTTTCTCCGCAGGACAGTGAAAGGAAGAAACGTACAGAAAAACACTGACAAAACGGTCAAGATTACAGGACATCTGCTGAAGATATAAGGCAAAAGCAAAAAGTTGTTTCTAAAAAAAGCGAAAGTTGCTAACATCGGATATAAATTTAAGTTTTAGGAAGTCGTTTTCTGAAGGCATTTATCTGGAGCGTGGTTTGTACGAAAGTGAAACGTCGGCGATCAAAAGTTCAGACAAGAACAAAATAAAATCTGAAATTTTGTACTACAGAAGATTAAATGTGTAGATAGCATATGAGGTATTGAATGGAGTTAAGAGCAAAGAAATTTGTGCGCAACTTGACTAAACGAAGTGACTGATCGACAGGACACATTTTGAGACATCAACGAATGACCAGTTTAGTACTGGAGGGAAGAATTGCAGAGGAAGACCAAGAGATGAGTACAATAACTAGGTTCAAATGGATTTAGGTCGGAGTACGTATCTTTAGACGAGAAGACAGGATAGCGCGAAGAGCTACATAAAAAAACTTTCGAAGGAACCTTCCCGACGTTTGCCTGGAGCGATTTATGAACATCACGGAAAACCTAAATCTCGATGGATTTGAACCACCGTCCTCCCGATTGCGAGAGCAGTGCGTCAACTCTGCGGCACCTCGCTCGGTACCGTAAGAGAATAACTCCGAAATTATGTACAGAAAAATATTAACTGGCCAAAAACTGTTGCACAGTGTCCATGGTGCATGTCCTGTTACATCAATTCAGTTTCACTTGGTCCCTGCTGATGCTTCGGAATGACCTGATAGATGTCCACTAGAAAGTTTGTACTGCTTCGTCGCTGGTTGCCCTGTCGCTGGTGTGAGGCGGTATTCACTCATTAGTCGATCACGTCGCTGCGAGAATCTATTAATACGACACCGTCCTATACGTGGAGCGCCTGTCTTCTGGAAGATCGCTCCCAGTTTTCCTGTCTGCATCACGGACCAGTGGCGATATTCTGATCATGTGTGGCGCCTAATATGTGCCATGTGTCGTTGGTTATCGCAGCAGAACGTACCGTCTATAAACATCTACATTCACATTCCACAACACTGCTTGGGAAATGCTACGAAATACCACCAACATTATCTGTCTCCATATGTCGCTAATTCAAGTTACTTTAATGACTTACCATCCAGAATATATCATTCACTGAGGTTATAATGCCGCATGTTTCATTATCTCCAGGTAATGGAATAATGCATTACGTTAAAAGTGTACATTTGCCGTAGTGTCTCTAGCAGTATGTGTACTTCTGGTGGATAACATGCCACACCTCTTCATATTCCTCTGTCGGGGCTGGGCGGTGCCTTTCATGGTATTCGTCGGCACTAGGCTATGTGTCAGTCCAAGATTTCAGCCCTTTCCTTATGTCTTTAAATGCCGCAGAAACGATACTACTGCGTACTAGAACAATTCATAAATTATGTTCCGGTGTCGTAGTCACTCGAATGAGTGGCGCTATCACGCGATGTGTAGCCTGGTTCAGTACGCTCGCGACAAAATAACTGATGTTGTATCGGGCATTTCTCTCATCAGTGCAGTTGTTTAAAATTTGTGCAGTAGTAGAGTATAGCGCCACGAGTGATGAATGTGAAGGAATTCGATTTTCATGGGTAAAATAAATGAAATCAGGAGCAACTCGTCGTGAGATACTAAAGTGTACGTGTAGGAGTGATATTCTTGTTCAACGCCGTGTGGTGCATTTCGTGATGGGCGCACCCAGCGTCCATGATGAAGAACGAAATGCGTGACAGTATATTGTAAATGATGAATGTGTTGTAAAAGTGGATGAAGTGGTCACACAAAATCGCCCTTTCGTCATTTCTAAACTCTCAAATAGACGGGGAGCTCAAGGAGAGCGTCCGTGAGTGGCTACACTCACAGTTGGAAGTTTTACGCACAAGGGTTTTAAAGCTTGTGAAGCCATATGGAAAATGTCTGACTTTGTATATAATTCATGTTGCATAACAGCTGAAAGTGTGTACTGATAGTTATGCCCATTGGTAAGTATTAAAAGTTCCCACAAAATGTGATTTCTTAATATACATACTTACTCACCAAATCGCAAAAAAATCTTCATATGTTTAATATCCATGCCCGAGAGGGGATTCGAACCCCCGACCGTAGTGGCCGTGCAGACCGTGACTGACCAGTCCCCCCCCCCCACTTTCTTTTTTTTTTTAACTCCCCGCTGCCGGCTCCAAATCGCTTTTTTTATTTTATTTTATTTTACAGCATATCGAAGGAGTTTTCTTGAGCCATTACTACACTAAATACGATTTCTCGAGAGTGTCTGAATGCTCAGTCTCTTTCTGAGGTTAAGGTGAAACAGTAGCAGTTCTGGAGGAGGCCATTGATAGGAAACAAGATGTCAAGAATAAAACAGAATAAGATGTCAAGGTGATAATAACACAATGTTTGAGAAAATAGTTCCGGTACTAAAGCAAATCTTACTGCGGAAAACTTTCCGTGAGACTACTGCCGATTAAAAGTTTTCATTAGATTAGGGAAATAAGCGAAAGTAAGAAATATTCTACGATATCACAGTTAACCTCAATAATTTGCTAAATCACTGCGTTGGAGCGGGAAGCTCGTACGAGTACAAAAAATTACAGGAAAAAATTATGCTTACGCTTTGCTGACAGAAATATATCAGTTTTATGGCGACCAACATAAAGATAACGTCCTGGCCTGGCCGAGGGTAATAAGGTTTCAACCGGACGAATTTTTAGAAGCTGTTAGAATAGAAATGACGTAATTTTGTGGTACGAGGCTACATCCTTGTAGAACGTTTTTTGCTGTGACTTAACAACTTGATAAATAATAGTACGAAACGCAGGCACTAAAATAATAATAAAAAAAGAATTATAGAAGAGAAACGTGGAGACTTATAGAGATATGGTGCGAAAAAAAGGCCAACTTCGTATATCAGTAACGGGTAAAGACTTCTAAGAGAAATGCAATACGTGCAAGGTATCGTTGTCATGTCTCTACAGATCAGAACATGACAATTACGACAGAAATATAGTTCAACAGATAATTTAAAGGTTAGAAAGAATTCTAAGAATAAGGTCTGAATATACTAAAAATAAATATCTTTATTTTAACGCTGATTCGTGATACAGAGTGTATTATTTCATATCTCCTTGAGACTATCCTCCTTTAGCTTCTCTGTGGCTTCTTTGAGCTGTTCAATGTCGCTGCGGTTCATTATGCAGGTCACGGCTGTTTCTTCGTCAAGAGCTCTAATTCTCCGTCTTCAGCTGCATTTGACCTCGTATTGCAAAACAGCAGCTAAGATCAAATACAATTTCAAATATTTACGAAATTTTTTCTCCCTGATCTATCGCTCCGTCCCCCAATTCGATGTTCATGCGGTGAAACTTAAATATCTACCACGATGTTTAAATTTGTTACTTTCTAACTAATAAATCTATTCGCAAGACACTTCCGAAACAGTAACGACATATATTACTAAATGCACAAGAAAAAGTATATCACTATACAGCACATAGTTTAACACACACTACGTGATAGACCTTTAGACGCCTCAGAAATACCTTGTGCTGACAGTGGCATACAGCAAAACTCAGCATTTCAACATCAGGCACGACGTTTTTATTTATTCCTTCGTTATTATTGTCAACAAATTTTGCTTATAAGCGAATGCGCATGGGAAATTATGACACTCAGCAGCCAAAATTTCAGGAGATATGAAGTCATAAATAATGAAATGTGCATGCTTTTTATTAACATGGAGAGCAAAATACCCATGCTATGATCATCCAGTGAATCATAATGAGAGAACTTTGCTATTTCCAAACAGTAACTGTGAGCATAATTTCCGCCATTTTCAAGAATGATGGAGTTACAGTTATGATTGTTGCTTTGCACTGGGAAAAACTATATGACCAAGCCACGCTACGCTTTGGTTCCCTTTATATATATATGACTGGGAAAATCACGTGACCTGTCTCTGCTGAGGCTTTATACTGCTTGAAAATAAAATTTTTGTTGTCCATGGAAGCCTTATATAGAGTGCCTGCAATTTTAACAGGGTGAAGAGTTACCTCTTGTTATAAATCGACACTTTATAACAACTTAAGTGGCGAGTTGTAATTTAAAATTTCACATGAAAATCTCTAATATAGTTGTGTAGTTACTGGTGCTTGTGTGTTTATGGAATAAGCTAGACACGAAAATAAACATGTTATGTATTTGTGTTATAGTTGACAGTCCCCAAGTCCCCAATGGAATCGTTGCTCGGAAAAGTGTACATCAAAGTAAGTTATGAATTAAAAACACAAAGTAAATATCGTTTTTAAACTCAGATTTTGGTGCAAAAATTCTACGCTTACAAGTTTAAAACAGTACTGAAACATCACTACGAAATCTTTTGCGGCAGAGTCTTCGGATAAAAATTTCTCGTTAACTTGCCGCCTCAATTAAGATAAAATTAAATGTTTTCGATTACTGCGTCATCATCATGAACCAAATACTAATACGTGAAACACTTCTGAATGTAAACCAACCGAATACTGTAAAGTACATAGCCAGAGGGGGATTGACAATATGTGTTTGTGTGAGCTGTTAATAATCTTGTATTATCTTCGCAGTTGCTTGCGTCTGTTGTATGGAAAGTGCTGAAGAATAACAACGCGTATATGACGACTGGGTCTTTGATTTTTCAAATGTGTGTAAAGCTAAGTGACCAAACTGTTGAAGTCAATGGCTCCTAGATTTACAAACTACTTAAACTAACTTATACTACTAGTAACAAAAACGAACTTGTCCGATGGAGGACTCGAACGTCCGAGGGGGGAGCGGTCTCACAAACCGTGACAAACGCCTTAGATCACGCGGCCATTCCCGCACGTCATTTTGATTTTTCTACGTAGATATTCATAAGATATGAAACGCCTTATTGTTCGTTTTAAAATTTTCAGCATTACCTGAAATTCAAACCATTTTCTGAACAGCGAAACTGTCCTTATTTCTACAAGGTCGAAGATCCCTTGCTGTTTTTACCTGACATGGAATCCACAAACTTGAAATTTATTCTAGAATAAGTACCTACTAAAAAATATTTTAAGCTATTTCGTAGTTCTTCCGCAGTTTCTTATCAATGAATTGAATGTTGCTATTGGTTTTTCTTGCGCCTTCATTTCATTCCATGACACGAATTGCTGTTTTCCCCAAGATTTGGCCTGCGAGACTATAACTGGGATTCATTGACTGTGTACGTGTGCATTGCGGGTGTGTGTAGTAGTTCGTATTCCCCACGGTCCTTTACTATATGTGAAGAGGTTTCCCGCTTCTGTTGTATTAGAACCACCGCCGGAATGAAATGTGAGCGTCATGGCGAGAATCAGATGGGAGCGAAAGGAAGCTGGAAACGAGCTAGTTCCTGGACGTGAGTTCTCAAGCGCCTAGCGTAACCAACCTGAAGACACCCGAGAACTCACCGCCGCTGTGAATAAGAAAAATCTAGAGGCCTCTCTGTGGGCATTAGGGACAATCAAATTTTCATCACCAAAGAAAATTTAGCTTCAGTTCGCTACGTTACTATTTCGTATCGTATTAGGTCCCAGCAATAAAGTTTTCAGAAGCGCGAGTTGAAACAGGCGGTAACCTCTACTAGCATATCTGTCGCTATTTTTCGACTCGATATTGAGAATCTGTAGGAAATAGATGTTCCTGATGACGAATTCGTATTAATATTACACGGTGCAAGCCTTTAAAAAAATATGAAATTATTTTTTGGTTATTTCGTTTGCAGGAATCTCTGCAGACCCGTACACATTAAAATCCCAGAGCCCTATGGTAAGCTTTTTGATTAGGCAAAACAAATTGGCACTGACCAATAATAAAGTACGAATCTTCGGTACCATTTTGCCTTATCTAGCGGCTTACTACGGTACCACGACACAAGGATTTTAATGTTTACCATGGTCAAAACATATGTGCGTAACTTTATTGATTGGAGATGGAACTCATATGAATATCCTAACTTGTCAATAGAGTATTTTGGTGGAATACGTAAGGTGTTTTAAGATTTTGTCCGAGAAGTAACTAAACGTAAAGGCGAACAAATTCATGAATGTTTCGCTTATGAAGGATGTTTGTCACACCAAGTTGTTTTGTAAGTTTTCTCTCTCGTATTTCTTACCGACACTTCTGTAGCTGTCGTTATTAATAAGCGATAGAAACGATGAGATATACAAAATTATACCTCTTTTCTAACATGTTAGTCAATCACTCGATGGGGCAGTGTCCACAGGACATTCGACTTCGATGAACTGTTTTTTATCATTTCCCTAATTTTTTTGAAGATGGCCAGGGCATTTCGTACATAAGGGTTCCACGTACTGCAACACACACACACATGCTTGAATGTCAGTTGTTCTCGATTATTCCCAGTTTGGTGTGTTCAGTTAAATGTAAATGAAATAAAACTGTCATCAATTGTACAACTGATTTTACCTTACCTAATAAGGTGCAATCTTACAAGAAGTGGGAAACCTTTGCACCTTCACCGCAGATGCAAGCCATTGAACGATGGGGCATCCATACTTAATATGTAGTAAAAACTTACATGAAATGCAATATTCTTTAAATATGTCCATTGTTGATTAGTCGACTTGCTGCGAAGCGCGCCCCTGCTCGCCGTCAGAGGTTCGAGGCCTCCCTCGGGTATAGGTGCTCCTGTTGTCCTTATAATAAGTTAAATGTTCACTACGCCATGCAGACACCTTGGTCACCATTGTCATGGTCGGAAGAACGGACTCTCTAAATGTTCAAATGTTTGTTAAGCTTATGGGACTTAACTACTGGGTCATCAGTCCCTAAACTTACAAACTACTTATGAACTACTTACGAACTAGGACGGCACAAATACCCATGCCCGAGGGAGGGGGGGGGGATTATTCGAACCCCCGACCGTAGTGGCCGTGCAGACCGTGACTGGAGCGTCTCAGTCTCCTCGGCCACCGCGGCCGGCAACGGGCTCTCTCTCTCTCTCTCTTTGTTGTATCTCTGCAGAGAAATTGACAGGCACTGAAATAAGTAAATAACAGCTGATACTCCTATGGATATGCGGTACGCAGCGAACCTTGCGAAAAAATACTGATAAAAGGCTCGTAAATGTCGTCTCGTGTTTCGCACTATCCCTAATACCGTAGCTTGTGTAATTTTTTGATAGTTTCTTTCTTACTGTCGTGGGAATCTTTCTGTACTTCAGGTGAGCTGGGCGCTTTACTGTAAGGCTAATTTTGTATCCGGGTTCAACTTCCAGTTAAGGCATTTACATTTAAGCGCAAATTTTCAAATACCTTCTTATGAGTCCTTTCAAAGTAGTAGAAAGTTTAACATGAATTTGAAATTAAACGTCGCGGCGGAGCGGTCGAGCGCGTTGAGGCGTTATGCTATGACGCGCGATGCCGTTCCCCGATAGGGGTTGGTATCCCCCCTCGGGCGTGGATGTTTGTGCCATCTTTAGTGTCAGCTAGTTCATAAGTAGTTTTTAAGTTTATGGACTGATGACCCCGTAGTTAAGTCCCATGAGCTCTACAAACATTTGAACATTTGAAATTTTACAATGCGGTGATTACTGAAGACTGAAACAAGGTACTGTTTGAGACTGAAAACTCGAATTTGAGACCTACGCAAAATTATCATGCAACCAGATGATAATATGAATTCTGTTTTATTGTTATTTTCTTGCGATTACCAGTATCTGTCTAGCAAACTATTTTTAGGCATTTTCAGTAAGTATTTCGCATGACATATTTACTGAACAGACTTGGTATTATTCTGGTGGAAGATCTTAAGACGGTTTGCAAAATAATCCGAAACTGGAAGTTTTGAATATGTTTTTCCTCTCGATTTTGAGCAATAATAATTGCCCTGTTAGAACATGGAGTGTTCACTGTTCTAGATACAATATGTTGTTTTATAAAGCTGTGTTTTATTATGTAGCTATTTTCTTCAGTGCGTCTTACCGTTTGATATCGTTGTACCCACAACTCGGGAGTTCTCCCTTTGTTCATAGGAACATTTCGTTTACACCACTTTCTGGGGTAAAGCCCCCAAAGTAGACCCAAATTTTCAGGAACAGATCCAAACTGGAACTCTGCTACGAAGCGTTTAGGATTTCATTCTGTCAACGAGGTCTGTAGGTCAGATGGAAAAAGGAGGAAATACAACTGAGTTGGTCAAAATGTACTAGCTTTTAGGAGGCTATTGAAGGCGATTGAAGCTAAGGAAACGGATAAATAGGCAAAGAACTACCGACAACGGAATAATTGTATCCCGAACTCGGTAGCAGCTGCCTAAAAGCTGCGACAGCACCTCCCTTTGATAAGAGTTGTATCTCGCAGCGAAGAAAGAGCGCCACTGTACTCCGGAAACGTCTGCACGGGGGAAGCCGGCCTTCCACTCGATGCAGCGAGCTTGTTATTGTCGTGTCCGCAGGCCGAGGACTGGCTGACGCAGTTCTCCACGGTACGCTATCCTGTGCAACCAGAATAACTATCGCAACTTACATCCATCTGAATCTAATAATACAAATGATCTAAAAATTCTGCTTTATGTGATAGATGTTATTTAACGCTATAAAATACAGCAATAGGCCTATTTCGGCTCTGTGGCTATAGTAAATCTATCTGCGAATAAAGATTTTACGTTAAAACGATTGAAATAGAGCAACTCAAATTTTGGTATATTTTTTCGTGACTTATTAGTCCATACTTACGTCGATATTGCATCGTGAAGGCGTAATTTTATTTCAATATCTTCATATGATTAGAGTGCAATTGTATGAAGACATTGAAATGAAATAACAATGGAGATGTAAAAAATCAGACATACTTTGCTTACTTCTACACATATACAATATTTTGGGGTAGCTGTACAAGTTGGGAGAACTTTTTTAAGAGTGCAGATGCATGAGTGAGCCTCATTTGTGTAGTAAATTCAAGGAGAGTATGACAAAACCTGTTGAGAGTACTGGATGTAGTAAATACTGCTGTAGAGTATATTCATTCCTTAACTAGCTCTCCTTTCTGAGCTTCAATTCGAGATATCCATTTTTTTATACACAGTTATTAAAGCAAATGTAGAAGTTAATACTTACGCTGCTCTATAATGCTTCAGTGGTAGTACCAAAAACTGTCTGTAATCCTTTGTTGAATATATACATGTGGCGTCTGTTGCGAGAGAACAGACGTCACTTCTGATCCTGCAGTTGTTATTATTAATATTCATAGAATATATGACATCAACTGCGATTGTTGAATGTTATTAAATACATCTTTCTTCACATCATGGCATACCAAGATGTAGAAATTTAAAGTATCAATGATTTTTCCAGATTTAACAAGTAAAGCATCTACGTTTGGAAAAAAGTTAGATATGCTTCAGTAACACATTCCTTTTCTGGAACTTCCACACTAAAAAACTTTGTTAATATTTATGGACAATCATTCACATTCTTAATTTTTAATACGTAAGTAGTTCTGGATTAGTCTGACCATAGCAGATGTTAACGAAAGCCGATGGGTAGGAACACGAATAACAGCCTCCAGCCACTCAGCTAATGAAATGCTTTGGTTTAAGCATCAAAGTCTTTATAATCCGCTTTCGAGACTCATTACTTTCTTGTGTTGTTATGGTATAAAAACGTTGACTGCTGCTCGGTACGACGCGGGCACATCCTCGAGTTGGAAGTATTGACCAAGAAATAAATAGACACTTTCTTCAGATCACCATGCATTCCAAGGGGGATAGAAGCAGGAACTGTTATCGAGAAAAGTATCGATTATTACAAGAAAAGTTGAAATACGGGAGAACCGGTATAGTATCCTGCCCAATTGGCCGTTAACGTCAGGACGCATTTGAATCTTGTCTTCCCCGGTCGATGGATCGGACGAGGAGGTCCATTTGCATGGCCTGCTCGTTCACCGATCACAGATCTTAAACCCCTGGGTTTTGTGGTTACGAGGCCACCTCAAAAGTATCGTATATGCAGATAGGGTGACCAAATTTTAATCGAGCGTTTAAGGGAGCTAACGAAAATCTGATAATGATTATAAGGGAGATTTAATCACAGTAAATTTCATCTGCTCAACTGTACATATTTCCTTGGAATGGATGACAATGGAGACGTGAACATGAAAAAATCAGACATACTTTGCTTATTTTTACTTATTTGTCTTATCTTTGGGTAGCTCTACAACCTGAGAGTGAGGTTTTAAGAGACCAACGGCATTAATAAGAGGCATTTCTGGAGCAAATTCAAGAACAGTATGCCAAAGCCTATTGGATTAGCATTTGATACATCGATCTTTTGTTGTTTTTTTAAGCAATGCTAGAAGTTAATAAGATCATCACTGACGCTTTTTTCCATGGGTGGATTAAGGGGACCAGGACTGCATTTTCACACATTGCTTTCGGTGCACATTACTCTTGAACTACAATGCGGAGGTATTAGGCAAAAACAAAGAAAATAGCGCAAATCGAAACATTTGGTGCTAACAAACGATTCATCAGTACTGGTTCTTTCGAAGCGTTGCAAATTATTGTGTGAGTCAACTGAGAAATAACTAATGATACGTTTCTGTTTAGTCTCTATAATCCGTTTTCTCGAGTCATTACTTCCGCGTCCTGTTATGGCATGAAAGCGTTAACTGCTGAAAGGTACGAAGCGGTCGCATCCTTTTGATCTGCTTACTGTATTCGTCCCTTCGTCTCCCTCTACTATTTTTACCCCACGCAGAATGGAATTTGGAGGAAAAGCGTTTCTCATCATCATCATCATCATCAATTGCATTCTACCTTGCGGCAGGTCTTGTCACGGGTTGATCCTCTTCTTGTCATCGGTTGATCCTCTTCCACTTTTCTCTGTCCAAAGCCAATCTTTTCATTTCTTAATATTTATTTCCTTGAATGTTGTCCAGCATTTGATATCTTGGCTTTCCTCTTCCTCTTTTTCCTTTCACCATTCCTTCTATTCCTTCCTTCAGTAAACAGTCCCTCTTCAAACAATGTCCAATCCAGTTTCGTTTTCTTTTCCTAATGACTTCCAGCATGTTTCTTTCTTCTCCAACTCCTCTTAATACTTTCTCATTCCTTATTCTGTCTTCCCATCTCACTTGTTCCATTCTCCTCCATATCCACATCTCTAGTGCCTCCAATCTTCTTTCATCTTGCTTCCTCAACGTCCAGGTCTCCCCACCATACAGCACAACACTCCAGATATAACACTTGGCAAGTCTTTTCCTCAGATCTTTCTTTAATGATCCGTAAAGTAATCTCTGTTTCCCTTTGAATCCTTCTTTTGCCATGGCAATTCTTAATTTCTGCAGTGCAGTACATATCATCCATTACCATACTTCCCAAGTATTTGAAGCTATGCACTTGCTCTATTTCTTCTCCCCCTATTTTTAAACGACATTTTGTGTTCCTTCGTCCAATTACCATGCTTTTTGTTTTCTTCTGGTTAATCCTTATTCCATATTCTTCTAATTTTGTGTTTTAGATCATCTAACATTTGTTCCCTCTCTTTTTCACTTTCTGCCATCACAACCATGGTCGTCAGCGTATCTGCGTTTCTGAAGAAGCGACATTTGTTGACATCTAATACTAGTTTAAATGTTACGTAGTTCAAATGTTCAAATGTTTGTAAATCTATCGGACCAAACTACGTGGTCATCAGTCCGTAGCTTACAAACTACCTAAACCTAGATAAACTAACCTACGGACAAACACACACACCCATGCCCCAGGGAGGACTCGAACCTCCACGGCGATGTTACGTAGTCCTTTCTGAAAGCACTTGTTTGGAGTGTAGCATTGTATGGGAGTGAAACGTGGACGAGAAGGAGTTCAGACAAAAAGATGAATTCTGAGGCGTGAAGGAATCGTCAACTTAGCATTAGAAGAAAGTGTGTGGCGTAAAAATCGTAGAGGGAGACTGAGGGAGAAACACAGTAAGCAGATTCTAAAGGATGTAGGTTGTCGAACTTATTCTCAGATGAAGAGACTTGCACAGGACAAGGTAGCGTGGAGAGCTACACCAAACCAGTCTGCGAACTGAAGACCATAACAACAACATTCGGTCTATCTTTGAAGCTTTCCCTTCTATTGTTTGTTACTGGTTTTCCATATTAGGTCTCGATATTTCCTGTTCTTTTAAGTTTGTCTCTCCCTGTTCGCCGTTTTCCACCGAGGCCACTTTTTTTCAGATATCTGTGTTCCCTTTCTCTTTGCCTCCACTTGCTGCGTCACTGAGCTTATGCGTGAAGAAACGAATTGCTTAAGTACTCCCATTCCGAGGCGTGTGTAAATGTAGGCACACGCACACGCAGGCAGATTAGGCGCAGACGGGTGGAACAGGCGCAGATGAGGACAGGAACGAGTTGAGGCGCTGGCATCGTATGACGGCGAGGCGAGGCGCGACGCACACAGGAAGTGGGGTGAGTCGATTTCTCCGCCCGGAGGGGAGGCAGGATGCTGAGGCGGGGCGGCGGCCGGCCAGCTGGGGGGGGGGGGGGGGGGAGGGGGGGCCGGTCTTCATTCACACCGCGGGGGAGCGCAGCGCTCCAGGTAAGACAAATACACACGCACTTACCGCGGCCTTCCGGAAGGGCGCAGGTGCGCAGCTGCCGGCATGAGGCAGTGGCGGCTCTCCAAATAACGGGCACATCACGGGGCCGCGCACTGCAAAGAAAGGACCAATTTTACATTTCAGGTTTACTGTGCGTCGGAGTCAAAGACCTCGTAAAAATAACTTTGACTTCCTGAGGGAGCTGCGGGCGCACGGGATAATTTGGGGTAGCCTTTTTCTCACGCTAGTTCAGGCCAGCGTTTCGTCATCGTGACGTAGCGCTGACGTAAATTAGCTAATAGGCTTATATCGATCGTGAGTAAGTATATCGAACTTTGTAGTCGTACCGCTAAGCTAGGGTTGCCAGGCGTCCGCATTTTCGTCGTTTAATATGGCGTCCGCATATGTGCCTTTATTCGTACCGCGGCTCTCGCCTCAGATGTATAATAAGGCCTAAGATCAGATATTTGTAGAAAAGGACGAAGTACTTTTGACAAGGTAGACTGTAGATGTCATCGCTGCTTGTTCACTCGCAACAATTTAAGCTGTAACTCTTAGGTTCCTGTCTAACCACATCCTTTAACGTCAAGACACATTCGTAAAAAATAGTAAAATACGTTTGTCTGTCTGTAAATCTGCGTAGTCATCAGTCCGTAGCTTACAAACTACTTAAACCTAGGGAAACTAACCTAAAGACAAACACACACACCCATGCCCCAGGGAGGACTCGAACCTCCACGGTGAGCAACCGCGCGCTCCGCAGCGAGACGCTTTAGACCACTCGGTTACTCCACCGCCCAGTACGTTTGTCAATCGGAGTAGACATAGCTTGTCAAAATTACTTTGCCGTTTTCTACGAATATGTGATATTAGCCCTCATTACACGATACAGCTGAGGCGAGAGCCTCAGTACCACTCAAAAACGGTTCTACAAATAAAGGCTTATCGTCCGCATAGACTTCTACGATTTCTGCTAATGTTAGTTTCGAAATGAAGACTTACTGATGCTTGTTTTTCGTGTCGTATCGTCATCAAAGTGTATACTCGATACGTCGGTCACAGAATTGCCTGATTAATTATTTGCCCTTGGAAAACGGGAAGTACCAATTTATAGTGGTGCCAACTGATGTTATGCTGTGAGTATCTGAATGTTTGGATGCAACCGTGTAGTGACTTTTTGTTTTTAAGATGCTTGATTTTCCAGACATATTGGGGACATACGTGGAATAATCTGTAAAACGTTTGCTGGATCAAAATATTGCAATTGATGATGAGAAGTGTAGAGGCCAGTTATGAAAGTAAAAAAGAAAACCATTCATAACCACATGCGACGGAAAATGTGAACCGAGCCAAGTGCTTCGGGTCATGTTGCGAGCAACAGTTCAGTGAATTGATTTAAACTGCACAGTTCTCTGCGGTGCCACGCCTTAACGCATGTGCTGATGGGTAGTCCTTAAAGTACAGTGCACCAATTCCGAATGTGTGCTCAAATGTACACAGTTAAACTAAATATAAGATCACAATACAGTATTTCCTTTACTATCAAGGACTTGTTGGCAGAGTTGTTGTTGTTGGTTCTTACTGAGAGCTAGAAATCCCTATTTAATGGATATAGTATTCCGTTGTAAGGACCTAAAGATGGCATAATGGAATGCCGAAATTGGTAGTGAAAGAATAAATGTTTCTGTTAAACATACGGCTGTTGGTATCCTACTTCCTACGTACTCTTGACCAGCCGGAGTCCCGGTTCCACCAGTAATAATGGATTCAATAAGTATTAAAGTGATGGTTCTGTAATTTTCATATCTGTCTGCGCCTGCCCTCTTTGGATTGGGGATTATTACATTTTTCTTAAAGTCTGATGGTGTTTCCCCTGTATCATACATCTTACGCACCAGGTGAAATAGTTTTGTCGTGGTTGACTCTCCCAGAGACTTCAGTAGTTCTAAGGGAATGTCGTCCACTCCAGGGGCCTTATTTCGACTTAGGTCTTTCAGTGCTCTGTCAAATTCTTCTCTCAGTATAGTATCTCCTGTTTCATCTTCATCTATTTCCTCTTACCTTCCTACAATATTGTCTCTCAGTTCATTTCCTTTGTAGAGCCCCTCTATATACTGTTTCCACCTTTCAGCCTTCCCTTCTTTTCTGAGAACTGGTTTTCCATCTGAGTTCTTTATATTCATACAGCTGCTTTCCTTGTCTCCAAATGTCTCTTTTATTTTCCTGTAAGTGATATCTATTTTTCCCCTATTTAAACGTTCTTCTACTGGCTTGCATTTGCTCAAAAAAGTTCAAATGTTTGTAGAGATTGTGGGACTTAACTACGGGGTCATCAGTCCCTAAACATACAAACTACTTATGAACTAGCTTATACTAAAGATGGCACAAACATCCATGCCCGAGAGGGGATTCGAACCTCCGAACGTAGCGGCCGTGCAGACCGTGACTGTCACGCCGCAGACCGCTCGGCCACTGCGGCCGGCTCTTACATTTGCCTTCTAGCCACTCCTACTTAGCCATTATGCACTTCCTGTCAATCTCATTTCTTAGTCGTCTGAACTCCATTTTGCCTGTTTCATTTATTGCATTTTTATGTTTTGTCCTTTGATCAATTAAATGTTATATTTCCTGTGATATGCAAGGATTTTTTTGTAGGTCTTGCCTTCCTACCTATTTTGTCCTCTGCTGCCTTCACTATTTCATTTCTCAATGTTACCCATTCCTCCTCTACTGTTTTATTCACCTCCGTTTCTCTCGTTGCTTAAAACTCCCTCTAAAATTCTCAATAACTTGAGGTTCTTTCAATTTATCCAGGTCCCACCTTCTTATTTGCCTATCTTTCTGCTGTTTTATCAGTTTCAGCCTACAGTTCATGACCAATAAGATATGATCAGGGATTTCTTATGATAAAATTTTACCAGGCGGCTTCCTCTTTCATTTTTTCACCCAGTGCATCTTCACCTACTATTTTTCCCTCCCTTCCTTTTCCTTGTAACGAATTCCAGTCTCGCATAACAATTAAATTTTCTTCTCCATTAATTGTCCGAATAATTTCCTTTACCTACTCATACATTTCTTCGATCTCCTCATCATCGGCAGAACTAGTTGGCATATAAACCTGTACTATTGTGGTTGGTGTTGGCTTCGTGTCTATCTTGACTACAATAATGCGATCACTGCGCTGCTCATAGTAGTTTACACGCATTCCTATTTTCTTATTATTAGACCTACTCCTTTAATAACCCCAACCGATTTTGTATTATTATCCTGTAGCCGTCCGCGGTGGCCGAGGGGACTGAGACGCTCCAGTCGCGGTCTGCACGGCCACTACGGTCGGGGGTTCGAATTCCCGTTTGGGCATGGATATTTGTGCCGTCTTTAGTATAAGGTAGTTTATGAAGTAGTTTGTAAGTTTAGGGACTGATGACCCCGTAGTTAAGTCCCATAAGCTATACAAACATTTTATATTATATTTATAATCCTGTACTCACCTGACCAGAAATCCTGTTCCTCTTTCCATCGAACTTCAACAATCCCCTGTACCTAACTTCAGCCTATCCACTTCTCTTTTTAAATTTTCTAATCTTTCCTACCCGAATAAGGGTTCTAACATTCCACGCGTCGATCCGTAGAATGCCAATGTTGTCTTTCCTGATGATCACATCCTCCTGAGTAGTCCCCGCCCGGAGATCCGAATGGTGGACCATTTTACCTCCGGAATATTTTACCCGAGAGGATGTTATCATCATATATTCATAAGCTGCATGTCCTCGCAAATGTAACTGCTGTAGTTTACCCTTTCTTTGAGCCGTTCGCAGTAACCGTGTGGAAAAGCCACATTAGATAATGTTACAAGTCCATCTCAGTCAATCACCCGACTGTTGTCCCTGTAACTACTGAAAAGGCTGCTGCCCCTCTTCAGGAACCACTCGTTTGTCTGGCCTCTCCACAGATACCCCTTCGCTGTGGTTGCACTACGGTTCGGCAATGTCTGTGGTTCATGGATATGTGTTGTGATTTGCTAATTTAAATTTATAAATGCTGATAATTGACAATAGTTATTAACGTTTCTCTTATTGTTAGTTTTGTATGTTAATATAAATTGCGTCGTGGGATATATGAGAACTGTCGGGAATGTTGACTTATTCCGAAAGAACCACATTTTTTTTAACACAGCCCACAGCGAAAGAAAACTATTTTTTGTTATTTTAAGGCAGAAAGGAGAAACCATGATGAGCTTGTCGGTTTTAAAATGACGTTTTTCGTATGTGCCGTCCGTTTTGGTGTTTATTTTTTTACTTCAGCGCTAGGTCGTATAAATGGTGTAGATTCTGCGTCGACCGAAGCGAGTTGCGAGTTTGCCCGCTAGATGGCAAGGGCTTATCAGGTGGAGCTGCGCGCGCCACACAGCACAGACGCTCGCTGCGAGAAACACTGTGTACTCCAGTTCCTCTACTTTCTCGTCCATATAGCCATTAATTGCGGAATGTGGCAATACGTTGCGAATACAAGTACATCTTAAGCGGATTTTTACGCTCTCACATACGTCGTTTTATTGTTTAGGCACATTTTCTGTTACACCACATATAATTTAAAAGAGAATGTTTGGAGTAGCATGGTGGGAACTCTATATTTTAAAATCAATAATCTTCTCCCACCGGACGCGTACAACAGGTAGCGAATAGAATAATCCTTGTAACAATTTAGCACATTTGTTATTGTTTATGAACTGATCTAAATGTTTTAAATCCATGAGTTATAAGGGCGTGCACTGGTGTGTGTTGTCCTTAAATTACTTTCAGTTAGGTTAAGTAATTTGTAAGCCTTTGGAGTGATAACCACAGTTGTTAAGTCCTATAGATTTACAAACATTTGAACATTAGTTATAAGGGCCTATTACATGGTAATTCCAGCGATATCAGTGCGCTTCGAATGTTTACTATAATGTCACGTAACAAATATTCAACGAAACGACCATTAAAATGTTGTCTGAGAGACTATACGGAGGAAGAATGTGAAGTTTAGGTAACATTTAATTTATTTACTTTTGGGTTTTATTCAGCTTGATATATGTTCTGTGATTTCATTCTTCAAGCTCCAAAATTATAAATATTGTAGACATTTATGAAAACTAAAACAGTACTTGATTTAACGCTCAATGTGTTATTACATTTAAAACTTAAAAATTAGCTACTTCACTCTGTTATACATGAGTTTAACAACAGAAATGGAGAGATTAAAATCTTCAAATGTTTTTAAATGTATGGGAGTAAGCTATTCTGGTAATCAGTGCCTAGGCTTACAGATTACTTAACCCAACTTATGCTAAGGACAACAAATACATCCATGCCCGAGCGAAGACTCGAACCTCCGACGGCGAGCAGAGGCGCTCTCTGCAGCGAGGCGCCTTACAACGCTCGGCCACTCCACTGCGTAATGGAGAGATTGATGCCCATAGAGGATAACTGTTCCAAGCGTCATTAATTATAAGTGTCGTTACTCAACATATCGATACTGTCCTTTCGATGCTACTCACGACAAAATTACCAACACTTTTCATTCAATTCCTCTCCACGGGTATGCTGATTACCATTTGCCAGATGTGTTTCCATACATTGGTAATTATATTCAAATAATATTTTATCTTTACTGCAAGAAAACTTGTTTATAAATTTTTGTTGCTATTGCTCTTTCATTTGTCGACAGTTCAACGAAGTCCAGAGTGTAGAAATGATATCGTGAGTTATTTCTCCATCCTCCTTTTAGCAGCTTTTATTCTTGCCTAGCTCGCCTCGCCAGATCCTTCCGTTTCCTCTCTTCCTCAAATTCCTTAAGAATTACACAACAGTGATCTGGTAGTTTCCAGGGCACATGACACACAAATTATACACAGAGCCACATCAGCTACCTGTAGCATTTAGTACTTTATCATAATCAATTGCCTTCAGATGGTTCCTTTTTTCCCTTTTTTAAAAATCTTGATTACTGAGTCACACCAGGTTTGTTCTGAACTAAGAATGTAATTTATAAGGTAGAATCTATAGCATTTCTGAATAGTTTTAATTACAGACGTTTTCAAAGAACATGTCTCGGCAAAGCTATGTTACGGGACGGGACGTCATTTGTGGATGAGATGTACCAAAAGTGTATGAGCATACTTTGAATGGTGTTTCCCACAAGAGGAAAAGGGACGTGTAAACATGTCATTTATGCTTTCGTTAGAAAGACCATTACTCAGGTGAATAAAAATTGATGGCTCAAAAGAATTGCTCGTGGTGTCATTAGGTCATTCACTGCCAATAAAATACGTTAACTTGCCAATACGTTGCATTTACATAGTCATGGAATTGCCGGATCATTTCTTTGAAATCGTCTAGAACAGGTTTGAATATTGTGTGAACTAATTCGTAAGCTGTTTCCACAGATAAGTCCCAAAGTATAGAATCGCCAATAGGCTTATCTGTTAGGGTAGAGATTGACAAGTCTGACATTGACAGATTAAGTAGAATGTGCCACAGTCCTACCCAGTCATCAGCAAAGTGATTTTTGACGTTGCCGTGGGAAGAAGATCAGTTCATTAGGTTGACTCTCATCAGTGACATAAAATGACAGAACCTGTTTAACAATGATTTAAGAGGATTCATTTCCCAGAGCATATTTACATCAGTAATTGTTGTTATATTAGTGTCAGATGACCGCCTCACCAGGGTTTCTCTTGTACCTTTATGATTAGCCGAAGTGGAGAGGACGAGCGCTCTAAAGCGCCTCTCTGCGGAGCGCGCAGTAGCTCGCCGTCGGAGATTCGAGTCCTCCCTCGGGCATGTGTGTGTGTTTTGGTGTGTGTGTGTGTGTGTTTTGTCCTTAATATAAGTTAGTTTAAGTAGTTTGTAAGGCTAATGACTGATGACCACAGCAGTTAAGTCCGTTAGATTAACAAACATTTGAACATTTCTTTATTATTAAGAATAGAGTAGGATCAAAACTGTTCCCTGTGAAAAATCAGTGAGCACCGCTTGCGACTCTGAAGTTGTCGATTGATTTTCCACAAACGTCAGATTCTTAAGATTTCCTGTTGTCTTATCGAGGGCGATGCAACAGTTGTATCAGGTTTAGAGCTATCAATGAAAACTGCAATTATGAATGGTCCGTTGCTTCTGTTGTCGACACTTGGTCGCCGTCATCAGGATCAAAATTAAAGATGAATTATAATTTCCAAGATGATGAAAAATGGAATGAAAAGAGCGGATCTCTTGAAGCGATTGTGATTTTATTTGTACTTGATTTTTTTTCTGCTTTTGTAAGTAAATCACATTGAAAATTAGTATGATGATGACTTGATTGGAATTTATTACATTTTGTGTGCGTTTGTGAATGATAAGTGTTTATAACACTGAGTGTCCTTAGCCACCAATACCACTGAATGGGCCTATTTCGATCTCAGTAATGAAATTTTCCTTGATGTAAAACCCACTTGTTGTGGTAATAATAGCTCGGCCGCTACTTATAGCTGAAGTAGTGCTCTCCTACGACTTGATCATGGAGGAGGGGAGTACAGCGTTGACACAAACGTGGATAAAACTGCACCGGTCGTTCTAAGAACAGCACCCTCAGCGCCACCTGTATGCCCTCTTTGGGCCCTTCCGCATTGTACCGCCGCGGCGGACTGGCCTAGCGCATTGAGGCGCTGTGCTCCGATACGCGAGGCCGTTCCCCATCGAGGGTTCGTATCCTCTCTCGGACATAGATGTTTGTGCTGTCTTTATTATAAGTTAGTTCATAACTAGTTTGTAAGTTTAGGGACTGATGAGCCCGCAGTTAATTCCCATAAGCTTAACAAACATTTGACCATTTGATTTTGCAATGTACCTATGTGGAAACTACGCAATCCTTTTATCTGCGTGGCTCTCAGCTTTGACAATAATAGGTAGGCAATTTCTTAGATCCTGCATGCACAAGATCGGGTTCTACAGTAACAGCAGAGGGCAACGCAGCTGATTTGGTGTCGAAGTTTCTGCACAGGTGCACTTTTAAACTACTCAACAAAAATGCAAAGTTTACATAATTGGCTTTGCAGAACTTACGTACTTAATCTGCCAATGTCACACTTGTCAATGTCTACCCTAATAGATAAGCCTAATGCAGATTCTATACTTTGGGACTTCTCTGAGGAAACGGCTTACGAATTAGTTCACACAACATTCAAACCTGAGATAACTTTCAATGTCGTTCTAGACGCTTTCAAAGACATGATCCGCCAATTCCATGAATATGTAAATGCAACGTATCGTCAAGTTAAACGTATTTTATTGGCAGTTAAAGAACTAATAACACCACGAGCAATTCTTTTGAGCCATCAATTTTTAACTGTTATTCACCCGAGTAATGTTCTTTCTAACGAAACCATATCTGACATGTTTACACGTCCCTCTTCCCCTTGTGGGGGAACACCATTCAAAGTAAGTTCATACCCTTTTGGTGCACCTGATCCACAAATGACGTCCCTGAATATTTCATTCTGAACATGTGAAATATCGTTTCCTGTGACAAAACAGGGAGCTCAAATGGGGCATTTTAGAGGGACCTGTGCCGCCCTATTCGCTCTGTCAATGCTGGTGCACATCCTCCCCTGCACACACACACACACACACACGCACACACACACACACACACACACACACAATGAACACAATATAGAGGACGCTAAACAACTGAACACCATTTTCTGCTTCAGATATGGTCTCCAATGTCTTAACCCTAAAAATCGCTTTTATGACAAAGCTAGACCAGCAGATATTTACGTTGGCAGTGATTATTTCCTCAAAAGCTGTCGTCTTCCATAAATCTGCGTATCATGTTTGTAACAATAATATGACGTACCGCTCCAGAAGAAAGGCGCCGCACATGACGCAAGTGGCTTGGGCGGCCTTCACTGCTAACGGTAGCCACTCCAGTACCCTGTTCTTACCTCGTAGCGTGGACGCGGTGTCGTTCTGTTCGACGATATCGATTTGATTTACGACACCTGGAAAGGTTAGCATAATCACAACTTGGTAATCAAGAGGACGAAAGGCTGTGTTTCTCGGCTGCCGAACTCGCCAATAGCCTGCGTCCTGCGACTGCATCTGCATGCTAGAGGTTGCCATGGTATTATTCTGCACGACACAGACAAAATGTCATCTTTATATTATTCGAAGAAATATGACATCTAGGTAGTTCAATTTGACTTTGTCCATCTTAATTACGGGCTAGGGGCTTCAGCTGTATACCTTGCAACGAAAAATAACACCATCAGCTGTGTTCAATATATTTATTTAGCAACCAGTTTCGACGGTCAATGCCGTCACTTCAGGCCCTTAAAATAAGAAACTTGCATATTGCTGGATTAAAGTCAATATAACTGGTATCTCACATTCGTCCAATATTACAGCAACAAGGAACAACAGGAACTAATATGCAGGTTTCTTGTTTTAAAGGCCTGAAGATAACGGCATTGACCGTCGAAACTGGTTGCTAAATAAATATACTGAACACAGCTGATGGTATTATTTTTCGTTCTAGGCAGTTCTGTATGGCATTACATACAGGAAGATATGTTTCGCATTTTTAATTATCTGCTATTTCGTCTGTAGCCTGCAGTTACTCCGAATGGCCTGGTGCACGTCTTTCAA
Source organism: Locusta migratoria (assembly GCA_026315105.1). Lineage (NCBI taxonomy): Eukaryota > Metazoa > Arthropoda > Insecta > Orthoptera > Acrididae > Locusta > Locusta migratoria. The sequence continues at coordinate 524,407,709 of CM048746.1, forward strand.
CTGGACCCCACTTGACCGACTTGTGCGTGTCTCTTGCCTAGCCCATTTATCCAACCGGAGAAAACGAGAGCTACAGTTTAACATGGAATCCGAACTACTTGCCGTTTCTGCTGCTCATAGAGATCACCAGGTCCGATACTTTCAGACATGAATCATTATCAATGCTGCCATTCGTCTTCGAGCCACGTGACACAGCGATGGATTTATGAATTGGTAAATAATCCGTTTACTACAACGAATTTCAAACAAGGAAGAATATTTGAGGCCTGAACATAATGTCTCAAACAGCCCGAGGTCCGTATCCGACCGGCGATTGGTATCAAATCGGCTCGCAGAAGAAATTCTGGGAAGATATAGTGAGCTATTGTGTAACGTCGTAAGTAAAGGAATAATGCTCAAGACGCGTAAGTAAATAGAAACAAGAAAAATGATAAATATAACATATATGTGTGTTTTGAGGCACAAATTGTTGGTGTGGGGCGTCAGGAAAGGGATGTGATTCATATCGGTGCGTTACAGCATAAAACAAAGCAGCCAGCGAGCTTGTGTTAGCATGTGAATCAGGCCTGCGGGTGGTGCCTGAGCTAGATCCTGCAAGGGTGATGACCAGCTTTTTTAGCCTCCTGTCCGACGGGGACGTGCTGTTTCATCCACTGAAATGAGGGGCAGGAGGAGGTGTGTTTAGAATCTGAAATCGCTCCTCGGTCATACAGCAATGATCAGTAACCACATAGGAGCAGGCCACGATTGGGCGCTCGTTAGAGGGCGGAGACTAGTTGGGCCGTACATTCGTCCCCGTAGTTCAATTTTTGCCACACCGCCTGACGAGAAGTCCTGAGCGCTGTCTTGTCAGGTCACACAGAGGAAGCCACGATCGCGCAGCTGACTGACTGGCCGCTGTGGGACAGTGTGCTGCGTCCCAGCAATCAGCAAGTCATTTACGCGATCGCGCCCTACTCTGTGTGGCGTGACACGAAAGCGGTCGAGCCTTCATGACAGGCGGTGTTGTTTCACCAAGTCGCAGCCTCCCCCTCCCCCCCCCCCCAAGCAGATAACTGAGGTGACATCTGCAGGTAACCTTTCCTAACGGTTGGATCTGTCGCATGGCCACTACGATCATCCGGCCAGTATCCAATCGACTTTTTCCTTTAGCTGTAGAACCTTGTGCATTAAACAGCAGGTAGTCCTAGCGGGCAGGATTGTTGCGGCAGCAGGGTGTCTTCGAGATGCACCAGGTATCTTTGACAAGGTACTGTGCCGTTCATTGTAGCACCAATGTTAAGCAACTTTCCTGCATCCAGACAAAACTTTGACCATCTCCTCGAATGAGCATCCGTTTGTACAGCAGGTATTAAATAACTGCAGTGCCATTTGTAGCCCCAGATGGCGTTTTCGACCACCGGTTCTTAAGTGATTGTTGATCCTTGCTGCATGTCCAATGTGTCATGTCTACCTCTACATCGACATTGTTACTCTGGGAAGTACACTAGAGTGTTTGGCAGAGAGTTCGTGCCGCGCGGGAGTAACCGAGCGGTCTGGAGCACCACGTTACGCATCGCGCGGTCTCCCGCGTCGGATGTTCGAATCCTCCCTCGAGCGTGGATGTGTGTGTTGTCCTTACATTAGTTTAACTTAGTTTAAGTAGTTTGTAAGACTAGGGTCTGATGACAAACATAGTTTGGTCCCATAGGATTACAAACATTTGAACATTTGAAGAGAGTTCGTCGAACCAGTATCATACTATTTATCTACCTCTCCATTCTCAAATAGCAAATGACAAGCGAGGACAGCTAAATCTCTCCGTTCGAGCTGTCATCTCCCTTATTTTTATTTGATAACCATTTCCTTCCTATGAAGGTGGGAGACTGCAATATATGTTCGCATACGTAGGAGAAAAATTGGTGATTGAAATTTCGTAAGTAACGCCATTGTTGAAGTGATTACTAGTCCCACTCCTGTATTACTTCTGTGACACTTTAACCCCAGCATCGTGATAGTACACAGCGAACAGCCCTTCTTTGTAATCTTTCGATAACCTCCAATATTCCTACCTGATGAGATACCATATCGCATGCATACTCCAAAAGAGACTAGACAAGTGTAGTTTATGCAGTTTCTTCGTTAATTCATCTTTTAAGAGCTCCGCCTATGAAACGCAGTTTGGTTCCTTTCACCACAACTTTTCTATTTTTTATTTTTATTTATTTATTTATTTATTTTTTCGATTTATGTCGGTCGTAATTCTCCGATATTCAGATGAATGTATGACCTTCAAGTTCGACTGATTTATCTCATGTAGGGGAGAGTGGGGCACGTTGAATGATAAAAAATATTTCTCTGTGTTACTCACCCAATAATTTTATTAAAGAGTTGTGTTTTTTAGTTTTTATTGTTAAATCATTATAGTATCAAATGGCCTTATATGATTGTTATATTCTGTTAAGCTACATGCCTTTGAGGAAAAATCGGCAAACGGTTAATAGTGCCCCACGTGCGGGGTACAATGAACCAGTTTAAACAGTTTCTTAGAATAACATGTTTAGTATGCAAAGTAAATTTTACATGTATTATTAAATTTATGTTTACTTATATTCCACTTATACATCAAACAAGTTAATCTGTAGTCACAGAATCGTACATCTTCTTTTGAAATTACCGAACATCAATGGACTGGAAGTTGATTCAAAGTTTGAAATATGATTATTGTCTCATTGTCAGACCATTATTAAATTGTTTTGGAAGGACGTAAATAATGTTGCTAGCTGGATCAAATGCTTCATCCTTTACCTTAGGAAAGAAAAGTAACCGTCTCGTTTTTCACTTTATCTCCAGTGTCATCTTTAGCGATCAAAATTTCCACCACATAGTTATGTTTTTCGGTTCAAAATTGTTCAAAACGAAATCATCTGTGACTGGCAATTTAACCAATTCTTCAAAGTTGTATTCAGATTCACTCATCCAGGTTTGCCATTAGTCTCTTCATAATAAACCTTACTATACTCTTCATAAGGTTTCTGCTTATGAATCTTCCGATTGGCCTTTTTATTGGGATTTTTTGTGACTTGCAACAAATTTTTCTCTGGTCTATCAGTTGGGGAAGGAAGGAAGCTTAGGGTTTAACGTCCTATCGACAACTCGGTCATTAGAGACAGAGCTAACGCTCGGAGTGTTTGAAAAGGACGGGGAAGGAAATCGGCCGTGCCCTTTGAAAGGAACCATCCCGGCAATTGCCTGGAATGATTTAGGAAAATCACGAAAAATTTAAATCTGGATGGTCGGGGGTGGATTTGAACCACCGCCCTCCCGAATACGAGTCCAGTGCTATCAGTTGGGGCACAATAAAACATGGCTCATTGCGCCCTGGGAAAGTTTGGTTCACTGTGCCTCAACAGTACATATTTCAAACAAAGCTTGCAGTGGCGGAGCGATCTGCGGCGCACCAATCACGGTCTGTCTGCACGACCGCTACGGTCGGGGGTTCGACCCCTCCCTCGGGAATGGGTGTTTGTGTTGTCCTTAGTGTAAGTTTAAGTTAGTCAAGTAATTAGTGTGTAAGTCTAGCGACCAAAGTCTATCGGACCAAACTGCGTGGTCATCAGTCCGCAGCTTACAAACTTCTTAAACTAAGCTAAACTAACCTAAGGACAACACACACAACCATGCCGTAGGGAGGTCTCGAACCGCCGACGGCGAGCAACAGCGCGCTCCACACCGAGGCGCCTAAGACCGCTCGGCTATGGTCGCATAAGACCTCATCCACATTTGAACATTTAGTTTATATGTGAACATTGTTAATATTTGAAGACACGCAACGTTACACTCAATATTCATATTGTTGTAATGACATACTTTCTCTGAATTTCATGCAGTCCTTTGCCAGCAAATTTGTATCTATTTAATTCTGCAAAAATTACTTCACTGTAGCGAAAACGATATAACACCAGCAGAAAACTAATAGTGGGAACTAGATCCTGCAAAAAAACGCATCAAAGTCCATAGAAAAGAACTGCTAACGTATGCACTGAGAAAATCATGATTTACCACCTTAAATTGCAATTATGCCACGAGTGAATCTGTCCCACCCTTCCCTGCGAAGTTTAGCGGATTCCTGTTGGTACCCGTGTGAAGGACTCGGCGCGTTCCATTACCGAGGAATGTCAGTATGTAAAGGCATGCTACCGGCCAGCCCGTCAGCAGGTGCGGGAGCGCCGCCGGTGCGATCAACAGGTGCCCGCTGGGTGTGCGTGCCACGGCGCTAGCGGTACACTTCCTGCGGCCCACTCTGGGTCGCGGGCAGGAAGCCTCGCCGGGGCATCTGCTTCCCACACACGTACTGCCCGCCGCGCCGCGCCGCGCCGCGCACGCCCTTCCTCCCACGCCTAGATCGCCTTCTATCAGGGTCGTCCGCTCCCCAGCCCGATCCAAACTTATCTGACGTCACAGCAGCGGCTTATCTACACATATCGCAATTTACGAGGTTTGGAACTCAAATGACTTGACGTTTTTCCTGTATCTCCTAAGTGGAGCATAGGGCATAAACGAACTTCCGCCACCGGACCCTGTTCTGCGCCAGTGTCTTGATTTCAGTCCAGGCCTTCCCTTCTTTCTTGGTCCTTTCTGATACTACACTCCTTCTCCACGTATTATTTGGTCTGCCTCTTCTCCTGCTCCCTTGTGGATTCCATTCTAGGGCTTGTCTTGCCACGTTGTCTTTGCCACTTCTTAGTATATGCCCAATCCACTTCCATTTCCTATGTCGTATATCAATATCAATGGATGTTTGATGAGTTCTTCTTGGGACTCAAATAGTGGCAACTATTTATTCACAACCAATCCAAAAATGTTACATGTTTTCATCTGTTACTGTCCTCCAAAGTAGTCGCCAGCGTTGAGTAGGACCGTTGCCAGCTTTTTGGAAGGCGTAGTATACCGTTAGCAAAGACTGTTCTGTTGATGCTGCGAATGTAGCGGTCTACCGCCTGTCGAATCTCTGGAAAAGTTCTGAAGTGAATGACACGAAGTGGTTCCTTCATCTTCGAAATAAAATCAAAGTGACAGGGACATATGTCTGGGGAGTATGGGGGATGGTACAGTGTTTCCAAGTCTCATCGACCGAACAGAGCAGCCACAGCATGCGCTGTAAGCGCCCGCGCATTGTCGTGCAAAATGATGGCAGGGTTGTACATAAAGTGTTGCCTCTTCTCTCGCAAAGCTGGTCGCAGATGATGCTCCAAAAACGAGCAGTAATACTGTGTATTGACGGTCGGCGTGGAGGAACTTAATGCGGTAGGATAATACCATCACACTCGTACACGAGAATCACCACAACTCTCATCATACTGGGTCTCTGATGCACTTTCGACTTTCGCGGCGACCCATAATGACGCCATTCGTTGGATTGGCGATTCAATTTTGGTTCGTGGCCCACATCTCATGCAGTGTTACGATACGGCGTAAGAAAGCCTCTCCTTCTTGCTCATACCGCTCCAAGTGCGTCTGAGCAGCGTCATGACGCATCCATTTCTGTATTTCCGTCAATTCATGCGGAACCCATCGTGATGCAATTTTTCGCATGCCCAGGCGTTCCATCAGGATACGAAGCACAGTCGTATACGTTAACCGGTTTCGTGGGCGAGTTCAGAAATCGTCTGGCGTCGATCACAGTCCTGTGAAGTTGGCACGTCTTTTTTCAAAAATGTACATTTTTTTCAGAGTTCTAGACAGATATGCAATAGTTCTGGAGTTCTCTGTACAAAATTTAAATAGTTCTGCAAAATTTCGCCGAAAAAATGCGAAAAATTACCACAAAATTTAGTTTTTTTCAAAGTAATTTTTTGCCTAATTGTACAAACATAGTTCTGATCACAGTTATAAATAGCTCTCAAAGTGTTCTACAGGAAATCCTCTTGACATTTTTCTGTGCAGATTATACTTCATGAGGTAATTGCAATAATGGGGAATCCATTTACACGCTACTGTGAAGTTGACACCCCTTTTCTCAAAAATGTGCATTTTTTCAGAGTTCTAGGCAGATATGCAATAGTTCTGGAGTTCTCTGTACAAAATTTAAATAGTTCTGCACAAATTCGCGCAAAAGTTACAAAAAATTATAACAAATTATAGTTTTTTCCAAATAATTATTTGCCTACAAGCGTAAACATAGTTCTGATCACAACTCTAAATAGCTCTCAAAGAGTTCTGCAGAAAATCCTAATGATATTTTTTTGCCCAGATAATAGTTCATGAGCTAATTGCGTAAATGAGGGACATAAACTACACAAAATTGCGCCAGAGTCGTGTGAAGTTGGCACCCCTTTTTTCAAAAATGTTAATTTTTTTCAGAGTTCTGGACAGATATGCAATAGTTCTGGAGAAAAATGCTATTAGGATTTCCTGTAGAACTCTTTGAGAGCTATTTAGAACTGTGATCAGAACTATGTTTGCGCTAATAGGCAAATAATTATTTAAAAAACTCAAGTTTGTGGTAATTTTTACTATTTTTTCGGCGAAATTCTGCAGAACTATTTAAATTTCGTACAGAGAACTCGAGAACTATTGCATATCTGCTCTCCCACTATTCAGAATTGCAATATTTCACGAAATTCTGCAGAACTATTTATATTTTGTACAGAGAACTCTAGAACTATTGCATATCTGTCCAGAACTCTGAAAAAATTTACATTTTTGAAAAAAGGGGTGCCAACTTCACAGGACTGTCGATCACTGTCCACTGACGCGGCAACAGTACGCACTTCTACAGAGACGCTGGGACGACCTGCCCGACACGTGGCTGCCACAGTTTGCCGACCTTCGTTGAAGGCTTTTACCCAACGTACCACTGCTATGTCCGCCAATTCCCTGCACGCCTTTTGAAGACCATGATGAGACTGTCGTGCTGTACGACTTCTGGCATATTCAATCTGTTTCTAGAAACTGTTTCTAGAAATACTTCGAAAATATTAATAGGATTGAAAGAAGTTGTTCAGCTCGAAGAGGTGCACCCTTTAACATAAAGGTCGAGTCCATTGCACCACCGCGGGGCCGGAGGGGGGATGAGTTTGAAATCTTGAAAAGGGGCATCTATATTTTATTGCAGACTTGGATTCTCCGTCACAGAATATTTAACTTTTGTTTGAAACATTTCTTTTTTCGTTTCATGAGAGATGGCACTGTAATCGTCAAAAATGAAAATGAAAAGAAAGTTGTTTTAAAATGGTAATATCCCAAACAAATATGTATTGAACTATTTCTCTAGGTTTCAACAATTCCAGTTACAGAAAACAATTGCAAAATATTGCACAAAGTCGTTGCAGAAGGGTCATTCCTTTGCTATCAGGGAACAGATTATCATACCTTTGACAACCTCCTTCTATTAGCCTCATAGTACAAGTAAATGATAGCTACTTTCTTTGAAATCGTTAAGATCATGGAATGATTGCGGACGGATTTGTACAGGCCGAATCACTGAAGTACAATTAACAGTCTGACCACAGACTGAAAGCATGTGCACAATCTGTGCATGATAGTGTTATCAAAAAAATCAAAAACTGTACTTAGATTTTTCTAAACTTATGTGTATTTATTTGAGATATTACCGTTTTCAACAATTTTCATCTAATTAAAAAAAAATGTTCAAATGTTTGTTAAGCTTATGGGACTCAACTACGGGGTCATCAGTCACTAAACTTACAAACTACTTACCAACTACCTTATACTAAAGACGGCACAAATATCCATGCCCGAGGGGGGGAGTCGAACCCCCGACCGTAGTGGCCGCGCAGACCGTGACGGGAGCGCCCAAGTCTCGACCACCGCGGCCGGCGGGTCGAGCTTTATGTTAATGTATGTCGCTCTTCGAGATGAACAACCTTTATACAACTTTGTTTTAATCCGATTTGTATGTTTCCAAATATTCGGAAAAACTATTTTAAATGTCTACACCAACTGAAAACCCAGCGCTACTCGGATACTTATTTATTGCAGTCCATCTCTCCTTTCCTTTTCCCTCTCTGTCCAACTTCATTCCTTCTCTCTGTGTCCATCTCATCCTACTTCTCTCTCTCTCTCTGACTCTCTCCACCTTTCTTGTCTCTGCCATCTCCTCCTCTTCTCTTCCAACTCCTCCTCCACCTCCTCAGACCATTCAGTCCTCCATCTATGAAAAATTATATAACTTTGATATCTTTCGTGGTCCTAAGTGCGATGTTGTCTAAGTTTATTGCACGCTACTCTTCGGCATGAACTGTGTGAAATCTTAAGTAGTCTATGAAGTTCGTTTTATTTTGACGGTTAAATGTGCAAAATTTCATCAGTATTGGAATAAAATTGCAGACTTTGTCGAAGTACCCTCTCCCACACACCATACAAAATTTAACGTAGACAGTGGCTTCTGTCTTGTTCTGGAGAGCAAGTGCGCAAGTTTCATCGTAATCGGATGAACGGTACGGCAGCTCATAAAATACGAACAAATATATTCCAACATAACCGAAAGAACAGACACTATGGAAGCACCCAAAGAGAGTGTTACTGAGCTGCTGTTGTTACACATCGAAAATCAGAGGCGTTGTTATAGACAGGTGCACACTAAAAGGGCAGAATCCTATGGAGAAAAACCACACACATGTTTGGATGCCAGTTGTTCTTAATTATTCTGTTTGGTGTGTTCAGTTACATGCAAATCACGGGAGGCGTGCTTAGGTAGTCCTTGCAGATGCGGTGATTACTGTGTTCCCAGTGGTGTAGTGGTCAACGCAACAGCTAAAAAGCAGGAGACCCGGGTTCGAATCCCGGGTGGATACACATTTTCAGCTTTGTCCATCGCAGTTGATGCCATATATTCTGTGAATGTGAAAGAATAACAACTGCAGGATCAGACGCCACATGCATACATGTAAATAGTTGTGTTTGTTGTCCTTAGCATAAGTTAAAGTACGAAATCGAAATATTGAAATATTTTCACCGTTTCGGGGGGTTGAAATAAATTTAACGACAAAGTTGAATATTTGTGCTGGACCGGGATTTGAACCCGGATTTCCCGCTTCAGGCCAGCGGTCGCCTAAACCAATCAGGCTACCTAGGCACGCTTCCCTTTCAACCCAAATTCTCAACTTCTAGCCCCTTGCTCAATGATTCCTCTTGGTCGCGGCCTACACTGGATTCCCGCAAGGGATCGAGCGTTTGAATGTGTCCGCTTGGAAATGGTGTTGTGACAATATTCGAATGTTCAAATGTTTGTAGAGCTTACATCTACATCTACATACATACTCCGCAATTTACCGTAAGGTGCGTGGATGAGGGTACACTGCACCACTACTAGACATTTCGTTTCCTATTCCACTCCTAAATAAAATGAGGAAAAAAAGAATGCTTACATGCCTCCGTACGAGCACTAATTTCTCTTATCTTTGTGATCTCCACGCGAAATGTAAGTAGGCGGCAGCAAGATCGTACAAATCTCAGCTTTAAAGTGCGGCCCTCTAAATTTTCTCAACATAAATTCACGAAAAGAACGTCGTCTTTCCTCCAGCGATCCCCAATTGAGTTGCCGGAGCATTTCCGTGACACTCGCGCATTGGTCGAACCTACCGGTAACAAATCTAGCTGCTCGCCTCTGAACCGCCTCTATGTCTTCCTTTAAACTGATCTGTTGCGGATCCCTAACACTTGAGCAATACTCCAGACGTGGTCGTACAAGCGTTTTATACGCGGTCTCCTTCCCAAAATTCTCCCAATATACCGAAGTCGGCTGTCCGCCTTACTCACAACTGTCCTTACATGTTCGTTCCATATCATATCGGTCTGCAATGTTACGCCTAGATATTTGAACGACGGGACAGCATCAAGAAGCTCACTACTAATGCTGTATTCGAAAATTATGTGTTTGTTTTTCCTACTCATGCGGATCACCTTACATTTTTCTACATTGAGGGCTAGCTGCCATTCTTTGCACCAACTAGAAATTTTGTCTAAGTCATCCTGTTGCTATCACAGTCAATTAAAGACGACACCCTCCCATACACCACAGCATCATCAGCAAACAGCCGCAAATTACATTTATATAGATAGAAAATAATAGTGGTCCTATCACACTCCCCTGGGGCACGCCTGACGATACACTCGTCTCTGATGAACACTCGCCGTCGAGAACAACGTACTGCGTTCTATTACTTAGGAAGTCTTCCAGCCAGTCACAAATCTGTGAACCTATTCCATAAGCTCGTATCTTCGTTAGCATTGCTTCGTGTGGCACTGCGCTGAACGCCTTTTTGACGTCGAGAAAAACACAATCCGCCTGTTGCCCTTCATCCATGGCTCGCAAGATGTCATGTGAGAAAAGGGCAAGCTGAGTTTCACATGAACGATGTTTCCTAAACCCGTGCTGATGCATAGAAAGAAGCTTTTCCGTTTCAAGGAAATTTTCTATATTCGAACTGAGAATATACTCCAAAATCTTACATGAAACTGATGTCAACGATATTGGCCAGTAATTGTGTGGGTTAGTTCTCTTTTCTTTCTTCTTAACTAAGGGGTCATCAGTCCTTCAACTTACAAAGTACTTACGTACAAGCTAATACTAAGGACGGCACAAATATCCATGCCCGAGGGGGGAGGGGTTTCTAACCCCCGACCGTAGTGGCCGTGCAGACCGAGATCCCGTGTGGGATTGCTGGCCGTCTAGTGCAAGTCTTTTAATTGATGCCACTTCGGTGAACGGGAAACGGCCTCGCGAATCGTAGCATAGCGCCTCAATGCGCTCGGCCGCTCCGCCGCGGCTCGATCTTAGAGACTGCGAGGATAGAGTAATGGTTAACACGACTACTCACGAAAACGGTAAATCCATGAGCGACACCAATTTTCATGAATCACGATTAAATCGTACAGCTGATGCTGTCTCGTATTTGCAATTGCGAATGCTTAAACATGAGTTCCTGTTGTAAACCGTGTACTGGCTCGTGCTACACGATTGCGATACGTTGTGCAAACGCACCGACTGACACGTAACTAAGAAGCTAAGAGTCACGGCGGAGTACGCGCAGTGAGATAGGCCGCAGGCACGCCACCTTGCCGCGTAAGCGCGCCGTGGAACGTTCGGGAAACGCGTCGCGGCGAACTTTACGGCCACGGCGGCGCGGACGGCCTTCGCAAACGGACGTCAGCAGACGGTAGCGGCGCGGTGGAGTAACTGGCAGTTAAATGACACGGCCGCAGCCGCGGCAGCAGCAGCAGCAGCCGCCGAGGGAGGCGGCGGCTGCGGGCTGGCGGTCACTGCCGCGGCGTACGTGACGCCGCCGCCGCCTGACCGACTTCTGCCAAGGCTGCGAGCCACCTCTGCTGCAGCTGCAGCCGGCTGCCGCACAGCGCGCGGCGCACACCGGAGCCGCCGAATACTCCACTGTCCCCGCTCGTGTCAACATTCTTTCACTGATTTCTTCTTAATGCAAAATGATTCAAAATGTTCAAATGTTTGTTAAGCTTAAGGGACTTAACTACGCGGTCATCAGTCCCTAAACTTACAAACTACTCATCAACTACCTTACACTAAGGACGGCACAAATATCCTTCCCCGAGGGGGGATTCGAACCCCCGACTGTAGTGGCCGTGCAGACCGTGACTGAAGCGCCTCAGTCCCCTCGGCCACCGCGGCAGGCCAAAATGATTCATCCTTACTTCCTTTCTTTTTGAATAAAACAATTCTGATTATTAGGCCACCCCCATGAACCACAGATATTGCCGAGGTGGGGTGGCTTGCGTGCCTCAACGTTGCAGATAGCCGTACCGTAGGTGCAACCACAGCGGAGGGGTATCTGTGGAGAGGCCAGACAAACGTGAGGTTCCTGAAGAGGGGCAGCAGCCTTTTCAGTAGTTACAGGGGCAACAGTCTGGATGGTTGACTGAGCTGGCCTTGTAACATCAGCTAATGTGGCTTTGCCACACGGTTACTGCAAACGGCTGATAGCAAGGGGAAACTACAGCCGTTACTTTTCCCGAGGACATGCAGCTCTACTGTATGAAAACATGATGATGGCATCCTGTCGGGTAAAATATTCCGGAGGTAAAATAGTCCCCCATTCGGATCTCCGGGCGGATGTGATCATCAGGAAAGACTACACTGGCATTCTACGGATCGGAGCGTGGAATGTTAGATCCCTTAATCGGGTAGGGAAGCTAGAAAATTTAAAAAGGGAAATGGGTAGGTTGACGTTAGATATAGTGGGGATTAGGGAAGTTCGGTGGCAGGATGAACAGGATTTCTGGTCAGGTGAGTATAGGATTATAAATACAAAATCAATCGGAGGTATCACAGGAGTAGGATTGATAATGAATAAGAAAACAGGAATGCGGGTAAACTACTATGACCAGCACAGTGATCGCATTATCATTGTCAAGATAGATACGAAGCCAACACCGACAACAGTACTACAGGTTTATATGCCAACTAGCTCTGCCGATGATGAGGAAATCGAAGAAATATGTGAGGAGCTAAAGGGAATTATTCAGACAATTAAGGGAGAGGAAAACTTAATTGTTATGGGCGACTGGAATTCGGTAGTAGGACAAGGAAGGGAAGGTAAGATAGTAGGTGAATATGGTCTGGGCAAAAGGAATGAAAGAGGTGGCCGCCTGGTAGAATTTTGCACAGAACATAATTTAGTTATTACAAACACCTGGTTTAAGAATCACAAAAGAAGGTTGTACACGTGGAAGAGACCAGGAGACACCGGGAGATACCAGATAGATTTTATAATGGTAAGACATAGATTTCGGAACCAGGTTTTAAATTGTACGACATACTCAGGGGCAGATATAGACTCTGACCATAACTTGTTGGTTATGAACTGTAGGCTGAAACTGAAGAAACTACAAAAAGGTAGGAAAATAAGGAGATGGGACTTGGATAAATTGAAGGAACCTGAAGTTCTTAAAAATTTCAGAGGGAGCTTTAGGCAACAATTGACAGAAACAGGGGAAAATAAAACAGTAGAGGAGGAATGGGAAAAATTGAGAGATGAAATAGTGAAGGCAGCAGAGGACAAAATAGGTAGGAAGGCAAGACCTGCAAAAAATCCTTGGATATCACAGGAGATATTAAATTTAATCGATGGAAGGAGAAAATATAAAAATGCAGTAAATGAAACAGGCAAAATGGAGTACAGACGACTAAGAAATGAGATTGGCAGGAAGTGCAAAATTGCTAAGCAGGAGTGGCTAGAAGCCAAATGCAAATCTGTAGAAGAATGTATAAGAAGGGGAAAAGTAGATACCGCCTACAGGAAAATCAAAGAGACATTTGGGGACAAGAAAAGCAATTCTACGAATATCAAGAACTCAGATGGGAAACCAGTTCTCAGCAAAGAAGGGAAGGCTGAAAGGTGGAAAGAGTACATAGAGCAGCTCTACAAAGGAAACGAACTTAGAGACGATGTTGTAGGAAGGGAAGAGGAAGTAGATCAAGATGAAATAGGAGATATTATACTGAGAGATGAATTTGACAGAGCCCTGAAAGACCTAAGTCGGAACAAGGCCCCAGGAGTAGATGACATACCCTCAGAGCTACTAAAGTCTCTGGGAGAGCCAGCCATGACAAGACTATTTGAACTGGTGTGTAGGATGTATGAGACAGGCGAAATACCCTCAGACTTTAAGAAAAATGTAATAATCCCCATTCCAAAGAAATCAGGTGTAGACAGGTGTGAAAATTACAGAACCATCAGTTTGATAAGTCATGGTTGCAAAATTTTAACACGAATTATCTACAGGAGAATGGAAAAACTGGTAGAAGCTGACATCGGGGAAGATCAGTTTGGATTCAGGAGGAACGTAGGAACCCGGGAGGCAATACTTACCTTACGTCTTATCTTAGAAGATAGATTAAGGAAAGGCAAACCTACATTTTTAGCCTTTGTAGATTTGGAGAAAGCGTTTGACAATGTTGACTGGATTACACTCTTTCAAATTCTGAAGTCAGCAGGGGTAAAATACAGGGAAAGGAGAGTTATCTACAACTTGTACAAAAGCCAGACCGCAGTTATTAGACTCGAAGGGCATGAAAGGGAAGCATCAGTTGGGAAGGGAGTAAGACAGGGTTGTAGCCTTTCTCCGACGTTATTCAATTTGTACATTGAGCAGGCGGTGAAGGAAAGCAAGGAAAATTTTGGAATAGGGATTAAGGTTCAGGGGGAGGAAATAAAAACATTGCGTTTTGATGATGACATTGTAATTCTGTCAGACACAGCGAACGACCTGGAAGAGCAGTTGAATGGAATGGACAGTGTGTTGAAGAGAGCGTACAAAATGAACATTAACAAGAGCAAAACAAAAATAATAGAATGCGGACTTAGAAAATCAGGCGATCCTGAAGGAATTAGATTGGGTAACGAAACAATGAAGGTGGTAGATGAGTTTTGTTACTTGGGTAGTAAAATAACATGCGATGGCCGCAGTACAGAGGATATAAAATTCAAAATGGTAATGGGAAGAAAAGCATTTTTGAAAAAGAGAAATTTGTTAAAATCGAATATTAATTTAAGGGTAAGGAAGTCTTTTCTGAAGGCGTTTGTGTGGAGTGTTGCCTTGTACGGGAGTGAAACGTGGACGATAAGCAGTGCGGACAGGAAGAGAATAGAGGCTTTTGAAATGTGGTGTTACAGAAGAATGCTGAAGATTAGGTGGGTAGATCACATAACTAATGAAGAGGTACTGAAAAGAATTGGCGAGGAAAGGAATTTTTGGCATACCCTGACTAAAAGAAGGGATCGCTTGGTAGGACACATTCTTAGACATCGAGGAATCGTAAATTTAGCATTGGAGGGAAGTGTGTGGGGTACAAATCGCAGAGGGAGGCCAAGAGACACGTATAGTAAGCAGATTCAATTGGATGTGGGTTGCCGTTCTTATGAGGAGATGAAAAGGCTTGCTCAGGATAGAGTAGGGTGGAGAGCTGCATCAAACCAGTCTCCGGACTGAAGACCATAACAACATATATATATATATATATATATATATATATATATATATATATATATATATATATATATATAAATGTTTGTCTGTATGTCCTCTATGTATTCATAAACAATTCATTCGATTGCAATGAAACTTTGGTAAACTGATATATGGTATCGATATGTTTCACTAAATGTGCCATCAAATTTATATCATTCTTCATGACAAATGTTTGTAAATCTTATGGGACTTAACTCCGGGGTCATCAGTCCCTAAACTTACAAACTACTTATGAACTACCTTATGCTAAGGACGACACAAACATCCATGCCGGAGGGGAGTTTCGAATCCCCGACGGCGGACGGCCGCGCGCACCGCAACACGGCGCTCCAGTAAGCGCGGCTAATCCACTTCATGACATATCTATTATATAAAAATTAATGTTTGTTCGTTTGTCTTTTTGTTCGTATTTTATGAACGGCCATACCGCACATCCAACTGCGATAAAGCTTTGTGCACTCGCGCGAAGGTTATAAGAATACTGAAATTATCTTCATATGGTGCATGGCGGAGAGTGCTTTACAATTACTCAATTCGTTTTTTATGCCTTCACACTGAAATGGCTGAACGGATATGAATGAAATTGTGACAGAGGTAGCTTATACCCTGATGAATACTTGGGCCATCGTGTGGTGCGTGGCGGAGGTTACCTTACAAGGGGTTAATATGTTTCCTAATCCTTCATGCTGAAAGTGAGTACAGATTGGAGTGAAATTTGGAATGGAGATATCTTATATCCTGTATTAATACATGGACTACCTTTTGTAAGCCACGATTTTCAGGTATAGGAGCCGGAGGAGTAGGTGGGGAAGAAGACTAACAGAATGGGGAGGGAGGACACTGATGGAGAGAGGGTAGAGGAGGAGACGGGCGGAGAGAGGGCAGAGGAGGAGAATGAGAGAGGGGAGATGCGACAGTCAGGTGAAAGGAGATGAACAGAGAGAGAGAGAGGGGATATGAGGAGATGAACAGAGAGAAAGATGGGAGGAGATGGATAGAGAGATAAGGAAAGAGAAGGTGCACAGAGAGAGAAAAGGGACTAACGTAACACTGGAATAAGTACCCGGGCTACGCCGAATTTTCAACTAGGATTTTATTAAAATATATATATTAAAAAAAGGTAACTTGCTTCGATCTTACAATGAGATCATCATCGGACCGATTTGTCTCAACATAAACTTGATACAAATGGGTTTGATGATGATCTCATTGTAAGATGGAAACTGGTCACCTTTATAAAATAATAAATAAATAAAGTGCATAATTTCTGCGAACTATACTGATATTTTTGGTATTAAAACATATTATTTTTTATTTAGACTCTGCATTACAGATTTTTCAGAACCTGTGAATCTTAATTTCAATAAGATTTAAGAAAAACGCAACCAGTGATTTTCACTTGAGATCATGATCTTTATTCCATTCATCATGGAGCTGAAAAAGTTCGAGAACCGTTTAATGGAATAAACATCATTTCAAGTGAAAGTGACTGGTTGAAAGTTTCTTAAATCATATTATATTCGTTTGCTGCCTTCCAAATGGGAAGAATGTTTTCCCTACTCATTTCCTTTTATCCTTATATTTATGAATAGTGAAGTTGTTATTCATGTGTACCACAGACGAAACAACGTGACTAACCCATGCACAAAAGTGGAAATGTAAGTTTTAATGGAATTTCAAAATGTTCAAATGTTTGTAAAGCTTATGGGACTTAACTACGGGGTCATCAGTCCCTAAACTTACAAACTACTTATGAACTACTTACGAACTAGGATGGCACAAATATCCATGCCCGAGGTGGGATTCGAACTCCCGACCTTAGTGGCCGTGCAGACCGTGACTGAAGCGCCTCAGTCCCCTCGGCCACCGCGGCCGGCAATGGAATTTTACTCCTCCCGTTTCGTAAAACAATGTGACCTCAGATCCCGGTGCCGCCGACAGCTGTCGCTGGAGCGCGCTGTGATCGCGCGTAGCACGTTGTAACGCACACGCCTCGTCGCGCCGTTTCTGCGCGTTCAGCCGCACGGCGGACTCTGCGCGTCGACCGCACACGCCGGAACGCGCGCTCCGTGTGCCGACGGCTGGAGGAGCGGCCTCGACCCGTGGGGAGCTGCCGGCGTAGGCGTCGCCCAGGGCCGGAGACGCTGACCGCCGCCGCCAGCTGGCCACACCGCGACCCCGCCGTAACGTGGAAGCTCGCCGTGGCGCGGCGCGGTGCAGATGGCGCCTGGTCTGTGTAAATCACGGTTACGTAAGCGCCGGCAGCCGGCAGCCGGCACAAATAGGCGGCGATAACAGCGCGCCGCAAACACGGGCCCGCCGCGCCGCCCAAGGCTGCGCTACCGGCTTTTGTTTGGCCGGCCATTTCTTCTGCGAAGGGAGGCGAGGCGGGCCGGCCTTCCGGCCTACGCGCTGCCGCGCCGCGGCGTGCCAGCGCTCCCACGCTCCGGCTCCTTCCTCTGCTAGTGCTGTCTGCTCACTGCTCACTGCTGACTGACAGCGCCTTCCGCGAAGCGGCCGCTGCTGCTCCAGGTCCCAATGGCGCGCCAATACGCATCCCAGAAGCGAAAGCTCACACGACAGCCTAGCTGCCAGGGGCATCCACCTCTTCTAGCTTGCACACACTCACTGCCGGAAATAGTAAGCTACACTCTCTTGGACTTTTCCAATTTTGAGTGGTTTAAAGTGTCTGTCAAGTAAGCGGGAGATCCCGGGTTCGAATCCCAGCCATACCACAACTTTTAATTCAACGCTTGTCCTTATGTTCGATACTTTTAGTATAATGAGGCAATGTTTGCCGCAAGGACTGAATTATTGCCGGCCGCGGTGGCCGAGGGGACTGAGGCGCCGCAGTCACGGTCTGCACGGCCACTACGATCGGGGGTTCGAATCCCCCCTCGGGCATGGATATTTGTGCCGTCCTTAGGATAAGCTAGTTGATAAGTAGTTTGACTGACTGAATTATTGTTGATATTTACATCACCTCTGCCCGAGGAACAAGACGGGATTGTTTCCATTCATCATCGTTGATGCAGTGTCTAACACCAACCGTTACTGATTTACGAGATTTTGCAGTTCTTTAGTAAAAAGGAAAAGCAGTCAACAATCCGAAGATTGGTTTGAACACCACAGTGCTTTACTAGGCATGGCCCTGTTTGGAGGTGGTATGCCGTTGCCTTCCTCCGACCTTCGAACTGACTTACCCAGCCACTTATAGGGGGACCTACAGTTTCACGTGGGTTCCGAACCACGGTGCTACTCGGTATTTTTCACATGAGCAATTCTGCTAGAGGTGAAAGAAGTGGAAAGTGACAGATAAAATTCCTAGGACCTGGCGGGGATCGAACCCAGGATATATCTTGAAATTGATGTATATACAGGGTGTTACAGAAAGGTACGGCCAAACTTTCAGGAAACATTCCTCACACACAAAGAAAGAAAATATGTTAGGTGGACATGTGTCAGGAAACGCTTAATTTCCATGTTAGAGCTCATTTTAATGTTTCTCTTTAAATGTGATGAGGCTTCATTCCAACGTGATCAAATTGTAAATTTTCACAATCAACATGTGTGGGCTGACAACAATCCGCACGCAATTGTGCAATCACGCCATCAACAGAGATTTTCTGTGAACGTTTGGGCAGGAATTGTTGGTGATGTCTTGATTGGGCCTCATGTTCTTCCACCTACGATCACTGGAGCACGTTATCATGATTTCATACGGGATACTCTACCTATGCTGTTAGAACATCTGCCTTTACAAGTAGGACACAACATGTGCTTCATGCACGATGGACCTCCTGCACATTTCAGACGACGTGTTCGTACGCTTCTAAATAACAGTCTCGCTACCGATGGATTGGTAGACGCGGACCAATTCCAGAGCCTCCACGCTATCCTGACCTCAACCCTCTAGACTTTCATCCAGGTACCAAATGTAGAGACTCTTCGTACTCGTATTGTGGACGGCTGTGATACAATGCGCCATTCTCCAGGGCTGCATCAGCGCATCAGGGATTCCATGCGACGGAGGGTGGATGCATGTATCCTCACTAACGAAGGACATTTTGAACATTTCGTGTAACAAAGTGTTTGACGTCATGCCGGTACGTTCTGTTGCTGTGTGTTTCCATTCCATGATTGACGTGATTTGAAGAGATGTAATAAAATGAGCTTTAACATGAAAATTAAGCGTTTCCGGACACATGTCCACATAACATATTTTCTTTGTTTGTGTGTGAGGAATGTTTCCTGAAACTTTGGCCGTACCTTTTTGTAACACCCTGTATATAGCAATTTCAAGATATAATTCGTCTTCACACTACAACTGCCCAACAGTTTATTTAACAGCTTCTTCGCAAAATGTGCCGCATTAATACGAACAAACTGTCTCTTTTGCATATCGATTATGTTGTCACGAATGCAAATGTTGTTTCACGACGATGACGATCTCCAAATGTTCAAATGTTTGTAAAGCTTATAGGGTCATCAGACTCTAAACTTACAAACTACTTATGAACTAACTTATACTAACGACAACACACACAAGCCCAGGCTTGCCCATCTTGATTTTTACATCGATTATCCGACATTTAATATCGATTAACTTACCGTTAACAAACACACTGCTCGCGTCTACACTCATGCTATACACAATGGCCGCGGCTGAGTAGCCGTGCGCACTGGGGTGCCGTGCTGCGGTGCGCGCGGCCGTTTGCCGTCGGGTGTTCGAGTCCCCCCTCGGGCATGGGTGTCTGTGTTGTCCTTAGCGTGAGTTACTTAAAGTTAGTATAAGTAGTTTGTAAGCCTACGGATTAATGAACAGCCGGCCGCGATGGCCGAGGGGACTGAGGCACTCCAGTCACGGTCTGCACGGCCACTACGGTCGGGGGTTCGTATCCCCCCTCGGGCATGGATATTTGTGCCGTCCTTAGTCTTAGATAGTTCATAAGTAGTTTGTAAGCTTAGGGACTGATACCCCGTAGTTACATCCCATAAGTTCTACAAACATTTGAACATTTTTGATTAATGAACAACGTAGTTAAGTCCCTTAGGTTTATAAACATTTTACACAAAGTGATGTAAGCCACATCTTCAAATAACTATTCCCGTTTGTTTTGAACACTCCGTTCACTTTCTGGTGCACTTTTATGTCTCCCTAAGGGCATGAAAAATAGCAGTGTTGAATGTGGGGCGAGAATATATAGTCTATTGTGCAGTCTGCTACATAACACAAAACATCCCTTAAGCCATACAATATCTAACTATCTCTAAAAGCGAGTTTAGACCTATTTATTTTATAATAATGAAGATATTTCCAGTTACACACTGTAGATTATTCTCTTGATTTGGACATTCCGATCTTGGCACTGATACTGAGAACTCACAAGACAGTTGTGCCGAAAGTAAACAAATACCTCTGAGATTTTCGACGACGTTAGTTCAAAAGGCCGTTTGCTCTATTTCTAGAAGATTTTTCCTTACAGGCGGGGGTTAGTGATTTTTCGTAAAACATTTGATGATTGTACGAAATCTGACCTATTTTTTAGTAAGAGCACGATGCATAAACCTTCGTTTATAATGATCCTTTAGTTCTTCTCGCCAAGTCATTATACTGTACCAGTTGGGAAAGAATATGTTTGGAATTGTGCCCAAGGACAATTGTGTAGAAAAGTTCCGTCAGTGCTCAAGTCTTTCATTTGGTAGTCTTCGTAAAAATATAGGACATTTCACCGGACACAATTAACAGCATTAAAACAGTATACTGGGTGATTCACGACAAGCGTCATATACTTCGTCAGGTAGTTGTTCATCTGAAAATAAACCGAAAAAGTCCTTTCTACATGTGTCCGATCTCGATAGTTACAAAGTTTGATCGTTACTAACTAGGACGATGTTTCCATTGACGTCAGTGGCGGCTTGGAACCATACATTCGTAATTATCCTGCAAACGGATCCATGTTTGCCACGGCGGAGTGGCCGAGGGCATTGAGGCGCTATGTTCCGATGCGCGAGGCCGTTTCCAGTCGGGGGTTCCAATCCTCCTTCGGGCATGGATGTTTGTGTTGTCTTTAAGGTAAGTTAGTTTACAAGTAGTTCGTAAGTTAGGGACTGATAATCCCGCAGTTAAGTCCCATAAGCTTAACAAAAATTTGATCAATGTTTACTGGGACGTTTTTGCTTCTATTATCGAGAACCTTCAACTGTGTAAGTTTGCGCCATACACGCTGTTTAATTCGTATAAAATATATTTCATATTGGACAAATCTCGGAACATTGTATAGATCGAAATGATCACTATTGTGTCCAATAAGAATTTAATTTTACACAAATTAAATGGTAAGTCTAGTGAGATCTGCGTGATTTGTAACTCTAGACTGAAACTGGTTTTAGCGATAAATTATTTTCTACCCAGTGTGTCCTTATATTTATATAAAAGCATAACCTAGAAAACGCACGATCGCATAACCTCATTATTTCCTATAAAGATTATATTTCCATGCATTCAAAACTCTCCTTTACCTGATTTAAAGTGACGTTAGTCTTGAGTCTGTAAAGAAAGTGTTAGAAGAAGAATGACGTAATTGTTATATCATGGAGACTTGTCGGATGTTAATAGTTTTAGCTTTTTAAGGTTGTACACTAGAAACAGATTTCTTAGGCACAACACATTATGAGTTCTTGGAAAGTATTTACTAAAACAGGTTCAGGTTGTAAGTATTACTGCTAGAAAAGCAAACGAATTTCACGGACCTTAAAGTGGCAGTATTAGTTCATAAAAACTTCAAACATTAATCGACAATCTTTACAATTTTAAATGAAGAAGGGGTATAAAGTAGTAACTTGAAAGTAGTTAGCTTATTAAAGAAGGTTTAACCTTTTTTTAGTCGCTAAGATACTCAGATACTTTAAAGTCGTCTGGCGGCCCAAGTAAATAGAATACGCGGCCCACTACTGATCAGTTGGGAAACCGGTGCGGGCGATTCATTTCAATCCGGCTCACAGAAGTGATTCTCGCGAAAGAGGACAGTGGCAATGTAACAACCTTTATTTGCAGCCTCTGCAAAAGCAAATGAATAAATACATAAAAATAATAATTTTCGGAGAGTCCTCTTGCCCGGAAATATTGATTTCAGAGTAACAGAAAATACAAAGGTGTAAATACTAAACTTTTCCAAAGCTGTTCTACTTCACGCAAGGTGCCCAAGAAGCGTCAAGTAAAAACAATCGCGCACTCTGGCGACCGAACAAACTCGTATACGATCTTCCGGCTACGTGAATCCGACAGGGGCTGCTGAAGCATGCATTATTGCAGAGGTCAGCAAGTAATCTTAGATGGGGTCCGGATAGTATTGAAAATTTTTGTCGAAGTCCACAAGTGAAATCTCATATTCCTCATTAATTTTCTATTGTACTTTTTATTCACAAAATAAAATGAAACACAACAGACAGGCATATTTATATTCATAAATCGAGATAAAGTAATATTATTCACAATTTTTTTTGTTTTAATTTTCACTCTCAAACCAATATCAAATACAATAGATGTGAAATAGAAACGTACGAAATAAAGAGACTTATGTTATTTTGCAAAGTAGCTTCAGGCTTCGTTCGTTGGGAGTACAAAATGGTGTTTAAATTGATGCGCTGACCGCTTCAGTGGAGGTTTCAGAGATAGTTAGAGTTGGTATGAAGTCGATTTCTACTCGTAGAATTTCCTTGTTCATTAAATAAAGTTATTGTATTGGATTTGTGTGTACAGAACTTTTATGCTGATCAGCGGCCAGCTTCCTCCCTTCTGCCGACGCTCTTCAGTGTATTCCCCGGAGATGCACATTGTGACAACTATTTTTTTTTTAAATTTATCTTTAATAATTATTAAGGGTTCTAGTTATTGAGCAGTTAATTGTAAAATTCTAGAAAAATATAAGGGTGGGTGTCATATAAATTGTTATCAACAGAAAAAAGGTTTTCTTTTAATAATTTGATTGTGTAACTTATAGTTTCAAAATATTTTTGGCGTTCCACGTTTTGGCCTTCCGCGGCCCGGATTTGGACCGCGGTCTGCCAGCCAGTTGCCGACCGTTGCACTAGTGGGTCGCGATCCACGGTTTGCGAGCCACTGGACTAGCAGACGAAACGATGTACAACAAAATTCCTCGTCTTTTAGGTTTGACCTGTTTCAGTCACATAAACGCGGGTGTGGTCTGTACGAGGCACGGCAGTGAAACCGTGTGTTGCTGTTGTTGTGGTCTTCAGTCCGGAGACTGGTTTGATGCAGCTCTCCACAATACCCTATCCTGAGCAAGCCTCTTCATCTCCACATAAGAACGGCAACCTACAACTGTCTGAATCTGCTTACTGTATCCATCCCTCGGTCTTCCTCTGCGGTTTTTACCCCACACACTTCCCTCAAACGCTAAATTCACAATTCCTTGTTGCCTAAGAATGTGTCCTACCAATCTATCCCTTCTTTTAGTCAAGGTATGCCAGAAATTTCTTTTCTTCTCATTAGTTACGCGATCCACCCACCTAGTCTTCAGCATTCTTCTGTAGCACCATATTTCAAATGCCTCGATTCTGTTCCTGTCCGCACTGTTTATCGTCCATGTCTCACTCCTATACAAAGCAACACTCCATACAAATGCCTTCGGAAAGGACTTCCTTAGGCTTAAATCAATATTCGATGTTAACAAATTTCTCTTTTTCAAGAACGCTTTTCTACCCATTGCCATTCTGCATTTTATATCCTCTGTACTGCGACCATCATTTGTTATTTTACTGCCCAAGTAACAAAACTCATCTACCTCCTTTATTGCTTCGTTTCCCAATCTAATTCCTTCAGCATCACCCGATTTTCTTACACTGCGCTCCATTACCCTAGTTTTGCTCTTGTTAATGTTCATCTTATTTACACCTTTCAGCACATTGTCCATTCCGTTGAATTGCTCTTCCAGGTCCTTTGCTGTACCTGACAGAATTACTATGTCGTCGGCAAAACGCAATGTTTTTAATTCTGCACCCTGAATTTTAATTCCTTCTCCAAATTTCTCCTTGCTTTCCCTTATAGCTTGCTCAATGTACAAATTGAATAACAATGGAGAAAGACTACAACCCTGTCTTACTCCCTTTCCAACCACTGCATCCCTTTCATGCCCTTCAACTCTGACAACCGCTGTCTGGGTTTTGTACAAGTTGTAAATAACCTTACGCTCCCTATGTTTTACTCCTGCTTGCTTCAGAACTTGAAAGAGTTTATTCCAATCAACACTGTCAAAAGCCTTCTCCAAATCTACAAAAGCTAGAAATGTAGGTTTGCCTTTCCTTAATCTATCTTCTAGGATAAGCCGTAAAGTGAGTATTGCCTCCCGTGTTCCTACATTTCTCCTGAACACTAACTGATCTTCCCCGAGGTCGGCTTCTACCAGCTTGTGTGTGTCCAGCTTGTATGTGTCCGTATTGGCGAGACTTGGGCGGCTGTCCTGCCCCTGCCGCCAGTGGAAGCGCGGAACGTCCGTCGATCGATACGGCGTCTACTCTGCGGTCGCGGACTCCACGCTCACACTGCCCTCCCCTCACAAGTCTTGTGTAGTTCGCGGAACGAACTAGTTCTGAAGAGCGCTCCCACAGGCGAGCTACGCGAACTAGTTCGCAGATCCCTCGCCTCTTAGTTCGTCCACTCCTTTTCCGAAGACTGACGGGGAACAGCGAGAGGGCGCGAGAGCGCGCAGAATCGCGTGATTTCCTTCTGCCAATTACCGTCATTTCGAGCTGAGATGCAGCTCAGCTGTAGTTTCATAGTTCACTGACACATATTTTATTTTCTAAGATATTCATCACAGCGGTAGCAAAAGCCAAAAAGAGCGGATGAACTAAGAAGAGCGACCTACTTCGCGTCCGAGCTGTGAACTAAAAGGAGAGCTACAGGTCGCGAACTAAAATTTGCGCTATCGGTCGCGAACTAAAATTTGCGCTATCGGTCGCGAACTAAAATATGCGCGATCGGTCGATAACTAAAACATGCGTTACAGGTCGCGAACTATTATGCCAAACGTATCTCGCTCCTTAGTTCGTTGAATTCTTTTCCGAAGAGCGAGAGGGCGCGCAGCAGAATTAAAAATCACGTGTTTGCCTTCTGTTGATGAGAGCCATTTCGAGGTGAGCGTCTGCCTGCTAGATTACATAGTTCCGTGCTACAAAATTTCTGTTTTTAGTATTCTGCACTCTGCAATATCTGACTAATAAATTCCATAAAGCCAAGATATAGAGATAACTCTAAACTTAAACGCGAGTAATTATCCACAAACAGTTTCTTTTGGTTTGCGTGATATCGTTAGCGGCTCAAGCAGCAAGCGCATGAAGCAGCTAGGTGGGGGAACTTCTTCCACCACCTGCATGCGCAGAGCACGCCGCTCAGTCGTCACTGGGAGCGGACGAACTAAAAGAACGAACTAGTTCGCGGAAGAGCAGCGAACTAAAGTGAGCGCTCCCGATCGCGAACTATTATTCGGAAGTGTATCCTACACCCGACTCTGCTGGGCTGGCACACTTCTTACTGTCTTGGGTGCACATTCATTAACAGTGTAAACAATCATTAAAGACCGAAACACTAGAAACATACTTGTTTGCTTTTATCAGTTAATATCATTTAGGCTTAATACTGAGGCAAAAATTATTAAAAATGAATAGAATAATATAAAAACTAAGGCATCAAAGCAGTAAGAGACTAAATCTTAACCACTGTCTTGTTTCGAGGTATAAAAGCGCTTGTACTTCAAATTTTTCCTTCTTCAGCTTCGACATTGCGAACATTTATGATTTACGATTTGTATAGAGAGGGGAGGGGGGAATAAACAACTTATATACCCCTGACACAGCTATGTTGATAACATTGAAAACATGTACTCCACAAACCCAGTCAAAGAAGTAATGAAAATAATAAAACAAGACCTAAAGACCTTCAATCAGTTATCACAAAAACACGTAACAGAGATAAGTACACTCCTACACCTCATCACAGAACAAAATTATTTTGAATTAAATAAAGAGTTCTACCTACAAGCAGAACGTCTACCAATGGGATCTCCAATGTCAAGGAAGTAAGCAAACATTTTCATGAACAAAATAGAAAAAAGAATATTTGAAGAAATAGTACCACGCAAATGCAGTATAATGTACTGGTGGAGATACATGGATGATATCATCTGCTTGATAGATGAACCAGAAAATAAAACAGACCAACTACTCACACAGAGAAACACAATACACAATATAAAGTTCACTCTAGAGAAGGAAGAGGCAGGCCAAATTAATTTCCTGGATATATCCAACACAAAGAAAAATAACTCACACTCCTTCAGCATCTACAGAAAAAGTACTGCTTCAGACAAAATGTTACACCAGTCTTCTAACCACCCGCAGGCCCAAAAAGAAGCAGCTCTCAGATACATGTTACACAGATTAAACACAGTACCACTAGACAAATACAATTACAATAAGGAGCTGGACATAGAAATTCGGATAGGAAAGAGTAATGGATACCAATAAACCGTCCTTATAAAATTCAATAAAAGAATCCAAAATAAAATAAAGAAACAAAACACACAAAACCAAGAACTCAGAACACTCACAACTACCCCGCAAAACAACAACACAAACGAAGGACATAACACAGAAACTCAACAAACAAAGAGGTACACATTTACGTATGGAAATAAACTGACACACATAATTGGAAACATCTTCAAGAAACAAGGAATAAAAATAGCATATCAAAGCCATAACACATTACAGAAATGCCTAACAGGAAGCACTGACATCTACAAAAAAATCTGGTATTTACCAGGTCAAATGCAACAGTTGTGATGTTCTATACTTAGGACAGACCAGACTTAATATAAAAAACACAAACGAACATGGAAATATGGCAACAGACATTCAACATTTGCGGAACACCTTAGGCAAGAAAACCACAATCATACCACCAAAGAATCAGATTTAGCAATAAGAAACACCTCCTGACCCTCCAAGATAATTTCCAGATTCAAAAAGCATTAATGGAATAGAAACACAAATTAAATGACCAAGTAAACATCAGCAACCAAACATTATTTAAACTAATAAAACACATAGTAGATAAAGAAAAGCCTCCCCCATCCTCAAGCACACCACATAATACGACCGACCACATAAAAAAAATTACCCTCTCTCTCTCTCTCTCCCACACACACACACACACACACACACACACACACACACACACACACACATAAACACACACACAATAGTCAGAACGTCACACACAAAGTTGCTAGCAGATGCCTAGTTTGAAAGAAACGAAACAAGAACACATCTTACAGTGCGAACCAAAGAACTTGTAAGCAAATAACGCACACAGAGACGATAAACAAAAACAAAACAAACGACATACATAGCCTGCCAGGCCACAGAAATGACCCCGCAGTTAAGCCCCAAAAGTAATTTAAAAAAAAAGCTTTAAAATAAAGCGAAACGCGTCTGGTCTAAAGTAGACTAATTTACACTTGTATAAGACGGACGCCTAATCTATTCAAATTGTATAACTGCAACTTCGTAGAAAAGAGGCGAAAAACACAAAGACGAATTACGTATTTGTGATCCATTTACTGTGTGTCCGAAATTCAGAATTTGAAAATTTAATTGTGTGTCACCCCAGTAATTTATGGCGATCGTGATTAGCATTGACATGTAGGGGATCTCTTAATCTAACTGAAGTCTTGTTTCACCAAACTTCGTCTAAATATGTTTGACAAACGCCAAATTCAACGCCTCGTTTGTTTTTGACGTACCGTCAAAAGCTACAACGTTTCATCATCGTCAGTCTCAAAGAATTGACGAGGCGTTAATTTTAACAGACGCTCCAATCGAAACAGCGTCTAGTATCGTGTAGTAAATCGATACTATCGAGTTTTATAGTTTGTTTTCATTGTTGTTCTCTAGTTTACGATTGAACGAGTGAATATCGCTATGTAAATAGCTGTTTTTCAGTACAGCCAAAGTTGTTGTGATTTGTAACCGGGTAATAATAACGCTAAGAAAATGAAACGTACCGATGAAATGAAGAAGTGAGCTTCTAAATTTTGTGGTAATAAGAAAAGTTTGTTTGTGAGCATTCTTTCGAAAATGAAAGACTTAATTCCTTGCGGGAATTTCACATATAGCCGTAGGGGTCTCAGCAGTGCAATTCCTTCGGAAATCTTCTTGATATATCAGCTGATGGTTGATTTCGAAACTCCATTTAAGTCTGCTATTACCGTTTGAAGAGATCCAGTACCATAGAATCGCAGAGTTAAAAGCAGCTGTTTTATTGGGGTTAATGTGCTGTTTCTTTTTGTTGGATACTCTAGTCTTATTTTCTTTTTATTCCAGACGTTTTAATCCTACTTTCTTGGACAACCTTAACTCTAAACGACTTTTATATCATTCATTGTGTAGAAATGATCATTGTGCTCAGAAAGTACACGTTCAGGCCCTAGATTTTCTAACGAATCTATGAACAATACTTCCCAATTATGTCCCATCTTCACAGCCAGAAGATGTGAACAGCAATAAGTATCTATGTTACCTTTACAAAAACTTCAAATCAAATGTTTGTATAGTCTATGGGACTTAACTACGGGGTTATCAGTCCCTAAACTTACAAATTACTTATGAACTACTTACGAACTAGGACGGCACAAATATCCATGCCCGAGGGGGGATTCGAACCCCCGACCGTAGTGGCCGTGAAGACCGTGACTGGAGCGCCTTAGTCCCCCTTTTTTAATTTTTTTTTTTTTTTTTTTTCGGGCCTCCATCCTCCCCTTCTAGCCCGTCCTTGCACTCGCCATATTTCGCCTTCATCGGCGCAGGCTTACTTCAGCCTGTTGTAAAATTTTTGTTCTCTAGAGCTTCATAGCTATATTACAGAATGTGAATCAATGTAAAATAAAATAAATTTGTGTTCATGATTATTGGTTCCTTTTCCTGATTTCGTTATCAACCTGTTGGATACTGTGAAAATTGATGAATTGTGTCGAGGCACTACTGCACTCTATGGCTACAAAGTTCGTCTTCTCGTAGATTGCTGCCAAATTCAGGTTGTTCCGCAATCTTTGGATTGTCCTGTTTAGTTTCGTTCATCAGCATTCATCATCAGCACTATTGCGTCTTCTCATAACTGTGAAACCCTCGGTTCAGAAAAGTACCTTTTTGTGAATGTCTTTTTGTTTTATATGTATATTTTTGAAATTACTTTCTTGCTTATCAACATTTCTTCCTTAACAAATGGGAAAAAAACTCCTCTTTGTGTAATTGTACTAGATTATGAAAGAAAAAATAACTAAAAGATGAATCCCTCTTCTAGGGCGTGTCATTTTTGAATCATAACTGCTGTGTACACTAAAACGTATGCATACAGAACAAAAGCAATTTCCTAGGACATTTACCTTTTTTCCTCCCCCTTTTTTCAGTGACTAAATGAATTACATCACCATTTAATCTGCACGAATTTTTCTTTACTTTATATCTTAGTAAGTACTTTCACATTGAGAATGAGTATTGGTCCTTTGGTATCAAACTGTGAATTTCTTCGTCGTCACTGTCATGCTGTTTCAGGGTTCTGCTGAGGCCTTCACGGCTACCGTAGCGGCCACGGGGCACACGAAGTCCCCACCGTACTTCACCCCCAGCAGCTGTCCCCTACTTTAGCATGCATCTACCATCTATCCCACTCCTTGCTTCTCGATCACAATTCGCAGCATGTTACCAAACGTTTTTATTTGATTTTTACTCTGGTATATTTTATAGTATTCTGATCGTAAATATTCTCTGTATTCCAATAGACTGTCTTTCCCATTTTTATTTATAATGTAGTTAACGTAATTTCAGATTAACCATAAGATGGCATTATTTTTCTGAGATGGAAAAAAAACTTCTTCCGGGAAGAACATTATATTTGGGTTGATGTCTCTCCCATCATGACGTCTGAGAAAGGCAACTTGCATTTTAACTTGTTGCCATAAGTAACTGTACCCTTGACAAACGAAACGATGATCTAACGTGTCAGTCCTATTGCATTTACGGCATTTGTTTGTGTCACTGCATCCTATTAAATATAATTTCTCGTTAGTGCTAATTATATTATTTACAACTTTGTACCATGTCGACTGTACTTCTGATGTAAGTATTTTGTTATTTATATTTTGCCAAATATTTTTCCATTTTCTGTGAGGGTACTTTAATTCCATCTTATTCGGGTTGTCCTGTGATCTTATTTTTTTCAGCATGTATCTGCAGTTCCTCTTGTTGATATCCTGTACAAGGCATTGCATGTAACTTAGTTCGAAATAAAAGTGTCGAATGTGCTTCAATTTATAGTTTATTACTCTGATGTCGATTGGTGGCCGAAGGCTGTTAGGCTCAAAAAGTTTGAAAAATTTAGAAGTTACACTGTTCGGATACATTTCAATAAGTTGCAACGACCTCTTTATAAACAGAACATTGGTTTTCTTTAAAATATCTGACAATCCAAGTCCCCCCTCTGCGGTAGTTAGGGTCATGTTCCAGCAGCTACTCGAAATATATGACCTTGCCAGAGGTATCGGCAAACCTTTGCCGTGATAGCTTTTGCAACTTCTTTAGGTATTGGCAAAATTTGCTTAATGTAAGTTGCTTTTGATAAAACTGCACAATTAATGATCTTAATTCTTTGCTTAATGTTTAGGTCCCTCAAATAATTTAAAATGAGGGAGCCACGAATATTGTCCAAAATGTTTTTCCAATTGGAAGCTATAGTTCGAAGAGGACACCTATGGAGGGTGAGACCCAAGGCAGTGTGTTGCTCAACGCATTTTTCCCAAGCAATTTTTACGTTGGCCATTCCGTTCAGTTTTAAAAAAGCACTCTTTGTGTCATTTACTTTTGCGCCCGTTGCTTTACAGTACAAGGTTACATTCTCTGTCATTCTTGTGGCGTCATCGTTACTTCTGATCAGCACACCGACATCATCGGCATATGCATTACAAACCGCTTTCACTCCCGCAAGAGATATGCCCTCTAGTACATCTTCTAACCTTCTTAAAAGTGGTTCCAAGGTGATTACATAGAGCAGCATTGATAATGGGCTCCCTTGAAGGATTCCACTCGTTATTTGAATATCCTTACTATAATGACCATTGAGAGATACATTAGTTTTCATTCCCTTTAAAATGTTGTTGAAAACCTTCACGTTGTTACCATTGAGACCCATGAATGCCAATGTTTTAAAAAGATACCCATGATGAACTCTGTCAAAGGCCTTATTAAAATCAATGAATACTAGACCACCATGTGCTGCAGAGTTGGAGAAAATTGCGACTCTGTCCCTGTATTCAGTGACTGTCTTAAAAATGCTTCGTCCTGGGAGACATGTCTGATGAACACCAACGATCCTCCGTAGGATTGGTGTTATCCTCTCCTTAATTACCCTAGCTGTTATTTTATAATCAGTGTTGAGTAAGCTAATTGGTCTCATCTTGGTGATATCTTTTATTCCCAAGTTCCTGCCTTTTGGGATCAGTACTGTGATGCTTTGCTTCAAATCTGTAGGAACAGCCTCCCCATTTAGTACTTCATTTATCATTTCAGTGAAAGCTTTGCCTATGAAATGCCAGTATGATCTGTAAAACTCTATGGGCAATCCATCGGGGCCGGGTGACTTTTTAGTTGGCAATGACTTGAGTACATCGAAAACTTCTTCTTGAGTAATTAGTGCCTGGAGGTGTCGGTTGTCCTCTTCCGTTATTGTATTCTTAAGGTCAGATGTTGTTAAGAATTCCTTTGTCGTATTTTCATCTATCTGCTGTTCACTGTAAAGTGTAGTGTAGAATCGATAAACCTCGTCTAATATATCTTTTTGGTTTGTAAGGATTCTCTTATCCTCAGCCCGCATGTGATCAATAAAATTTCTTCGCCTCCGTTGTTCGTGTCTTATGAGGTGATAGATAGAAGCGTTTTCTTCTTCCACAATGGTTTGTGCATGGGATCTAATTTTTAAGCCCTCTAGCTGGGACCTCTTCATATTTATGAGCTTATCTTTGATTCTCTTTATTTCTATGAAAATATCGTTAGTCATCGGTTTTTCATAGAGATCGCGTAAACAACAATAATAAAATTCCGTTGTATGTCTCGTCCATCTCATTCTCTCTTTGCTATGCGCTATTAAGGGTAGCTCTCAATTTTTTCTTGGCAACCGCAGCCCACCATTGTATAGTTGACCTGTATTTATGGCGCTGTCGTAAAGAGGCCTGCCAGGTTTCTTCTATTTGTGCATTTAGGTTATTCTCTAGCAGGATACCTATGTTCAATTTCCACAATGGTCGGCCCCAGTAAGTTTTCTGCTTCGGTAACTTAACACTGCATTTGACTGCAATATGGTCGGAAAAGGTAGTTGGTATAACTTCAATTGCAGCAATTTTATTGTCAAAGTTCGAAGAAACGTAAATTCTATCGATTCTGCTTTGGGATCTACTAGTAATGTATGTGAACCTGACGAGGGTAGGATACTTAATTTCCCATGCGTCTTTCCATTTCATGTTACTAACTAAGCCCTGAAGTTCTTTAGATTTATTGAAGTTTGGGCGTTGGTCCTTTTCATGTAACACGCAATTCCAATCACCGCCAACTAAAACATTTTCCGGATTGTCTTTAAGTAAAACTAGAATGTCACTTTTGTAAAATGTTGCTCTTTCGTCTCTCGCATTATTGCCCGATGGTGCGTAAACATTTACTAAATTAGTATTAAAAATTTTGCATCGGATTCCCCGCCCGGATTCTAAAAGGCAGACATCTTTCATCTCTATGGCGTCCTTTGCAAGAATAGCTGTCCCACAACTACTCTCAGGTGCAATATTCAGTATTGCTTGATAACCAACGACGTAGAGATCTTTGATGTTAACCTCCTGCAATAATGCTATGTCTGTTTCGGATTGATACAAAAAATCTTTAAGAGCAGCCACTTTTATTTCATTCTGAATTTTGTTGATGTTAAGAGTTGTCACATTATAAACATGTCCATTAGTTAGGTGTGATTTAAATTTCAAAGTCCGATAAGGGCAATTCATTGTCTTTTTTTTTTTTTTTTTTTTTTTTTTTTTTTTTTCTCTCCCCTTCGCCGTCATCTGTCTTCTTGCTTCTTGTCTGAGCGGTTTCATTCCCACTCTTTTAGTAAAAAATATCTTCATCGTGTATTGCTTCATCTGCCATGTCTTCGTCTGATTCTTGTGCCCAGTCTAGTCGTGCCTCTGAGGTAGCTTGACTTGACATGGGTTCATTTCCTGACATCTCAATGTTATTGTCAGTTGCTTCACTTCCGCTTCCTGTAGGACGTTCCTTGGAAGTTACTGCTGCTTCTGAAACAGTTTCCTGCTTGTCGCGTTCTTTAATGGTTTTAAGTTTTTCCTTCAAAATGGGGGCTATGGTCTCAGCGGCTTCATGAGCCAGCCTGCGCTTCTTATGTCTCCTGCGCTTTGGGGATCCCCCGTTGGATGATGCCGGTGACTTCTCTTGAGAATCTGTGGACGATGTCTCTGTCGCCACCTGTTCCTTCTTCTTATCGGTTAGCCTGTTCTGATTTCCATCTTGCACCTCCATATTTGGGTCTTTCTGCGTGATGTTACGAGGTGTAGGGTCCTCAATTGTGCTGTCCTGTGTACTTCGATTCTCTTTCCCAGATCCTCTTTGGGCTTCTATGTCAGATGTCGTTTTCGGTAGGGTCTCACTTGTCTCCATATGACTGCCTGTCACGTCCTCGATATTCATTCTAGTTACCTCGGAAGTCAGTGGGCCTTCGTGTTGAATAACAGAAGAGCGGCTTCCACTTTCAGATTCCGTGGAGACAGGTGTTGTCTTCTGCACATCCAGTGAAGCTCCTCCCTGACGCGGTATTTCGTTCGTTTCCGCGGCCGGGTAGCTCGCCTCGCTAGAACGCGCTTGCTCGACGTGACTCGGCTCTGCGTAGTGTCCTGGTGCGGCCGGTGCGGCAACAACTTCCTCCTGCCTAGCGGGGCTACGCGGGTACGTGGCGGCAGCGTACGTCAGCTTGAGGCCGACTGCCTGGCCGGGCGCCGCGTGCTCTGCAGCCGGCAGCTGCGGGACGTGCCTCCTGCTACACTCGCTTCTAATGTGCTCCGTGGAATTACACAGAGCACACGTTCTGGGCTGTCCGTCGTATATTAGTAAAGCACGGTAACCGCGCACATTTAAGTATGACGGTATGTGCTTATGAAGTTCGATCTTTACTTGACGAACAGGTTTGAAGACAGGGAACATGTAGGCCTCTGACCATTTTTCAGCGATAATCGAAATTATTCTGCCGTAGGGTCTAAGAACTTTTTGTAGTTCGTCATCCGGCATTTCAAAGGGCACTTCGAAAACACGAACTGTCCGAATACCTAATCCGGCGTGACAGACTGGAATGTCACTTACACTACCGTCTGATTGATGAAACTTAGCAAGTCCGCCAAATTTGTCTACTATTGAGCAACATAATTCTGCATTCTTCAGCTTCACGAAAGCAGCGTTCGTAACAAAGGACAAATGAACACCAATTACGTCACTCTCATTAATCATGATTTTTTCGATAAGCCATTGTTTCACTTCATAAGCTTTTGGTCTAACATGACATCTGTCAAAAGAAAATTTAATCGTGTCCTTCCTCAATATATTAATCGCGTTCATTCTGTCTTCTTATTCGTAGTAATCGTAGCCACAATTAGCAGAGCAGAGCGCTTGCGACTGACCTTAGACACAGCGACACAGCCGTTGTTTACCTGCCGAACGCCAGCGTTGCCGCCACACGTCCGTCCAGCACCGCAGCTGTCACTCGAATGCGAGAGTCCCCTCGGCCACCGCGGCCGGCTTACAAAAACTCCTGAATATTCCAACTACAGTAAACCTGTCTTCCATAAACGACTCGTCAAATGGTTTGACGACGCAAAATCGGCGCGTCAGTTTTGACGGCGAGATTAACGATCGTTACAGTAAACAGACGTCGATGAAACGCAAATATGAAAGTTAAACGATCGTCAAAGATTAAACGATCGTCAACGTCATAAACGACGCTTGGTGAAATCGGGCATGAGTGTATTTAATATCGAGAAAGAACGGGAATAATTCTGTTAGAAATTTAATTTCGATCGTAAAAGGTAAAGCAGTCAACAATCCGAAGATTGGTTTGAACACCACAGTGCTTTACTAGGCATGGTCCTGCTTGGAGGTGGTATGCCGTTGCTTTCCTCCGACCTTCGAACGACTTACCCAGCCAGTTATAGGGGGACCTACAGTTTAACGTGGGTTCCGAACCACGCTGCTACTCGGTATTTTTCACATGAGCGATACTGCCAGAGGTGAAAGAAGTGGAAAATGACAGGTAAAAATCCTAGGACCTGATGGGGATTGAACCTGGGACCGTCGGATTTGTAGTCTGGCACTCTACCACTGTGCAATCGAGGCTTATTAGATAAAAATTAGGACATTTTATGCGGAATTGTTTGTCTTTATTAGTGGGAAGTGATTTGATAAGACACGTAAGTGAATAACAATAACACTTCGCGATACTCTTCTTCAAAATAAGGCAAATTACAAATAAATTATCAAATACATCGAAAAACTATCTAACAAAAATTTCCATGGTAGACGTTCGACCTTGGATCCACGGTTTGACGGTCGACGCCTCGGATCGCTCGACTACGACGCCGCTCGGGAGGTAGCTCATGTTTACGAATACCCAAACTACAGCACGACAACAGAAAGACGTTAATTACTCGAACGTCATTAGCACTTGTACCCAAATACACCAGTAAAAAATTGCTCATCTTCAGACGATCTTTCCATGTATAGCATATAAAACGCGATTTTCTATCATCAAGTACCACCTTGATTTCATCAAAATCTACTGAGTGTCTAGCAAAAGGCCCAAACACATGTCTCTTTTTATTGAATGTAGACCGTTCATACAATATTTGATCGAATTCGGTGTCCAGCATGTCAAACCCTCTCCTTATAAGAAGCGAAATAAGTCACCAATTAGTGTCGTTATCCATTACCGCTAAATTTTGATTTCCACCGTTGGCGACACAATCGACGCCGCTAGATGACAACACGGTCGATCTCATAGTTCCAGCCATTCTGCCGCTAAATTGCTGTACCGTTCCCGGGTTATCGTCCTCTAATATCCGCTTTACGTATGAAAACACCCACTTCCCTTAAATATTTTAACCGCTCCATACACGCATGATTTTTTTGTTCATACCTACGGCAAACCTCTGTCGAAATATATCAGTTTTGTTAGCCTCTTTGTATAATTAATATTGAAAAATGGTGTTTCAGTTTTCGTGTTGATGTATTTATATAAGGCCAAGAAATAACATTTTTTTGGCCACCCGCGGTGGCCGAGGGGACTGAGGCGCTCCAGTCACGGTCTGCACGACGGACACTACGGTCGGGGGTTCGAATCCCCCCCTTGGGCATGGATATTTGTGCCGTCCTAGTTCGTAAGTAGTTCATATGTAGTTTGTAAGTTTAGGGACTGATGATCCCGTAGTTAAGTCCCATAGACTATACAAACATTTTTAACATTATTTCGATATTTTAACTTCCTCTCGTAGCAATGTTGTCGAGCTGGTAGTTCGAACCGTTCTGCGCGCTACATCTTTACCTCTCGTGGCGGGCATCGTCTTACGCCCATTTTACATATGATTACGTTCTTTAACCACTTTCAGTGACTGTGTACACACGTGATTTTCGTTTTTTGCATATATATGGCTAAGCTCTTTTCGATTTGTCCAGATGTCTGTGACTCCCTTGTTCTGTATAATCTAATATATAAAAATTAATGTTTCTTTGTATATTTGTTGTATTTTATGCGCTGCCGTACCGTTCATTCGATTGCGATGAAACTTTTTCAACATATTTCTTGCATTTTCCCGAAAACTATAGGCATAATTATACTATTGTACCACACAGTCAGGAGATATTATGGCGTCATAAACAACGAAAAGCGCGAAAAACTGCTGCATGACGCGAGAATGTTGCCCATTTCTCCTCAACCACTGGAGCGATTTCAACGAAATGTGGTGCATATATTCCTTACAGTGAAGTAACAAATGGTGTAAGGGTAGGTAAGAACCATGCGCGACATATAATTCAGGAGATATGACATAGACAATTATATACATGAAAACCCCGGATACTAAGGCTATATGAAGACAAAGCATTGTTTATTGTTTTCTCGAAGACTCGGAAAGTACTTGACTGATTTACTCCAAATTTTTAGTTGACACTGTAATATACATTTGAACATACACAGGATATAGATTTCATCAAGAGGTATATGCAGGGTGTCCCAGGCCATCCGTTCACCCCAACTGAAACCGGGGGAGTCGTATGAAATGTAAAGATGTATGACACAGGGGAAATATTCTGACTTTAAGAAAGATGTAATAATCCCCATTCCAAAGAGAACAGGCGCAGACAGACGTGAAAATTACAGAACAGTATAATAACTCATTGTTGCAAAATTTTAACACGAATTATTTACAGAAGGATGGAAAAGCTGGTAGAAGCCGACCTTGGGGAAGATCAGTTTGGATTGAAGAGAAATGCAGGAACACGGGAGGCAATCCTGACATGACGACTTATCTTAGAATATAGATTAAGGAAAGGCAAGCCTACATCTCTAGCTTTTGTTGATTTGGAAAAAGCTTTTGACAATGTTGATTGGAATACACTCTTTAAAATTATGAAATCAGCAGGAGTAAAATATAGGGAACGGAGGGTTATTTACAACTTGTACAAAAACCAGACAACAGTTATCAGAGCTGAAGGGCGTGAAAGGGATGCAGAGGTTGGGAAGGGAGTATGACAGGATTGTAGCCTTTCTCCAATGTTATTCAATTTGTACATTGAGCAAGCTATAAAGGACAGCAAGGAGAAATTTGGAGAAGGAATTAAAGTTCAGGGTGAAGAAATAAAAATATTGCGTTTTGCCAATGAAATTGATTGTAGTTCTGCCAGAGACAGCAAAGGACCTGGAAGAGCAGTTGAACGAAATGGACAGTGTGTTGAAAGGTGCATATAAGATGAACATTAACAAGAAGAAAACAAGGGTAATGGAGTGCAGTCTAAGAAACTCAGGCGATACTGAAGGAATTGGATTAGGTAACGAAACAATAAAGGTAAAATAAAACACGATGGTCGCAGTACAGAGGATATAAAATGCAGAATAGCAATGGGAAGAAAAGTGTTTTTGAAAAAGAGAAATTTGTTAAAATCGAATATTAATTTAAGCGTAAGGAAGTCCTTTCTGAAGGCATTTGTGTGCCTTGTATGGGAGTGATACTTGGACGATAAACAGTGCGGACAGGAAGAGGATATAAGCTTTTGAAATGTGGTGCTACAGAAGAATGCTGCAGATTAGGTGGGTGGATCACGTAACTAATGAGGAAATACTGAACATAATTGAGGGGAAAAGGAATTTCTGGTATACCTTCACTTAAACGAATGGATCGATTGCTAGGACACATTGTTAGACATAATGGAATCGTGAATTTAGCATTGGAGGGAAGTGTGTGGGCCGGCCGCGTTGGCCGAGTTGACTGAGGCGCTCTTGTCACGGTCAGCACAGCCACTACGGTCGGGGGTTCGAATCCCCCCTCGGGCATGGATATTTGTGCCGTCCTAGTTCGTAAGTAGTTCATAAGTAGTTTGTAAGTTTAGGGACTGATGACCCCGTAGTTAAGTCCCATAAACTTAACAAACATTTTTTAGAAGTGTGTGGGGTAAAAATCGTAGAGGGAGACCACGAGATGAATACAGTAAGCAGATTCAAATGGATGTAGGGTGACTTTTATATGAGGAGATGAAGAGGCTTGCTGAGGATAGAGGTGGGTGGAGAAGCTGCAGCAGTCCAGTGACCGGACTGAAGATAGCAACAAACTGTTTACTTTCCATTAATATTGTTGGCAATGGTTACTGAGTGGTTGTAGTCGTTTTCTATCTAACTTGTGTTGAAAACTTTCTGCAATTGTCTGGAATTTAAAAAAAAAATTGGGTGAGTAGTCAACAAATTACAAATTTTTCCAAATTATTTCTTTGCTTCTCTGAAATTTCTGGAAAACTACGCCAGGTACACGACTGAGACCTGTTTTATTAGTTTCACCGATTCAATAACAACAAAATAGATGGAAATCGTGCTTTAGTGTAACCTCGTACAACTTTGCGATGACTTCAAATTAGCGAGGTTGCTAAATTTCAGGCACAATCTTTTATTAAGCCGTAGCTCCGTAACTAAACATTTGCGGACCTATGTTTATGTGCAGGTTTTGTTTAGTTTTACTTGTAGAATAACATATTAACTGGCGTTGGAGTGGCGGAGCGGTCTAAGGCGCCTTGCTTTTGAGCGTGCGGTTGCTTGCCCTCGGGGATGAGTGTATGTGTGTTGTCCTTACTGCAAGATAGTTTAAGTAGTTTTTGAGATTAAGGACTGATGAGCATAGAAGTTTGATCCAATAGTTTTACAAACATTAGTAATATTTTAAAATATTACTTTATGGTGACGAATTACAGTGATGATAATGTTATCAATATTTTCTCGCAATAGCAAATTTCTTTTAGCGTCGCTGTATAAGGTACCAGTGTTGTACCAAATGGTGACATATGAAAATTTGTGTCGGGACGGGACTCGAACCCGGGTTTCCCGCTTTTCGCGAGCGGTCGCCTTAGCCACTAGGCTACCCGAACACGACTCCAGGACCGATCCAAACTTACATATACTGCACATATGAGTCAACTGCATTCATCCCTTAGCACTCGCAGCTTGATCTTTATTTCCGCAACAGGGAGAATGAAAACAACGAGGCATTAACCTACGCTGTTGTCGTCATTGCCTCGCTTAGGCATCTGTTAAATTATTGTATGGTGACGATACATAGTGTTGATATATTTATCAATATTTTTTCGCAATAGCGTATTTCACTTTGCGTCACCGTATAAGGTATAGATGTTGTTCTACGAAAAGGTGGCATATGAAAATTTGCGCCGGACCGGGACTCGAACCCGGAAGTTTGCGACGGTCCTAGAGTCGTGTTCGGGTAGCCTAGTGGTTAAGGCGACCGCTCGCGAAAAGCGGGAAACCCGGGCTGGAGTACTGGTCCGGCGCAAATTTTCATATATCACCATTTGGTAAAACACCTATACCTTATACAGTGTCGCTAAAAGAAAGTCGCTATTGCGAGAAAATATTGATAATATTAAAATATTTGCATATCTTCGTGAATCACCGTGTATAATGGTTGCACAGAACAGAAATTGAATCCACGTGTGTTACCCAGTAACATCGGAAACGGGTTAGGAGTGTCGAGTTGGGTAGTGGGCTGTAGGTACGCCGCGACGAGGG
This sequence comes from Locusta migratoria, assembly GCA_026315105.1. Lineage (NCBI taxonomy): Eukaryota > Metazoa > Arthropoda > Insecta > Orthoptera > Acrididae > Locusta > Locusta migratoria. Next base: position 524,448,162 of record CM048746.1, read on the forward strand.
CGTGGCTCAGGAGAGCAGCGCGACAGGCTGGCTTCTCCAGCTCCAGGTCCAGCCAGTTCCAGCGCTGGGCGGGGCGGGGCTGGAGCCACCCCTGGGCCGCGCTGGCCGCCCTTGAACCCCATAAATACCCACAGCCAGGTTCGCTCAATAAAGCACCGTGGCGCGCCCCCCGCACCTGCCGGCGCGTGCCGGCCGCTCCACGAGGAGACACGCGCGTCAGCCCACCAGCCGAGGACCGCGTCCAGCTGCCCCGCCCTCTCCATTTGGACTACCACACTGCTCTTCAGTCATAACACCTCAGAATTCTAACAACTACGACAACTTCTTCCAATTTGTACCCTAAGCCTGGCTACTAATACTAGGGTCATTGATCTGGAGAAAAATCAGTTCATTTTTACAACACTTATTCCACTTTTCAACATAAACCCCCGAACATTTATGCATTTGCTCCAACGGGCTACAAGCTTCTGTATCTGGCTGCAAACAACTCTTTATCTCGAAGTTCGAAAACCAATTTCCCAATAACCTTTTCACGATCTCGGGAGTCCTGGAACCTCTTCCCCCGTAATGTGTCCTTCAGTGCACCAAGCAAATTGGAAGTCACTAACTCCTAAATCAGGATGAGGCAGTACTTCACGGCGCATTTTGTCAATGGTTACACAGGTTAGTCCAGCAATATGAGACTGCAAAGGATCTGAAAGAGCAATTGAATGGAATGGACAGTGTCTTGAAACGAAGATATAAGATGAACATTAACAAGAGTAAAACGTAGGTAATGGAATGTAATGTCAGAAAATCAGGCGATGCTGAAGGAATTAGATTAGGTAATGAGACAATAAAAGTAGTAGATGAATTTTGTTATTTGGTTAGCAAGATAACTTCTGATGGCCGAAGTAAAGAAGATATAAAATGCAGAATGGCTATGGGGAGAAAAGCGTTTCTAAACTAGCGAAACTTGTTAACATCCAATATTAATTTAAATGTTAGGAATTCCTTTCTGGAAGCATTTGTCTGGATTGTAGCATTGTACGGCAGTGAAACGTGGACGATAAGAAGTTCAGACAAAACGATTATAGAAGCTTTTGAAATGTGGTGCTACAGACGAATGATGAAGATTAGATGGGTAGATCACGTGACTAATGAGGAGGTGCTTATTCCACTTTTCAACATAAACTCCTTGAACATTTACGCACTTGCTCCAACGGGCTACAAGCTTCTGTATTCCGGCTACAAACAACTCTTCATCTCGAAGTTCGAACCAATTTCCCAATAACTTTTTCACGATCTCGGGAGTCCTGGAACCTCTTCGCTCGTAATGTGTCCTTCAGTGCACCAAGCAAATTGGAAGTCACTAACTTCTAAATCAGGATGAGGCAGTACTTCACGGCGCATTTTGTCAATGTTACACAGGTTAGTCGAGCAATATGAGGACGTGCGTTGTCTTGCTGGGAAATCACAACTCTCCTCTGAGATCCATGGCGTTCTGTCTCATGGATGGCTTCCTTCACCTTGTTTAAAAGCAAATGGTAGTAGTACTGGCTGTTCACTGTACACCGCTCTTCGAGATAATCACAAAAATTGAACCTTCAGCGTCTCAAGACACTCTCAATATGACTTTTCCTGCTGATGCTTAGGTCTTGAATTTTTTCTTGACGGGTAAGTTGGTGTGCTTCCAGTCCATGCTTTGCCTTTTTCATTGTGGCTCAAGCCCAAGCTTCACCACAAGCTAAAATTTTGTTAGGAAGAGCTGACCAACTCTTTCATAATGTTCTTTAAGCAAGCGTTCGCGCCCTCTCGGTGTGACCTGGCACAGCCTGTTGTGAGGCCTTGTCTTCTAGGCGGTGTCGACCCAGTCCGTAATACGACGGCTTAGACCAGACGGATATTCCGCGCGGCTGGTGAAGTAAATCGAGCAGCATGTGGTATGTCCCGGACAAGTCGTCCAGATGTTTACGATAGGTGGGAGATCGGAAGAACAGGGAAGCCAAGGTACCAATGCAAACCGAAGTGCGACGAAGAAGTCTTGAAACATGCGTGGCACGTATGGTAGTGCATTATGCTGTTGTATCGTGTCTGTGGCAACTTCCGCATCTATGGCAGGACAAAAGGCTTCAACGCTGGCTGGATTGTTACCAGCAATGCCAACTAGGGGACTGTGAGAAGAGAACTCAATGCCACCCGAAACCACAATACAGGATGCAGGGGCAGTATGGAAATGCATAAGGCAACAATTCAACAGATTTTTCAACACAATGTCTCCAGACTCGTGGTGGTGCATGAAGATATGTGATTGGAAACGACTTTGTTTTGTACCCACGAATCCTGATTGCGCCTGCATCACCCTAATCGTTTTGGGACACCTTGGTGCGTGGCTGTTGAACGGTTGCTTCAAGCATTGCCTTACTGGCCCTGTAACCGGTATTGTGGTTGGGATTGGTATTGGATTCCACTTTCGCAATGCCCTAGCAGGCGTTGCCGGTACACTAACCAACCAGCGTGTTATAGCCTGTTGGTCTTTGTACCATCTCTGACAGTTATTCTCAGTGTTCGATCCCGAAAAGGGTTACCAGGTGGCGTCCACGAGTTGCGAGCGTTCACATCGGCGATTGAAGCGATGCAGCCGCCTGCACTTGTCTAGATTTATTAGTTGCCGGACCTTCAGAATCTAACAGGCCATCCTATTCTGATTTCTGGTCAACTGACTACATTGCAACTCTTGTACAGACGACGCAGTGCATGTCGAACTTATTGTGCTCCTTTAGTAAGAAACTATTTTTGTAATTGCATACCTACTTGGTCAGGTTACGGCATCCCCTAGCAGTCAGTAGATAATACATTCCTGTTGTCGATATAGTTTAACTGTTCTGATAATCTGTAGTACCAAACCCGCATTTCACTGATAAACGTGCACTTACATAATTCGAGATTCGAAGTGCAACCTTTGAAATAAAGTTCGGCGAATAGTCCTGTAACATTAACGTAGATGAACTATGAACTAAAATTATCCTAATTGTCCTTCGAAGTAGCCATCTCCCATAACTATCCACCGCTGAGCTCTGCGATACATGTTCTGCAGACATTGCGATGGTGTTCAAAAGCTTCGCCTCGTTTTGTTAAATGTCAGGAATATCGTCAAATCTTTTTGAAAAAGAGTTTGAGTCGAAGGAATAGGAAGAAATTTGGAGGATTGAGATCCGACGAGCATGTTGGATGTTACAGTTTACAGTTTCACGACAATGCTCGCCAACACACAGCCAATTTCTTCCACCTTTCATGGCAGAAAGGGATTGGGAGGGGGGGGGGGTTTCAACTTCAACATCCACAAAACCGCCAGTTCTCAATTCTCCAGACTTCTTATTTCCTTGAGTCAAACTCGCTTTGAAGGGAAAGAGATTTCACGATAATCCTGACATACAAAGAAATGCGGCGAGACTTATGAACACCATCCCAAAGCAGGACTTCGTGCAAAATTTCTAGGATGTGTATCGTAGAGCTCATCGGTGCATAGTTATGGAAGGTGACTATTTCGAAGGCGTGCTTGAGTAATTCCGTGCAGGTGTGATGATCGCTTTGTCCCCAGTGATGCAGGGGTCAGCGCAACTGCCTAGAAAGCAGGAGACCTGGGTTTGAATCCCGACTGGGTACACATTTTCAGCTTTACCCATTCGCAGTTAATGTCTTACATTCTCTGAATATGAATAGATAGTAACTGCAGGATCAAAAGTGGTGTCTGTTCTTTCGGACAAAAGAACAGACCACACACACATATAACTACTCCTGTTTACTGGCTTCCCCTGCTAACATTTATGATGCCACCTGATTTGCACAGATCTGCGACTCTTATGAGGGAGTTCCAAAGGATCTCCAAGAAATCTAATTTACCTGTACATAGGGACCTACCAATTCTAAATGTTAACAGACTACGCTCACGTCATCCAACTCTGCGTGATGCTGCTGAATTGGTTACTAGAGCTTTTAAACCTCTCGTAGAATGGAAGTGTCTGTGACAAGCAGCATCACATGTGCACCTACATAGCGTCTTCTCAGGCACTGAACTACCAACTGGATATCAACTACCACGAAACATCTGGACAGCACTGAATAGAATTAGAACGGCTTATGGCAGGTGTAACAATCCATTTCATAAATGGAACAAGCTGTCTAATCCAGACAATACATCACATTGTCAGAGACTGTATGCTTCGAGCAGCATATGGTGGAGGAGAAAATTTCTTGCTGGCAATCCCAGAAGCTGTGCGTTGGATTCAAGGACTGGACATCGAGTTATAAAACTTATGTTACTTTGGAAAGTTCATTGTTTTCTTTCTTTATACAGGGTGTTACAAAAGGTACGGCCAAACTTTCAGGAAACATTCCTCACACGCAAAGAAAGAAAATATGTTATGTGGACATGTGTCCGGAAACGCTTAATTTCCATGTTAGAGCTCATTTTATTACATCTCTTCAAATCACATTAATCATGGAATGGAAACACACAGCAACAGAACGTACCAGCGTGACTTCAAACACTTTGTTACAGGAAATGTTCCAAATGTCCTCCGTTAGCGAGGATGCATGCATCCACCCTCCGTCGCATTGAATGCCTGATGCGCTGATGCAGTCCTGGAGAATGGCGCATTGTATCACAGCCGTCCACAATACGAGCACGAAGAGTCTCTACATTTGGTACCGGGGTTGCGTAGAAAAGAACTTTCAAATGCCCCCATAAATGAAAGTCAAGAGGGTTGGTCCGTCGCTACCAATCCATCGGTCACCGAATCTGTTGTTGAGAAGCGTACGAACACGCTGACTGAAATGTGCAGGAGCTCCATCGTGCATGAACCACATGTTGTGTCGTACTTGTAAAGGCACATGTTCTAGCAGCACAGGTAGAGTATCCCCTATGAAATCATGATAACGTGCTGCAGTGAGCGTAGGTGGAAGAACATGTGGCCCAATCAAGACATCACCAACAATTCCTGCCCAAACGTTCACAGAAAATCTGTGTTGATGACGTGATTGCACAATTGCGTGCGGATTCTCGTCAGCTCACACATTTTGATTGTGAAAATTTACAATTTGATCACGTTAGAATGAAGCCTCATCACATTTAAAGAGAAATACCAAATGAGCTCTAACATGGAAATTAAGCGTTTCCGGACTCATGTCCACATAATATTTTTTTTTCTTTCTTTTTGTATGAGGAATGTTTCCTGAATGTTTCTTTACCTTTTTGTAAGACCCTGTATATGTATGTATTTGTATTGTATCAGCCATTTGCTAAATAAATAAATAATTCCACCTAGTTATCTTTGAACACAGTGTTACGTCCCAAAATATATGTGGCTATGCTGTCTCCGGTCCTCGTTGCTGTTACATTTTGGATGTCCCGCGGTGTAGCGGTTGTCTTGCTGGTTCAGTCCTAACTGGCAGCTGCGAATGTTGGCCGGCGGAGTTTTGGTGCGCCCCGCATAGCGAAGAGCGCTCTCTGCCTGCCAGGGACAAGGTTTTCAAGGGCAGATAGGGAGCCGGGAGTTAACACCTGTAGCGCCCGTGGGCCGGCGGGCGGGCCAGTAACTTTCTAAGGCCTCTGCGGCTTACCCGGTTGGACTGGTTCGGAGTTGGGATCAGTGGGATATCAGATGTCAACAGGACGGCCGGCCGCCACGCTTCACGCCAGCCGTCCAGCTATCTTTGCGCTGCCACTGCCACTGCTCCCAGCAGCTGCGGGCTGGCGGTGGCGGTTGGGCGTATGCCCGCTCTAATCAGGACGCATCACGAGTTAAGAGAAATATCCTTGGGAAGGTAAGAGTATGGCATATTTTGAGGGGAAAATGACCATGAAAAATCGTTTTTGTCTTTTTCTTTTGGATCGTCACCACAGCCTCGATACATAAGAGGAAACACGTCATTCCATGGAACAAATTGTGCTTTGTTCGGCACTACTTCCCTCTCGCTTAGCTACGCGGTTGAAGGCGATTCTATCTGGGTCCAGCTCGAATCCGCCCGGCGGACTGACGACGCCGCGGTGGAGTAGCCGAGCGGTCTAAGGCGCCTCGCTGCGGAGCTCGCGGTAGCTTGCCGTCGAAGGTTCGAAAAATGTTCAAATGTGTGTATAGCTTATGGGACTTAACTACAGGGTCATCAGTCCCTAAACTTACAAACTACTTATGAACTAGCTAACACTAAGGACGGCACAAATATCCATGGCCAAGGGGGTACTCGGACCCCCGACCGTAGTGGCCGTGCAGATCGTGACTGGACCGCCTCAGTTCCCTCGGTTACCGTGGCCGGCTCGGAGGTTCGAGTCCTCCCTAGGGCATGGGTGGGTGTGTTGTCCTTAGATTAGTTTAACTTAGTTTAAGCAGTTTGTCAGGTACGGACTGATGACCACGCAGTTTGGTACGATAGATTTACAAACATTTGAACATTTTGACTGACGATGTGGGTCTGTGAGCCGACCGGCATGGATTTTTTTTCTATTTTTTTATTTTTTTATTTTTACATTCAATAGGTGAATGCAGAGCTGGTACCGCCTCAGTTACCCGACTCTAAAATTTTTAGAAAACATCCGCGCACTATTTCCACATGTAAAACACTACACACAGACATTTGGGGTACAGAAATTTTTCCTCCCGGGTGGGAGAGTGGAAGAGGGAGAGAAGGTATGGGAGTGTATTGGGATGGCGACAGGAAGGGCATCTAGCCACTTCTACAAATTAACTTTCTAAATACATAATAGCAATGCCGACTTTGCGTCAGTGTCGGATAAAGGCAAAAGGAAAAGATGAAGATATGACAGTATTGTTTCACGTCTTGCAAGAATTTAAATGCATTTATAAACATAAAAACACACCACCATGAAAAGCGAGCAATACACAAAAGCCATACCACATTAGATGTAGTGTTTATGTAAAGACAGTAATTATCCGTAACAACTGTAAAAACCTTTTCCGTATAAAAACAGTCCAAAAGTGATTTTTTTATGAACTAGTTTCGACGCAATGTTGGGGCACCTTCAAGATGTTGCTCCGACATGGCGAGGAGGGGAGCAGCTGTGAGTTACTCAGGTGCTGAACTGGTCTGATATAAGACAATGCAAAATCCTATTGGATTCTCAATAACGAAGTATAGATGACAACTCATCGAAAAGAATCTCGCTGAGTCGCTGACAGGCACGAAAAATAGACAATCACATTCACACAACTTAAATTTTCAATCATAGCCTTCATCAGAAAAAGAAACACATACAGTAACACAATCACTTAGACGGCTGGAGCGGGCGGACATAGTGGTTGTGTGTTTGAAGATGTCCGAGTGATTGTGTGAATGTATTTGTTTGTGTTTGTGTGTGTGTGTGTGTGTATTTTATCATATCACCGCGCTGTTTTCCCAAAGCAAACAAAAATGTTTCCAAAATGTGAGATGTAGATACATTCCCCTTATGTTGCCATACAAAATTGGATTGCCATGAACAGTCATCAGATTCCATTAGAGAACTATTAAATTAATAAAAATTGTGAAAAAGCCACATACATCCATGAAAGTTAATAGTTCGGCGTTTTTACCGACCCTCCAGTGCTGCTGTAGCAGTTTTAGAGTCATTCAAAGAAAGCCTACACCAGGTAGTGCGTTGGTATCTGGGCAATGTAATATTACTCGGGGGAGACTTCAAACTTAGGAGTATAGATAGGGACCTCTCTAGTTACATTTCAGGCGGTACAGACAAGTAGTCTTGCGAGTTACTTTTAGACACATTCTCCCAAAACTGTCTTGAGCAGTTAAACCGGCAACCCACGCGCAATGGAAATATTTTAGACCTTATAGCTACGAACAGGCCTGACCTTATTAACGATGTCTGTGTAGAGACAGGAATTAGTGACCATGATATCGTCATAGCGTCCATGGTGACCAAAGTTCATAAGCCAATCAAGAAGTCTAGGAGCGTGTTTTTGTTGGGAAGAGCTGATAAGCAATTGTTAGGATCGCACTTAGAAAATGAATTGGCATTGTTTAGTTCCGGTACTAAGGATATAGAGGAATTGTGGAGTGCATTGTACATAAAGGGTTAGAGAAATATGTGCCTGTAAAGTCGATTAAGGATGGAAAAGATCCACCGTGGTATAATAACAATGTTAGAAAGCTACTGAGAAAGCAAAGACTGTTGCACTCTCGGTTCAAAAAAGAACACGCAAATGATGACAGGCAAAAGTTAGTAGAGATTCGTACGTCTATAAAACGATCGAAGTGCGAAGCATACAATAATTACCACAGCCATACCTTAGCAAAAGATCTTTCCGAGAATCCAAAAAAATTCTGGTCCTATGTAAAATCGATAATCGGGTCAAATCCCACTATCCAATCACTCGTTGACCATTCCGGGGCAGTAATAGAAGAAAGCAAACGGAAAGCTGAAGTTCTAAATTTAATCTTTAAGAAATCTTTCACGTAGGAGGACCGCACTAATATACCACCATTTGATCAACGTACTAACTCCGAAATGGAGGACATAGTAACAGGTATTTCCGGTGGAGAGAAGCAGCTGAGACAGCTAAATACGAAAAAGTCTGCTGGTGCGGGTGGAATACCAATTCAGTTTTACAAAGAGTATTCTGCGGCATTGACCACGTACTTAGTTTGCATTTATCGCGAATCTTTAATTCAGCGCAAAGTTCCTAGTGATTGAAAAAAAAAAAAAAAAAAAAAAAAAAAAAAAAAAAAAAAAAAAAGGCGCAGGTGACTCCCGTTTATAAGAAAGGAAAGAGAACTGACCCACATAATTACAGGCCAATATCGTTGACATCAGTTTCCAATAGAATTTTGGAGCATATCTTCAGTTCGAATATAATAAATTTCCTTGAGACAGAAAAGCTTCTTTCTACGAACCAGTACGTGTTCAGGAAACATCGTTCATGTGAAACTCAGCTTGCCCTTTTCTCACATAACATCTTGCGAGCCATGGATGAAGGGCAACAGGCGGATTGTGTTTTTCACGACTTCAAAAAGGCGTTTGACGCGGTGTCACACTGCAGACTGCAAACGAAGATACGAGCTTATGAAATAGGTTCACAGATTTGTGACTGGCTGGAAGACTTCCTAAGTAATAGAACGCAGTACGTTGTTCTCGACGGCGAGTGTTCATCAGAGACGAGTGTATCGTCAGGGGTGCCCCTTGGGAGTGTGATAGGACCGCTATTATTTTCATATAAAATGATTTCCAATCCATGGTGTACAACAGCAATCAGTTAGAATAAATATTCCCTCAAACCGTCTTGATTGCAAATTTTTTTATTAGTTAATGACGCGTTTCGCCCTTTAGCAGGGCATCTTCAGATTATCTGCGTGACAGAATTTACACAAAATTACAAGGCGGAATTACAAACGGTTATAATGGTACATGGGCTTATTTTGTGTTAAGAAGACAGTATAAATGGTAAACAAAGCTTACAATGCGCTCTCCGTGGTATGACACCGTAAGTTGTTATTGCGGTGTTTCTATTTTTATGGAGGGTTTTCAAAATGTTCAAATGTTTGTTAAGCTTAAGGGACTTAACTACGGGGTCATCAGTCCCTAAACTTACAAACTACTTATGAACTACCTACAACTAAGGACGGCACAAATATCCATGCCCGAGGGGGGATTCGAACCCCCGACCGTAGTGGCCGTGCAGACCGCGACTGAAGCGCCTCAGTCCCCTCGGCCACCGCGGCCGGCTGGAAGTTTTTTTTTTTTTTTTGTTTTGTTTTCTTTGTGGCCCTACAAATGTACGGATGTACGGGTAACAACGAATTACAATTGGAACATACTCGGTAAAGATGTGAGAAACATGAAACCGATTTTTAAGAATACCTTAATCGATGCGGTGGTCTCTGGTGATACAAGATAAGCCCATATTTACAATTGCGCTCACGGGCGGTGGGCGGGCGTGGTGTGCTGCTCCGCCGACTTGTACAGACTAAGGGAATGTGGGTAGGGAGCGACATAGGAAGCCGATGTATAATACGGGACGGATGAAATCTAGCTAAATTTGTATTCAGATAGCTAGGTATAATTATTGCACGGAGTCGAAAACTGTTTCGTTTAGTAAGCACGAGAGCAGTTCGAAAATGTTCCTTTAGTGGCAAGCGATGAAAGAAAATGACGTGGGTGGTGCGGTATAAACACACTGCATTCACATTCACCGGAACTGCGTTTCTAATCTCCTTTTTTTGTTGTTGTTTGTTCGGGACAGGGAGATCAACATTCTACGGTCATTAGTCCACCGGTGAGGAAGGGAAGGAGTAAGGACAGAGAAGGAATGGGAAGGGAAAGGAAATGCACTCCAGGGGGGAAAGAAGGAAGAAAGTCTGCATTGGCTCGGAAGCTCATGCTCGCCACACACGAAAGAACTGTGAGACCCAGTGGGTCTCTGTTTTCGAAAAACCATTAAACATGAATGAAAGAGTCCAAATGCCGATTTGATATCACCCCTCTGAGTTTTGGCGACAACGACTGACTTGACAAGAAGGCCGAGTCAGAAATGTGGTTCTATAAAAAAAAAAAAAAAAAAAAAAAAAAAAAAAAAAAAAAAAAAAAAAAAAAAAAAAAAATTAAAAAAAAAAAATCAGTTTAATGATACCCGCTTTCGACCCAAATTTGGAAAATCTTCAGATCCTTCTTTGGGATGTAGAGAACTATTAGACAGAGAGGGCACATACTGATAAAATATGAAATTAAAAAAATTACAATTAAAAAAGTTATACCCAAAGTTGATGGAACTGAAGAAGTCTCCAGGGGCGGAAGAGACCACGGTGCGGGGCGGTTAAATGGTGTAAGCTCTCACCCCTAGTCGTCTCTGCAAGTAATTCCTAACAGTTCGCATATATGTTATTTGAGACTACGTGACGAGAAAGCGTAGTTTATGATTTGGAATGATTTCATAAGACTTTGTCATATGTGGGGGCGATCAGCTCAATTAATTTATTATGTAAAACAGCCAAGATCGTTATTTATCTTTATTAACTTGGCCGGTTTAGACAGATTATAAACTGCGAACATCGGGTAAGGTCAACTTAACTGTGACCACATCACAAGCAGCCTGATGTGTTTGACATTTTATTTCTATTGTGACAGGGCAACAATAATGTTGGGGGCAAGTATGTTCCTAAAAGGTGCATGGTGCATGAAATTACAGATCCGGTTATGGCAGTTTAACCAGCCGGAACCGGTCATCTTAATAAATATAAATGGCGATCTTGGTTGGTTTACAGAGTACATTAAAATGATTTCTTTCAACATTATTCGCTATCAGGTTGAACATGTTATATTTTTGCTAAACAGAATAATGAAATATTAAAACGAAAATTAAAAAGCAAGTAGCATTGCTATTCCACTGCAATCTACAAGAGGATATCGGTGTACATAACCCTGCCGTTTACTTAGCAACAATCAACGTACCGATTACATTTGAAGATGCTTAAAGAAGTAGATTACGGTAGTTGTTGTGAGGTATTGCTTCCCAATTAACTGGGGTTTACAAATAGTAGTTGCGAAACTAACAAAGTGAGAAACCAATAGTGCTCTTAGACTGTCTCCTACAGGACCATTAGCATGTATCTGACGCAGTTAATTACGTAGCAAGTTGCCATAAATCGATACATATCAATGAAATACTTCGATCTAGCCAAAGTAACACTTTGCAAGCCAATTGGCGCACAGAAACAGCTGTAAATGTCATCTGGCTGTTACGCAATGCTATTCAGTTGCCTATTGTAATTTACAATGCAAAAATATTGCAATAAGACGCGAATTAACATAAAGTGAAAAGCTGATAACATCGCAATATACTTCTAGTTAGGCGCTCCAAAGTACTACTTACAAGCCAGTTAGAGCACTAGAACAGTTGTAAAAGTCACCGGGCTGTTATGTAATGCTATTGAGTTGTCTGTTTTAATTTATAATACAAAATACAATCCAAGTGAAGTGAATTCATACTAAATAGCAGTGTAAAGCACATCCTCCTATATTGGTCATTGCGATAGCGGTGCTGTTGGCTTTTTAATGTTCGTATTAATATTTTGAATCTTATTATTCACTGTAACAAAAATTAAACAGTGGTTAGCTTTATGGCTTCACGATTTCGCCCGAATGTGTTTTCAATCCATACTTGTATTAGTCGATGTAATTCGCCTTCTGCCCCATACACTGCCCATTTCACTTTCGTATTGATGCACCTCAATCCATATGACGTCATATCTCCTGAACAACGTGTCTTACAATAATTAGGAAACGATTTGCAAAATATGTTGCAAATAGAGTCAACAGTAAAGATGTAATAAATCACCTCATGCGTAATAGAGCGGTTATTAAAACATTTCATAGTTAATGGTGTTATATCTCATGAACTACGAGTCGTACTATATGTGTACATTGTATGTAAAATATCTCGCGAATATAACTATCGGTACAGACTCAATAATTGTAACAAGATGCCTAAAACGTAATTTTACTGCTTGAAAAACTACAAACTTTTTCCCTTTCAGTTTGTTTGGGTTTCACTAAGAAAAAGCTTCTTCAGTGTTAGAAATTACGTGTGAAGATTTTTGCAGGAGGTTAAGTGCCCCCGATCTCAAAGAGTACAGAAGTTATTCAGGCATCACATGTGACGACAGTGTTTTGTCACTGCCATTGTTTACAACGTCATATCTCCTATAGTAAGTCGTAGATACTTTTAACCGCCACAGTTATTATTTTTTTATGTAAAAGAATATTTGTAATAAACAGTGGTCTCTATACTACCTGCATATTGAAATACAGATTTCTGAGCGTGTCAGTCTAAGATACTCATATTCTGTTTCTTGACTATTTACAACATCGCTGCTATGAAGTATTACAAGAAAACGAAAAGGAAATATGTTTCGTTTCCGTATTCACGCGAGTCTGTAACTTCGCATGTTGACATAATTTTCAAATCCATAGGTAATCCAGCTATTATTTATGACTTAATAACTGATGGAAATTAGTTTGACTAATTACAACAAGGTGGACAATGTAAACTCGTGTTCAAAACATATGAATGTGTTTATGCTACAGTTCTGTGCTCAGGCACCAGAGACATACATCCAGTTTATGTGGAGATTACTGGTAATAAGGTTCGTTGAGGAGATGTGTTACACTGCCGCATGATGTGGCAGTTTTCTCTAATTTCATGATTTATGAGGTCATATCTCTTGAACTATGTGTCTTTGGTGGCTGTGTGTGGGTATACATTATCATTTTAGAATACAGCTGAGTATGTTAGGAATATGTTAGGCATGTATGCTGTTTGTTGCCGAGGATGGTCAGATATTCATTCACAGTTATTCGACCAGTGAGGGACTGATAGAAGAAGTTGAATACCACGGTATGCATGCCCAGATCATGACAGAAGCTCTCTCATGGTGGACTGTAGCAAGTAGACATGCCGTTTCGTAACCTTCGTTTGGGGTTTTCAATACATCAACACGTCTTTTTTATAGGAAGCAATGTAAACGATTATCCATCGGACCATACCCCATACTTCTAAGTCATCAAGTGTCCAGGTTTTTTTTATCGCTGAACCATTTCCTTCGCAGTTTTGCGTTGGCTTGCGTTACTAAGACCAGCCTTAATGTTTCTGTTCAGAGGTTCAAATGTTTGTAAATCTAAGGGACTTAACTAGTGAGGTTATCAGTCACTAGGCTTACAACCTTCTCTAACGAATGTCAGGATCTCTCTCTCTCACACACTCACATATATATGCCCGCGGGAGGATTCGAAGCTCCGACAGGAAGCAACCGCACGCTCCGTAGCAAGGCGCCTTTAGGCATTCGGCCATTCCATCGAGGCACTGTTTTTATCGAAACAGTATTACTCAACCGCGGTGGAGTAGCCGAGCGGTCTAAAGCGTCTAGTTTCGGAGCGCGCGGTTGCTCGCCGTGGAGGTTTGAGTCGTCCCTGGGGCATGGGTGTGTGTGTTAAGTTAGTTTACCTAGGTTTAAGTAGTTTGTAAGCTACGGACTGATGACCACGCAGTTTGGTCCGATAGAATTACAAAAATTTGATTTGAGTATTACTCAAGTGAGAGTTGTGTTTTTCAGCCGCTTTCACCGTAGTAGAAATTTTGGTCGATTGGTTAGCCAACGCTCCTACACCAGTCTAGTTTGTCGGTTTGTGTGTCTGTTGGACACTGTGTGTGCGTGGTGTGTCCGGGTTTTAACCGCACCACATCGTGATCACTTCATCAGTTCACATCAGCCTTCGGCAGGTTCTTCTTCATTAAGTCATCTCCATACATCCGCTTTGGGCGTAGCTTCATTTTATTTTCAATTTTAACGTTTGTTATATTTGCATCTTATGTGATATACCTCCTTATGTATAATACTCTACAATCCAGAGTACGCTCTGTAGATAGTTTGCATTTGAACTGGAACTCGTCATCAGTTCTATTCCCATTTATTCTGATACAGAACGCTTGTTTACGAAAATATACGATAAGAGTCATTTTGGAAACTTTCTTTATGTGGAGTAATTTGAATGTAATTTATATAACAATATATTGAATTTATCTGCTTCTTGCCCTATTGTTGGGTATGTGTGTGTGTGTCGATCGTTGGTATCAATCAGGTCAACAATTTTTGATAACATTCCATCGATCTCCAGAACTGCCGGTGAAATAAAATCTTGTCAAATTATGCTCTTTGTCCTTCTATCACTAAAAACATAAGTAAATAAAATTATAATACTATTGTGATACCATTGATCTTAGTTTCTCAATATACATACTAATACAACACGGAAAGGGTCAGTCAAAACAACAAAATAGCGATGATTGATTAGCTAAAAAAACTGTGACAGGAAAGAATAGGTATACGTTTTTGGACTTAATGAAGAAGTATATCACGGTAAGTGAACATTTTTGCTACTTAACGGTATAGTATGAACTGTGAGCAGGCAGAAAATATCCTCATACATGAGCCTGTGTAATCACTGTTATCTTACAGGTACTGCTTGAGCTCTGCCATATAACACGTAGACGTCAAGGTTTGAAGACAATCTGTGCCAGTCCTAAAGCTGTGTATATGCTACTTGTGTCTGTTTGGCTATAATTAAACTTTTGCTACTTGAGAGTGAACGTAGGACAACGAAAACGTATCAAAGCATTAGTAAGGACACATGGAAGGAAAAGAAAGCCAATAAAGTATTGAATTAAACATATTTTTTGATTAAAAAAACTCACAAGAGGAAGTCACAACCAAGAGCGCGGTTTAATTAAAAGTTCTTTATTTAACTCATTACCGGTTTAATCAAACAAGTCATCATCTTCAGATTAGTGTACAATAATACAAAAGCGTTACATTGTAAAGAACCACTTGTACATCGTTGTAAAATAAATAAATGTGGTGAGTCACTTTCCACATGTAATGCAGTAAACACGAGAGCCTAAGTATGCAGCAACCATTGTTTTTATAATGTAATACACTGTTTGCAAGCAAACATTTATCTATTTTACCACGATACAGTGGTTTTCTACAACTGTAGCTTTTTGTGAACTTGACAGCACAATAATATGTCACTTCGTCCTCGAGATGTTGGTGTCATATCCGATAGGTGAACGCGCACGATGTGTCACTTCTGAAGAGAGAGCTGACAGTTATGGCGGGAGAGAGAGAGAGAGAGAGAGGGGGGGGGGGCACTAAAAAAAGGGAAAAAATAGGATGGAGGTAGTAGTAACAAAAATTTGGCTGCTACTACCGTCCCATAAACTCACGTGTTAAAGTTCTCCGTTATATGAGTTACAAGTAAGGAAAAGCCATCCATAAGGACGTTTAAAGAGACAGGCAGCAGATTCTGAGAAAGAAAGAGATAGTGACGGTGCGAGAGAAACAGGAAGGGGAAAACTATGGTAGAGGTACAGTGGAAGTGGTAGACAAGGAGACAGTGTTAAGATTAAATTACATTAGACTGGTACTTGTTCCATAGATCATGAAGACCACATTTCGCAATGATGTGAAACTTGGCAGGTTAATAAAAGGTGTCTTTACAAACTATTACATGGCTCAATATATATATATATATATATATATATATATATATATATATATATATATATATATATATATATAATTTATAACTATAACTAAAGTTCATCTAATTATTAGGAGTTGCCATTCAGAAATTCTTTTAATTTATTTTTAAATGCTACTTAGCTGTCACCTTTGATGCTATTTGGTAAGTGACAAAAGACTTTTGTGGCAGCATAATTCACCCCTTTCTGTGCCAAACCTAGATTTAACTTTGAATAGTGAAAATCATTCTTTCTCCTAGTGTTGTAGTTATGTACACTGCTATTGCTTTTGAATTCGGTGGGATTGGTAATTACAAATTTCATAAGTGAATATATATACTGTGAAGATCCCTAGCTCTTCAAATAAGTGTTTGCAGGATAATCTTGGATGGGCTCCAGCAATTATTTTGATTACACGCTTTTGTGCAATGAATACTCTTTTACTCAATGATTAATTACCCCGGAATATGATGCCATACGAAAGCAGTGAATGAAAGATCGAGAGATAGTGATGAAGACAGGAAGGTGGAAGAGGCAGATGTGAGAAAATGAAAATGGGTGAAAAAGAGATAATGAGAGAAAGACACATGTAGACAGAGGCAGGTGAGGGAGAAACTGTGTATGAAAAATCTACTATGAGGAGGGGATGGATAAAAATATTTAACCTCTTCTGTGTAAAAAAAGCGCGAATATATTCGCATGTCAAAATTTTTGTTGAGGAAGGCAGAGTTCCTCACTTTTCCGTCAGTGTCATTTAAACAGGGACAATAATGTCTGTTTTGTTCTCCGCCAGCAGCATTTTTTTCAGCTGATAGTTTTTTTGTGGGTCTAATGGTGCAAGAAGGGTAGTTCAGTTAACATTTTTATTAAATGTTCGCTGCAGGCAGAGATGCTAGAGAGCAAAGGAAGACTTTACCCTGTGTCGATTTTGTCCTCGTCCGAAGGACATGTATCCATCTGCGCGCGAGGCGACAAACGCGCCGATTACAGCGGGTCGTCGCGGTCGCGGTCCCGTGCTTGTGCATCTGGCCGTGTTTGCTCATTACTCGTTTATGACATCAGTATCCATGTGTTCGCCCCTCCAGGCCACCCGTCGGCACTAATGGCTGCAACATTCCGCATGCACTTGAAATCGCCTCACTTTGCTAGTAGAAAGAGCTGTAATTTGCAAGTGGTCTGAGATTTCTGCTTTCGCTCGTAGAATAATACTGAAATGAACATTGAGTACATTATGTTACCCGTCATTTTTAGGGGATTTTCTCCTGAAATAATACTTAAAAATAGGTTTTGTTACCTTGAGATAACAGCTCCTTAGTGAGAGAGTTATGTTAGGACCAATTTCCTTATAGGTAAGGATTCTGTTTGGTACTCTTAATACAGTAGATGTGAAAGTTCTGTTGTCCTTCCTTTCTTCCCAACCTAATCGATTTTTTCTGTGCTAATTGCTGTGGAGGACATGGCAATAGCGGGGAAAAAGTCCTATCTTAAAAATGAACTTATGTTTTCTAAATAATGAGATAGTGCGGCCTCAAACCTGTGATCAGACGAGAGGAAACGCAGATACCAGATAAAACCCGATTATTTGTAATTAAACACTTATTAACGTAAAAAAATAAGACTTGAACTGTTTTGTATCTACAAATAGCACATATCAAAACAAAACAATTGTTAATCGTGATCTACTGAAGATAACTTGAACTAGAATCCGCCACACCAAAGCAATAAATTACGTTTGCAGCAATAATTGAGATTTTTATTTACAAACTGAGTATGCAGTAATGTTTAAACAAGCATAGAATCAGCACTGAACCTAGACATTAGACGTCCGACACTAAACTGCACAAATGTATGATGAGACACGTTTTTGTTAACAGTGATAAACTAAGTTTATTGTTATTATGATTCATTATAATAGGTTTCAGGTCTTATGCTGACAGCAATAATGACTATTTCTCATACCACACGCGTTACGCTTTTCATTCATAAAGCATCTATTGCGTTTCGCAAATGTTTTACATAGGTTTGTACCTTTTGTTTTGTATACATAGTATAAAAACTGTTTTCATTTTTCGTACACATTATGTGTTTTTTAAAGTTGTATATATTTTAATTACGGTGTTAATGTTTCTTCTTTACACTCCGACTGCTGGTTTTTCCCTCTTGTTCCCTGAGGTTAGTCGATTTGCGATGAAGGTTTTTGTTTACATTCGATAAATTTTGCCTATTTTTGTCGCATTTGTTTCGTTTGCTTGGTGTTTTCACTACACGTCACGTTTTTGAATGGAATGAAATTTGCACAGCACCTCGCGTTTTACTAGTTGGATCAACTTTCGTTGTTTTTTCCACTTCACCAGTATCACTGTGTTGTTTATATCTGTTAAATTGTTTTTTTGTACATTTTGAATGTTGTCAATGTTATTTTTTTGTGGGTATGTGTTTGTGCATTATGTGTGTGTGTGTGTGTGTGTGTGTGTGTGTGTGTGTGTGTGTGTGTGACTGTAATTTAAAAGTTTGAGAACAGGATGTCTAAGATGTATGATAGATGTATAAATGAGGGTTTGGAGGGGTTGGAGTGGAGGTAGGGGAGGAGTGTGAGTAGTTCTTTGAGGTTCTGATACGCGGGGGTGGGGGCTTTAAGGGTAGGAGTGTGGTCATGTACTCATTTTTACTATTATGTAGGTACTCTGTAAGCGTGGAAATTGTGTGGTTTGCTAGACTCGTTTGGTCGTTTACGTGATGCTTCTTTTCTGCTAAGGATTTTTGGATGTTATAGAGTTCTTGTAGGATGAGGTGTTTTTTGTTGTTTCCGTGTCTGAGTCTCTGGTAGAGATTTTTTATTGTTATTGGTGTAAGTGTACTGCAAATATTTAATTACTTGTTTTATACACCCAACCCTGTACATGTTCCTTATAGCTAGTGTCAAATGTTCCATCCCATGTATGGCATTTTACTTCCCTCCCTATCCGACATACGAATTGTTTGAGGTAACTCCTCTGTTTCAAAAAGGGTATTTATTGCACAGAAATGGGCGGTTAGAGAAATATGAGCTGTGATGTTGCGAACCTCTCATTAAGCCCTGTTTGTAGCCTGGAAATTTTTATATTTCATATTTTTTTTTATTTTTTCTCTTATGGGACTTAACTGCGGTTTCATTAGTCCCTAAATTTACAAACTACTTATAAACTAACTTATGCTAAAGACAACATAAACATCCATGCCCGAGGGAGGATTCCAACCCCCGACGGGGAACGGCCTCGCACATCGGAGCATAGCGCCTCAATACGCTCGGCCACTCCGCCGAAACGAGAATTTTAATATTAGCCTCTGAACACATATTTTCTGTAATGTCATTTGTCGTTAAGAATATCGGTTAGTCAGTTAGCACCTTTTACTTAGTTATTACTAAACAGAAATAGAACCAGCTTTACCATTGTGATGAACGGCGTGCTACCGCATCCAGTTTTACTAACTGCCACAAGAATTCAAAATGCTTAATAGTAATCCATGCACTTTCAAGGATAAAGCGAAGAGTTTCCTCATGACTCAGTCTTTCTATTCCGTCGTGGAATTCCCGGAAAATTCTTTAAAAATTAAGTTACTTATGCTTAGGCATGTCGTGTGGACAGGATTGCTATATCCCTCACTCTACCTGTACTACTCTCTTGTTAGAATTTGATCTACTGACTCATTCCACGACCATCGAGACTTGCTTACCAATACTGTGCTGCGGAACGTGACAATACGACAGTTGGAACTTGAATAGTGGCAACACTGCTGTGGAGACACTATGCAATAGAATCTACTATTGTCGCTGATAGCACACGCTGCTGACATACCTACCTTACCTCCTACCAAATGGACTCATCCGTCCCACGTCACCGGCGTGCGCACAATCGAGGGAAACCCAAGTCAGTTGTGAACGAGTGGTCTAAAGTGATGGTGTCACTATGTTATCGAAACGGGAACAACAGAGTTGGATGAAGATTGAATATGCCAGAGGTCGTACAGCACGGCAGTGTCATTATGGTTTTCAAAAGGCGTGCGGGGATTCGGCATTGCCGTACAAAACTGTGGCACGTTGGGGAAAAGCCTTCAACGTAGGTCAGCAAACTGTGGCAGACATGCATCGGGCGGTTCATCCTAGCGTCTCTGAAGAAGAAGTGCATACTGTTGCCACGTTAGTGGAGAGTGATCGACGCCAGACGATTCGTGAACTCGCCCACGAATCCGGATTAGCGCATACTACTCCTGGGCATGAGAAAAAATTGCATCACGATGAGTTCCGCATGAATTGACGGAAATGCAAAAATGGATGCTTCACGACGCTGCTCAGACGCACTTGAAACGGTTTCTTACGCCGTATCGTAACACTGGATAACACGCGGGCCACTTCGTACGAGCCAAAACTCAAACGCCAATGCAACGAATTGTATCATTATGAGTCGCCGCGAAAGTCGAAAGTGCGTCAGAGCTCCAGTATGGTGAAACTTATGGTGATTCTCACGTACGACTGTGATGGTGTTATCCTAACGCATTACATTCCTCCACGACAGTCCGTCGATGGACAGTTTGCTGTTCGTTTTTGGAGCATCACCTGTGACCAGCTTTGCGAAAGAAGCGGTAACGTTCTGCGCAACCCACGCATCATTTTCACGACAATGTTCGGGCGCATACAGCGCAAGCTGTGGCTACTTTGTTTGATCGATGGGACTGTGAAGTACTTTGCCATCCACCATACTCCTTGTGACCTTGATTTGATTCCGAAGATGAAGGAACCACTTCGTGGCATTCGCCTTCGGAACTGTTCCAGAGATTCGACAGGCAGTAGTAGACTCCTCCATTCGCATCATTACCAGAACAGGCTCTGCTAACGGTGCACATCGCTGGCAACGGGTTCTACACAACGTTGGTGACTGCCTTTGAAGGATAGTAACAGGTGCAAATACGTAACGCTTCTGTATTGCTTGTGAATAAATAGTTGCCACTATTTAAGTTCCAACCCTCTTATAAATCAAAATGAACATAATTTAAAACGGTTTCACAGGTTTGATATGATTTGATTTTATCAGGGAAGCCAAAACAGTCTTGGTCCAACCCGCCACTGCCCGCACCGAAACTAAGTTTATTTTGCGGTATATCTAGTAAAGCCAACCAATGCCCTTGAACAGTGCGAGTCCCTTTACCAGTTCTTTATTGGACACAATTTCTTCGGGTCTGGTTGTCCCAAATGTTCTGTGCCTTTTACTCTCCAATGCAATGCATTCGAAGATTAGATGTGATGCAGTTTCATGACCGTCATCACAGATCCTACATTTAGGGTCCTCTTCTGTTATTCCCATTGTATGTAGGTGTTTTTTGAAATTCCCATGGCCTGTCAGCAATCCAACCATGAGTCTAATCTCTCCCCTGTTCAGGCCCAGGATTGCAGAGCTTCTTTTAAAACATGGCCTTGGCATCATTACCTTGCCATGTTTTTGTTGATAGACTTTAGTCCATTATTCTACGTGTGTCTTCTGAGCCAGTTACGTAGCTCCAATTTGATCATTGCCTTGGTGATTGTCAGGACAGGTTCCGGTCCAATAAATGGAGTCTCTGCCCCCATCCTGGGTAATCTGTCGGCATGTTCGTTGCCACTGATCCCCGAGTGGCCAGGGACCCACAATAGGTTTACTCTATTGCTTTCCCATAGCTCCACCAGAACCCTGTGACATTCTGCAACAATTTTAGACCTTGTTGCAGGAGCTGCCAGTGACCTAAGGGCTGCCTCGCTGTCTGAATAGATATAGATGCTTCGATCTTTGTAGCACCTACGCAAATTCTCCTCCACACACGCCCTGATGGCAGCGATTTCACTGGTTTACTGCTTTCTGTTTTGTGTTCTTGTTATTGTTTGCACTCAGGCTCAGAATCAGTGCTATCTCAGCAGTTCATCGAGTTCTTTAAGCAGTGCCTTCCGGCGCACTTTATCAAAAACCGGTCGCGGCCCCACAGGATTTTAAGCTGTTCATTCGCCTTCCGTAATAGATTGGTGAGTTGCAGAAAGGCCTTCGTG
The DNA here is from genome assembly GCA_026315105.1 of Locusta migratoria. Lineage (NCBI taxonomy): Eukaryota > Metazoa > Arthropoda > Insecta > Orthoptera > Acrididae > Locusta > Locusta migratoria. The sequence goes on from CM048746.1 coordinate 524,470,278, forward strand.
TTCGGCAGGCTGCGGGAGGAGACGAGGCACATACCGGCAGAGGACGAACAGCGTCCCGCGCCTCACCTCAACATCCGCCCCCCCCCCCCACCCACACCTGCGATGGTGTAGATAGCAGCGTGGCTGGAATAATGAATGGCGCGCGTTAATCGGCCGTCGCCAAGGCCGCAGATAACTGCGTTTCATTCAGCGATTAGATAGCACCTGTTTCCTGTCGTGTCGCTGCCAACGCCGCCATACACGCTCGCCGCTCATTTCCTCTGCGCCTGCTGTGTGCGGCCGCTGCTGTTCCGCCTTATCGTGATAACACCGTCGACTACGTACAGGCGCGGGCATCCGACAAATATCTGCACGTGAGTTTCAGAAGAAAGGAACGTTCTGATGCTTCAGAACAGTAAGTACTGCATTCCGTTAGTAACTGCTACGTAACACTACGAACTTTTCGGAAAGAATACATATACAATCGACATTTTAAGAATCTTTGCTGTATCAAAGACTCTGCTATATGAAGGAATTATTTATTAATTACGACAGGCCTGTTTCAGCACAATATCCATCTTCAGGTTTATTAATCTTTACTTCCTTGGAACGTCGTTGTCTTATTTTCTGTCATGATGATTTGACTATTTTATTGCTGTTAATAGTGAACGCATTTACCACCGTTGTTATGTCTCACTCAGAAACCGAATTTTTATGTTTTTTAATCTCGTGTTTTGACTGCTCAGTCAACGATGTTATGTCTCACTCAGAAACCGAATTTTTATGTTTTTTATTCTCGTGTTTTGACTGCTCAGTCAACGATGTTACATGGTCAGAGCTGTCAAAAAAGATGTCAAAACAAGAATAATAAATAAATAAATAAATAAATTTGGAATTTTACTGATATATAAAAACGATACTAAATGTGTTCACTATTAACGGCAAGAAAATAGTCGCCGCGGCAGAGCGGCCGAGCGCATTGAGGTGCTATGCTACGATGCGCGAGGCGTTCCCCGTCGGGTTCGAATCCCCCCTCGGGCATGGATGTTTGTGCTGTCTTTAGTATAATCTAGTTCATAAGTAGTTTGTAAGTTTAGGGACTGACGACCCCGTAGTTATGTCCCATAATCTCTACAAACATCTGAACATTTGAATAAAATAGTCAAATCATCGTGACAGTAAATAACGAAAAAAAAAAAAAAAAAAAGGTTTGTAAATCTATCGGACCAAACTGCGTGGTCATCAGTCCGTAGCTTACAAACTACTTAAACCTAGGTAAACTAACCTAAGGACAACACACACACCCATGCCCCAGGGAGGACTCGAACCTCCACGGCGAACACCCGCGCGCTCCGCAGCGAGACGCCTTAGGCCGCTCGGCTACTCCACCGCGGCAAATAACAACATTACACGGAAGTAAAATTAATAAACCTGAAGATGGCAATTGTGCTTAAACAGGCCTGTCGCAATTAATAGATAATTTCTTCATATAGCAGCGTCTTTGATGCAGCAAAGTTTCTTACAATGTCGTTATATGACATATATAGGCGCAGCGGACCCAGATGAATACAACAGTTTTACAATCTGTTCAGAAACTCTACATTACAGTAAAGAGGAGTGGTCAAACGCCACACGGGCAATCCGTAAAATTAGATGGGTTGTACGTGACATCGAGTCTGTTTCTTTCATGACTTTAAATTTGAACATCGAACTAAGTGGCGCAGTGAACTTATGTTCAAATGCTTGTCAAGCTTATGGTATTTAACTGCGGGGTCATTAGTACCTAAGTTACAACCTACTTATGAACTACCTTATACTAAAGACGACACAAACAGACATGCCCTGGGGGGTGGGGAGTAGCCGAGTGGTCTGGAGCGCCACGTTACGGATCGCGCGGCGTCCTGCATCGGAGGTTCGAATCCTCCCTCGGGCATGGATGTTTGTGTTGTCTTAAGTATAAGGTAGTTTGTAAGTTTAGGGACTGATGACCCCACAATTAAGTCCCATAAGCTTAACAAATATTTCAACATTTCCCTAGGGGGGATTCGAACCCTGGACGGGGAACGGCCTCATGCATCGTTGCAAAGCGCCTCAATGCGCTCGGCCGCTCCGCCGCGGTGCGCAGTGAACAGCGCACTACAGTACGATTAAAATTACTTGCTAGATGACGTTTGCCACGGACGCCATAGTATTTCCAAACTGGCTGCCGTCTGCCGCATTGTTACAGGCGACACACGAACTCGATTTTTAAGTGACCAATGATTAGAATGTGGCAGAGGAAGCGTTTTGCAGTCCTCAATTTAAACTCACCTATTGATCTAGCCACGACCTAACGATATGGAAGAGAAAACGGCGTTCAACAATATACGATTGCCTTGTTCATAGCAGCTATCCTCCACGAAAAATCTCTAGACAGGTTCAGCGCTAGAAGCAAAGTCATTTTTCGCTGTCATTGTTTTCCTGAAAATATCCTCACACTGACTAGTGGCTACAAAAACTGGTGAACGGTTTTGTTTGGCATTCAGTCATACACTTGCGGATGGATCTTCCGGGTTCTTACAGTTACATGTTGTAGACGACACAAGCAAATTTCAATCGATAAAATAATTATAGGTAAAGCAGTCATCAATCCGAAGATTGGTTTGAACACCATAGTGCTTTACTAGGCATGGTCCTGTTTGGAGGTGGTATGCCGTTGCCTTCCTCCGACCTTCGAACTGACTTACCCAGCCAGTTATAGGGGGACCTACAGTTTAACGTGGGTTCCGAACCACGGTGCTACTCGGTATTTCTCACATGAGCAGTAGTGCCAGAGGTGAAAGAAGTGGAAAGTGACAGATAAAAATCCTAGGACCTGGCGGGGATCGAACGCGCGACCTTTGGATTTGTAGTCTGGCACTCTACCACTGTTCAACCGAGGCGCAGAAAATAATTATAGGATGAAAAATTAGAAAAATTGAAAGTCAATATGTCATGAATTTGACATTGCAAAGTTGAAATGTTTGTAAATCTATGGGACTTAACTGCTCTGGTTATGTCCCTACACTTACAAAGAAAATTAACTTACGCTAAGGACAACAAATACATACATGCCCGTGGGAGGACTCGAACCTCCGACGGCGAGCACCGGCGTGCTCCACAGCTAGGCGCTTTGGGAAGCTCGGCCACTCAATCGGGCACGTGGCAAAGTTTTAAATAAAAAACAACTGAATTAAAACAATTTTCAGAATGAAACATTCACTCTGCAGCGGAGTGAACGCTGATATGAAACTTCCTGGCAGATTAAAATTGTGTGCCGGAACCGGAACTCGAACCTGGGACCTTTGCCTTTCGCGGGCAAGCGCACTACCGACTGTGCTATCCCGACACGACTTACGATGCCGCCTCACAACTTTACTTCCGCCAATACCTCGCCTCTTCGCAGGAGAACTTCTGCGAAGTTTGAAAGTAGGAGGCGAGGTACTGGCGGAAGTAAAGTTGTGAGGCGGCATCGTGAGTCGTGTCGGGATAGCCAGGAAGTTTCTTAAAACAATTTTGATTACATTTAGAAAAAAATTATCAATCACGACGAGATTAGAACCAATACACTTTTTTTCCTGGTAGGGAGCCCAGGAGATTAACCGTAACGCTACGCCACGGCTTTGGGGTTTACGCCCTTTATGACTACTGCGGGCAGCGATAACTTCTAACTTCCAAAAACTTGTGCTTCACGTAAGCTATGTGAAGGTCGTAAAGTAAGCTGATCTCTGATTATAATAACTGACTGCGGCACGCTGTATTTCAGCTAGTTGGAAGGGATCGAGTTGCAGTAATGTTTCGTTAGTGCCGTCTATGAACATGTGTATTGTATTTCGTTGTTCGGCACCCGAGTTTTTTTTTGTGCGGTTGTCGTGTGATGAAATGGGAAATGAAAGAGACTATGAACCGGAATTAAAACACATCAGTAGATACAGACATGCGAGGAATTCGCACCGCAGTACGTCTTGTGGCAGGTTGTCAACGACGAACGATCCGGGCGTGTCGTTCAGCGCTCTGATTGGAGGAAAGCAGTTGCAGCGCATCAACCGTGAATTAGCAAGGAATTTTAATCGGAATACAGACTCGCATTCGAGAGGTCCACGGTTCAAACCCGTCGCCGGCTGTTCACGTTAGGGAGTTGCCTGATAGGCTGCAGACCGAAAAATGGTCCAATGTTTGTAAATCTATGGGACTTAACTATGGGTTATTAGTCCCTAGCTTACAGGGAGGCCGCGCTATCCGCAACATGGCGCTCCAGACCGCTCTGGTACTCCCGCGCGGCCTCCAGGCCGATTTCCTTCCGCGTCTTTATTTTATTTTAAGAAAGAAGGAAAAGTCGAACTTCTGTGCTCCGATTCTAATACCGACCCTAATTTTCATTCCGTTTTTAACTCGGAAGCAGCGCTGCCGAAAATCTGTAGCGGTATAGAGTGAAGACAAACTTTAAGCAGTCCTTTGTTTTCTTTCTTATTTCTTGTCATAAGTTACTCCAAATGAACATTGGATGATTTTCACGATATACGGTACATCAAGGAATTCTACCCATAATTTTTTTTTCTGTACTGCGAGGCAACCTCTTCGATAAAGCACATAACCAGCAACGCGTCCACAGTGTTTAGTAATGCTACATCTACATTTAGCTTGTATAACACAATGCACGCACACTGAGTGGTGGGAAGGTGCTCTTCGTACCTCTGTCACTTACTCCTCTCCCTGGTCCCTTTGCGTATGGTTCGTGGGAAAACAGGTATGTCTCCACGTCGGCACTAATGTCTCTAATTTTATCAAATGTTTCTAAACCTAATGGACCAAATTGCTATAGTCATCAGCCCCTAGACTTGCAAACTATTGAAACTAATTTACACTAAGGACAACACGCACACCCATGCTCGAGGTAGGACTCGAACCTCCAGCGGGAGCGGCCGCCCTGTCAGTAGCTAGACTTTCCCGTGCAGCCTAATTTTACCCACGTGGATTTTTCGCGAGGTGTACCTAGCAGAAAGCAGTATATTGGTCGACTGTTCAAGAAACGTACGCTCTCGGAACTTTGAGAGAATCTCATATTGTGATGCAGAACGTCTCTCTTGCAGCATATGGCTCTGGAGTTTGCCGATTATCTTCGTGACGCTTACTAAATGAACCTGTAACGCATATCGTTCATGCGAAACACAACTAGCTCTTTATTCACACCAAGTGATCGGTGCTATCGACAAGGGTTCGCAAATCGATTCCGTTTTCTTGATTTCCAGAAGACTTTTGACACCGTACCTCACAAACGGCTTTTAATCAAATTGCTTGGCTATGCTATATCGCCCCAAATATGCGATTGGATAGGGGATTTCCTGTCAGAGAGGACACAGTTCGTAGTAATCGATGGTAAATGTTCAAATGTTTGTTAAGCTTATGGGACTGAACTACGGGGTCATCAGTCCCTAAACTTACAAACTACTTATGAACTACTTACGAACTAGGATGGCGCAAATATCCATGCCCGAGGGGGGATTCGAACCCCCGACCGTAGTGGCCGTGCTGACCGTGACTGGAGCGCCTTAGTCACCTCGGCCACCGCGGCCGGCTAATCGATGGTAAGCCATCGACTAAAACAGAAGTGATGTCGGGCGTTCCACAGGGTAGTGTTATTGGTCCTCTACTGTTCCTTATTCACATAAACGATTTAGGGGAAAATCTAAGTAACTCTCTTAGGTTGTTTGCAGATGACGCAGTCGCGCTTATCCATAGTTCCAACGCATTTTAGGCAGTAACTACTTCCAGTGATTGTCTCGCTGTAGCGAGACCATACGATAAAGGACCTTTCTATCTGTATATTCTTAGTACTTAACATTTGTGTATATTGAAAATCAACTGTCATTCTCTGCAGCAAAAATCAATAGGCCGCCGATCCGCCTGCACTTCGCAAAAATTTTCCAGCATAGCGCATTCTCAATATACTACAGCATCATCTACGACAATCCACATTGCTCCTCCGACATTATCTACTACGTCATTTATGTATACTGTGAGAAGCAACGTTCCTATATCAGTCCATTGGGGCATGCGAGAAATCACTTTCTAGTTGGAATACATCTCGGTCGAGTATGACGTGCTGTGTTCTGTGGCTTGAAACTCTTCAGTCATAAACTTGGTCTGATAGTCCATACGCTCGTATTTTGTTCATTGGGGTGCAGTGTGAAACGGTTTGGAATGTCTTCCGAAAGTTACGATACATAACATCTACTTCGAAGCCTATATTCACTGTACTCTGTGTCTCGTGGGCGAATGAGTAGTGCGACTTGGGTTTTACATGATCGTAGCTTTCGGAACCCATGTCGATCGTACGGAGGACATTTACCATAGTGACCCAAAACATATTCCAAATTGCAAATATGTGATTAGGCCGCTACCATAGCCGTTTATATAACATAAGGCATTTTGGTACAGTTTCACTCGGTGATGGCGGCAGATTAGCCGTGCGCATTGGGGCGCCGTGCTGCGGTGCGTGCGACCGTTCTCCGTCGGGGGTTCGACTCCTCTCTCGGGGATGATTGTCAGCGTTGTCGTTAGGTTAGTTTATCTTAGTTCAAGTAGTTTGTAAGCTACGGACTAATAAACCAGCAGATGAGTCCGACAGATTTACGAACATTTGAACATTCACTTTGTGATAACATTAACAACGTCTCTTTCTCAAACAAAATTGCATCAGTTGTTAATGAAACTGATTATTGTCGACAATCATCTTTTGTTTTGCGTGATAAGAATGGGTTTTATCTGTCTTAGATATGGCGTTAAAGGGCAACGTTTAATATTTTGCGCTGCGACAGTCTCACTTAACAGAGCTGGAGATTATAAAAATACAGATTTCAACGGGCCCAGAAGTCAAGCGATATCATGACAGCATAAACCTTCATGTGTCACTCTGATAAGGCACTGTATTTTATCTAAGTGTTAATTATAAGTTGCGGCCTCGATAAAAGTTAAGATTATCAAATAATGGTTTTGATAAAGCTTTCACAAATACTTCAGAATGAAGCAACGAATTACCGATTGCCTTCCGCATATCCAGTCCACAGTTGCATTACTTTCCTTGGGGATGTTTTTGTGCACTCTGTTGCTGACTGAGCCAATCTGAGCTACTTCAAACTCGCTCCGTTGGCTGTAGAAAAAGCAAGTGCTTCTCCATGGCGTGACACCAGTTTGCTTCATACATTGTTGTCATATTGTAAACATTCTGTATTATTTGGTACATATAGATGGTGGTCTGGCAACAATGTCACCACGCTGTCTGTTGATGGAATTGAACCCATTATCCCCCATGTGACAGCTGCCGTCATCGCTTCTAAATCGACGTTGTCTTTTCAGATATACTGATTTTTTTTTCGGAAGTGTATTTAGCTAATAAGTAGCTTTGAGAGATGAAATAGCAGAAGCTGAAATAGCTAGAAAGGCAAGACATACCAAAAATCCTTTGATATCACAGGAAATAATAAATTTATTTGATGAAATGAGAAGATATAAAATGCAGTTAATGAAGCCGGTAAAATGCAGTACAAACGACGAAGAAATGAGATTGACATGAAGTGCAAAATGGCCAAGCAGCTGTGGCTGTAAGCCAAGTGTAAGTCTATAGAAGAATGTATAACTAGGGGAAAAATAGATACCATCTACAGCAAAATAAAAGAGAAATTTGGAAGCAAGAAAAATAACTGTATGAATATACTCATATGGAAAACCAGTTGTAAGTAAAGCAGGGATTGCTGAAAGTTGTAAAGAGTATATAGAGGGGCTCAAAAAAGTAAATTAATTTACAGACAATTTTGTAGGAAAGAGAAAGTAGATGAAGTTGAAATAGGAGATACCATATTGAGAGATGAATTTGACCAAAGCCGAAACAACGCCCCTGGAGTAGTTGGCAATCCTTCCGAGCTACTGAAGTCTCTCGGAGAACAAGTCATGACAAAAATATTTTACTTGCTAAGATGTATGAGACAGGGGAAATACCCTCAGACTTCAAGAAAAATGTAACAATCCCCATTTCAAAGATAACAGGCGTGCACAGGTGCGAAAATTACAGAACCATCAATTTAATAAGTCATGGTTGCAAAATTTTAACATGACTTATTTCCATAAGGATGGAAAGGCTGATAGATACTGACCTCGAGGAAGATCATTTCGGATTCAGAAGACATATAGGAACACGGGAGGCAATACTAACCTTACGACTTATCGTAGAAGATAGATTAAGGAAAGACAAACCTACATTTCTAGTTTCTGTAGATTAGGGGAACCCTTTGACATTGTTGATTGGTATCCACTCTTTCAAATTCTGAAAGCAGCAGGTGTAAATTACAGGAAACGCAGGATTATTTACAACTTTTACGTAAACCAAACAACAGTTATTAGAGTCGAAGGGGCTGAAAGGGACGCAGTGTTGGGAAGGGAGTAAGGTAAGACAGGGTTGTAGTCATTCTCCAATGTTATTCAATTTGTACATTGAAGAAGCACTGAAGGAAAGGAAAGAGAAAAACGGATTTAGAGTTCAGGGTAAAGAAATAAAAAAAATTGGTTTTTGCGGACGATATTGTAATTGTGTTAGAGACAGTAAAGGACCTGAGAGAGCAATTGAACGGAATGATCAGGGTGTTGAAAGATGTTTATAAGTTGAACATTAATAACAGCAAAACAAGGGTAATGAAGTGCAGTCTAAGAAAATCATGTGACGCTGAAGGAATTAGATTAGGTAAAGAAACAATAAAGGTGCTAGATGGGTTTTGTTACTTTGGTAACTATCATATGATAGTCGCAGTACAGAGGATATAAAATGCAGAATGGCAACGGGAAGAAAAGCGTTTCTGAAAAAGAGAAATTTACTAACATAGAATATTAATTTAAGGGTAAGGAAGTCTTTTCTGAAAGCATTTGTGTAGATTGTTGCCTTGTACGGAGGTGAGAGATGAACGATAAATAGTTCAGACGGGAAGAAGATAGAAGCTTTTGAAATGTGGTGCTACAGAAGAATGCTGAGATTAGGTGTGTAGATCGCGTAACTAATGAATAAGTACTGAACAGAATTGGGAATAAAAGGAGATTTTGGCATACCTTGACTAAAAGAAGGGATCGACTGGTAGGACACATTCTTAGACATGAAGGAATCATAAATTTAGCATTGGAGGGAAGTGTGTGGGAGAAAAATCGGAGAGGGAGACCAAGAGACAAATATAGTAAACAGATTCAAATGGATGTAGGATGTCGTTCTTATGAGGAGATGAAGAGGCTTGTCTAGTATAGAGTAAGGTGGAAAGCTGCATCAAACCAGTCTCCAGACTGAAGATCAGAGTGTGGAATATGTAGAGACATTGCTAGAGAAAATAAAATATCTCAAAACAAGATATCATATACACCGAATGACGCGCGGGAATGGCGCTGTAAGGGGTCTTGTCGGGGAGTGCGCGCCTACTCGCCGTCGGAAGTTCGACTTCTCCCTTGGGCATGGGTGTGTATATTCTCCTTAGCATCTTTAATTCTGCCTCATGTTCCGTGTGAAACGCGTATCAAATTGCCAGGGCTCTCCTACATTGGAATAGCACCCCAGCGAAGAACGCGAATGGGAACAATCCCGCCTTATTCCTCAGGCCGAGGTGATATAAATATCAACAACAAATACAATTCGTTGAGACAACATTGTCTCGTTATACCAAAGATATTAAACATAAGGAGAGGCATTGAATTAAAATTTATGGTGTGGCCAGGATTCGAACCTGGGACCTGCGATTCCACCACTCAGCTAACACAGCGTTGCACTCCATGTAATCGCACTGGCTGCAATGCTGTGTTAGCTGAGTGGTCTAAGGCGCCTACCTAGTAAGGAGGAGGTCCTGGGTTCGAATTATAGCCACAGCATAAATTTTAATTCAATGCCTCTCCTTATGTTTAATACCTTTGGTATAACAAGACAATGTTGTCTCAAGGAATTGTATTATTTGTTGATATTTATATCTCCTTTAGTTTAACCCTACACTGCATGATGTTGCCGTTTGGCAACACAAATTTTTGTTACTTTTTCAGACACACTTCTTGACAGATGGCAACACCATGCATATCGTTTACTTTCGAGTCTGTTCTAAGCATTTAGTTGATCGTTTCGTCCATAGAAGGCAGGGCAGTCATGAATTGAGGAGAAATGCAACAAAGAGCGCTCGATACGACTTCTTTCAAAAAAAAAAAAAAAAAAAAAAAAAAAAAAAAAAAAAAAACATGTTACAGAGAGTAGAAAACATCTCAGATACCAATATTTTCCTGCAGAGTGTCTAAATGCATGATGTTGACAATGGCAACTGGTAAGTAATGACTTTCACATTGTTAAATGAGTTATATAATTTTTTTTCAATATATTTCCCTTGCATAGGAACATTTTCTACCATATACATTTTTTTGCGCCAAAATAAAAATTCATGCAGTGTAGGGTTAAGTAGTTTGTAAGTCTAAGGACTGTTTTTTATATCTCATCCTCGTCGCCACTTTTGTGTCCCAGCCTCGTCGCCGCTTTTGTGTATCGTTTCCGTCGTAGGTGTCGGTGGCCGAGTAGAAAGACCGACACAGGAATAAAGGATGCACGCTTGTGCAGGTAGGAGGTGACCAGCCAGTGGGACAGCAGAAACTAGAAACACCAGAGTAAATTAGAACGATATATATATTTCTTAGAGACTTAGTAATACTTAACTTTTACATAGCTGATACATAGTTGAGCTAGAGACCTGCTTAGTGCCTATCCGATAGCCAAGTCTTCACTGGTGCCTATCTGATTCCGAAGTGCTAACTGGTACCTATCTCTGTCCCAAGTGAACGATGCAGTCCAGTCGTGGCCACGAGCGAGTTGCAGCAGAGGGCGCTCGTGGCTGGCGTCGTAAGAACTCCGCGCCGTGCGTGCATGGCGGCGCGCGACGAAAGTAAGTGGCGCGCACTTCATACTTGTGCGACACCACACTGTTGACCACTGCAGTTTAGTCCAATAGCTTTACATCATATACATCGACTAGAGTACAACGTTTCTTCAACAATTACTCTATCGGTAGCGCCCCTCGTGGAAAACTATATAGACAAGTGTGTACATACCAATTATTCTACAATGAAATTCTTCACATGTCGTTACTAAAAGGCCGGATATTTCCTTAAAAAAAAAAAAAAAAAAAAAAAAAAAAAAAAAAAAAAAAAAAAAAAAAAAAAAAAAAAAAAAGAAACACAAATTCTTGTAGGACATTAAGAAGAGAATGGAAAAGTCCGACAGGTCCGGGAGACGCGCGCGGCTGTCGGTGCAAGATGTGGCGCGGCGCGGCCCGGCCGGCGTGTCGCATCACATGCGCGCGCACGTGTCCGCTGTTTGTCTTTTCCTTTTCCTGGCGGGGCGCCTGCCGCGGCTTCAACGGCGCCGTAATTGTGACAGCGCCACACACGCCCTGCCCTCCGTCTCTGCGACGGCCGGCCACTGCCCAGCGTGTGATGTGTGCACCGCCAGGGATATCTATCGACATTTGCGGTCGTATCGATTCCGAGCGCCAGCCATCTTGTAAAACAAGGAGCACCAGGAATGCTATGAATATGAATGTGGAGAGCTCGCCACCTTGCCATCAGATCTCTTTGAAAACTGTGACGGACTACCACCTTGCTACCATGTAGGGAAGATTTGTATAACAGAGGATTACAGATGTGAAATAATGTTTTATTTGATGTGTTTATTCACCTGGGTAATATGTACGAGGTGAGTCACTAACTATTGCCACCAAGAAAAACTCCGAAAGTATGATCTACATCTACATCTGCATCTACATGGTATACTTGGAAAATCACATTTAAGTGCCTGGCAGAGGGTTCATCGAACCACCATTATACCACAGTCTAAAACAGACAGCCGCGAAACTCACTAGGGGAAAAAATGCAACCATATGACAGCTGAATCGATACTAGCGCTCCAAGCGGCTCGGTAGCAAGCTCAGTAGCTGAAAATGGCACTATCGAAACGAAGAATTTATTATTGCTGTTGTTTGTATATTTCCTTGCCATTAAACGTGGTACTGTATTTCGTGACGCAAATACGAAAACATTATTAAGCGAAAATCCCGTTTCCTGTTGATGTCAGTTTATAATAATAACATGCCAGTGCACTGTAATACATACGGCTCACACTAGCGCGGTGGTAATCATAACATTCAAAAAGGAGTTAAGACAAGAAGCGAACTGTAACCTGGTGTGTTTAACTTCCAAAGCAACTGATTTATAGTTGTATAATGTACTGGTACGTAGTTACGCGTTCCGATTGTATTTTTTCTGCAGATTTTGAACATGTTAACACATTTGATACTGGTACTAGACACGATTTTTACATTTTAGAGACTAAGTGTTACGTCTTATAAAAGCCCTTTTCGCTTTATTCTTGCTCAGATGGCTTGCATGTGCCGTTCCTGTCATGTTTTCATAGTATCTACTCCCCAGGAATGTAAAGGTACTGTTTATCTTTAAGAATCTTTTCCTGCTAAAATCTCAGTTTGTATGTACACGTTAAACTACAGTTAGCTACGTTTTGTTTTACATTTTGTACAAACAAATCCCTGTTAAGTTCGACTATTATTGCTGCATCACCGGTAGTAGACTACTATCCAAAAATTTGTTTTGACTTCCACAAATTTATTCGTAGACTATCAAAAATAACTTTGAAGAAAAATACTGAGATAGTTACCTCTCTCTCTCTCTCTCTCTCTCTCTCTCTCTCTCTCTCTCTGTTACAGATCTCATACACCTTTAAAATTTAACACACTTTATTCTATGCTACATTGTAATAGATTTTCATATTTAATAAAATGTACATTTATTTTCATTTTTCCTCTAACTACAATTTATCACCCCGCAATAAGCTCCGAAATGCAATCGCATTTTAAACGTGTCGTTCGACTCCATATCTAATGCACATTGGTTTCTCGCCTCTCGGTATGTTCTTACGACCCGGCCGCTTGGCAGCGCTGCAGTCGCCAGATTGCAGAAAACTACCGGGAGTTTCGAGACTCTTTATGTTAGACTCTCATTATACTATTTTATCTCCCATTCCATTCTCGAATAGCGCGCGGAAAGAAAAAACACCTGAATCTCTCCGTTCTAGCTCTGATTTCTGGTATTTCATCCTGATGATCATTTCTAACTATGTAAGTGGGAGTCAACAGTATATTTTCGCATTCGGAGGAGAATGTTGGCGATTGCAGTTTCGTAAGTAGCCCACGCCGCAGCGATAAACGCCGTTTTTGTCATGATTCCCATCCCAGATCCTGTATCATTTCCGCAACGCTGTCTCCCCTGTATCGTGAAAATGCGAAACGAGCTGCCTTTCTTTGGACTCTTTCGATTTTCTCCGTCAAATCCACCTGATAAGGATCCCACACTGGGCAGCAATACTCCAAAAATGGGCGGACAAGCGTAGTGTATGCAGTTTCTTTAGTAGTTCTGTTGCATCTTTTAAGGGTTCTACCAATAAAACGCAGTCTCTGGTTCGCCTTTCCCACGACATTATCCACGTGTTCTTTCCAGTTTAAGTCTGAAGTAATAGTAATTCCTAGGTATTTTGTGGAGTTTACTGCCTTTACATTGATTGATTTATCTTGTAAACAAAGTTTAACGGATTTCTTTTCGTACTCATGTCAACAACTACACACTTCTCATTATTTAGAGTCAATTGCCAATTTTTACACCATAGTGATATCTTATTCAGATCGTTCTGCAGTTGGTTTTGATCTTCAGATGATTTTACTATACGGTAAATGACGGCGTCATCTGCAAACAACCTAAGAGAACTACTTAGATTTTCCCCTAAATCGTTTATGTAAATAAGGAACACCAGACGACCAACAACATTACCCTGTGGAACGCCCGATATCACCTCTGTTTTAGTTGATGCCTTACCATCGATTACTACGAACTGTGTGCTCTCTGACAGGAAATCCCCTATCCAGTCGCAAATTTGGGGCGATATACCATAACCACGTAAATTGGTTAAAAGCCGTTTGTGAGGTACAGTGTCAAAAGCCTTCAGGAAATCAAGAAATACGCAATCAAATTGAGAACCCTTGTCGATAGCACCCATCACTTCGTGTGAGTAAAGAGCTAGTTGTGTTTCGCATGAACGATGTTTTCTAAATCCGCGTTGACCTTGAGCCAATAGATCATTCTGTTCGAGATAATTCATAATATATGATAGGAGCTGAAAAGTTTCGGAGGGAAAAGTTGCACGGGCAACGAGGGCCGCATGTGACTTTGGTTCTTTGAGTCTAGGTGGCGTCGATACAGAGGTATGAAGGTCAACGTTGTTTTTTCAAATGGGATGCTACAGTCTGGTACTTATTTTTTGATAGCGGCTATCGAGACGAATCCAATGTTGTGTAACAGTAAGGCATTTGAAGGTCAACGAAGGTCATAAAGGTGGCATGAACATCCATTTACAGAAGGTGTTCGAATTGATGACCATTGGTATCAATGCAGCCCTGGCAGCTTCTTATCAGAGATGGAGTGGTATTCTGTATCACTTCGGCACTTGAAGGCGCTGCCATGGCAATTTGAACGGAATTTTCACTCCCCTGAATGCTGCCAGTGACCCGTCTTCCCAAGCTATTGTCTTCATTCTAGCGCGAGAAAACTGGAGGGCGTCTTCACAATTCTTATTGCAGCCACCTTTCTGGACCTTCGTTAACCTTCAAAGACCTTACTGTTACACATCACTGTATTCGTCTCGAAAGCCGCTATCAGAAAATAAGTACCAAACTACAGTACCCCATTTAAAAAAAAAAAAAAAAAAAAGGAAGTTGACCATCATATATCTTAAGTGAGCGCAAATAAATAAAATAATAAAAAACAGAGCACCTATCATACTTTTGGAGTTATTCTTGGTGGCAATAGTGACTCACCTTATATATAACGAAATGTGTGGTGTAGTTACGTCTATAAAATTGTGTGTGTTTTGTAATAAATTTAGCGTTACTACAACAATCTTCTGAAAGCATAATGTAGTAAATACTAAAATTCCCAAAATGCTTATTTGTTCTAGAGTACATTGCTTAACTAAAGGAGTAAATGTAACATGCTTGTATGAAATATGTCGTCACAAATAAATGTTTACTTAATCCGTTAACGCCATCGTGTAACTATTTTTCAAAGCATTGAGGCGAAAACGTACCAGTTGTGAAATGTATAACAGTTCGTGTTAGTACGACATGTTTCGCGACTACATTACCCTATTCTCTTGTTTAGTTCCTTTCAGCCGCGGAAGAGTGGACAAGCGCATTGAGGCGCTATGCTACGATGCGCGAGGCCGCTCCCCGTCTGGGGTTCGAATCCCCTTCGGGCATAAATGTTTGTGTCGTCTTCAGTGTAAGGTAATTAATAAATAGTTTGTAAGTTTAGAGACTAATGACCCCGCAGTTAAGTCCCTTAAGTTTAACAAACATTTGAACATTTAGTCCCATTCTCAAGTACTGGAAGGTTCGAGTCCTCCCTCGGGCATGGGTTTGTGAGTGTGTATTGTCCGTAGTGTAAGTTAGTTGAAGCAGTTTGTAAGACTAGGGACTGATGGCTAGTCTTGTGTAGTTCGCGAACGAACTAGTTCGGAAGAGCGCTGCCACAGGCGAACTACGCGAACTAGTTCGCAGATCCCTCGCCTCTTTATTCGTCCGCTCCTTTTCCGAAGATTGAGGGGTATCAGCGACAGGACGTGAGAGCGTGCAGATTCGCGTTATTCCCTTCTGCCAGTTGCCGTCATTTCGATTTGAGATGCAGCTCAGCTGTAGTTTTAGTAGCGGTAGCAAAAGCCAAAACGAGCGGACGAACTAAAACGAGCGACCTACTTGGCGGCCGAGCTGCGAACTAAAAGGAGAGCTAATGGTCACAAACTAAAATATGCGCGATGGGTCGCGAACTAAAAGATGCGCGATAGGTCGCGAACTAAAATATGCACGATAGGTCGCGAACATAATTAAAAATCACGTGTTTGCCTTCTGCTGATGAGAGCCATTTCGAGGTTAGCGTCTGCCTGCTAGATTACATAGTTCAGTGCTACAAAATTTCTGCTTTTAAGTATTCTGCACTCTGCAATATCTGACTAATAAATTCCATAATGCCAAGATATAGACTATAAACTTAAACGCGAGAAATTATCCACAAACTATTTCTTTTGGTTTGCGTGATATCGTTAGTGGCTCAAGCAGCAAGCGCATGAAGCAGCTAGGTGGGGGAACTTCTTCCTCCACCTGCATGCGCAGAGCACGCCGCTCAGCCGTCACTGGGAGCGGACGAAGTAAAAGAACGAACTAGTTCGCGGCTCCCGCGGATCGCGAACTATTATGCACAAGTCTACTGATGGCCATAGCAGTTTGGTCCAATAGGTTTACAAACATTTGAACACTGAGCTTTTTACTGCGGCCAGTATGGTGTTTATCATCTCGCCCGGCACAGAATAGCCTGGTGTGACGTAAGTGGCGTTCTCCCATCCTATTGGTGAACGTTCAGACGTACATTGAGAATTTGTTAAAAAAAATGTTCAAATGTTTGTATAGTCTATGGGACTTAACTACGGGGTCATCAGTCCCTAAACTTACAAACTACTTATGAACTAACTAAGACTAAGGACGGCACAGATATCCATGCCCGAGGGGGGATTCGAGCCCCCGACCGTAGTGGCCGTGCAGACCGTGACTGAAGCGCCTCAGTCCCCTCGGCCACCGCAGCCGGCGAGAATTTGTGGCACGCTTGGTATGCCCTACGGCCTGCACGTTGGGAAAGCCTCCCCAGCGGGCGGCTGGCAGGTCGTGACGTCATAAGCTGGGCACGTTGGCGATGCACGTTGAGCTGCACGCCCCGTGTGGCGCGGCGTAGCGCCTCCCGCGTGGCCGCGCGGCAGATGCCAAGCACAGCTGGCGGAGCGGCTGCCAAGTCATGCGACGCGACCGCGGCCGGCCGACCCAGTTGTTGCGTCGCTTCCGGTGCCCTCCACAATGGCCCGCCGCTCTTTCCATTCATGAAATCCGCGCAGCGCTCACTACGTGACCGCCAACACGGAGCGCCGCGCCGAGCCGCGCACTGCACTGATAAGCGGGCTGGCCGGCGCGCTTGCAGCACGCCAGAGCGCATCTTCATTTACTGCTGGTTCTGAAGTCTACCGCGTGTGCCAGCACCTGTAGCGCAACTGCAAACGACAGAGGAACACGCTATCTGACGCGGTATTGAATGACAACAGCGGCGAGGAGAGTAACGACTTCCTAAATGTCTATTTCAGTTCACGAGCTTAACTTTTAATGTTGTGAATCATCTGTTTGGACGCCATCACACAACTGTATCACAATTATTACTGTACTGTACCCGTAGGAAAATGATTATGACGCGCCGGCCGCGGTTGCCGAGGGGACTGAGGCGCTCCAGTCACGGTCTGCACGGTCACTACGGTCGGGGGTTCGAATCCCCCTTCGGGCATGGATATTTGTGTCGTCCTTAGTATTAGCTAGTTCAGTCCCATAAGCTCTACAAACATTTGAACATTTTTAGCTTTTAACTTCACCCAAAAAATTTAGAGCGTTGTTCCGTTACAAAACCTTTAATTCAGTGACTGATTTTACGAATAAATGTTAGGTATCTTGACTAGAACATCTTTGGCCACCAATGATAGCGGTAAAGCATATGGATAATTTTTGAAGTTGGATCAGCTGTCCGTTAGTACACAACTTGCTGCCATCAGAGAAACATGTGGTACTGCGCAATGTTTTGTTTTTGACAATGTATATACACAACTATTGTGATTAACGATGCTGCCCAGCAGCAGATACGTTTTATGGTAGGTAGGAGGTTAGTTTCATTGGAATATTGGTGGTACAGTCGTTTGTATATAGTGCCCTTATTATCCTACGTTTCCTTGTTTTACAGAACTTGATAATGGGCTAAAGAAATCCCGAAACATGTCGTGTTGACATATATATTATATTATTGACAAGTACAGTAATAATTTTAATGTTGTGTTTTGTTTGCAATCCTTTCTCACATGAGCGGTACATATAAAGGACGATTTTTTTCCTACCGTGTACAGACTCTACGTATTATTCGAGGAATGTGTTCGCAACAGACAAGGTCTAATGAAATGTCCGGATATTCATGGTTTCCATTCTAGAGGCCATTTATTGTTACAGAGACTGCGGTGAAATACGCGCTATACAATGCAGTAGCAGTTACCGTATGTGTTAAAAATGACAAGTTTGTCTGTGTCGCCATCTTCCGCAGCAAGTAAAGAAATATTTGGATTTCAATGTGTTCAAATGTTTGTAGAGCTTACGGGACTTAACTAGGGGGTCAACAGTCCCGAAACTTACAAACTACTTATAAACTAGCTAATACTAAGGACGGCACAAATATCCATGCCCCAGGGGGAATTCGAACCCCTGACCGTAGTGGCCGTGCAGACTGTGACTGGCGCGCGTGCTTGGCCACCGCGGCCGGTTATTTGGATTTGTTTATAAATAACAATACTGCTACCATTCACGATTTTTTTATTCATTTGGCACGACACGATTCGAGAAATAATTCCCATCTTCAAGTGCGTTTCTTGTGCTGTTTCATATTTATATTGTTTTGAGTGTGTGAGTGCCTGTCTCATTCTGCTGTCGTTGCTGTAATATATAAATACGCGCGATTTTACTTTATGGTTATCTTTATATGAAGTTAATGGCGTAATTTTTTTGAAAAGCTTTTCACTTACAGTTTTCGTCTGGTCCATTTATGACAGCTCTCACACATGTCAAATATCACATATAATATTTTTGCACACGAGTACATCAGCTGTCACAAACATACATATAAATAGTTACAGAGATGTTCTGAGCTTAAGTTTACCAAAGATACATTTTTACAGAGTATGCTACAATGGAATCCTTAGCTGGATTTTATCAAAACAATATTTCCGTAGAGTATGCTACGTTTTATAGAGGATACTTTTGTTTATTGTCCTAATTTATCCATATTTACAATGGTTCTACTTTTACACTTATTAACATTTTTATTTGAGTAATAATAATTATTCTGGAAAGAGCCAAAGGACATCAAGAGTCCTTCATAGCAAAATATTTAGAAAATATCACTGAGCTGCCTCCGAATTGGAGACGCCCCTGTATTTAGTACAAACTTTTGGAAATGAGACGTCGATAATTTAAAAGCACCAAAGGTTACTGAGAGATTCTAATAAAGCATCTTACAACGATTGATTGAAACTGGAACAAGGAGTAGAGCAGATGAACTTTGACAATCGAAATGGCAACAGATGATCAAATACGTAAAAAATAAAAAGTGCATTAGAAATCAGTGTTTAACACACGAGATAAATGAAGAAAGGAAAAAATGTAAAAAGGCAAGTAATGAAGCTGGCAGAAGTGAATTCAGATGAAATTGACTCAAAGTATAAAATTATTAAGTGGTTGTGGCTAGATGACAAACGCTTGAGTGTAGAAGCAGAAGATAGATGCTGAACGCAAATTATATACACGTTTGGAGAAAAAAGAAGCAACTGTATGATTAAGAAGAACTCAGGCGGCAATTCAGCAATAAGCAAACAAGGGAAATTATGGTGTACACAAATAATTGCAACCAACCGGTTTTTGTAGTAGTTTCAAGTAGTCTAGAGAATCGTCACCAGATGGTAAACACTTTAAAGGATTTTTTTTTTTTTTTTTTTTTTTTTTTTTTTTTTGTACTGATGAGATGCCGTGTAACCTAAAGCCGGTCATGGTATAGCAAAAAGTGATCATTTACAACAAGCCCGTCTGTCAGCAATTATATCTGAAAACCTTTGCTCACAGTCGTCGTGGTTCACATTGATGATAGATAAAAGTCTTAAAGAAGGGAAAATGAAAGGTGGAAGGAATATCATAGTCGTGCAACATTGCAGCAAAAGCGCCTCAGACGCACATTTTTTTCGCTGCTTTTCTATTAGGCTTACAAATACATGGTCAGGTGACTCTTATCGGTTTTCTTCTGTCCCTGTTGAGAACAAGTAATATTTGTTTTCCTGCGATGAGTTTGATATCTACCTGTAGTGTAGATCTTAAAGTTCCGACATTATGGTGCGTGCGCCATGTGAACGCCGTTGAATTCGATGAAAACTGGTTACGCCATTCGCCATTCACACATGCTTAACATTTACGAAACGTAGACAGCTCACGTGAATGGAAGAAAACCATTTGCTCATTTGCTCGACACGTTTATTTTATTTTATTTTTATTTTTATTTATTTATTTTTTTTATTTTTTTTTTTTATTTTTTTTATTTTTTTTTTTTTTTGGCAGAAAAATTTGAGTTCTTGAAGAGTAGCAGGACACTTTACATATTAAAATACATCTAAAACATTCCTAAGCATATTCCAGAATGCAATTGGAGTTCAGGCTCTTTGAGTTCGTCCAGACAGGTGAAAGAGATGGTATGCTCACTGTTTTTATTGTTTTCTTAGAGTAGTAGCCGGCGTTGTCAGTGTTGAGAGGTAATGCCTGCAATTTGCTATTGTCGATACACGCTTGACTGCTGTGTATCCCACAATATTGAGTTCCCTAACAATTTCAGAAACGGAATGCCCCATGTGTTTAGCTCCAATTATAATTTTGCCTTCAAAGTGTGCTGATTTCCGTTGTGGGCATATAATGATGTCGAAAAATTTTTTTATGTCAGTCCATTTGACGTAATAAATGAAAACTTGATACCTGATGGGACACTTTTTCATGGTCTTATTTTGACGTCATATCTCCTGAATTGTGTGTCTTACTAATGATATTTCTTGAACGGACATTCAGTGGTGTACTGTCTGCAAAATAAGTCGCGAATAGATTTAGCAATAAAAACATAATAAAGTATTATCTTATGGGAGGTTCGAGTCTTCGTCCCTAGGGTATGCATGTATGTGTCTTGTTCTTATGTTAATTTAAGTAATTTGTAAGCCTAAGTACTGATAACCGCAGCAGTTAAATCTCATAGAATTACAAACATTTGAAAAATTGAATATCTCATCTTTGATGGAGTGGTTTTTCATTGACCTTATCCTTTACCATCTTATATCGCCATTATTTATATGTAGTACTATGATATAATTTGTTTTCAGCGGATTTATGTACTGTCTGTGTAAAATGTTAGTAGAATAGAAGTTCTAAATTGTAACAGCATATCTATTGAAGTAGTTGCACTGTATGAAATGCGGATTGGCAGTAAGAGATAAACTTCTTTCCTTTCGTCATTTTTTTGGGGGGGGGGGGGGGGTTGTCAGCAACAAAAAGTTTCGTAAAGTTTTCAAATTATGAAGTTTTTCCTAGTATCTAAATGCTCTTAATCTCAAATAGTGGTTGAATGAAGTATCGTTATTCATGCCTAGTATGATGCGGGAGTTTTTCGAGCATTTCATTCTTATGACATGAACCGTGTCCAACGATAAATACAGGCCAGAGCAAAGGCGAATGTGCCGTCGGCAGAGTAGATCGCGATAACGTCACACGGGACGTCATTGTGACTTACGCACAGTGTATCGAAGACGAAAGAGACCTTCCCTACAGCAGAACAGCATTAATTTGACGCAATTTCGCTCCACCTATAGTTGGAACCATCAACGACGGCTGTCGAGTTTAGGCTTGGTCTGCACATCTATGTCACGCATTCGTCGACAGCCAAAGAGCGTTCACTATCGTTCTGAAAGCTCTGCTGCGACTGTCGTGGGCAACTCGACTGTAGCGAGTTATTCTGTGGAAGTTGTCATCGCTGCTGGTACTGGCATGTAACAAATTCTATCTAAACAATCGGGAGCCATTATTTTCAGGCTATGTTTCTTCAAGCGCAAAACACATATATATGCGTACTTCAACTGTCGTCTACAAATGCGCGACCCGCCATCGTTCCTGGGCCCAACTACGAGAGTGCTGCACAGATCAAATTCCAGTTGGAGGGGGTCCATGTGGGTACTGTACCGTTTACTTTTGGATCAATTACATTAAACGTGGTCGTAGAAGTACGGAAGATGGAGCACGCTCCAAATCAAATGTCCAAATGTTTGTTAAGCTTAAGGGACTTAACTACGGGGTCATCAGTCCCTAAACTTACAAACTACTTATGAACTACTTACGGACTAGGACGGCACAAATATCCATGCCCGAGGGTTGATTCGAACCCCCGACCGTAGTGGCCGTGCAGACCGTGTCTGGAGCGCCTCAGTCTCCTCGGCCACCGCGGCCGGTGAGCACGTTCCAGTCGGCCTGTTGAAGTCACCTCACAGGAAATCATCGATAAGGTGCATGATACGGTAACGGAAGATCGAAGATCAAAAGTTCGCGTTGTAGGTATCTCAACTGAACGAGTGCATTACATCCTCCATGAAAAACTGGTCATGAAAAGCTCTGTGCGCGACGAGTGCCACGCCTGCTCACATTGGACCAAAAACGGAAACGAAAGAACATTTCTGGTCAGAATCTCCCACTGTTTGGGCGAATCCACAGGACTTTTTCGCAGATTCATAATTGTGGATGAATCTTGGATCCACCATCACACTCCAGAGACCAAACAACCGTCCAAATAATGAACGAAGAGTGGGGAGAGTGCACCAAAGAAGGCGTAGATTGTTTTGTCAGCTGGCAAGGTGATAGTCACTGTCTTTTGGGATTGGCAGGGTATAATCCTGATAGATTATTTGGAAAAAGTCAGATCCATAACTGGGCCCTATTATGCTGCACTGTTGGATCGTTTGAAATAGGAACACATTGAAAAATCCAAGATTGGAACGGAAGAAAGTGCGATTTCATCATGCCAATGCTCCAGCTCACACAGCAGCTATCGCAATGGCGAAAGTGCGCTACTTGGGATTCGAAATGGTTTCTCACCCACCTTATTCACCAGTCTTGGCTCCGAGTGACTTCTTTTTATTCCCAAACTTGAAAATTTGGCTTGGTGGGAATAAATGTTCATAAAATGAGAAATTGTCCGCCACTTTGACAGTTTGTTTTGCACAGTCTGACAAAGCCTACTTTGACGATTGGTTGAAAAAATTGGAAACTCGCTGGACCAAGTGTATAGCCCTGCAAGGAGACTACGTCGAGAGCTTTTACCTTTAATGTATTATTGTATATTTACCAGACTTATCAAACCGCCCTTTAATGTATTATTGTATATTTACCAGACTTATCAAACCGCCCTCGTATAGTCAGTACACTGCCTCTTTCGATACAGCGCGTGTTAAGTTATAATGACGTCACGTCTAAAGCTATTGGGATCTACTCTGCTGACGATACATTCCCCTGGGTCAGGCTTGTATTTATCGTTGTTCTGTCCTTTAACTGGATAGACGATCGCTCGAAGGAGCTCCAAGGAATGGACCTTTCCAGGAGAGAATGGTCTTTGACCAAACGCTTCCGAACTGGTATTGGTCGCTCTAACTATTGGAAATTCAAATGGGGACAGGCAGACGACCAATCATGTGACTGTGGAGCAGACATACAAACGATGACCCACATACTTACTAGCTGCCCATTACGATCATTCTCAGGGGGGATGATTGGCCTGCAGTCAGTCAGGAAGCTATCCAGTGGTTAAAGGAGTTGGACTTGGCTCTGTGACAGATATATGTTTTATCTTATTAATTAGACACTAGTATATTTTACTAAAATATTATATGTAGCTGACATTATATCATACGATATATAATACGTGTCTGGTCCCTACCCCCACAGCTATTGTTGACTAATAGTAAGGAATATTTGCAAAAAATTTCGTTTAACTCAGTCCAGCAGTTTAGGAATGGCTGTGGAGCACACACACACACACACACACACACACGCGCGCGCGCGCGCGCGCACATACACACATCCATGTTTACCATGTGTTTCAATACCATTCGCTTTTAGCGCTTTTCAAGTCATTCCTGCACCTTCTGCGCCAGGTCTTGCGAAAGTAACCTAGTGTACACAGTAGTTGCGACTCGACCGTTTTTCCGACCAGGTAAACAACCTGCTTGGGCGCGCCGTGGCGGCGAGAGCACCCGTGAGGCAGTCTGGTGGCTGGTAGCGGCTTCCTGGCGCGGCCGCTAAATATAGCCCCGGGGTCACAGTTTAATTGTGCCCGGGGTCACAGTTTTCTTGCATTAATTGCACTCCGCCTCGTAGCAGGCACAAATTAGTGTGGCCGCGTGTACCAGTGTCAAGTGGCTTATCTGCGCTGGGACGCTGTATCGCGACGGCAGCAGCAGCAGCGCACAGCGCGCCGGCTGCCGGCGAGCGCGCTATTTCTGCGCTTTGTAGTGACCTCGAGCTTCCACGCCGGGGCTGTCCCGACGCCGGATGTTTACGTTGCTCGTATCACTTGCTACGTTACGTACGCTTCGCGCAACACACTTTTTTTTCCCTCGAAAGTTTTCGTTTCGTTGGTCATAGGGCTCGTGTCATGACCTAAGGGATTTAATCGCTGCTACAGAATGCGCATAGATACGGTTTCATTCTTAGATGGCGCGCGGGAGTGGCCGAATGGTTCTAGGCGCCAAGTCAGAAACTGCGAGGCCGCTTCCGTCAGAGTTTCGAATCCTCCTTCGGACGCGGGTGTAAGTTAAATCATCAAAAGCTTTTAAGTGAGTCTCTTCCAAGCTGTTGATGATTTAACTTATGTATTTTATATTTTGAGTAAGTGCTATGTTGTACGTAGTATTAAAACTCAATTTTGCCACGGTGGAGTAGCCGAGCGGTCTAAAGCACCTTGCTGCAGAGCGCGCGGTTGCTCGCCGTGGAGATTCGAGTCCTCCCTGGGGCATGTGTGTGTGTTTGTCCTTTGGTTAGTTTACCTAGGTTTAAGTAGTTTGTAAACTACGGACTGATGACCACGCAGTTTGGTCCGATAGATTTACAAACATTTGAACATTTTAAAACTCAATTTTTTAAATAACACTACATTTTTATACGACCAGATGATGGTGGCATAGCCTATTGAAACCGGTAGTCATAAAAAGAAATAATTATAATGGGATCTTGGCTTTCTACTTTTGAAGATAATTATTCTATCATATCAACTCCACAATCTACGATGTTAGGTAATGTCTACTTAAACTAACTTACACTAACTTAACCCTTCAGTGACCAAATCATTTCTAGAAGTTGTAGACTTTTTATGGATACTAAGTTGGGCTAAGAAACCATACCTAAAATCATAGTTTAAATCTTGAAAGTGAGAGTTTAGCCTACGGGTAAAAAAAAAAAAAAAAAAAAAAAAAAAAAAAAAATGTGGCAACTATTGTCCCCACCGAACTTTGTAGTAACTGGACTTGATAATTTAAAAAAAGGTATATCTTTTATTTTTTAGTACAAAAAGCATATTAAACATTTGATTTAATTTTATATTAGATCATATTATCCATTGAGTTCACTAAGGTGACATGCTATGGAACTTAGAGAAGCATTGACAACCGTTTCAATGGCCCCTGTGTAATGTAATCTTCATAACAATAAGGTTGAGTGTCCTGATATTTTGTAGACTTTTAGGTTCAGCGTGTAGCACAGCGCAACGAAAATTACTAACAGAACGCATTCTGAAGTTCGTGGCCCCACACCAATAGAAAATCATCTGTAGTCATCAAGAACAACACTTTAGTTCTATAGACTTTATACGCCGGATCTAACCGTAGCAAAACCCTCTGCCAGGCACTTAAATGTGATTTGCAGAGTATCCCATGTAGATGTAGGTGTAGTAGATGTAGATTCTGTAATTTCTTTCAGACGATCACGCCCATTATTGCGTAAATCTTTATTTCATGGTGGTCAGCACCTTAAAGAGGTGCACTCCGCTCACTCTATGGCGACTTAGTTGCGAAACATACATAATAGATTCGAACAACAGAAATCATTATATGATTGCTGTCATATAAGGGGCACCATAGCTATTAAAGAACAGCGACGAGATTACGAGAGCAGTTAATTTCAGTGTTAGCACCGTAAAATTACGTAATAACTTTAACTTGTCACGACAGAAAATTAAGATGATAACCAATGTGGGACCTCTTTCCGTCTTGCATTTGAAATTCACGGAGAACTGTGCGTGGCGGGAGGGGGAAGGAGCGGCAAGGAGAGCCTCGATTTGTTATGCCGTCCCGGACCAGTAGGAAACCCCACGGTAGGAAATACCACTACACCCTCAGTCCAATGTGTCCTTATCTTTCTCTATTAATGACACAAGACTCTCGCACTCACTTTTTCACGTTTGTTTTCCATAGCGCCAAATAACAACTGTCTGCTAACCTCTTCCATGCTAGTCAAATAGGGCGAACAGCTAAAAATCAAATGTCTGTAAATCTATCGGACCAAATTGCGTGGTCATCAGTCCGTAGCTTACAAACTACTTAAACCTAGGTAAACTAACCTACGGACAAACACACACACCCATGCCCCAGGGAGGACTCGAACCTCCACGGCGAGCAACCGCGCGCTCCGCAGCGAGGTGCTTTAGACCGCTCGGCTACTCCACCGCGGCGGCGAACAGCTGTTTATTCAGACAGCACTTACATTTGTTTCTATTGCCAACATAGTAGAAATATATCTCGTTTTCTCCAGGTTAGCAAACGAGAGGTGTATCTGGCAATGACAAACGCAATGCATTTAACGAACACATTTAACTGGATACGAGGCGCGTCTAGAAAGTTAAGTTCCGTTTGGTAATAAAATGAAATTGTACACAGATATAGAAGAAATTTTTATTGCACAAAATTCTACAACTCTTAAACTACTTTTCCACATAACTGTCGAAATTTTGTAGGTACTTGTCATAGCGTGCCACAAGTTTTAGCATGCATCCTTCACAGAAGGTTGCCGCCTGTGTATTCAACCATGTGGTAACAGCTCTTTATCATTGTTGAAGTGTTGACCACCAAGGACAGATTTTAGGTGTAAGAAGAGATGAAAGACGCTAGGAGAGAGGTCCGAGCTGTATGGAGAATGATCAAACGGGTCCCATTAAAATTTCCGTAAGAATTGTTTGGTCACATTCGGTGTGTGAGATCAGGTATTATCGTGAAAAAAAAAAAAAAAAAAAAAAAAAAAAAAAAAAAAAAAAAAAAAAAAAAAAAAAAAAAGAGTCTTTTGACAGTAATCCTCTTCTTATATCTAAAATCTGTCCTTGGTGGACAACACTTCAACGATGATGACGAGCTGAAAGAACATGTTACCACATGGTTGAATACACGGGCGGCAACATTCTATGAAAAAGGCACACAAAACCTTGTGCCATGCTATGACAATTGCCTACAAAATTCCGGAAGCTACGTAGAACAGTAGTTTAACAGTTGTAGATTTTGTACAATCAATATTTTTTCTGTATCTGTGCCCGTTCGTTTTATATAACCAAACGGAACTTACTTTCTGGACGCGCCTCGTATTAAAAGCGTCTTCTCGTTACTAATAAGAAGATTCACGAGACATGGACGAATCGGCCCTGAATCAGTTAAATTTTAGTATCCGCCAGAAAACCCGAAGAGACTTCGAAGATTTCTTACGCCGGGAAAGCCTGCGAAGTCTCTCTTATTTCCTTTCGGTAGCACAGTGGTAGAGTACCGGACTACAAATCCAAAGGTTACGGGTTCGATGCCCGAAGGGTCCTAGGGTTTTTATCTGTCACTTTCCACTTCTTTCACTTCCGGCACGAGTTGCACCGTGGTTCGGAAGCAGCGTTAAAGTGTAGGTCCCCCTATAACTGGCTGGGTAAGTCAATTCGAAGATCGGAGGAAGGCAACGGCCTACCACCTCCAGACAGGTCCATGCCTAGTAAAGCATTGTGGTATTCAAACCAATCTTCGGTTTGTTGACTGCTTTGCCTTTTACTACAACATACTGAAAGCCGATCAAAATGGAAATGCACTCCTCGGCTCGGTTTATTCTAGCGGCCTCAGGAGCGCTGTGGCTGGGCGTTGCAGTTAACAAGTAGCCGTATGCAGTGAGGAGCGCACAAAGGCGTCCCCGCAGGTGAGGGGCAGCGCGCACAGAAGGCCTGGGAGCGAACCCCGGCGCGGCCTGTTGTGTCTGCAGCCTCAATCAGTGGCGCCCTGCTATTCGGCTCCGCGGCGTCAATGCGTTATGGCTCGTAAAACAGCGCGCTAAATGCGCTCCCGGCCGCACAATGCTGCCTTTCATTATGCGCGCCGCCGAGCTACCGCCTCCGGAAGCTGCGAGCTACTGTGGGCAAAGCGGCCCTTTCATTGAACGGGAGCCCGCCGTCTGGCCGCGTCCGCCTCCAGGTGCGTTTGTTCGTCCTGGACAGTTCGTAGCCGCGGCCCCAGCTCCTACCGGCTGTACCTCAACAAACAGCGCGCCGCAGCTGTCACCGTAAAACGTTAAGCAGTCAACAATCCGTACTATGTTAAATAATAAATAAATTTAAAAAAATCCGAAGATTAATTTGAACACCACAGTGCCAAACTAGGCATTCTCCTGAATGAAACTTGCACTCTGCAGCGGAGTGTGCGCTGATATGCAACTTCCTGGCAGATTAAAATAGTGTGCGGGAATCGGGACTCGAATCTGGGACCTTTGCTTTTCGCGAGCAAGCGCACTACCGACTGTGCTATCCCGACACGACTCACGATGCCACCTCACAACTTTACTTCCGCCAGTACCTCGCCTCTTACTTTCCAAACTTCACAGAAGCTCTCCTGCGAACTTGCAAGACTAGCACTCCTGGAGGCAAGGATATGGTGGAGACATGGCTTAGCCACAGCCTAAGGGATGTTTCCAGAATGAAACTTTCACTCTGCAGCGGAGTGTGCGCTGATATGAAGTTGCCGCCTCACAGGAGAGCTTCTGTGAAGTTTGGAAAGTAGGAGGCGAGGTAATGGCGGAAGTGAAGTTGTGAGGTGGCGTCGTGAGTCGTGTCGGGGTAGCACAGTCGGTAGTGCGCTTGCCCGCGAAATGCAAAGGTCCCAGGTTCGAATCCCGGTTCCGGAACACAATTTTAATAGGCATGCTCCTATTTACAGGTGGTAATTTTGTTGCCTTCCTCCGTCCTTTGATCTGATTTACCCAGCCAGTCCAAGGAGGACCTACAGTTTAACATGGATTTCGAACCACGATGCAGCTCACAATTGTTTCATGCACTATCAGCCCGTTAAATGGGCTCCCAAAACCGGATTTCGTAAACCGACTTTCCAATTCCCCTTTTGGTTGCTCATGTGAACACTCCAATATCGATTATGGAAATCCGATTCTCTAAAGCGATTTTCCAGTTCCAAAATCGATTTTCGTGCCCATGTAAACGCAACCGTTTATGAAGCGTTCTTGGCTTGTCAGATTGTTTTTTCTTGTTAAGAATTTTCTGCACATATGGAAAGAGTGATATTTTCCAATGTGGAATAAAAGCTTAAATATTAGAGTGAACATAAATCGGTATATTTAAATAAAGAAACATAGCGATTGTGCGGACTAAATCAGGAACTGAATCAACTGTTCTTCGGCTTCCAGATAAAGTATAAAGGGGGGTAGGAAATCCGATTCAGGCTAAGCCCTGTAAACACGACAGCGAAAAACTGTTTACGAGAACTGGTTTTCCTCTTCCGGAAGATGTGTTGCATGTAAACGTAGTGTATGTGATCAAACGTATCTGGGCACCTGGCTGAAAATGACTTACAAGTTCGTGACACCCTCCATCGGTAATGCCGAAATTCAGTACGGTGTTGACCAACCCTTAGCCTTGATGACAGCTTCCACTCTCGCAGGCATACGTCATACGTTCAATAAGGTACTTGAAGATTTCTTGGAGAATGGCAGCCTGTTATTCACGAAAAGGAAAGAAACCCCTTCCAGAACCTGCTGAATTTGTGTGTCTAATGAGCACCACTTTAAAGAACAAGACAATCAATAATGTTATACATCCTAAGGATGTCAACAAGTATCAGCAAAATGTAAACTTTCACCGTCTGAAAGGTCAAAATTACTAAAAATTTCCGGGCTATTATGCCGTGGTCTTATGAATTTAGTATGGAAACGCAACGTTTTGTCCCCGACTGTGGAGGACATTTTCAAGGGGGATCGTGGCACTTTTGAATGTCCAATGCACACCCTGGCTCGCTACTGATTGAAAACGAACTCCGTTTACGAGTGCTCGCACGCACAGGTATGACGTTGCCGATTGCCGTCGTCCATTAATATCGTCCTGTGGTGGAAGACTGTTACATTTCTTCTTCAAGACCGGAGTTTCACGCCCTCCTCCATCCTATTGAAATTATTGGGGTGTTTTACAATTTCTATAGCCTCTCTGTACCTTCTTTCGTGGTATCCATTTGTGGCTGCTAAAACCTTAGTCTTATCAAATTGAATAAGGTGGTCCGCTGGTTAAAAAACATGTTCAGCAACACCTGATCTGTCACTCTCTCCCCTTCTACAGTTCCCCTTGTGACCTTCTAGTCGCTTTTTCACTGTTCTTTTTGTGGTACCCACGTATACGTTTCGTAAAATTTTTATAGATGTGGTCGGTGACGAAATTGGAATGTTGCCGTTATTTACAAACCTACTCGGAAGATACAGGATCACCTGAAATCGGCGAAGGATGCTCGCAAAGCTCCGGAAAAAGCAGGAATTTATAGGATTCAAAATGTTCAAATGTTTGTTAAGCTTATGGGACTTAACTACGGGGTCATCAGTCCCTAAACTTACAAACTACTTATCAACCACCTTATACTAAAGACGGCACAAATATCCATGCCCGAAGGGGGAATCGAACCCCCGACCATAGTAACCGTGCAGACCGTGGCTGGAGCGCCTCAGTCCCCTCGGCCAACGTGTCCGACATTTCTAGCATTCCGTGTAGTTGTGGAGACGTATACATGGATACCACAAAAAGAACAGTCAAAAACAACTAGATGAGCACAAGGGGAACTGTAGAAGGGGAGAGATTGATAGAACAGCTGTTGCTGAACATGTTTTTCAACCAGGGACCACCTTGTTCAATTTGATAAGACTCAGATTTTAGCAGTTACAAATGGATACCACGAAAGACTGTACAGAGAGGCTATAGAAATTTTAAAACACCACAATAATTACAATAGGATGGAGGAGGGCCTGAAACTAAATGAAATCTGAATTCAGGTCTTGAAGAAGAAATGTAACAGTCTTCCACCATTAACGGACGATGGCAATCGGCAACGGCGAATTGCGCGCGCATATCAAAAACATCTGACGTCACACCTCTGCGCGCGAGCTCTCGTAAACGGAGTTTGGCTTCAGTCAGTAGCGAGCCAAGGGCGTGCATCGGACAATCAAAAGTTCCACGATCCTCCCTGAAAATGTCCTCCGCAGTCGGGGACGAAACGTTGGGTTTCCATCATAAATCCATAAGACCACGGCATAATAACTTGGAAATTTTCAGTAATTTTAAATTTCAGCAAGCTATTGCAACCTGTAGAGAGGTAATTTGGATCGACTGAAGAAACGTAAGAAAACAAAAACTAAAGCAAATGTCACTCAGTGGTGTTGGTGTATTTGTATATAATTGAAATATTATGTTACTTTAAAGGTTCAATGTTTTCTACGAGATATTCCTGACATCGCTGACTGTGAATGAAAAACAAAAGTTTTTGGGTATGGTTTTTTACGTTTTATGTAAGTCGATGGGTATTTAACTGTAATGTGTTGTTAATACAGTGCTTTAACTGTGAGTATAATCCAGCTCCTTCAATAATTATTGCCAAAACCGGGAAAAAGTGGGTACCTGGGGCTTTTTTTCCAAGTTTTATTTCTAATAAGCCACACAGTCTTATGACCTGTAAGGTAATGATCATCCCACTCCTTTTTATACACTCCTGGCCATTAAAATTGCTACACTACGAAAATGACGTGCTACAGACGCAAAATTTATTCGACAGGAAGAAGATGCTGTGGTATGCAAATTATCAGCTTTTCAGAGCATTCACACAAGGTTGGCACCGGGGGCGACACCTATAACGTGCTCACATGAGGAAAGTTTCCAACCGATTTCTCATACATAAACAGCAGTTGACCGGTGTTACCTGGTGAAACGTTGTTGTGATGCCTCATCTAAGGAGGAAAAATTGCTACCATCACGTTTCCTACTTTGATAAAGGTCGGGTTGTAGCCTATCGCGATTGCGGTTTATCGTATCGCGACATTGCTGCTCGCGTTGGTCGCGATCCAGTGACTGTTAGCAGAATATGGAATCGGTGGGTTCAGAAGGGCAATACGGAACGCCGTGCTGGATCCCTAAGGCCTCGTAACACTAGCAGTCGAGATGATCTGCATGGCTGTAACGGATCGTGCAGCCACGTCTCGATCCCTGAGTCAACACATGGGGACGTTTGCAAGACTGCAACCATCTGCACGAACAGTTCGACGACGTTTTCAGCAGCATGAACTATCAGCTCGGAGACCATGGCTGCGGTTACCCTTGACGTTGAATCACAGACAGGAGCACCTGCGATGGTCTACGCAACGATGAACCTGGGTGCACGAATGGCAATCGTCATTATTTCGCATGAATCTAGGTTCTGTTTACAGCATCAAGATGATGGCATCCGTGTTTGGTGACATCGTGGGGCATGCACATGGGAAGCGTGTATTCGTCATCGGCATACTGGCGTATCACCCGGCGTGATGGTATGGGGTGCCATTGGCTACACGTTTCGGCCACCTCTTGACCGCAACGACGTCACTTTGAACAGTGGCCGTTACCCAGATGAAGGCCACTGTAACGTTGGCCGAAACGTTGGTTATTTACGTAATAGCCTTACATCATGACGCGGTACCATACCCAGAAAACTTTTATGTCATCTGACTCTGGCCGCGGAAGCCTACGTAATTATAGTGGACGTTACATTTAAGATGTGTTACGACCCGTGGCTCTACCCTTCATTCGATTCCTGCGAAACCCTACATTTCAGCAGGATAATGCTCGACCGCATGTTGCAGGTCCTGTGCGGACCTTTCTGGATACAGAATATGTTTGACTGCTGCCCTGGCCAGCACATTCTCCAGATCTCTCACCAACTGAAAACGTCTCGTCAATGATGGCCGAGCAACTGGCTTGTCACAATAGGCCAGTCACTACTCTTGATGAACTGTGGTATCGTGTTGAAGCTGCATAGGCACACCATGCAAGCTCTCTCTGACTCAATTCCCAGGCGTTTCAAGGCCGTTATTACGGCCACAGGTGATTTTTCTGGGTACAGATTTCTCAGGATCGATGCACCCAAATGTGCGTGAAAATGTAATCACATGTCAGTTGTAGTATAATATATTTGTCCAATGAATACCCGTTTATCATCTGCATTTCTTCTTGGTGTAGCAATTTTAATGGCCAGTAGCGTATTAAAATTACATGCAATGTCAACAAATTTATCTTCTTCACAAATACTTTTCTTGCCATTGTTACTTTAAATTTCATTTCCTCTCTCTACTACTTTAAGTGTCTCATTCCAAATCTAATTCCCCCATCTGATTCCTCCCTCCCGGTCTTTGTAGGGTTTCTTGATTTTGGAACCGCCGCTACTGGCCAAGCAGCTCTTCAGTTGGTCTCCCGAAGCTGAGTGCATCTCGTTCCGGCCTTCCACCAAGGAAAACTCCTTGGCAGTAGCGGCAGTCGAACCCAACTGCGCTGATCAATCAGCTACGAAAACAACGCTGCACCTGCGAAGCGGCCGGTGTTAACAAGCTGCCCCTACCGTAGTTCACTTGAGTTAGAGCCGTTGGATGAAGTGCTTATTGAGTGCGTTGGTTCTGAACTGAGAAAAGGACAATGAAAAAAAAGTTTCGTTTTCAGCTTGGAAAGACACCTACGGAAACGCATGTGATGCTGATCGTGTTTATAGGGTCGAGCACTATCAATGAAGTTTTTTTTTCGAGTGGTTCGTCCGTTTTCAAGGAAGTCGGGAAAGTGTTTCTGCAATCCCCTTGGCGGACGACCGGCGACCGTCGTCAGAGACGAAAACATTGAAAAAGTGAGGACATTAATCGCGAACAAACGTCGATTAAGTGTGCGCATGGTAGCAGATTAACCGTGAATCCGTGTGACAAATCCTTACCGAGAAGTAAGGGAAGAAAAAAACGTGTTGTCGTTTTGCGCCACAGCACTTGACAGAAGCAGTCACGTTCAGAGGCTTCATAGAATTTTGTCGAAACGGCGGATGAGACATCACCAAGACGGAAAAAGGTCAGAACCGAAAAATCACGCTTCAGAACGATGCTCATCACTATTATCGATAGTCAAGGCATTATCCACAAGGATTTCTAGCTGAGGGAACGACGTTGAACGTCGCAAGGAACGATGAAAGTTTGGTCCGTTTGATACAGCGTCTACGCTGTACGCACAACAAAGTCTCTGGTTTTTTGTTGAAGACAACGCTTGCCCGCCAATAGTCAATGTCTGCAAACAATTCATGGCGAAAGTGGGGGTGGAGCAACTTGAACATCCACCATACTCGCTGGATCTCAATCCTCAATTTAATTTCAGTTTAAAAGGAGATAGGTTTAACGATATTCCTGATAGCCAACGAATCGTGCCGAAGCTTTTGAGCACCATTCTAAAGGAAGACCTCGTGCAAAGTTTCCTGGATATATAAATCGCAGAGCTCAGCGGTACATAACTATGAGAGGTGACTATTTCGAAAGAGGTAACTGTAGTTCATAGTTCAACTATGTTAATGTTACAGGACTATTCATCGAACTTTGTTGTTAGACGCTGTAAATTAACAAGAATACAATTCCACACTTATTAAACATGGAAGAACTGTAACTTGTTAACATAATTTAGCTTTACGGTGAACTAACGTACATTCAATGAATGAACTACGAGGGCACACTTTATAACAGGAAGAGTAATATCTCAATAAGAAGGTCAAATATCCTTAATGCGTTTGGTGTTCTAATTCATTCAAGGTTTAAGAAAAATTATACTGACGTTGTGATAGCGTGGGTACTTCTGAGCACGCGCTAGCCACACAGGGGTTAACACACCAACCACGTGACAGAAAGTTACTTTCAGCGTTCCGTACAGAAGTTTAGAATGAAACATATCGTCAGCCGTCAAATGAGAATGTCAAACCCAGAAGACGGTCGCCGTAAGTGTAAGTATCACGTACAACACGCAGTTCAGCAGATATGACATCATAAACAATAACATCCGCTAAAAACTGCTGCATCCTGCGACAATGTTGCACATTTTCTCCTAAACCACTGGATCGATTCCAACCAAATTTAGTACACCTATTCCTTACCGTGAGGTAACAAGTGCTGTATGGGTAACAACCACATACGACACGTGATTAAGGAGATATAACATCATAAACAACGGAAGTTCCAAGAAACTGCGACATAATGCGACGAGACTTTCAAAAACCACTATATGAGAATGGGAGTATTAGCGACTTACAAGAAACTTAAAACATAATTTCAAACCTTTATTAACCTTTTTATCGCTTACAACTTCTCATGAAGTAAAACTACAGCATTCGGTATGACGTTACATTTTATAATTTCTACAATACATATCTTACTTGGAGGAAATTTTACACACATACAACTGATCGTACCTTCGAAATTGTATCACAGTATGGTACACAGTTCATGAGATATGAAGACATAAACAGTAACGTTCATGTAAAACCACCCTATCCCGTATCAGGTTTCAATATATTACTTCTCAACTATTTACAATACTCGCAACAGATTTTACAAACGTACAGCGCTTTTACAAATGAATATCCACCTGGTCAGTTATAGAGTTGCACAACACATAATTCAATAAATGTGCCTCATCATGCATCACATTGTAATCCATTTCTTATTTAGTACTAATACACTTCTGTATTCCTGTCAAACTAAGAAAATGTCTGAAGGCTGACTGTGCTGTTGACAACCGCAGGTGGCTACAGGCGAAAGCAATGGACTTCTGTAGAGCTACAAGGAAAGGAAGAGAGTGAAATAGAGCAAATCCAACGAGTAGCCTATATTTCCGGCAAATTTACCTTTTAATTTCAAGAGACTGCAGTTTGCAGTGAGACTTGTACTTTCTATTGTGATTAATAAATCACAGGGCACTCTATCAAATTCTGCGGAGTGGATTTGATATCTCCTCACACGGAAAAATTTTATGCCGCTTGTTCATGGGTGAGATTAATAAAGAATTTATTCATGCTAGATCCTGGACAAGTAACAAGAAATGTTGTTTATAGTCAAATTTTTGAATTATATGAATTTATGAATGTTACTTATCATTGTATTCTTTGTTTATAATTTTATACATTATGCAGGACAGCCTTATTTCTTATATATTCTATCATAAATATAACATGTTTTTAGAAAAAAAGGGGGATGGACAAAGAGAGAAGGGATAAGAAAAGTACAAACTCGAACGAGGCTGTATGTTTTGTCAAAAAAAAAAAAAAAAAAAAAAAAAAAAAAAGAGTGTTCAGCTCCTAAAGTTACAAACGCGCTCGGCCATACCGCCACGGCTGCGTGTTGCCCTTAGCATTAGTTAGTTTGAGTAGTTTGTCAGTCTATGGACTGATGACGACTGCAGTTTGGTCATACAGCTTTACAAACATTTCATTAAAAAGAAATCAATCAGACTAACTTCAGGCTTTAATAAATAAATAAAAATTCGGGTAACTCCGGGTTTTCAGCTAGCTACAATCTGTCTAAGAAATATTTGAAATACTGACTGTGTAAGGCACTGTGGCACACCGAAAGACGCCAAAGATATTTGCTGATTTCTACTCCCATCAAACAGAACCGTTTTTACTCCGAACTTGGCCTAAACTCAAACAGGGACGAAGAAGTAGCATTATATCCAGCAAAACTGACGAAACAATTGGCAGCCAATCGTTGGATATCAATTACTTTGCCTGTGTAAATTTATATTATGGAATACACTGAACTCTTGTTCAGTACACTGAACTCCAAAGAAATAAGCAGCGGCTCTCATTCAGATATCTGTACCACTGCTCCTCCTCTTGAAGTGTGTTATTCGATTTTTATTCAGAAAAGCGTAACCTGTTGTTGAAATTACAAGCAGCCTCATACAAACAAGTAGGGGAAACATCATTGCGTAGGTAAATTTTAATGGTTGTATGTAGTTACAAAAATTCAGTGCCAACTTTTTATCATCAGTATTAACCAATCTGAATGAAATTTTTGCAGGAAGTAGTTTTGATGTTTGCATACCTCTATGCATTAAAAATGTCGGACATGTAATTTATTTTATCCTCACATTTAAGTACCAATAATTAAAGAAAATTTAAGGTTGAAATTTGAAATAAACACAAAAAGCAAGTTATTAATATTTCTCATAAGATGAAAGCACAGAACCGTTGAACTGTCCAGTGAATATACCAACAAAATCTCCCGTGTGCAAACAGTGGCTTGAGAACCAAAAGTTATTTTACTGAAATACTATTAACCCCGCCGACCACACCATGGACCTCTGAGGCCCAGATAATCATCGATATGAAGTACAAGGATCGCAAAGTTGGAACGTGGCTTTTCATATTCGGAGAAGTTGTTTCAAATAAACCCAAGAAAAATAAAATGGTTGCTGTCATCTCAACCATGCATGTGAGTGATGCTGTACATCCCTACTCAAAAGCCCCTATATGATTCCCAACTACAACGAAGACAAAGCTGGTGTCGACGCGTTTGATCAAGTGTGTCAGTATAACAACAATGGCCGAAAAACACTTCGATGGAAGGTACGCGTTTTTTGCAACATGATAAAATTGCTTGCACTATATACCTATACTGTATACCGCCATAATTTTTACAAAAACTAAGCAAAAGAGACAAATAACGATTCAACAAAACAACTGTCGCGATTTGATTATATGTTGGCGTTTTCTGAAAAGCTTACAGCACCTTGGATGCAGTGTAGGCATTTCTCCATGACGTACGAGACAGTGTCTATAGATGCTGAACATGACTCCATCTGCAGGTGCAGCTCGTGAAGAAATTGAGCAACGAACTATTCCCAAAATAACTTATTGTACGTTTTGTGCCTACAAAAAACCAAAGAAATTAAAAATACAGCGAAATTTATGTAAGTTGCCAGTGTGTGGTGAGCACCACAAAATATTTGTCCAAATTGTACCGATGCTGAATTTCGTTCAAATGTTTGTCAAGCTTAAGGGACTTAACTGCGAGGTCATCTGTACTTATACTTACAAACTACCTTATACTAAATACGACACAAACAGCCATGCCCAAGCGGGGATTCAAACCACCGACGAGGACTGACCTCGCGCATCGCAGCAT
Organism: Locusta migratoria; assembly: GCA_026315105.1. NCBI lineage: Eukaryota > Metazoa > Arthropoda > Insecta > Orthoptera > Acrididae > Locusta > Locusta migratoria. Next base: position 524,508,572 of record CM048746.1, read on the forward strand.
AGCGCCTCAATGCGCTCGGCCGCTGCGCCGCGGCTGAATTTTGTGATATGGGTTTTAGTTCTAATAAACATTGTTTATCGTACGGATTTTCTAATGCGATGTTTTTTGAAGTTATATGAAGTATAGAGTAAGGTAAAAAGGTACAGCAGTCGACATTCCGAAGATTGGTTTGAACATCACAGTGCTTTACTAGGTATGGTCCTGTTTGGACGTGGTATGCCGTTGCCTTCCTCCAATGTTCGAACTGCCTTACCCAGCCAGTTATAGGGGGACCTACAGTTTAACGTTGGTCTCGAACCACGGTGCTACTCGGTATTTTTCACATGGGCAATCCTGCCAGAGCTGAAAGAAGTGGAAAGAGACAGATAAAAATCCTAGGATCTGGCGGGGATCAAACCCGTGACCTTTGGATTTGTGGTGTGGCACTCTACCACTGTACAACCGAGGCGCATAAGTATAGACTACCTCACTTCTGCTTAATATTTGAGACTTTGGTTGTTCTTCGTTTTTTGTTCTTTTCTTTTGTGGAATGATATATTGTTTTATGTTATTCAAGGTTAGTTAATGTTTTATATCCTAACCCCTATCAAAAAATTGAAACTACTCCAAAAAATGGAATCAAACCTCAATTATTCAAGTGTTTTTCATTATTATATTCGTGTAGGCCTCTTGAGGCCTATGGTGTAGTCCAGACGTAGGAGCATCATGGTGTGGTCAACAAGGTTAAGAACATATTAAAAATCCATAGCTCGAAAAACAATGAAGTTATTTTCTTAAGACCTCGGTTGTTGCTACATATTTACCCCCCAGGGGTTCACGGTTCTTTCGTTAGTACGTGCGTAGCGAGCACGGGGCTCCGACATAATGCAGACTTCCTTCGTTCTTTACTTCCCGGACTGTATTTCCTTTGCCCCTTCCAACCCTTCCTATCCTCACTCCTTCCTCTCCCCACCGGGGAACTGATAACCTCAGTAGTTTACTCCCCCTATCCCAAAGAAACAACCCAACCCAATTGCTACATATTTAGATAATAGACACCCTTTCAAAATTTCGTTGCTATCGGCAAAGTAGAAGAAGAGTTAGTTTTTTTGGTTGAGTCTCCCTTGAAATTCTTCGTTTTATACACTGAATATAAGTCTACGACGAACCTAATTACGGTCAATCGCCTGAGGACGGCACATTGTTTCCATTTCCCCTGCGCTTGCACTCGGTCGTGCTGTGCTACGTAACGACGTCGGACCGTTCTATTTTACCGCGAGCTCTCACTGCGCAGACGGCGAGCCAGCCGAAAATGTTCAAATGTTTGTATAGCTTATGGGACTTAACTACGGGGTCATCAGTCCCTAAACTTACAAACTACTTATGAACTACCTTATACTAAAGACGACACAAACATCCATGCCCGAGGGGGGGGGGATTCGAACCCCCGACCGTAGTGGCCGTTCAGAGCATGACTGGAGCGCCTTAGTCTCCTCGGCCACCGCGGCCGGCGAGCCAGCCGAAAGTTACCTGCGGTGGACAGGCCGCTGTACACTACTTGTGGAACACCCTGTCCACTACCTGCAGTGTCGGAGGCTCCGGGTAAGTTTCAACAAATTCCCTCTCGAATGAAATAAATCGCAATTTGCTATCAATTATAGCTTCACTGCACTGGGGATAGATGGAATACCAAAGTACGGCGAATGAAAAATTATTCTCGGGTGGGATTCGAACCCGGGATCTCCTGCTTACTTTTTTTTTTTTTTTTTTTTTTTTTTTTTTTTTTTTTTTTTCTCCTTTGGGTAGATCAGTTCATTGCGGTCGTTGTTCCTTTTTGTTCGTTGTCGTTCGATGAGTTCTTGGCTCAGCTTTTTTGTTACAGAGAGGCGTTCAGCCCTCTGACCGGGCGCGCTGAGCCACGGCGCCCGGCTTACTAGGCAGAGGCGTTGACCACTCCGCCACGGAGGACACAGTGACCAGCCCGATTGCAGAGGACTCTTCCCTGCACGTCTCCCGCCACACCCAAATCTCCATTCGCCACGCTGTCTCTTTCCTATACCACAACCTATTTGTTGTGTAATGCTCGCAGCCACAATACTGTATTCACACATCAGGGAGAACAGACCATGAGGTATCGAGACACAATTAATTGTCGTCAGGAGCTCAGCTTCGGCTTGTATACAATTATAAATGTTCAAATGTCTGTAAATCTATCGGACCAAACTGAGTGGTCATCAGTCCGTAGCTTACAAACTACTTAAACCTAGGTAAACTAACCTAAGGACAACACACACACCCATGCCCCAGGGAGGACTCGAACCTCCACGGCGAGCAACCGCGCGCTCCGCAAAAAAATGTTCAACTGTTTGTAGAACTTATGGGACTTAACTACGGGGTCATCAGTCCCTAAGCATACAAACTACTTACGAACTAGCGAAGACTAAGGACGGCACAAACATCCATGCCCGAGGGGGTATTCGAACCCCCGACCGTAGTGGCCGTGCAGACCGTGACTGGAGTGCCTGAGTACCCTCGGCCACCGCGGCCGGCCGCGCTCCGCAGCGGGGCGCTTTAGACCGCTCGGCTACAGCCCGCGGCATACAATTATATATAAAGTACATACAGTATACAGTATATTCACTATTGTGGCTGCGGGCATTACAGAACAAATAGGCTGTGGTAATAGGAAAGAGACAGCGTGGCGAATGGAGATTTGTGTGTGGCGGGAGACGTGCAGGGAAGAGTGCTCTGCAGTCGTGTTGGTCATTGGTCATCGGTGGCGGAGTGGTCAACGCGTCTGCCGGGATCGAATCCCGGCCGGGCACAAATTTTCATTCGCTGCACTTTGGTATTCCATCTAAACCTAGTACAGTGAAACCATAACTGATCACAAATATCTATTTATTACATTCATTGAACGCTGTATCGTCGTCTAAAATATATAACTGAATTTCCCTTTTGGGTCAAGTGTCACTCCGGGCAACTGTCACAAACTCCCAAAGCTTCAAGTAGGAGGGGGCGGGCGACTGTCCCTCCTGCCCCCCACTCCCCAGTTGATACGCCATTGGATTTCTGGTTTCCAGAAACGTCAGGTATTTAACAGCGGCCGGCCGCGGTGGCCGAGGGGACTGAGGCGCTCCAGTCACGGTCTGCACGGCCACTACGGTCGGGGGTTCGAATCCCCCCTCGGGCATTGATATTTGTGCCGTCCTTAGTCTTAGGTAGTTAATAAGTAGTTTGTAAGCTTAGGGACTGATGACCCTGTTGTTAAGTCCCATAAGTTCTACAAACATTTGAACATTTGATTTAACAGCGCGAGTTCGTTTCCCCGGTGCTGGAAGAAGGAGATTCGAACCGGCAGAGCGCGCGCGGCACTGCGCCAGTGGGCGGCGGCTACGGCGTCTGCGGCTGCGGCTGGTCGGCGCTTGGCCGTTACGTAACATCCGGCTGGCGACGGCAGCGCGCCGTGCCGCCTCGCCAGCGGCGACGCGGGCCGACGCAATTGATTGGCGAGTTCGTCAATGAGTGTCCTTGCATCGCGGAGCGGCATTATTGTGCCGGTGCCAGTTCAGCGTTGCTCAACGCGCCCATTCAGTGGGCTGCCGCGCGTGCTCGCAGAAATACGACTCCCTGCCCGCGAAGCTTCCCCTCCACCAGAGACGCCGCTTCCGGGATCTCTGGCGCCGGCTACGCGTGCAGCGTGCGGCGTAGGCTCGCTGTCTGTGCAGACTTCTGCTCTGCGAAGAAACGCGACGCAATTGACGCGTCGGTGCGTGTCCGTTCTGCTTTAATGACCACGTTACTTGTAAGGAGGATCCGTGCGAATACTTCGCACCGTTAGTCATCATCATCATCATCATCAATAGAGACTGATTATGCCTTTCAGCGTTCAGTCTGGAGCATAGTACCTCTAATGAAATTCCTCCATGATCCTCTATTCAATGCTAACATTGATACCTCGTCTGATGTTATGCCTTTTACTTCAAAATCATTCTACTCCGAATCTAAGTACTTTCTGAAATAAATCGCAATTTGCGATGTAATGGCTTCACTGTATTAGGTTTAGATGAAATACCAAACTGTGGCGAATGAAAATTTGTGCCCGGCCGGGATTTGAACCCGGGATCTCCTGCTTACCTGCAGGAAAGAGTCCTCTGCAGTCGGGCTGATCACTGTGTCCTCGGTGGCGAAGTGGTCAACGCTTCTGACTAGTAAGCAGGAGATCCCGGTTTCGAATCCCGGCCGGGCACAAATTTTCATTCGCCACAGTTTGGTATTTCATCTAAACCTAATACAGTGAAGCCATAACATCGCAAATTGCGATTTATTTCATTCATTTGAACGCTGTAATTCGTCAAAAATATATAGGACTAAGTACTTTCTTCTTAGTCTACCGCGACTCCTCTTACCCTCCGCTGCCGAGCTCATGAGTCTCTTAGATATCCTTGCTTCTCCCATGCGTGTAACATGACCCCACCATCTCAGTCTGTGTGCTCTAACTGCTTCATCTATGGTGTTCATTCCCAGTTTTTCTTTGATTTCCTCATTATGGACACCCTCCTGCCATTTTTCCCATCTCTTAGTACCTGCAATCATTCTTGCTACTTTCATACCTATAACCTGTACCTTATGGATAAGGTAACCTGTATCCACCCAACTTTCACTCCCATACAACAAAGTTGGTTGAAAGATAGAGCGGTGCACTGCTAACTCAGTCTTGGTACTTACTTACTTCTTGCAGAAGAGAGTAGATCTTAGCTGAGCACTCACTGCATTAGCTTTGCTGCACCTCGATTCCAGTTCTTTCACTATGTTGCCATCCTGTGAGAAGATACATCCCAGGTACTTGAAACTGTCTACCTGTTCTAACTTTGTTCCTCTTATTTGGCACTTAATCTGTTTAAATCTCTTTCCCACAGACATTACTTTCGTTTTGGAGGTGCTGATCTTCATATCATAATCTTTGCACCTCTGATCGAGCTGAGTGTGATTAGGTCAAAAAGAACTGCGTACCTTAATTAGAACCGAAGTTATCGTAGAGCAAACCGATTAAAATATTCAGTGCAATGACATAAGGATACTTCTGTTGAGTAAAAATAAAGGATGGAGAGACTTAAGTTAATTCTGATACTTGATGACAAATTTTCGAATGAATACCTTTAGTTTAAAGCAAAAATGAAGGAAATCGGTCGGATAGAACGGTCTGACCGACTGACTTTAGTTTACAGCAAGGACATTCCGATAAGAAATATACAGAACGAAATCGCGTTTAAGTATAGAAAAAGGAAGGTGAGAGTTATGTAAATTCTGATACTTGATGACAAGTCTGTGGATGAATACCTTTCGCTTAAAAGAAAAATGAAGGAAATAGGCCGGCTAGTTTGGTCTGGCCGACTGACTTTAGTTTGTGAATTGTAATCCACATTCTCGAGATTTTATGCTTATTTCAGTGAGGATGTGAGGAACGGACTACTGGCCGGAATACTGGGCCTGCTGCGAGACAGTGGTCGAAATAGGAGGGCATGTGAGAGTTTGGGTCGGGTGGGACACGTGACTGGGCTGGGGTATTCAGTCCACGTGTCTGGGGGATGGGGCAGCGGCTTAGCACAATTGCCTACTGACCATGAGGGACCAGCTTCGAATCCCGGCCCAGCCACAAATTTTCATCTATCCATGTTGTATGACTGTAACATCTACGAGCAACTTAGACCGATATACCCTGTTGAAAATGTAAATCTTAAACGTCCCACCCCTGAGCAAGTGACATAAAGTTGTCTGTGTGAGAAACATGGACATATCAAATCTACTCCACAATATTGAATAGATTGCCCTGTGAATTATTAATCGTAATAGATAATACAAGTCTCACTGTAAACAGCAGTCTTTTGGTTATTCGTTGGATGTACTACCATGCGCAAAAATATCCGAACGACCTGAATTGCGTTTCGCCTGATGTGCATGCAACACAACTAACGTACGTGTCTTGCGGGCGCTCTGCTCGCTCCGCGGTATAGTCGTTCGACTATTCATAATGGATCCACTGCAGACAACTGCTCTTTATGACAATCACTCCAGTTGTAAATTAACAACACGATTTTGCAAATACAAGGAAACACGTTATTAAGTTCTTAACGTTTATTAAATCCAATTTATTACAATGACATATCTTAAGTATTATCACACTTATTACAGTCTCATATAACAAACTCCGTCACATAAAACATTAATTAATCCTTAAACAACATTTAATATTGTTACAAACAACAGATTTTACTATAGTATCGGAAATCCTAAAGACCTGTAGAAATTCGAAGTACTTTTGTTCTCTAAATAGTTTTCTCACAATTGCGGAACGTCGTTCCACTGGCGAGCGGATTTTTTATTAACCGATTCTAGAACTAACCAGATAATAAAAACTCAATTAACAGCAGCAAACGCACTATGGAAACTTCAATATTAACTGCGTATCACCAACATTTTCTCCTTATTCATACCTGAACAAATACTGTACACATCTTGGAATTTGAATTGATATGACAAACTACCTTGTTCTGGAATCAAACCAACCACCTGTAGCCGTAGCTAACTAAGCAATGCATTCATGTCTTATAGATACTTGATTATGCCTAAGATTGTCACAGCTGACGAAGCATAAAGATGTGTCAAATAGTCGAGATTTCCTCACAAATATCAAAACGAGCAAATCAAATCATATAAAATGCCAATTCTAAAATATTTTTATTTATTTATTTCTTACTGATCCAGGAACTTAATAATCACCGTTATGTCCCTAATCATAAGTGCCCAGACTCAGTTCTCTGTGGGACTGACATACAAGCCTGCTCCTGTCGGAGTTTCGAGTCCTTCCTCGGTCAGGGGTGTGTGTGTTGTCCTTAGATTAGTTTAAGTAGTTCTAAGCCTAGGGACTGATGACCGCAGTAGTTTGGTCCCATAGATTTACAAACATTTGATTTTGAGTTACATACCCGGTATCTAAATGGAAGATAACTAAGTGAAGTCAGATGTTAGTAGTCTAATTATTTCACCAGCAGCGAGACGTTTTAATCTGTAATCAGGATATAATTACGTTATGCGTCACCGGGAATCGAACCCCGAACCTACCGGTGACTTTTCTAAGCACGAATGGACGTTAAATCTCAAATGTTAACTCAACAGGAATGACGATGCGTGCGTGTCTGACTAGTAACAACAGCACATATCGTTCTTATAATAATAATAATAATAATAATAATAATTTCGTGTGGCTCAGAGTCCTGGTGTATGTCATCCAACTGTGCGCCACTTCAGAGACTTGCATGTCCCTAACCTGCCCCAATTATCCAACCGGGAAAGGCGACCTACAGTTCAACGTGGATTCCAAACCACGTGTAGTTTATGACACACATTGTTGAGACGTGAATGCTGGGTTAAAACACAGATTGAAAAAAATCGGTGATCAGACTAGGTTTCGAACCCGCGATCCTTCAGTTACCATTCAAGCGCTTTACCCCAAGACCACCGCAACACCTTAGCTTGCGTAGATAAGGCACGAAGAGACATTCAAAATAATTTTTGTTAGTAGTCCAGTGTGCTCTATCTAGGGCGTCAAATGAAATTATGAATATTTTGTGCTGGATCTGGATTCGAATCCATATACGTGCCTTTCGTGGAGACCTAGAGGAGTCGGCAGTCTTGGAGAAAGCAACGAAATGATTCAACTATATGATTCCGAGAGGGTCGAGTGAGAAAAAGAGGAGATCCGAATTAGTATCCTAGTCCAGCACCAAAATTTTTAACGTCTCAAGTTAAATTCAATACGAGACACGTGACCTTAAAGGACAAGTGGTTTAAAAAAAATAAAATAAAATTTTGTAATATAAGAAAAGCTTTCGAGCGACAGAGTTACTGGTTGCCGTGTATTCTGCCTGTTACTGGCAACGATAAATCGGCTCTGTCTGACCTGATGGCGAAATAATTCGGTTTAATACGGATTGTTAACTACGGTGCAACTTGACGTTCTTCACTTGGTGTTACCAGCGGTGAAGTAGCCAGTTAAAAATATACACATGTCGGACCCTCTCCTTGTTAGTCCCTTCAGCTGAAGCAGTATGATGTATTGAAGACTGTTAACCTCTGCTCTTTCTTACCGGGAAGTAAGGCATTGGATTATTTGGCTCCATAACAACACTACAACACTTATTGCGCGTGTATGCAATGCATAAGGATTCGAGAATTTACTTGTACTGCGGCTTACATTTCTGTATATGCTTGACCTAAACTGCATCTTCATTGTTTGTTTTACTTGATTTTTGTACTCACTGAAATAAAATTGCCTGACCTTCCAGTACGAGACCTTTCTCTCGTTCTTACCTCCTGGTAGATTTACATTCTAACCAGAGAAATAAACCTGATAATTGAGTCACAAACGACTAGTTCACGCTGTTAAAGCTCGTTGTCAGGGTAGGATGACGTCTGGGCCAGATTAATCTTTTAGTCTGATAGCATAAGTATTTTGGCGTAAGAAGTATCATAAGTTGTGTTTCTGTAGCTATGGAAATCATCAGCTGAAATAAAGACCATAAAGTGCGGTACAGATAAAAATACAAAACGATTATCAACCGAAGGCAGAGCTAATGCTCAAACTGAGGAGTATTTTTTTCCTTGCCTTCCTCGACCGAGTATCGGAAGGCGTATGCAAAAATGTATAATGTGTTATGAATATTTTAAATGTGTTTATTTCCGTCAACAGTTGGTATAATAAACACATTTAAAATATCGTAGTGCAGTTGCGGACTCTCTATAATCGACCATGTCGACTATAATGTGTTATGAATACTTGGAACGCTATATTTGCGTTGACTCTTCAAAAAAGAATACTTTGTTTACAACGAATTAAAATTAGTAGGCATGACGGGATTTGAGTCGATTTAGACAGATTACCAAACCGTCTTACTCACTAAGCAAAGCTTCCATTCGAATACACTCGCCTTACTGACTGGTATAATGTCATACGTGAGGTAACACACTTTCTTAAGAAGATACGATAGCCGGGACAATCTAAATTTTACTTTTAATCTCAGAAACACTGTCAGTATTACTACGTATGAAATTTAGGGACAAAATTCATTACTACGATATTCGTAATAATACTAGGAACTTGTTTATGAAAGCTTTTTCAGAGCAAGTAGTTGGGAATGAATTTGACTTCTGAGGCAAAGAAAGTGTTTCCACATCGTATGGCACTTGCTTCCTCTTGCCTTGTCGATAGGTGTTTACTTGCGAAATGACACAACTCAAGAGCTTTGATAAATGTATTCTTGCACTTTATGAAGAGGGATACAGTATCAGCGCCATTTCCCGTGCTCTAGGATACAGAAAATCCACGATACACCTGTGGGTGAAGAGGATGGCAGATGAAGGCCATGTTAACAGTCATCGTCGCCCCGGACGTCCAAGCACTATGACAAAGGAGCAAGACAATGATATACTCCGCTGCAGTGATGAAGACCCATTCCGCACCAGCACCGAAATTAGGAACGTTCTACAACTACCTGTAAGTAGATAGACCATCCTCCGTAGTCTCAACGAGGAAGGAAGATATGGACAAAAATCGGCGATAAAGGAAATGTTGACAAAACAACGTAAGACTGCCAGATTAAACTTCGTACTGGCATCTGGCAAACCAATTTCATTCTGGGAGCAGAGAAGGTATTTTCCACAGCACCAAAGGGTTCTGTCCATGTGTTTCGTCCAACTGGACCGAGACTGGACAGAAAATATGTCCATCAGAGGCAAAGGTGTGGCCGATCTGCTGTCACAGTTTGGGGATGGATGTCGGCAAATGGTTGCGGCATTCTGTGGGAACTGGACCGTCCGCCTACCAGTAGTTACTAATGTGAAATACTAGATAACATAATGCTTCCTTCTGTTCGTGAGATGTTTTCGGAAGGCAGAATAATATTCCAACATGACCGTTCCCCGGACTACACCGCAAATTGTGTGAAACAGTGGTTTCGAGTGAACGGAGACGTTGATGTGTAGGACTGGCCTCCCAAAGATGCTGACCTCAATCCCATACAGCACGTGTGGGCAGACAAGGAGAAGATTATTAACAGCCGAAGACCTACGCCAGCAACGAAGGCAGCGCTATCTGAAGCAGTTAAGGATGCATGGGAAGAGCTGTCGCAGAATAGTGGGTTTGTAAGATAACTAGTTACCTCTGTTCCCCGGCGGCTAAGTGCAGTTGTAGAGGAGAATAGAAACTGGACACGATACTAAATTATGTTGTCATCAGAGACAAAGCTTTGTTTACATTAAATGGAAGTGTCTTATTTTCTCGATTATTTTTCTTGAAGATTTACATTACTTCGAAGAAAAGAAAAATTATTTTGTGTTAATTTCAACCCTTCTGTAATAAAGTATTTCATCTTAAATTATTACACGAACTTTAAGAAAAACCAAAACAAGCATGAAAATTAAGAAGGCTTATGACGTCGATGCCAATGAAGGCATCAAAGAAAGAACTATTTACTTTTTTTATTAAGTGAAGAAGGCATTTTATTTATTAACGTTCTGTTTATTTAGATGTCAGCAGGGTACCAGTACAGATAATATCATAAGAGAGCTGTCATTTTTAAAAGTGTTGAAAGGCCAGCTGGTAGACGCAAACTCGAGCGTTGGGGTCCACTACATCCCCATATTTACTAACTTGCAGTCGAATATAACTCAGTGGTTAAAGCCTACTGTAATTTCATCTTAATGCCCATTAAAACCTCTAAGTAACACTTTTAGAGTAGACCCTGTTCATATTAACTTGGCGTCCAATACACCTGCTCATCGACTTTGTTGAGTATCACGTAAAATTTACGAAACCAGAAAAGGAGGATTAGGATTTAATATCCTGTCGACGTCGTGGTTGTTTGAAATGGAGCCCAAGCTGGGATTGTTTCGTTAATGTGGAAGGAAATTGGCCATGCTTTTGAAAAGGAACCATGTTGCCATTTGCCTAGAATAATTTCAGGAAATCACTTGAAAAACAGAAGGACAAACAACATGGAAACTATACACTTTCGCCATTGCATCACTGAGCAGTCAAAATTCAAATAGTCGAAAACGAAAAGTGAAATACCGAATTTAATACTAATTATACCTGGAGGCAACAGAAACTTACATGATACGAAATTAAAAGTCATTTGCTGTTAAGAGTGATGTTGCCTTTCTATTGAGCAGTGAAATCTCCAATAATGATTACTGAATCGAAGTTTTAAAATAATACCAACTTCTGGCCTGTGTACCGATCCGGTTTTATGGTAGAATTGACACATAAAAGTAGTAAGGTTTCGTGAAATCACATTATATAGACGTTTCGTTAAATGGTTTATTTGCAGTAACACTCGTACAACGCTAAACTACAATGTCACAACATCTAGTTTTACGATCTGGTCAGCAGTGGAAATCAAAACATCTTAGTAATAAAGTCTGTAAATAACATTGCTTCTTGCATTCGTTATTTCGCTTTCTTTATCTGTAAGAGAAGCTTCGTCGTCACCTTCTTATCACATAATCCTATGAAGTCCTTAAGTTTTTATTTCCTTAATTCCAGAATCTATGACGAGGTAAAGAGAGGCAGAAAGGAAGAGGAGACGGTGAGAGAGAGAAAGGAAGAAGAGAGAGAAGACAGGATGAAAGGAAGTATAGGACGGACAGGATTGCGGGATTGACAGAAGGAAGAGGAGGAGCTGGAGGAGGTAGAAGGGGACGAAGAGACAGAGGCAGATCGTGAGAGAGAGAGAGAGAGAATTTGGAATGGTAGACAGAATTCAGAAAGCAAATGCTTTTCTCAAGGGCAACAGGGTATTTGACTGTTCTCTGATAATCATCTTAAATGGGTGATCATGTCATCTTACGCTCATAACATGAGCTGCGGTGGAATGGCCGAGCGCTCTAAGGCGCCTTGCTGCGGAGCGCGCGGTTGCTCCTCGTCGGAAATAGCGTCGCCCCTCGGGCATGTGTGTGTGTGTGTGTGTGTCTGTGTGGTGTTGTCCTTACATTACGTTAGTTTAAGCAGTTTGTAAGCCTAGACTGATAACCGCGGCAGTTCAGTCCCAAATATTTACAAACATTTGACCATTTCATAACATGACTTCTTTTCCTCGTCAATTGCAGTATTCTTTAAAAACAAACGGAAATGGAATTCAAATATAATTTGATATCCAGCTAAAACGCTTCTTTTGAGTCATGTGATGCCTGTAAACTCAACCCACATGGTGTGCTCCTACTGTTGTAACATGCCGGCCGCGGTGGCCGAGGGGACTGAGGCGCTCCAGTCACGGTCTGCACGGCCACAACGGTCGGGGGTTCGAATCCCCCCTCGGGCATGGATATTTGTGCCGTCCTTAGTATAAGGTAGTAGATAAGTGGTTTGTAAGTTTAGGGACTGGTGACCCCGTAGTTAAGTCGCATAAGCTTAACAAACAAACAACTGTTGTAACATTCACTAACAGTGGTATATTGTCTGTGCATTCGTATTTTGGGAAAAGGTCTACAAATATTGCGTAGTGCCGAACTGTAAAAATAAATCTATAAGAATCTAGAAAATATGATTTTGCATGTTCAAAGCAATGATAAAGGCATAAAATGTAGTTTATTTTCCCTCGTAGAGATCCTGATCAGATAGCGGTCACTTGGTGCATTTAATTTTAGGAGGATTACTTTGATGTAAGTAAATACTCCGTACAACAATTATTATTCTATTAGTTCACAACCGGTATTAAGAATCATGCTCTGCAGCCGCAAAGTTGTATAGTTTTTTTTTTTGCACTTAACTACGGGGTCATCAGTCCCTAAACTTACAGACTACTTATGAACTAGCTACAACTAAGGACGGCACAAATATCCATGCCCGAGGGGGGAGTCGAACCCCCGACCATAGGGGCCGTGCAGATCGTGACTGAAGCGCCTCAGTCCCCTCGGCCACCGCGGCCGGCAGTTGTATAGTATTATTGTGTACACATCAGTGAACTGATGTTTACATTTGTGAAACAGGTGTTCACGATATATTTGTATTTTAAGTCGTTTACAAACGTAGTTGGTGAAAGTACAAATTTCATCATGGTTGTCTTTTCAATATTTACTTCGGTGAGGCAGTGTTTCGGTATATGATATAGACCTCAACAATTTGTCTCAAAAACGCCTTTTTAGCGCATATACTGAAACCAACTGGATTTGAACACGGAATGCAAAATTTGTGAACGATACTAGAACCGTATCGCTACCAAGCTTATGTGGAACTGATTAAGTCTATTCGAAACTTCGACATCTTTTCTTGGAATATTTTAATTTTGGCACGTAAGCCAAGATAGTTATCCTTTTAATTTCATTCTTCTTTAGTCTAAAAAGTTCCGATTTAACTTGACAAATTTCTTTGTAACCAAACAGCACGAGAAAAATGCATAGTAATTTGTGGAAAGTGGCTAGCGCGCAAGATTAAATTGCGTATACACATGAATTAATCGGAATTGCTAGTAGTAGTAGCGCACTTATCGTGTAATTTTTGCAGTGGCTTTTATAACAGAGTTAATTTAAATGTGAATTGCATTTGGTAGAAAAACGAAGACTTAATCTAAGACGCAATCCATATTTACACACGTTTATGGTGTGTAATAGTTTGTATCTTTGGACTAGAGTCAGTCTGTTGACATAAACAAATATACGTATATTTTACTTTAAATGCAACTCTCACCTTTCTTACGTACGGTACGTAAAAATCTGGATTGTTGTCGAGAAACTAAGATACCTTAAGCGCATCAACTTTCGGAAGGTTTTTTCACTATCAGACTTCACATAATTTTCTCCCTTCTTACAAAAAAGTTATAAATGCGTTTTCCATCACAAGTAACTTAATTGTACACAGAAAAAGTCAGGAAAAATTTAGTAACCTTCGCTAACACTGCTCTAACAGGCATATGGCTTCTTCTTCCTCGTGTTGTGTGAAATCACCAGAGCTTAAGCCAATAATAGAGCGTTTTTGATCACGTGACCTAAACTTGAAATTTAATTATATTCATGCTATAATTTCAAATAATAACAAATATTTTGTAAGAACAACAACGGAAAATTCTATTTGAACATTACAATCATCCAGATTGAAAACAATTCGAACCCAATTTTAAACATAGCATAATAGCCCACATTCCAGATTTGGTAACCCATTTCAATGTGTAAGTAGGAAAAAGGGAACAAAATATTATGTTAATATGAATAAATGATCCCCGAGACGGATTTTCGTCTCAAATATGTCAAAGACATTATTGATAGATGTGAAGCATTGAATTAAAATTATGTTCTCATTAGACTGATGTATTTTCTCGGTACGTCTATGTTAGCAAGAATACTTTTGCTTACTGTCCCATTCATTTCATACCAGACTGAGCTACAGTAAAGCGTAGCCAGGTTTACCTAGTTAACATGAAAATTTCGAATGTTGGTAAGGCAACAAAATTAGAAGAAGTAAGGATGGTGAAATTAATAAAATATTTCGAAATGAAGCATAAATCATTTCTTCCGTAAGACCTATGATTGTAAAATCGCTCCTACATAGATATTAAATGCCAAATGAGTAATTAACCCTTTAACTATAGTGAACTTCTACAGACGTTCATTGTAATCGGACCTTGTAGAAGGTAGCCTGCTGTAAAAGCTAGGGAAAAGAAGTCCCCTCTGATGAACTTCCGTCTCAAATGACCACTCTGTCGACGGGACGTTAAACGCTAATCTTCCTTCTTGTTTTCGCGTGAACTGGTGCAGTCCTCTGGAGGGAAAGACTTTCCAAGGCAATTTCAAAAACAGTCCACCTCTGCAAGGCCATATTATTGTGGTATTTTAAGAAGTCAGCAGTTGTTACAGAGCTAAACGTCGCTCTCTGCGTGACATTCAAGTAAAAGCCGATAAACAACTGCATTTGATAAATACAGGACCTATTTTAAGACGTTAACATCACTTCTCACTCTAAAACAAAATGAAAATGATCGCTTTCCAGTGAGTTAGTCACCGAAAGTGACATCTTTCCAACATTTCAGCGTATTGTAACAATTACGTGTCGATAATTAATGTCCGCGGTGGGCGTCAGACTAGAACTACGAACAAACTATACCAACTGCGAGATACTATACAGTAATCCCATCTCACGCACTCTTAAGGTAACCTCTTCCTGTTTCTTTCGCACCTCTCTGTTTCTGGGGGACTGGAAACTGGAGAGTTCATTCATCAGATGCTTTTCACTTTTATTTAAACAGCATCACCAGCAGTTACACTGTAATCTTTACGAGTAGACCATACTTATGGTCCCTTTCGATTTTATAGAATGAATTACATATTCTAAACATTACTTTCGCGACTTTTTTTTCTTGTCTCATATTATTATCACAAATGCTTCTCCTGTCACTAATAAGCTTGAATCGAATTATCATTGAAATTGTTCAGATGCTTAATTTTTTCGCGGATGATCTATTTTTCAATCACTGGAAAAGATTTATTTGCACGGTTTGTCTGATTGGAAACTATGTGCTCGAAACTTATGAAATATGTTTGTGAAGTTTGCATTTTGTAATCAGGGTAATTCTATCTTTACATATCTACAGTTATGTGTTAGAGGTGTTGCCTACGAAAAAATTCATAAGGAAAATAGTATTCAGGTATATAACATTAAAAAGTATTGTGCAGAAAATGTTAATAACGTCTCGTGATGCTATAGTTAAAGAAATCGATGAAGACTTATTCTTCTATGCTGGGTATACCTCTTCTCAGTCAACACAGTGGCAGGCTGCGCGCCGCGCCTTCGAAGCCGCTATCTCCGTCAGTGCTAAGGCAGCGCGAGGAACACAGACGCCCAGCAAACGTATTCTGCCTGTCGCTAATCTAATGGAGAATTGGCAATATAGCAGAGTACGCTTGGCAACTCTGTGAGCGAGGAGTTACTTTCTGGTAAGCACAGAATTAAGCTGATAAATTCATTTCATTTTTCATGTCATTTCCATTCAATAATCTGAGTGATTTTCATTTAAGGTGTGACATAAAGTCATTAATTCATATTTTTGGGTCCAGGAAATTCGTTCCACACGAAAATTGCAACCAATCTCTTCTTTTAAAGTTACGCCTGATCTGGTCTCCTAACTTGTCGGCCAGTAAGGAGGAACCAAATACTCGAAGTCTTCGCTAGCCTTCGGGTAACGTAGTCGGCTGCGAAACGAACATGCTGTCAACTTTCGATGCCAATCGTGGCGACAGCAAATATTTTTAGCTCTTCTCTAACAGAGCTACAGGTATCCAGATTGAAAATCAATAGGGAATTCTTAACAAAACTACTCAGTCAAAAAGGTGTTTAGCTGTTTCCAGGACGGCATTCTCTCATATACTCTGAAAGTGACTTACAATGCTCAGGTGGTTTACCAATTCCGTGCGTGTAGAAACCAATTCCTTTCGAGTTAAAGCTGTCGCCGAACCATGTTGAAGTCAATTTGTCGAGAAATACATTTTCTTGACGGTTGGACAATTACTTCCAAAAATGAGTAAAAAGTCTTAACATGAGACTAGTATAATTTCTGTGTCAGATACTTGCTTATAGTTAATCATTTCATTGAGCACCAAATTGTCTTAACTGCGTCTAATCGATACGCTAAGTGCAGTTCCCGTTACATTGAAGTAGTAGTCTGGTGGATCGGTTGTAGTTTAAAATCTGTCATGTATGCGTTCGATTGCACCCTATAGGTGTATATTTTTAACTCTCACGATCATGTCTACTTCACCTCTTGTAACACCAAGTGAAGAACGTCAAGTTGCGCCGTAGTTAACAATCCGTATTAAACCGAATTATTTCACCATTAGGTCAGACAGAGCCGATTTATCGTTGCCAGTAACAGGCAGAATACACGGCAACCAGTAACTCTGTCGCTAGAAAGCTTTTCTTATATTACAAAACTTTATTCTATTTTATAAACCAATGGTCCTTTAAGGTCCTGTGTCTCGTATTGAATTTAACTTGAGACGTTAAAAATTATGGTGCTGGACTAGGATACTAATTCGGATCTCCTCTTTTTCTCACTCGACCCTCTCGGAATCATATAATTGAATCATTTCGTTGCTTTCTCCAAGACTGCCGACTCCTCTAGGTCTCCACGAAAGGCACGTATATGGATTCGAATCCAGGTCCAGCACAAAATATTCATAATTTCATTTGACGCCCTAGATAGAGCACACTGGACTACTAACAAAAAAATATTTTGAATGTCTCTTCGTGCCTTATCTACGCAAGCTAAGATGTTGCGGTGGTCTTGGGGTAAAGCGCTTGAATGGTATCTGAAGAGTCGCGGGTTCGAAACCTAGTCTGATCACCGATTTTTTTCAATCTGTGTTTTAACCCAGCATTCACGTCTCAACAATGTGTGTCATAAGCTACACGTGGTTTGGAATCCACGTTGAACTGTAGGTCGCATTTCCCGGTTGGATAATTGGGGCAGGTTAGGGACATGTAAGTCTCTGAAGTGGCGCACAGTTGGATGACATACACCAGGACTCTGAGCCACACGAAATTATTATTATTATTATAACAACGATATGTGCTGTTGTTACTAGTCAGACACGCACGCATCATCATTCCTGTTGAGTTAACATTTGAGATTTAACGTCCATTCGTGCTTAGAAAAGACACCGGTAGGTTCGGGGTTCGATTCCCGGTGACGCATAACGTAATTATATCCTGATTACAGATTAAAACGTCTCGCTGCTGGTGAAATAATTAGACTACTAACATCTGACTTCACTTAGTTATCTTCCATTTAGATACCGGGAATGTAACTCAGAATCAAATGTTTGTAAATCTATGGGACCAAACTACTGTGGTCATCAGTCCCTAGGCTTAGAACTACTTAAACTAATCTAAGGACAACACACACACCCTTGACCGAGGAAGGACTCGAAACTCCGACAGGAGCAGCCTCGTATGTCAGTCCCACACAGAACTGAGTCTGGGTACTTGTGATTAGGGACATAACGGTGATTATTAAGTTCCTGGTTCAGTAAGAAATAAATAAATAAAAATATTTTAGAATTGGCATTTTATATGATTTGATTTGCCCGTCCTGATATTTGTGAGGGAATCTCGATCGTCAGCTGTGACAATCTTAGGCATAATCAGGTATCTATAACATATGAATGCATTACTTGGTTAGCTATGGCTACAGGTGGTTGGTTTGATTCCAGAACAAGGTGTTTGTCATATCAAGTTCAAAGATGTGTACAAATATTAGTTCAGGTATGAGTGCGGAGAAAATGTTGGTGATACGCAGTTAATATTGAAGTTTCCATAGTGCGTTTTCTGCTGTTAACTGAGTTTTTATTATATGGTTAGTTCTACAATCGGTTAATAAAAATCCGCTCACCAGTGGAACGACGTTTCGCAATTGTGAGAAAACGATTCAGAGAACAAAAGTACTTCGAATTTCTACAGGACTTTAGGATTTCCGATACTATAGTAAAATCTGTTGTTTGTAACAATATTAAATGTTGTTTAAGGATTAATTAATGTTTTATGTGACGGAGTTTGTTATATGAGACTGTAATAAGTGTGATAATTCTTAAGATATGTCATTGTAATAAATTGGATTTAATTAACGTTAAGGACTTAATATCGTGTTTCCTTTTATTTGCAAAATCGTGGTGTTAATTTAAAACTGGAATGATTGTCATAAAGAGCGGTTGTCTGTAGTGGATCCATTATGAATAGTCGAACGACTATACCGCGGAGCGAGCAGAGCACCCGCAAGACACGTACGTTAGTTGGGTTGCATGCACATCAGGCGAAACGCAATTCAGGTCGTTCGGATATTTTTGCGCATGGTAGTACATTCTCGTCCTTTCCTTGTAGCTCTACAGAAGTCTATTACTTTCACCTGCTGCCGTGTGCACTTCACAGTTCAAAGTTAGTTCAAAGTTGACAAGATCAGTCAGCATTTAGGGATTTCCTTAAGCTAGCTGGAATATATGAGTGTCTTATTGGTAAATACATAATTGAATTAATACGTGGTACATGATGTGACAAGTTTTTACCCATCGTAGTATATATGCTCTCATATTTATTGAATTATATGTTGAACAGTCTATAATTTTGAAGTTATTCATTCATTTTGTAAGTGTTGTATGTCGGTAAAATCCGTTGCGAACAAAGTTACTTGCAAAGAAGTAATAGATTAAAACCTGATGCGTGATGGGGTAGTTTTCCAGGAACGTTACTATTATTGTACTTATATCTCATGAACTACGAGTCGTGGGACTGATGACCTAGATATTTAGTCCCCTCAAAATAACAACAACAACAACTACGTGTCGCACTGTGATACAAATTCTAAGTACATTCGTCTGCATGTGTGTATACTACCTGTTAAATTTTCTGCAACTACTGTTTGTAGTGTAGAAAGTGGTATTGAATGTCGTAGTTTTGCTCCATGAAGAGCGGAAGAGTAGTAAGCGAGAAGCCGGCCGCGGTGGCCGAGGGGACTGAGGCGCTCCAGTCACGGTCTGCACGGCCACTACGGTCGGGGGTTCGAATCCCCCCTCGGGCATGGATATTTGTGCCGTCCTTAGTCTTAGCTAGTTCGTAAGTAGTTTGTAAGCTTAGGGACTGATGACCCCTTAGTTAAGTCCCATAAGTTCTACGAACATTTGAGTAAGCGAGAAACTTTTTTCCTTTCATTATTTGGATGAGGTTGCCAACGAGAAAAAGTTTAATAATGGTTTGAAATTATGTTGAAAGCTTTTTGCAATTCGCTAAGTACTGTCATTCTCATATAGTGTATTTATAAAGTCTCGTCGCATTATTTGGCAGTTTCTTGCAACTCCTGTTGTTTATGACGTTATATCACCTGAACCAAGTGCTGTATGAGGTTCTTACTCGTACAGCAATTGTTAGCTCACGTAAGGAATATGTGTACCAAATTTCGTTGAAATCGGTCCAGTGGTTTAGGAGAAAATGAGCAGCATTGACGCTTAATGCAGCAGTTTTTCGCGCATCTCTGTTTATGACTTCAATCTCGTGAACTGTGTATTGTACGTTATTCTTACACTTACGGCGGCAGTCCTCATGGATTGAAGTTTACGTGTACATAATTTCATAGAGATTGAAACAAAACTGTAGTTTTGTATGCAATACGTACACACAAACACACAGACACTCTGCTTTATATTAAAGATTCTTTAGACACTTGACTTATGTCAAGTGCAAGGCTGTTCTTTACAGCAATTTCTTAACCTGCAGCGCCTTAATTTAAGAACATGTTAACACATATACTCATATCTGTTCTTTCTTTCTTTCCAGGTCTGTGAATGGATGTAATTGTGATCTCCACCACCCAAACTTGCGCAAGCAGTACAAACCTGTCGACGGTATGTAACTGCTAGTGGCCTGTCCATGCCATTCAGTGTTAAGGTCGGACGACCGTATTGGAAAGTTTGCTTCAGGAGACACTTTCATGTCTATGTGTTGTCCACTGAAACACAGCTAAAATTACACAGTCAATATTTTGTGGTTCTCATGTGATGGTAGGCTGTTGCATTGTGTTTATGCTAAATTGTCTTTGTGAATCTAAAATATTAAGTAGATACAGTTCTAGTTACTAACCGAAATCGCGAAATGTGGTAATGAATATCGTATTTTCAACGACGATCGTTTGCTACTGATTACCCTGTTTAAAAGTTATCACAGTCGCGGGGTGGGTATCCTTTTCATATTTTGATGATTGTTTTCGTTAGCATATGTACAGTAATATGAATGTCTCTTTTTTCCATTTTTAATTTTATTAACTTTGTATATGCAAATATGTTGTTGGATGCAGATTGATTATTAGCTTCTCGTCCTGTATCCGAATACCACAGCAGCAGAACTTTATGAATGCTATATAACAGTTTCTTACCTAACTTTCGGCATGTATCACTAGTTAACTGTCATAGAAAACCAAGGTAGCTGAGTGCAAAATATCCAAAGAAAATCTAAATCTCCATGTATTACATATAACGTTTACGACTTCACATGTGGAAAAAGCAACCTTTCACAATAAAACACTTGTCAGGAGGCACTCATTGTTAAAGTGCACGAAAATTGAATAAATTTTGGAACTGACACCTCCGCACATATATTGATACTACATCAACTTTGACAAAAATACTTGCATAGATCATATTAACTAAGAGTTGCTTAGCAAATCGAAATGCCACCTAGGCTTACGTTATAACTATTGTAAGTTTTCTTGAACGAGTGTAAGTTGACGGCTTATAAACATTTTGAAATACATAGCTATTAAAACATCTGTCATATGAAAGCAATGAATTCTTCCCTGACTTGGGCAATAGACATCTGATCGTCGTTTCTTAGCATATTTTATTTGGTGTGCGAGCGCATAGTATGATAGTTGGACTTGGTCCCAAAATTTCTTCTTTTTATTTACCTTGCCTTGGTTCTTACAGCCTCTGAGATTATCTTATACAGAAAAATGTCCATTCAAAACTTATACTTTGAGTTGAATGAATAAGTTGTTCAATTCGAATATTATTCCATACTTTGAAGATATCAAACCAAATTTTTTCCATCTAATGAACAGAGAAGACGTCTGCTATACGGTCAATATTTGTCATTTCTTTATTCAGATAAGCGATGAGGCAATTTTGTTTTTTGGAACTTGAAAAACGTACCTCATTTAATGTTGCTTATGGAGTTCCCTCTAAGCATGTATGCATTGTTACGCCGCTTCTTGTTTCATCTTCATCTACATGGGATACTCCGCAAATCACATTTAAGTACCTGGCAGTGGATACATCGAACCACTTTTCTCCCATTCCATTCTCGAATAGCGCACGGAAAGAAAGAACGTCTGAATCTCTCCGTTCGAGCTCTGACTTCTCGTATTTCATTCTGCTGATCATTTCTACCTATATAAGTGGGAGTCAACAATATATCTTCGCATTCGGAGGAGCATGTCGGCGACTGGAGTTTCGTAAGTAGCCCACGCCGCAGCGATAAACGCCGTTCTTGTAATGATTCCCATCCCAGATCCTGTATCATTTCCGTAACGCTGTCTCCCCTGTATCGTGACAATACGAAACGAGCTGCCCTTCTTTGGACTCTTTCGATGTCCTCCGTCAAACCCAGTTGATAAGGATTCCACACTGGGCAGCAACACTCCAAAAAAGGACGGACAAGCGTAGTGTATGCAGTTTGTTTAGTAGTTCTGTTGCGTGTTTTAAGGGTTCTGCCAATAAAACGTAGTCTCTGGTCTCTGGTTCGGCTTTCCCATGACATTATCTACGTGTTCTTTACAATTTAATTCTGAAGTAATAGTAATTCGTAGGTATTTTGTGGAGTTTACGGCCTTCACCTTTGATTGATTTATCTTGTAAACAGAGTTTAACGGTTGTAAAAAGATATAAAAAAGCCAAGATCGCTGATCAATTTTTATTTACGACGACCGGTTTCGCTGAACTACGTCAGCATCATCTGGTCAAATAAAATATTTTACAAGGCCGTAATCCTGTAATGTCAATCAATTGTTATATAACAATTTACAGTGCATAGGTGCACTACATCATTGTAATAAAACATAATTATCAGAGTGAGTGACAATAGCAAGTGAGTGACATTTGCTATTGTCACTCACTCTGATAATTATGTTTTATTACAATGATATAGTGCACCTATGCACTGTAAATTGTTATATAACAATTGATTGACATTACCGGATTACGGCCTTGTAAAATATTTTATTTGACTAGATGATGCTGACATGGTTCAGCGAAACCGGTCGTCGTAAATAAAAATTGATGGTCAGCGATCTTGGCTTTTTATATCTTTTTACAATATTATAAGTGGATCGCCTCCTAGAACGTAAACCAATTCGAAAGTTTAACGCATTTCTTTTCGTGCTCATGTGGTCAACTTCACACTTGTCATTATTTAGTCAGATCTTATTCAGATCGTTCTGCAGTTGGCTTTGTTACTAACAGCGTTAACTTTACATAAAAAAAAGAAGAAGACAGAGCTTCAGTATCTTTTACACGTAATAAAAGCGGATTAGGTGGCAGACAGAACGTGCTGTGTTCCTTTTGGCCCGCGCCGACGTTTTTGTTTTAGATAATATGAAAAGTATGCGAGTAATGGCCTCGGAGGCTTAAAGAAGTCCGGAAGAGGGGCGCGCGCCTCCCGGGCAGCTCCTGGCAGAGGTCCACGAGCCGCTCTTCAATGGGGATTCCGAAAATATTTGCTGGCATCCGCGTACTCGCGCCACAGGAGCGTAAGGGCGCGCCGAGAAATTGGCACGCCAGCGAACCGGGGCGCGCTGTGGCGCTGTAACACAGCTGACGCGCAAAGGGGCCCTCACACGGCCAATGTTTATTGAGCAGAAATATTGTGTCAGTATATTGCGTCTGGATTCAGAAGGAACGTAGGAACCCGGGAGGCAATACTCACTTTACGTCTTATCTTAGAAGATAGATTAAGGAAAGGCAAACCTACATTTTTAGCTTTTGTAGATTTGGAGAAAGCGTTTGACAATGTTGACTGGAATACACTCTTTCAAATTCTGAAGTCCGCAGGGCTAAAATACAGGGAAAGGAGAGTTATTTACAACTTGTACAAAAGTCAGACTGCAGTTACTAGACTCGAAGGGCATGAAAGGGAAGCCTCAGTTGGGAAGGGAGTAAGACACGGTTGTAGCCTTTCTCCAATGTTGTTCAATTTGTACATTGAGCAAGCTATAAAGGAAAGCAAGGAGTAATTTGGTGAAGGAATTAAAGTTCAGGGGGAAGAATTAAAAACATTACGTTTTGCCGACGACATAGTAATTCTGTCAGATACAGCAAAGGACCTGGAAGAGCAATTGAACGGAATGGACAGTGTGCTGAAGGGTGCTTATAAGATGAACATTAACAAGAGAAAAACTAGGGTAATGGAGTGCAGTCTGAGAGAATCAGATGATGCTGAAGGAATTAGATGAGCTAACGAAGCAATAAAGGAGGTAGATGAGTTTTGTTACTTGGGCAGTAAAATAACAAATGATGGTCGCAGTCCAGAGGATATAAAATGCAGAATGGCAATGGGAAGAAAAGCATTTTTGAAAAGAGAAATTTGCTAACATCGAATATTAATTTAACTGTAAGGAAGTCTTTTCTGAAGGCATTTGTGTGGAGTGTTGCCTTGTATGGGAGTGAAACATGGACGATAAGCTGTGCGGACAGGAAGAGGATAGAGGCTTTTGAAATGTGGTGCTACAGAAGAATGCTGAAGATTAGGTGGGTAGATCGCATAACTAATGAAGAGGTACTGAACAGAATTGGTGAGAAAAGGAATTTTTGGCATACCCTGACTAAAAGAAGGGATAGATTGGTAGGACACATTCTTAGACATCGAGAAATCGTAAATTTAGCACTGGAGGGAAGTGTGTGAGGTAAAAATCGCAGAGGGAGACCAAGAAACGCGTATAGTAAACAGATTCAATTGGATGTGGGTTGTTGTTCTTATGAGTAAATGAAAAGGCTTGCTCAGGATAGAGTATTGTGGAGAGCTGCATCAAACCAGTCTCCGGACTGAAGACCATAACAACAACATATTGCGCGAAAGTGCGAGGCCACGAACGGCACAATATTTCTTGCGCAATATTTATGCCGGGGCGCCTCAGTCAGAGCTCTGCCTCCGAAGCGATCATGTTGGCGCTGGAAGACGTGGACCTGGCGTATATTGCGACTGTTATTGCTAGGTGCTGCAGAACGAAAAACAAGAGGAAGCGACGGTTGATGGAAAAGTGGCTCGGCAGGCGTTCTACACACGGTCATACAAACATGCTGGGAGAACTTGCAGCAGAGCCTATGAAAAACTTCATTTCCTCGAAATATCACAGAGTACTTTAGTAATCATCGTCACGTCCACTACCCGACTTACTCTCACTGTCGTTTTGCAGCTCTTTCCTGAAATTTGTACGAAGTGAATTAAATTTCTCTTTCACGCCTTCCTTCGTAGCCGAAGGGTAGCTTTCTTGAAGTACTTTCAAGAGAACGTCGTAGGCTTCATTTTTAATCGACGATTCATGTATTCGTCCTATTTTATCTTCCATAACGCTGGAAGCGATCTGTTGTTGTTGTTGTTGTTGTTGTTGTGGTCTTCAGTCCGGAGACTGGTTTGATACAGCTCTCCACAATACCCTATCCTGAGCAACCCTCTTCATCTCCACATAAGAACGGCAACATACGTCTGTCTGAATCTACTTACTGTATCCATCTCTTGCTCTTCCTCTGCGGTTTTTACTCCACACACTTCCCTCCAATGCTTAATTCTTAATTCCTTGATGTCTAAGATTGTGTCCCACCAATCTAACCTGCTTTTAGTCAAGGTATGCCAGAAATTTCTTTTCTCCCCAATTCTGTTCAGTACCTCCTCATTAGTTACGCGATGCACCCACCTAATCTTTAGCATTCTTCTGTAGCACCATATTTCAAAAGCCTCAATCCTCTTCCTGTCCGCACTGTTTATTGTCCATATTTCACTCCCGTACAAGGCAACATCCATACAAATGCCTCCAGAAAGGACTTCCTTAGGCTTAAATCAATATTCGATGTTAACAAATTTCTCTTTTTCATGAACGCTTTTCTAGCCATTGCCATTGTGCATTTTATATCCTCTGTACTGCGACCATCATTTGTTATTTTAGTGCCCAAGTAACAAAACTCATCTACCTCCTTTATTATTTCGTTACCTAATCTAATTGCTTCAGCATCACCTGATTTTCTTAGACTACACTCCATTACCCTAGTTTTGCTCTTGTTAATCTTCATCTTATATGCACCTTTCAGCACACTGTCAATTCCGTTCAATATGTCTGTATGTCTGAAAAGAGTACATTATTGAAGAGAACAGATATGAAGGTAGCGCTGGAGAAATAATTCTTTGAGGAGAAAGTAACAAAGAAGCAGTTTCTCTGCACTAATCCTTTTATTGACTGTTTCTGCAGCTAATAACTAAATAAGTATTAAATATTTAATGAAATTACTCCCCTGAGTGCACTTCAACGGATGAGTCCTCTCATCTGCCTTTCCCGTAGAACTCATGCTAATTTTCGTCTCCGAATAACCTATATCACGTCCGCAAAGCATAAATTCTCGGCGGGAACTGCCGTGTATTGCTCAATATCGCCCTAACACGGTACAATATATTCCGCAATATAATGAGCGACCGTCAATATGTTTAAAGCTCGGCAGTCTCCTTCAGTATATTGCGCAAACCCTCAATACCGGTCTCAAACGGTCAAAATTATTGTACAATAATGAGTATTGCGCAATAATTATTGACCGTGTGAGGGTCCCTTAAGGTGCGGTCAAAAAGTTATCGATTGCAGTGAGCGTTGTCCAAACACGTAATGCCAATCAAGCAAAAGCGCCTTGAGCATTGAGGCATTCCACCGAAGATATTTATGTTTATGCACAAAAAAGTTAGTAAATCTAATAGATTTACATGTTTTCTGAGAAACATTTTTTTTTTAATTTTACCTTTCATCCCCCATAACCTCAGCAAGAAAAAACTGTGTATTGATATCGATTTCATTATTGTATTTTCTCAGTGCGTCTACGTTTGCAAGATATTTTTCATTTGTTTTCGCATCATTTCATATATGTTAGGGCCACAGAAAATCATTGTTGGGTTACCAAGTTAACATTAATCTCGTAAAATTGTTATTTGTCGCTGAAATGGAAGAACTTAATTTCTAAAGAACAAAATATTTCACTATAGGTTACCTTGAAACAATTGAGGACACTGGTCGGATGAAATAAAATTATTGCAAAGTAGATACTTGTCTCTTGCTATTGTTGCTTAATTGGGGACATGAAGTCATGACATCTGAGTCACTTTGCTTTTATGTAGACTAAGATTGCAACACATTCACGACGTTTACAGTGATAGATGCTTACGAGTGGACAAAGATATCGTAACATCCACAGCACACATTCGACATAGTATCTTGCTTTCTTAAGAGCTATGCTAATCTTTCCTTTTATATGTTAATCGGATGTCACTAGATATAAAAGGAGGCAAGCAGTTCTGTGTCGTCAGCGGGGAAGCAGGAGCAGCGGAACGAATCGGCCAAGAGAGCCCAGTGAATTCGAAGGGCCGCGGTGGAGTAGCCGAGTGGTCTAAAGCGCCTCGCTGCGGAGCGCGCGGTTGCTCGCCGTCGGAGGTTCGAGTCCTCCCTGGGGCAAGTGTGTGTGTGTGTGTGTGTGTGTGTGTGTGTGTGTCATGTCCTTAGGTTACTTTACCTTAGTTTTAGTAGTTTGTAAGGTAAGGACTGATCACCGCGCAGTTTGGTCCGATAGATTTACAAACATTTTAACATTTGTATTCGAAGGTGGAGTAGTCATACTACGTCACCTGAGCAGCAGACACATCGGAGACATTTCAACCTTTTAGCAACTGCTAACTGCTGGTTATGTGACTGTGACGAAAAAACTAGAGGGAACGTCCAGAGTAAACCAAGACCAAGCAGATCTTATGTGCTTATAGACTGGTAATATTGCGTTGGGTATTTGTATGAAAAAACGCATGAAGTCAGTCGTCGAAATGTTGTTGTTGTGGTCTTCAGTCCGCAAACTGGTTTAATGCAGCTCTCCACGTGTCATGTGCAAGTCTCTTCATCTGAGAATAATTTCGGCAACCTACATCCTTTTGAATCTGCTTACTGTATTCGTCCATCGGTCTCCCTCTACGATTTTTACCCCACACACTTCGCTCTAATGCTAAGTTGACGATTCCTTGATGTCTCAGAATGTGCCCCACTAATCTATCTCTTCTCTTAGTCAGGATACGCCAGAAACTCCTTTTCTCCTAAATTCGGTTAAGCACCTTCTCATTAGTTACGTGATCTATCCATCTAATTTTCATTATTTGTCTGTAGCAACACATTTCAAAAGCTTCTATCATATTTTTATCTGAACTCTTGATCGTCCATGTTTCACTACCATACAATGCTACACTCCAGACAAATGCTTTCAGAAAGGACTACCTAACATTTAAATTAATATTGGATGTCAGTAAATTTCGCTTCTTCAGAAACGCTTTTCGTCCCGTAGACATTCTGAGTTTTATATCTTCTTTACTTCGGCCATCAGAAGTTATCTTGCTACCCAAATAACAAAATTCATTTACTACCTTCATTGTCTCATTGTCTTATTTAATTCCTTCAGCATAGTCTGACTTTCTGACGCTACATTCCATTATTCTTGTTTTACTCTTACTGATGTCCATCTTATACCCTCTTTTCAAGACTCTGTCCATTCCATTCAATTGCTCTTTCAGATCCTTTGTGGTCTCTGACAGAATTACTATGTCATCGGCAAACCGCAAAGCTTTTATTTTTCTCCCTGAACTTTAATTCCCTCTCCAAATCTCTCCTTGCATTCCCTCACTGCTTGCTCAATGTACAGATTGAACCTCTGCGTCCCTTTTATGCCCTTCGACTCTAATAACCGCTGTCTGATTTTTGTATAAGTTTAATATAACTATTCGCTCCCTATGTTTTACCCTTGTTACCTTCAGTATTTGAAAGAGTTTATTGCAGTCGACATTGTGAAAAGCTTACTCCAAATCTACAAATGGTACAAAGGTAGGTTTGACTCTCCTTAGCCTGTCTTCTAAAAGGACGTAATGTGAGTATTGCCTCCTGTGTTCCTATTTCTCCCAAATCCAAACTGATCTTCCCCAAGGTAGGATTTCATATGTTTTTCCATTCGTCTGTAAATAATTCGTGTTAGTATTTTGCAACTATGACTTATTAAACTGATAATTCTGTAGTTTTCATAGTGGTCTGCATTTGCTTTCTTTGGAAATGGAATTAATGTATTCTTCTTAAAGTCAGAGGGTATTTCCCCTGTCTCATACATCTCACATACCAGGTGGAACAATTTCTTTATGACTGGCTCTCCTATCGATATTAGCAGTTCAGAAGGCGTATCATCTATTCCAGGGGCCATGTTTCGACTCAAATCTTTCAGCGATCTGTCAAATTCTTCTCGAAGTATCATATCTTCTATCATCTCTTCCTCCACTTCGTCTTCCATTTCCGCAATAGACTACTTCCTTGAAGTTTATTTCCTTTGTACAGGCCCTCTATATATTCCTGGCACATTTCAGCTTTTCCCTCTTCGCTTAGTACTATTTTCCGCTCGAGTTCTTGATATTCATACAGCTGCTTTTCTTGTCTCCAAATATCTCTTTTATTTTCCTGTAGGCGGTATCTATCTTTCCCCTGGTTATACATTCTTCTATGCTTCTGCAATTGTCCTTTAGCCACTCCTGCTTGGCCAGTCTGCACTTACTGTTAATCTCATTTTTAACACGTTTGTTGTCCCTTTTGCCTGCTTCACGTGATGCATTTTTATATTTTCTCCTCTCATCAATTAAGTCCAGTACATCTTGGGTTATCCAGGGATTTCTATTAGGCCTTGTCCTTCTGCCTATATGATCCTCTGCTGATTTCACTACTCTATCTCTCAGAGTTACCCATTCTTCTTCTACTGTATTATTTTCACAGTTTCAGCCAGTCCTTGTCTAATGCTCCATCTGAAACCCTCAACCACCTCTGGTTCCTTCAGTTTGTCCAGAATCCATATCCTAACTTTTCTATATTTCTATAATCTACAGTTCATTACTAATAAGTTATGGTCAGAGTTCTGAGGAGTTCGTAAATATTACCAGCAGGTAGACAACATAGGAAGTGGTGTAAAATGAGGTACAATAACGAGCAGATTGATAGGTGAAGGCAGATCTCATTAACTTCAGTGCAACCAGCTTCTGATAAGACATACATTTCTGTAGTTAGTACTACATGACGATGGAGGTACTGTATAGACCTTCGCTACCGGACAGTGGATCGGAGCGAGATGGCGGATTGGTTAGCTCGCTGGATTCGCATTCGGAAGGACGGCTGTTCGAACATGCCTCTGACCATTCTGATCTCGGTATTACGTGATGTACCTAAATTTCTTCACGCCGTTTCCGGGATGATTCCTTTCAAATGACAAGGTCGATTTCCGTCACCATCCTTAACCAAAGACAATCCGACCTTGTGCACCGATGAAACGTTAAACCCTGAAATTCCTTCCTTTTGGACATTGGATGACTGAAAACAAGTGGTTTTGAATTGCATTGCATCGTGTGGCAATTCTACGGAACTATTTGGATTTACGAATGTCTAAAGAACGTTACTCGCCACCAACCGTGGCAAGTGTCATTACAGTTTGGGGGGGGGGGGGGGTTCGTGCTCACGGTGTTATCTCTTTATTACCCTTCAAATATATATGTAAGCTGATGAGAGCCACTGCGGATGCACACCACGCGAGAACTCTTACGGGATTCGGTGAAAACGCAGTATGACAGTAGTCTGTGGATATGTTGAGAATTTGCGTCAGACGGGAGTAGGACTAGGGTAGCTCACGCAGAAGTGCTGATCGCTATGTCCCAGCGGCGTAGTGGTCAGAGAAACTGCCTACTAAGCAGGAAGACACGGTTCGAAATTCGGCTGTGCACAAATTTTCAACTTTCCCCATTGATTCAATTCAATGCTCACTGGAAGCTAAGCTCGTACACTCTACATCTACATACATACTCCGCAATCCACCGTAAGATGCGTGGCGAAGGGTACACTGTACCAATACTAGGCATTTCCTTTCCTACTCCACTCCCAAATAGAACGAGGGAAAAAAGAATGTCCTTATGCCTCTGTACGAGCACTGATTTGACTTCGTCATCTTTACGCGAAATGGAAGTAGGCGGTAGGAAGATCATTCTACAGTCAGCTTCAAATTCCGAACCTATAAATTTCCTCAACAGATTTTCTCGAAAAGAACGTCGTTTTTCCTCCAGCGATGCCCATTTGAGTTCCCGGAGCATTTCCGTGACACTCGCGCATTGATTGAACCTATCAGTAACGAACCTAGCTACTCGCATCTGAACTGCTTCTGTGTCTTCCTTTTAAACTGATCTGCTGCGAGTCCCAAACACTTGAGCAATACTCAAGACATGGTCGCACAAACGTATTATAAGTGGTCTCCTTTACAGATGAAATACATCTTCCTAAAATTCTCACTATAAACCGAAGTCGGCTGTCTGCCTTACTCACTACTGTCTTTACATGTAGGTTCGATTTCATTTCGCTCTGCATTGCTACGCCTAGATATTTGAACGACGTGACTGCATCAAGAAGTTCACTACTAATTCTGTATTTGAAGATGCAAACAGCCGCAAATTACAAGTTACTGTGTCCATCAGATCATTTGTGCACCACGCCTGACGATAAACTCGTCTCTAGTGAACACTTTCCGTCGAGAACAACGTACTGCGTCCTTTTACTTACGAAGTCTTCCAGCCAGTCACAAATCTGTGAACTTATTTCATATTCTATTCCATATGTCTACATTGTGTCACCACGCCAAATACCTTTTTGAAATGGAGAAAAACACAGTCTGCCTGTTGCCCTTCGTCCATGGCTCACAAGATGTCATGTGAGAAAATGGAAGTTGAGTTTCACACGAACGATGTTTCCTAAACATCTCGTTAGTTTACAGCATTCTGTACTGTCCCAATAGAGGGACAGTTAGGAAATGATCACTGTATCCGCAATCCTCGTCTTTGAAATAAATCATCTGCAGCCTTGAGCTGTATATCCACTTTACTACTCAACTAGTTTCGCTTACTGCACCCTCTCATAAGAGAGTATCACTGAGGCAGTGGTCGTGGACAGTTACGTTCCTGAAGTGGTCTGAAGGTTCCAGCGTGCAAGATGGCTTCGGTTCTTGAGGAAAAAGGAGTCGCCATTTCTCCACATACGTTCAGACACTTCTTGAAAGTGTGTCCAGCACTCTTCAAGCCGTGATACAGCCGACTGCTAATAGATATCGGGAAACTTTCAATCAGATAGCGTACATGAACGATCTCCATCACAGACTAAGTATTACCCATAAAGATCGCAAGTTTTAAGCAGTGATTGCCGATTCCGGTAATTCTGTTCAAACTGATATGGATTTCTTCTCAAAATATTGAATAATCGCGTATTTGTTCACTACTAATTTCATCAGCATCAAAGAACTCAGCGTCTTTTCTTCAACAATTAATTAGTGCACATAATGACATCAAACACACGAGGGAATTATGTTTTATTGGCACAACATTACTATTCCACTTAAACTCCTTTCCGTTCTATGGCCTTCCTCCAGCGTTGAAGAAGAGCGGCAACAATCCTTGTTCCGCCACTGAGATTTCTTCACGCAAAATGGTGATCGCAAGTTTCATCACCGCTCACAGTCCGAATCAAGGAGGCCTTCCATCAGATTCAGGACTTTGTAACAAACTAGAACAAATATTTGTCTTTCTTCTTTCCCTGTGAGACTTGCGATCCAATTTTAGACACCTCGGGACCCATCAAGCCCATAAGCACTCTTTTTTGAATATACGACAATGTGGCTAATTGCACCCACACATTATTTGCTAACTGACTGATTCGCCGCCAACTGCCGAGGACAGCCGTCTGTGGTCTTCTCGAGCGATACGAATCTTGGAGCTCAGCTTCTGATGACCTCACCCTCTGCCCTCATCGACTATCTGAACTCTTCTCGACAGCAGATTGTCTGTAGACTTTTCATAAACGTTTGTGAAAATATTCCATAGTTTCTTTTTCTTTAGTGAGAAATTCCATGACGGCACTTACTGGCACCATTTTGAATCGGTCCTGGAGCTACGCAATCCATAGGAAGAGTTAGAAACTTGGCTTGCAACTTTCAGGAAACTTCAAATAATTCATACGTAATGGTTAGTATTCGCTACTTTGTTTTCGCCTGCGAATGATACAAAAATAAATAAATAAATAAAATAAATGTGGTGCATTACAATTTGGGCATTCCTCGTCCTTGAAATAAATCACCTGTAGCCTGCAGCTAGTTTCCCTTACTGCAAGCATCAGAGATCTGTAAGAAGCACATGGGTTATCACACTTCTTCATAAAAATTTTTGCATATCTGACATGGGTCACAGTCATGTCAACTTTGATGTTAACATTGTTTTGACTCTTCTTTATGTAACATTTATGCCTATGATAATGCTTGCAATAAATGAACGACTAATAAAATGGATATAACATACAACTGAAGGCTCAACGTAATTCATTTCAACTAAAATTTAATGTTTATTTGTTTGTCTCTTTGTTCTTATCCGATCGCGATAAAACTTTCTCAACTCATTGTTTGTGCCCCCAGTACATGCGTGGCGAGCACGGGGCCCCGAGCTAATGCAGTCTTCCTTCCTTCTTTACTTCCCGGACTGCATTTCCTTTCCCCTCCCCTCCTTTCCTATCCTCACTCCTTCTCCTCCCCACCGGGGAACTGATAATCTTATCAGTTTAGTCCCCCTATCCCAACCAAACAACCCAACCCAACCAACTCATTGTTTGCCCTCTCATGAAGGTTATTGCCATATTAAAATTAGCTTCATATGGTCGGTGGCGGAGGGTGCTTTACAATTAGTTAATTAATCTCTTACGTCTTCACGCTAAGTGGCTGGACGGATATGAATTAAATTTGGAACAGATGTAGCTTGTACCCTGATTAATACACGGGCTGCCTTTCGTAAGCAACAGTATGGTGCGTGGCGGAGGGTACGTTACAACAAACATCCTAATTGTTTGACTGGTCACCATGAAAGTCTGCAGATAAATATATGTTTTAATGAAGGCGATTTTTATAATCTGTAAGCCATTGAATTTAACTTCGCGGAGGGTTCCTTGCGACTTTGATACCGTTTGACCAGTCACCATGAAACTTGGCGTATACATGTATGTCTGCATATATAAGAGGGAGAGGATTAGGTTAAGGAAGAGACGGACAGGGTAGAAGAGGAGACGGACAGAGAGAGGGAGAGGAGGAGAATGCGAGAGTGGAGATGGTGACAGACAGGCAAAAGGAAGGGGGAGGAGAAAACGGACAGAGACGGGGGAGGAGCAGCTGAAAAGAAAGAAACGAAAGGAGGAGATGGACTAATGGAAGATTGGAGACATCATATATATTTCTTCTGTAGTAGCAACGTGCCGAGTACCAGCTAGTAAGAAATAAAATGGAACCATTTTGCGTTACAGAAATTGCATGATAACTGCACTACACAGGATCATAGATCATGGATATAGAGGGCGTCTAAAAGTTTTCAGCTATATTAATGCGTTCAGTGACACAGGATGGATCTGATTTTTTTTTTTTTTTTTTTTTTTTTTTTTTATGTCATAGTAAGGGCGACGTTATCCAGACAGGTGTAAATGATTATTCTACAGGAGGATAATCTGTTGATGGAATCTGATGGTGATTAATTGTACCTTTCATCAGCAGTCCTTGGTGATTTTCACATACGACTATATCAGGTTTGATTCCAATATGGCTCTTCCGCTCAACGACTGTTTTTCGATTTGAAGAAAATTGTCAGCAATCAGTCGTCAATATTTTGTTTATTCACCACATCGCCGGCCGCGGTGGCCGAGGTGACTGAGGCGCTCCAGTCACGGTCAGCACGGCCACTACGGTCGGGGGTTCGAATCCCCCCTCGGGCATGGATATTTGTGCCGTCCTAGTTCGTAAGTAGTTCATAAGTAGTTTGTAAGTTTAGGGACTGATGACCCCGTAGTTAAGTCCCGTAAGCTTTACAAACATTTGAACATTTTTTTGAACATTCACCACATCTAGTTTTCGATCACTGTAACAGCTGCATCACTATGAACGTAACCTCCAACATGGAGGTCAAAAAGTTTTATATGGTTTAACTGCTTGGTTTAAGCATTGACAATGGTGACACAGAGATCGAAATCTCGATCTTGCGAATAAACAAAATATTTATTATTAATTGCTGTCAATTTCCTACAGTTAAGACTTAGTTCTAATAATTACGAGACGGGACGCACTATCTGTACAAAATATACTGTTTTGACAATTTATCGTCGCGTCAAGTGACAGTTCGTCAAGATTTCACTTGACTGTTCTAAACCAGTTCTAAACCATCTTTTGGTATGATTAACTCCTCTTTAACTGCCATGTATCTGTTCGAATTGTGAAGGCCTATCACTATGGCAGTTTTACAAGTAGAAACTTTGACGCAACGTGGGTCATTAATTTGTTATGACTTAATAAAAGATGCGTAAATCGGGCGCGCAGCGTTTACTTCCAGCAGACAACTTGTATCGGCTCCAGACGGTAATTACCAGCCAGTCTGACCGACACAACCTGTTTACTACAAGAATTCATGCGTCAACTGTAATTACCGTGCCATTTGTTGGAGTATCTAATATTAAAATTCCTCGTTATGGGCCGATTAAACGCCAACAGCAGCATGGAGTAATGTGTATACGTATTAATCACGCATACATCCGCAATTTTGTTGCAAAAGGTGAATTGCAGTTCCTAAGGCAAGGTAATTTTTCCGCCGAAAAAAAATTGTAATCACTGTATTCATTTCCGAAGTCTTGTTGTTCATTCTCGCTGTATTTCTTTGTGAAATTGTTGTGTATCATTAGTTCTTTGCCATGTATATGAAAGTTAGCAAGTAGTAACAACCTTCATTACTGTTCAACAAACATAAAAAAAATTTCGAAGTGCCGGCTTTATTTAGCTTTCCTAATGAGTTCCCTTTCACAATATGAGAAACAGATTTATTATAACCGAAGGAAAACTGCATACTCTACTTTCGATTTTAGTAGGCTAATAATAACAGATGTTTAAAAAATTGTTCAAATGTTTGATAAGTTTATGGGACTTAACTGTGGGGTCATCAGTCCCTAAACTTACAAGCTACTTATAAATTAACTTATACTAAGGACAGCACAGACATCCTAGCCCGAGTTGGGATTCGAACCCCCGACGGGGAACGGCCTCGCGCATTGAAGTATAGCGCGTCAATGCGCTCGGCCGCTCCGTCGCGGCCAAAATAGATGACTTTCTCTCTGAACTGCTGATATTGTTGAGAGAGCCAGTCATGAAGAAACTGTTCCATCTTATGTGCAAGATGTGTGAGTCGGGGGAAATAGCCTCAGACTTCATGAGAAATATATTTCCAATTCCAAAGAAAGCAAGTACAGACGTGTGAAAATTACAGGTCAGTTTAATACGTCATGGTTGCAAAATATTAACACAAATTATTAACAGACAGCATTTGTCTGCTGTGTAGCATTGTACGGGATGAGACGTGGACGATAAGGAGTTCAGACAAAAAGGTAATAGACGTATTTATAGAATTTTCCGGCGGTACTTGGAAGAACACAGACATATTAAAAACTTCAACAATCTGTACTTCTGCTCCACAATAAGTGCTTGTTGGTTTGTTATGAACCGGTTTACGGCTTCTTAGTCCATCATCAGATAAATTAGTAAACAGCCGACGCAACGGTGTAAGTTCTCAGTTGGTATTCTAGAGATATGTGAATCTTTTTGACAATATATCGATCCAAAAAAACCAGCATAATATGAAACATAATTGTAATCTGAATAAATACATCTTAGCGTCCTCTGAATTTGGATAAGAATTTGTAAGAAAGAGTGGTTCATGGTGTGGGTTCCTGTAGTCATGTCCTAGTTCATGAACCACGGGCAACGTATGGGTGGTCAAGTAAGTGGTCCTGACAGTTGGGATACCAGTTACTTTGGAATAAGGTTGGGCATCACGGACATATTCTGAGTCGTGGCCACCTTTGTGCTCAGATGGCAAAGACTACCAAATCCGCCGGTTAGTCCCTCAACCGTTAGGGGTAAAACCCAGTGGGGCCCTGAAGAAGTAAGGCTAGGAACCTGTTTCCCAGGTACTTCAATATCATGCTGGCAACAATCAGAGCAAAATGCCTCGGACCTTTCGAGGTGATGGAGTCCCACCTCTAATTGACAGATCAGGGACTCCTCCGATACGACTTCGCAAACGATCTGGAATGAGATGGGGAGCTATTAATATTAATGGGGATTACACTGGGAAGAAGGTAGAGCTGGTGGAGACTTCAAGTAAGATGGGGTTAGATGTTTTAGCTGTTAGTGACGTTAGAGTAAGGGGAGAAGAAGTCGGAGAATACAAGGTCTACCTGTCAGGAGTCAAAAGTAGGAAGAGCACAGTGGGGTGTAGGGTTTTACATCAGGAAAGCAATCGAACCCAGCATAATTGCAATAAGGTATGTAAATGTACGACTGATGTGGATAGATTTGGCCCTCTCCAGCAGTGTATTCACCCTGTGAAGCGACAGATCAAGATGAGATGGACAGATTTTACAAGCACTTAGTGATGTAGTTGTTAGAGTGAAGGATAAGGATAGAGTTTTACACATGGGTGATTTCAACGCCAGGATAGGAAACAGAACAGAAGGTTACGAAAATGTTATGGGTAAGTTTGGAGAGGATATGGAAGCCAACTGGAACGGAAAACAGCTCTTGGATTTCTGTCCCAGTATGGGCTTAGTTATCACAAACTCCTTCTTTAAGCATAAAGACATTCACCGCTATACTTGGGAAGGAAGGGGAACCAGATCTGTCATTGACTATATAATAACAGACCAGAAATTTCAGGAAGACAATCAAGGACACACGTGTTTTCAGGGGGTTCTTTTATGATACTGATCATTATTTAATCTGCAGTGAAATTGGTTTTGTGAGGCCAAAAGAGCAGAACGTCAGGTCCATGTGTAGAAGGATAAGAGTGGAGAAGCTTCAAGACAAGGAAATTAGGCACAAATACATAACAATGATCTCGGAAAGGTACCAGTTAGTCGAATGTATGATTCACAGTCATTGGAAGAGAAATGGGTAAGGTACAGGGACACACTACTAGAAGTAGCTAGAGAATGTCTTGGAACAGTAGTGTGTAAAGGCAGGAAGAAGCAGACAGCTTGGTGGAATGACACAGTCAAGGCAGCCTGTAAAAAGAAAAAGAACGCATTTAAAAAATGGCTACATACTAGAAACTAGGCAGACAGAGAAAGTTATGTTGAAGAAAGACACAAAGCCAAACGGATAATTGCAGATTCCAAGAAGAAATAATCGGAAGTCTTTGGAAATAAACTAGAAACTCTGGGTCAAGCCGCGGGAAAACCATTTTGGAGTGTAATTAGCAACCTTAGGGAAGGGAAGAAGGAATTAAAAAGTGTTTTGGACAGGTCAGGAAAGCTGCTAGTCAATCCTGTTGATGCCTTGAGCAGATGGAGAGAATATTTTGAAGAATTGCTCAATGTAGGTGAAACGTTCAATTATGTGTCAGATTTTCAGGTAGAATGGGATAGGAACGACGGTGGAAACAGGATCTCATTTGAGGAAGTGGAGAAAATGGTCAGTAGATTACAGTGCAATAAAGCGGCTGGGGTGGATAAAATTAAACCGGAACTCGTCAAATACAGTGGAATATCAGGTCTCAAATGGTTACACAGGATAATTGAGAAGGCCCTTGTTATTGTTGTTGTTATTGTTGTGCTCTTCAGTCCGCAGACTGGTTTGATGCAGCTCTCCACGCTACCCTATCCTGCACAAGCCTCTTCATGTGGTAATACGTACGGCAACCTAAATCCTTTTAAATCTGCCTACTGTATTCGTCCCTGGGCCTCCGATGTTTACCCCACACACTTCCTTCTAATCCTTGATGTCTCAGAATGTGTCCCACCAACCTAACCCTTCTCTTAGACAGGATATGCCACAAATTCATTTTCTCCCCAATTCTGTTGAGAACTGGAAGATGCGTAAGTCTCACGATCACTAATTCATGAAATTGTTACTGAAAAACTAAAATTTGGAAAACTTTGCTCACGTTGGATACCCAAAATTCTTACTGAACAACATAAAAAACAACAGATGGGCTGTACAAATCAAATTTCAAATGTAAATCTATCGGACCAAACTGCGTGGTCATCAGTCCGTAGCTTACAAACTACCTACGTAAACTAACCTACGGTCAAACACACACATCCATGCCCCAGGGAGGACTCGAACCTCCACGGCGAGCAACCGCGCGCTCCGCAGCGAGACGCTTTAGACCGCTCGGCTACTCTAAAATGTTCAAATGTTTGTATAGCTTATGGAACATAACTAGGGGGTCACCAGTCCCTAAACGTACAAACTATTTATGAACTAGCTAATACTAAGGACGGCACAAATATCCATGCCCAAGGGGGGATTCGAACCCTCGACCGTAGTGGCCGTGCAGACCGTGACTGGAGCGCCTCAGTCCTCTCGGCCACGGCTGCCGGCTAGGCTACTCCACCGCGGCGGATGGGCAGTACAGAGCGGACCTCGTTCTTGGCGACTTTCATCTCTCCTTACATCTATAATCTGCCCTTGGTGATCAACACTTCAATGATGATGACGAGTTGAAAGAACAAGTTACCACATGGTGGAATACACAGGCGGCAACCTGCTATGAAGAAGGCATACAAAGAGATTTGCCACGCTATGACAAGTGCCTACATAATTTCGCAACCTAATTAGAAAAGTTGTTTAACAGTTGTTTATTTTTGTACAGTATATGTTTTTTCTGTATCTGTACACATTTGTTTTATATAACCAAACGGAACTTGCTTTATGGACATACCTCGTATTTGCCCCTGCCTCCTCCATCTTTCCATCCCCCCTAGCCCACTGGACCCGGATCCTCAGCTACATCTGTGGTGTTGGAGTGAAAGTTTCCGCGTATATTACCTGAAACCACAACATTTCAAAGAATGTCGGGGTAACTCTTTAATGATCTCAGTCTCGATGGATGTAACGAGACTGTAAAGAAGGGGTTCCGTGAAGCGATTGCACAATCATTCTCGGTATCTGTTTCGGAAACTTGGACGAGAAGTCGGGTTCTGCGGAAATGGTGCGGGTTTCCCCAAGAGCAGTGGCGCCGCGATAGCGCTCAGCGTTTCCGGCGCTGCGGAAGAAGCCGACAGGTTCCCCGAATGGCGGCCGCGGTCCGCTGTGACGTCACAGGGCCCGCTTGCTCCTGTACACCATCTGTCGCGCCAGCCGGGCGTACGTCTCCGACTGCTATGCTCCCACATCCACCAACCGCTGTGCTCTACACAGTGGAGTGGTCGAGCGTTCTAAGGCGCTTTGCCACGGAGCGCGCGGTTTTACATCTACATTGGATACTCTGCAAATCACATTCAAGTGCCCGGCGGAGGGTTCATCGAACCACCTTTATACTATTCATCTACCATTAAAATCTCGAATAGCGCGCGGGAAGAAAGAATACCTGAATCTCTTAGTTCGAGCTCTGATTTCTCGTATTTTATGCAGATGATCTTTTCTACCTATGTAAGAGAGAGTCAACAATATATTTTCGCATTCGGAGGAGAATGTTGGCGATTGGAGTTTCGTAAGAAGACCACGCCGCAGCGAAAAGCGCCGTTGTTGTTAACATACCAGATCCTGTATCATTTCCGTAAAGCTGATTCTACATCTACAACTACAAATAGATACTCCGCACCGTAAGGTGCGTCCCGGAGGGTACACTGTACCACTACTAGGCATTTCCTTTCCTATTCCACTCCCAAATGGAACGAGGAAAAAAAGAATGCCTGTATGCCTCCGTACGAGCCGTAATTTTTCTTATCTTGTCTCTGTGATCTTTACGCGAAATGTAAGTAGGCGGTAGCAAGATCGTACTACACTCAGTTTCAAATTCCGGCCATCTAAATTTACTTAACAGAAATTCACGAAAAGATCGTCGTCTTTCTTCCAGCGATCCCCAATTGAGTTGCCGGAGCATTTCCGTGACACTCGCGCATTGGTCGAACCTACCGGTAACAAATCTAGCTGCTCGCCTCTGAACCGCCTCTATGTCTTCCTTCAAACTGATCTGCTGCGAGTCCCAAACACTTGAGCAATACTCAAGACGTGGTCGTATAAGCGTTTTATACGCGGTCTCCTTTACAGGTGACGTACATTTTCCCAAAATTCTCCCAATAATCCGAAGTCGGCTGTCCGCCTTACTCACAACAGTCCTTGTATGTCGTTCCAATTCATATCCCTCTGCAATGTTACGCCTAGATATTTGAACGACGCGACGGCATCAAGAAGCTCACTACTAATGCTGTATTCGAACATTATAGTATTGTTTTTTCTACTCATGCGCATCACCTTACATTTTTCTACATTGAGAGATAGCTGCCATTCTTCGCACCAACTAGAAATTTTGTCTAAGCCATCCTCTATGCTATTACAGTCAGTTACAGACGACACCCTACCATACACCACAGCATCATCAGCAAACAGCCCCTGTATCGTCACAATACAAAACGAACTACTCTTCGTTGAACTCTTTCGATGTCCTCCGTCAAGCCCACCTGATAAGGACGGCAATACTACAAAAAAGGACGGACAAGCGTAATGTATGCAGTTTCTTTTGTAGTTCTGTTACATCTTTTATGGGTTCTCCCAATAAAACGAGTCTCTGGTTAGCCTTCCCACGACATTATCAGACGTGTTCTTTCCAGTTTAAGTCTGAAGTAATAGTAATTCCTAGATATTTTGTGGAGTTTACGGCCTTCACCTTTGAGTGATCTGTCTTGTAAACAAAGTTTAACGGCTTTCTTTTCGTACTTACGTGGACGACTTCACACTTCTCATTATTTAGATTCAATTGCCAGTTTTTACACCATAGTGATATCTTATTTAGATCGTTCTGCAGTTGGTTTTGATCTTCAGATGATTTTACTAGACGGTAAATGACGACGTCATCTCCAAACAAACTAAGAGAGCTACTTAGATTTTCTCCCAAATCGTTTATGTAAATAAGGAACAGCAGAGGACCAATAACACTACCCTATGGAACGCCCGATATCACTTCTGATTTAGTCGATACCTTACCATCGATTATTACAAACTGTCTCCTCTGACACGAAGACCCCTATCCAGTCGCAAATTTGGGGCGATGTACCATAACCAGGCAATTTGATTAAAAGCCGTTTGTGAGGTACTGTGTCAAAAGCCTTCTGGAAATCAAGAAATACGGAATTGATTTGCGAACCCTTGTCGATAGCACTCATCACCTCGTGTGAGTAAAGAGCTAGTTGTGTTTCGCATGAACGATATTTTCTAAATCTGTGTTGATCTTGGGTCAATAGATCATTCTGTTCGAGATAATTCATAATATTTAAATACAGGATATGTTCCAAAATCCTGCTGCAAATTGACGTCAATAAAATATGCGTATAATTTAGTGGGTTACTCCTACTACCTTTCCTGAATATAGGTGTGACCTGTGCAACCTTTTAATCTTTCGGCACAGATCCTTCGTTGAGAGAGCGGTTGTATATGGCTGTTAAATAAGGAGCTATCTCTTCAGCATAATCAGATAGAAATCTAATGAGTATACAGTTGCTCGCTGTCAGGGTTTCGAGTCCTCCCTAGGGCATGAATATCTGTGTTGTCCTTAGCATAAGTTACTATAAGTTAGCTTAAGTAGTTTATAAGCCTAGGGACTGATGACCGACGTAGTTAAGTCTCTTACAAGGAGACCACATGGGTATTGGATTTTAGACTTTTTTGATCTTTATGGTACGTGAAGTTCAGAACTCAAACAACAATCAGCCAAAGCCATTCGACGCTACTCTCAAATATTCTCAAGAAAATCGCCTTTCAAGTTTCCCAAGTAAGGGTAAGTACCAATCACTAAATGAATTGCAGCATCTGTCGGCGTAACTCAGGTGGTAGCTTTCTGGCCTTACAATCGTAGTGTCAGTTGTTCGAATCCTGTCGTCGCAGATATTTTGATTTTTTCATTATGTTGGTTGGAATACTTACATAATTTCAATATCGAATGATAATTTTTACGGAAAGTGCGCGTATTTTCGTTTATTCGTAATTTTCTATATTTCATAGAAGGTTCTTAATAATGATGGATTCAATAAAAAAAAAATAAAAAAAAATAAAAATAAATAAAAAAACATGAGTTACATTTTTTACAGTATTGGCTTAACTATTAGTTGACGACGGTAGTCTTTGATTTATCAGTTTGTGAATAGCAACGACACTTGTTTTGGAAAGTCATCTCCGTAGCTACTAATGGCTTACCAAGCAGCTAACCTGCCCAACCATCGTTTTACGTGACGAAAGGTTTTCAGCCAGTGGCGTAGCTATCATAGGGCTAGGCGGGGCAGTGCCCCGGGGCCCCCGAGCTCAAGGGGCCCCTCGGCCTACGTGAGCCACGTTCGAAAAAAATTAACGTAGATCCTTGAACACTTTCACGTCCGCCAATTACTTCGGATAATCGAAGTTCAACTGTCTATAAGAATTTAGTTGAATGAAGGTTTTCCGACTTTGAACTTTTTGAACCCTGACCAACAAACCTCAACGCACGAAGTGAAATCCAAAAATTATTGGCACTCCTGAATATAAACATAACAAGATCCTTTGCTTGTCTGCTAAGACGTGATCCCTGCCATCGTCAGCGCATTGTCGGTTGAAGTCGGAGTTGCCGTCCCTGTCAATCTTTGCGAAATAACAGTGAATGGTGCTGAATTACTAGCACAGTGTTTGACATTAGACAGTGTGACCACATTTGAATATGAAGTCTCTACAATGTATTATTGTTGTTGTTGTGGTCTTCAGTCCAGAGACAGTTTGATGCAGCTCTCCACCCTACTCTATCCTGAGCAAGCCTTTTCATCTCCTCATAAGAACGACAACCCACATCCACTTGAATCTGCTTAGTATACGCGTCTCTTGGTCTCCCTCTGCGATTTTTACCCCACACACTTCCCTCCAACGCTAAATTCACAATTCCTTGATGTCTAAGAATGTGTCCTACCAATCTATCCCTTCTTTTAGTCAAGGTATGCCATAAATTTCTTTTCTCTCCAATTCGGTTCAGTACCTCCTCATTAGTTACGCGATCCACCCACCTAATCTTCAGCGTTCTTCTGTAGCACCACATTTAAAACGCCTCTATCCTCTTTCTGTCCACACTGCTTATCGTCCATGTTTCACTCCCAAACAAGGCAACACTCCATACAAATGCCTTCAGAAAGGACTTCCTTAGGCTTAAATCAATATTCGATGTTAACAAATTTCTCTTTTTCAAAAACGCCTTTCTGCCCATTGCCATTCTGCATTTTATATTCTCTGTACTGCGACCATCATTTGTTATTTTACTGCCCAAGTAACAAAACTCATCTACCTCCTTTATTGTTTCGTTACCTAATCTAATTCCTTCAGCATCACCTGATTTTCTTACACTGCACTCCATTACTCTAGTTTTACTC
Source organism: Locusta migratoria (assembly GCA_026315105.1). Lineage (NCBI taxonomy): Eukaryota > Metazoa > Arthropoda > Insecta > Orthoptera > Acrididae > Locusta > Locusta migratoria. The sequence continues at coordinate 524,552,863 of CM048746.1, forward strand.
TTGTTAATGTTCATCTTATATGCACCTTTCAGCACACTGTCCATTCCGTTCAATTGCTCTTCCAGGTCCTTTGCTGTATCTGACAGAATTACTATGTCGTCGGCAAAACGCAAAGTTTTTAATTCTTCACCCTGAACTTTAATTCCTTCTCCAAATTTCTCCTTGCTTTTCTCTATAGCTTCCTCAATGTACAAATTGAATAACATTGGAGAAAGGCTACAACCCTGTCTTACTCCCTTCCCAACCACTGCATCCCTTTCATGCCCTTCAACTCTGATAACCGCTGTCTGGTTTTTGTACAAGTTGTAAATAACCTTACGCTCCCTATATTTTACTCCTGCTTGCTTCAGAACTTGAAAGAGTTCATTCCAATCAACATTGTCAAAAGCCTTCTCCAAGTCTACAAAAGCTAGAAATGTAGGTTTGCCTTTTCTTAATCTATCTTCTAGGATAAGCTGTAAAGTGAGTATTGCCTCTCGTGTTCCTACATTTCTCTTGAACCCAAACTGATCTTCCCCGAGGTCGGCTTCTACCAGCTTTTCCATCCTTCTGTATATAATTCGTGTTAATATTTTGCAACCATGACTTATAAAACTGATGGTTCTGTAGTTTTCACACCTGTCTGCACCCGCTTTCTTTGGAATAGGGATTATAACATTTTTCTTAAAGTCTGAGGGTACTTCACCATTCTCATACATCTTACACATAATGTGAACCAATTTTGTCATGGCTGATTCTTCCAGAGACTTCAGTATCTCTGACGGGATATCATGTACTCCAGGTGCCTTGTTTCGACTTAGATCTTTCAGTGCTCTGTCAAATTCATCTCTCAGTATAGTATCTCCTATTTCATCATCATCATCTACACCCTCTTCCCTTCCTACAGTAGTGTCTCGAAGTTCATTTCCTTTGTAGAGCCCCTCTATATACTCTTTCCACCTTCCACCTTTTAGCTTTCCCTTCTTTGCTGAGAACTGGTTTTCCATCAGTGTCCTTGATATTCATAGAGCTGTTTTTCTTATCGCCAAATGTTTCTTTTATTTTCCGGTAGGCTGTATCTATTTTTCCCCTATTTATACATTCTTCTACATCCTTGCATTTGCCTTCTAGCCATTCCTGCTTAGCCATTTTGCACTTCCTGTCAATCTCATTTCTTAGTCGTCTGTACTCCATTTTGCCTGTTTCATTTACTGCATTTTTATACTTTCTCCTTTCATCGATTAAATTTAGTATCTCCTGTGATATCCAAGGATTTTTTGTAGGTCTTGCCTTCCTACCTATTTTGTCTTCTGCTGCCTTCACTATTTCATCTCTCAGTTTTACCCATTCCTCCTCAACTGTTTTATTTTCCCCAGTTTCTGTCAATTGTTGCCCGAAGCTCCCTCTGAAATTCTTAAGAACTTCAGGTTCCTTCAATTTATCCAGGCCCCATCTCCTTATTTTCGTACCTTTTTGTAGTTTCTTCAGTTTCAGCCTACAGTTCATAACCAACAAGTTATGGTCAGAGTCTATATCTGCCCCTGGGTATGTTTTACAGTTTAAAACCTGGTTCCGAAATCTATGTCTTACCATTATAAAATCTATCTGGTATCTCCCGGTGTCTCCTGGTCTCTTCCACGTATACAACCTTCTTTTGTGATACTTAAACCAGGTGTTTGTTATAACTAAATTATGTTCCGTGCAAAATTCTACCAGGCGGCTTCCTCTTTCATTCTTTTGCCCAGACCATATTCACTTACTATCTTCCCTTCCCTTCCTTTTCGTACTACCGAATTCCAGCCTCCCATAACAATTAAGTTTTCCTCTCCCTTAATTGTTTGAATAATTTCCTTTAGCTCCTCATATATTTCTTCGATTTCCTCATCATCGGCAGAGCTAGTTGGCATATAAACCTGTACTACTGTTGTCGGTGTTGGCTTCGTATCTATCTTGACAATGATAATGCGATCACTGTGCTGGTCATAGTAGTTTACCCGCATTCCTATTTGCTTATTCATTATCAATCCTACTCCTGTGATACTCCCCATTGATTTTGTATTTATAATCCTGTACTCACCTGACCAGAAATCCTCTTCATCCTGCCACCGAACTTCACTAATCCCCACTATATCTAACTTCAACCTATCCATTTCCCTTTTTAAATTTTCTAATTTTCCTACTCTATTAAGGGATCTAACATTCCACGCTCCGACCCGTAGAATGCCAGTATTGTCTTTCCTGATGATAACATCCTCCTGAGTAGTCCCCGCCCGGAGATCCGAATGGGGGACTATTTTACCTCCGGAATATTTTACCCGAGAGGATGCCATCATCATAAGTTCATACAGTAGAGCTGCATGTCCTCGGGAAAGGTAACGGCTGTAGTTTCCCCTTGCTTTCAGCTGTTCGCAGTAGCTGTGCGGCAAAGCCACATTAGCTGATGTTACAAGGCCAGCTCAGTCAATCATCCAGACTGTTGGCCCTGTAACTACTGAAAAGGCTGCTGCCCCTCTTCAGGAACCACACGTTTGTCTGGCCTCTCCACAGATACCCCTCCGCTGTGGTTGCACCTACGGTACGGCTATCTGTATCGTTGAGGCACGCAAGCCACCCCACCTCGGCGATGTCTGTGGTTCATGGGAGTGGAATGTATTATTATAGAACGGTATTATTATGGTAACTCAACTGTTTGTGTAGTGAATTCCCCAAAGGTGTGCTCCATAATCATAGATCCCAATGAAGTGCTGTAACCAATTGCACTCTGAAATTCGTACAAGAAGAAGAGAAAATATGGTTACTTTGTCACAATAGTAATTTGTGCATTCAAGACACTACCTTGTACCCCACCGCCACTATAATAAGCGAAGATGTCAACTTAGTAATTTTACTTATTACTTTTTAAGTCCCATAAGCTCTACAAACATTTGAACATTTGAAGTAATACTTCTTCATTGCTTATATTTTAGTAGCTTATACCTGCGATTTCATTCACCTAGTATGGAGCAACTATCCCAAAAGGTCGTTTATCTTTATGTCCTACCCAGGTCCAAATCTACCAACTCTGCAAAATTTCATTCAAATCCACCCAGTAACTTTTGCGTGAAAGCATAACACATAAACCAACTTTAACAGCTATAATTATATTTGAGAGTACAATGAAATATTATCTGCTGCGTGACACATAATAATTTACTTAATAGTATTTAGGTTTGCCTTATTATGTCTTCCAGTAGGCGGTAAGGAACTGATGATGAAGTAGTTTTGTATAGTTTTACTTTAAAGAGGGCCCCAATGTCATTTTTGCCCCGGAGCCCTTGGTGACATAACTACGCCACTGTTTTCAGCTCGTCTACATACACATAAACAAAAACTGACACAACAACGTTTTATATAACTGAATTTAAAAAAAAGTAAAGCAGTCAACAATCCGAAGATTGGTTTTAACACCACAGTGCTTTACTAGGCATGGTCCTGTTTGGAGATGGTATGCCGTTGCCTTCCTCCGACCTTCAATCTGACTTACCCAGCTAGTTATAGGGGGACCTACAGTTTAACGTGGGCTTCGAACAACGATGCTACTCGGTAATTTTCACATGAGCAATACTGCCAGAGGTGAAAGAAGTGGAAAGTGACAGGTAAAAATCTTAGGACCTGGCGGGGATCGAACCCGCGATCTTTAGATTTATAGTCTGACACTCTACAATAGAGTCCCAGGTTGGAATCCCACAAAGATAGAATATTTTTAACTGAATTATAAAATTAAAAATGTTCTATCATAGTGGGATTCCAACCTGGGACTCTATTACTGTGAGGGCAGGACGCTACCACCTGATCTAGATCGACAGGTGCTAGGACTGTTTTAATTATTGGTACTTACGTGTACTTTGCAAAACTTCAAAGTCTATTTTCTCGAGAATTTTTTAGAGTTACGTCGAAAGGCTTTGGCTAATTGGTATTTAAGTCCTGAACTTCACCTACCAGAAATATAAAGAAATTCTAAAATCCGATACCCTTGTGGTCTCCTTGTTAGATTTACAAACATTTGAACAAACTGTTGTTCTAGAATCAGTATGTCAATTGAAAATTACTTTGGAAGACAGATCTGAAGCCCCGTGAAGGCTGACACTGTACCTCACATGTCTTCCAATCACATTGCGTGCTTACGGAATATCGGCAGAGTTGTGCGATTCGGAAAGGATACAGTATGTGGTAACGGTCGAAAAGTCATTGAGTAAATCGGAAGTAATATCTGGCGTTCCCCAGGAATGTGTTACAGCACTCGTACTGTTACTTGTCTTTATAAACGGTATAGGAGGCAATCTGAGCAGCTCTCTTAGACTGACGGACAGATCTGGAAAACTTTTCGTATAGTAATGGATCACTGTAGACATCTAGTGTTTCCCTGTTCGCACTTCTACGCAAATAAGACAGTTAGGCACAAGAGAATGCGACGAGCGGAGAAAGTGATACAGCCTCCGCTTCATAGAGTATTTCCTTGTAGTTGCTTCTCGGTCAGTCATGGCAGACCACTTCTGCGCTTCGCCTGGTACCGATCAGTAGCTAGAATGAACAACACATGGAAGAAAGGACTCGTCAAAGAGGACTGTAGAAACGTTCATATTTAAATACACTCGTTACATTATTCACTTCTTAAGTGACTCACACAACGCAACTGTATTTTTCGTGCTTGGAAAGAGGCAACACATAGTTTCCTGAGTTTGTTCGCAATGGAAAACCTAGGGAAATCGTTTTAAGTATTTATGCCAACTGTCTTCATTATTGAGCCCTGAGCCGAGGAACTGGCTACTGCAATTTACACAAAAAATGAGGCTTATTACAGTAAAAAGTAATTTAATTTCTGAAATAATACATGAAATCTCCAACAACTCTTATTTTGTAACAATTACCAGAACCTTTAATCCAAACACAAATAGCTTCTTGTTCATTAACTTTTCTGTGATGCCTTGTTCTCACAACAAAAGGCATAGTACTAGACATTTGAAATGTTTCAAGTGCAATTTCATCTCTGTTCTTGAAGCTCCCCAAACGTGCTACAGCTTTCATTGTAGAACCATTATAACGTACTATAGCTGCTGTAATCCATCCATTACCATGTCCTGCATCACCCAAATTAGTGAAACTGAAATGACCTTGAAGCACAACCTGTTCTCCTAATCCACTTGAGGCTTTGATTTCAATATCATCAATAGCCTCTTACATGGCAGAGCATGAACGCCTATACCTGCTCCTATATCGCGGCATGCTTCCCAGTGCTGCTGCTCGCGCTGCAGTTTCACTGTTACTAATTCGGGTGATGTAGGTCATTATAATGTATGGATTACACCAATGCACTTTCCTAGTATCGAGCCAAAAATCAAGTAATAACTTAGTGATCAAGTAAGAATGTGTACAATTTTTATGTTTAAATCTCTAATGTCACCGATTCGAAGAAAATGCGATACAGTTGTGATGCTGAAAATCATTACGATGAATTTTCCTCAAGCATCTTTTAAATTTTTGGTCAAATGTCGATCGTTGTCGATATGTTCAATCCAAGGAATGATTTGATCCAGCTCACCACCCAACCTCTTAGCCTCTGAATTACAATGACAACCTACAGCCTTTTGAAGCTGCTTACCGTATTTGTCTCTCGGTTTCTCTCTGCGATTTTTACGTCCTCCCCCCTCCCTCCCACCTCTTCCCTACTATCGATTCCTTGATGTCTGGGATGGTCTCCTACCAATCGACCAGTAGTTTTAATCAAGAGATGCCAGAAATCTCTTTACTCCACATTTTCGTTCATCTACATCTACATAGATACTCTGCAAATCACATTTAAGTGCCTGGCAGAGGGTTCATTAACCACTTTCATAACCTTTCTCTACCGTTCCATTCTCTAATAGCGCGCGGGAAGAAAGAACACCTAAATCGTTCCGTTTTCCATCTGATTTCTCTTATTTTATTAGGATGGTCATGTCTCCCTATGTAGGTGGGTGCTAGCGAAATATTTTCACATTCAGAAGTAAAAGTCGGTGATTGAAACTTCGCAAACAGATCACGCTGAAACGAAAAACGTCTTTCTTTTAATGATTTACACCTGAAATCGTGCAACGTTTCCGTGACGCTCCCCCCCCCCCCCCCCCCTATGTGACAAAACAAAACGAGCTGGTCTTCTGTGAACCTTCTCAATGTCCTCCGTCAGTCCCACCTGGTGAGGGTCTCACACTGGGCAGCAGTACTCCAGGAGAAGACGCACAAGTGTGATGTAGGCAGTCTCTTTGGTGGAGCTGTTGCATCTTCGAAGCGTTCTGCCAGTGAAACGTAACCTTTGGTTCGCCTTCCCCACAATATTTTCTATCTGTTCCCTCCAGTCTAAGTTGTTCGTAATTGTAACACTTAAGTATTTGGTAGAATTTACGACCTTAAGGTTTGGCTGATTTATCGTGTAATTGAAGATCAGCGGTTTTCTTTTAGTGGTCATATGTATTATTTCACACTTTTCATTATTTAGTGTTAAATACCAATTTTCGCACCAGGTAGAAATTTTGTCTAAATCGCTTTGCAGTTGCTTTTGAACCTCTGTCGACTTAACTAACCGATTAATGACAGCATCATCCGTAAACAGTCTAAGAGAGTTATTCAGATTGTCTCTTCAATCGTTTATAAACACCAGGAAGAGTAAGGGACCTACAACGCTTCCCTGGGGAACGCCAGACATCACTTCTGTTTTACTCGATGACTTACCGTCAATTACTACGAACTGTATCCTTTCTGATAGGAAATCGTGAATCCAATCGCACAATTGGGGTGATATTCCATAAGCACGCAATTTCATTCGTTCCGTACTTCTAATTGTTTACGCGATCTACTTACCTATTCTTTAGCATTCTTCTGTAGCGCCAAATTTCAAAAGTTTCTGTCAACTTTCTGCCTTTACTCCTTATAGTCAACGTTTCAGTTACGCACAAGACTCTAGACAAATGCCTACATAAAAGACTTCCTAGCACTTAATAATTCCAAGTCAATAAAGTTCTCTTGTTCAGAATTTTTTTTCTTCCCGTAGCGATTCTACATTTTATATCCTCTTTACTACGGCTATCATGTTATTTTACCGTATGCAAGACTCTTAATTTATATTGTTCTTTTCACACATGTTTTAACACTTTTCGTTCTGTCAGTGATATAGGAGAATGCTGAAAATTAGAGGGGTGGATTGCGTAACTAATGAGGAGGCACTGAACAGAATTGGGGTCAAAAGAAATTTCTGGTGTATCTTGAGTAAGAGAAGGGATAGATTGGAAGGACACTGAGACATCAAGGAATTATCGATTTAGCATTAGAGGGAGATGGAGAGACGAATACAGTGAGCAGATTTAAAATGATGTTGGTGCTGTTCTTATTCAGAGATAAAGAGGACTGCACAGGGTACGGCAGCGTGTTGGGTTCAGTCAAACCAGTCTGTGGACTGAAGACACAACAATAACATCAATTACACTGAATACAATGTTCATTTATCGGTGACTCAGCTTGTCCTGATTCTTTTACTTCTTCTGGGAATTTTTTCTTACGTTTTACGGTGATAGTTTACATTGTTGTATGAATTATTTCACGTTTCTCGCGTTATTTTTCTATAGTTAACACAAGAGCTGGTGCAAGAGCAATATGACGACGCATAACACAACAGTTCAACAATCTCACTATGCCGTCTGATCCGATCATCGTGGCGTTTCAGGCTGGATGTAGACAACCCCGCACCGCCACCAAAATCGGATTAAAAATTTTTGAAAGCATTTTAAGCTACGACCTTGTTATTACGAAAATATTCTAGATCGTCGATTTCTAATGTTATTTGAAATCTGCGATTTGGACTGTTTTAATTTTAGTTATCGGATTAGTATCTGGTGACACCGTTACATCTATGATGTATTGGAGCCTGTTGTTGTCTAAGTCTTTTTCGCCGGCCATCGGACTGTATTGCTGTTTTAGCCTTCCTGCTTTGCCCTTATCTCGAGGCCAAATCGATGATCACGGAACGATAGACATGGGAGTCAGTAGCCGCCGCTATATAAGAATAACTTTGGTAGTTATGTGAAAGTAAGAATGAACTGTTACACTGTAACATCACATCCATAGCCTCTGTGATGTTGCACAACAGTGTAGCTCTGGAGGACGAGCGTTACTGTCCACCAAAAGAAACCCATGGCAGCAGCGTAGGGCACAACATAAGGTCGAAGGATGTCGATTGTATACCTCTGAGCACTGAACGCGCCAAATACTGACTCCTGCCGACACCTTTAGTCGAAGAACATGATGTGGTGATTTTTTCTGCAAATTTCCAGAACTGTTTCGGGTTTCACGTTCTCTTCAGATGAGGGAACGACGATTGTCCGACTATGCACAAAATCTTGACTCATTTGTGGTTAGACCCCGGTACTATTCGTCAACTCGAATCCTGATATTCGTCCGCCGAGATTTTGCGGGCTAAGTGGTGTCGTGGGTTTAATGGGACACACACCATTCGTCTCTGTGCGTAGAGGCCACATTCTCGAAGGCGATTTCGGATTTTTTTGTGTTGATACTTGCACATCCTGTTGCTGTCTAAAAAGGTGCCATAGTTATTACGATACTTAATTTCAAGTTAACCTATCGCATAACATTTGAAGCTTTTGCAGTGAAAAATATAGTCGCTGACTACTTTTCGTTTGGTTAACTTTAGGTTATACATTACAGCGTACGAAATGTAGTCAACATTGTGAAATTGTTTTTAAGCCTGAATAGAAAGCGATATATCGCTCCAGTATAGCGAACTGGGTGTTGAAATTTGAGGGCGCTAGCGCCGCGCGCTCTCCTTCGGCGCGCCATGTGCACAACTACTGAGCCTCTAGCCTGCAGCTCAGTCAGTCAACCTTCGTAATAAAGCACATGCCCTAGCCAACAGAAATGACTTTAAAAAATAGCAAAGTTTATCTGGGACAGAAGCCAGCTCTCTAACTCGTTTGTGTTGAATGCCCCTTCCGACATGCAATGGGAAGACTAAAATTACCAGAAGAATTTTTGACAGGATCCAATAGCAAGCGTCCAAATGTTATCCAAGGTGCTGCAGCATTTTTCCTCCGAATCAATATTTAATTAGACTTTCTTCACAAAAAACAACAGCGGGGGGACATTAAAGATGTTTTGAACGGCACTGTTAAGTTGGAATATGCAGTTCGTATGTGCAACTTAAGTGCATCTTCTTTCTAGTTGAGTTTAATGCAAGTAAATCAGTGGTGCTATAATGTAACTGCTGTTATAACTTGGCACCATCCACGGACGATGATGACGAAAAAAAAAAAAGTTCTGATCGCAAATTGCATAAAATGCCAAAACTGGACTCACTAGTTGCTGGCATGAGGTAATAACTGGTAGATCACGACAGGGAAAAAGTTGCAACTGCTGTTCTATAACCTCAATATACATATAAAGTAACTATATAAGGCTTTCTATAGTCCATGGTGTGGCTGATACAGCAACCAGTCAAATTTTAATTTCAAGTAAAAACAGTCTTGGTTGCAAAGTGGTTTTATTAATTACCAATGACGCGTTTCGCCCTCACAGCAGGGTATCATCACATTATCTGCATGACAAACGTTACGCAAATTGCTACAACAGCCCCTGTTTCACTACTATAAATGTTGTAGTAATTCTTGTGTAACATTTGTCATGCAGGTAAGATGGTGGCCTGCTGTGAGGGCAGAACGCGTCATTGGTAATTAATAACACCACTTTGCAACGAAGACTGTTTTTACTTGAAATTACCCTGTAACTAACAGTGTACCGTCTGTCACAGTGTATGTATTTTGCGATTATAGTAGGACAGCAATTACAATTATTTCACTGCCAAGGTTCCTAATCACATACCTACATTTTATACTGTTCACGAACCAAAAAATTATTTGTTAAGGTAAATTGACACGGAATGGCAGGAAAGTAATTAAGAATGAAGTAGCCTCGTGTTAGTGGCTCACAAAAAAGCCAATTTCACGTAAAATCTTTAGCAAAGAAGTAACCATTTCATATTCTGAGCTATATAACCTATTTACATGTAAATTAACTCGAATGTCTAGTTGTTTGCTGTATTGAAGTACTGGTATTCTTGCACCAATATGAACAACAAGATGCATTTAAAGACATTGCAAAACCGGTTGTGTGAGTCTACAAAAGTTCAATAAAATTCAGCTACAGTGAAATAACAGCCTTTCATTCAACACTTTTGAGATAAATGCGACTTTATCTGCTCCCATTAAACTCGACGCGCAGTGCACAGCGTTGAAACATCGGGACCCGCGAGCTGAGAGCGGAACAAGAAACAAATTCTTTCTTGCACGCGCCTGTGAAAGCGATGTGAGCGAGCTGAGGCGGCCGCGCGGCTGCACTATGGCCACCCCAATGGGATCACCCACTGGGTGTTCCAACCGCCTCCCTGCCGGCGAGAAGCAGGAAGCGTGGAGCGGTCCACTATGGCTGTACCCTAATGATGGTCGCATCCGTGTTTGGCGACATCGCGGTGAACGCACATGGGAAGCGTGTATTCGTCATCGCCATACTGGCGTATCACCCGGCGTGATGGTATGGGGTGCCATTGGTTATAATTCCCAATCACCTCTTGTTCGCATCGACAGCACTTTGAACAGTGGCCGTTACATTTCAGATGTGTTACGATCCGTGGCTCTACCCTTCATTCGATCCCTGCGAAACCCTACATTTCAGCAGGATAATGCACGACTGCATGTTACAGGTCATACACGGGCCTTTCTGGATACGGAAAATGTTCCACTGCTGCCCTGGCCAGCACATTCCCTAAATCTCTCACCAACCGAAATCGTCTGGTCAATGGTGGCCGAGCAACTGGCTCTTCACAATACGCCAGTCACTACTCTTGATGAACTGTGGTATCGTGTTGAAGCTGCATGGGCATCTGTACCTGTACACGCCATCCCAGCTCTGTTTGACTCAATGTCCAGGCGTATCAAGGCCTTTATTACATCCAGAGGTGGTTGATCTGGATACTGATTTCCCAGGATCTATGCGCCCAAATTGCGTGAAAATGCAATCAAATGTCAGTTCTAGTATAATATATTTGTGCAATGAATACCCGTTTTATCATCCGCATTTCTTCTTGGTGTAGCAATTTTAATGGCCAGTAGTGTATTCCACAGAACCGACAGATACACGCCGAACCATTTTATTTCATTCCGCCGATGATAATACCTCAGAACCTAGGTATCTCAATTGATCCCCTAATTATTTTGACCAGTGTTATTTAAATCGCGCGATCTTTATACAAAGCATTATCTCCCACCGTGCCTCGGTGGCGTAGCATTTCAGACGGTCTGCTGTGTGTTTACGGCAGTGCTCACTGACGAAATATACGGGCGGGCGAGACAGTGATTAAGGCAGGTGGTAGGGTTAGAAACAAATGGTGTAATAGGGAAGGGGGGTAGTGCAGGGGAGCCGTGGCGCGGCGCGGCGCGGTGGCTGGGCGCTCAGCAGGGGGCGGAGGGTCGGCGGAACAGCTGCGGCAGGTGGCCAAGCCCGCATCGCCTGCCAGGCAGCTGCCGGCCGCTACCAGCCGCCTCCACCGCTACCTGACCAAAACATCCGTTTAGCCTTCTGCGCGGCCCATCCACTATTTAACCCTTAACATACCAAGCCTGTGTCATCGACGTTGACTACCGAGCTGGGGTGCTGTGAGACATAGTAGTGTACAAGGTAACTCTAATTAGTATAATTACCGGACATCTTATACAGGTTGTTTTATACGAGGCGATCTTTAATGTAATGGTTATGAATACCTTTATGAGATCTTTATTTGCCTAGGACCGCTTATTGATTTTACATGATGACTAGTTTCCACTCGTTACAGAGTTATTATCAAATCTTAATTGTCCAGGCATTGTAAGAAATATACTTCAGATGCCAGAATGAAACTTTCTCTCTGCAGCGGAGTGTGCGCTCATATGAAACTTCCTGGCAGATTAAAATTGTGTGCCGGGGACTCAAACCTGGTACCTGCCAGGAAGTTTCAAAAATGTTCAAATGTTTGTAAATCTTTCGGACCAAACTGCGTGGTCATCATTCCGTAGCTTACAAACTACTTAAACCTAGGTAAACTAAACTAAGGACAAACACAGACACCCATGCCCCAGGGAGGACTCGAACCTCCATGGCGAGCATCCGCGCGCTCCGCAGCGAGACGCTGTAGACCGCTCGGCTACTCCACCGCGGCAGGAAGTTTCCTATCAGCGCACACTCCGCTACAGAGTGAAAGTTTCATTCTGGAAACATCCCTTAGGCTTTGGCTAAGCCATGTCTCCACCATATCCTTTCTTCCAGGAGTGCTAGTCTTGCAAGTTTCCCAGGAGAGCTTCTGCGAAGTTTGGAAAGTAGGAGGGGAGGTACTGGATGAAGTAGAGTTGTGAGGCGGCATCGTGAGTCGTGTCGGGATAGCTCAGTCGGTAGAGCGCTTGCCCGCGAAAGGCAAAGGTCCCAAGTTCGAGTCCCGGTTCCGGCACACAATTTTAATCTACCAGGAGGTTTCATACTTCAGATGAAGCAACATCATAGTGGCAAGTTATAAATGGTATGCACATCATCAATCGAATATGCCTTTGGGTCATGTTCAAGACCCTGTGCTATACTGTCCCACATGTCCAGGTAGTGACTGTGATGACGTACTACCTGGATACGAGCGACAGTATAGTACAGTGGCTTGAACTACATGACCCAAAGGCATATTTAAAAAAAAAGTTCAAATGTTTGTAGAGCTTATGGGACTTAACTACGGGGTCATCAGTCCCTAAACTTACAAACTACTTATGAACTAGCTACTACTAAGAACGGCACACATATCCATGCCCGAGGGGGGATTCGAACCCCCGACCATAGTGGCCGTGCAGACTGTGACTGACGCGCCGCAGAACGCTCGGCCACCGTTGCCGGCAAGGCATATTCGATTGATGATGTGAGTACCATTTATAACTTGCCACTATGATGTTGGTTCAGCTGAAGTATATTTCTTACCATGCCAGGACAATTAAGATTGCATAATGTCACTCTGTAACGAGTCGAAACTAGTCACCATAACCATAACTCTAATTAGGTTCTTCGGAAGTCTAAAACTATATTTTAGTTGTATAGCCATTGTTGACATCAAATAATATTTATATTTTTGTGTTCGTAGCATCTGCCCCGAAATGAGACTAGATTCTCATTCCACTGCAATGTCTTCAAACGGTTTGTAAAGCTTCTTACAATTTTCCATGAACCAGATTCAAACATGGCGTATGGCTGCAGGTTTATCATATTTTCCTTTCGCTGTCCACGTGTTGCTTTATCGTCAAACCTGATAAACTGAAGGATATGTGTAAATCGATTCTGTGAGATGGCAGCAGTGAAAACTGCACTACGAATACTTTCGTCTGTTGACCACATTCAGAAATTGATTACTTTTGGCAACGGAGAGCTCCAGCAATAAGTAGCACTCCAAAACATGCTCGCAGTTCGACAGAATCTGCGTCCGTCCAAATTCTCATCCGAGTCGCAGCAGCGTCTGCATTGTAATGCTGAATCACATGTGACGCTTCAGCATTGGTGAAGGTGCACGTAGTATTATATAATTTTGTCATCAAAGAAAATGTTGAAAACATCACATTGTGATTGCAAGATCACTTGCACTCGTTTGTCCGGCAGATCCACTCACAATGTTACTGACGACGACGAGTCATTGGAGGAACAGAACTTGTCCATTTTTGTTCTGACTTTGCAATGAGCTCATCTCCATCATCGTAAACTCCGTCAGAATTTTCGCCGACAATATCACGTTCATCTGATGCATCTCGTTCTGGAATAAAATCATCAGATTCGCTCAAGATATCTTCCGGATCACTGAGATCACTTTCATTTAGTATCCGAAGAATTTCATCGTCTGGGATTTGCTGTGGGCCATTTTTGTAAATTTACAGCGTTCTAAATCTAAAAAAATAGAAAAAAAAATAAACATTTAACGTAGTCTACCAAGCGGAGTCCCGCCGGGACCCCAAGTACGCTTTTCTTTTTTTTTTCCTTCACAATTTTTTAACAAACATCATATATGTAATTATGAAACATGTATCTTTAAATCAATGTAAAACACATATAAAAATCAAGAATGAATTGGTTTTTATATTCGGAGGATTATCATAAGAAAACCCTCTCTGGGGTCCCTAGGGGACCACCCTTGGTATGTTAACGGTTAAACCGTGAATCTGTTATCATAGTGCATATTTACGCCGATAACGGAGAGGTGTAGGGACTCTGCTCCGCAAAACGACTGGTTCGAAAGTCATAACAAAAATAGTTTTTATACCAGTACTGTTCCTGCTAAAACTGTAGGGTAAGCAATCGCAGCGAGCACTTATGATTTATAATTAAAATGCTCAACGCTACCATCTCAGAAATGAACAACACGATAAAATCGTAACTTAAGTTTTATTGAAATGCTAACCTTACTGCCGGCCGCGGTGGCCGAGGGGACTGAGGCGCGTCAGTCACGGTCTGCGCAGCCACTACGGTCAGGGGTTCGAATCCCCCCTCGGACATGGATATTTGTGCCGTTCTTAGTGTTAACTAGTTCATAAGTAGTTTGTAAGTTTAGGGACTGATGACCCCGTAGTTAAGTCCCATAAGCTGTACAAACATTTGAACGTTTGTGTTTGGTAAACACAAGTCGATACCAACCCCATCTGTTATTACCACTCTCGGTTGCCGTAATGTTGTTGTGTAGAACCGACAGTAACACGTCGAATCATTTTAGTTCATTGTGCCTATTACAGTACTTCAGAACCCAGATATCTCAACTGATCCCCTTATTGTTTTGACCAGTGTTGTTTTATATCAATAAAACATCGGTTAATGTTTTTATTTTCCCAAAAGAGGTAAATACTGATATCAGGCAAACGTATATTGGTTGTTTCAATGAATCTTTGATTTACGATGGCCAGGAGGAATGTCTAAGGATTTATAGGATACCGGTTAAGAAAGGAAGTTGGCTTATATGAAGTTTACTTATATGAAAAATGGAACTGCGTTATGTATCAATTTATGTCGTAATGTCAGTTTTCCCGGGCTGAGCTGTCGTAGAAAGTTACTGTCGGTAGCTCTCCGTTATGTTTGTCACCAGAAAAGTAAATAATGAATAACTATGAAACAGGTTTCTGCACATTAATTGGAAAATTCATATTCTTGCTAGAAGTGTACGGCAAAAGAAACTGTAATCTCCGTCCTACAGAACTCGAGACGCCCACCGGCTACCGCTGTGTCATCCTCCGCCCGAAGGCATCAATGGATTCGAAATGGAGGGGGACGTGGTCAGCACCCCACACTACCGTCGGTTTCCGTGGCTCCTCAGTTGGCCTCACACGGGTGAGTGCACCCCGCGTGCCAACTGCGCTTGGTTAACCCGGACGGTAACCCATCCAGGTACTAGCTAAGCTCAACAGTTCTTAGCTTCGGTGATTTCGCGGGAACGGGTGTATCCACTGCTGCACGGCCGTTAGTTGCAATTTACAGTCGTTATCTATTAATTCTATGAGGAAAAGCAGAACGCCATCTACTGACAGTGAAACTGAACAATAAACTGACGTTTTAATATAAGTGTGGCGTTACAGTGGACAGGTTGCAATATGCCGAGCGGTCTAAAGCTTCTCGCTGTGGAGCTCGTGGTTGCTCGCCGTGGAGGTTAGAGTCCTCCCTGGGGCATGGGTGTGTGTGTTTTCCTTAAGTTAGTTTACCCAGGTTTAAGTAGTTTGTAGGCTACGGACTGATGTCCACCCAGTTTGGTCCGATAGATTTACTTACATTTGAACAGGTTGGAACATGATTAATCCCTCCTTTATTTTGGAGCAATGCTTCACGAAGACATGGATCACAAGTTCCCTGAAAAGTCGGTAGAAGAGGATGGATGTCCTGTTTCGTGACCAGTACGTTCACCCGATGTCGCCCCTTCTGAGTTCTTTTTGCGGGGCCATGAGAAATGTCTTGCCTATAAGAAGCTTGTATAAAGCAAAGAAGATCTCATAGCATTAACTTCCGCTGTCTCAGATACTGTGATGACACGAGGGTAGGGGACTGGTGACCTCGATGTTTAGTCAAAAATGTTCAAATATTTGTAGAGTCTATGGGACTTAACTACGGGGTCACCAGTCCCTACACTTATAAACTACTTATGAACTACTTACAATTAAGGACGGCACAAATATCCATGCCCGAGCAGGGATTCGAACTCCGACCGTAGTGGCCGTGCAGACCGAGACTGTAGCGCCTCAGTCTCCTCGGCCACCGCGGCCGGCGATGTTTAGTCCCCTCAAAATAACAACAACGACACGAGGGTATTAGAATGTGCGACAGAACTTCGTGCGACCGTTCCAAGTCAACATTTTCACGGTGGAAGACGCTATTTCCACTACTGTTGTAGCAGCTTATGAAACTTATCCAGATAAATGGAATACATTATTAATGTACCCCATGAATGTCTGTCTGACATCAAATTACGTGTACTGTTACTGGTCCATCGGCAGGACAAACTGTCAGAGGGTGTGGGTTATTCAGCAGGAATGCTGTACGTTAAGGTTTAAAGGTTGGTAGTTTGAGCGCTGGACGTGGCTAAGGCCGAACTAGAGTAGAGTTTCGATTATACAGTAACCTTTCGACTCTGTCAGTTTCGGACTAGGACGTCTTACTTTAAATTGGCATATTTACTCTCCTCTATCATTCCTGAAAGTATGTAACCTCATCAAGGAAATACTCTATCTCAAGAAGTGCTTTAAGTTGCCGCGCTGAAGAAAGTAATGAAGCTATAACAGATTACACATGTTTCCTGCGGTTCTCTTTCAGTCTGAACCGAACCATTAGTAAGAGCACAGAAGTAAATAAAAATCCCAGAAAATGCCTCAAGAAAAGAGAAAGTTGATTATGTTATTCATATTTTAGTGATGTACAGAACCCACAAGCCAGTCAGTAATGCTGCAGAGACTAAAAGAGTTTTCCGAATGTCCGCCTGACATATAATCGGCGGGTGGTGCATGGATACCATCCGCCTAGTGGTACGTGATTAAACGCCTAAAAAGCACGCGCAGTTAGCCCGCTCAACAGCCCTCGGCGTTAAAAAAGGATTCGATGCGAGGCGACTCCCCTCCCTGGTCCCGGAAGCGGCGCATTAGCGCACTCAACTACGCAGCCAAGTGCGTGAGTAACTGATATTACTTATGCTTTTGTCCCGCTCCAAAGGGGTGGGTATCGTTAGTAATGGAGGTGGCATGGTTAGTTTTAAGGGTGGCCAGATGCCCTTCCTATCGGGACACTTCGTTACCCCCACTTTCCCACGCCTTCCATTATTAAAGGTCGAAATACGTATTCCCTAAAGTGTCTGGTTCCAGTGATATCCACGTACTTACTTACTTTCCGTACACAGTCAATAATTTACGGTTGATGTCGCCTTGTCATTTTCTAGAAGAAAGTGTTCAATTGTGCAAGGTGTTAGGATTCATAGGAACTTTCAATATTAGTAACGTGAACTGTAACTACCAGAGTTATCTGTATGGGTTAAACTTACCTTAAACTGGACATAAATGTTAAGAATATTTTTGTATTCGAAAATCACAGGCAAGGCATGTATGAGATTGACGTTTGTTTTGATTTGTCATTAGAACTGTGCCAAAGATCTTAAACACAGAAGACTATCTTATCAGCATTTGTACGTAATGATTGTAACTTGCTACTAAAATATTATTTTGTATAAAAGCCATTTGGAGGCACAAAGAATCAAACAATAATGCAATTACATAAATATCTGTTATTTAAAAATTAAAACATTTGTTTGTACCTTTAAAAGAAAAGTGCGTAGCAGTTGTAACTGTTACTTTCAATTTCATTTCCATAAAAATCTTTACTAAACACTAAAAGATAATTTATATTGTAATTTGAAGTATATTTTCTATTTGAAAATCTAAAATACCCTTAATAGAAACTTTTAAGTGAAAATTGAACGTCACGTGATGTCACATGACGTGACGAAACATGACGTAGCCGCCTTATTGAATGGTATTTAAACCCTGTTGGCAGATGCCAAAGGCAGAAAGAAAATGTGTGCTGTATTGGTAGTACCGATGGTAGTAGCGATGTATGGTATGAGTATACACAGTGTAAAACAATTATAAGTGCAAGTGACTTTTGTGTTTTTGACTGTGGTTCAAATAAATTTGTCTTCTCAACAAAGTAGTGATCTGTGTAGAGAACCTGTTAGATTATCCTGTTAATTTGGACTTATGTATGGATAAAATTCTGAGGATTTGCAGTGAAGTGTCGTTTTGAGTGCTTAACTTAGATACTGAGCACCTCTGCGACATATCAAAGGATTGTGCAGTTTTGGGCAAGTCAGATGATGGACTGCGCCCTGGAACTCACCGCATTGGCAAAGCACATCTGTGTCCTTTAGGAGTAGGTTCCACTTTTGTATATTGGTGTTGCATAGTGGGAACCCTACCCTAACACGACTTTGGATTCGCCACACTGCGAAGGCCAGGTAGCTATTGGGAGGTAGTTCTTTTGAAATTGCAACAACATAGTCTCTGAGATGGTTCGTTTTTTTCGATTATAGTTGCTTCCGGTGTTGCTCCCAAGTTCCACGCTCTACCCGTAAAACCTATCCCAGCGCGCCGGTGTCCAAACATTAGATGATGGGAGCCTGTTTTTAATCTCTTCAGGTCTGCTGCGATCTCCCTTCGGATATGTGGAAGAGCTATGAGAGCAAATGGCTACAGTTTTTCTTCTGTTGTTGGATTCAGACATGCCGGCACAATCCTGGGTACATCCACCTGCTTTGTATACAGGGTGTTACAAAAAGGTACGGCCAAACTTTCAGGAAACATTCCTCACATACAAAGAAAGAAAATATGTTATGTGGACATGTGTCCGGAAACGTTTAATTTCCATGTTAAAGCTCATTTTAATATTTCTCTTTAAATGTAAAATTGAAATAATTCGTGCAGACAATTGTCAAAATACCCAACTGTTTCGTTAGTATGTTCTGTACTTCTTCGATTCACGTCATCAACACAGATTTCTGTGAACTTTTTGGCAGTGATAGTTGGTGATGTCTTGATTGGGCCTCATGTTCTTCCACCTACGCTCACTGGAACACGTTATCATGATTTCATACGGGATACTCTACCGGTGCTGCTAAAACTTGTGCCTTTACAAGTACGACACAACATTTGGTTCATGCACGATGGAGCCCCTGCACATTTTAGTCGACGTGTTCGTACGCTTCTCAACAACAGATTCGGTGACCGATGGATTGGTAGAGGCGGACCAATTCCATGGCTTCCACGCTCTCCTGACCTCAACCGTCTTGATTTTCATTTATGGGGACATTTGAAAGCTTTTGTCTACGCAAGCCCGGTACCAAATGTAGAGACTCTTCGTGTTCGTATTGTGGACGGCTGTGATACAATACGCCATTCTCCAGGGCTGCATCTGCGCACCACGGATTCCATGCGACGGAGGGTGGATGCACGTATCCTCGCTAACGGAGGACATTTGGAACATTTCCTGTAAGAAAGTGTTTGAAATCACGCTCTTACGTTCTGTTGCTGTGTGTTTCCATTCCATGATTAATGTGAGTTGAAGAGAAGTAATAAAATGAGCTCTAACATGGAAATTAAGCGTTTCCGGACACATGCCCACCTAACATATTTTCTTTCATTTTGTGTGAGGAATGTTTCTTGAAAGTTTGACCATACCTTTTTGTAACTCCCTGTATACGGAGTCGGTCTCTACTGGTGCAGCATACCCGCTAAACTTTGTGAATCGTGTGACCGAGGCGGTTCTTGTGTACCACCAGAGCATTCACTGTCGGATGTGGGAAACCGCAGAAAAACCACATCCAGGCTCGACCCGCGGCTGGCACGCTATACAGGGTGAGACGAAATTCGCGCACTCGGGCTTCTCAGCGAGACATGCAGGCAATAAAAATATACGTATATATATCTCACAAAATTTCTTCTTGCGTATATTTTCGGCAGTGAATGGACGTTGAAGACTGAGAATGGTGTGTGTTCAATAAGTCAGTGTTTTTGAGAATTACACAATTATACCAACAAATTTCTAGGGGATGTAGAAGGCGTCTTGAGGAACAAAATAAGCATAGAAACCCAAGCCCCGAAATGTCATCCATCGACACTGCAGAACGTCGAAGTTGCTGGAGCCGATGCTTGCAACTTGGACTCACCGTAGCGTCGTTGAATGGCGTTTTCGGGCATGGGTTTCTATGCTTATTTTGTTCGTCAAGACGCCTTCTGCATCCCCTAGAATTTCGTTTGTGTAATTGTGTAATTATGAAACACGCTGACGTATGGAATACACATCCACCTCAGTTTTCGACGTCCAGTTACTGCCGGAAATAAGCGCAGGGCGAAATTTTGTGGGAGACTTTTTTTTTTTCTTTTGCTGGCATGCGAGGAATCGCGGTGCAACGCCCATGTGCGCGAATTTAGCTTCCCCTTGCACAGCACCAATGCCGGAAGCAGCGTGCTAGCACGCGCGGCTATCTAGGGCTCTAGGCCGTTCCGTGATATGCTATTGACGAATAATCCCTCCAGTTGCTAAAATGTTCTTCATTTTACTACAGTACAACCTTTTGTGTCTCAGCCTCGTCGCCACTTTTATGTTCCAGCCTCGTCGCCGCTTTTGTGTCTCTTTTCCGTCGTAGGTGTCGGTGGCCGAGTAGAAAGACCGACACAGGAATAAAGGGTGCACGCTTGTGCATATAGGAGGTGACCAGCCAGTGGGACAGCAGAAACTAGAAACACTAGAGTAAATTAGAACGAGATATGTATTTCTTAGAGACTTAGTAATACTTAATTTTTACATAGCTCAGTACTGCAGAATGCTGATACATAGTTGAGCTAGAGGCCTGCCTGGTGCCTATCCGATAGCCAAGTCTTCACATGATTATGATTCCGAAGTGTTAACTGCTTCCTATCTCAGTCCCAAGTGAACGATCCCGCTCGTGGCCCCCACTGAACGACGTCTTTCACTTGGGACTGAGATAGGAACCAGTTAACACTTTGGAATCAGATAGGCACCAGTGAAGACTTGGCTATCGGATAGGCACCAGGCAGGCCTCTAGCTCAACTATGTATCAGCATTCTGCAGTACTGAGCTCTGTAAAAGTTAAGTATTACTAAGTCTCTAAGAAATATATATCTCGTTCTAATTTACTCTAGTGTTTCTAGTTTCTGCTGTCCCACTGACCGGTCACCTCCTACCTGCACAAGCGTGCATCCTTTATTCCTGTGTCGGTGTTTCTACTCGGCCACCGACACCTACGACGGAAACGAGACACAAAAGCGGTGACGAGGCTGGGACACAAAACATCCTTACTCCATAGTTGACTGTACAGCATTGTTGCTTTTGGTGTGGGAAAAACGTGAGAACGTTTCGCGGCACCTTTTAGATTGTTTTCTCTCAGAGAATAGGCCTGCCAGGCGACTGGTGGCGTTCGGTTGTGAGATCTGGAGAATGAGGTAGCCACGGTAAGTGACATATACCTTGAAGAGAGGGTACAACTACCAGCCTTCACACGTCAAAAATCTAACGGCTGCTATCCATTGGGTCAGCATTACAATGACGTATGAAACTTGAAAATTCAGAATTTGTTTTTGGTTAAATTCTTAATTACTTTGGCATGTTGACTTCGAGCTATTTTTTGGAAAGATGTGGTTCATCTGTAAAGGAGACCGACTATAGAACACTTTACAAACGAACAGATGTAAAAATAAATTAATTAATAAATAAAATAAAAATAAAAAATAAAAAAGATAAAATAATGTAAAATGTTGCTGACGGTGAAACTAATGCTGTGTTAAACGGGGAGGTGTCATCTTTGAAATGATTGTAGCAGGTCGTTAGAGAACATTTCTAATTGAAGTGACGAACTGCAGCTAGCTGCAGTAACGCAGATGAGGATAAAAACCAATCCCATTGATGTAGTATTAAGCTGCTTGGAACGTCGCCCCGATTAAACATCTAGGCATAACGTTACAGGGCGATATGAAATGGAAAGAAGGTAATAAGGACAACTGTGGGGAAGGCGGTTGGTTGACTTACTCTGGATTGCGGAATATAAATGTAGATATGTAGCTGTAGAATGTTTCCTTTTACAAGCCGTCAATAGCTTTTTTAATTAGTCTTCGTTTTTTTTTCTTTTTCCCTAATTTTACAGCAAATAAAAAAGTAAGTAGAAATGAGGAATATGTATGGAATCTTCGTAAAAAAGAGGTGATGCAGCAAGAACATACCAAACATTTTACATGGTTTCTCTCAGGAATTATGCCTTAAAATATCATTTTCCATAGCAGATACAGTTGCAAAGCATAAATTTCATCTTTCGTGTGAAGAAATATCTCACGGTGACACCATTTAAATCTTGTACTAAAAATTAGTACACTGTTGTTGTTGTTGTGGTCTTCAGTCCGCAGACTGGTTTGATGCAGCTCTCCACGCTACCCTGTTCTTGCAAGTCTCTTCATCTGAGAATATGTTCGGCAACCTACATCCTTTTGAATCTGCTTACTTTAATCGTCCCTCGCTCTCCGTATACGGTTTTTACCCCACACACTTCCTTCTAATGCTAAGTTGACAATTTCTTGATGTCTCAGAATGTGTCCTACCAATCTATCCCTTCTCTTAATCAGGATATGCCAGAAACTCCTTTTCTCCCCAATTCGGTTAAGCACCTCCTCATTAGTTACGTGATCTACCCATCTAATTTTCATCATTCGTCTGTAGCACCACATTTCAAAAGCTTCTATCATATTTTTATCTGAACTCCTTATCGTCCATGTTTCACTACCATACAATGCTACACTCCAGACAAATGCTTTCAGAAAGGACTTCCTAAAATTTAAATAGATATTGGATGTTAACAAGCACGTGGTGCGTCTTTGATTTAAGGTGTTTCTCGATATAATTTTACATTGCCCTGTCCTACCGATAGCTACAAAATCAGCGAAAACACGACTGACACACGGTCAGAGGATCAACGATCACTTCTGGTGCTGTGACGGTTGTAATCGATGGACGAGGTTTAGTAATTTCACTCATTTAGAAATAGCGAAAGTAATCAGCGCACTGTGTAATACCTTCGGTAGCGGCCCACCGTACAGTTACGCGTTGACTGGCAGTATTCCAAACGAGACTGTTTACATCAGACGCTTAGTGGTATTTTCACGCAACCATACTTCAGACGACCCACTACCTTAAAACTGAAACAATCGAGAGACCACATTATACAAAGTTTTCAAGTTTTTCTAGCAGAAAATAAAGTAAGCATTCCATTGGTCTAAGATGCTAGCTTCCAGAAAGCCAAATTAGGAGACTAACTGCACTGGAATAAATACATATCCGGACAACACCGTTAACTAACCTAGTGTTACATATTTGTAACCGGAAAATAGCCCTAGATCGTGCCGCTGTCGAATTCAGACAGGCACTAGAGACGTTTCTCATTCTTACCCGAGATGTTACACGTTCTTCAAACAAACGAAATACATTCAAACACCATTTCTGAATCAGAAATTTAATATACAGGACGTAGATGAAGTTCTCTTACTTACCTTGTACGATTGCATTGAAGTGCTAATAATTTACATGTGCTATCTTGCATTAAGCCGAATACCATTTAAAAATTTGTTACATGCCATCTTCATGGTTCCATTACGTACATAAAACACTACGTTAAGTCCTCCACATGACGTTTGGTTTGGACAGCACAGTGTTTTACTAGGCACAGTTCGTGTAACAAGCGGTTCGCCCTAGAATTCCTGGGACCTTTCTGCTGCCTTACGGAACCATATACAGGTGGGTCTTACCATTTAATGCGAACTCGGAACCACAGTATAACTGGAATTATGAAAAATATTCAAATTTCTGTTTCTGTCCTTTCCCTACTGAAATCGCTGTTACTAACGTTTTGAAAATATTTACCTGGAGAGGATTCATCCTAACAGTAGTGGAACACAAAATTATTTTACTTCCACCATGACATGAATTTTATCTCATTATTTTTCCATCAATTTGTAAAAATCCTTTTCTTTATTAGAGACTGAACTTACATACCACAAGTCAATATTGGCATTTGGTACAATTAGTAAGTTATGGCCCCATAAACTAATAATTATTCTCACACAGTGAAGCTTTATTGAGAAACATGCAGACGATTATCGAACTTTGTACTGATATTGCAGGCACGTCTTGAGAAGGATCAAATATCTAACGATACTTCAAAATAGGTACTAGAGCTCGAGTAAGATGTTTTTAAGACAATGGCGTGTTTCTTGGATGGAGACAAAGATAAATTAGCATTATCTTTAAGTGAGAAACTCTGCCGGATATATTCTGCAGTTCAAAACCGAAATGGTGTGAATCTGCTTGCTTGTTCTGTCAGTAGTAAACGAAAACGATTTGCAGAGAGCATGCAAGAAAATTATATCTGAATTAAAGCTTATTCTACTGAATGGATGAATCTGTTAGTAATTATAAAAGAAGTAATTTTGCAAAACAACGATTTTTTTGTATTATCTTGTAGAGATATCTAACATTAAATTGACACGTTCCACAAGATTACGTCGCATTCATGCTCTATGGAACAGGTTTTATGTAATCTAATCAAATGTAATACGTGAGAAG
Organism: Locusta migratoria; assembly: GCA_026315105.1. NCBI lineage: Eukaryota > Metazoa > Arthropoda > Insecta > Orthoptera > Acrididae > Locusta > Locusta migratoria. The sequence goes on from CM048746.1 coordinate 524,577,607, forward strand.
ACGCAGGCAGTGGTGATTCAAACGCTGAAAACTTTTTGGACCGTGCTCAAATGTTGCAATGCAAATCCAATTCTAACATACATACAGTGATTTGACAAGCCATGTCTTATTTCGTGTTTGCATACAAGTATCAAATTGCCTCCCATCCAGCTCATTTCACAATTAAACCTCGATAAATGTTTGAGTAATATTTTGCTGGGTGTTCGTTTGTTTCAAGAGTAGAAAATGTTTCTGTTAATTGGTCCATTGTTTATAACAACAAAATGAATTTTCTTTAGGAGAGAGTATCATCAGACGCGAATCGTATTGCATGAGAAACTCGCAGCATCTGTACTCCAAACCTCTACGAGACGTGACGTAATGAATCGAAAAGTAAGTAGAAATGAGGAATATGTATGGAATCTTCGTAAAAAGAGGTGTTTCAGCAAGAGCATACCAAACATTTTACATGGTTTCTCTCAGGAATTATGCCTTAAAATATCATTGTCCTTAGCTGATACAGTTGTAGAGCATAAATTTCCTCTTTCGTGTGAAGAAATATCTCACGGTGACTCCATTAAAATCTTGAATTAAAAATTAATACACTGTTGTTGTTGTTGTTGTGGTCTTCAGTCCGCAGACTGGTTTGATGCAGCTCTCCACGCTACCCTGTCCTTGCAAGTCTCTTCATCTGAGAATATGTTCGGCAACCTACATCCTTTTGAATCTGCTTACTTTAATCGTCCCTCGCTCTCCGTATACGGTTTTTACCCCACACACTTCCTTTTAATGCTAAGTTGACAATTTCTTGATGTCTCAGAATGTGTCCTACCAATCTATCCCTTCTCTTAGTCAGGATATGCCAGAAACTCCTTCTCTCCTCAATTCGGTTAAGCACCTTCTCATTAGTTACGTGATCTATCCATCTAATTTTCATTATTCGTCTGTATCAACACATTTCAAAAGCTTCTATCATATTTTTATCTGAACTCTTGATCGTCCATGTTTCACTACCATACAATGCTACACTCCAGACAAATGCTTTCAGAAAGGACTTCCTAACATTTAAATAGATATTGGATGTTAACAAGCTTCGCTTCTTAAGAAACGCTTTTCTTCCCATAGCCGTTCTGCATTATATATCTTCTTTACTTCGGCCATCAGAAGTTATCTTGCTACCCAGATAAGAAAATTCATCTACTACTTTTATTGTCTCATTACCTAATCTAATTCCTTCAGCATCGCCTGATTTTCTAGCATTCCATTCCATTGCCTCTGTTTTATTCTTGTTAATGTTGATCTTATATCTTCTTTTCAAGACATTGTCCATTCCATTCAATTGCTTTTTGTTTTGCAGTCTCTGACAAAATTACTACGTCATCGGCAAACCTCTAAATTTTTATTTATTCTCCCTGAAGTTTAATTCCCTCTCTAAATTTCTCCTTCCATTCCTTCTCTGCTTGCTCAATGTCCAGATTGAACAACATTGGGGAAAGGCTGCAACCCTGTCTTACTCCTTTCCCAACATATGCGTCCATTTCTTGCCCTTCGACTCTAATAACCGCTGTCTGGTCTTTGTATAGGTTGAATATAACTCTTCGCTCCCTATATTTTACCCCTGCTACCTTCAGAATTTGGAACAGTGTATTCCAGTCGACATTCTCAAAAGCTTTCCCCAAATGTACAAACGCCAAAAACGTAAGTTTGCCCTTCCTTAGCCTATCTTCTAAGATAAGTCGTAATGTGAGTATTGCCTCCCTTGTTCCTACATTTCTCCTAAATCCAAACTGATCTTCCCCGAGGTCAGATTCCACAAGTTTTTCCATTCGTCTGTAAATAATTCGTGTTAGTATTTTGCACCCATGACTTATTAAACTGATAGGTCTGTAATTTTCACACTTGTCTGCACTTGCTTTCTTTGGAATTGGAATTACAATATTCTTCTTGAAGTCGGAGGGTATTTTCCCTGTCTCATACATCTGGCATACTAGGTGGAACAATTTTTTCATGACTGTCTCTCCTAACGAAATCAGCAGTTCAGACGGAATATCATCTACTCCAGGGGTCTTGTTTCGACTCAAATCCTTCAGCGCTCTGTCAAATTCTTCTCGCAGTATCATATCTCCTATCTCATCTTCCTCACTTTTCACACTTGTCGGTATTTGCTTTCTTTGGAATTGGAATTATGATTATTTTCTCGGTCAGAGGGTATTTCCCCTGTCTCATACATCTTGCATACAAGCTTGAACATTTTTTTATGACTGGCTCTTCTAACGAAATACACTACACACTTCAAAACTGACTTGTAGCTGCTTGTTGAATAACCGAAAAAACGTTTATAAACTACGAAGTCTTTGGGAGGGGAGTGAGTAAATAATATACTGATTAGGAACCTGTGCCCTGAAAAGTCATCCAATGATGCTAAGAGCATTCCTTGTTCGATACCTCTTTTACTGCAGGCTCTTTGCTTTCATATCAGCGCACACTACACCGCAGAGTGAAAATTTCATTCTGTGATTATGTTTCCCACATCAACTAATGTATTTGTAGCTATGACCGCATTAGTATGAAGTATGTGATGCTCAGTTGGATGCAGACTGCTTTGGCATCTGGACAGCGTAACGCGCAGGTTGGAAACAGTTTAGCTTTAGGATTATTAACATAGACTGGCAGGGCGTTGTGTTATTACATGCACAAACACATACACACATACGCACGCACGTACACACACGCACGCGCGAGCACGTACGCAAACGAAACTGTATGAGTGTAGAGTCAATGTCCGCAGGCCTGCCACATCACGACCGATGTTTTCAGGACGGCGCGTAGCGCTTGCGTGGCTGTGCGTAACACAGGCAGCGGCCGAGCAACAGGTAGAGAGAGAAAGAGAAGAAAAAATCGGGTTGTGTTCCGTTTCTGAACGTGCCTCACCTTCACGGACGTCGATTGGTCTCGGATTCAAAGTGTCGTGCCTTTCGTTTTGGGCCGCGCGGCGCGGCGCGGCGCACCTACCTGCCTCTGCCTTCGCCACCTACGGATGCCCGCCGCCCGCCGCCGTCAGCTGTTAACGGACACCCGCCCACGCTGCCGCGCTGCCTTCTGTTTGGCCGCTGCCTCCACCACAAACCACTTATTCTTTAGACTCCTATCCTAATAAATGGCAACCGTTTTCTTGTATTGCATTACTTCTAAAACAGCGAACAGACAGCCTGTATGTTTTTTCTGTGAACGGTAACGCCGAAAATTTCGAAGTATCAAAACTTAAAATGAAAGTCAAGCACAAAATTTTCAAAAAAATAGTCTAACGATTTCGCAGTATGACATGATCAACAGCGCTTATTACTAAAAGAGTGAACTTAAGACATTGGTGTTTGTTTACTTATTCGACCTGTCAGGCAATTAAGCGAAATGGTGAATGATTTAGTGAGACGTTACTACTTCATTGTTTTTCGACCTATGGATTTTTAATATGTTCTTAACCTTCTTGACCACACCATGATGCTCCTAGGCCTGGACTACTGTATAAGCGTCAAGAGGCCTACACGATATATAATAATGAAAAACACTTGAATAATTGAGGTTTGATTCCTTTTTTTGGAATAGTTTCAATTTTTTGATAGGGTTTAGGGTATAAAACATTAACTAACCTTGAATAACATAAAACAATATATAATTCCACAAAAAAAAAGAACAAAAAACGAAGAATAACCAAAGTCTCAAATATTAAGCAGAAGTGAGGTAGTCTATACTTACGCGCCACGGTTGTACAGTGGTAGAGTGCCAGACCACAAAACCAAAGGTCACGGGTTCGACCCCCGTCAGGTCCTAGGATTTTTATCTGTCACTTTCCACTTCTTTCACCTCTGGCAGTATTGGTCATGTGAAAAATACCGTGTAGCACCGTGGTTCAGAACCCACGTTTAACTGTAGGTCCCCTTATAACTGGCTGGGTAAGTCAGTTCGAAGGTCGGAGGAAGGCAACGGCATACCAACTCCAAACAGGACTACGCCTAGTAAAGCACTATGGTGTTCAAACCAATCTTCGGATTAAGGACTGCTTTACCTTTTTTACCATCAGCAATTGTTCTGCTGAAAATTACCATACCAAGCGTTTATACACTAGTTTAAGTACACCTTTTGTGAAAGAATAATAAAGAATTAAGAAAAAAGTCTCTTGTGTCTGTATCTTATAGTTTGAATAATGAAAGTCCAAAAATTCAATCTGTCAGTTAATAGCCTTTAGAGTTAAAATTAGTTGAACTATCAGGTAGTATTATCAATATTTTCTCGCAATAGCGAATTTCTTTTAGCGTCACTCTATAAGGTATAGATGTTCTACCAAATGGTGACATATGAAAATTTGTGTCGGACCGGGACTCAAAACCAGGTTTCCCGCTTTTCGCGAGCGGTCACCTTAACCACAAGGCTACCCGAACACGACTCCAGGACCGAAATGTTCAAATGTTTGTAAATCTATCGGACCATACTGCGTGGTCATCAGTCCGTAGATTACAAACTACTTAAACCTAGGTAAACTAACCTAAGGACAACACACACACACACCCATGCCCCAGGGAGGACTCGAACCTCCACGGCGAGCAACCGCGCGCTCAGCAGCGGGACGCTTTAGACCACTAGGCTACCCGAACACGACTCCAGGACCGACCCAAACTTCCATATGCCACAGTGACTGCACATATGAGTCAACTGCATTCATCCCTTAGCACACGCAGCTTAATCTGTATTCCCGCGCCAGGGAGAATGAAAACAACGAGACATTAACCTACTCTGTTATCGTCATTGCCTCGCTTAGGCATCTGTTAAATTACTGTACGCTGACGAATTACAGTGATGATAATATTATCAATATAGCAGTCAGTGCAGTCAGTCAGTATGACATATGGAAGTTTGCGTCGGTCCTGGAGTCGTGTTCGGGTAGCCTAGTGGTTAAGGCGACCGCTCGCGAAAAGCGGGAAACCCGGGTTCGAGTCCCGGCCCGACACAAATTTTCATATGTCACCATTTGGTAGAACATCTATACCTTATACAGTGACGCTAAAAGAAATTCGCTATTGCGAGAAAATATTGATAATATTATCATCACTCTAATTCGTCAGCGTACAGTAATTTATCAGGTAATGTTCAGTTTTTATCTGAGGGGACTGACTATGTTAATATTCTGAGTAACCTGAAAGACAACGGGGTGTAGTTTGCTGTAATTCTCTCGTAGCTCGATGAGATGTTCCGACGTCACCGATTCTGGAACACTGCGTCGAGTTGACAGTCTCGTCGATTCTGAAAACCAATCTCAGATAAACATTAGAACTACGTCGGGATGTCGATCATTGATTGTGTAATCAAAGTCGATCACTATCAGTACTGCTTTACGACGTAAGACTTGCGTGCTTTTTCTCTGATGCTAAGTATTGAGAGATATTTGAAGTTGACCGTGTACAGGTTCTAGCCGTTCCAGGTTGATATGTCCCTTCGTAATACGACACACAAAGACGTCCAGATCGAAGAAGTGAAGTTCTCTCGCTCAGTGAATGAGTTACAAAATTGCTTACGTTTTATATGTGCCGTTTATTGCTGATCGCAACGTGATAATACTCGTAACATCGATTAACATTCCGTAGATACGTGAATGCCTGAATCATATATCAGTTTCGTCATTGAATACTATCATAGAATAGCCAAGTCTCCAACTTCCATAGATGATTAACACCAAACAGATTGTAAGATGCCATGGAATACATCCGTGTCTTTATAATTTTCCATGTGTAGAATTGCATGTGGAATTAATTAAAGGAAAATTAGTAAATAATTTATATGATTGCAGAGTGATAGGTATATTACACTTTACAAAAGCATCATCAGTGGGTACGATTTACTTTCGACGATATTATGTATTTGCTCTCTGCTCGGCCGCAGTATGCTCAAGGCAAAATACGACATTTTTAATATAAATTCACACCTAGTTCGCTGCATATTATTTTACTTAACTTGAGTCGGTTTTTTTCTTGCACTACAAGCTTGTTTAGGCTAGGTGGCATTTTCAGGTGTACCTGTTGATGTTTCAATCAATGTAGTTCACTTAAGACTGTTTTATACGAATTTGTATTAAAATTTTAGATGCATACTGCATCTTGGAGTAATATAGACGCTATATTTGACCAAAAAAAATGACAATTCTCGTTGCTACGATTCTTTGCGCATGCCTTTTTTCATAAATCTTTCATACTACATATTGTTTACAACACTTCTCTAACAAATGGAAACGTTTTTCACAATGCATTACTTCTAAAAAAAAAAATAAAAAAAAAAAAAAATAAAAATAAAAAAAAAATAAAAAAAAAAGGGAACAGAGAGTCTACGTGTTTTGTTAATACACTATATTGCCGAAAGTGTCAAAACTTAAAATGAAAATTGTGCATAAAATAAAATATTCCTAAAGTTTCGCAATATTACGTATCATATTCAACAACGCTTATTACTAACGAGCTGATCTGTCGACTTTGGTGTTCGTTTACTTACTTCCTCTAGCAGGCAGGGAGCGAGTTGTTTGATGATTTGGTGCCACATTGTTAACAACTGTTCTACACATACGTTCACACACGTTTTTACGTTTTCCTTTATAAAAACGTTATCAGTGTGTTTGTATTACTTTTCACGAAATTATCAATAATTAGTTCTCTATTGGGTCCGCAGCATTGTACAAGTTCAAAATTTGACATTTTTAATATAAACCATGTGAAAATCCGGCGTTTCATATTCTTCCAGTCTTTTTTCCAATCTTCTCGCTCTCTGTCCACTAGGGCGGATTAAGGAAGGAGGGGGACCACAGGGGCGTGAGAGAGAAGAGAGAGAGAGAGAGAGAGAGAGAGAGAGAGACATGGTGAGGTAGGGAGGGAAAGAATCGTAGCTTAGAATAATTAACTTTTACTTACGGGTAGCCTGTAATTGTGAGTTTAAAAATGTAAAATCCCTGTAATTAACATAACGCAATTTGACTTTTGTGTTATGCTGGCATTTAATTGCTTCTTGCTCTTTTTTGTCAGCAATTTACGATAAACATAAATAAAAGTTGTTTATTGTTTCGTGATTGCTTGGGAGATAAATGAGCTGTTGTCTATGTTTTACTCATACGTAAATAAAGTTAAAGGATATAACTACGCAAAAAACTGAATTTTATGGGCTGCGTACAGCTGACGCATTCAGATGTTTTCGGTAAACGATTTATGTGATTCTTTTCCTAGACACTAAGAAATGGTACTCCCACCCATTATAAACAATTTTATTTGAAGCTACACCTTTCGATTTTCCAGTTATTGGAGCAAATTAGAAATTTTAACGGTATTTTTCCACACATCAGATACAAAGGACTTTCATGGTAGTAGAAATTCTTCTTGAAACACAATCAAGTGTAATTTTCAGAATCAAATTTTCGCACTGCAGCGGAGTGTACGCTGATATGTAACGTCCTGGCAGATTAAAATTGTGTGACGTACCCGGGATTCGAACCTGCGAACTTTGACTTTCGCGGGCAAGCGCTCTACCGTCTGAGCTATCCTGACACGTTTCACAGTCCGTCGTCACAATTTTACTTCTGCCTGTTCCTCACCTCCTACTTTCAAAACTTCATAGAAGTCCTCCTGCGAACCTTGCAGGACTAGCACTCCTGGAAGAAAGGATGTGGTGGAGACATTGCTTAGCCGCAGCCTAAGGATGTTTCCAGAATGCGAAGTGCTAGTCCTGAAAGGTTCACTGGAGAACTTCTGTGAAGTTTGGAAAGTAGGAAGCAAGGTATTGGCAGAAGTAAAGTTTTATGAGGGACTGTGAAGCGTGCCAGGTAGTTCAGATGGTAGAGCGCTTGCAAGGGAAAGACAAAGTCCCAGGTTCGAATCCCGTTTCTGGCCCACAATTTTAATATGCTAGGAAGTGTAATTTTGTTGATCGCGAAAGCTTCCTTGAAAACTTATCTCGTTTGCATAGCAACTTTACAAAGAATGAAGAAGAAATTGCTTCAGTACAACGCAAACACAGGAAATCTGATTTTAGGTTTTGAGGGAATATCAAACTTAACGCGACATACTCGTATTTACTGACTGTTTGCTTCTGACCCGTAATTGGGCGACGTAATTGGATACGCTGTTTTTCCAATTTATGAATTGTTTGGTAATGACACATCTACTATTCTCAAGTTTCTGTGATTCAAAAAAAAAAAAAAATAAATAAATAAATAAAAAATAAAATAAATAAATAAATAAATAAAAAAAAAAGATTCAACCACATGAAACAGTGAAAAGTTAAATAATTTATCAAACCATGTGCGCCGCACGGGAATGGCCGTGTGATCTGGGGCGTTACGTCATGGAGTACGCGGCCACTCCCACCAGAGGTTCGAGTCCTCCATCGGGCATGGGTGTGTGTGTTCTCCTTAGAATAAATTAAAGTAGATTGTAAGACTAGGGACCAACGACCTTAGCAGTCCCTTTGGATTACAAACATTTGAACTTTTTTTTGAAACAATATGTCACGTTTTTGTACAGTCACCATTAAGTCATTTGGCTCAGTTAATATGTACAAAATATTTTCGACCATATTGTACAATTGTTTGAATTTTCATGTGGTCAGTTTTATTCAGTCTTATAGTCCAATTATTCCAAAGTTGTAAATATGTAGGGAAACCTACGGCAATTTCGCATGGCTTCCTCTGTATAGGGATTCACATATACACACCTGGCGAAGCTCAGAATCAGTTACATATTTAATTAAAGTCAGAGCCTGAATACCCAGTGTTTCATTCTTTATGATGATGAAGGATGAAACAAGTGTGCCCACAGTTGAACAGAGGGCATTCACGCTGCAAATTCTCTGTTGTTTTTTTGTTTTTTGTTCTTTTTTTAAATTTTGTGATAAATTTAGAAAATTTACACTGTTTAATGTGATTAAATCATTGTAATATTTTTGTGATTATAGGCATTTGAAAATGACGCCATAGTGCGCAGAAACTAATAGTGGATTGGTAGTTAAATGCAAGTACATTAATTTTTTTTTTCTAAGACTCGACTGTAGCTTTGGAACATATTTTGTGTGTTTCCTATAGCAGTTGTATGTGACAATAATGGTAATAAAATTTATTTCATATATATATATATATATATCCTCGGTTTGTGCCCCCCTTCCCCCCCCCCTCCCCAGAAAAAAATGGTGTATCTGCCACTGTCTGTCCATCTCTCTTTCTCCCATGGGTTTGCCCATCTCCTCCTTCCGTTCTCTTGGCTCATCTCCTCATCTCCCCCCCCCCCCCTCCCGCACCACTATCTCCTCTCTCTATGTTCATTCCGTCTCTTCAATTCATCTCCTCCTCCTCAACTCACATATGTCACCGTTCGTTGTGCTCATTGAAACACTGTCTAAGTTTATTGCAAGGTACCCTTGCGGCTTATAAAAACCCTTGTCGTGAAAACATTCATACATGAGAGCTTTCTAATTATTAGTAAAAAAACGCTACAAATCGGTCAAAGAGCTTCCCAGACTCACGAGGTTGACTGCACCCCATTCCATTGTTCCCACTTAAGAAAAATCAATCACTGCCAGTACCTGAAATCGAGCCCAGGTCTTTCACATGGTAATCAGCCGCGCTGGCCACTTAGCTAAGCAATTGTATGGCACTGGTAAATCTCATAGTACGAGACTCATTTAAAAATGTTGAAAAAACGCATTTGCAGTCACCGGAATGACATAAAATACTTCGCGAAAATTAAAGGCATGCCTTTCAGACCCTTTTACATGGATACCAGTTACGATTGGGACAGTATTCCTATTCGTCATCCATGAATGGAAAGTACCGCAGTCGTAGATGAGAACGATGGCTTGAGTGGCACCGTACGTTGACCTATTGGTATACGCTTTTCTTCCTCGATCTAAAGAAGCCAATTATTACGTTCTACTGTGAAGGCCTAAGTAAATTCCTAATGCCTTTGTCACGTACTCAAATCGTATATACACCTTAGTGCGAAATCCTAACTAAAGTGCAGTTTGATAGGTTTGCCTATTGAACGTAATGTCAGAGGTAAAACCATTTTAAGAGCTACAAAGAAGCCGTGGGACCAAACAGTAAAACGGACACCTGCCCTTCGGCTTTGTGGTCCAACATTCACTCTAGCAGCCATCGAGCCAGCTTTTTGTATGGCGCAGTGAAAAGAACTTTCAGCAAGCCGCCTACAATGACGCTAGGACAGTGCGCAGACGACTGTTTCGGTTTTCTTTCCGACCAGGAAGTCCCTAACCGTCAGCTGATATCGTAATACTTTCTCCCACGCCTGTCGAGGCAGTTTCTGAGAACGATTATACAAATATATGTGACTGTAATCTAAACGTATCGTACAGATTGACAGCAGTAAAAGCCCGGAGTGGTAACTATCGAACATGGAAATTAGCTGTGAAATGTTGAATCGGCGCTTGGGGCGTGTCTGGATGGGCACAGTTCAGCCGATAAGAGCGACATGAATGGAGTTATTATCGTGAGAGCAAACACAGCAGGAACCTCTGCTTGATAGCGGCTCAACGCAGGCGGGACTGCCCGTTCAGAACCATCCACAGATTCTCACGCAAGCGGCGCGGCTCCTCGCAAACCACTTCCACAAAAGGAATTCGAACTCACTGGAGAGTTCGCTAAGCTTGTAAAGTGTGACAATTACAGAACTAACCGTTCAAGACTTGCTGGCAAAATACTGACGCGAGTTATTTACAGAAGAATGGAAAAACTAGAAGATCCGACCTCGGGAGAGGTCAGTTTGGATTAGGAGAGATGTAGAAACACATGAGGTAACATCTTACGACTTACAGTAGAGGACAGCTTAAGGAAAGACAACCTTGCCTGTATAGCTCTTGTAGATTTAGAAAAAGTATTTGAAATTTTGAAAGTATCAGGGGTAAAATATCAGGAAGGAAAATTTATATACAAGTTGTACAGAAGCAATATAGCAGTTATAAGGTCGAAGAGTTTGAAAGGATTGGGCACGGGTAAGACAGGATAGTAACCTTTCCTCAATGTTTCTATGCCGGTACATTCAGCGTGCTGTGAAGAAGTGCAAGAAAAAATTTGGAGAAGGCATTAAAGAAATAAAAACTTCGCGCAATAAGAATAAAAACCGTCTAGATCGCTAAAATTATATTAATTTATTACACCGTTTCGGTATCTGCCATGATCAGATCTAAAAACCTCTGAACTTGCACAATAAAGTTCAGCGTCAATAATAAAATATCTACGTAGTAGGTACGTCAACTGCCTGCAGCGAGATCTCCAAAGCTGTCCCCGAGAAATCTTTGGTACGTCAAATGCAGCCCATTGCCAATATCCGGGAAATCAAAGGACAATTACAATAGTTGTAGGCCAAGTCGTCTCAGGAGAGAATTCTACAGTTTTGTGAGATCCTTCCCAACAGTATCAGAGCGTGTACCCAGCTCAGAGAGGGTGCTACTTCATTAAATTGTTAATACAAGAACACGAGAACTGAAGTAATCCTTTTCAATAATTATTATGCAAGGAGGTCAGTGACACTTACGCAATTCTAAAGGCGCAAATGAAACGTCATGTGAGTGCGTAGCCCTTATGAGTCGTACAAGAAGTATATGGTTTCATATCTATAAGTCTGATCACGCATTAAAACTCCAACTGTCATAAAAAAGTGAACATCGAAAACTCAAGTGCTACGAACTTCTGCCATGTATATCGAAGACGTACCTTAGTTAAAATGCAAAATGTTCAAATGATAATATTCATCTCGGGTATGCAGCTGCATACCCGAGATCAATATTATCAGTTACTACGGCGGGAAAGTCTGCGCAACCAAAACGTTCAAGTGTTTGTAAACCTGTGGGACCAAACTGCTAGTTCCTAGACTTACAAACTACTTAAACTAACTTATATTAAGGACAACACACACATCCATACCCGAGGGAGGATTCAATCTACGGCGGAAGGTAAAACTGCCAGACCAATGTAACAACTTTTGGTGAAAACTCACTTGATAGACGTTCGTGTTTAAATGGTTCATTCTCAGTGACACACGTATACCGGTTAGCTACAATGCCACGACTACTACGTGCATAATGTCATCAGTGGAACGGTGTCATTATTTCACTTACTTTTATGTAGGGGTAACATTGTGATCATTTTGTGATTATTTTGGAAAGAAGTTCCTAGTTTTTAATTTCTTCACTTTGCATTGCTGTGACGAGCGAAAGTGGAAATTACTGGAGGAGATGGAAGGAGAGATGAGGTAGGAGAAGATGGGAGGCAGAAGAAATGAATGGATGAAATGGACAGACGGGCGATAAATAGAAGAAGGAGGTAGAGGGGAGGAGATACAGAGAGGGGATAGGAAATGGATGGACGGAATGTACCAGACGACTTCTTTCCTCAAGTCACATGCTCCAGGGCCGGTTAGCCGTCTGATCTGTATGTTTCTGCGTAAAATATACGAACAAAAATTTGTATCGATTCCTACAATAATGATTTTATGAGAAAAGATATTTTTTCTATGTTTCCCTTTCATTCCACTTAGACGCAACAACCCAAAGTACTATGTGGAGTTGATTGCTGTATTTTCTTTGTCAGTATATTTTCACAAAAATTATTTTATGTTCTTTCCTATTGATTTGACATCAGACTGAGCAGCAGCGAATTTTGGCTGGGTTTAAATAGTAAGTTTTTTGTGAATTTATTTCGATTCTGTAATTAGTGCAATAACATACGCACCGTTTGGACGCGTGATATTTCACCACGTTTTCTCTTCCTTTTCTGAGAGACAGTTACCATTCGAGATGAAGACACGGCTGGTATAGTGGAACCTTTTATCAGTTGGACCTCCGAATTTTCTTTTCCCCGCACTCAAAAAAAGTGAACAAGAATGATCTTTGTAAGAGATGCGCTTCTCTGTCACATACGATTAACTGACAATACAGCTTTTAAGTTTTCCTGGCGTGCTAACATAGACTAACGCAATGGTTTTCTGAACTCATCCGTCAAGTGTTGAGGCAATACGACAATCAGAACGAGATGTTGTGGGTCTACCTTATTCCATTTTCAAGTTCTGAAAAACAAGGAAGCACACATAAAAATACGACGCACGTTCGGCGACTCATGAACAAATACGGAATTCACAAAATAACATTACCTTAATAAAATTTTTGTCCTCACGGTTGCTATCTAATTTGGAAGAAATTCAGGTTTCTTGTGCTTTACTGAAGGATTCCAACAAATGAGAAAACTGGACTGTCTGAAGGGCATTACTGGACCTATTTGAGTGATGTTTTCCTTGATAAGCATAACCTTTTCAGTTTTAATTAGTGACGTCAGCTTTTATTATTTACTGATTACTTTTGGGTCGTATTGTTTATGTTGTTCTTTGGTTTTATTGGATAAATTAGACACACAGATTTTCAGATGCGAGGATAGTATTAAAGTGGTTACTGTTACCAGTTTTTGTTGCGAACGAATTATCTTTGGTACATAGTCCACAAATGAGCATCGTAGAAACATAATGTTTCCTTTTAGACGTAGTGCTTACGATGAAAAAGCACTTATGGTGCGTGTATCTTATTGATGACGTTGCTTAATGACAGTTGACTTTTTTAAAATTGTATTATTCTGTGAATTTCATAATGGTTAATGAGTTGTCAAATTCTTGCGTCGAATTTTAACATGTGCGTCCTTTTTTTCAGTTCTTGAAATTGGGATAAGGTAGTTCTGAAACATGTCGTACTGACAAACAAATTTTATGTGATTGAAATTTGGTGCAAGATTTGCCTCAATACTTTATCGAGACGTTATTGCGCGATAGTATCAAAGCATATTATAAACTGATCCATATCAAAGCAATGAAAACACGGTAACACAGTCTGGTGTCGCTAGAGTTGGCTGCAGGTTTCTGTCAGTAACCATACCATAAATTCCTGAATGTAATTTTACAGGGTCACTGGAATATCGTTGTATAATTGTGGTAAGTCTGTGACTTGATTTATTGCATGTGACACGATCATGGCGTCGTCGTGGTCTACGCAGGTAATCACAAGAGCGAAAACACAGAAGTGACTCCCAGCCGCGTGACCTTGTTTTCACAGTGGAAGATACAGTTAGTATCGCTGCCAGCTCTCCAGAACTTCCACTTCCCTTCAGCTTCGATAATTCTAAGCATATTTGGAAAGCGCCCACTTCCGGTGACACTTTAAACTACGGTCGTCGATAATGAAGGGAATACGTGCAGCATGTCACATCATCACTAATGAAGCAAAGTTGGTCCTAGACATACGCACGGAAGCAATACCCGAAGCTATGAATGCCAGCGAAAAGTTGTTCTTACCTCTTTTGGTCGTGCATTAAGTACAATCTTGTTAGTTATGGGGGTAACTGGTAAATGATTTGTAAGTATGACTGTGATGCCAGGCAGGAAATTGCGAGGTGCATCCACAAAGTAAGTTACAAGAAAAACTTGATTGGCGACAGGTACAGGAACAACCATTTTTCGAGAGTTACCAAAAGAATTTAGTTGTAAGATGGCCTCATAATAGAGATCGATATAAAAAGCAAGAAATTTCCCGCTTGGTGGTGCGATATGAAATATTTATTAAACAAATTTTATATCTCGATTTCGTTACCATTATTAAAACTTGCAAAATTTACTGGAAGACCTTTTTAGTTTTCAGAATGAAACTTTCACTCTGCAGCGGAGTTTGGAAAGTAGGAGGAGAGGTACTGGCGGAAGTAAAGTTGGCCGGCCGCGGTGGCCGAGGGGACTGAGGCGCTTCAGTCACGGTCCGCACGGCCACTACGGTCGGGGGTTCGAATCCCCCCTCGGGCATGGATATTTGTGCCGTCCTTAGGATTAGCTAGCTCATAAGCAGTTTGTAAGTTTAGGGACTGATGACCCCGTAGTTAAGTCCCATAAGCTTAACAAACATTTGAACTTTTTTTTTTTTTTTAATTAAAGTTGTGAGGCAGCATCGTGAGTCGTGTCGGGATAGCACAGTCGGTAGTGCGCTTGCCCGCGAAAGGCAAAGGTCCCAGGTTCGAGTCCCGGTTCCGGCACACAATTTTAACCTTTTTAGTTATTTTATGGAGGTGACCATTAATTGTTTTATGCGGATACATGAGTCATCATTACTTGCAATCTGCACTGATGATGTTCCGTTATAGGAACGAAATAGATATGTAAATTTTTTTAAAGAAATAGTTACCAAGCGGGAAACTTCTTGTTTTCTTTTATATTTGTTTATGCATGTATAAAAGAATTTAGATTCTTGTCATATGGGATCAACTTTTGTATTCCCGTGTCGAAGTCAGTCGTTTGTGAATGGAAACAGCGTGTGACATTCGTGTTCAGCTGTTCGTCGCTACGCTGGCTTGAGGACAGGAATTTGTTGAGCTGCAAGAGAAGATGGAAATCGCTGGGAGCAAGATAAAATCTGGGTGCTGGATTATCAAACAGTTCCTAGCCGAACTGCTGATGAGCGGTATGAGTGAGGCCGGCCGCGGTGGCCGAGGAGACTGAGGCGCTTCAGTCACGGTCTGTATGGCCACTACGGTCGGAGGTTCGAATCCACCCTCGGGCATAGATATTTGTGCCGTCTTTAGCATAAGGTAGTTCGTAAGTAGTTTGTAAGTTTAGGGACTGATGACCCCGTAGTTAAGTCCCATAAGCTTAACAAACATTTGAACATTTTGTATGAGTGAGCGTTGTCACGGGACAGCACACCATCTGCAGTAAGCATTCCACGGCTCTTGTTCCGAACTGCACGTCAGTTTTCCACATCACTTCACAGCAGGAGCTCACACGCTTGTTCCTTCTTAGGCGGCAGTCTTCTACAACGCAGAAGTAGAGAAGATTATCACACGATATGACAAATCGTAACTACGTCGAAAAATAGCTCAGGCATTGCTATACCAGTTGTCAATTAAGTTTTTCATTCAACTTTGTTGTCTTCATTTAAAAAAACCCTCGCCTTCCGGATGCGACTCCAATCTATTTTTAAATTTCGTTCTAAAACCGAGGGACCCAAGGAAAAAGAGTGTTCCTGGAGCCATTTTGTAGCAATTCTGGACGTGTGGGGTATCCTGCAAAGATTGATTAAGTCAGTCGGAATGCACAATGGACATGAATGGATGCATGTGATCAGGCAGGGAGCGTACGTACGTGGCAGCTGTCAGAGTCGTGACTAGGCGTATCAGGGCCCCTTGAAAGTCCAGGCGAGCCGTTAAGCCTTTTCGTTCAGTCAGCAAGGGTACACGAATGTGCCTTCGCCTCCGAAAGCCCATATCGATGATGTTTCATTGAATGGTTCGCACTTTGACACTTGTTGATGGCCTGGCATTGAAATTCACAGCTTTTTGCGGAAGGGTTGCACTTCTGTCTCTCTTCAACGCTTCTCTCCCGTCGTCTTTGGTCGTCTGTGGTACATTAAACAGCCAGAGTTATACATCTGAAGGGTCCTCCATTACATTTTTTTGAATTGGGGCACCCTTCTCCCCTACACCCGATCTTTTCTCTCACCAACAAAGCCCTGTTCTCCATATCATGATTTGGAATGGTGTTGGATTCCGTTTCTGCACCGCCAAAGTACGCTTGGTCGGTACATTAAACAGCCAGAGTTACACATCTGAAGCGTCCTCCATTACTTTTCTTTAATTGGGGCACCCTTCTCGAACACCATATTGTAAAATAAATAAAAACACAACTTTTCCACAGGTTCTCCAAGCTCACATCCTTAAAGCAGTGTCCTTCACGAAAATGGACTAAGTGTGGGACAGACAAAATAGGAAAACCACATACCACTGCCACCAAACACACACACACACACACACACACACAAACAAAAATATCGCTGCAGGCAGTGTTCATTCTTCGGCATGCAGATTTTGAAATAAGGGAATAAAATGTCGGGACAACAAGGAGCACAAAGATCGTATTCAAGGATTACAGCAAACCATATGAAAGGAGAAGCTAAGTGAAAACGAACGAAAACAGTCAAAATTTGTATACTTGAGTTTTATAAGTAAGTATCCTTTTGAAATAAAAATAAATAACACGTGAAAAAATATCTCAATAATTTTATGCGCATTGGGTACCTACATCTGTTGTCTACGCACTGACGCCATTACAGTCTGATTCTTCCTTTTTTTACGTTGTGTACTGAGTAAGATGCCTCCGATAATCGCGAGTCCCACCGAATGTGCTAAAGGCCTAAAAGCGATCGATATTCATCGTGAGATCTGTGAAGTTTACAGAGAAAACAATATGATTGATGGAATGGTAAAGAAAGTGGGTGAGAGCATTTAAAGATGGCCGCACAAATGTGCATGATGAACAACGGAGTGTGCGCCCTTTCGCCGTTAATGAAAGTTTGGTGCAGGAAGTGGACAATTATTGGAGAGAAAACAGACGCTTTACGATTTCCTCCTTGCGGTATGACTTTCCTAATGTTTCTCATCAAAACAGTTCTGATGAAATAGTTAACAAGTTAGGCGGCAGTCTTCTATGAGGAGGGTATTAAATGTTCAAATGTTTGTATAGTCTTTGGGACTTAACTACGGGGTCATCAGTCCCTAAACTTACAAACTACTTATGAACTACCTACGAACTAGGACGGCACAAATATCCATGCCCGCGGGGGGATCCAAACCCCGACCGTAGTGGCCGTGCAGACCGTGACTGGAGCGCCTCAGTCCCCTCGGCCACCGCGGCCGGCGAGGGTATTAAAAAACTGGTACAACGTTATGTCAAATGCCTCAATATTGACGGAGATTGTGTAGCAAAATAAGATTAAGGTGCAGGTTTCCATGTAGAAATAAAATATTGAGATATCTTAGTGCGTTTTTTTAACGGTACTTACTAAAAAAAAGCCACCTCTTATGTATCAAGTGTCCGTTGATAACCGTGTATGAGAGCCACAGCGAGGAAATTTCCAAAAAGGTACGCATACTTCTGAAGTTTCTGGGCTGCCACAGGTATCCTAAGTAGGGGATGGCGTCCTTGTATTCTAGATGGGTAATGGCATGCACCGCGTGGTCCGCGATCCACGCCGTCGCATTCAGCCTGGTTTTGGGGGACGCTGCAGATGTCAGAATCCAGCTGACCTGGACAGCCGGCAGCGTCGTCTCGTTGATCAGGGCGACCATGTCGCGGCACAGGTGACTCGCCGGCACAGGAACCTGTGTTCCCTGGTATCGTGCAGGCAGCATAGCTTCGAAGGCGGATGTCCGCCCGATGCTGAGCTTGCCGACGGCCACATCGCAACAGGTTAATGTGCGACTACACAGTGCTGAAGACTTGTTCCAAATGTTTGTTAAGCTTATGGGACTTAACTACGGGGTCATCAGTCCCTAAACTTACAAACTACTTATCAACTACCTTATACTAAAGACGGCACAAATATCCATGCCCGAGGGGGGATTCGAACCCCCGACCGTAGTGGCCGTGCAGACTGTGACTGAAGCGCCTCAGTCTCCTCGGCCACCGCGGACGGCGAAGACTTGTTCGCCGCCAATCTGATTGCTTTGGTGTCTCGTTCTCGCTTTCCACTCCATCTCTCGCGTATCCAAAACGTCTGGTCGATGATTGTGGAACGACTGCCCCGGGATATTCGACGCACTGTTATTACTCATCAACGTCGGCAATTTGTGGAAGTATCGGAGCCTCCTAAAGCTCAAAAACACATTAAAAGCCTCTATGATTCAATGCTGAGTCGCGTAGCAGCGATTGTTGCAGGCAATAGCCGCAATATCAATACTGATAGCATCAAGTTCCTGATTTCACAGCGGGTTATATTTTGTATCATGTGACTTTTGTACAATGTGTTAGGTCCCAAATAAATACGAGTAAGGCTGATGTTTCTCCGGTCATATATGTTGCATTTTATGTGGTCATCAGTGTATAATTTCTTTCTTGCAATAATGGTATCTCTCTATTAACATGTCATTTGTAGTAGAATTCAACATTTTGAAATAAACAGTTTGGGTGTATGTTAAGCTTATGGGACTTAACTGCGGGGTCATGAGTCCCTAAACTTACTGATTCGTCCATGTTATGAACTACTTACGAACTAGGACGGCACAAATATCCATGCCCGATTCGAACCCCCGACCTTTAGTGGTCGTGCAGACCGTGACTGGAGCGCCTCAGTCCCCTCGGCCACCGCGGCCGGCAATCAGTTTGGAAAACATGGTTTCATTATTTGGAAAAAACAGCGACCTTTTATTTAAAGATAAAAATAACAGTCTAGTTCGCAAAATTTTACAATTTATTATTACAGGTAACCGGTTTCGATCTAAGAAATGTTCAAATGTTTGTAAAGCTTATGGGACTTCACTACGGGGTCATCAGTCCCTAAACTTACAAACTACTTATGAACTACTTACGAACTAGTACGGCACAAATACCCATGCCTGAGGGGGGATTCGAACCCCCGACCTTTAGTGGTCGTGCAGACCGTGACTGGAGCGCCTCAGTCCCCTCGGCCACCGCGGCCGGCAATCAGTTTGGGAAACATGGTTTCCTTATTTGGAAAAAACAGCGAACTTTTATTTAAAGATAAAAATAACAGTCTAGTTCGCAAAATTTTACAATTTATTATTACAGGTAACCGGTTTCGATCTAAGATTAGATCATCTTCAGACGTCTGAAAATACAATAAAAGACGATATGCTACAGAGGGAAACAGGTAAACCATTAGTAGCTTCGATAAATTTACAAACATGATAAAAAAAATTACTTAAAACAGTATACCTCGCTGTAGATGTTCAGGCGGTGAGTGTGACACAGACTTTTTTTATGATCGAGTTATCGACACTGATCCGTCGCATGCCTCTTTGGAAGAGGAAGGTAAATGTTACAAGTGCTCTTCGCCACACACAGTCAGGTGTAGGTCTGCAGCTACGTAACTACTCTGCAGCTCACATTTAAGTGCCTGGCAGAGCGTTCGAATCACTTTTAAGATATTTCTCTACCGTTCCATTCTCTAATAGCGCGGGGGAAAATGGAAAACCTACACCTTTCCGTTTTCGATCTGATTTCTCTTATCATCATCATCATATCTCGCTATGTTATTGGTGCGTGCTAACGAAATATGTTCACATTTGGAGGAGAGAGTTGGTGAAAGAAATTTTGCAAATAGATCTCGACGCAACGAATAACACCTTCCTTTTAATGATTTTTAAACCCAATTCGTCCATCATTTCCGTGACATTCTCTCCACAGTATGGCGATAATAGAAAACGTGATGCCTTTCTCTGCTTTCTTTATATCCTCCGTCGGCCCCACAATGATGGGGATCCCACAATGCGCAGCAATACTCCAGAATAGGACGCACAAGTGTAGTGTAGGCAGTTTCTTTAGAAGAAATGTTGCATCTTGTAAGTGTGCTGCCAATGAAACGTAGCCTTTGGATCGCCTTCCCGGCGTTATTTCTTATGTCTTCTTCCCACTTAAGTTTGTTCGCCCTTTTAATTCCTAGGTATGTAGTTGAATTGATGGCCTATAGATTTGACTGATTTATCGTATAAATGAAGTCGAAACGGATTTCTTTCAGTACTCATATGAATAATTTTATAATTTTCATTGTTTACGGTCAGTTGACAAGTTTTGCACCATGCACATATTTAATCTAAATCGTTGTCCGTCCCCATAGCTCAGACGCCAGTGTCGCTGACTACCACGCAGGAGGCCCGGGTTCGATTTCCGACCGGGGACTTCGTGTTTTGTGTTGTCCTCCTCATCATCATCATCGACATGCAATTCGCCGAAGTAGCATCAATTAAAGGATTTGCGCTAGACGGCCGAACAGTCCCACACGGGATCACGCAGCCAAACTTGCCATACGATCATTTCATCTAAATCATTTTGCAGCTGATTCTGATCTTCTGGTGACTTTACTAACCGATAAAAGACAGCATCATCCGCGAACAGTCTAAAGAGAACTACTCAGATTGTTTCCTAAATCGTTTATAAAGATAAAGAACATTAGAATCCCAATAACATTTCCCTGCTGAACGCCAGATATCACTTCTGTTGTACTCAATGACTTTTCGTCAATTCAAATGTTTGCAGAGCTTATGGGACATAACTATGGGGTCATCAGTCCCTAAACTTACAAACTACTTATGAATTAGCTTATACTAAAGACGGCACAAACATCCATGCTCGAGGGAGGATTCGAACCCCCGACAGCGGCGGCCGTGCAAACCGTGACTGGCACGCCGCAGACCGCTCGGCGAGCGGCCGGCGACTTTTCGTCGATTGCTACGTACTGTGTCCTTTCTGACAGGAAATCACCGCTTCGTCCCCGACAGGAATCAGCCTCGCTCGGTAAGTATGGCAACGTTGTTGTTTTGTAGGAAACACCGAACAGCCGCATTTTCAAGAATTATTCTTGCAATGCTGCCTGTCCCGGCTTTCCATTGATACTATCTTCACGTTTCACGAAGCAATTTGTTGTGGCACAGAAGTCCACGTTTCCATGTGGGACCTTTTACCATTGGTGTCTGTTGGATCTTCCTGTACGTGTTATCAGTGCGAACATGTACTAGGTGTTCATTTGCTAGTACATATCTGCGCTGTTAATACGTATGAAAGGTTCCAATGGACGTCGGTGACAAAAGATGACACATATGAGTAATAGTGTGTGTCCGAACATACCACTTGGTGGGACGCCAAGATGGGATCACTGGAACGCCGAAACTCAATGACTTTCGGTGTTGGGTGTTTTTCTACAAAAATACGACCAGCCTAAGTCCCACCGTCCAAACCAAGATATGGATTCACATCAGTACGGTATCGATCTTGCTGCAGTCATAGGGAAGGCAACACGACGACCGGGATTTGCAGTCGTTCATGATACCAGTAGTCTGTTGCCACTGGTCTCAAGATGCAGGCGACACGCAAGGGTTGTAAGTCATACGCCGTCCAGAGCGTACGCATGAAAGTGGCGTGCGGTTGATCAAGGTCCCGTGTGCGTAGCGCGTGTGAATATCTCTGGGAACACATCCGCCGAGAGATAGCGGCTATCCGGCGCGGCGCGCGCTGACCCCTGTTTCCTCTGCTGATCTAGCCGCGGCCGGCCGCAGCGCAGATAACGCGCGAGCGCTGCTCGCCTGTCCGTCTCACAGCGTGTCAACAACCCACGCCGTCTTTATGCACACCACCAGCCTCCTTGCAAACAGTAACAGCTGGTGCAGCTCCCACACGATGCTCAAAACAAGCTATCACGATACTTGAGGTTTACATGACGTGTGTTTAAAGCTTAGAGCGAGACACCGTGGGGCTAACATAATAGTTAGAAACTCATTCTCGTTGCCCTGTAATATGGTGTGCCATCACCTCGGACGGTCGGTACAGTTGCACACCAGCGTGGCATGGACCGTCTGAGGTTGTCAGTCAGCTCTTGAGGGATAGTTGGCCATCCTTCCATGAGTGCAATATCCAGCTCTGCAACCGCTGTGGGAGGTGCTGGTCTGGCTGTGTCTGCCAAGTGCATCCCAGACATGCTCAATGGGGTGTAAGTCCGGTGAACAACATGGTCCCTCCATTCATTCAATTCCCTCAGCTTCAAGCCTGTTTCCGACCAGAGCAGCTCTGTGGGGATGAGTGTTATCGCCCACCACAAGGAAGCCATATCCTATGGTACCAGCGTAGGGCACAACACGATCGAAAGATCTCGTATATCTACCTCTCAGCAGTCAAAGCGCCACTCTGAACGATATAGAGGTCCCTAAGTCCGCCAATACGGACTCCTGCCTACACCATTGCTTCAAATTAATATGGTAATGTTTCCTGGAAATAAGAAGGATTTTTCTGAGATCCACGTTCTCTGCAGATGAAGGAGCAACGATTGTCTGGCACAACACACAATCTTGACTCATCTGTGAATAGAAATCGACAACATTTGTTACAACTCCTAACCTGATGTTCCGCCGCCCGGTTTCTGCTGGCTAAACGGTGTCGTCGGTTCAATGGGAGACGCGCTGTAGGCCGCGCGTAGTGGTCACACCGATTTAGAACTGTTTGTGAGTCATGTTGTTGCCTGGAGGGTGCGTTGCACCCGAGTTGCATTCAGCTGGGCTGTTAACCGGAAATAACAGTCATCTCTTTCCGATGTTACCCGTGGACGACCTTGACCTTGCCTTCTTTTAACGGTTCTGTTGTGTGAAATCACATCGAGGTCTCGGAAATTACACTTTGGGATACATCAATAACTGCAGTCCACTCCCTCTGTGTCTGTCCCGCTTCCAACTTTCCTACGGCTCTCGGCTAAGTCATGTTCTTGTTGTATTGCACTACCTACTGACCACACTATCTGAACCCAAGTGCTTGTGTCATTCGATAGGTAGAGTAAACACAAGTCAACACCAACCTCTTCTGCAGCAACTTTCTGTTATTAGCACTATATCGTTTGTCGTAAAATTGTTGTCTCCACTCCGTAGAACCATTTTAGAGCTTTCCGCCGTTGACAATATTTCGGAACCCAAACATCTCAACTGATCCCCTAACTGTTTTGACCTGTGTATTAACCTCACATGACTATTTTCGGCATTGACGGTTCAATCTGGAGTAATTTTATAAATTTTGTACAGGTTCTCAATACGCCGTCAAGGTAGAGAACTTTTTTTTTGTGGTTTCATGAAAATTTGAGGATGACGAAACTAATCATGTAAAACAAATGCAAGCGATCGTCATCTTAGATACGAAAAAATTAAGAGCTGGTATCGAAAACCAGAAACATTTTAATTTAAACGCAATTACCTACTAAATGACATGCGGTAGTGCGACACAAAAATTTTCAAATGTTTGTATAGCTCATGGGACTTAACTACGGGGTCATTAGTCCCTAAACTTACAAACTACTTATCAACTAGCTTATCCTAAAGACGGCACAAATATCCATGCCCGAAGGGGGATTCGAACCCCCGACCGTAGTGGCCGTGCAGACCGTGACTGGAGCGCCTCAGTCCCCTCGGGCACCGCGGCCGGCAGTGCGACACAAATGGTGTAGATGAGCTGATAGTGCCCCACACTCCCCCTGTGCTGCCATTGTACTTAAACACAGTTGCGAAAGTTATTTGTGTAACACGTCGTTCGAACGAGGTATGGTGGTCAGGACCGGACGGGTGGGAGTTTCGATTTCGATTCTGGTGCAAGAATTCGAATGCACACGTTGAACTGTGTCCAGGGTGTATCGTAATTAATGGCGTCTACAGCAGACAAAATTTTGGTCGTGTAGCCACCGTCGATGACCGGCGACATCCGAGACGCATCGTCAATGATGTCAGAAGGGCAACAATGCAGCAAATCACGGTTAAAGTCAACACAGGAAATGTTAGACACGTCTCCCAGTTACAACAGTACACGATAAGATCCAAAGAAATAGATTTATAGATAAAAACAATCTAGAACACGAAATTGATGATTTCCGACTAGTTTCGACCCAATTTTGGGCTATCTTCAGGGTGTTGCTTTGAGATGTGGGGCGGCGCAGGAGCTGCGAGTTTCTCAGGAGCTGTTCATCAGCGTTGATGATATCTTGTGCCATTTTTGGCCGTTAGACCCCAGCTGGGTTATTCTTCGGTCTGCCTGGTGCAAGTCATTAGGTGACGCCACTGGGGTGACTTACGAGTCGATGATGATGAATTGATGTTGAGGACGACCCGAGTGGAGAAAATCTCCAACCCGACGGGCAATCGAACCCGGATCCCTGCGTGGCAAACTACCAAGCTGCCCACTGGAGCACCCTGAAGATGGCCCAACACTGGGTAGAAACTAGTTGGAAATCATCAATTTTGTGCTCTATATTGTTTTCATACATAAAGTTATCAAAAATGCGCTGTTATACCTAAAGAAACAAAGATGTTTCCAAAAATATGCAAAACAATAGTTTATTCGTTACCACATAATCGATGTGTAAAAGCGATAGCGTATTTGTTTTAATGCGCCAAATTTTGAGAAGAAATTGTTAATAAACTGAGCGGTTTTAGAATTATGGTATATCTGTAAGGATGCTGAAATTATATTTTTGTGGCAACTATTTTGTGTAATAAAAAATAGCGCATGTAGCGCGGGACCCAAATACGGGAGCTCATTGTCGTTTTTCCGTTGGGCAGCGGTAGAGTGAGAACGAAATGAAATTATATTTTGAAATTTGTGATTTTTCTGTTTTTGGCCACGCCACCTCCATATAACTAACTTAATCTGCAGTAGTGGGCTAATCTGCTAGTGGGCCTAAAGCACTGCAAAACTTTAACGACCTTCTATAAAAAGTAATGGTTAGTGTTAGACAGTGTACAATCTTTAGAAACATGGTCGGAGGAATCACGGTTTCACGCACAGCACGCCGATAGTGAGGCACTGTGTGGCGCAGAGGACAGCAATCTATGGATCCCGTCTGCCAAATAGGTGTGATACGTGTTACTGCACAGAATGTGTTTTCCTATAATGTAACGGGCTTCCTTGCTGCTATGAAAGTGATATTTAATGATCCGCGGTACGGGCTGTTGCTTGGGGACCATGTGCACCCATTTTTGGGCTTATACCGACGGTTCTGCTGTTTCATGGTAATACGACATCTTCAGCACAGCCAAGGAATGGTTCTATGAACTTGCACGGGAGGTCCAAAAACTGAGACGGCCACCCCGGAACCCATATTTCAACCCCGTCGAGCATATCGGGGCTGACGTGGAACTCATGTTCCGTGCCATGGATGCTGCACCAAACAAATTGGCCGCCACTCTATAAACTATTTGTTATCAGCTGCGTTGTATCTAAGAAAGAGCACTATTTTCATTTCCGGCAGGTTAGATAGCGAGCATGTCCTGATTCTCTTTCGAAGAAATAAAGAAACGAAACGAACGTGGCTTTGCCTGTTTCCGACGTGTGCATCATCTACATTTCGCGACGCTCCACCACGGTTTTTGAAGGACTCCGCTGCCTGTCAACATTTGAGGCAATTGTGACGCGCGTGTACGCCGCGATAGCGATCTGCTGGCCCCCAGTGTCACTGCGTGGGACAGCTGGCGTATCTCTTAATCCGGCGTGGCGTTGACCTTCTGGGAAGCGGCCGCCTAATTGGACTCGTCTGCAGTGTGGCTGTGCCCCCTTGACGGCACATTTTTCTTCTGGCCTGGTCTGGCCCGGCCACCGGGGAATTTACAGCCCGCCGCCGCCCTCAATCACAGTTTTCGCGGTAGCGTTTTGGCAACGTCTGCTCGTGCCACTCATGCTGTTCGTGATTCATGACTTATGACTGGCCATGTACTAATGCGTAACCCAGGAACTGTGTAAGGCACTTCTAAGACCGCTGAAACTGGACCAAATGTTCGTCTTAAAAGACAAGTGGACGTCGCGGAAGGCTACATTTTGTTTCAACATCATAGCAATTAAATGTAAAGAGAGGCATTGAATTAAAATTTCTGCTTTGGTCGGGATTCAAACCCGGAACCTCCTGTATACTAGCCATCAGCAGCTGTTTATTGATTGTGACGGAACTTCGCTGCTCGTGACCACCAGCAACAGCCATATGGGTAATGATACGCTTTTTATTCGTCATTTGTAAACAGTAATACGTGGATCTGGCATCTGTTTGTAACGCAATATCTTCTGTTCAAAAATGTCCAAATGTTTGTAGAGTCTATTGGACTTAACTGCGGGGTGTTCAGTCCCTAAACTTACAAACTACTTATGAACTACTTACAACTAAGGACGGCACAAATATCCATG
This sequence comes from Locusta migratoria, assembly GCA_026315105.1. Lineage (NCBI taxonomy): Eukaryota > Metazoa > Arthropoda > Insecta > Orthoptera > Acrididae > Locusta > Locusta migratoria. The sequence continues at coordinate 524,604,351 of CM048746.1, forward strand.
CCCGAGGGGGGATTCGAACCCCCGACCGTAGTGGCCGTGCAGACCGTGACTGGAGCGCCTCAGTCACCTCGGCCACCACGGCCGGCGCAGTATCTTCTGTATTTTATTTACAGTTGTTATTGTTATAGTCGTCAGTCCGGAGTCTGGTTTGATACAGCTTTCCACTCCATACTGTGCAAGCCTGTTCATCTCGGAATAGGAACAGCGAGTCGTATCCACACGAACCTGCTTACTGGGTTCGTCTCTTGGTCTCCCTCTGCAGATTTTTACCCCGAAATTTTCCGTCCAATATTAAATTTTAGAAAACATTGTTGTGGGACTTCAGCGATCTGTTATAACAAGATAAATACCATAGAAACGCCGTCCCTGACGTTATCAACCGTCAACAACAGAAGACGATAACATCTACCCTTGTTTTGAATGATTTTAATTGTTTTGACCACTGTTTGTAATTTTGTACAAAATTCCAGTTTACGTTATTAATGTAAAAATACATATTTAACTTCATTCGTTAATTTTAGCTTACTATGACTGTCTATTCCCATTGCCTGGCGAAGACGTCTTGAAGAAACGCGCTAGGCAGTTTTAGCTATTTAAACCATGGCAACTCAGACATCAGCAGCAGTTTATTGACTATTACGGAACGTCGCTGTTCGTGACCACCAGTAATAGCCATATGGGTACTGCTACGTTTTTTTCCGTCATTTGTAAACAATAATATGTAATTCTGACATCTGTTTGTAACGCAGTATCTTCTGTATTTTATTTACTGTGGATTATATGATTATATGAACATGACAATAGATTGTTGCCGAAACCTGTCATTTAAAAATAAAATATTGCGGTCTTAGACTGTTTAAATAATTTATCAATATTAAATTGACGATTCCCTGATCTCTCATTATGTGTTCTACCAATCTATCACTCCATTTAGTCCAGAAATACCGTAAATTTCATTTATCCCCAATTCCATTACACGGTTATCCATTTAATTTTCAGCATTCTTTTGTGGCAACAAATTTCAAAAGCTTCTTTCCTCTTCAGGTCTGAAATCGATATGTTTCACTCCCGTAAAAGGCTGAACTCCAGACGAATGCCTTCCTAGCTTTAAACAATTTTCTCTTCTTCATTCTTCAGAAATGGTTTTCTGCACATTGCCGTTTTGTATTTTATATCCTCTCTACCCATTACATCATAAATTACACTGCCCAAACCAATTAGGGGACGAGATGAGATATCACACACAATATACATATGGTGACGTACTTTATTCAGATGTTGGTTACAAATCTGTGTCTGTTGCACTACGATATTTTGCTGTCTACGTGGAGTTAACTTAAAGCTAGGCACCACAGGGCTACCACAGTAGTGAAAAAGTTATTCCCGTTGCCCTCAAATATACTATTTGATCACCTCGGACGACCAGTACAGTTTCACACCTGCGTTACATGGACAGTTTGAGGTTATCAATCAGCTCTTGGATATTTAGCCTCTTCCATAAGTACAATATCCAGCTCTGCAACTGTTGTGGGAGGTGATGATGTGGTAGCAATGCGTCCATCAAGCGCATCCCAGACATGCTAAATCGAGTTTAAGTCCAGTGAACAAGCTGGCCACTCCATTCGTTCAATTCCCTCATTTAAAGCATGCTGTCCGCCAGTGCAGCTGTTTGGGGACGAGCGTTATTGTCCACCAAAAGGAACCTATGGCACAACAAAAGGTCAAAGGATCTCGTCTCTATATTTCTGAGCAATCAAAGCACCATTCTGAAAGACATACAGGTTCGTATGTCCGCCAATAATGACTCCTTCTCACACCATTCGTCCACCACCATGATGTTCCCTGCACATAACCAGGATTGTTCCGAGTTCCATGTTTTCTCCAGATGACAGAACGACGACTGTCCGGATGAACACAAAATCTTGACTCATCTATGAACAGAAGCCGGCGCCATTCTTTACCACTCCAATTCTGATGTTCCTTCGCCCAGTTTCTGTGGGGTAAACGGTGTCGTGGTGTGTGGAACCATAGGCCTCCAAGCGTAGAAGCTACATTCCCGAAGGCGATTTCTGTTGATACTGCTCGGAGAGTCCGTTGCAACTGAGTTCCTGTTGTCTGAAATCGCATCCTGCATTGCATCGCATCCTGGAAATTACGCTTTAGGACACTCCGATAGATGCCGTCCCTTTCCGCTGTGTCTCGCTTCCAATCTTCCTTAGGCTCTACACGGCATAGCTTCGGGCACAGACAAATATATACAGACGGGAAACCTCCGTAAGGGACCGGTCCTACGATCAGGGGTGCGGGGAGGGAGAGAGGGAGAGAGGGAGGGACATTACATACCAAATATTACTGAATTGCCAGATGCTGTCAAATAAGTGAATTGTAAACTCAGTGTAGAAAACGTATTTAATGATACACCTTAAGTGACGATCTCAACATATGCTACAGTGTCAATAATGTTAACATAGTTTTTGATTCAGTAATATTTGGTATGTGATGCGTTTCACCCTGTTCACTCGCAAATTACAATATAAAAATATAAAGGGGGCCGCTGATTATGTAAACATAATTCTACATGGCAACAGGTAATAGTTTGCAATACCAACAAATGTCATATGCAAAGACCAAGTATTCTTTGTGTTGTATCTTTGCTTAGGTGTATCTTTGAGAACCTAAGCAATAGCGTCTTTGTCGACGGCTGTCAACAGTTTACCTGATGATGGCGTAATAAGCCGAAAACTAGATTTAAAATAAACAAAAAATTAGCTGAACAGAAACAGTTTGTTGTTTTTAACCTTAAATATGGAAGCGTTCTAGCAAGAAGTGACAGAAGAATCCATTTATAAGATTATTATTATTATTTATTTATTTAGATTTCCAACTGACACCAGACACCAGAATCGAGAATCGCCATAATTGCTCCGATGTCGACACTTGAAGCGAGACCATTTGTTGCCGCTCGGGAATGGCTGCGCGGTCCGCCATATCACGAACTCCGTGGCCGCCCCCACTGGAGGTTCGAGCTGGGTCTGTGTATGCTGCCCTTAGCATAAGTTAGTTCAAGTAGTTTGTAGTTCTAGCGACCGATCAGTCTGGTCAGTTATGGTTTTAAAACATTTGCACAATTTTTATTTGTGTCTTCCGTATTTTAGTTTTAAAATAAACAAAAAATTAGTAGAGCAGAAACAGTTTGTTGTTTTTAATATTAAATAATAAAAGTAAGTTTTTAAGCGCAATAGGATTCTAGTTGGAGGTCTACGTCCCTGTTTGCTTTCGTGGCTAAATTAGGCCTATGCCACTACCTGCACATGTAGAGAGCAATATCGTGGCTACCATCGCTATCCCTGCCCCTGACGCACACTTCTACTGCCGTCTGCTACCTTGTGTATGCGGTGTCACGCACAATTCCGCTATGAAAAGCCGAAGACGTCGACCCGCTGTCCGGAGGCTCGATGCTAAGTGCAGACCCGGCGATGTTACGACGAGGTGACAGTAAATTCCCGTACGTCGCAGGAATACCCCCTGTAGTCCTCCGGACGGGGCGGATAAAAACGTCAGGCAGGCTGTAACGCCGGAGAAAGTAACCAGAATCTTCAGTGTCCTCGCCATATAATTCGCTGGGAGCAAAAAGAGGCCGAGGGCCGGAAGAGGATGCCATAAATCTGGCGCGGAGATATGGAAGTGGTCAAGTCCAGTGGACGGTCGTTCAGTTTTACTGCTGCTGCCCATTAAGATCCCTCGACCGGAGATGATTTTGTGTCTTCCTTTATTTTTCCAGCGCTGCGCGTTCGAGACCGGGCATTTACGGCCATAGGATGCACAGGTCGTCCCGCGTTCCTTTCTTCCGGCGTAAATCTCGTTTCTTTTTGTCCACTCCATTGACTCGACAACACGACTGCCTCCGGCCAAAAGGCACAGTGGACGCGAGGGGCAATGGAGATTACACTGTCCTCCTGTCCCTATTTAATGCGCACGTATCCCCGCAGACTTACGACGGATTTAAGTTCGGGTTAACGCCGGCATCAATAGACGTTTATCTTCCTACACTTCATCAGTAGTTAACGCCTTTCTGTGAAGCGTTGGTCTCGTGTGGCAGTAATGGATATCTGTGGCACATTCCTATCGCACAATCACTGTTGGTGTACGTTGTAAATAAAATCTGTTCTCGTCGATCACTGTGATTTCGTTGACTTTGTTGCTCTCTTTTTTTTTTTTTTTTACTTTGTTCTTAGGTTTCTGCGTCTAAATCGGAAAATCGAAAAAGTTTTTAACCGCAATCGGTCTCTCATTTCAAATAACGGAAAGATTGGTTGGAATCAAGTCACGTAATTTTATTTATTCATTTGTTTATTTACATTACAAACTTACAATGCATTAGTAATTAGTTGAAAACCTCAAGGATTAATGCAGGGACTCTGACCCGAGTTGCCACGTGGGAATGAGCGCGTGGTCTAAGGCAGCATACTCCTGCCAGAGGTTCGAATACTCCCTCGGGCATGGGTGTGTGTTTGTGTGTTGTCCTTAATGTAAGTTTGTAGGTCTAGGGATCGATAACCATAGCATTTTGGTCCAATAGGTTTACAAACATTTGAACCGGATTTTAGTAATATGCCGAATATTCAAGAGGAAACTTTATAATTTACAAATAATTCGTATTAATTAGATGTGCTGCAATAGAAACTATGGAATTGACTTTAGGTAGTGATAGCCTCCTCATATTGTAAGCAGAAACGTACCCGACTACCTTTGTCCTCTTGCCTATGTCTAATATTAAGGTATACATTCTCTCTGAAGCTTCTACGTCAATTCAGACAAAAGATACGGCCAGTTATGACACATATTTTGAAATTCTCAAACTCACCCATCATGATGTATGTAATTTGTACGGACGCAGCATATTACAGGAGAAATGGTCAATATGTAGGGATATATCAGGAAACATCCTATCGAGGAAAAATTATAGCCGCGCGGGACTAACCGAGCGGTCTAGGGCGCCAGGTCTCGGATTGCGTAACCGGGCCCTTCGGAGGTTTGAGACCTCCTTCAAACATGTGTGTGTGTGTGTGTGTGTGTGTGTGTGTGTGCGCTGTTTTCAACATAAGTTAGTTTAAGTAGTTTGTAAGTCTAGGACCTATGACCACAGCATTTTGGTCCTTTGTGTTTCCAAACTTTTGAACATTTTATATTTATTTGATTTTTTAAAGCACATTTGGACAAGTTTGTTATTCTGAATCTTTTCCGAGATTGAACACGTTGTCTGTATTCTACATTCGTTTTTGTGCTACCGCTGAACACGTTTCTTACCCAATCAACCTCTTTGACGTTTCATTCTAGCCCAGCCTAGCTCGTTGGTTTCAACTACTTTGATCGGGATACCCTTCTCCCAGTACAAGTTGTTAATTAAAAGGCGTAGAGCGATATACTGAGCAAGGTGGCGCAGCGGTGAAACACCGGACTCGCATTCGAGAGGACAGCGGTTCAAACCTGCCATCCAGACATCGTTTCCCGTCATTTCCCTAAATCACTCTAGACAAATGCCAGGACGGTTACTTTCAAAGGGCACGGCCAATTTCCTTCCCCGACCTTAAGCAAAAATCAAGACGAGCGTGTGTTCCATCTCTAATATTAAACCCTTCTTCATTTTGTGACTTTATTACAAAGACATACCTATTGACTGTGTTTTTATACGCGCAGTTTAAAGTGTCACACATGTGTACTACTGATGTGTGTGTGTAGATTGATGATGTTTGAAGATTCTGCGATGATAAGTGTTCCAACGGCTGTCGAGAATACCGTCGGTGCTTTCCGAGACGTCGATTTCCTGATCGTAGACTTACTACCTGAATTTCATCATAGTACGGGAAACACGTATTGTTCAGATTCCCAGTCGTCCTGTGAACATGTGCGTCAACCACCTGCGCAGGATTAGCAGCACATTGTTGAATTGGCTCGTCATAGTCCCAAGGCCAGAGAACGGCGACTTACTGCACGCATCAGTGCCCCGCGATCACGAGTAAGGCAAACATTGCTTGCTGGAAACTTGTATCCATTTCGCGTACAGCATTTGAAATTAGTCACATGTCGTCATTTGTTTCTGTTAATGCTGCTCACTGAAGAAACAATTTCTTACGGTTTGGAGCATGCATGAGGGGTTTGATGCCCACCTGCAAGTGCGTCATTTTTCTTCACCATAAACACGGCTGGAAAAAGCACACTCTGAAAGACTACGTCTGTTTTGTCAAAGCACCATCTGTATGTTCACATGGAGGGGAATGGCAGTCATAACGTTCAGTGTGATACCTATGTGTGCAGCAAACAGGCAGAATTTCACAGAAAGGCATTTCTTTTACTGGCAGCCGAGTGAGTGAGTTTGAAAGAGGACAAATCGTGGCCTCCCGTCGGAGAACTGCCACAACCGTTGGACGTGCTGCGTCTGTCGTGCATGGATGCTGGTTGCAACGGTCACGTAAACATTCTCACTCCCGTAGTCGAGGTTTTCGACTCCGTGAATCACAAGACGTCGTATCCCTTTCAGACCCAAGGTTGTAGGTGATGTGACATTAACATAGAGACGTACGTTTAAGACACAAAATACATTCAGTAATTCATTACAAAAAATAAAATACATTTATTTTCAAAAATTTTGTATCCACACAATTTTGTGTTTTTTTGGTCTTCACTACAAATTTTTATGACCTGCACCGTCTTACAGTAACATGTCTTTGAAATAAATGACATAATATAGTCACAGGATGACGATTTTAAACATGTCTTGTCAAAAATTGTAGCAACCATAGCCAAAATTGTAGCAACCATACTAAATTTGCAATAATTGTAAAACAGCCCAACAAGTTGCACTTTTTATATACTTGATCTAGATTTCGGCACCAACTAAGGGTGCCTTCATCAGAAGATTAAAATTATTACCTAGAAATGAATTATTGAATACATTAATAGACATTGGTATGAAACACTTTATACAAATAATTTTATATAGAAAGCCATATGTAGAAATACGTACTCACCTGAGACGTAAACTTATGACCGATATGCTCAAGTCCAAAAGAAGCTAGCATGTGTTCCAATGTTATTTATCTTTTGGACTAGACCATATCGCTCATAAGTTTACGTATCATGTGAGTACGTATTTCTACATATAGCTTTGTATATATAATTATTTGTAAAAATGGTTTCATACCAATGTCTGTTAATGTATTCAATAATTCATTTCTAGGTAATAATTTTAATCTTCTGATGAAGGCACCCTTAGCTGGTGCCGAAATCTAGATCAAGTATCTAAAAAGTGCAACTTGTTGGGCTGCTTCTACAATTATTGTACATCACAGGATCATATAAATTCAACTGGCTGTCAAATATGATAACTTCACATGTCAAAACAAGGATGTCAACACATTGACAACAAGTCTTTCTTGTCGCTATTGTAAGTGTAATGGAAGTTTGCCGACAGCTTGTGCCACACTGTGTAGAAACATGGAGTTAAAACAAGTTGCGCACGTTACCACAGTCCATCCTCGATTGTGTGATGCAGGCCCGAACTTCCTAGCGCGAATCACAAAGAAATACAGCGAGCAGGTCCTGAAAGGGGTATTGTAACGGTAGCAGTGGCAGATCGTACAGTTAGCACGTCACAGATAAGAGGGTTCGTGAGCCCACATGTATCAACACGAAGCGCTTATTCGATTGTGACTGCTGTCACGGACACGTCTGTACTGACTTGCACTCACGCTACAACATCGACGTTCACGGCTCGACTGGTGCTGTCAGAGGATCGGATGGAATGTCAGGCCGTCGTCTTCAGCGATGAGAGCAGACTCTGCCTGCACGCAAGTGACGGTCGTTTGCGAGTACAACGCAGGCCTGGCGAGCGCTTGCTCGTAGAGCGCAGACCCAGCCTTACGCGTGTCCAGTCACACAGGCCCCTCGCTTCTACAAGTCCCGTGTGAAACATTAGAACATTTATAAACTGTCACCCGTAAATGTGTAACTAATGAGGAGGTACTGAACAGAATTGGGGAGAAAAGGAATTTCTGGTATACCTTGACTAAAAGAAGGGATAGATTGGTAGGACACATTCTTAGACATCAAGGAATTGTGAATTTAGCGTTGGAGGGAACTGTGTGGGGAAAAAATCGCAGGGGAAGACCAAGAGATGGATACAGTAAGCAGATTCAGACAGATGTAGGTTGTCGCTCTTATGTGGAGATGAAGAGGCTTGCTCAGGATAGGGTATTGTGGAGAGCTGCATCAAACCAGTCTCCGGACTGAAGACCACAACAACAACACCCGTAAATTTGTTTCTGATACCACTATTGTGACAGACGTTTGATTATTTGGTAGTACGCCAATCACGAAACTTAGATTTCTTCAGAATGTGACGAAGGTGTATAACCTCAGCTGCAGGGGACAGCGAAGTTTGGCACAGGGCCCCGTGCCCGCTAAGGCCTGCTCTGCCTCATGGTGTGGCTGGTGATAAGCTGCAACTCTCGCCCACCTTTGTTGTTTGTGGACGGGACGCTGGTCAGCGTTCGGTACGTGCATAAATTTGTAAGACCCGTTATTTTGGCGTTCTTATAACAGTAATATATATGTTGTTTCCACGCACTGCATGTGAAACTCATCGAGCCCTGGGGCACATGCAGCAACTTCTCTGGCCAGTAGTATAGCACGTGGGGAATACATTGGTACTTCAAAAGTTATGGGACTTACCTACGAGATCATTAGTCCCTAAACTTACAAACTACTTATCAACTATCTTATCCTAAGGACGGAACAAATATCCATGCCCGTGGGGGGATTCGAACCCCCGACCGTAGTGGCCGTGCAGACCGTGACTGGAGCGCGTCAGTACCCTCGGCCACCGCGGTCGTCGACCATGGTACTACAACGGGTACCTGTGACTCGTCAACCCACAACTCTTGCAGATCTACGTGAGAGGTTCGAGCAGGTGTGGAATGATGTGTCTCAAGAGAGTGTTCGTCACTGTATCATCGCCAGCATTGCCGCCCGCAGAGGCTGCACCAAGTACTAATATTGTTTAATAAAAGACTGTCTTGGTTGCAAAAATCTGTTTTATTCAGATATGTCGCATTTCGCCCTGTTAGGGCATCTCCAGATACCTAACGAAGAAGAAAGAGGAGCACTAGTACTTACAAAACAATATTTCTTCTTCTGCTGCTCTTTATCCATTAATGGATGTTGGAGGCCACACGTTGCATCTTTGTTCGGTGAATCGCGCGATGTAACAGCTTATTACACTTCTTATTCCTGTCCTCTGCTTTATATTGTCTAGCCAGGATATTCTTCTTCGCCCTTGTCTTCTTTTGCCATCAGTCTTCCCATCTATTATTAACTGCAGGAGCATACGAGCATTTTTGTTGTTCTGTAATGTATGTCCTAGGTATGCAATTTTTCTTCTTTTAAACTCTGTCAACATTTCTCGCTGCCTGTTCATCCTTTCCAGCACTTCGATGTTGGTTATTCTTGCAGTCTACGATATTTTCAGAATTCTGCGATAAATCCACATTTTAAAAGCCTCTTAACTTCTTCATTGTTGTTGTATTTGGTGCCCATCCTTCAGAGTCATGTAGAAGCATGGACCAGATGTAGCATTTTACAAATCGGACTCTAAGGTTCACATTTACATTTGTCCTTTTTAAATTTTATGAAGGTGTTACGGCGTTCTCTATGCGACATTTTATCTCCGTGTCTGTTCACCGGTCTTCACAATGGCAGGTTCCGAGATATGTACACTTGTTTACTGTTTGTATTACAGTCCCATGATATTGTAGATTTTTTGTGAATGCAATGGACTCTCGAGTGACAATCATTTAATTAGTCTTTTTTATGTTAATATTCAGACCTACTGTTATATTCTCCTACTATATTAACAAATCGCTGAAGATCATCTAAATTATCAGCTATCAACACTGTGTCATCAGCATAGCGAATGTTGTTGATATAGACTCCATTAACTTTTATGTCTTTTTCTCTATCATCAATTACCTTCTGAGAAACACACTCAGAGTGCAAATTAAATAACATGCATCCTTGTCGGACTCCTCTACATATATTGACCAAGTTGAAGGCCTCATTATCAAATGTAATCTGTGATGATTCCAATATAAATTCTGTATCCACTGAATAATTTTTTCATCTATATAAATTCTTTTGAGAATTTCCAGAAGTTTATGCTGTTTTACTCTATCGAGTGCTTTTTCATAGTCAATAAAACAAAGACCTACATTTTTATCCTGATTATTGCAGTTTTGTACTAGAATTTGTAGTGCAGCTGTTCTGTCTCTTGTTCCTAAATCTTTTCTAAACCCAAAATGTGTCTCACCAATGAATTGCTCACATTGTATAGCCTTTGAGGAATGACTCTCAGAAATATTTTCAAGCAATGGCTCATAAGACTAATGACTCTGTGATCTTCACATTTTCTCGCATTCCTCTTCTTTGGCAAGGGAATGAAAGTTGATAACACCCATTCAGCGGGGTAATGACCTGTGCCGTAAATTTTGTTTAAGAGTTTTCGTAGGACTTTGGTACCTTCTTCATCAAGAAGTTTAATAAGTTAGACTGGAATTTCATGTGAGTCTGTGGATTTTTTTTACATGTCAGTATTTCATAAAAATTTTAAATTTTTCGTCAGCTACATAACAATTCGGAATTGTTACTAAATTCTTTAGTACTAAATCCTTTAGTAACAATTTGTGAATTGTATTGTACCTGAAGAAAAATTTAAAAAAATTGAAATACTGTGATATAAATATTACCTTGTTTGTACTAGTTTTCCTCTTTCTTCTGCGTTAGATACCTGAATATGACATAACCGGATGAAACGGGACATCTGAATAGAACAGATTTTTGCAATTAAGACAGTCTTTTATTCAAGAATTTCGACATCATACGGTTGTTGTACCACATCACAATAATGGTATGGGAAGAATTTTACGTGTGTTTCCCACACCCGTGAACCGCAGACATTGCCGAAGTTGGGGTGGCTTGCGTGCCTCAACGATACAGATAGCCGAACCGTAGGTGCAACCACAGCGGAGGGGTACCTGTGGAGAGGCCAGACAAACGTGTGGTTCCTGAAGAGGGGCAGCAGCCTGTTCAGTAGTTACAGGGGCAACAGTCTGGATGATTGACTGAGCTGGCCTTGTAACATCAGCTAACGTGGCTTTGCCATGCAGTTACTGCGAACGGCTGAAAGCAAGGAGAAACTACAGCCGTTACTTTTCCCGAGGACATGCAAAAAATGTTCAAATGTTTGTAGAGTCTATGGGACTTAACTACGGGGTCATCAGTCCCTAAACTTACAAACTACTTATGAACTACTTACAACTAGGACGGCACAAATATCCATGCCCGAGGGGGGATTCGAATCCCCGACCGCAGTGGCCGTGCAGACCGTGACTGGAGCGCCTCAATCCCCTCGGCCACCGCGGCCGGCGAGGACATGCAGCTCTACTGTATGACTATATGATGATGGCATCCTCTCGGGTAAAATATTCCGGAGGTAAAATAGTCCCCCATTCGGATCTCCGGGCGGGGACTACTCAGGAGGATGTGATCATCAGGAAAGACAACACTGGCATTCTACGGATCGACGCGTGGAATGTTAGATTCCTTATTCGGGTAGGGAGGTTAGAAACTTTAAAAAGGGAAATTGATAGGCTGAAGTTAGGTATAGTGGGAATTAGTGAAGTTCGATGGAAAGACGAACAGGATTTCTGTTCAGGTGATTACAGGATTATAATACAAAATCAGTTTGGGGTATTAAAGTATTAGGTCTAATAATAAGAAAATAGGAATGCGTGTAAATTACTAAGAGCAGCGCAGTGATCGCATTATTTCAGTCAAGATAGACACGAAGCCAACACCAACCACAATAGTAAAGGTTTATATGCCAAATAGCTCTGACGATCAGGAGATCGAAGAAATGTATGAGTAAGTAAAGGAATTTATTCAGACGATTAATGGAGAGAAAAACTTAATTGTTATGGGAGACTGGAATTCGTTACTAGGAAAGGGAAGGGACGGAAAAATAGTATGTGAATATGCACTGGGAAAAATGAATGAAAGAGGAGTCCGCCTGGTAGAATTTTGCAGGGTAGGGTAGAGAGCTGCATCAAACAAGTATGCGGACCGAAGACCACAACAACAACAACAACAACAACAACCACATGAGTGTTTCAGTGTGGATCTAGCTCTGGTACGTCAGTGCCGCCTAAGCTATTGGTGTGCAGATGTAATCACTTAATCGCTTCATGTACGCCATACGCACCGTTTCAACAATAAATCTGAGTCATTTGGAAAACATTAAGAGGGTGTAGTAATTTTAATTTCTGTCAGCATATAATGAGTGAGACTGACGGGGAGGAGGGGGTGAGGAGAGGGAAGAAGGGACGGAGGGCTGAGCGGAGAGAAGCGGGTGGGCTGGGCGGAGTCGGCTAATGGTCCCGCAGGAGGGCCCGCCGCTGGTCTGGTGGTGTCAGGTGAGCGGCCTATTAGGCGCCAGCTGCGGCCGCGCTATCTGCGGCTCGCAATATCCGGATTAGATAGCGACACCACTCGTTACGGCAGCGCAGCCGGAACAACACAGATAAATGGGCCTCACCGCCGGATACCGCACTGCGTGAGCTGCCGGCGTCTGACACACGCGCGGCTAAGTCACTAATCACCAGTCCGTGCATCCACCAGTAACTGACGCACGAGAATCGAATTCTTCAACGTATTATCCATTCTACTATAGTAAATTTTCTTGACTAGGAAAAGCTTCTGTCCATGCATGAGCACGATTGAAGTGAGTTTGGTGTTACAGTCGGCGCACGGGCGATGGGACACAGCATCTCAGAAGTAGCGATGAGGTGGGAATTTTCACGAGCGCACCGTGAATATCGGGAATGTGATAAAACATGAAATCTCCGACATCGCTGCGGCTGGAAAAAAATCCTGACGATAAAAGTCCAACGTGACCGAAGTGCAACCCTTCCTCAAATTGCTGCGGATGTCACTGGTGGGTCATCAACAAGTGTCAGCGTGCGGATCATTCAACGTAATATCATCGATATATGGGCTTTCGGAGCCGAAGGCCCACTCGTGTACCACTGCCGACTGCATGACACAAATCTATTCGCGCTGCATGCCAGCGCCATTCTCTCTACTTTGTCTTACTGTTCAGAAAATGGTCGAAAACTAGTGTGGAAGCCTCTAGCAAGTTTCGTCAGGAGTGTCTGAGGAAGTTATTGTAAAGACGTGTTGCAAATTTGCTCCTTAAGGTTCTAGAGAGAATATACAGCAAGCCATAAAATTCAGTCTATATCTGTATTCTGGCGAAAGGTGTTTGCGAAGTGAATGCGGTGTGCTCCTATTTTACCGACCTGAGAGACAAACCCACTGACGAAGTAGTAGTACACGATTGTTTTAAGAAGTGACAGCAAAATATTCTTCGCAGTAACGAGAACGGCTGGAAAGTGGAGTATGATTGTGAAATGGGTATATAAATTATAGAGGGAAACTTTCCCGATGGGATAAACAAAAATAAAAATAGAAAACAGATGACTTACCAAAAGGACCGGCTCGTCGATAGAAACAAATAAAATAAATAAAATCACACACAAACACACATACAAGCTTTCGCAGCCTAGCTGCTTCGTCAGGCAGAAGGGAAGGAGAGGGAAAAGGAAATGATGAGGGTTTCAAGGGAGTGGATAAGGAGTCATTCCAATCCCGGGACAGGAAAGACTTACCTTGGGGGGAAAAAAGAGGGTAAACAAAAACACACACACCCACACATTTACACAGACGCAAGTACACTTAGGCAGACACACTGTAGAACTGTAGAAAGCAAAGAAGTTAGAAGTTAGACAGAGATGCCACTTGAGGCAGAGGCTCTGTCCAGAGAACCAAGGCAAAGATGTTAAGATGGTGGGTGGGAATTCAAATTTAGCGGAGGTTGAGCATATTCTCTCTTCCCGTTACCCACCTGGTCTCATATATATATGGTCATATATATATATATATATATATATATATATATATATATATATATATATATGTGTGTGTGTGTGTGTGTGTGTGTGTGTGTGTGTGTGCGTGAGAGAGAGAGAGAGAGAGAGAGAGAGAGAGCGAAAGTGAATGGTGCCAGTGGATGGTGGATAGGAAGGGGCGGGAGCGTTGTCTTGGGGTCAGTGCTGGGTTTATTGCTGTGTCTTTTATAAATGATATTCTTTCTATTATTACGGGTGTTCCTAAAGTATTTCTCTTATAGAACGTATCGCAACAGCGTTTTTTTTATTATTTTTTTCTTCTTCTTCTAAACTTTGGTTTATTCTTAACAGTTTCGTTCATGGACCAGACTATCCTATATAGTATTAGATTCAGAGTTTCCTTTTTATTCCAGTCCATGACTGAAACCGGTGCGAGTAAACTGAAGCTGTCCAATATCACCTGAATAGAATATGAAATATTTCTGTTTGATGATGACAGCAGCGTGGTACTAGAGGATGCCAGAGAATATCACAGACAACATATAGAGAGTGTTGAGTGGTACAGTACCGGCAGTACGTACTGATCTGTTGCGGGAGTGGGATCTAATGCCCCTCCAAGCCATAATGCTGGCTGCAGGACCAGAATGGCAATGTATATAGAATACTCCATTTCCATACTTACGTCTATGGCTCGTAGAAAGTAAAATGATGGCATATCACAGGAAAATGCAGTTTTATAGTTCTGACACAAAATTTAGCTAAATCTGACAGTTCGATGACACTTCATGGGCATGTGGTGAGTCTAACCGTCCAAATTCCTAGATGTTCAAATAGATGGCAACCTACATTGAGAAGCCCATGTACAGAATCTTGTTTAAATTGAATACTGTTATTTCTACTATCGAAACAGTAATAAATGGTAGTCTGACACGAACATTGGTATACTTTGCTTATTTTCAACCGCTTGTGACAGACGGATTTCATATTATGGTAACTCTCCCCAGTCACAAAGGATATTTCTAACTTAGAAACGAGCATTGCAATGCAGAATGCCTCTTTTGAAGTGTTTGCTACTAGAATTGTCTGAGCAGCTCTGATACACTTTAACGCTTACTAACGAAACGAAGAACCTTTGTTACAGATCGCAGATTGATGATTAACGTGTGCGATTACTCTTCGACTGAAATCGTCTACTAAACTAACCTAGCAGTCGTATTTCATGCACTTATAGCTGCAATAAGCGTTGTGAGCAATTTATTCATCTTAGGCGGAGAACGGAACCATTCCTTATGATACCTTGTAGCGGGAATGGACAACCTTTGGTGACCCACGGGCGTGATTCACATTTTTACTTAAGTTCGTGATACGACATCAGCGTCCGTAGCGAACAAACTGTAGCGTCCGTGACTTTAATGGTTATGGAGCAACCGAAATAAATGCCGCCCTATTGTAAACTTGCCACACCACAAATTAAACTTCTTTTTTAGAAGTCACTCATTTTACGTTTATATTTATTTGCCCGCCTGTAACATCTTTTCTTTACTTACGTCATTTTACAACAGCTGCCTTCAAAACGTCTGTAACAACATTCTACAACGCCGATAGTAAATAAAAAATGTTCACGACACGTAATGTAAAAATCTGAATATGAGATGTCAGGAGTCTAGGAGTCTAAAAATGTCAACAAGGAAAAATGGACGCCATAAAAACAGCTGGTTGCACCTAAATTATAATAGTGTACTTTAAATTTCAACGATAATAATGTCTAATATGTTCACAACGAACAAGCTTATGGACTAATGTTTATGCCAGAAAGAATAGAAATATAACGCAATCCAAGTCGACACGAAATTAAGAGTAACTTTGAAAATTAATTTATGACACAATCACGTTATTCCAATGTTCGAAATTTGATGTCCTAATTTGGACCAATGCTGCTATTAAGCTGTTTTGAATTTTTCCAAAATTACTTTTGCTGATCATCGCCGACGCATGGGTTGTTTCCATAACAAAAAGTAAAGAAAGCCATCACCTGACTTAGCATGTATTGTTAACAACGGAGAATCCAACATTTTGGACTGCTTTGGGTGGCTGAAGTCACATTGACATATCCAAATTTTCTAGTGCAATGAAAGGTGCTTTCTTACTCTATTATTATACCATTTCCAAGACTGTTGAATTTAAAAATGTTAGAATTTTTAGGTACCTAAGTGGGGAAACTGCTGAGGTCAACTGTCCCTAGATTTACAAACTACTTAAACTAACTTAGGCTAAGGACAACACACACACACACACACACACACATACACACACACATACACAAACACATACATGCCCAAGGGAGGACTCGAACATCCGATGGAAGCGGCCGTGAAACTCATTACATGGTGTCTGACACCGCGCGGCTTTTTAGGTCTCTCTCTCTCCGACTCTCCATCCAATCTCTCGTTCTCTCCCTTTCTTTCTCTAATTACCGTAACGGGCCGGAATTGATCGTCGGTTGCCCATCAGTGCTTAATGCGGATGAGAAATTTTTGTCCGGTTATCCTAGTCGATATCGTACTTTGCCTATTCACACAAAGCTGAACCTTCTGACGCAGATGGAGCAGTCAAGACAGGCCAAAAGCCTGTCAAACTGTACCGGCGGATTCATTTGGATGAGGTACGGATGGGCGCGCGATCAGCTCTCCGATCTCCATACCGTTGTCGGCTGTTTCTGCGTTATTGAATACCACTTGGATATCCTAGTAAGTTTTTATATTTAGCGTACGTTAAATTTAGAACTCAAATATCAATTAGACAAAGCTATTCGATGCAACACTAAAAATGTTTCGAGAAAATCGATACTGATTTCCTTTAGGCTCTTTAAGTCACTTTCATTGTCAGCAAAGTTGCCGACCGTCTTCGGTAGCGTGATAAGTTTTAGCAAAGAAATCGTAAGGTCGAAAGCTCGAATTCCGACATCTTTATTTTACTTTATTTTTCATTGCGTTAAAATACTTACACCATTTAAAAATAAAATTCATAAAAAAAATAAAATGTTCAAATGTTTGTTTAGGTTAAGGGACTTAACTGCGGTGTCATCAGTCCCTACACTTACAAACTACTTATGAACTGAAACTTCCTGGCAGATTAAAATTGTGTGCCGGAACCGGGACTCGAACCTGGGACCTTGCCTTTCGTGGACAAGCGCACTACCGACTGTGCTATCCCGACACGACTGACGGTGCCGCCTCACAACTTCACTTCTGCCAGTACCTCGTCTCCTACTTTCCAAACTTCACAGAAGCTCTCCTGCAAACACGCAAGACTAGCACTCCTGGAAGAAAGAATATGGTGGAGACATGGCTTAGCCACAGCCTAAGGGATGTTTCCAGAATGAAACTTCACTCTGCAGCGGAGTGTGCGCTTGATATGAAACTTCCTGGCAAATTAAAATTGTGTGCCGGAACCGGGACTCGAACATGGGACATTTGCCTTTCGCGGGCACGGGCACTACCGACTGTGCTATCCCGACACGACTCACGATGCCGCCTCACAACTTCACTTCTGCCAGTACCTCGTCTCCTACTTTCCAAACTTCATATCAGCGCACCCTCCGCTGCAGAGTGAAGTTGCATTCTGGAAACATCTCTTAGGCTGTGGCTAAGCCATGTCTCCACCATATCCTTTGTTCCAGGAGTGCTAGTCTTGCGTGTTTGCAGGAGAGCTTCTGTGAAGTTTGGAAAGTAGGAGACGAGGTACTGGCAGAAGTGAAGTTGTGAGGCGGCATCGTGAGTCGTGTCGGGATAGCACAGTCGGTAGTGCGCTTGCCCGCGAAAGGCAATGGTCCCAGGTTCGAGTCCTGGTTCCGTCACGTAATTTTAATCTGCCAGGATGTTTCATATCAGCGCACACTCCGCTGCAGAGTGAAGTTTCATTCTACTTATGAACTACCTAACACTAACGACAACACAAACATCCAAGCCCGAGGGAGGATTCAAACCTCCGACGCGGGAGGCCGAGCGATTCGTAATGTGGCGCTCCAGACCGCTCGGTTACTCCCGTGCGGCTAAAATTCATCAATTATGTTTGAATTAACACATATTTAATCGTAATATTTATGAAAATATACGTTTTTGTTCATTCATAGTTTTCAATATTGTTAATAATGATTGTTTAAACGGAATAAATATGAGTAATTACATTTTTGGAGAAATACTGGAACACCTCTCATGAAGTGTACAAAAAAAGGCAATCGTAAATTTTCAGTGAAGTTGATGCTGTCAAAATGTAATTTGTATTTTTAAAAAATTGAAACCATCATTATTAATAACCATCCATAAAATATTGAAAATTAATAATAAACCAAAGATACAGGTGTTTCATAAAAATTATGATTATATATGTGTTAATTATCATTTATTTCATTTGTTTTATATCTAAATGTAGTAGGTATTTGAACACACCGGGAAAAGAGGGACAGGTTTCGAGCCATCGAACATAACATTATTGTGGCTGGTGGTTGTCATACTACAACACTACCGATGATCTACAACTATTTTCGGAATGTTTGTCTCTTTTACGTGTACTTCTAGGTCCTCAAAAAATTTCAAAGTGGGTTTCCTTGAAAACTCTTGGGAGCTTAGTCGGACGTCTTCAGCTGATTGTTATTGGAGTTCTTAGCTTCACGTAGAAAGTATGAAAAATACAGAGTTCCGATATCCACGTGGTCTCCTTTTTAGAGGTGCTAAGTCTTACTCAGGTAGGATCTTAACCAGTCACGTGCATCTCGCTCTAGCCTTCCATCAAGACAAGAACGCTGGGTGGCGGTGGAATGGCCGAGCGTTCTGAGGCGCCTTGCTGCGGTGCGCGCGTTGCTCCCCGTGTGAGGTTCGAGTCCTCCCTCGCAGATGGGTATGTGTGTGTAATCCTTAGGTTGTAGTTTGCAAGCCTGGAGACTGGTAATCTCAGTAGTTAAGTCCCATAGATTAAAAATTCACTGGTAGTGCCGGGAATCGAATGAAGTTTCTGCACGTAACAGACGACCACGTTGGTCACTGTGGTCCCGGAGGTGCAGTCGCCCAGAAATACTTGCTTTCTCAAGGGGCAGAATTGTATTTAATTCTGCCGTAGGAGCCTGCGCAAGCAGAAAAGCCAAGATCGCTTTATTTAAGTTCCTTTATTGATATCGATTTCAGCAGATGTCATCTTCAAGTCTTTTAAAATTTAAATATCACATATTAATATTTCGTCATGTTTACTTTCCATCTGTGATTGGACACAGGAATGTCGAAAATAAACATTTTAATATCTACGGTTAAATATGCTGCACACACGTCGCAAGCCCGTCACTAACACTCGAACTTGACCAAGAAATCTAAAACAGCAACGAGACTTCTTCGCACGCCGGTCTGACGCCGTCCTCAAAACCACCGCACTCCGATGCGGCCTCCCGCCCATATGCCATTTGCTGTACGGTTTGTTCCCTGGTGTTTCCTGAGGCTTGTAACCCAAATTTCTGCGTGCAGTGTAACTCGTTGCAGTATGTGAACATGCAAAAATTGGTCTGTGCAGCAATTGCCGGCATAGTGTACTTTAGATGGCACACGGGAATTCGCTGAGGTAGATGGTGCCGACCGCGGTGGCCGAGGTGACTGAGGCACTCCAGTCACGGTCAGCACGGCCACTACGGTCGGGGGTTCGAATCCCCCCTCGGGCATGGATATTTGTGCCGTCCTAGTTCGTAAGTAGTTCATAAGTAGTTTGTAAGTTTAGGGACTGATGACCCCGTAGTTAAGTCCCATAAAAAAAAAAAAAAAATAAAAAAAAAAAAAAAAATAAAAAAAAAGGTAGATGGTAATCGGCCTTGAAACCACATTACGGCTTGACGGAACGCTGATCCATATTGTTAATCTGTCTGGCGGATCTGAATAAGGGCTGGCACAGCACCTCATTAACCGAGAAGCTAAACGGGCGGGTTTTAAGTTAGAAAGTGGTGGCTGACAGCCATTGGTTGATCCAAGGTGGGGGGGGGGGGCGGATGGTTGTTCGCACCCCCCCCCCCTCTCCCCGCCAGCAGCCGTGTCTTTTTGTTTTTGTTTTTAGAATGCGAAGCTAGCGTACTGCACTGAGTCTTCAAAACTGTGAGACTTTTGTTTGATTGGGAATGGCGTAAAAAGGGGTGGCCGGTCTTTCTACTGACCCAGAGAGTAGCTGACGATGAAAATTCTTTCACCGCCTCCCCAGCATGCCGTCCTGGATTAACACCGCCTATAAGACAAGCCCTCACAACTGGCCGTGCCTATGTCACACCGGCTAGCGTTCGCAGCCTTTAGGTGTGACATAGGCACGGCAAGAAATGTTCAAATGTTTGCATTGCTTATGGGACTTAACTACGGGGTCATCAGTCCCTAAACCTACAAACTACCTATGAACTAGATTATACTAAACACGGCACAATCATCAATGCCCGAGGGGGGATACGCACACCCGACGGGGAACGGCCTCGCGCATCCTAACATATGCGCTCGGCCGCTCCGCCGCGGCAGGCACGGCAAGTTGTGAGGCCTTGTCTTCTAGGCGGTGTTGCCTGGATCCGCCCCTGCTGACAGTGAGCAGCGCTGGATTAGGGGAGGGGAAGCTTAGAGGCTATTGTAGACCTTTGCCTCCAGGCGTACTAGGCTGCTTTACACTGTTTCTTGGTCGATGTTATACAACCAAGTTTATTTTTACAACATTGTTAATTTCGTTAATCATGAACGATCTTTTCGGAAGTAACTGTGTTTTAATTGCTTGGGCAGAAAAGGGTTAAAACGAGAAACGTCCCGCAAAATGCAGGACGGTTGCTCACGCTAACTAATATCCAATACGGTGTCTTCATCTATGTGCCGAATAGTTGCCGCTGCCCCACGAACCGCCCGGTGTGACATGGGTGGCCTTCGCCCGTCTCGTCAGTTAACGTTCAGACACACGGTAAGAACATCTGGCAAGCTCGATACTGCCATGTACGTGCGGAAAGCGTCTCCGAAGCGCGGTTTGCGCCAAGGCCGAGAAGCCTGTGCACGGTACGGCTTACACATTGTGACGTCAGAGAGTGGCCACGTTGCGAGGCAGGGTGTGCGGCGGAGGGCAGCGCTCGGCGCGGCGGCGTCTGGCGCTGGGTCCCGGCTGACGCGAGGTGTTAAACGACTTCCTCAATTGCGGCGCTTCCTCATTCCCCCGCAGCCGCAGCCGCCGCCTGATTCACCGCGTTAGCTCGCGGTTTCCCCTGGCTGGGCCTGCCAAAACCGCGCGTCTGCCGGCCACCCACCCTGCAGACGCCGCCTTCCGCTCACCAGCCGCCGCTGGAGCCTGCAGGGCGAGCCGAAGTCAGCGCCGTGCGGCGGGGCACGGGCGACGGTAAAAATGTCATCCAAGTCCACACTTGTTAAGTAAAAGTTGCAAATGAACACCAGTTCTGAAAAGTTTTAACTAAGAATCAGTTGGTTGAAACTTCCTGGCAGATTAAAACTGTGTGCCGGAACCGGGACTCGAACCTGGGACCTTTGCCTTTCGCGGGCAAGCGCACTACCGACTGTGCTATCCCGACACGACTCACGATGCCGCCTCACAACTGTACTTCCGCCAGTACCTCGCCTCCTACTTTCCAAACTTCACAGAAGCTCTCCTGCAAACACGCAAGACTAGCACTCCTAGAAGAAAGGATATGGGTTGAGACATGGCTTAGCCACAGCCTAAGGGATATTTCCAGAATGCAACTTCACTCTGCAGCGGAGTGTGCGCTGATATGAAACTTCCTGGCAGATTAAAATTGCGTGCCGGAACCGGGACTCGAACCTGGGATCTTTGCCTTTCACGGGCAAGCGCAAGTTGTGGGGCGGCATCGTGAATCGTGTCGGGATAGCACAGTCGGTAGTGCGCTTGCCCGCGAAAGGCAAAGGTCCCAGGTTCGAGTCCCCGTTCCGGCACACAGTTTTAATCTGGCAGGAAGTTACATGTCAGCGCACACTCCGCTGCAGAGTGAAAGTTTCGATCAGTTGGTTGTTAGGTAGCTGTTGACTCGAAGTTTTCTGTTACCTAGCAACACTGTCAATTTTGGCCGTGAAAATTATCAACTTCGATCCGAAGTTCCCGCACCACCCAAGGGCGTGCCTCACCCCCAGACAGACTGACAAAAAATGAGAGAGAAGGGGAGGGGGAGAGAGAGAGAGAGAGAGAGAGAGAGAGAGAGAGAGAGAGAGAGAGAGAGAGGGAGAGAGAGAGAGCGAGAGACAGACAGAAAGAGAGTTAACTGACTTTGTGAAGGAACCAATGACAATTTCGCAAGGCTTCCTCTGTATAGGGATTCGCATATACTCATCTGGTCAAGTTGAGATACAGTTACAAATCGAATTAAATTCAGAGCCTGAATGCCCTGAGGGCTCTTTCTCATACCACAGTACGTATAACGATTTGCAGGCCCATTATGCGGCATGTGTTTTGATTGAGACTTTTCCTTCTCCATGGGCACCTGTGGTTTGAATCTCTTAGGGGGCGGTGTACTACAGTACCTGGTAAACCTATCTACAGCAATAATGACAACAGTATGTTCATGATTGTCGTCAAGTTCGCTTTCATCACTGTCTAATTCGGGTTCAGATGTGTTCGTACAAAACTGCCAATATTTCTTTCTCAGACAGTGTTCCCAAACATTGCGCTCTGGAGGCAAAAACTATAGGTGAGGTTTGAAGACACATGGTCAAGCACAGTGGCTCCATACGAAGCCGCCATGAAAATGCGGATATTGTGCAAACTATATACATTGTTGTGAGTAGTTGTATACTTGAGAGTATATTTACTGCATTTTCATAAATAAATAACTAGGAACATACCTTATATATGCTCAAGAAATATTTACTGAAGTAATTGAACACACCCACTATAACCGATGCAAACACAAGTATTAGCAACTTTCTTATGACAAAAATCTCATGACGAAATTACAAAAAACTCTCGTAGTAGTTACAAAAAATTCTCACAGACGGAAGCACTAAGCATGACAGACATTCGGTGACTCCCGTTGGAACCTCTGTGTCAGTCGGCTGGAAAACAATAAAAGCTCAGGTGGACGCAAATGAAGCCACTATGCCTCAAAGTGTTAACCGCCGCGGAGGTGCGCAGGCTCCAGTTCGAATCCACCCGGCGGATTAATAACGTGGGTCCTGGTGGTATTTTTTACGACGATTTTGCATCTTCTTTGGCGAATGCGAGTTTGTTTTCATGTTTTGCATTCATATGAGCATACACTCCGCTGCAAATATCACTCTGGGAACATCCCCTAGGCTGTGGCTAAGCCATGTCTCCACCATATCATTTCTTCCAGGAGTACTAATCCTGCAAGGCTCGCAGGTAAAGTTTGGAAAGTAGGAGAAGAGGTTCTGGCTTAAGTAAAGTTGCGTGGACGAACCTTTAAGCGTGCCGGGACAGATCAGTCAGTAGGGCGCTTCCCCGCGAAAGGCAGAGGTCCCAGGTTGGAATCCCGATTCCGGCAAACAATTTTCATCTGCCATCAAGTTTCATATCAGCGCATGCTCTGCTGCAGAGTAAAAATATGATTACCCTCGGTTTACATTGTCCTCAGACATTTGGGATAAAAGTCTGATCTGATGACCGTCCAGAGGGGACGAAGGAGGTGGAGTGAGGCAGCAGGGTTAATTCGTACATTAACTGTCTTGTTCGGTACAGGCAGCAGCGGGCGGTGGGGCTTTGGCCAATGCAGGTAGCGGTGGAACTATGTCTCACTGCTGTTTCCGGTTCCCTGGTCAAATTCTGTTCAGTGCAATTAAATGCTCTGATTAAAAGTATCCACTGCGGAATTGACCACTGAATGGTCAGCATATAAATTAGGTGTCACTAGAGGAGCAGTAAGAACGGATACGGGACTGTCAATAGGGCTAAGCGAGACATGAAATGTAATCGCAACTGTGAACATTATTATACTGTTGCTGTCATATGAACTGTCGGATTGGTACTCTAATCCGGATTTTCTGCTTTTTATCTACAGGTTGGGGCAAACAAAAGTGGATTCCCACGGGAGTAGGTACGATTTGACGTGACTGTATGCATATATTAGCACAGTTCGTGATGCGCACACCATGTGTACGCCCGAAGCGGTTGAGAGCGTCAGAGCGAGCGCAGCTGCGGCTACTCCTTGTGGTCAGCTGTTTGCTGGGAAGTTTAGTGGCGATAAACGACCCTCATAGTCGTCAGTTCCAGCACTCTAGTTTCGATACCCTGCCAGCAAGTTGCTGACCAGTGCCCGGAAGTGCCAAGAGACGAATGTTGTTCCTTTTAGACAGTTATTGTTAGGTTATTACTTGAGTAGCCTAATATCAAACCTGGACATCTGACCTAAAGGTCGAAATTTAGTTATCAATCGATCCCAAAGGAAGTTTTTTCCACTCTTTTCATTGGTGAAGTCCGTTTTTTTCCGAAAATTGACGTAAATGTGATAAAACACACGTTTAAGTTGACTGTTCACATCAAAAGCGGACACCTACCATAAGAGCTTGATATCAAATTCGGACACTTGTTGAATAAAGCAGTGTGCACCAATGGGATCAGAGTATATGATCACATGACCTCGAAAATCAGACATGGCAACAGTATATGCCAGGTATTAAGACGTATTAGGTCGTAATTAAGTTTTTTAATAATTTTATAGTATTATTACTAATAACCATCTTAAAGCGAGTGAAATGAAACATAATATATCACCAGTGTCCGAAGGAAAAGCTAGGAAGTGGTTAAGACAACATGAAAAGTGGAAAATAAATTTTGAAAAGAAATAATGGTAACTCTAGCCTGTAAACTACACTGTTCTATTGTAAGGTGTGTTGTACGAAATTATCACTTGTTGGAAAGAAATTAGATGTCAGGAATAACGTAAGGATGTTTACGGAAAAATCTGGCAATAGTTTCAACAGATTTTCAGATAGTGTGTTCGGCTTAAAAGAAAGAGATTTAAGAAAGAAAGATACCATCATTAATAAAGAATATCATACAGTTTTTGAGAAGTATGGAACAGTAAAACTAATTAGAAGAGACAGGGTACCTCAAGACTGGAATCAAGAAGCCAGATAGCATATGAAGACAGCATTTAAGCTCCATTTCAAAATGTCAACATGTAAGCGGATAATTTCCCGGAAAACGAAGACAGGCAATGTTGTGATCAGAGATGAACTTGCTTACTTAGATGTGAGATCGGAGAGAGCAATCGACAAAGTGAACAGCAAATCGTAAAATATAAACCCTCAGCCTATTAAAATTTGTGTACCAATTAAGACAGAAAAACTTGGAAATGTTGAGAAGTTGCTAACAAAATATTTTGGATATAACTGGAAGACTGTTCCCACTCTTGAGTAGTACAAAAAATTATTACAGGGAACAATTTGTCACTCAGATCTGTATGGCGATCATTGTGAATGTGAAATCGAGAAGAGCGATTTTGGCGATGATTCCGTTTTTATGGAAATTTAAAATTAGATACACACCTTCAAATATAAAGTAAAATTTCCCCACATTTCATTCTGTATATAAAATTAAAAACATTATTGTGATTATTATAGTTATTCATTTTTCCAATATGTAATAGAGTTCAAATATGCCTGCTACCTCGATTGCTCGCACATTACTTCCTGTCGGTTCCGCACAGAGACGTACGTTTATTACAAACTTTATGTCGATATTCCTATAATTTCCCAGATTATACATCTGCAAAAGATTCTCGTCAGCTGTAAGCGAATCTCTGTGTATGAAAAACGGACATCTGAAAGCGTGTTCACATCAAAAGCGAACACCTACACGTTTTGTTTTCAAAGACGGACATCTGTATTTTCAAACACAATTTGAAGGTGCTTGAGTAATCAAATCAAATTGATATTAGCCACTTCCAGGTATAAATCCTCGAGTATTAAAGTTGATAATGCTCAAATCAGGTTGTAAATATATTAGAGCTAAGTTTCGCAATAAAAAATGACGTTTATCTTAGTTTCTGGCAAATGACAGATGTCCGTCTTTGATAATAGGCTACTCACTTTATCTTCTCTCCTCTGCGGCGTTTCTTTGTGTATTCCAATATGACTGATCACGAAAAGCGGGTAATATATTTTCCCGGGATGGATCCTTTCTTTGCGATCACCTTTGTTCTACGCTTATCGGTGAGAACTCTGCTCAGGTTTTTTGAATTACAAAGGACTACCAGCCATCTGACCGATCGCGCTGATCTCCACTTCGATACTCCATCAGCCTATCTGTACACGCTTCCCGAACCGAGATAAGCCCACATATGCCTGCTACCTCGACTACTCGCACGCTACTTCCTGACGGTACCGCACAGAGACGTACGTTTATTACAAACGTCGCATGGAAATAATTGCGTAAAATCAGCGCAAGTTCCGAAGTGCTATGAGTGGTCCTGTGCAGAGAATTGGAAAGGATTGAGAATAAAAACCGCTACCGTTCACAATTAAAGATTGTATTTATTTCAGACACAGCCGGTTGCGGGCTTGTGCCCACCATCACGTACTTATACATTCAGATCAGTGTACGGTTTTATGGCGGAGGTCACTGTTTCAAAATAAATTATGTGCCATTAATTACAGTGAAAACAACTGCAGGTGGCGAGATGCCACGAACAAGAATTGCAGAGAATGCGATACAATGGTCGTACAAGTTGTGGGTAATAAGCGACACTTGACGGTATATAAAGAGTGGACTGGACAGTGAATGACTACAGTGACTTGGAATAGTAAGTGACCCCATACGCTGTCTCAATTCGATGAAAGGTTTTTAATTTGGAAAACGCCCTAGGACGTCACCTGTCATCACATGTAGTGTACTAATGTTTTAAATGGTTAATAAAGCTGTCATATATGCAGGGTATAAGTCCGGAAACACTTTCAATTATTTATTGCACAAGAACCAAACCTTTTTACAGATGTCACACATATGTCATTTTGAAGAGAAACCCTGAAAGTTGGAGCGGCCCCTGCCATCAGACAACACTCACAGCACAGTGGTGTACCGGGAAACACATTACAACATGTTGAAATGTTTGTAGAACTTGTGGGACTTAACTACGGGGTCATCAGTCCCTAAGCTTACAAACTACTTATGAACTAGCTAATTCTAAGGACGGCACAAATATCCATGCCGGAGGGGGAATTCGAACCCCCGACCGTAGTGGCCGTGCAGACCGTAACTGGAGCGCCTCAGTCCCCTCGGTCACCGCGGCCGGCACCACAACATGTCCAAGTAGGAATATGCAGAGTCAATGCTCTTGGCGAAGAAGCATGGCCCTTACCATTTTTGACGTGAAAAGACACAAAAAACATTTACCTTTGAAAAATCACGCTCAAATTCAGTGCATTCGTGTGGGTGCTTTGTACCTCAAATTCGAAAATTATGCTTGTTCACTTCCCATTAGTGTGAAGAGTGGCTTCGTCGCTAAAATTTAAGCGATCAACAATGCCATCCCCATCCTCATTCATTTGTTGCATCTGCGAACAAAACTCAAAACTCTTGTCTTTGTCGTCGTCATTGAGCTTCTACACTAGCTCCAATTTGAATGGTTTCATACACAGCTTCAATCGCAGGAGATTTCTTCGGAATGCTTATGAACGTCTCTCTTACACGCCCCACATTCGCTTCACTTTACACAGAGCGAGGTGGCGTTGCGATAAGACACTGGACTGACATTCGGTACGATGCTGGTTCAAATCCACCTTCGACCATCCAGATTTAAGTTTGCCGTGATTCCCCGAAATCACTCCAGGCAAATGCCGGGATGGTTCCTTTGAAACGGCACGGACGATTTCTTTCAACATCCTTTCCCAAACATCCCAGCTTGAGCTCCGTCTGTAATGACCACGCTGTCGACGGGGCCTTAAACCCTGAGCTTCCTTCCTTCCTTCTTCACTCATACTGGGACGCCTGCTTCTCTTTACGGACTCAAGCGATCCGTCATAACGAATTTGTTGTGCCAGTGGTAAGCGGCGTTCTTTGTTAGTGGTTTCTTAGCGTACTTGCTTATAAAAAAACGTTCAAATGATTGTAAATCTATCGGACCAAACTGCGTGGTCATCAGTCCGTAGCTTACAAACTATTTAGACTAAGGTAAACTAACTTAAGGACACCACACACACCCCTGCCCCAGGAAGGACTCGAACCTCCGACGGCGAGCAACCGCGCGCTCTGCAGTGAGGCGCCTTAGACCGCTCGGCTACTCCACCGCGGCTTGGTTCTAAACATCCGTTTAACAGCTGTAGCATACTTTTGTTTTTGTCAAACTCCAATACACAAAAAGCTCGCTCCGCACCTGAATTCTCCATGATTGCGACTAGCGCTGACTTTCAGCAAATTACCAAACTACACTGTGGCGGTATAAAAAAATTAAAAAAAAAAAGGTGGGTGTTCTCTTCAAAATGACATAGGTATGATATATCAGTACAATATTTGATTCTTGTGCAATAAATAATTTAAAGTGTTCCCGGACTTTATGTACGCCCTGTATACAGAAAGAGGTCGAAAATCTCCTCGAGGTCCCCACCTCCACATGGTGCTGCATGAGCAATGTATCCTGTGGCTTCAGGTGTGTAGCATGAGGGCTGCACTGTGGGGGTTGCTAAGTGGACTGAATTGAGGACTATGGCCCTAGTAGTCCAAACGCCGCCTGAGGGAAAAATTATTTTTAGAGTCTTATAAAACTTCATTAGATCACATTAATTAAGACACACAGTGTTTTCTATGTTCCCGGGGTGATTCATTTCTCTGAATCGCTAGAGGTGATGTACAGCCAGAGTTTACGACTTCATTGTTGTGGATGCGGAACCTGCTTCCGTTCGTCGTGGCTAGCCCCCAAATGAGTGTGGTGAGGAGCAGCGGGGTGGCGGCGTGTGAGTCAGCACGTAAAAGGCAGGGCTGGCGGCTTATCGGCCGCTATCGTGACGACCACCAGTAAAGGCCCGGTTTATGCCCGGTGGGCGGAGCGCCGCCCGCTGCCTCCTGCTGGCCACCGCGCCGCTTCCACACAGTCCGGCGGACCTCCCACCAGTACACACCATCAATTTCACTGCGGTCCACCAAAATGACCAAAACAGACCGGAGGGATCACGGCAAAATTTAGTTGCGAGGTAGCACATTGTACATACGACAAGGCTCACATGATTGATAAGAAAATTAATAATAATAATCCAGAATGAAACTTTCACTCTGCAGCGGAGTGCGCGCTGATATGAAACTACCTGGCAGATTAAAATTGTGTGCCGGAACCGGTACTCGAACCTGGAACCTTTACCTTCCGCGGTCTACCGACTGAACTATCCCGACACGACTCACTATCCCGCCTCACAACTTTACTTCCGGCAGTATCTCACCTCCTACTTTCCAAACTTCACAGAACCTCTCCTGTGAACCTTGCAAGACTAGCACTCCTGGAAGAAAGGAGTGCTAGTCTTGCATGTTTCGCAGGAGAGCTTCCGTGAAGTTTGGAAAGTAGGAGGCGAGGTACTGGCGGAAGTAAAGTTGTGAGGCGGCATCGTGAGTCGTGTCGTGGTAGCTCAGTCGGTAGAGCGCTTGCCCGCGAAAGGCAAACGTCCCAGGTTCGAGTCCCTGTTCCGGCACAAAATTGTAATCTGCCAGGAAGTTTCATATCAGCGCACACTCTGCTGCAGAGTGAAAGTGTCATTCTGGAAACATCCCTTAGGCTGTGGTTAAGACATGTCCCCACCATATCCTTTCTTCCAGGAGTGCTGGTCTTGCATGTTTCGCAGGAGAGCTTCCGTGAAGTTTGGGAATTAGGAGGCGAGGTACTGGCGGAAGTAAATTTGTGAGGCGGCATCGTGAGTCGTGTCGGAATACTTAAGTCAGTAGAGCGCTTACCAGCGAAAGGCCAAGGTCCAAGGTTCGAACCCCCGGTTCCGGCACACAATTTTAATCTGCCAGGAAGTTTCAATAATAATAATAATAATAATAATTAGCTCGAAGTCAGGCAGATTATGAAATGAGTATTTCTAGTTACAACCGATGCTACATTTCTCGTAATTTAATCAAAGAAGATCTGGATGTGATGGCGGGGTACAGCCACAGTCTAGCATACACAGTCGCGACATTCAGTGATGTGAAAGATCTAATCAACCGACAGTTTCAACGACACTAGCGCCCCTAGCTGTTGGCCAAGGCGCAGTAAGAATGGTGTTTCTTGATAATAACGTTTTTGCGTAATTAACCAAATAGTTTCTGTAACTTTTGCGTTCCAAGTGTCAGCAAAATATCGAGAGACATCAATGTAAAAATAGGCGAATTTCACTGATTCTATGATATAAACAGAAACTTATTCGTGAGGCAATAGTCACGAACTTGTGTATATTTCCAGCTTATTCCGATGAAAGTAATACGATGGTTGGAACTTAAATATTGGTACCTATCTATTCATAACCGATACAAAAGCGTTACATGTTATTGCCCTTCACAGTAGTCACCAGCGTTGTGTAGAACCCGCTGCCACCGATGTGGAAAGCGTAGTGTAACGTTAGCAGAGCCTATTCTGTCGATGGTGCCAATGGAGCGGTCTAGTCCCTGTCGAATCTCTGGAACCGTTTCGAAGCGAATACCACGAAGTGGTTCCTTCATCTTCACAATCAAATCAAAGTCTCACGGACTTAAATCCGGGGAGTATGGTGCATGGTCGTGCAAAATGACGCGTAGGTTACGCAGAAAGTATTGCCGCTTCTTTCGCAAAACGAATAGTGATACTGTGCATTGACTGTTTGCCGTGGAGGAACGTAATGCGTTAGGATAAGACCATCACAGTCGTACTGGGGCTCTGACACACTTTCGGGTAACGCGGCGACCCATAATGACGCCATTCATTGGATTGGCGTTTCTGTTTTGGCTCGTTCGATGTGGCTCGTGTCTCATCCAGCGTTACGATACGGCGTAAGAAAGCCTCTCCTTCGTGCTCATGGACCTCCAAGTGATAATGAGCAGCCTCGTAACGCATCCATTTCTGCATTTCCCTCAATTGGTGCGGAACCCATCGCGATGTTGTGTTTAGCATGCCCAAGTGTTCCTTCAGGATGTGAAGCACAGTCGTATGCGCTAATCCGGTTTTGTGGGCGATCTCGCGAATCGTCTGGCGTCGATCACCGTCCACTAACGCGGCAACAGTATGCACTTCTTCTTCAGAGACGCTACGACGACCTGCTCGAAGCATGCCTGCCACGGTTTGCTTTTACCCAACGTGCCACTGTTCTGTACGGCAATGCCGATTCCCCGCACACCTCTTGAAGACTATGATGTCACTATCGTGCTGCACGACGCCTGGGACATTCAATCTTGATCCAACTCCGTTGTTACTTTTTTGAAAACCTGGTGACACCGTTACGTTACCCGCTCGCTCATAAGTGACTGTGATTCTCTCGATTTACGCACGTCGATTACGTGGGCCGGGCGGGTAGACAATAGTAGGTTCCATTGCATAGTGTCTCCACAGCAGTGTTGCCACTATTAAGTTCCAACCCTCGTATTATAAAAAAATTCGAGAAGCATTAATTTCTGCTACCGTCTGTTCTTCCATGAAAGGTACTTTCTTTAACGAGTAACAATTCGGTACGGAGTCTAATGATTCGAACATTTTTACACTTCACTCGTATTTGGTTTAAACGCATATAAGTGTAATTAGTTCTACTTATGAAACGAATGTCTTGAAGGTTCTTGCCGTATGTGGTTCAGATTAGCAACGATTGTGGACTTTTTTGTTTCCTTTCGAAACTTTACTGTCACTTTTGTTGGGTCTTTCGTTCAGCTAAAGCTATGGTGATTGATCTGGTGCTTAAAATAATGTATGCATTACCTTCCATATATAAGTTTCTTACGTTGAACACTCAGTGATATGGTTGGTATTTTAATGAAGAAACCTTGACGTTTCTGAGTGGAAGATCGATGTCTTTCTGCAAAAGGTCAGATTTTCTCTTGTTTATTAGCCATTTTTGTTCTTATGGTATTCTTCCTTAAAAAGTCTCTTAAATAAACTGTCCTGCAATTGACGGGTTCATGCTTTCCTAATAAAGACGAATGTGAAGCTATTTTGTAGTTATCACCAATTTTTATGGCGCTACGGTACGTATCTTCCCTATTGTAAAAAGTAAAATCTAAACAAACTAGTCACACTCAACCGATATCGTATCCAGAAATTTGTCGGCCGCTTGGGGCGGTACTGTCGTAGTGTATAGCAAAAAACTGTGGGAGTCTCGTGACTGTATATGTTAGACTGCTTTCAAATACAGCTAACTGCTTTATCAGCGGGTGGTGTATACCGGGACAGTCATAGCGCAGTCATCGACCAGACGTTTTTGATAGACGAGAGATCGATTGAAGAGGGAGGTGAAGGCAGCAGTGCAATCCGATGGGCGGTGGAGAACCCTCGAGCTTTGGTTGCCACTTTTGATCGCGCATTGTGCACTGCGCTCGTCGGCAAGCTATGGGAGAAGCACGGAAGGCTCCAACACTTCAGAGTGTTGAGTGGTACTGTACCTGCAGTACGTACTGTGCGGTTGCGGGAGTGGCATCTAATGCCACTCCAAGCCATAGCCGGCCGCGGTAGCCGAGGTGACTGAGGCGCTCCAGTCACGGTCAACACGGCCACTACGGTCGGGGGTTCGAATCCCCCCTCGGGCATGGATATTTGTGCCGTCCTAGTTCGTAAGTAGTTCATAAGTAGTTTGTAAGTTTAGGGACTGATGACCCCGTAGTTAAGTCCCATAAGCTTGACAAACATTTGAACATCCAAGCCATAATGCCGGCTGCAGGACCAGAATGGCGATCTATACGGGTCAAAACAATTAGGGGATCAGTGGAGATACCTAGGTTCTGAAATATTGTCATCGGCAAAATGAACTAAAATGGCCCTACGTCTTTCTGTAAGGTCTACGGAGTGGAGACAAAAACATTATAGCAACAAAAGTTGATAGAGGGTGGGTACGTTTTGAGTTGTGTTTCATCTACTAAACGAATTACACAAGCAGTTGGGTTCAGATAGTGCAGTGAGCAGTTATAGAAATGCAATAACAACGAGACTTAACCGAATCTCTGGAATGGATACACAGAGGGATATGGTTGCAGCTACTGCAAAGGCCCAAAGTGTAATTTCCAGGACCTGGACGCGATTTCACACAAGAGCCCTTGAAAGAAGACAAGGTCGTCCACTGGTAACGTCATCAAGAGATGACCGTTATATCCAGCTCACAGCCCGTCGAGGCAGTAGGCTGGATGCAACTCAGCTCAACGTACCCTCCAGGCAGCACTAGGGCGCACAATAGCACCACAAACAATCCGACACGGCCTTCGGAAATGTGGCCTGTATGCACGTAGACCTATGGCGTGTGTTTCAATAGCACCACGACATGGTTCAGCGCATATACATTGGGCGGAAGAACATCAGGATTGGAGTCGTAGCGAATGGCGGCGGGTTCTATTCGCAGATGAGTCAGGATTGTGTGTTCAGCCGGACAGTCGTCGTTCCCTCATATGAAAAGAATTTGGAACTCCGAACAATACTGTTTACGAGTAGGAAACGTTAATATGTCATGGTGATGTACGAATGATGTAGCCAGGAGTCAGTATTAGCGGACGGACGGAAAAAAGAAGAAAAATAACTGTACTTATTTTCGTTCTTTGTATTAATCATTTCGGCATCCTCCCTTCCTTATATACT
The DNA here is from genome assembly GCA_026315105.1 of Locusta migratoria. Taxonomy (NCBI): domain Eukaryota; kingdom Metazoa; phylum Arthropoda; class Insecta; order Orthoptera; family Acrididae; genus Locusta; species Locusta migratoria. The sequence continues at coordinate 524,638,101 of CM048746.1, forward strand.
CCACTGGACCAACGTGTTCGCAGCACTTGAACGCGTTTGAGTATGTCTGGGTTGCACTTGGCACACTCATTGCAGCCAGACCAGCTCCTCCCACAACGTTTGCAGAGCTGGGTATGGCACTCGTGCACTCAAGAGCAGGTTCATAACCTCATCCTGTCCATGCCAAGGAGGTGTGCAACTGTGCTGGCAGTCCGAGATGATGACACACCATATTATAGGGCAACGAGTATGACTTTTTCACTATTATGGAGCCCCATGGTGCCCTGCTCTAAGTAAATGTCATGTGACCATAAAGAGTTGGGACTGCAAAATATCATCCTGTATCACACACAAATTACAATTGTAATAAACGTATATATATATATATATATATATATATATATATATATATATATATTGGTGTGCGTTTTTGTCTGTATGTCCTCTATGTGTTCATACACCATTCATTCAATTGCAATGGAACTTTGGTGAACTGTTCGCCGTACGCCACGAAGGTTCCTGACCGAAAAACAAAAGAGCACGACTCATAGCTCAGGAGATAGGACGTCATAAGTAATGAGCGGCCACCGCATGAGAATACCCAGATTTATGCGTCAATTATTGCAAAATGGGAGTAGTTAGGGACCTGCAACAAAGTTTGCATGAACGTTCATGTACCGTTTTGCAACTGACCCATCCCCCCATCAAACACAAAAAGAAGTCTACCGCTCACAACAGTTTCGCTGTAGATGCCGTAAAACTGCCGCATCAGGCATGACCATGTAACAAATAAAGTTAGCATTACAGATCTGCATGTTACTATTTATTTTTGTCTGCATGTCTCCCTTAATTCTCTTGCATCCAAAATTAAGCAATTTGTTTTCTTAATCTCAATCTATATAAAAGCAAAAGGAAACTCACTCACTCACTGAATAAACACGAAATCTCGTAAACTCTTCACCTATGAAGCTGAAATTTGGAAGGAATGTAGTTTATAGATAGGAAACATCAGCTAAGAAAGTATATTGTGATGGGTCCATGGCGGAGCACACTTCTCCTACAGACTCACGAAATCTACAGTTGTATTTCGTTCTTCACGAAATTTCGCACGCTTGACCTTCAAAACAAGATGAAGGTCACAGTCTACCTTAAGTTTCATACGGTGCATGGGGGAGGGTACTTTACAACATAAAAATGGATCGCTAAATACCTTGGTCGCGCAATAACGTGAGAACGGCTCGACCGATTTCACAGATACTTTTTTTGTTGTTTTTGTTATTCTTAGAACAAGGGTTGTATGAAGTAAAACTGGAATATTTGAGAACAAGAAAGTGCGTTCCTCAATGTGACCTTGCGTTTCTATTGCATAGAAATCTATAGTTTTGTTCCGATATTGATGAAGTTTTGCACAAATCTACCTTAAAAACAAGAGGACTGTCATTGTATGTATAAAATTTCCTTCGGTGCTTGGTTGAGGGTACTGAACTTACGGAATTTTACAAAATGCATAGTTTTGCTCCAATCTTCATGAATTTTTGTACACATTGCTTTTAAACCAAGAGGAAGATCACTGGGTACATAAATTTTTGAATGATACATGACAGAGGGTACCTTGCAGAAAACTTTGCCGAGAGGGTGGAAACGAACAGAGAGATGGGAGAGAAAGTGGTGGATGCAGACAGAGAAGAGAAGGGGATGTGGACTACGGTAGTGTAGGATAAATAAACACCGGGAAACGTCGGGTTTACAGCTAGTATCTGAATAAAATGCGTTACGATCTGTGTATTGTGTAAGATACCTCACCTGATATCTTAATCGTTTTGAGCAGTGTATAAGGCAGCTGCTCAACAGTATCTCAGCACAGTGTTTCCACATTATTCGACCATTGCGGTGGTGCAGGCATAAGCAATATTTGTTGGTAATAAGAAAGCGGTTACATTCGGTTTTCCGTGTCCGTCGTACTTAACATCTTTGCCGGCAAAAAGGCCTGTGACAAACGCAGCAATGGACGGACGCCTCACTCTGCTGTAGCCGACGTCGAATGGTACTCATGGTCACTGCTTGTCGCACATCAGACTGCATATGTAGTAATTTGGTTCGTGATGTCTCAGGTCGATCCATCACTTCAGTATGCGCAACGTGTTGTAGTCACGTGTAGTAGTGCAATAAGGTGGGTGCAATCAGCGTGGTCGGTCCGCCGTTCCCACTTGCAGCTATCAATTACAGACTCGCATCACAGTTCCTTGCTTACATACGACACGATCACTAATTTCTCTTAAGGATAACCTGCAGTCAATATGTGCAACAAAAATGTTCAAATGTTTGTACAGCTTATGGGACTTAACTACGGGGTCATCAGTCCCTAAACGTGCAAACTACTTATGAACTACTTACGAACTAGGACGGCACAAATATCCATGCCCGAGGGGGGATTCGAACCCCCGACCGTAGTGGCCGTGCAGACCGTGACTGGAGCGCCTCAGTCCCCTCGGCCACCGCGACCTGCAATATATGCACCTATTTTTCCTCTGTTGAGCTGTGTAAAGTTACTGAAAGACGGTCGCTGTCTTCTACGGAGCATGCTGAAGCTCCTCAAGCAAAACAGGCACTCTAAAGAACATTTTTAGTTCGTCCACACGACCGCCTGTTCCCCCCCCTCTCCCCCCTCCATTTTCCCATATAGACCTTGTAGGGGGCGCTACTCGATGTGCACCTATGTTGAAATACTAATCAGCTGCATCCCTCATGCTACGAGTGTGACCTGATTTGGGGTCTTCGTTCAGAATGTTGCATTTTTCCTGACCAACATTGTATCGTTGATGTATTCCCGTTTAAAAGTGTTTGGAACAGCTAGTACCATGACAGGTTTTATTTATCACGTTTTAATAGCTAAAATGTTAGCTCCTCATCATATCATCCATTGTGTGAATGATCTGCTTTCGATGTTCTGTCGGGCTGTTGTTTCCATTTTATTCTCATTATTTAGACCGCGACCCGTTCATGTGCTCCATGTGCTGCGAGTTTTGCTGCTATATGTGTTCGATTTTGTTATTTTTCATAAATGTCCGTCACATTTGCCTTTATACACAATTTCTATGGTGACTCGTATCGGATGATCTTATCCATTTGTAAACTCACAAAGGTGTGTTCGTACAGTTCTACCAAACCCATGTAACAAACATTTAAACATCTCACTCTTGATGTATACACAGAAATATTGCTTTCTTTAGTATTATGTACAATGTCTTAATTCGAAAGCAGTCAACAATTGATACTGTAGATGCAGCCACAGCGAAGAGATGCCCATAGAAAGATCACACAAACGTGCAGCCTTTTCAGTGGTGCAGGAGCAACAGTCTGGATGATTGATTTATCTGACCTAGTAACATCAGCCAATACGATATACAGATACCGCGAACAGCTCAAAGCAAGAGGAAACCACACGTAGGTTAGAACATGTGAAAAGGGAAATGGGTAGGTTGAATTTAGATATATAGTAGTGAAGATCAGTGAAATTCGCTGACAGGATGAACAGGGATTCTAGTCAGGGTTATAAATACAAAATCAAATAGATGCAATGCCAGGGCATGTCTTTAATAATAAATGATTTTATTATTATGAATTTAATACTTAATGCGGGTAAGCTACTATGAGAAGCATAATGATTATCATAGCCAAAATACAATAAGTTAACACCACAATAGAATTTATGCCAGCTAGTTGGGCAAATTGAAGAGATGGAAAGAATGTATGATGAGGTTAAAGAAATTATTCAGATAATTCAGAAAGACGAAAACATAATTGTGATATATGATTTGAGTTAGGTAGTAGGAAGACCAAGAGAAAATATCAGAGGATTATGGGAGAAAGCAATAAAACAGGAGGCTGCTTGCAGAGCATAATTTAGTAATTACTAGCACTTGGTTTAACCATTATGAACAAACGTTGTAGAACTACTTGGGAAAGACCTTGGAACAGTGGAAGATTTCAGACTGATTATAGAATGATACATACAATGGTGAGAAAGATATTTTGGAGTCAGATTTTAAGCCGTAAGAGGCTTAAAACAGGATTTTGCAAAAATGTAGGCAGTTAAAGAGATGAGACTTGGATAAGTACAAAGAACTAGAGTTTGGTGGGACTTTCAAAGGCAAAATTAGGCTGGAATTGACTCAAACTGTTGAAAAGAATACAATCAAATTGGAATGGGAAAATTTGAGAGATGAAATACATACATATTAAGATTGATAGGCAGTAGGAAACGGTTGAGCAGGAGCTGCTAGAGGACAAATGTAACTACCTAGGAGCACGTGTGACAAGGCGAAAGATAGATACCGTCTACATGAAATACTGCGAGGGGTATGAGAAAAAGAATTGCAACTTCAGATTTTGTAAACCTAACGACCAAACTGTTGTGGTCATTGGTCTCTACCCGTACGAACTACTTAAACTAACTTATGCTAAAGACAACACATCCATGTCCAAAGGATAACTTGATCGGCCGCTGAACCCCTGCCGTGGCACTTCGTGAATATCACCATCTGTGATGGAAAACTAGTGCCCAGCAAAAAAAGGAAACGTGGAAGTAATATATAGTTGGGCAACACAAACGAAATGAACCTCAAGGAATATTACGGAAACAGAAGAGGAAACAGATAAAGATACGAAACTGAGAGAAGAATTTCATTTAGTTCTAAGTCGAAATAAGATCCCTGAGGTAGACGAACTCCTTCAGAACTGCCGGTAACCTAGGGAAAGTAAAGTATATTGTGCAAGATAGATGAGACAGGAGAAAACCCTCAGATTCCGAGAAGTGTGTAATAATGTAACAAAAAAAGCACAATACTTTTTCAAGCCGAAATATATAAAAATAAAGAGGGTTTCTTCATTTAAATACTGTGGGTATATCATACAAGAAAACGGGTTGAAAAAAGCTACAAAGTTCGATATCAAAAAATGGCAACTGCTTTCAGATTAACCTAAAATATTTATAATTAAAATCACTTTCAAAATTCATTAAACTTAGGCATAACAGCATTGTGATCAAGCATGAATGTCTTTATGGGGCAGAAACTTTGATTTTAAATTGAAAGAGGGATATTGAAGAAAATTTGGAGAAAAAAAAGGAAGATTGTTAGAAAATATTAGGCCTCAAGATTACTGATGGAGAATCTTATAGGCTGAGAAGTAATAAGGAAATGGAGGAATAGAGGAATATACATGGTGACACGAGAAAACGAAGACTTGAATTTTATGGGTAAATTAAAAGAGTGGCACCCAACAGGTTGACAAAATTCTACGAAAACAGAAGTAAGGTCAAAACTTTAACCAATTAAATAGATTGCAGCGATTAAGTAAGATCTTAAACTAGCCGGTATAACTGAGGCAGACGTTACAGACATAAACGGAAATGATACTATATATGTTTATTTGATTAGATGAACGTTAGAAAACGGACTGGAAGATCATGGTGTGATGAAAGAAAGAGACTTCATTCTGAACGGATGAAAAAAAATTCGACACAAAGGAGGGCCACCATTAAAAGCGACATTGACTAATTGTACTTCGTGTGGTTCTATTGGCCCATATTTGAATAATAATAATAATAATAATAAAGTTCAGTAGAAAGTAGGCGCTGACTGGCGTGAATAATAGAGAAGTATTAGTTTAATTAATCATTGTTGCAAAATAGTGACACGAATTATGTACTGAAGAATGAAAAAAGTTGTGGAAGCCGAATTCGGGGAAGTTCAGTTTGGATACAGGAGAAATGTAAGAACATGCGAGGAAATACGGACACTACGTGTTACTTAAATTTATGTATGTAGATTCTGCAGATTTGGAGAAAACTTTTGGCATTATTGACTAGAATACACGGGAAAGGGTAGCAGGAAAAAGTACAGGAATCGAAAGATTATTTACAGTTTGTGCAGAAAGCAGGCAATAGTTAACAGAGTCGAAGATCGTTAAAGATGAGTAATACTTGGGAATGGAGTAAGGCAAAGTTGTAGCCTTTCCCCAATGTTATTCACTCTGTAAATGAGGGAGCTTTGAAGGAAACCAAGGAGGAATTTCGAAAGGGGATCTAAATTTAGGTATAAAAATATAAACTATGCGACTTACCATTGACATTGTAATTTTGGCAGATACAGCGAAGAACTAGGAAGAGCATTTGAACGGAATGCGTATTGTCATGAAAGAATATAAGATGAACATTAACAAGAACAAAACAAGGCTAACGGAATGTATTTGAATCACGGCATAATGGGGGAATTAGACACTGGAAGTAGTAAATAAGTTTTTCAGTATCGGCAGTTTAGTAATTTATTATGTACGAAGTAGAGAGAGGCTATAAAATTTAAAGTAACAATGGCAAGAAAAGTTTTTGTGAAGAAGATAAAGTTATTGACATTACATGTAAATTTAATAGTATATTCTGAGCCTTATACGGGATTGAAACGTGGACGGTAAGTAGTTCAGAGAAAAAGAGAACAGAATGTTTTTAAACTTGGTGCCACAGAAGAATACTGACGATTAGTTGGGTACATGGCACAAGTAATGAAGAGGTACAGAACTGAATTATGTGTAGACGAAATTTTTGGTATAGCCTGACTAAAAGAAGGAATCGGTGGGTTTGACACATTTTGAGACCTCAAGGAATCGTTAACTAAGTGTTGGAGGGACATGTGTGGGCTAAAAATCGCAGAGGGACACCAAGAGAAAATTGCATAAGTAGGTTCAAATGAATATGGTTGCAGTAATTAATTGGTAGAGCAGTTGCATCAAACCAGTCTGAGGACTGAAGGCCACAACAATCACAACGAAAACAAAATGTATCAGCACTGACGACACTATATTCAGGTGTGTGTTTGGCTGCCTGTATGCACACAAGGCCACAAGGCCACATAAGTGCCACATATCTTGGCCGCACTGCCAAGCACCGACAGCTGTGGCACAATCAGGTACGCCCTTTTTAGCCGACTGTCGAAAGTGAGTCCAAACCGCTAGAGCAGATGTTTTCAAACTTTCCCTCTTGGCGTCACACTTATAATACATACTGTTTGCCGCGCGGGAGTAGCCGAACGGTCTGGAGCGCTATGTTGCAGATCGCGCGGCCTCCCGCGTCGGAGGTTCGACTCCTCCCTCGGGCTGACTCCTGGGGAAACGCGTGCTCTCGGAACTTGAAACGCGATTCAAAACGCCTCTTTTGCAGCGTCTGCCACTGAAGTCTCCGAACAATCTCTGTGAAGCTTTCGCGTTTAGTCAATGAGCCTGCTGCGAAGCTTGTTTTTTCCCGTTTGATCTTTGTCTGCTATCAACCTTTCCTCGTGCAGACTCGACACTGATGATCAATACTCGAGCGTCGGCCAAACGAGTATTTTGTAACATACTTCGTTAACGGACTAGACTGCCTGCGAATTCTTCCAATGAATCTCAGTCGGGCATCTCACTTACTCAGGATTAATTTTATATGGTCGTTTCGTTTCAAATCGCTCCTCACGTCTACTACCATATATTTTATTGAAGCAATTGCTTGTTCCCATATGAAAAGTAAATAATAGCCTACCAGAAGTCGTTGTGGCTCCTGACATAGGCCAGTAAATGCATCATCAGACATTTTAATAACCTACTAGACGGTAAAATACACTCAACACATTGGCAAGCAAAACAGTCGCAATTCAGAGGACAAAGGCTGCCTTACACAGTGCCACCAGCTAGAAATGTTTGCGACAGAAAAAAAAAAAATAGAAAGAAAGAAAGAGAGAGGAAGAGAGAGAGAGAGAGAGAGAGAGAGACTGCCGGCCGAAGCCTCCCGACGTTTACCGATTTCTACCGATTCAGGACTAGGGAGAGGTCTGCTATTTAAAAGTAAAGCTCCCTTTTTTATAATCCGCACAGGATAAAGTGGCCGATGAGCAGAGACGAATTCGTCCAAACTGCCTGGCCAACTTAATTCGTTTGTCCCGAAGGGGAGATCGCCTCATCCACTGCGCAGACCCGTAGATAAAAGCGGTAGGGGATGTTCCAGCCCCAGTATCATATGCATGGTTTTCTTTTTTATTTTATTGCTTACAATGTAACCTGTGTTCCAGTTTTAAACGTTGAACGGCTACAGATGTTTTGAATACGTATCTGAATGAGCTACTAGTACTGGAAAAGTGAACCCCCACGAAGGGGACTGACCTTCAACTCGCCCCTCCCCCCCTTCCGGCCAGAAGAATAGGCCCTGCCACTGCCGTCAAGTGAGCAACAGTGGATCGTACGGCTATAAACAGCGTGGCATCGCTGTCTCTAAGCAACTGGTGCGCTGTCCGTGACAAATGCCGCTCTTCCCATTCTGAGAACAATATTCGTTGAAAATAATTCAAATGTTCAAATGTTTATAATTCTATCGGACCAAACTGCGTGGTCATCAGTCCGTAGCTGACAAACTACTTAAACTTAGGTAAACTAATCTAAAGACAACACACACACCCATGCCCCAGGGAGGACTCGAACCTCCGCAGCGAGACGCTTTAGACCGCTCGGCTACTCCACCGCGGCTGAAAATAATTAAGTTTTGCACATGAAACAGTTTGACATTTTTACTCGATAAGGAACTGCATTTCTTTTTGTTATTCTTTATAGTTACTGTGCTGCATCAGCTTAAGTAAGGTATAGCACCTTAGCTCATACATTGTACGAAAGATATAGAACTTTTATTCAAAGCCGAGAGCAGAACGAAAGGTCATTTCGTTCAAGAGATATCGTGTTCCAGGATTTTTATTTGTCACTTTTCACTCCTTTCACGTCTGGCGGTTTTTAGATGTGAAAGTGCCGACTTGTTCCGTGGTTCAGAATCCTCTTTAAATGTAGGTTTCTCATCTGGGTAAGTCAGTTCGAAGGTCGGAGGAAGGCAACGCCATACCTTATCCAAACTGGACCATGCTTAGTAAAGCAATCTCAATACCTCAAACTTCCTGGCAGATTAACAGTCTGTGCCGGAAACGGGATTCGAACCTATGCCTATATGGAAATACTGGCAATGCCCCCCCCCCCCCGGGTTCGAATCCTGGTTCCGGCACACAATTTTAATCTGCCAGGAAGTTTCATATTATCGCACACTCCTCTGCAGAGTGAAAGTTTCATTCTGGAATCTCTTTATCTTATCGTAATTGCTAATTCGGATGGCTGCTGTGTCATTTAATTTTGAGAATACTATTTTATCAAAAATTTTGATTTTCTCTCATTATTCGTTATGAAAAATTTTAAAAATGTATTGAAAGTGTAGTGATAGAGCAGTTAATTTTTCACCGAATGCTTACAAAATCGTTTAAGAAGGACGTTAACAGCTTAATTCCTTTGTGCTCTCCAGTCAAATTTAGGGCACGAAGTTTCACAAAGTAACATTGTTGTATGGAGCGGGTAAGCATACCTCCATTTATAACGAATTTGATGCTTAAATTATGTTCACTTATCATTTCACCTACTAACGTTTCTCTCTGTCATTCCTATGAAACTGATTACTAGTTATAGTCGTTAGTAACTTACATTACCATGACAGTTGATCTGATGGTGAACTATAAACATAATTTGGATTATTGCTGACGAGGGAGACATTAGACCTCAAACGGTGGAAACCACACGAAACCGTGCTTAGAATAATACACGATCACAAAACCAACAGTCTTCTTTGTCATTTTCTTGCAAAACGTTACATTCTAACACAAGTGAAATTTTAATAAAGAGATAAACGGTAACAAGATATCATAACCATAGGAAGGAAATTATAAATAATTCACGTATCTTACTATGACTTAATAGTACCATACAGTCTATACTTAAAGTAATTATAATAACGCGAAACATTCTTGTCCTACACCGTTCGTAATAGTTGTTCTAGTCCTCAAATTGCAAGTGCGGAATTTTTATGAAGTGGGTAAATATTACTGAAGAGAACAATGTGCACATCTCAGTAAAGCTAAGTATTTACGTTCGATTTTCTGCATCAACGTATAAGCCTATGTTACACTATGCTTGGAGAAAGGCAGGCTACTACACTGGCATACTCATATTATAATTTAAAAATGTAATGAGTGTGGCTTTTGATATTGGACTGCTGGAATTCGAAAGTGGTTTTTAATGTAAAAACGTGGCTTTATTGGGGTGTGCAAGTTGTTCTCTTCCAATGTTTTTCACCACTTCCTAAAAATACTGCACCTACACTTTGAGAATTATATAAACACCATTATGTGTGTCGGATATCAGTCTTTTGCGCTATTATAAGTACTTTAAGCACAGGGTTTATGGCACTGTTAATTGAAAATGTAATCATACACGGATGCTATTGAATTGCTTTTCTTCTATGGTACTGATTACGTGTGACACTAATTCTAAAATGTCATTTGTGCTAAAATGAAAACTTTTTGCATGGAAGTGGCACAGACACTGTCCTTTATATTATTTTTGGTCATGAGCGAATGTTCCAGAATGCGAGGCCCCTTGTGACTAGTGTTTTCAAACAGCGTTTTCTATAAAATCGAAGAAAGGGTTTTATTAATATATGGAGTAATTTCATTGAGTGAGTGTGCACGAAGTGTTTTATTTAGTAATTCAAATCACTACTTTTATATAATAAAGTATTACTGCAATATTTGTTCAGATCTTTCATCCGTTTGGCTGCAAAGTATATGTCAGATACAATACATATGGTAGTCACCATTAGCAACGAAACGTCTGAGCGTTACTAGATTAATATATTTTGTGTCTCACAGCTTTACAATATAAAGAAATTGTCTAACAACTGCGAAGAGATGTCAGTAAATACTTAACTACAAACGATTTCATTTCTAGATCATGGTCATGCCATACTTTTCGGTATGTAGAATGCCTCGAAACAGAATGTTACATTTAGACTCTACTGTTTATACAATGAAGACTAAAAGTATTGAGTACATTCTGTTATTGATAATATGTTTCACTACTTGGCAACAAGACGTAGTTTATGCTACACGTTTTCTATCGTCATGTGCGCTGTATAACGTATCTTAAGACACATGGTGATTAAATGAAGATTGAAAACAGCTATAACAAAGGAGTTTTTATTTTCAACTCTTGGCGTTGAACTATGCGTTTTTATTTATTTATTTAATTTTGCAACTAGTAATGCTTTTACGGAAGAAATTGTGATGTGGAATTTATCTTAAGTGAACAGTTACCTTCAAAACTATAAGTTCATAAAATGCTAAGTACCATTGCAAATTTCATTGCCACTAACTATGACAGCTGAACAATGTCTTACAACAGCCCACTTACGCTCATTAATTTGTTTTTGTGGATGGGCTTTATTTCCAGTAGTATTCAAGAGTACTTTCGACGAAAGGGTGAAATCTTGGAGGAGTATTCATAGATATCTCTGACAGATAAATTGTTCAGTATAGTTCATTTTGTCGTCTCACAAGATGGGAAATGGTGGCTATAAATTAAAGGCATTGGTGCAATAAGCAGAAAGATCCAATAGTGGCTGAAAATATTATTTTACAAGCGTTCTTCATAGTTTGAAAACTGCTCGATAATATGGTACAAGAATTAATTCTACCTGTGGGACCAATTCAGACTAACGCAGGTCATGGAATGTTCAATGTTGGTCGTTTGAGGAAAGAACATGCTTAGGGGGGGGGGGGGGGGGGGGAATTGCTTTGTCATTGCAAGAAACGGAAGTCAGATACTGTGATGAGAGATACATCCAAGACGTTCACACTGGTGGATGATATACAACATCTAATTTGAGATTTGTCATACCACCTACAAAATGCTGTTGATGCTAAGATTAAAAATTTAGGTAATGAGAAGTTTATTACCGCTATTTCAAAGTACAAACTATTCGATTCCTCCACAGAACACAAGCATACAGTTTGTTGCAGTGAATCATTATCTAAAGTTATATATCACGCAATGAATATTCAAAAAGAATTAAAATCGTTGTTTTTTTCCTCAACAAAAACTTCATAAATGCCTCTGTCAGTTAAAGTTGAGAAATACAGAGATGTTATGAAGCTTGCCGAGACATATGTGCCACACTCACACATGAAATTTTGTGGAAGTTAATTTGTAACAGAACTGTTCATCAAAAGGAAGAATACGATTAACGTTTTAATAATCTTCTGCACCAATAACATTTACTAGAGTATCTACTCTTTTTGGAATTCTTAGACTCATCATAATGGCCTGTAGCATTTAAAGTACTAATAGTTATTTCTTTAGATACTTGTTTAATCATCTGGCATATGTTCATCAACAAGGTTATATTGATTAAAATTCAATAAATATCATAATAAACTTTTGCTGGGTAGGCCTATTAATAGGCCAATTCAGTTCTGGAGAAAACAAGACCTATTAATATGTTTTCCAATTCGTGTCTTTTTTTTTCTTTTGCTTTACTGTAAATACTGTAAATTACCTAAACATTGCTGCGCCAGCACGTTCGATCATCATAAGGCATTATTGAATGTTTATGTCATTTGACGAATTATATAATTTACATTTTTGTTTTCGTTGCCTCGCAAATAGACATGATTTGCATACAATCAAATCGAATGGGCTTCGTTTTTATTTTGAGACCGTCAAGGTATCCTAATTGTTAGTGCAATGGGCCACAAGCAAAGGTGTGAATGCCATTGTAGTTCTGCCACTATGACCCCTTCATGCTGAAATACTGCAGAGGAAGACTCCCACGCAGATTGTTCAGATACAAAACAACACACACTTGCAATCCTCCTTCCAGATATATGCATTTCTGCTAAGTGAACTTCCTAGGGAGTTATAGATGTATTGGAAATACGATTCTGCTTGAGAAAACACAATTCTTCTTCTTTTAGTTATTTTCAAAGAAGTTTTTCCGTCTCCAGTGGCTCTTGTTTATTATCTGTCGACTGACATATAAAGAATTTTTGCATCATGGTACAGAATAGTGATTTAAGTTATAGTGTTTACATTAATAAGGGTATTAACAGAAATTTAATAGGAACAACTTGTACTTTAATATTACATGTTGTTACTCATATAGCTGCCTGACATTCACAGCACACAATGGATGTTGTAGTCTTTCTTATTTCCATGCTTCCTACGGTAAACTGGAGAGGAATTCCGCCTTATGTAAGACAGTGCAGCTATAATTACTATCCTCCAGCATGTCATCTACAGTTAATATGGATTTTGAATCTTGTGTTACATTATTTACTAAATCTGAGCCACAATCTAAAATTATTGCTTTTTTTCTCTTTATCCCAATGTTTCAATCTAAACATTATTTATTATACTTACATTCTGTTAGCAACAAATATTTGTCAGATTCACCAATTACGTAACGCAAGACTGTTAAGTCACCATTAATTAAAATGATATAAAGGAGGAAAAAGACTATAATCACACTGCAAATGTCAGCTCCCCGCATCGAAAACACGTAGTATTAACGGACATGTTTCTTACCTGTTCAGATTTCTGTCAATACCTTTATAAATGTAAATACTGTTACTTATATACAAATATCAGGACTCATAAAGTAAAATTATTGTATATATCACTTAAAAAGAAAACAAGGGGCAAAAGTGTAGATGGAGAAACTTCTCCCAAACATATTTCAATATTAAAACAAGAAGAATTATGTTTTCTCAACGCAGAAACATAATTCCATTTCTATTTTATATATTAAGAATATGAGAGCCTACAAGACTAAGTGACATATTAAACAGCAAGTCATACGTTCTGAATGAAGAAGAAGGATTCAAACTATTACCGAATCACTAAAAATAAACTTCTTCATGTTCAAGGCAGCACCTAGCAATTAGGTGAATTTGATATTCCACGTAGTATGTATTCTGATTCAGTATTACTGGGTAGAGATATTTTTTCTGTGAGGAAACCTTTTCGCTTTCGGAACAACAATGGTGCAAGTATTTTCAATTTTACTCGCAAAAAGTACCGATTTAGTGTAACTAAGAATTGAACAAGCCTGGAAAAAATTATTCATTCGAAATAAATAGCGCGTAACGCTAGTGTAACGCAGCGATTGTTGGATCATTGTAGGTATAAAAGCTTCTATAGATGTGGGGTGTTCCTCCATGTATCAAATGTATTTTCGAGATTCGAGAAAACTGTAGGTTTTGACAAAAGCAATACTTTCATACTCTTATGATCCTCCATACTCCATTCTACAGTCCTCGTAGCTGCTGTGACTTAGATCCCCCCACAAACACAAGGTCTGAAAATGTAATTTATTGAGGAATGTAGAAGACTGAGGCTGGAATAGCACAGAAAAATAGTAAAAACAAGACGAATGGTTACTGGAAATAAACAAAATTTTGTAAATTGAGCTTGCATTGTGTCTTCAAGTTAAAGTCGGTGTGAATTACCAGTTTTGAATTGTGTCTACAGGGCAAAGAATTTTAATTCGAAAAGCTTTAGGTTGTTATCGGACAAGTGTGGGATGCGTGTTGGGAGACAGTAAGGAGACAAGTGGATGAGGCGAGAGGCTGGAGTGTGGGCACAATTAGACACCGTAGTGGAGAAGGCGGCGTGGGAGGAGGCTGTAACCAGCTAATGACGACGGCTGGCGAGAGGAAGTCGTTTGCTCGATTCCAAGACCCAGGCCTAACGTAGCAAGCTGTGAGAAAACATGCAGCATCAAGATAGCTGCAGACCAGTGTGTGAGGTCAAACAGCTGCTGTTACTGCTGACAGTAATGGAAACTTTTGTGTATTACGAGTACACTCCGTTCAATCAACGTGCTCTTGTCCTTTCCTATAGTTCTCTGCAAATTTTCTTTCGTAATTGTCTATTCGTTACCTTCCTCTTCTGTGTATCCTGCCTTTCTTGTTTGAAAGAAGCAGTTATGCAGTCTGGACTTATTCCTACGACTTTTGTTACCTGGCAGTTATGCAGCAAATTGAGAATAGTCGTGATTTTACAATAAGCTGTCGTTTCCATACTAGCTGTCATCTCTTGAGGTATTAGTTTTAGTTTCGGATAAACGTGCACTTTTACTGCAGAATTATTATAAATACTTTTCCCATAGCAAAAATATTAGAAAGCATGAGGTTGGCGTTTAGTTATGCCTAATTCCATTTGGTATTTACTGTAGATTAAATGAAATAGTAAGTTTGTTAGTGCGGGATATTTTCCATCGAAAGTACGTTATATAAATTCATAACCTTATTGTTGGTAGAAGACAAGTAAATATTGCATTGCAAAAAATAAATGACGTTTTTGTTTATAAAAATTATTATTTTATAGCAGTTAATAAAACTATGACTGTGGTATAACATATCTGACACGATGAACCAATGTTTTACGATAATTTCAAAAGTTCTTATTCTGAGTACTAATGTAACCGCTAGTGCATGTGGTATTTATTACGTATAAGAATTATTTTGAAGTGGATTACGTCGAACAAAATTAGGCTACTTTTGTAAGTTACTTAACTTTTGTAGCTGAGCATTGTTTTAAGGAGATGAGAATTACTGTAATATTGTAGTAAGATGAATAGTGTAGAAATCAAGTGCACGAAACTAGTTCCTTCGTCACTTGCTAATTTATAATTAATTATGTCATTCAGAGGAGACGTATTCCATAATAATTTCCGTCAACAGCGCGTTTGACTCCATCACATAAATCCATTAGCAGCAAATTCTCCTTCTTTTCGCAGCAACTTCTTATTTTTGTGTGGTCTTCAGTCTGGTGACTGGTTTGATGCAGACCTCCACCCTGTTCTATCCTGAATAAGACTCTATCTCCTCATGAGAACAGCAATCAAAATCTATTAGAATATTATCTCCTATTTCATTTTCATCTACTTCCTCTTCCCTTTCTATAATATTGCCTTGAACCTCATTTCCTTCGTAGAGCCCCTCTATAAATCCTTTCCACCATTCAGCTTTGATTCTTTGCTCAGTTCTTAATATTCATACATCTGATTTTCTTGTCTGCGAATGTCTCTTTTATTTTAATGTAGGCGTATCTACTTTTCCCCTAGTTATACATTCTTATAAAGACTTCCATTTGCCCTCTAGTCACTCCTACTTAGCCATTCTGCACTCACTGTTAAGCTCATTGTTAAGCTTCTATACTCCATTTTACCTGCTTAATTTTCTGATTTTTTAAACTATTTTTTCCTTTCATCGATTACGTTCAGTATTTTCTGTGATATTCAAGGATTTTTTTTAAAGGTTTGACTTTTTACCTATTTGGTCTTCTGCTGACTTCACTACTTCATCACGGAAGCTATCCATTCATCTTCTACCTTGTGTTTTTCCCCCGTTTCTGTCGATTGTTATCTAAAGCTCCTTCTGAAACTCTCAATAACCTCAGGTTCCTTTAATTTTCGAGGTCCCAGTTTCTTATTTTTTACTGTTCAACAGTTTTTCCCCAGTCTACGGTTCACAGTGGTATATGACCCTGTCAGCCCCTGCATATGTCTTTAAGACCTCTCCGAAATCTATGTCTTGTCATTATAAAACCAATCTGGAACCCTCAGGTGTCTTCTGGTCTCTTCCACATATACAACCGTCTTTCATGATTCTTAGCAATTGATAACTAACTACAATACTCATCGCAAGTCAGAGATACATCGTTACATGGATACCCTTCACACAGTTCTCACTAAAAATAGCCACGGTGGAGTAGCCGAGCGGTCTAAGGCGTCTCGCTGCGGAGCGCGCGGTTGCTTGCCGTGGAGGTTCGACTCCTCCCTGGGGCTTGGGTGTGTGTGTGTGTGTTGTCCTTAGGTTAGTTTACCTAGGTTAAAGTAGTTTGTAAGCTGCGGACTGATGACCACGCAGTTTGGTCCGATAGATTTACAAACAAACATCTCACTAAAAATAATTAGGGGTTCATTTTAGTTTGGGAAAACTACGAAAATTTGTAATGTAGAATCATTTACAATGAATATGAAGTTGTGATTGGATTGTGCTGTCGTGTGTATCGGTTTCTATACTAAGCGTATCTTTCGATAGTTTCATTACTCACGGGTAATACGATTTATAAAATGAAATTGTGACTGAGTAACACAATTTGGAAGTAGTACAACGTTTATTGCGAACAAAGATATGGAGGTGCGTATCAATTAAACAGCTGTAAGTACGTGCATATGTGATACTGCAAGCAGAACATTAAAAAATATACGAGAAAGCACAAATAAGAAATTGTCTCAGAGTGTGATTGTACCTGTTTTACTACATATTAGTGTGGGCCGTGTTATGAAGAAACAGTGTAACCATATTCGTGGTCTTTATAGAAATCGAATGAAAAATTAGACAGTAGAAGTTTATTTTTGCGACGAATGACAACAGGCAAAAAATCTGGAACGGTTGGAAGAAGGAAGGATTCGAAAGACAGTCGTCCAATACAACACCCTGAGGAAAGAAGGACATAGGACGTTCAATTAAAAGAAAAGAGTATGGTTAGAACAAGTTTGAAAGGCCTATTCTGTGAAAGGCAGGAAAAGAATTTATATGCTACAACTTTCTTGAACTCTTTCATTTGTGAGATTAATTAGTGCCGTTTTATATTGAAGTGAAATGATCATAGAATAATTACAGTAACATACGGCGATAGGGAAAAAACTATTATAAACCGGCATTTTAAGTTAATTAATGTTTACAGTGAGAGTGCGTATGTCATGTCATACTTGATTGACGTCACTTTTTTTTTTTTTTTTTTTTTTTTTTTTTTTTTTTTTTTTTTTTACCAGTATGATAATTACTTTGATTCACATTCACGACGATGATATTGGCCATCGCGAAATGCCACACCACATAAAACTGTGTTAATAAATGACATGTGAGAAGTCTGCATCATGGTAAATTTGGCCAATGTCTACAATGTTTAGTTTTATAAAAGCACTCGTTAAATTCCAAATTTGAGCACAAACCTAAAATAAAGATATACGCTACTGTATCCTTCGGACTTGTGCGCAAATTTGGAATTTAACGAGTGGTTTTACAAAACCAAACGTAGACTGTCTTGACGATGTCGTAAGTTTCTGGTATGTCAGATACTAAAAAGAAGAAGAAGGAAAAAAAAAAAAATGCCGATGGCCGAAATTATGAGGTGAATGTAAATTAAAGTTATTATGGCTGACAGAAAAATGTCGGACACTTCTTTACCTTTTTTTAAATTTATTTTTACAAAAAAGAATAAAAATTGTATACAGTGAACATTTTATTCTCGAAAGCCCAAAAATATAAAGGTGATAACAGCTCGAATATCCTAAATAGCACGGTGGTGTTCCAATATTAAAATTGTCAATGACACAAATGAGGATATGTACAGCTTGAGTCAGCAAACAAATTTATCAAGTTATTGACACTGCCACATCGTGAAAGAAACGATTCTGCTCGTTAATCATAACCGTTGGTCTCAATGAAAGCAGGGTGTCGAGTACGAACGAGAGGACGGGAATGCCACATCACGTCACCCGGGGAAGCAGACGCTGTGATAGAAAGAGAACGGGAGGAGGGGTGGCGGGGCTTAAAGAAAGAAAAGAATCGGCTTCCAGCAGGCGGAGCCGGAAATTACCATGGCAGAGCGGAGAGCTGCGCGCCATCTGTTCTGCCCTCCCACGAGGAAGACTTCCGGTTGCGCGCCACGCTGGCGCGAAAGGCAGTAACAGCTGCCGTACCTGCAGGGGCCATTGTGTGTCCTCGCCCTCTTCCGCCGCGCCATCTGGGCTCCGATTCGTCATTCGCCGACGGAGGTGAACTAGCTCGACCGCACGCCTCGCCGGCAATTCCGTTCATTCATGAAGGCTCTTATGCCGGCCGTCCGGCGGGGGGAATTATTTTGGCTTCGCCGTAAATACGATGCGGCTGTGGCGCGCTCATTGTAATAATTCCCTTATTCATCTGTGCGCGGCCTTGCCGCCGCAGCGCGCCGCGCAACTCGCACCATTTCTATTGAAACGCTGCCCGAAGTCTGCCCCGCGCGTCCGAGTAGAGCGAGGGAAAAGACGGACAGAGAGCGAGACGGAATAAACGAGGAGAGGGAGAGGGAGGGAGGGAGGGAGGGAGGGAGAGAGAGAGGGAGGGAGGAAGAGAGAGAGCGCGCGCGCGAGAGACGAAGTGGGACCGATGTTTTCGCAACGGTCCGCACGCAGCTGTTTCATTCAGAACAAGTCAATGATGGCTGCCTTGAAAGAAGTCTCCCATTCATAAAAACGTAGTGGCTCGATAGTTTGCGCGCCTCCACCGCCAGATGGCAGAGCGGTAGGGTCGGGTGGGCAAGCCGGCGGCGCGACGTTGCCGCTGAGGCCGCGCCAGTCGTTAAGAGAGAGCGCGTGCAGGCGCACCGCATCGCAGCCTCCGCCCGCTGCCGACCGCCCGCTGTCCGTGTGTGTGTGTGCGCGCGCGCGTGCGTCTGTGACCGGGCCGCGTCGCGAGTGTGCTCCTTCAGTGTGTGTTCTCTCTCCTCATCTGCACCGCACAGTGTGAAATTATTACGCGGACCTGCCGCCGCAGACCGGACTCGACAGCGTCGAAGAATGCTACAACTCGCCGCTTCGTCGAGGACGTCGTCGCTGCCGCAACGCTGCTGTTCCAGCTCTCTGCTGTAAGACATCCCACGTGTGCGTCTTCTCTATCTCACCTCTCCACTAGCGCTTCTCTCGTCTGCCGCGGAGTGTGTGTGCTGTGCTGTCCGCGCTTCGCGCAGTACCGCCCGCAGGTTCTCTGCCCCCCCTGTCGCGTGTGAATCCGTTACTTCTATGAATGACGGAGCGAGTTGCTGTATTGTGCAAGACAGTTTTCGGTGATCGGTACGTGCTCGCTGTGTGAATGTGCGTTAGTGCGTCGTCGTCCAGTTCCTCAGCCAGCATAGTTGCTACGTTCTCTCTCTCTCTCTCTCTTTTTCTTTCTCTCTTTTTGCGACATTGGTGGTGACGGCAGAGCGGCCTTCGCGCTGACGTCGTGGCAGCCTCGGTTTTGTGAACGGCAGGCAGCTCGTAGCGAGAAGCCCGTGGCGCGCAGGAGAAAGCCCGAGCGAGCCGCGCGGCGTATATCGGTGTGGGCGAAGCTAGAGAGACAAGCCAGCTAGGCCGTGGGTGAACAGATGCGCCGAGGACACTGGTACGCGCCGTCCTGAAAACATGCGGCCGGCGCGACCGCGTGCCCGCCGCGGCCGCACGGGCGTGAATGGGGGCTGGCGAGGGTTGCCCGGCGACGGCCTCTGCCGCCGTGCCACCACCTCCCCCCGTGTTTCGCGTGCCGAAATAACTATTGCCGGCCGCGCCCGTTTCTGTGCCAAGGACGCGTGACGCAGGGATTGTGAACGCCTCGACCTGTCGTAATGCCGCGAGGTACGCTCGAAATCATTCAACTGTTCGCCGATTCACTAATTTCTGCTGTCGCGCGTGGCCTGCCCACCTTTTCATTCATAAAGAATCCATCGTTTCTTCTGAATGTTTGGAGCACTGCTGTAATATTACCGAGTTATGATCCCATGTCACGGAGGTGATGCAACCTGACAGACGAAACGTTTATCGATTATTTATTGAGAATTATCTTTTATATCGCGAGAGTATTCAGAGATAGTAGATAGTGCTAACATGAGGCTTAAAATGGCGGCAGAGTTATACAGGTAAACTTCGAAAGTTATCTCTTATGGATATATTTTTTACCAGACATTTCATGTATTACACTGCTTTAGCCGACAATTTATGTTTTTAGAATTGTACTTATTTCACCCGTATTTGTCAAAGAAAGTACATACAATTTTCGGTTGTGAGCAAGCCTTGCTTAGCTCTCCGTTAAATACATTCTGTGCCGTTCTGACAGTAACTATCTCACCTAAGTTATTCGCAAGCTTCTAGTAATATGAACAACGTTTTGTTACCAAATTGCAAGTTCTAGTGACCATGATTTAGCTACCGATTCGCTCGCGAAATGTCATAATGTCCCGACATGAGAATGGTTAGTGTGTTTCTGTGCTCGACATTGTAGCGTACGGTACCGTGTGTAATATATTATTTAGCGATATCATTCTTCTCACGACAAATCTGTAAATGACTCTCCATTTTTCTCTGCTAAACAGTAGTTTTGTATTTGTGTGTTGCAGCGTTTACGATCGAAAACGTTGCGTGTCATAACGTTGAAAAATATTGTATCCGTGCTGGCTAAGTTTGTAAATCGTGACGATATGGAATAATTGTTTATATTTCAATGCTACCAGTGACATTTATTTATGTTACGTTTAACTCACTGTGAAGCTTTTGTGCAAATCTGTAACATCTTAGACGTCACAATCGTGCGCGAAATGTACTGTAGTGTGTCAGATTAAACATAAAAGAAACGAATATGACTAGTAGCAGAAGAATGCAAATAATTAAGAGATAGTCTATCACACAATCTTAATTTCAAACTGTTTAGTCGACCAATAACGGGTAAGGTTTTTAATCGCCGACGTCTCGTTTCTTGAGACTTTAGCACAATAATTTGTACATAAATGACGTGTTCTCAGTTATCTTTAATGCAGTGCGTCGCATTTTCTTAATATGCAAGTTTAAATACGAAAAAACACCAAATGAGCCTACCGTAATACAAGTATATCAACTAAATACACTTGTTAACAAATACAGTAGTGCATTTTTTATTGTATGCCTTGAATTAATTCACTGAAGGGTTCATATATGTGTGCACCCAGCAATGTTTCTGCAGTGTATAGAATTATTGACCGAATTATTTTACACACATTTAGGTATGCTTCCGGTGGACACTGTAGTACAGTTTATCGCTGCGAGATGATCCTGTAACAGACACGTTTTACCACGTATGAAGCTCTTTGGTGCGATTGCATTCTTTGAAATGTTATTAAAATGTAGTTGGCATGATATAGTGTTGTAGTGGTGTATTGGCACTAGTAAAATAGTACCGGAATAATATCGGAAGATGCCAATACCCGTCCTATTTTCGAAAATATGTAGTGTCCCAAGTAATACCGAAAGATTTCTAACTAAGTCGTTGTGACAAGCACAGCAAAGGTGTAATTTTATTACAGTAGAACGTTTCGACTGGTGCGTTTTTGCTATCAGGTAGAAGATTAAGTTTCATGGACATTTTGGTTAGATGCTGGAGCCTTGATGTTTGAACAGACTATGTTTCTTCTTACCGAAAAGTTGTTCCAGATGCAAAATAAATTTTAAAAAAATGCCAGTGAGGTTTGTTTGATCTTTTGCGGTGGTGGTGCCGTGTGTGGGACTAGCAGAGGTGCGGGCAGCGGCGGCGGCGCTGGCGCTGGCGGGGAAAGTGATTCAGAAGCGGCACCTGAGCGGCCGCCCATTCATGCCGCCGCAGCCACTCTTCAACTGACTCACTTCCTGCGCTGACGGCCGCAAACGCACACGCCACCTAGTCCGCATCCGTCTCGCAAGGCCTGCATGTGTGCATTCTTCGCCGCAACGCGCTGCTACATCTTCTGCAATCCGAACAGTCTGCGGTTGCAGCAAATTTAGAAGTTGTAGGGTGTATTCTCACTGTACTAGGGATCTACGTACTGTTGCATGCTCTGCGATGTCTCGCTTGTAAGGCCGGGTCCACACATTGGAACCAACGTTGGCGCCAACGGCATTCGTCCAATGTGTGGATCGGTGAAATGGCGTTGGAGCCGACGTTGGCTCCAACGTTGGTACGGATCCGTTGCTTGTCGGTTTTTCGACCAAACATCAAAGGACGTTGGGCCGGTATGGATACGTCGTCCACACATTGGCGCCAACGTTTCATTCTTTTTCATCTGCACGTCTGGAAACTGTTTCTTTCTTCGTTCAATGTTCGTCGCCGATTATTTTAAAGTTTCAAAATCTCTTTGTAAATATTAGAACTGTATCAGAAAGTGATTCATTTGTGAAAGCAGCCATAAAAATGGTAATGTCACGTCAAAACAGACGCGATTATTGAAGTTAAAAAAGTTTTCAGAATTTTAACACGCTCGATTACTGAATGAAGTTTTTAAAATAAACTTTACCTAACATTTCCTGTCAAGTTTGGCATACTGCTTTGTAAACACCAGGCACTACCAGTGATATCAATTACATGGCTATTTTGAAAAGGACGTGTAGACTTCTAAAACTGTCTCCCTCCTGAAGCGTCAATATCAAAAGAACTTTAGCAGGTATAGCATCCCTCCAATGTGTATCTTTCTATTTTATTTAAAGTAGCAGGCCTAAGTTTTAATAATGTGTATCTATTACTTGTAACATATTTTAAAAACTTACTGATTTTATAATTAATGCTCGGTGGGAAGTGATAGAACACACCCTCTCATCTTTTACATACATTTACTTTTTTGGCTTGCAATGACAAAATGTAATTATTCATATTTAAAACCCTTAATGCATCGGCCACGATTTGTGCGTTCGATATGTTTACGTTGGCTCTCGACGAATTCAAATGAATGTTGGCTCCAATGTGTGGGCGCTGTCGCAAAAATATTGGCCAATGTTGGCGCCATCGTTGGTACCAATGTGTGGACGTGGAGTAACACTCCAATGACGGTCAGAACTGATCACCTCCCAACGTAGCAGTTTCGTAATACCTGGTTCAATTTCTTACTTCTGAAGCGCCTGTAACAAGAACTTCAAAATCTTTACTGGTATTAGGGTTACTAGATGTCAAAAAAGAGGACATTTCTAGAGTTAAACAAAAATGAGCATAAAATTATATAATTTGAAATTATTAGAAGCTGAGTTATCTTGTGTTTTTGCATATGTAATTCCTTTATGTGGCCACCTTTCAACTTGCATTGCATGCTAAATACAACCCTAATTATTTCAAATTATCTGAAATCGTAAGTTGAGCTCGACGCATGGGCGACATGAGAAGATCATAATCTTGAGGAAAAAAAAAAATGCCGTGTTGGAAAACAAGCTAAATTCTACAGAATTTGTGTTTATAAAAATTCGATAGATTGTATTTTTGCACTTTTAAATTGAAGCATTTCCCAATTTTGCTAAAAATCCGCCCGGACTCTTTTCAGGGACATGTCCGGGTAAAAGAGGACGTCTGGTAACCCTAAGTGGTATGCAGTGGCATCTACATATTTTCGGAATCAGTACGACAATTGATATCTCCTCTAGTTTTGTTTAACGGTACGGAACAGGCGGCCACTGGTAGCGGAGATATAGACATTATAAAGAACTTTTTTCTTATATTTAGTATTTAGGAGCCACAAAATGCTTATTGTTGCTCATAATTATAATGCACCATGTAGAAAAGGAACCAATACTCGTTTTATTAGGCCGGGAAGTTTACTGGCACAGTAATTTATTACTTTACCGCTTGGATGTAACTCTTACTCCAACTGAAGATTACTTGTAAAAAGAACCGCCGAAAGTTGGTTCAGACTGACAGATTTAATTATTATCCGCTGCTACATCTACAGATAAAAGTGATTTCTCTATTTGTCGTTCTATTCGCCGAATTATGTCTTAGATGTTTGACTCAATCTAGTCTTTAAAAT
The DNA here is from genome assembly GCA_026315105.1 of Locusta migratoria. Lineage (NCBI taxonomy): Eukaryota > Metazoa > Arthropoda > Insecta > Orthoptera > Acrididae > Locusta > Locusta migratoria. The sequence continues at coordinate 524,662,560 of CM048746.1, forward strand.
CGTTGACGCGTGACTGTTGAGGCTGGATCTGAAGTAACTATGACTGGATCATTAGAAGTATATGTGCTTAATTATGTTCCTGAAAATATCACAAACCTTTGTGTTAGCAATGGCTCTCTTACAATTAGGAAGAACCAGTGGAAAAGTTTCGATTCTTGTAATATCTTCGTTTATAGTTTTCTTCTGAGGAGTAGTGTTATGCATAGCCCTTACATTGCGCAGGTTTCGTTATTGTTCTTTTTACTACTGAACGATCTTTTGTATACGTCTCACAAGTATGAATTATCTTGCTTCTACGCTAAATGTCGTAATTTAAAATTATATTCGGCCACGAAACTAGGAACTGAATAATACTTTCTTGGAACTTTTTCTGTACAGTTTTATGTTGAACTACGTGTAATTTCCAAACATTTCAAGTTGGGTGGTAGCCGAAGGGGGGGGGGGGACGGAAAATGAAGGGAATCAATGTCTCCTCCCCTCCAAAGTTACGTTGTAACGCTTTACAAGTTACAATATATGTCATAATTATTTTGATTTTACTATATGATGCCCTTCCAAAACAAAATTATGACCACGGCCCTGAGAACAAGTGTGTGGCACTGCTAGAAAAACATACGGTAGTATGAAACTACAAGCAGCCCTTCCAGTGTACGATCCCTATTAAGTTGCATAAATCTTTGTTATATAATAAATCGCGCATGGACTTGTCTGCCACCTCTTCTTCAACACTAAAGGAACCAGTCTGTGATATTTTGCGTTACGTTTACGTAGGTCACTGTGTGTGGCAATCAGAAAACAGTTTGAAGTCATCAGTTCTCGAGTAATTATTTCATTCATTGAAACTTGTTTAATTTTTACACAAACACAGCTTTATATAGGTCTTCTACATTCGTTATGGATCTCGAGCTGCAGCCAGTCACTCTTATGAGTGTTTTTGGTATAATCTATTTACTCTTTAGACTAGCTTTCGAATCACTGCAGCCTCCAAATTACATGGACGCATTGAAGAAACATTCCGATGTCCCAAGTGAAGTTAGATGCTGTGGTGGCCTGTTAGTTTCCACAGCACAATCACCATACGGTTAAACGGTACTGAGAAAACGAATAATATCCATCTAAATATGTATATGCAGGGGCTCGAAAAGATACTTTATCAAATAATAAATTGTATAAAAAACACAAAATAAGCAACCGGTTTCACATTTATAAGCAATACGATAAAATCTGCGAGAGAAATTTAGGCCTAAACACATTTGTACATACGTAAATCTTTTACCTTAATAGTTGGTTTGGTTTTGTAGGTCATCCAGTAACTGCTAATTTAGGTCGTTATTTCAGCGATTTGATTTGAAGGAAGCTGGAGGATTATAAAATTTGCTTGGGAAAAGAAAACATAGAATGATATCATTCCGAAATGTAATTTTCTTACCACTCATTTTCGTCGTTGATTAATGCATTGCACAGAAAGATTATTGGTGGTAGAACGTGATAAAACAGCGGGAGAGAACCGTGTCGCAAATATTTATAGAAATACTGTGTATTCTTTTACTATCACAAATGGGGACGTTAGTGTGTGTCCCTGATACAACAGAAGTGTTGGTGTGGCAATCATACGAAGAATTTTCTCCTTGCAGTAAGAGCCGACAGTGACACCATGCTTTTCTTTCAAAAGTAAAATATTTTATTGGGTCCTACGTACACATGCAGAACTGACCATAGTGATGAGACAAGAAAATTTAAGAAGTAATATCGGTTTAGATGTTATATTTTTCTGTGTGGTATTAGAGATAGTACCGGTAGATGAAGTGTTCATATAGGAGTAACTATTTTAGATTCCATTGCTTGCTTTCAGTCCTATACTGTACATACGTACAGTTGTTTCTCATGTTGGCAACACTGTCTCAATATTTCAATAGCAAAATACAGCAGTATTCGCAAATAAAAGAGAAATCGTGAAATCTACTTGATTGCTTAAACGTGGTTGTTATTTCTGAAAAGTAGAAAGAAGTAATACGGCAAGTAGTGAAAAATACGGCTGCAGAGAGATAATAGGTAGTTGGTAGCAAAGGACTAGCAAAAAGTGTATTGATTACTATATTGCCTTAACTTTTGATTGGTTAGTTATTACTTTTGTCCATTCCTGGTTTACGAGACCCGATGATTAGATACCGTCTCACTTGCGGATTCCCGTAGTGTAGAAATACCATTTTCATGCGTGAGCTACGATATTCTGGGAGTCGTGTTCGATGGCGGTATTTCTTGTGTGAGAGAGGTAGGGGATTTGGCTTATCGGCAGCTGGACAGAACAGAAGCCAGCCCCAGGGGTCGATGCACGGCTGCCTTAACGGTCGCCACACGCCTTCAGGGAAAGCCACGTCCCTGCTTCCGTTGCAGAGGGCGCTACCGCGCAAGGTCGTGCTCACATGTTCTCATTTTACGCAATATTCCAGCACATTGCAGACAACACCGTAAGGAAGTGGCTATCTCACGATACCGCAGACCACGGAAATATCACTTTACAAAGACTTCCTTTCTTTCTCTCTCTCTTCCGGTAGCTATGATACTGTTTCACTGTACTTAGGCCTAACTATAAATACATGATTTCGGCGGACTAATATTTGAATTCGATACGATTTCTTCCATTTCTCCTGTCTCCAAACGTATTCTTTGCTCTCTCAGTAGGTAATACAAAGTTTTTCACATATACGATGTAAAGGTTCCGACCACAGGTGACAATACTTTCTGACGTAAACTAATATCCTTAAGATAGAGCTTTCTAAGTCAGTGACGGACATCATAAGAAGTACACGAAGGTAGCACTGAACTGCCGAAACGATTTGTACCCATATATTTTTGATATTTTAAATGTCGTTACTGTTTGATTAATCTTCTGTTCCTTATCCATGCTTTGACTTTCAAAGACGTGGAGAAGATATGGACATTTCCTCCCCCACGTACCTGAGTAATTTTTGTAGACTATAAATTTAAGGCCTGTCACTACTACAAGTAGTGCAATTCAACTTTATTTCATATGTGATCAAGGAGTGGACCTGCAAGATATTCAAATATACCTAAACGTGGAAAAGTATAAATGTCCACTGAAATAGTTTATGCACTGTAATTCATATAATTCCTGTCTCAAGTACTGCAAAAACCTGTGGCAACAGAATGTACCTCCACGACGATTTTCTCATAGCCATAAATTTCTGTATATTCAGCCAATGCAAAATTAATCGTAGTTAACATTATTTGATGTGATATGCGACATACTTTTGGCATCATGGGAATCTATGAATGGAACACATTGCCAGCTTTTCACTTTGAAGCTATTAAATACTGTTCCCTGGAAGTCGATGCAGTTTATCGTTTAAATTTTCTTATTTATGCGCTTCTATTTTTTCCTGTGACATAGCCACCGCCGTTTATGCCAAAACTGCACATAATTTGTAAAGCAAAAGGGTATTCGGCGGTTGAAGTATTTGATATACGACACTTCTGATACTAAGTTTCCATACGTCATATTTCCAACTTATGTCGGCTACATTGCCGTTTTTCGGAAACATCAGAACCTAATATTTGGCTAACTATTTGTATAAGGCATAGGGGGCATGGCATAGTTTCAACACGTTTCGGCAACTGACTACCTTTCTATGAAAGCTTTATGCGATTTTTAATGACTGTCTGCAAATTTACCTACCTTTAGAATAAGGCGAAAAACAGCAAAATGAATTTTTTAGTTTTTACTCACGAACATTGCATTAGGCCTATACTGTTGCTGCGCCCGACTATCTTCAAGGTTTTGTTGTTCTGTGATAATTGTTTCTATGGTACGTAATGACGTACAAACACACAAGTAATCGGTGTTTAATCATGGTCTGGATATCACTAAACTGAAGATTTTTCATTAGTAGAAACCAAACGTGGAAGTGAAGTACCGTGTAAGTCCTACATTGACATCTGTTTAAAGGTTTGACAGCAGGTTTGCCATTATTTTTGTAACGTGTTTCACTTGTTCGAGAAGTGTGGTGTCCCCTTGCTGAGAGAAAAGACACTCAACTTGAGTTATTTTCAGTGCCACAAATTACTTGTTTTGTTCCTGTTTTAGTTACTGCTGCGTAATCCTGTACTAGTAGGGCCAAATAACAACTTGCTACAGTGAGTACATAGAATAAAAGACTGTTTTTTTTGTCGTCTAATATTCTGAAGGGATTTAGAATTTTGCCACATAATTTAGTTTGTCCCGTCCTTTGTATCTGCAAAAAAACTATTTGACAGATTTTTATACCAGTGTTTCGTGGAATATTCGTAAATTGAAGTTTTGAAATATCTGTTAGCAGTTACACCATTTACATTAGGCAGTACGTACGGCATGAGTATTTGATCGTGTGTTCAATGAGAAAACATTGATGAAGGGAAAATAATGTTGTATTCTCTATTGTAGCAGTGAGGGATTCCCGTCATTCAGCTTATGCTGATAGATAGTTGTATTTCAGATATACTTATTGCCTCACTTATCACTTTATGAATGAAAAGTTGTTTGCGATTGACCTTCATAGCAGTGCTTCTTCATCATTTATTCAATGTTGATATGAAACGTGGAATTGGATATGGTATTGTGAAAGTTCCGAATTGTGACGACAAATAGTGATGCGAACCTTAAAGCACTTTTCAGATAATTGTTAGAACAAAATAATAAAGCAATTTACAAAGATACTCCGATGGTTTCACAAAGTAACTTAGCGTCCTTGCGTAAGCTCTTATGACATTTTGATCTTTCTTCCTTAGGGATGTGTGTATGCGATCCGATGTCATGCTTGTTGTTAAATATTGCTCCATATTACGTTTACGATTTGAGCATCAGAAGTTTCATTGGTTCCTTACACTGTATTTACTATTTCCGCTCATTACTTAATATTTGATTCAGAAAGCATTTTGAGAATATTATGAAAATCTGTATAAATTGGTGTCATGCTGTTTTAAAAGAAGAGTAGCGACACTTGAGTTCTCAGAAAAATTTCGACTTATATCTTTTGTCTAGCAATATTTAGAATTCCCCAAGTGCCTTAAATATTAAGTTGGTCATGTTATAATTTTTTGTTTCTGTTGCGACGACTGTATTACTAAAATTATCTATTCCGTTATTTCCGGTGTAACAGTTTGTATATTTCTACATGAAAATTGTGGTTTACTGTAATCAGAAGACCCTAATTACTTGCGTATACCAAGACACTACACGTGAATTTCATGTACCAGGAAAATACAGTTTAAAGAGTGAAAATTTCTTAAATTTGCGTGTAGTTTCCTCGTGATTGAGACTTAACAGGGTTTTTCTGCTAACTTTCACTAAGGTGTTTTGCACATATGATTTTGGGAACTAATTATAAGAATACCTACTTACTTATTCGTCTGTTCCTGATTTGGGATTCTGTGTTGTAATACGGACTGGGATAACAAAGTAATATTTTTTCAAAGTTCATTTGTTAATTAGTTAACACATTGGGATATTTGCGAGCACTAGAAGGCGAAGAGTGAAGGATAATGAAAGAAACCGGAGTCTATCGAGATAATCGAGTGTCACATCACTTGAGTGACTTCAGTACAAGGTGCTATCGGAAGGGCGAAATATTTTGTGTACTCCGTGCATCGACCAGAATGTCTAAACCAGTGAATTGCTAGGAATAAGCTTCTTTAGAATTGAGTGTTGTGGGCAAAATAAATAATGACAGTCAGTATTATTCTTTAGCTGCGAGAGAACGGCTGAACGCGACGGAAATTTAATGAAGTTAATGTATTATGTTTTTGGGTTTAAGATTTTGTTCGATATTAATAAAGGTAATACTGTAACATTTTCTTATGAGGTAAATCAGCTCGAAGTTTACTATAAGGTTACGTCCTTCTAGACTGCTCAAACGTAGGCATAACTTGCTACACGATCCTATTCCTGAGGCATTGTAATATTGCTGGAAGTCGACCATACGAAAAGTGCCAAGAAGAAGTTCATAATTCATATGTTTTGGTTTTCCTTGTCTTTTTTCATGGAACGTTTGATTGGCTATTTACGAGAAAAGCTTGTAGTTTCAGAGACACTGAACTCAGTATTTGACAACTGGAGGCATTAACTTCTGAGGCATTAAGGTTGCAGAATGTGTAACGTTCTGGTTGTCGCTGAAAGAGGTACAAATTTACTACTGCCTTATCTCATAACTTGTGTGTGAGAACAAAACGGAACGTATACACATTAAGAAATGTTCCAGGATTAGCTTTTTAATTTGTGCAGTGGCATTAAGTTGCTAATACACGGTACAACGAACATTCAGAATTACAATGTCACACAAAACTGAACTAAGTTTCAGGAAATGTTAGAGTGATAAAGCGACTTAGTGGTTTTGACACTAGCAGATAATCAATTAGTTTTACCCTCGTCTTATTTACGCCTGCAGCTTCAAATATGTCAACGAATTAATACAAATCTCAATTCGAATTCTTTGTAGACAATAGCATGACACGTTACTTTTGGATTGAATGCATTACTTATGCTAAATTTGGAAATAAGATTACTCTAGTGGAGCAGATATTTAATGACATTCATATTCACTTAAGTGCAACAGGACTGCAATGTAAACCCGACTGACATTAAATTCCAATCATTCGCCCGCGTTTTAATCCTACCTCGAGAAAATGATCTTACCAGTCCGTCCTTCAATATAAAACTTTGATATCAAATCTTATCGTTCAACCGTCTTTTGTGCCAGAAATGTTGTTACATAAAAAGCTAGTTCAGTTGTAATATAAATATTTGTTCATCGTTGTTGTGATGAGACAAGCAGTGTCCGAAGTTTATGACAGTTCGCAGGATAAATTCAAAACTTTACTGATCCTCCCCTACTATTGTTACAGCCACTAGCATCTGTGACGTGAAAGTAAAACGCAGTATTAATCCTAACATATTTTATTGCATGTGAGAAGCCTGTGTCACTTGCCTTGACAGTTCTCGTGAAAGAGTAACAACCGTGGATCGAGTATTTTCGTGGTTGAGTGTCACGCTGGAAAAATAAGTTTCTGCCCTTGAGACGGTACTAAGAATTATCGCTTGATTTACCTCTGACAATAATTAGTCAATGTGGGAAAGTTTGGTCAGATTTTGACGTAACTCATCTGTAAGTGAATATATAACTCAGTTGTGGAGTCGGAAGAAGGTAAAGGAGACGCAGTAAATCAATACGTAGTACAGCACTTGGTGTGCAGACCAAGTTTAGGGTTGACTACGTATATTACCAGTATGTGTTAAGATAACTAGAATGAAAACATCAGAAGTACCGACAAGGACAAAACTGGCAATTGTATGTGCTTCGAAAAAGTTTATCATAGACTTCTATGTAGGGGAGGAAAAGCTTGTCATCTTGGTCACGCTTTAATTGTTTTTGGAAACATCAATATTTTTCCGGAATGATTACGCTCATTGTAAATGTGGCCTAGCGTTCGCGCAGAGGGAAAAAAGTCGGCCGAGACCTTGAAACGAACCAAACAACCAGGTGTTGTGTACTGTCTATACTTAGCCCGTAGTTTATTTCAGGCATAGTAAATCGCAATTTCAACCACATTATTTCTGGTTGCTATTACTGTACGACAGTAATACTGATTTGTTCGTGGAACAGTTTCGATTATCTGTTTTTTCATCAATCAGTAATCAGTGCGACACGATACCGTGAACTGTCGTTTTCACGCGCTCGATTTTATCGTTCAGGCTTACCGGTACAGTACGGGTTTACGTATTAATGAAACTTTGCCTTAAAAAAAATTAACAGTTTATAGAAATATTTATGTTTCCAAATAGAATCTTCTGATGCAGTATAGCACAATCCCATCTCAGAGGTTAGAAGAAATATTTCGTAAGATACGCAGCTGTGAGTCTGCACTTGTTGTTTCGTGTTTTTTGTGCAAAGCACCTGCCATTTCTTGGGTTGTAGTCTGCAGAAGGTAAATAAAAGATGTTATCTAGCGGTTTGCCTTATAACACATACATGAGAAATAGCAAGTCATGGAATTGTAAACTGCAAACTCTCGTATCCAAAGAATTGTAAGGAAAAATAAGTATTTTTGGAAGAGAAAATTCTGACTAGGGTTGTTGTAGTGCATTAAAATACACTTAACAGCGACAGTCGGAAAGTGCTTTAATCATTTCCGCCATCCGTGCACGCATACCGCTCAACAACCACTCATTTATGAAAATAATTAGACTTCAATTTTTTAACTAATCCTTAAACCAATGACGTTTGTTTTAAAAATCCGGTATTTCAATTTTTATTTAATTTTTATTTTGTTTTAGTCAATGGTCGGAATTCATTCGCTCATTAGTTGTGATTACTCAGTATAAACTCCAAAGTTTAGAAATCGGAAGTCGCGAGCGATATGTATTGGTAGTCTGTTAATATTTTCCCCCTTCTGTAGAAGGGGTCGCTAGGTGTTTTGTTCTGTTTGAACTTATGTTCTGTGTTGTCGCTATTTAAGTGAAGTCGCTTATTATTAGACGTCTTTATAATCGGTATAAATCATTACAGTGGGTGGTTATGAATTTGGCTTTATTACCAAATACCCTGAGAAGTATTTTTGTTGTGTAAACGGTTATTTCGCGTGTATCTTACTCAGTATATTCTTAGTACTATTTTTATTCTGTGTTTTGTTTTCAATTTTGAAAAAAGAAAAAAAAAAAAAAAAAAAAAAAAAAAAAAAAAAAAAAAAAAAAAAAAAAAAAACCTCTGTTTTCTTAGATGAATATTCGGAACAGTTTCCGTTTACTATTGAGTCTAGAAGAGGACCATTGTATCTTGTACTTTTTGACGACGTGACGTTTGTACATCGCAGAAAAGCGATATTTTAAAGAAATATTGAAACAAAATGTACAAAGAAAGCGTTTAGTCCGAGATTAACAGTGAAACACAGATGTTCATTTTCAAAACTGAGAGTGACGGGATGATCATGTTTATAACATCACCTATTTAAGAAAAGAATTTGACAATCAATTGTGATGTTCATGAAAGTCACCTGTTCATGAAAATGTTCTCGGAAAGTAATTAGCGACAAACTGGAGCCCTGAAAGAACAAAACGTGTTACAGTTACACGAAAAATTACCAAAAAATCTTTCAAACCTAGTCCGTACCCGGGCTACGCAACAGATAAGGGGTGTGTAACTGATATTTGGGTCGTTCTAGTGTTTTGTGTTTTTATAAGCGTTATACAGTTTTGTGAGGTCATAGGAAAGTCTTATATCAGTTTTCTGGATTTCACTGAAAACGAGGTACATTTTTTGATCATTTGATATGAAAACTGAATCTCCCGATGTTTGGTTCGAATGCTAGTAAGTACTGGCCACACACTTTTTCTTGGTCCCTCCGTGATCGGTGAAAGTTGGTTGACTTCGTGCTACGCCCTGATGTTTCCTGTCTCTAATGATCACGTTTTCGACTGTTCGTGAAACCCTAATCGTTCTTCGTTTTTTTTCCCCTGAATGTTAGGCCCCTTGCCAACCTTAGCTACGTAACAGTGTCGCGCGCCGCAACAAAAAATAACTGTCGTGAGTTTAGTTTGGATCTGAATGTTCTGTTGTGCGTAGTGACTGTTAATACAGTTAGCGTAAATTATAGAGCAGTGACTCTGCATCAACTTTATGTCACTTCTACGAAGCAGTGTTCGAATCATACTCTCTGACAACGGGGGGGGGGGGGGGGGGGAGTGGATTTAAGAATCAGTATTTGTGTTGTATTCATAGCAGTAATTGTAGTTAGCCCAGTAGTAGTAACAGTAACGTTGTAGTAATACGTATGAGACCGATGCATTCGAACGATGAAGAATCAACTGCTCTTCTAGATGTCAATGCGAAGGTAATTAGTAAGGTCAAGTTCTGTTTGGTGATAAAGAAGGGATCGAGTACAATAAAAAAAAACCAATTTATTTAACGAAAACTATAATACACAACTTTTCACATATTCCCCATACTTTTTCAGGTATTTCTCATAGCTTCGCATAAATTTATTTATTACTTCGTCATAGAATGTTGCTGCCTGTGTTGTCAACCATGTTATGACATGTTCTTTTACTTTTTCATTGTCAAGGAAGCATTTACCGACAAAAAATGACATGAGATGCGGAGAGAGGTGGGAGCGATGTAGGGACCGAACGGAGGATGACCGGACATGTCACAGCCAAAAGCTCTGTTTGCGCTTTCTTCGTTCTTCGGCCTGCACTTGATCACGCCCTTCTTTCAGCTGTCAGATCCATCTTCTCACCAGTGATGCGTCCATTGCATTCTCTCCGAAAAACCTTACGGACTTGTCAGTGAATGTCACTTGGTTTAACGTTGTTATCACTGAGAAAACGGATGATAAATCTCACACTCGTGGCGGGATTTTCAATCAATGATGCCATTATAAACAATCACTAAACACAACACAGAGCGTGCTCGGAATGGCGTCATTTGGTTTTATTCGATACTACTGTGCATGAGCGTAACTGCGATCGTAGTAGAGCCCAGAGAGATACGTGGTGTGACTGAAAAGTTCGGTGAATGGTGTCATATCTAGAACGGTAACTTGGCGCATGTGTACGTGCATGCGCATGGGTCTTCAGAAACCTTAGGAGAATCGATAAACAGCAAGAACTGCATGTGACTGGCAGTGTAAACAGACAACGCCCAGTTAAATGTAGTCAGTGTTAGAGGAAGTGCCACAGCGCAATGGAGCAGCATTAATGGCGCGTTTTACCAGTCCGTTTTGAACCGATCGTTACAGCGTATCTGGCGGGTTCGATCGGAGTTGCACAGGACTGCAAAATGAATACTGCTCCATGACAATGCCCCTCAGCACCGCGCGATCCATGTTAGCCGCTTCCTGGAGCAGAAAATGTCCTTGAACACCTTCCGTATTCCCCCATCTGGCTCCTGCGGATTTCTTCCAGTTTCCCCGTTTGAAGTCGGCCGTGAAATGTGAACGTTTCGGGTGCAATGCCATAAGATATGGTGTGACAGCCGTTCTGCCATTACCTCCATGCGTTCTGCGATCGATTCCACAGGATGCCTTTGCTGCTACTTTCCAGAAGCTGTAGTGGGTGGTCATTATTTTGAAGGGCAATAAAGAACATTTGTTTGTTCCTTTTGTTTGTTGTCTGATAGCATTCACCGAACTTTTTACACACATCACATATATTATAGACCCGCCTAGACTGGCAATGCCGTATGTAGTATTATATGAGTTACCTAAGTATGGGCGTCATATTTCTGTCCTATAAACGCGTGAGCAGGCGTCTTATGTAATAACAGAAAACAGCCTTCGAAATAAGGAAGAACCGGCGTAACTACGCTGTATTTAGAATTTTGACATAGTTGTCAATTTGTGTGTTGCATATGGCTGCAATTTTTCGCACAGCAAATTAAGATACGTATAGTAGCGAGTTTCATTGATTTTCTGTTTTTATTAATCTGTTACCAATTTAATTCAACTTTGACTTTTCTTTCAGTACTATGATTCTTATTAAAGTGCTGCTTGTCGTGGATGTCCGATATCTTTATTATTTTGGTTGTTCTTATGAAATGTACAGTCTGATTTGACACATACAGTAATGAGTCATATGAGTTACTAGTTAAAAGTTTCGATAGACTTATACTTTTCTTTTGATAGTATACTTGTTATAAAAGTGTTGTTTATCATTCATAGCAAATTTCTTTATTCATTTGAGTTTTTTTACGAAAACTACAGCCTGCTTTGACACGTACAGTAATGAGTCGCGTTAATTTGCTGTTATTAATCTATTTCCAGTTTCTATCAACTTCGGCTATTTTTTTTTTCAATTGTAAGACCGATATAAAAGAGCTATTTGTCGCGAATAACACTTATCTTTATTCTTCTGCGTAGTTTTTTTTTCTCGATAACCAGTCTCCTTTAACTGTATGCGACATGTTCTTCTCGTAATACGCTTCTACAATGTAAATGTTAAATTCAACTCTTACGGAAGTGTTAGCTGAAATGCAAAGCATGTTTAAACCAACTAGTAGAGCTTACAACGTCATTTGAATCAGAACATCACAAAAAAAAACTTTTTGACGTGAGGTAAAGCAAGATGGCGCGTCAGGCTTCAGTCATAGAGGAAACTTTTCCACTCTAGTAATATATGTCAGCGGAGAAAAATCGAAACGGAACTTCCTTTCTGAAGTACCCTCTTATTAAGAACAATCCTCTCAACAAATTTATATACACATGCGACGCAATTTCTGTATCCGTAGCCTTTGCTGACACAAAATTCCTGGAATTGTGATTTTGAATGCCATCGCAACTAATGAACGATAGAACTGCTTATTGTTTAGCATACTTGGTATTAGTTTCCTCACCATTTTGAATGCCATCGCAACTAATGAACGATAGAACTGCTTATTGTTTAGCATACTTGGTATTAGTTTCCGCACCATATACAGCCTGCATCGAAAGTATTCGGTTTCTTGTTTTTTCAAAGTGCAGTAATAGTACAACCAGTACAAAAATAAATAAAATAAAAGAATACTCCCTAGGAGGGCAAGGGTCCGATCTTAGTTGATGAGCCGGGCAAATTATTAAATGCGTGGGGACAATCCCTCCCGTTACTTGGAACACTGTTCGAAGCATTAATCCATTACACGTTCGTTTCTTATACCAGCTTAAGTTGGCTGCCCTGAGAGGAGGAGGCGGGGCTTTCTCAGCAGACAGTACACCAGGAGCCTAACGCAAACTTCCGCTCCCAGTATTCTTTGCTCAGGGTCAAGCAAAAGTGCGCGATTTATGTGACTGCAGTCATTGCTGGATCGACACACGTGTAGTAGAGGTACAAACGCTGTCTTGTGAGGCACCACCACAGATATTATTGAAGCCTGACGCCGCCTTTTTATCGATCCAAACCTCAAGACATTTATGTATGATAAGAAAAATTGCAGCCAAACACGATACATGTGTTGACCATTTCGTGAAAACTCGAAGAATGTGGGAAGCTACATCAGCATATTCCTGTTTCTTATGACAGTTTTATTCGTACACAAGTACTTGGTTACATGCGTTTTGTAATGGTATCTTGTGCATACCGGTAATGCTGGATTCACTTGATACCAAATGATATTGCTTACCATATTGCTAGTCTGGTTAATGTACGTATATGTGTGTCTGGATCTACATGAGGCATGAAAATGGATTTATAATATGTCTTTTCTGCCTTACGTTCTGCATCACAGTGAAAGAACGTAGGTAAAGTTAGATTCTAATTCAGTGCATACGTACCCCCTGAATACAATGCATGCTGGTGAGCTACTCGTTAGCAGCAAGGTCTCTATTCTTTCCCTCTGCTTGACTGCCAACCAGAATTGCAGCTATTGCGAAATCCTTTTAGCTGCAAGGAGAATATACACTTTTATTGTCGAAGGGCCCGCGAAGAAATTTGATAAACTCGCCATGATAACACACACAAATTTGATAATAGGCAATAGCACCTTGGATTGGAGTCTATGTTAAACAGAAGTAGTCGATTCCAATGCCAATTCGTATCTAATGGCAACCTATTTCGACTATGCCTGGTTGATTGTCAAATGACAGCTTTACCTATTTTGCCCTATTTAATAAAGTGACTCGAAATAAAACACTGCAAATTCTTACACTTCTGTGCTTACTATAGTAAGTTTAGAGTGTATTCTATCATTCAACTGTAGCTCTTCTGAGTCTACATACATCCCTCTCTTTCTTATCGGTATTAATAACTGAATAGTATTCATTTTCCACCATTGCGTGATGTTTCCATTTCAGACATGGCTTTTGATTCATATAGAGTATACATAAGTTCTTCTTTAATATTATTTGTTTGATATCGTATAGTAAATCACATAAACCCTTCCTCATAACAGGCATAGTTGTGCATTTGCGTATGTCAAAAGAGTTTCCGAGGAAGTATTTATGTAAATATGCTTTATGAATTACTATGAAACCCATTTTATGGTGCAATATACTGTCTAAATATTGTGGGTGAAAAGGAGGTCTACTCTCTGTGTGTATAGAATAGAGGACTATGCTGGTATCCACAATAACAAACTATGCCCCTTTTATGGCGGGTGTTAACGCAAAAACAATATACCGTGTGTTGTCAGGGGTTTCTGGTCGTACACGGAACGGATGGAGGTAGATTATGATGTACCCTGTCGATATCGAAGTTATTAGAGGCCGAGTATAAGTTCTTACGTTTCAAGGTCGTGTCCGTTCAAAGAAACCATTCCGGTATTTTCCTGGAGCGGTTTAGGGAAATCACGGAAACAAGGGTCTAATGCAGTCGCTTGAAGATTTTGTCATGAAATTGAACCAGATGTACATAAGTACGTTGAATTTGACATTGACTTCTCGTCCCCACATGGAATAACGCACTCTTTAGAATAGAAACTTTAATCATTGGACGCCCTTTTGTATTAAAAATTGTTACATATTACATTTACTTACCATGCTGGTTTCGTGAATATTTAATGGTATCGCTATCACAGTCTGTATATTGTCGAAGTATTGTTTGCGCCGCGTTAAGAGATGACTACTTTACTTTCCATTGGGTAACCTACACGATGGCGTCACAAGACTTGTTGGCAATCCGATTTCTCGAAGTAAATTCTCTCCGTTGGAATTGTACTTGTCATGAACAGTCGTTTAAGTAATGTCCAACTGAATAGGACTATACAACTTTAATGTGACAACATTTTGGAGTACGAAACGTCAGTTTACCTCAGATTTTAAGTTCTTCAGTTATTGGTAACGTGATTTTCATGTTTCAACTCGTATTTGATCTTTGTAGGGAGAAATTTATCCGTGACAATGTATTCTTGCCCTGCCTGACTTAGTTTACGTATCGCTGGTTTGAGCACGTCAGTGTTTTACGAGGCATGGTCCTATTGTACGTGATATGTCCCGACTATAGGGACATTGAAATCCGAATTTCAGTACAGTCTGGGATTTTTTACAATGACAGGTCATCGCAGCATGTCAAATTAGCGATAATTAACTAAAACCATACTAGGAACGACTGAGGATCGAACATGAGACTTTATGTTCGAGTTGTAATTTTGGTACTCATAAACTAGTCTTTTAGTTAGATAAAAACTACAGTGATTTACTATAGTAAACTTAGACGATTTGGGGAGTTCAGGCTTAAAAGTATCGTTCGGAACCTTCAGGTGTAAGATGAGGGCCAGTCAATGGGGGCAGTCAGGTGATACAGCAACACCACCTAAAAGGGGTTGACACTTGGTTCACGCATAAAGCATTCTTTTTAGTGCTCGAGTAATGGTTCCAATTGCGGTTGACAGATACCACACAAACGAAAGTGATTCTGTGAGGGTAATTCAGAACATTTCGTACTGCATTTTGCCGCCACTGCTACTGCCTGTGAAAAATGATGTCTATGATCGGACTGAGATTTAGCAGTAAAAGACAGTCGGGGTTATTCGGAAAATATAGCAATAGGCCTATATAGTTTTTAAAATCAGTTTAGATAGCATATATTTCGACCTTTTCACGAGGCTATCGTCAGACCAATGTGGAGCAGACGACGCTGCAGTTGATCATTACACCTGCGTCGCCTGCTCCATATTGGCCTAAAGATGGCCTGGTAAAAGCGTCGAAATATATGCGATCTAAACTGATTTTAATTATTTACTAGATCGCTGTTCTCCATCATGCTTTCAAAAATAATCAAGTAAATTTTTTGGTAATGATTTGCACAGATCAACTTCAGCTGCAAAAGTAATACTAAAGTGCACAATTTGTCCGGCAGCAGGAGGAGGAACAATGAAGTTCAACGTTGCAATTGTATCCTAACCGTGTTATAAAAATACGGTTAATAGTACTAGGTTTTTTATTTTAACACCAGTCAGGTCCATAGTGAGTGTAACGAATGTTTGTTCATTGCATTAACGTAAGTTACGGTTTCTCTAAGATGTTATGACTTCAAGTGTGAAAGACTTAACGTTTCATGGACATCGAGACTGTTGAGAGACGGATTGTTTATCTCAGGACGTGGATGGAGTAGGTAACTCGGCTATGGTGCTGCACAAAAAGCTATCTATGAACAAATTGAAGCAAGAAGTATGAGGACATCAGCTCTTTTACGTTGTCAATGGAATGCTACCACACTGGATGACTTCGATGAAATACCCTAAGTTCACTTTGCCGAGCGCCACGAAATTGGCATATAATCATTTTATATGGATTATTGTATAGTTGTCAATGGAATGCTACCACACTGGATGACTTCGATGAAATACCCTAAGTTCACTTTGCCGAGCGCCACGAAATTGGCACATAATCATTTTATATGGATTATTGTATAGTTTTGGCATATTTGATAGGACTTCCCAAACAAATTGAAAAAACAGTTTGGTGTCATTCGAAGACGCCTGTAAGTTCGAAATTGTTTCATTCAGTACGAATGTGTTAGGGAAAGAGATGTGATTTCAAATTCACGAATGGAAAAGGAAAGCTAATAACCAAATGCATTGTCAAACCTTGCATATTTCCTGCTTTTGTTCATTGCATAAACTGACAAATGAATTTAATTAGGCTAATTCTGCCGTCAAGCAGAATTGTTTTTTGGGGTAACTCGCCTGACGCAAAAAGGATATTTCTGGCTCAAAAACGGGCGGTTCGAGCAATATCTGGTGTAAGTTCGCGAACGTCATGTCGACCCCTTTTCAGTAGTCTGGGAATTTTGACTCTGGCGTCACAATACGTTTTTTCTTTAATGTCGTTTGTTGTTAATAATATCAGCTTATTCCCACGAGTTAGTAACTTTCACTCGGTGAATACTAGACAGATGTCTAATCTACATTTGCACCACACCACCTTAACACTTGTGCAGAAAGGGGTGCAGTATTCTGCGGCATCCATTTTCAATAAGCTGCCACAAGAACTAAAGAATCTTAGCACTAATCCACATGCTTTCAAATCTAAATTGAAGAGTTACCTCGTGGCTCACTCCTTTTATTCTGTCGAGGAGCTCCTAGAAAAGTTAAACAATTAAGCTAATTCATTTTTTCTTTATTGATTCTTTTCACTTTGTCTTAAGATTGTCGTGTGCAAAGGACTACTTAAAATTTTTCTATTACCATTCTTGTGTAACAATGTATTGACTTGTTCCATGACCATGGAGTCTTACTCCTCAAGCGGGTCCTATGGAACAGAAAAAACCAATAATAAATAAATGATAAGCACTTAATACATGTCACAATGTGTAGATTTTCGGTAGTCTTTTGACTACACCAGTGTACAGCAAATAACTACACATATCTTTGTAAAGCACGACTTTTTGTCACATTCAACCGAGACAATCACATGTTTTTAAATGGAATATCTGCCATTTGAGTGTCATGATTTCGGCCTTTTAGCTATTCCCAAGCGTCATGAAATTTTAATTACCTGACTGTCGGGAGTGCATAACAGTCAAATATGGGTATTTAGTTTTAAAAAAATCTACATGACTGTAGTCAGACTCACATTTATTGTACTGAATTTACAGTTTGGGATATCACATCATTCAGCTTATGATCAAATGACTGTCTTGCGCAAATGATATCAATCTTTGTTTCAAAGCTTCAGGTACCTGATATAGTAGGACGTACATTTATTTCTAATTTACTGTCATGATAGCTTTTTCTTTCTTAACTTTAAGCATATGTTGAGTAAACTGAGTCACCATGTGTCTAATTTCACGATCCCCAAAATTTTGAAGGGTTGAATATTCATACTAGTCTTCTTCTCACCCCTATTCCTAAAACCTCTCAGTATTGTCCTCCTTTTTGCTTTTAATCTCTTTATTATAACATCATGATTTCCGTTTCAGTTCTGTTGGCTCTTTGGCATAAAAGGTTCATAAATGGTAGGCGTCTTCATTTTTTTCATGTCCTTGGATTATTCGACTTCATTCTTAAGTCAGTTGTAGGATCATCTCGGTGACTTAAATGAAACCTTGTCCTTTTATATACTTCCTATTCAGGTCCTTAGGGATAGATTGGTAGGACACATTCTTAGACATCAAGGAATTGTGAATTTAGCGTTGGAGGGAAGTGTGTGGGGTAAAAATCGCAGAAGGAGACCAAGAGACGCGTATAGTAAGCAGATTCAAGTGGATGTGGGTTGTCGTTCTTATGAGGAGATGAAAAGGCTTGCTCAGGATAGAGTAGGGTGGAGAGCTGCATCAAACCAGTCTCTGGACTGAAGACCACAACAACAACAACATTGTGGTCTTGAAGTTTACACAGTGATTAAGATGCTAGACTCGTCTGTGGGAGGTATACGTTTTCCGAGTCGGGCGTATCTTCGTTGAGAATGAAACTTCCTGGCAGTTAAAAACTGTATACCAGATTTGGATTCGAACCCGGGGCCTTTACCTTTCACGGACAAACGCACTACTGAGCTACCTTGCTCGCATCACGGCCCGTCCTCACACCTTGAAATCCGCCGGAACCTCGGATCCTACTTTAAATGAAATTAAGGGATGATTGATTAAAGAGGCCATAGCTGCTCCTAGTCCCTATTATTCAAACGAAAATGCCACTCGAAAGTCCGTCCCAGTTGTACTAGCATCGTAGATTTTATACGAGGATGTGTAAGAATTTTAAGGGCGAGCCACTGAAAAACGTTGGTAATGGGACGTCCTTCTGTGGCACACTGGGGATCCCCGGCATCCTTTCAGTTTGTCCTACAGCCGATTGATACAATCAGACAATATTTTTTTGTATACTCACTTGCATAGACCTATCCTAAATTACTTTGACACTGTGTTTTGTTTGAAGTCTACAGCCTTTGTGTGTATATTACACACTTGTGTTATTCGGCAGCCTAGTGGATAACTCACTTTAAAATTCCAAATTCTGAGGTTCAGTAGTCGGTAGAGGCGAGAGATTTTTTTCTCTCGCTTAGTGCCCACTTCACCTCTTGCAACGAATTGTTAATGAGAATAATTCTAAGGTGCACCGTACATCGGACTCTGTTGTTACGTGTTAAACTGTTGTCTTCTCCTGTTGTCGGAGAGACATTAAAGTATAATCTTCCTTTTTCCTCCATAACTTCATTCAGATGTCGGAGTAAGTCAAGGGTATACTCCCTGCGATAGGACGACGCTAGTTAAAGGACTGTGACGATGAACCGCCATTCTAACTGAAGGCTCACGTTCCTTCTGTGGACGTCTATAACATTGTTATTAGCGCCACAGAACAGTTCGGAACAACAGTTGACTTGCTAATAGGGTTTTAACATTGAAATAATTTAATTGCAACGTACTTTGTATTTTGGATTCGATTTAATGTTTTGGCTGTCAACCGTATATAGAGATCAATAGGTACAGCCGGCCGCGGTGGCCGAGGGGATTGAGGCGCTCCAGTCACGGTCTGCACGGCCACTACGTTCGGGGGTTCGAATCCCCACTCGGGCAAGGATATTTGTGCCGTCCTTAGTATAAGGTAGTTGATAAGTAGTTTGTAAGTTTAGGGACTGATGACCCCATAGTTAAGTCCCATAAGCTTAACAACCATTTGCATTTGCAATAGGTACACAATGGATGTACACGTGTAAGTTATTAGTAATCCTAATGTGTAATTAACTGAGGTGGTAGTAGCACAGGGGTTCAGCAGAAATCACAGTTCTGCCGGTTTGCACTTAGAAATTTCTCCCATTGTGACCTGCAGACGGAATTGTTCATACACTCTACATATTTCCATGCGTTAGTGAGTACTCAGTCCTTTAAAGTGTTCATATCCTCCCACATTTGACAGTTTTCTTCTGTGCGATAAGCAGTGCACACCTTGACCATGATAAATACAAATTCAAATTTAAATGTTTGTAAATCTATCGGATCAAACTGCGTGGTCATCAGTCCGTAGCTTACGAACTACTTGAACTAAGGTAAACTAACCTAAGGACAACACACACACACACACACACACACACACACACACAAACACACACATACACCCATGCCCCAGGGAGGACTCGAACCTCCGACGGCGAGCAACCGCGCGCTCCGCACCGAGGCGCCTTAGACCGCTCGGCTACTCCACCGCGGCATTGTAAACTCCTCCATACCTCAACTGCACCTCTATTCTACTTCGCACTAGATAACATGGAAGGTAACACTGTTTTCCCTTCCATTG
The DNA here is from genome assembly GCA_026315105.1 of Locusta migratoria. Classification (NCBI taxonomy): domain Eukaryota; kingdom Metazoa; phylum Arthropoda; class Insecta; order Orthoptera; family Acrididae; genus Locusta; species Locusta migratoria. The sequence continues at coordinate 524,682,743 of CM048746.1, forward strand.
GATTGCCACAGAGTATTCACCATTTCAATCGGTTCGTTTCCAGCCATCGGCTGACAAGTCACATTTCTCGCGTGTTCAGTACAAGTGTCCATAGAATCATGTGGCTTTTGAGGAGTTAAGGGACCATTGTACTCCTTTCTTCTTAACATCCACGCACAGTCATTGTGCTACCTGGTATACGGAAGCCACCTCCGAACTCACGATTGATGCCTTACGCTAATTTTATGCGATTATTTACAACCACCGTCTACAACTCTCGACGTGCCTTCCCGTTAGTACTTGAGGTCTTGATGTACACTGCACACTCACATTACCAACAGTCGACAAGTGCAGTTATAGAAAAGCTGAAGGTCCCTGCTGGATCTGACATTTCGCTAACAACCAATGAGTAGCCCACGTTTAAAGTCACCAGAAGAGTTCTCAGTGGCCCATTCTGCTACTACTGGTTCTTTACAGCGCCTTCTTTTATACTGGCATGTCCACCTCTCTTCACACATAGTCGTGAATTCTGCATTACACATATATGAATCCCGTGTCGAGATGTACGTCCGCGACACACACCAAAGCTACTCAGCTAATATGTTACGCACGATGTGTGATTTGGTCCAGCTAAAAATAGTATAGTTTTTATCTCGATTGATGACCCCAATATTTTTAGTGGATATTAAGCGTTATTTTCTATTTTGGCATTCAATGGCGCCGTCTTTCAGTTGTTTGTAATTCGTACAAAACTATTTTTTTTATTTCGATCTTGCTCATATGTTGAACACAACATTAAAAACAAGAGGAAGGTCACTCTCTACATAAGATGTCGTATGATGCATGGCGGAGGGTACTTCACGATGCACTGCGACACCATTTAAAGGATCACCATGAAAGCTGGCACATGTATATATGTTTACATGGAGAAGGTTTTTATATTCCGCAAGACATCTTGTGATGCCTGGCCGAAGGACCTCTGTAGTAAACTTCGACACCATACCACCGATGATCGCGAAAGTTGTCTAAAATAGTTCATTACGTTTTCTTACGTATGGTAAGGACGAAATGTACTGAGAGAGGAAAAGGAGATGGGGAAGAGACAGGAGCAGGAGTGGAGAGAGAGAGAGAGAGAGAGAGAGAGAGAGAGAGAGAGAGAGAGAGATGGGGGGGGGGAGGATCGACTTACAGGCGGGGAAGAGATATGAATAGAAAGGAAAGAGAGAGGGGCTGAGGCGGAACAGGACAAATGGGTGGAGCAGATGAAAAGATAGTGGGGAAAGCAGGCGAACAGAGAAAGGGTCCAGGAGGAAGTGCGCTAATGAAAGATTGGAATAAATACATAGGTAGGATATGGTATTATGAGTATGATGTACCGCCGTTTGTATCAGAAAGAGGGAAGGAGGATATTGACAGAAAGAATTGATGGATATAACGGAGGGAGTTGGAGGAAGAAGCTTGTTGTAATAAATACCCGGACCAAGCCGGGTTTTCAGCTGTCCGTTCTTTCGGACATGTCGAAAGGAACAGGCACCACTATATGTATTCAAGGCGAAGACGACTAGCGATCCCTTCAGTGAATTTTCCACATTCGCTGTTGATATAATTAATGCCTCTGGCGGCTAATATAAATACTTTCGTATCTCAATATGCATTGCATGCAGGCATCCATATAATTTTGTTGCTGCAACATTAACGTGTTGTGTGGCTCGGTACCACAGTTGTAGATTGTCAGACAATGAATCCAAAGGTCGAGGGTTCGTTCCCCGCCATGTCCTGTGATTTTTATCTTTCACTTTCCACTTCTTTCATCTCTGACAGTGTTGCTTATGTGAAAAATATCGTGTAGCACCGTGGTTCGGAACCCACGTTAAACTGTAGGTTCCCATATAACTGGCAACAGCATACCACCTCCAAACAGGACCATGCCTACTAAAGCACTGTGATGTTCAAACCAATCTTCGAATTGTTGACTGCTTTACTTTTTTTTTACACAATTCATCTTCAAATTGTCAATCCATCTCTTGAACTTCCGTTCCATACATGGATAGTGCTGGCAACTTCTCATTTTCATACATGTCTGTTTCGGACATAGCACACAAAACACTTGCAACATACAATTAATTCTCAGTTATTTTGTACATTAGTTAAAGCGTTCTTCCTGGAAAGAACATTTCCTCCGCAATAATCATTACTCGCTGTTTGGTTTACGTTGCCATTCGCCTTTGTAAGAAGCTGCACTACACTCGGCGCGCAGTTAAATGTCCTGTTGCTTTGAAGATGTAGCTGAAACACCGTCATCTCATAATTGATATGTATGGCCCTTTTTCTCTCTATCAAATACTAAAGCAATTACCCATCTTTTCATTTAGACTTTTTACTCCTCCCATTTACAGTCATTTATCAATTGTAGTACGCGCTCGGATTGTTAAGGATGGGGAAGGAAACCCGCCGTGCCATTTGAAAGGAACCATCCCGACATTCACCTAAAGCGATTTAGGAAAGTCACGGAAAACCTAAATCTGTATGGCCGGACGCGGGTTTGAAATCTCGCTTGGTTTCCCAGTCACTTCACGTCACTTTCTTTTTACTCGCCTTCATAATATTGTGGTTTATCAAGTCCTTTTTCTCAGTATGTCTCATTCACCTCTTCTCTCATGTCCACTGCTGCTGGGCCTTCAACGTTTACGCCTACCTTCCTTAACTTTTGTCTGTTGAGCTGCACCCTCGAACAAATGTAAAACGGTATTTTTTTCCCTCTTTCTCCACTAATGAAATATTGTTACACGAGGTGTAGCTTCACGTTTATGATAGTAATATAATACACAATACACACCTAGTCGCTGTGTTCGCCTTTGGCATGGATAAAGGCCCTTACACACGTTCCGATTTGTCGGGATTAATTTATCGGCGGTCCGATAAATTGGACATGTGGAGGCGCTTTCCGACCAACTTTTCTTGTCGAATGGTTGGTCGGGTCTGACCGTTCGACATCCCCCTCCCCCTTCAACACTCCACCCGACGAATTGTACCGGGTGTAGTGTTGCCCGACCAACTTCCTGCCTGTGATTGACTGCAGTCTGCACAGCAAACACGAGAAAATTAAGTCGACAACCAGACACCGGAACACGGAGGCGCTGTAATCGCTGTATCCAGTTGGTCGGAACGTGTGTAGGCTGCTACGAATTTGGTTGGTCGCTGGTCAGTTGGTTGGTGGGACGATAAATCGGAACGTGTATAGGGACCTTAACGCCTCGAAATGTCTTGGCATGGCAGCAATGAGGCTTGGCATGTCGCTGGAAGGAATTGGCACAAACACAAGCCACCTAGTTTCCGTTGATTCCGCGAAGGGTTGAAAGGAGGAGCATGAGCTCTGACACCAAGGTCAATCACATCTCAGATGTGTTCGATCGGCTCAAGTCTGGCGAGTTGCGGAGGGGGAGGGGGGCAGCATATCAATTGCAACTCGTCTGCCGGCCGCGGTGGCCGAGCTGACTGCGGCGCGCCAGTCACGATCTGCACGGCCACTACGGTCTGGGGTTCGAATCCCCCCTCGGGCATGGATATCTGTGCCGTCCTTAGTGTTAGCTAGTTCGTAAGTAGTTTGTAAGTTTAGGGACTGATGACCCCGTAGTTAAGTCCCATAAGCTCTCCAAACATTTGAACATTTTAAGCAACTCGTCACTGTGTTCTTCCAACCACTCCATAACACTCGTGTCCTTGTGATCTTTATGAATAATATCACTACCTTTGGGAAACATGTCTCCGTCCCGCAGTACTGGCGTCAACGAGGTGTTTTTCTGGAAGACGACGGATTAAGAAGAAGGTTCATCAGCCCCTGCAACTCTGTGCCACTGCGGCAACGTCCATTGACAATGGTCACACGTCCATTTCCGTCGTAATTGTCGCTTCCGGCACATTCATGTGTCGTGAGCTGCAGACGCCCATCGTAAGGAGTGTTCGCTTCACTCTGTGTTCAGACATACTTGTAGTCTGCTCAGCTTTAAGGTCTGAAGTTGGCGCCATGTAAAAAGGCGCTTCCGCGCATAGTGGCGGAGCGATAGGAGAAGCATAAAGGGAAGGAGTTGCGGCCGAACGCTTACAGTTGAGCATTCGGCAGAAACATTGCGTAACTCGCGGCCAGTCACGCGCCTAAAGAATGAAGATTATTGGTTGCCAGTGCGGTAATGGAGGGGGATGCGCACAATGGTTAAAAACTGGGGCGCCTTCGTAAGTTATGCGGACTATAGTTGTGCCACATTTCTCCGCCTGTCCTGCTGTACCAGTCTGCCCAGTGTAGGACAAATGTGATGCCGGATGACCGCCCAACCCCTCGATGTTTGCTCGTGGTTTCATCACTTGTTGAAGGCACTCGTCACAGCACTCCTGCTCGTCACAATGTGTCGTTACTGAAACTGTGATACATCCCGCGGCTTCCAAATTCAGCAGACAGTACTCTCAATGATATTACTTGCACCGAGCGTGTGTCTTACCAACAAGGCGATTTACTTTTCCAACAGGACAACGCACGCCCACATATATCCCTTACCACCCAAAGTACACTTCAAAGTGCACGTCAACTATCCTAGTCAGCACGATCCCCAGATCTGTCTGGGGACTGGATGAAATATCTTGCGCGGTCGACACGATATTTGGACCAACTTAGGCACCAGGTGGAAACTGAATGCCAGGTCGTTGCTAATGACCACATTCGGCACCTCTACGATCGTCTCCGTGGGAGAACTGCAGCTTGCATTGCTGCAAACGGAGGGTATACACGGTACTAACGTCTACATTGCGCACGCTCTGGTGACTCCATTCACATGTGTATGGCTTTCTCTGTGGGACCACGTGTTGTATACATCCTCAAAAAACTGTCAATAAAATTTCCTAGTGCTGGCTCGACAAATTGATGGTGTTCGCTTTTCATTGTCCAGGAGTGTAGTATTTACTTTGACCAAAATTCTTTCTGCGAGCGAACCTATCAGTTCTACATTAACACGTTGGCTGCCATGTGGCCGTCGGCGGCCACAGAGGGCGGCTCTGCCGCGCCTCTGACGTCCTCGCGGCAGTCAACGTGTTAAAAATGATCGTCGTATTTTTCTCTGGCATACATTCATTCATCATGATCTATTTCCTTCATAGGTTTAAACCAGCTTTGGAGGACAGTAACGCATTTTTGCTAAATGTTACCAGAATATATTTTATACTATTTTCAAGATAGAACCATATCGCCAAAAAATCTGACTTATTCAATCTTTTCCTAGAATTTGATTTTAGTAGTTTTCTAATTTAATTTAGCCACTGCTTTTTCTAGTTATGCTGAAAATAGTTTTTGAGAAGAAGCAACATTTTCGACCATTTTTGGGAGTGGAGTTTATTGATTTATTTAGGAATGCACAAATATTATTGAAGTTTTGTGTATGTTTGTGGATTTAATATAGCCCCGTCATAATCCTTGTGTGTTTGTATGTGGGTTTTCTTCTCTGTCTCATTGTTTATTTTTCTTATTAGAGATTTAAGCACAACTGCATGACAGATCAAAATTGAATGCCATATCAAAATATGTAAATGTAAAGCAAGGAGATAGATGGTGCTCATAACGTTGTACTTATTGTTTCATCTAGAATAAAGCTATTTGTCCTATATCCAAGTTGCTCAGTGTGCTGAGCCAACACCACTAACATTAACAAGGGCTGCCAAGAGTAGTCATAACAACAGCAAAAGACTAAAGTTTTTAACGTGATGTATGTGGTGTGCAGTTCAAATTTGCGTTGGTAGCAGATATTTATGATCTACTAGGTATATATCCGTGCTTCGCAACAGCTGTTAGAGAAGAGCCTCTGCGTACCATCGCTTTGAAGGGTTTCGGACCTCAGTCAGTAAAAATGAAATCCTTGTTGGTTCGCTTTGTCAACACACTCAATTGTCGTAGCCAAGAGACCGCACAAACCTGAGCCATGTAGCCGCTTTTGTGTATTGCGAAAGACTCTACCGTTTTCTAGGTATGGTTATAACGCAATTTTTCGTAAACCGAACGGTTTCAAAATGTAATGAGTTCTCACCGAAAACACAAAGCAAACTACATAAATTCGACTGCCCTTGCAAAGAATTCTTATGTAGGCCTACATGCAACCTATCGATAAAAGTGAATGTATGTAATTTTGTTTAAAACAGAAATGAAACCTGTCGAGAAAGCAGAGAAGTGCCGTTAAGTTTTAGATACACAAAGTGAAATCAGTAATTCGCTGTTCAGTGATAGCTTGTGATCGTGGAAATAAGATTGCGGCGTTCATTCTGTCACTGACGTATGCTTACCAAAACGCCTCTGTTACTGAAGAATTAGGCTTACAAGTAATAGCGGCATCTGTTGTTTCCTTGGAGCGCTATGAAATTAACAGTGCCTCTGATGATTCCTTGCTGTGCTACGCCGTACTTACTAGCAGAGTATACAGCTTGAAATTAAAATGTATTTTTTTTTCTTTTTTTTTCCCTGGTCAGATTTTGATGAAATGATGTCTGTTTCCCAAATTTACTCTCAATTTACCAGGAAAATCCATGAATGTTTTTGTAGTACGTTTGGAGATTAGTCTGTACAGATAGACACACACGACTGTTTTCAGAGAAATCTTTGAATTATCATATCTTAACTTTATCTTATCTAATTTTGATGAAATGACGCCTTTATCCAAGCGCATGATACGCTCATGTTACTCATGAAAATCGTATGAAATACCATCTAGTAGTTTTGGTAACTAACGTGTTGAAAGACACACACACATGATGCTAGTAGATTAAAAAAAAATTAAAATACAACATATTTTTTCCCGTAATTTGATTTTTATGAAACGAAGTGTATATGTTACCCCAAGATACCTTCTAGATACTGGTGAAGTAGTTTTTCAGATAAGAAGTTTCTGAAAGATGAACAGACATGACGATTATTGAAAACACTTAAAATTACGATGTATTCTTCTACTTTCGGGGACCGACGTTTGCGGAATAATCCCCTTATATTAATGCCAACTTTGAAGTTTCCTGTGAAAACCGTGTGATAATTCATCTGATAGTTTTGACGATTGAAGTGTACAACGAGAGATCTACATTAACGGTTTCATTATTAATATAGATTAGTTGGGATATGTTACTGACTTTGATGTCATGTAATTCAGCTAGGCATTTTTCCTGCTAACAAAGCAAATTTGACTTTTGTGTTACATAAATAACATTAGAAATATAAAAAAAACCACATTTTGCAACATATACATATTTACGATGTCAGCAGAGGTCTACTGGACACAATTCATTAGATGTTGTTTTGAGTACTCTTGGCAGGTGTAGTGGATATTCTAGTGAAAACTTTGTATTATATGTCTTGCAGCTTGACAGGTTGACAGATATTTTTTTTATTATTACTGTTCGTTTACATGATCTATTAGATAAGCCTATTTATCTACATTGCAATTCAGTGCATATTACTTCATTATTTGTTGTTCCATAGTTCTAAGTTTAACTGTTTGTTCTACTATTAGTTTTGTTATACTTCGGGTTAGTATTTACATGAACTTTAACAGAGCAAATTTATTCTGGAAGTCTTGTTACTATTGATTAGTTGAGTACGGTGTGTAAGCTATTATTTGGCAGAATTCTGAGGGTCGGGGGGGGGGGGGTGAGGGGAGGGTCGGAGGATTCAATCCCCACCTAACGTAACACAGCAGGTTACACATAAAAATGGTTTGATAACGATCCTAACTGCAGAAATCACTCATTTTAGTTATCCATTTCACAATACAGAACAGTCAGGACACTTGTATGCAACCGATAAAAAAAAAGTAGAGAACAGTTGTTGCCTTACATAGCAACTTCAGTCAGTATTCTTGGTTGCAGCCAGTCGAAGCCTCCCGAAGTCTACCGTCTTGTACCGATTCAGGACTGGGCAGAGCTTTGCTGTCCTCTAAACTAGTGCCCCCCTCCCCCTTCCTCGTGCAACGTGCTACACGTCTGCCAGCAGTTCATAAACCTAGTACGGGTGGCCTGTGCCCATCGCACTAGTGCCGGTAGCCGTGCCTATGGCACTGGGCAAGCCAGATGTCAGCACACTGCAGCTTACTTCTATGTCAGGTTATTTTTTAAATTCTTTGTTATAATATCCATTATATCTCCTCCCTGTCCCAAAGCTCTTGACATAGTTGTAACCCCTTTCTTTTGATATCCCTTTTGGTGTTGGCTGGTTCCCAGAGGATTTCCTCATCTTTATCCTGTCTTCCGTTCTTTATCCAGAACCAAGCTCCCTGCTCCATTACTTTGACGTCAAGGGGGCATAGCTCTATCAACACCCAAGAGGGCTCCGCCGGGAGTGGTCCTGTAGTTCCCTACTGAATGGAGCAGGATGTTTCGTGAACTCTTCTCACAGTCATGGCAGACACCACCCTCGTGAGCGTGTGCCCCCACACCGGATATCCGTTGCCCATGATTTACGTCTGTATACTGTTATGGTACAATCTTATGAGATCCAAATGCTTTTGTGCAGGGATACACCTTTCAGCAACAGCTCCAGCGGCCATCAGTGATAACACCAAGGTACCTTGCATTCCTACACCGAATCACAGGTACGCGTCAATCCCTGCTGTAGGATTCCTTACCAATTGAAGTGATTTCTGTGGTGCAACTTTCAGTTTAGTTTTAGTTCCGCAGGTGGAAAGTATTCCTAGAAGTCCTTCTATCCTAGGTTTGTTCTCCTCTCGGCTTCGACCGTCAACCATGAGGAGGAGGTCATCTGCGTAAGCCCTCTAGCAGATCTTCATGTTCATGAAACTCCTTCGCGAGAGGCTCCATATTTACACCCCTAAAGAGTGGCCACTGGACAGAGTCCTAAGGACACCCCTTCGTTATGTTTTTGGCGACTTTTCCACTAGGAGATGATACCCAGACCTCCCTTTCTTCATAATAGCTCCTTAGACAACCATATCCCTTTCAGACCCAAGGTTGTAGGTGATGTGACATTAATATAGAGTTTAAGATACAAAATACACACAGTAATTCATTTTTTTAAGAAAAGAAAATACATTTAAAATTTTATACCAACAAAGTTGTTTGCACTGGGTCCTTACTACAAATTTTTATGATCTGCATCATCTTACGGTAACATGCCTTTGAAAGAAATGGCATAATAACATCACATGAACATATCAAATCAACTGGCCGTCAGAGGTAATAGCTTCACACGTCAAAACAAGGATATCGACACCTTGTCAACAAGTCTTTCTTGCCGCCATTGTAAGTGTATTGGCAATGGCATATCAACCAGGGGGAGGGGGGGCGGGGAGGGGGGGCAGTCGCCTCCCACTTTAAGCTTTGGAGGTATGTACCCCTCTCCCCCGTACTTTTGATGGCAGTCATGTTTGCCTTTGAAGCATCTTGTAACAACTACTATATTCTCTCCTCTGCTTTCGTCCAATTTTTCAGTCTGACTGTTAATAGAGATCATCGTCTGAACTAATGGGGCGCTCAAGGGCTATTGGATATAAATGAGACGCAAGTTGACGAGTTATTTATTTATTTTGTATAAAAAACTGAAACATCATGGCTGAATGAAAGTTCCATGACTTCGAATCCTCCACCCCTCCCCCCCCCCCCCCTTGGAGAACGTCCTGGAATCGCCAAGACGAAACGAAGTCAGTAAATAGGTCTTCTTAACCAACCCCCCGCCCGTCCTACCATGAATCACAAAAATATAAAGGGATCAATACCAGAACCGAACAATTGTGCGTGCAGAACCTGAAAGGGACAAAGCTACCCTGGGAACACTATAATGTTATGTTTTTATTTGTTTGATTTTTAATTCTTTATTCTCATGTTAATCTACACAAACCATTACCTTATTACATTGCTACGTGAGACTTTTATGCCGATTCAGTTACAAGATTTACAAATAAATGTTATGTTATTTGTTTTTAACAAATTGTGTAGACAGTGGAGGTGACGTGCGTGGTGTTTGTGTGTTGCAGCGGCTGGCGCCCGGCCGTAGTATGTTCTGAAGGCGAGCACACGTCGAGCTAGACGGTGGGATCCCCGATGGCCCAGCATGGCAGCTCGCCCCCCGAGCTGCAGCGACCGGCGGCCGCGCCCGCGGGCCAGGCCCCGGGCGGGCCCGCGCTGGTGCACCGCCCTCGCCTGCCCCGGCCGCCGGCGGCGGCGGCGGCGCCGGCGGGGGTGGCGGCGGCGGGGGCGGCGGCGGCGGGCGCGCCCGACGTGGTCACGCTGACGACGCCGCGCCCCGACACGGAGCGCGTCACCAACGAGTACGTGGAGACGCCGTTCCGGCCCGCGGCGCCGGCGCCGCCGCCCGCGCCCTCCAAGCTGGCCGCCGCCCCCAAGCAGCGGCACCACCCGGCGTCGCTGGCGCTGCGCGACTCGGCGCGCGACCACCAGGCGCTGCACCTGCCGGTGGTGGTGGCGCCGGGCAAGAGGCCGCCGCACCTCCTGCACCACCACGCGCACCCCGCCGAGAAGGAGGCGCGCGGCTACCCCGCGGCGGCCGCGGCGGCGGCGGCCGCGCTGGCGGGCAGCCCCGCGTCGGGCTCGGGGTCGGGCTCGTCGTCGCCCGGCGGGCGCGGCGCGGACGGGCGCGTCGTGGCGGCGCTGGGCGGCCTGGGGCCGGCGGGCGGCGTGCCCGACTGCTTCCGCGGCTCCATCATCTGCCCCGAGTGCGGCCGCTGCCGCTGCGAGTCGTGCCGCAAGCCGCGCCCGCTGCCGTCGCGCTGGCTCTGCGACAACTCGTGCTACTGCTCGGCCGAGACGGCGCTCGACTACGCGACGTGCCTGTGCTGCGTCAAGGGGCTGTTCTACCACTGCTGCCGCGACCACGACCTGGAGGGCGCGGACGAGCCGTGCGCGTGCGGGCCGCCGCGCTGCCTGGCGCGCTGGGGCTGCCTGTGCGCGCTGTCGCTGGCGCTGCCCTGCCTCTGGTGGTACTGGCCGCTGCGCGCCTGCCTGCGCCTCTGCGAGGCCTGCTACCGCCGCCACAGCGCCGCCGGCTGCCGCTGCCGCCCCGCCAGCTCGCTGCTGCTCGCCGCCTCCCCGGACTTCTGACCTATTTATTTTTCTAACGCTCTAGTGTCGGCCGTATCAGGGATTATACATATATATATAGATACGTGTGTGTATATATATACATACTACTTTCCTCCATTTGTAACGCTTCCGGAAAGTGAGGCGAGCAAGAAAAAAAAATAATATAAAAAAAAAAAATTGTCATTGTATACGTGGGCGCGCGCGTGTTCGTGTGTATGTGAGTGAATGATCGACTGTACACACTTGCTAGCGAGAAAGAGAAAGAGAGACTGCAGTTTCGGACCGCGAGGCGCTATCGCACTCCTCCGCTGCCGGAACGTCGTTTGGCAGCGCACGCCACCTCCTTTCTCCCTTCGTCCCGGCTCCGGTTCTCTACGCCCCCTCTCCTCCACCTAGCGCCTGGGTCCTGGCGGAATTTCGCACCGATCGGAATGCGCCGTTTCAGTTTTTCCGGTCACTGCGAAGTACTGCCTCACCTGTTTGTCTACTGTTCGTCAAACTCTCCCTTCATCCCGCCCCCCCACCCCTCTTTCACCTCTCCCCCCTTCCACACACTCACATACTCGTAGTCACTATATAGGTAACCACTCTTTGGAAGGCTAATATCGGAATAATAATAAGAAAAAAAAATCACAATACATTACAGTACTGAACTTGCATTTTGGACGGCAGTGGCAATCGAGTTGTTGCGGACAGTCAAGCTCTAGTTTTGTGGGATCTTTTTTTTTTATGTAAAGTGTACGAGAATGTATCGTGGTTGCAAGTTCCTAGATAATATCGGAGAAACGGAGTGGGTGATGTTTCTTTTTTTTTTTTTTCTTTTTGTATTTTGGGTCGAGCCGCTTTCATATGTTTCTTTTTTTGTAAATTTAACAACCCGAACAGGCAGCGACGTAACAGTCGTTTTACGTACGGAGCTGGCGTCCAGCTCCGTACGTTTCAGATACGCACACACAAACAGGCACGTAGAAAGTGAGCGGCTCGTACAGTAGGTTTCCAGTCGAGGGATGTATCGGGCAGTCAGGAAGTCTTTTTTTTTTTTTTTTGTAACTCGTATGTGACGTGTTTATCGTCAGTTGTAATAATTTCAGCTTTAAATCAAACAAAATATAAATAAAAAAGTCTTTTTATAGTCGAAAAAGTGGAACTAACTGTTAGTCAATGTTTGTATGTAGGGAAAAACTAAATTTTATCTACACGTATCACTTATGTTTCCTCTTGCCACAGTTTGTTATTCCACCTGTTAATTGGATGGGAAAAGGCTCATCAGCAGCATTGGTCACATTTCACAGTAGCTGTCTCTGGCAAACTGAAGTCAAATTTCTGGCACACAGGGGAAGCAGCAATGATAAGTTTGTAGATAATTATTTCTAACTGTATTTATGTAAATTTGAAACGTTTTCTGTATAAAGACTATATAATTTTAATTTATTTTTGCACAAACACAAATTGCTGAACAATTTTGTGTTAATTAAACATACAAAAATATGGGGTACAAACTTGAAATAACTCACCTAATCTTACATTTGCTTTCATTTTTGTCAAAGACTTTTTTTTTCAAAGGGTTTTTATAGTATTTTGAGTGATTTTAAGCCGCTTACCTGTGCTGTCAAAGGATACGTCGTAGCAAACCAAAATGTTTATTTTCTGGTTGCATTATGTTACTCACTGCCATTATTAGCAAAACTGAGGAAAAGAGCGAGTGGCCTTCCTTTGGTTCCATTCGATTATTTTGGAAAGTTGATGGATTGCAGACAATCTGAAATATATTTTGCAGTTTGGTGTAAGGTTAGTTATTTGTACTCTATGAAACATAATATTATGTGCTAGGATTGTACCAAAGATGGCCATCTTAACAGATGTATACAACTTGCCGTATGATAGGAATCATTTTACTACAAAATTTTACATACTAATAGTTACTATTAATGTTTTTACAAAACACATTTTATTAAGATTCTCATTACAACTTTTCATATTAAGAAGCATAGTATAAAACAAACGTAACTTGTTGAATATGGAGCAAGTATGTACAAAGATGTCTTTTTTTAACTTAATAATCTATGTATTTGTTGTAAAGAAATGCTTATTTATTATATTTTTCTGTCCTTTCAGAAGATTTCTTAAACATAAAATAATTATATTGCTATAAATATATAAATATATATATGTATATGAAGTAATTTCCTTTCTGTTACTTTTTAGATGTTAAGGTTGATGCCTTATACAGTATTATCTAGTCTAAAAACTTCAAGTTGTTTTGTCATCAGAATAAATAAATAAATATTGTATAATTGTGTAACCAATTAGGGTATGCATATCTTGATTTCATTTCACAATAAATATTGCATGCTTCAGAAATGAGGTGTTACTGAACAGTTAGACTGAAACAGAACTTCATATCAGGTGAAGTACTGATATTTTTGCTCACAGTTTGAAGTTTAGTTACTATCATGTGTTGATGTAGGTGTCAATGCAGAATGAACAAATAAGAGGTTAAGGCCTCATTTTTGAAGTAATTAAATTTTTGTGGACTGAATCGAGAGCCATACCTTGATGCTATTCAATGTTGAATGATTGTATCATATTATTGTATAGGTGGCAAATGAACAATTTATGCTGCTGTTTTTAATGACTCATACTGAATAATAGCAGTTGTGCTATATTGTCTCGATAAAGTTATGGTCATGTAAAAATGCAGCTTTGTATAATACTGTCTTGTAAATACTGTGAACTCGAAAATTGTAATAATAACAACAGTGATCAACTGCACTGACTTTTTTCATTTCTAATCCAGATTCCAAATGTGCATAAGTTCCAATGTGTATTACTCATTCAGTTAAGAAACTAGGTTTTTGATTATACTTTTCCTGTATAATGGTTCCAGGAAAATCTACGACAGAACACATGGTGTCATTGAACAGATCACGCAATATGGCTTATTCATTTGAGATCACTGAGCTTTGACCATATGCTAAAATAACACTGCACATAATTTATATCAGATAACACAGCTAAATTTCTATTTCACAAGAATTATTTTCAGTTATTCACAATTTTGACCTGAATTTAACCTACAGAAAACAAATGTAGCAATTACTGTTTATGTTTGGGTGTCAGTAATAAGCACTACCTTGAAAAACTCTGAACAAGAAGGTAATTCCTTTTTATATTAAACATAATGAATGGCACTCCATTACTGGTACTGAAACGTATTTTTCAGTTTACAGTACTTGAATTTAAGATAAATGTTAATGTGACTGAATGATTTGTTCAAGTTGTGGTTTTGTGCTCAATATTTAACAACATAATATTTTAAAAGTATTCAAGTTTAGAGAACAATCAATATGCTGTTTTCAGTTAAAATGAATACAAAATACTAGTTAATCAGTTGGATAGCATTTAGGTTGTTGAAATGATACTTTACTCAGTAACATAAAGAAACCCTACATAAATGAGCTGAAGATCACTGTATGAATACACACTAAAATCAGATCAGTTGATGCTTTATTTCCTCTACACAATCTGTTGTTTTCTTATTAGGTGACAACATGTTACAGTCAATTATGTGCTGCAGATGCTATGTTATTGTGAAGCATGGAATGCTCATATATGTGGCCAATAGTATTATAGCTTGAGGTATTCAGGTAAGTTTAGTCCACTAAAAATCAGTGTGTGAATGCAGCTATTACAAGATTTTAACAAATATATATGAGACCAACAATCATTAATACTTCTGTGCTTTTACAATATCTTATGACTTGTGACTGGTCCACCTTTGAATTTTAGTCACAGTGGTGCCTCTTTGAACAATCATATGAGGACCTCGGGGGTAAAAAAATAACAACAATCAACTTATGTATTTTTAATGTATTTGGTGCTAACAAGCATATCTGACAGAATGTTTAATTTTCTTCAAGTAGTATAGGAATCTGCAGAGATATGGCAAATATAAATATTAAAATAAATATTTAAACATGTAATAGAAACTATTTTTCAAACATACAAGTCATCATATCTCAGCACTTTATAAGTGAGGGTTATCATTATTTTTCCCCGAGGTCTTCATATGCTGCTACAATCAGTTCACCTAGCACCAAGGATTTTTTGCTCCGTAACCTGAATTTTTCACAAATTTTAAGATGGGTGTACCCATGCTACCAACAGAGCCACTCAGAAAATACATTTTTCTTCAAACAATTCTTTGAAGTTACCTTACCTTACTTCATTTTCAAGTTTACAGTTTAATGAAGAGTGTTATTATTTATTCACTTCAAAAATCATTAAACTGTGGGAAAATGTTTATTGTTATATTATGAGGAATTAACATACATGGCTAATTAAAATGGCATATAATGCTTTGACACTGTAGCTTTGATAATGCAGAAATTAAAATGGTAAATATCTCAAGAGGCTCTAAAATCAGTCCATGAAATGGTACTAAAATCATTTATTAGGTGACAGCATATTACAGACAATTTAGTTCTGCGGCTACCGTGTTTGGTATTCTAATAAATGTAGTCAACAATATTATAACACAAGGTAGTCAGGTAAGTTCAGTTCACTAAAAGCCATATTGTGGATGCAGCTATTAGAAGATTTCTTTCTTTCTTTTTCTTTTCTTTTGTATATATTTTTTCTGCTATTTAACATGAATTTATTGCAAAGACACAGTATTAGTAAATATTACTAATAGAGTCACACATTTATTATAGTAGTATTTTTTTACTTTCATCTATTCCTCTAATTTACTTTTTTTAGTCAATATTGAAATGCACAGTAACTGACATTCATTATCTCTTTATTCACTTTGAAAATCATCATTAGTGTGGGGGGGGAGTTTTTATTTTAAATGAAGAATTAACTATACAAGGATAATTAAAGTGGCATATAATGCTTTGACAGCATAGGTTTGCTGTTGATGAAATTATAATGGTGACTATATCAAAACGCTGTAAAATTGGTTTATTGACTTTGACAATAAGACTGAACAAAAATATCATTATTATATGAAGACACAAACAAGAAAATTCAAGAAATATTTTTCAATATTAATTATACAAACACTAATGAAATGTATACAGTTAGAGAGAGGTTTTCCCATAGATGTGTACGAAACATATATCGTGTATATCGAGGCACTGAGCGTAGAAGAAGTGTATATTTTCATACCTAAAGGGATATTACATGACAATATACCAAGAAAGGTACAGGTTTAGCATGACATATAACAATTGCATAATATTGTCATGACAATAAAGATACAGTTTACATATAAATCTTTATGTTTCTTTGTTATTCCAGTTCATATTTGTGACTGACTTCTCCATCAAATACCTTGTTTACTGCATCAATGATAAAAAAGGGCACAATCACATCTCTGGGTAAATTTCAAGCCTGTATGATGTGATACAAAATCTTAACGATTTCAGATATTTTCTAGGATAGACAATTTTACCCCATCAATAATTTATCTTTCTGTAATTAACTAGTATTTTCTGTGCACGAAAATTCATAATTGTGTTTCCACAGTTACAAAACTTGAATGTTTAAAATGTAATTGTGTTTTATTTGTTATATTTTTTATTCATATGCAGAATTTTAGTTCCTACATGAACCCTGAATCTCCATACAATAAGTGAAGTGGGAATTTGTGGCTATTCAAAATGAAGTAACTAAAAATTGGGAACTTATATGATTGTCTGGTACCACCAGCGGCAGATCAGGATGGCACACAAAAAAGTGACGCCAACATGTAACATTATTTCATTACCGCAAAATTAATGATTTTCACTGGTGACAACAAAGTTGACCTAGTAGTTCCACCCATTCTGCCTCTATTGTCTCTAATGTTTGGTGAAATCTAATTACACACATGGAAACTTTGCTGTTATAACTGTACAGATTTAGCTTTGAGCCAGATGACACTAGTACATTTGATCACAGAGTGAGAATTTAAAATCACTCATGTTTGCATGTATCTTACACAATAAATACTGGAATATTCATCGTGTGAATATATGTGATCAGTATGCAATGTGTAATATTTGAATGTATCAAAGTATGACCATTTTTGTCATACATGAAACATGCAGGTTAACTACCACAGGAAACGTTCAACTATGTTAAGTAGAAACAATCAACACAGTGGTTCTGAATAATTGACTACAAACTTATTTTCATTGGAGAATGTAATGCAGAAGAATGAACAAAGAAAAGGAAGCGTAAAAAGAATGAATGATAAAAATTTTCTGCAGCGAATGAAGTATCTTAAAATTTGGCACAGATTTTGATTATATGTTACACAACCTATGTTCAAAACGACGAATTTACACAAATAATGGTTCAAAGACGAAAGTACTGAAGCATTTAGAATATTCATGTACCTAAATGAATAATGAACAAGAGGGGAGTGAGTCTTGCTTATGGTGCTGTTATGGAATATGAGTAGAGATGAATACATTGCCAATGTGAAGGGTAATCTGTGCTATAGCAGTCCTGTGAATTCTGACAGATACTGAACGTCTGCAGTTAAGTTTCTTTCTCTAACTCTGTTCCCAGGGTGTATTATTTCTATCTATCTCTCCACTGATGTCATGAAAATATGGTATTGAATCTATCACATTTTGATACTGATGAAGAAAACATAGGTTGAATCTTTCTTGAAAATAGCAAATACCAAAGTAATCAGTGGTATGTATGGTTTAATTAAACATAATGTAAATAGTAAAGATGTTACTTATACAAATTAATGTACTGAAGTCCTTAAATGTAGAGTAAGTCTGGAACTGAATCTTTTCGATATGCCATTTAATCTACCTGGATTATCTGATCTGGTCTGGTGAAGAAAAAAAATGGATGACAGCCATTGCTACAATCATAAATGGCAATAAAAACTAAAGTGTAAAAAATACATTAAAAGTGCATTATCTTCTTTGGTATAATATAGAAGGAATAAAGACCTCCAAATTTTCGCCTCTTCTTGTGATCTAGAACTATGATATGAGATGAACTTCGTTCTGGCACCTACCAAATCCATGCACAAATGACTCAACGTACAGGGATACACGTTAGCAACTGAGAGGCTAAACTTGGTATCACATCAGAAACAAATTGGAATTTGCATCTATGATGTCCCCATTAAAGATTACACTGCAATAGTATTACATTACCCCTGTGGATAAGGAATAAATATAAGGAAAAAGTAATGATGGATCTAACAATTACACAGGTCGACATGGATTCTGGGGTTTGGAAAGTAAGTGGTGTTCTTTACTAAATTTGCACCCCTGAATATGAAAATCATATCAGTTTTTCTCCATCACCCTCACTTTTTCTGCACAGCTACCCCCTCCAAACCTACTACTGGCTGCGAAATCTATGTTATGCAGTGTCCACAACTACAGAAATGTGGCAACGCTGCATTTTTTGTGTGAAGGTGATGCAGAGGGGGCTAATGAGTTAGCAGCTGACGTTCCATGATCGCCACAGAAATCAACGAGTCAGTGCTACCACTACAAGAAGGTGCTTTCGCGCTTTGTTGTGAGTGGTGGTATTTCACTGAAGGTTTGTTAAAAATGTCAGGAAGGCAGTGTGTGAATAGCCCAGATATATTTTGTTATATCTGTGGAAATTATGTGATACGTGCAAGATGTCATAAATAACAAAATATGTGCAGAAGTCATATTTTGCATATTTCGGCATGAAGCTCGGCGATCAGGACTAATCATTTGCTCCACACATTGTGTGCCATACATGTGTGGAGCAGTTAAGGAAATGGAGTGAAGGTAAAATCAAGTGCTTGAACTTCGCAATTCCTATGGTATGGCGTGAACAGAAGAATCATGTTGATGACTGTTACTTCTGTATAACGAATGTAACGGGATACAACAGAAGAAACATATCGTATCCAAACTTAGACCTGTTCCTCATGGTCCATGGCTACCAATCCCCTCTCCACCAACATCAGTGGATTATCTTGAATTCTCTGAACCAGATGTAAGTCAAGAAAGCAGTGAATCCAACTATTCTGAGGGTGGTACCGATAGTAGCCCAAAACCTCTTACTCAAACAGAACTTGACAATTTGGTGAAAGACTTAGGACTCTCAAAAGATGCAGCACAACTACTGGGATCACGTCTCAGTGAAAATAACTTGCATGCACACGGTACATCATATTCATTGTACAGAAATTATGATAAAGATTTCAGGGAATTTTTTGTTGAAGATGGTTTAATGGTGTTCTGCAAAGACGTCGCCGGATTAGTCATAAAAATGGGAGCTCAGAAGTATGAGAGTAAGGAATGGAGATTGTTTATAGATTCTTCAAAGCGAAGTTTGAAAACAGTGTTGCTACAGTCCTTTAAACAGTTAGGATGCAAGGTCTCTCTGAAACTACATTTTCTAATGTCACACTTAGAGAGTTTTCAAGAAAATTTGGCTGCCACACCAGAGGAACATGGTGAACGATGTCATCAGGAACTTAAAACTATGGAACATTGTTATCAAGGTCGTTGGGGAATGAACACGATGGCTGACTACTGTCGGTGCATCACACGTGAAGGAGAAGTAACACACAAGAGGAAGGCTATCAAGCGTTCATTCACGGGCAAAGGAAAACGGAAGTAATACCGCTACCTGGTAAGTGCCCACCATAATATTCGCTTCTTATAATTCATATGCCTTTCTTCCAACTCTTTTTCAACCACTTTACTGCTCCATTTCGTTTCCATTGTCCCGTAATTGCTAACCAATTTCCAATTTCATTGGGCGCAGAGTTACACAATGCTGAATATGATGATGATAGTAGTGGTGCAAAAACCTGACATGCTACAGAGAAACAGACTGCAGATTTGTGATCAGCAGGGTCAATTTAGTCAGAAATTCATATTTCCATGCAAACCCCAGACAAAAAGACAAAATTTGTCGACCTGTGTTATGAGAGGTGTTAAGTAAAATATGATAAAATCTATTGAAAGAATAGAGGACTTAAGTGGAAAAAAAAGCTAATACATACCTATGGTAATTCTTTTATTTTGTTATTTACAGACAGTTTCTTGTTGATACATGCTACTTGTGTTTCCATCTCTTAGTTTTTAAATTTCGAGCTAGAATCTACAACTAGGTTTTTTAATTTCAGATGTTTTGTTTGATTATTACTGAATGAAATAGTCAAAAGTCTGCAATTTGCTCTTAAAACAGTCATCTAAACGACGAATCATGGATTGTCTGACTAGCTACCATATTACAGGCGTCTGCTGTATGTGCATAAATCTTTATTTAAAACGCTGCTTAAGAATGTCATCATTCGCAATCGGTCTTGAATACGTCATATCCTAAAAGCGCTACTGAAGAAAAAGAAAAAAAAAAAAAAAAAAAAAAAAAAAAAAACAAAAAAAAAAAAAAAAATAGAATGGAAATCGAGCAATGGCATCTTAGCCTGCCCCACGATCTACCCATTAATTTGGAAATCGCAGATTTTAAATTGCTATTAGTTACAGAAAAAATGAGTGGTGTTCCATTGTGCACGACCGCAACACTTGTGGAACAACATCTTCCAACAAAACATTTAAAATTCACTGTATGCTGGTGAAGATAAAAAGCTAATGGACGTTAGCAATGGAAGATGATCCTACTCCGCAACCTATTTATTTTGAAAACATAGTTTTTAAATTGTTATTAATTGCAGAATAAAATGAGTGGTGTCCCATTGTGTACAACTGCACCAGTTGTGAAACACCTTTGAACAAAACATTTAAAAATTCTATTCAAAATTCACTGTCTCCTGATTCATCTGGATCTGTTTACTATATCCGTCTCTTGGTCTCCCTCTGCGATTACCCCCCCCCCCCCCGCACACTTCCCTCCAATGCTAAATTTACGATTGATGTCTAAGAATGTGTTCAATCCTCTTCAGTTCCTCTTAATTAGTTAAGCGATCTACTCACCCAATCTTCAGCATTCTTCTGTAGCACAACATTTCAAAAGCCTCTATCCTCTTCTTGTCCGCACTGTTTATCGTCCAAGTTTTACTTCCGTACAAAGCAACATTCCACACAAACACATTCAGGAAAGACTTCCTTACACTTGAATTAATATTCGGTGTTAGCAAATTTCTCTTTTTCAAAAATGCTTTTCTTCCCATTGCCATTCTGCATTTTATATCCTCTGTACTGCGGCCACCGTACGTTATTTTACTGCACACGTAACAAAACTGATCTACCACCTTTATTGTTTCGTTACCTAATCTAATTCTTTCAGCGTCACCTAATTTTCTAAGGCTGCACTCCATTATCCTTGTTTTGCTCTTGTTCATGTTCATCTAAATGACACCTTTCAACACACTGTCCAATCTGTTCAACTGATCTTCCAGGTCCTTTTCTGTTTCTGACAGAATTACAATTAACTCCTTCTCCAAAATTCTCTTTGCTTACCTTCGCTCAATGTACTAACTTCTGCATCTCTTTCATGCCTTGCAACTCTAATAACACCTGTTCGGTTTAAAAAAATAATACTTATAAAATACTTGACCCGCAAATGTACAGTGCACAGCAATTAATAATACTAGGGTGGAGCAGGTGCGTCGCCTGTGACTGGAAGTGAATCACAAGACGTCGCTCTTTACCTCACTCTTGTGCTGAGACATCCCTCTAGGAAATTGCCTAATTGATTTCTGGTGCAGGATGACTGTACACTCTAAAAATCAATACAATAAGCACTACATAGTAAATACTTTCAATTCTTCGTGACATGCAGCGTTTACATGTTTAATGAAAAATATAATATAAATAGATTTACGTTTACGCCCTTGTATATACAATTATCATGTTGTAGAAATCCATGAACGTGCAGTTTTTTATTCTTATGTATCAGATGCCAAAGATTAATAGGTTACTTCAGAATATTGATGTGGTAGTCCGAAAGAACATAAGGAAGGAAGAATAGCGTTAAATGTCCCGATGGCCGGAGGTGGATTTCAACCACCGTCGTCCTCAATGCGAGTCCAGTGTGTTCCACTGCAACACCTCGGTCGGTGGAAGTAGCAGACACCAATGGCGAGAGTAAGACATGGACGAGAAGGACGCTGCAGCCGTAGTGTGCAACATATGGGAATTTTGGGCGTACCAGAGGGATAGTTTCGGGTAGAAAGTGGTTAAGGCAACAGGGAGGCACCGTTTCGAATCCCAGTATGGCATACATTTTCATCTGTCGCTGTTGATTTATTTAAATGCCCTAATGTAGCCTGCGTTATTCCTTTTCGTACTCCTTCCTCTTCCTTCCTCTCATTAAAAGTGCAGTACAATAGCATAGCGGCAGCGAACCGTTCATTGGGACAAAAGAAACAAAAGACCAAGGAGGAGAGACCAGAACTTCGCGGCTTATCGGTGATATAGCTCTGCCAGAGACGGCAAAGGAACGGGAAAGATCATTTGAACGAGATACGGTGTGCCTCGAAATAAGAGGTAAGGTGAATATCAGAATAATGGATAATGGAAGATAGTCGAATTAATCCAAAAGTTGTTGAGGGAATAAGGTATCATTTGTGATGACATGTAACTACCAATCAAAGTGAACTGTTTCATTAATACGACACAGCATTTGTGTGATAATCTGAAAGCCTCCATCGGAACTTCCATCCCCAGACGTACCGAATCACATTTCAAAGTTAATCTTTTAAATAAAATTAATATACGAGTTCGCTTCGAACAGAAAGATATACTGCTGTCCACAAGCATTTCTGTGTTCTCCTCAAAAGTTGCAAATAAATAATAGAAAATAAAATAAAACAAAGAATCACAGCAGCAATGACAATAAATTTTGAACTTATTTCTCTCTCTCTCTTTTCAAGCATTAATCACGACTTTCAGGGTCTGCTGCTTTGCTACATCTCCTCTATTTCTTTCTGTCATTGACATCTTCTGTCCTTAATCCAACAACGTGCATATCTGCCCTGATGTTGTCCGTCCATGTCATTGCCGGTCTTCCTCGTGGTCTTGTTCCTCCTGCGTTGATGTGGAGTGCTGTTTTTTTGCAAGCGAGTTGTCCTGATTTCTCATGAAGTGGCCGTACCAGCGGAGACGGGCTTCCCTCACTTTGTCTGCAATGGGAACGACACGAAACCTTTGCTGGACTTCGTTTAGATTTTCCTTTAGACGTCGAGGCGTCTTTTTATCACAGAGGATTCCAGTGACCTGACTTCAAGACCTCAAGCTGCATTTTCACTCATCCGAGTATCGTGAGTTGTATCACAGTCTGAGGTGACAACGCACCCCAGCTACTTAAAATGCATGGCCTTTTGCAAGTCTTCTCAGATCCTTATAGTTCCACTGGTTTGGAAGCCGCGTTCTAGGTATTCAGTCTTCTGGACATTGATGTTCAGTCCATTGAACTTACTTCTTGCTTCTAAATTTATGAAACCAACTACAACAAATACATAAATAAAAACTGAGTTCCGCGAACACTATCATTTCGAAATTACGCTTCCCAGTTGCAAACAACAATTCAGAACAAGTGAATTCAGCGAACGGTCTTCCATTTATTCATCACATATACATATGACTGTATGGCTTTGCGTATTAAAGCACCCACTTCCGGAACGGGGAGAAGAGCGGTGCTTTGCTGCTGCAGAGCGCGCAGTTGCCCCCCGTCGGAGGTTCGATTCCTCCTTCGGATATATATATGTGTGTGTGTGTGTGTGTGTGTGTGTGTGTGTGTGTGGCCTAAGGACTGATAACATCAGTCGTTAAGTCCTACAGATTTACAAAGATTTAATTTACAATCGCCGGCTACGTGCCGTTTCCGGCCATGGTGTCGCAAGTAGCTTAGCTGGTTGTAACAGCCGCTCCAGCAAAGTGGTATTTCCGAATCAGAGCCTTCCCCACTGCTTGTCTACCTCAATCGGTCATCGCCAGTGCATGTGTTGTCACCGTTTGTCTGTGTCGTCGCTGAGCTTTCGTTTCGTACAGTTTCGAACGCTAATTCTGTTCCTTGCATTGTACATCATTGAAGTGATAACAATAACAAAAGAGAAGCCATGTCTAGTCATCACTATCATATTCACAGAAAAATTAAAAGTATACAGACTGGGTATGCATTAATTCCGAACGTAGTATGTGCAGAGACCAAGTACCTAGCGAACTGACAACCGTTTCAATAACTACACTCCAAAAAAGTTACTGCAATTGATCCTCTCCCCTAGCCGTTGGAATGACGAAGCTGGTGGATGGAAACCCCACTGTGGCAAACCCCACGACACCGTCGCGCCAGCAACAGTTCGAATCTGCCTGGTGGATTAACGACTAGGGCCAATGTGCCAGCCTGGATGCGATTTTTAGGAATTTTTCCACAGCACACTATGCGAATACCAGGCCAAGTCCTGTCTAAACACGACTAGCAAACATTTAGAAAATAAGCACTCACCTTCAAATATATAAGACTACACTCAGACACATATTTCCTGACGGCACCCATCATAAACGAACATGCCAAATACAATGTTACCAACGTCGAAGCTGCTTCAGTGCGGGACAAGGCAATAGAAAAAGAAATACATATGACGGTGATCAAACTAGGCATACAACGGACTGATTCATTTCAGATTACATAAATCAATACTTAAATCGGTTTCCTTTTTTTCTTTAATTTACTTTACTGAAGTTATTCTTATCTGAACCCGGAGTTTTGCAGTAGACATCGTCAGATTCTTCCAGGCCCGCATGGTTGTTGCGCAACCTACTACAGCGATCAGTATACTATCTCTGGATTTTCCGCCGCTCACGCCGTGCTTACAAAGCTCCGAGGCTTGTCATATAAATATTATGACATTTATATCGATAGAACTTCCAACACAACTGTCAGCAAAATAAAATTATTATTATATCATAGTTACCACAGATTATATCACCCACTTACGCTGGTCTGTCAGTTGTTCAATGTTCAAATGTTTGTACAGCTTATGGGACTTAACTACGGGGTCATCAGTCCCTAAACTTACAAATTACTTATGAACTAGCTACTACTAAGGACGACACAAATACCCATAGCCGAGGGGGGATTCGAACCCCCGACCGTAGTGGCCGTGCAGTCCGTGACTGGAGCGCCTCAGTACCCTCGGCCACCGCGGCCGGCCGGTCAGTTGTCATGAAGCAGAGAAATAATTTTTTAACACTACAGATGCTATCAAATAATGATTGCTACGGTAGTTGTAAATCATTCCAGTAGATTATAAATACCAAGGTAGCCAGAATATTAACACCATTTTGCATTAAATAGCAATTCCGCCAACTTTCCATGTCCGTTCGTTACTTAGTTTTTCTCACATTTGACACAAAATGAAACAAGTGATGGTCCTACAACTGTCCTTCATTATTAACCATATATAGCCTTGGAACATTGTTTGGGAACACGCGAAACACATTTTTAAATTTGTTTTCTAGAGTATAAGTTTTGTTTGGGGCATTGTAGCTGTGGAAAACAAAGATTATGTCGACGATTATAATCTGTGACTCCGGTGGTGTACTTGGGTCAATATTATTAGACATTTAACAATTATCATACGTTTCTCACAGTTTCTTCACAGGGCTGTTCTATACTCTTCAGCCTTATATTTCTAGGACTACGTCAGGATATCATTCTACAGCCAAAACTACACATTGCAAACGATTGGTGTTTGTATATGATAGTAGTTATCATGCTCTCTGCACGATGGTGGTTGACGGTTGATAACGATAATGGATGTGGCATATGGGAATTGGAAGTTATCGACTCATTAAAATTCAACGTGTGTATACATGTATTTCGCTCAATAGCAAAAACTACACATTGCTGACGAGTGGTGTCTATTTGTGATTGTAGTCCAAAGTCTCCCATCGTGCAACATAAGTTTCATGTAGATAGCTATAGTGGGTGAAAGAGACGGCAGTTGAAAGTTGTCCTTGAACATTCTGGATTTTTAGAAAAAAAATTTGAAAACTATGCTAAAGCCTTAGAAAAAAATTCCTCCATGCTTATCGAAAAGGCAGAAAACAGTGCGGAAAAGTGAATCTACGGAAGAAAAGGAAGCACGTCTAACATTGCTCCCAGAAAATAATCGTCGACACAGAGATAATCAGAAGAGCAATTTTAAGATTATAGGGAAACAAATGGAATCGGCAGGCCACGGTGGCCGAGCGTTCTGAGGCACGTCAGTCACAGTCTGCACGGCCACTACGGTCGGGGGTTCGAATGCCCCCTCGGGCATGGATGTTTGCGCCGTCCTTAGTATTAGCTCGTTCATAAGTAGTTTGTAAGTTTAGGGACTGATGACCTCGTAGTTAAGTCCAATAAGCTGTACAAACATTTGAACATTTTTTGAAATCGAATCAGGGAAAATTATGGAGAAAAATAGAAACGCACATACTGATAGAAGAAAATAATCTAGTGGGAGAACGAGTAAATTTAGCTTAAATGAACAGGTGGAAACACAATTATTAGAAACAATTGTACGTACTGTAAATGAAAGTCGTCAGATCCCACTAATATTACAATGACCACCTAAGTGTAGTGATTGAGAAAGTGAATGAAGTATGTAAATTTTGTAAAGCAGAAAAGTTAAAGGAGAAACATCAAGTACATGCTGATTAAATGGAAAAATTAAATCACCAAAAATATCTACCGCCGAAAATTTTTAGAATTAATGAAAGGAGAAATTCCAAAGAATTTTGTACAAAGAATTAGAAGTTACAATGTGTGCTTCCAACTGACTTCGTTCGTAGCAAATGCAGTAATCGAAAATCAAGGATTCAATTCAGGTTAAAGTCCAAGGACAAATATATCACAAATTAGAATCATTATTATCACATTAAAATGAAACACTCTGCGATACATGTATTTGCATCTAGTTAAATCACTATATAAATACGCCAACACGAAAATTGTGGTACAGATTACTTATTTATTCGTACAAGAAGGCCAATGAAAGTTACATAATTCGAAAGATTGTTTGTCGTAGATTTAACGAATATAAATATTATGTGTGCATTTAGCCATTAAAAGTGGTAAAAGGAAGTAGAAATTTTCCTATCTACAGCTTGGATCAACTTTTACAGTCTCCAACAATAAGCTCACTGATAAGCTATTCGCCTCGACCAAAGACGCTGTAATGCAGCGCATCTGCAGTATTAAAATAACGTATTAAAATAAGTGAATATCGAAACATGGAGTGCTCACAAATCACTTTCCTGTGCCGTTCAAATGCTTCATTTTCGCAGTGATTAAGAGTGGTTAAAGGAAATGCACGTTTTCATATGCATGCCGATATAAAGAATGATGCGCCAGGAGAGGCAAGTAGCGGTGCACGGGTGGAACTACGAAGTCGACATGTTGTCAGCTCTGGAATTCTGAATATCGCAGTATCGAAATAACATTATTTCTTGGCGTTGTATAAATATACGAACACCGAAATTGTAGTTTCATTTCAAATATTAGGCTAATGAAAGTTATATAATTCGAAAACGGCATGAGAAGTATATACTTCCGTTTTTATTTTTTGTTATTGTGGCAGGCATTTTCCTTAACACGTAAAAGATACCATTTCATACCTCCCAGTGCCGGTTAAATTTTACCAAATATCCCAGCGGTCTCCTATGATAATGTTGGCAACAGATGCTGAATAGTGAGAATCCTTTGAGTCTTCATTTTAGCCAATCGCTTGACAACGCTGATGTTTTCTCATGGAATCTTCGCTTTACGAGGGCAATTATTTTTACTGAGCAGACGAGGGTACATACAAGAACCTGTCAACCATAAAGCAGGAACAGCATTATTTGTTTACTTCATGGTCTGTACGATACACTAATCGAGTCATTCTATGTGGTTCGAACAAATGGGCAAAGATTTTCTATCGTGTTGTTGATATTGCCAACATAATCACGCAAGGCCGCCGACATGATATATAAGATGTTATCCCCAGTGACCATTGTAAACACAATTGGTCGATTTTCGACCACAGGCAATACTAGTACAAATAAATGTGAAAGTAGTGGGCAGACACCTTTGAGTGGGTGCGGTGGTTAGTTTGCAGCTATACGAAGAATATGTCGTTAGTAACAAGATCTAGGTCAGCAACAACGCCAGCCCATCTGAGACTGCTCCTGTTGTCCGGTTGCTGGCTAGACGAATGAAAGAATGGATACGTGCTACTAAAGGTTAGTTTCATTGTACTGTCTTGGGTAATCAATGTCAATCGGTAAGGCATCTACTTTATTGTCGCTCTGGAGTGATCCAGAATTGAAGGGCACTTACTCAGTTTTATTCAAGAAATGGATGTCAGCCTGGCAGACTATTGTATGGAGTTGTAAACTGAAAGAATGAATTCCAAGAGATGGAAGTAGTCCAAGGTACGGATCAACCATTTTGACATTTTTTTTTCATGAAACTTTTTCATTAATACATTAGAAGTTACCACAGAGTTTTTTTTAGCACGCTGAACTCACATGCGGGAGGAGGGTGGTTCAAGTACAGCTCCGGCCAACCAATTTTAGGTTTTCAGTGACTTCCCTTTGAAGGGCACGGCCGTTTTTCTTCTAAATCTTTAGTAAAAACAATATGAGCTAGTGCTCCGTGTTTAATGATTAGGATGTCTTCCTTCGTTCATACATTTTTATCACAAAATAATCGCCCTCTGGTGTGTACATAGGCCTCCTAACGGACCTTTTTAAGTGTACTGAAAATGATCAGGCTGTCTTCCTTCCTCCATAGATTTTTATCACAAAATTCATTAAGAGTATTTATTGCAACTGACTTTTCAAATAAATAATTGGCAAACAATATCAATAACTGCTGGCCAATCCGAACGTATAACAGAAATTAGCTTACAAGTAAAATAGGCTGATTATACAGCTGCCGTTCGTGTCAAAGAGAGGCTATTACTGAGTGACCATTTGTTACGGATTAATAACAATGAATATTTAGTGAACACTGTCATTGAGTAATTTCCACGCACTTGCACTAGACACTTACTCCATTATTAGGATAGAATTCGAGAATTTCATTCGGCCTTCAGTAAAGAATGAAGGCGTACGTTGCGATTCTAGGCAAAAGGAAGAACGAGCAATGGAATGTGTTCTGTCGTCAGTAGCGAAGTTTATTTTTTCAGTTTACTTCTTGTTTACTATCTGAATTCTCTTCTTGTGGTAGTGTATTAGATCGGCAAATTAAATACTGTCCACCAAAAACACGTGTCTTATCTTCTTTTCTCTTCCAGCTACCAGGTTGCGAAACACACGTCGCCATACTGCAAAAAGTTTCGCAAATGTGCGGGTAAGTACAGGTTAATAGTGGATGTAGTGGTTTGACAGACAAGTGAATGCAGTGAAACTTTTTCCAGTTTGAGAGAGCTGATTACATTCATCTTCTCAGTGACGAGAACACAAAATAATTAATTTCCGATGGGCAGCGATCCTGTTTAACGATGTAATCAATGTAAGTGTCCTGCGGCGACTAAGCTGCTAAGGACGCAAGAAACGTATTCGCAATTCCGGATGTCAATCAGCTGTAGGCTACAATTTATTGGTGACATGTGAAAATTTGTGCCAAACTGGAATCTCGATTCCCCGCTTTTCGCGAGTGATCGCAGAATTAATTACGCCGTCTGTGCACGTCTCCCAGACCGACACAAAACTCCTTTGTCTGCCACCGCGTGAGCGTGTACATTGCATTCCGTAATTTCCACACAGGGAGAAACGTTCATTACAAATATCGCAGTTACCTTACATTGATCGCATCGTTAAACACGAATTCGTATTTAAGGCCAAACCATGGATTACGACATTTACAGTGAACT
This sequence comes from Locusta migratoria, assembly GCA_026315105.1. Lineage (NCBI taxonomy): Eukaryota > Metazoa > Arthropoda > Insecta > Orthoptera > Acrididae > Locusta > Locusta migratoria. The sequence goes on from CM048746.1 coordinate 524,712,615, forward strand.
CTCTACCTGTGCGGAAATTACATAATCCAGTGACTAGCACTCACAGATATTAGGCAATGGGTGACATATGGAGGCTTGCATCGGTCTGAAACTGAGAGGATAAAGGTTAAAGCGACCGCTCACGAAACGCGGGATCCGATTTCTAATCTCGGCCCGGCACAAATTTTCATATAAAGATGATAATTTTTATGTCGCTACAATAGTAGTTGTCACACTATGTTCTTTCGTTGTAGACACGGATCCCTTGAAAATACCACTACTAAGAAATAGCACACATCTTCGGTACGAAGGAGGAATGGACCAAAAAATTGCAAGTTCAAATGAATGTGATTAATAACGGTAATGATAAGATGACGAGGCTTGCACAGGATTGACTACAGTGTTGAGCTGGAGAGAACAAGTTTTCAGACTGAAGAACCACACCATTGCCAATACTGCTACAACAGGTAATATATATATATGGCTATTTATATTTATACCATTTATAATTCCTGTTTCATCTTTAACAATACCAATGTTATTCTTGTGTTCTTTATTTGTTGTGGTATTCAGTCAGAAGGCTGGTTTGATACAACTCTCAACATAACTCTTTTGTGAAAGCTTCTTCATCTCCAAAAGTAACAACGGCTACCCACAACAATTAGTACAACGATTAGTGACAATGGCAACCCACTACGATTGGAACTGTATTCGCCTCTTGGTATCTCTCTTGAGTTTGTTACCCATATATTCTCCGCAGTTATCTTTTTTGTACCTATATGTTTGTATTGCTTCCTTCAACTATGTCCATCCTCTTCAACAGAACTGCCTACTGTTGTGTTCCTCACAGCAGTATCTACGTCTCTAACGAACTTTAAACGCGCCTCAACATTCGTTAGCAAGTTACTTCGGAATCTCATTTCCAAACACACTGGTTCTTTGGGACGATTCTCTTAAGCTACAGTCTGCCCTTCATTATTACTAGTTTGTAATCTGGGAACGCCTTACAATCCACTATCTGAATTCGGATTCCCTGTCTGACCATGATGTAATCCAGTTGGAACCTACCCGTGCCTCTAAGTCTTTTCTAAGTGTATCTCCTACTCTTGTGATTTGCACTATCTCAGTTGCCGTAATGTCTCCATTCCGTAGAAACGACAGAAAGACGTCGAAGCATTTTTGTTCATTCTACCGATGACAATACTTCCGAATCCAGACATCTCAACTTATTCCCTGTTTTGACCAGTGTACATAAATAAGTAAACTCGCGAAGAAAAATTCGTCTTAGAATGCTACAATCTGTATCTGGTGTCTGTTACTTGCTCCGTCTCTCTGTATAGTTATTTTCCCCCTAGAAACTATAACTCTATCGCTTCTATTACTGCAACTTTCCCAGTTTTGAATTTCAGCAAGTCACTGTCCTTCTTACTACTCTTTCCTGGTGTAGCAGGTAACTTGTGACGCAATGCAACCGGAAAGACTCAGTAATTCCTAACATTAACTGAGTCATCATTTTCCAAGAATGATTTAAACCAGCACGGTACTGTGAATCAGCCGCCACCATTCTCTGCTGATGAAGTACTATATTCCGATATTTCTCCATTGTACAAATTGTGTATAAAGATTTTTGATCACGGATTACTCCTTATTATTTAACAATAAAACAATTTACTTATCACTTTCATAATAACTGAAACAATGAGATGCCCACTCTGAACAGTACCGTGTATTTTACAGTTATTAAAGAGGTAGAACTTGGGGATAGTGAAGACGAAGATATTTAAAGGAACAGGTGACATCACTCGACTGGTTCACGTTTCAAATGATAGTCAGGGAACATTTTGGAGTCGCCGCCGTCCTGAAAGAAAAGCGTCTGCGATATGTTGGTCATGTGCTACTCGGTACTTTGGCAAAGGCAACCTACGCATTGGAAGTCATGGGAAAGAGACCCAAGGGACGAACGAAACAGCTACTGGTAGCCACTCTGCACAACGATATGAATGCTATAAATCTTCGCCCAGAAGTGACTCATGATCGAACAAAATGGGCTCTGCAACCAGGAGGGACAAACGCTAAAGATGAGGAAGAAAATAATGTTATGAAGTTCATATTTCCTCATATTTCCATCTCCGAAATATTTTAGTAATCTATATGAATTGGTTGCGCATATATAAAAGATCATAACATGAAAGTGGCTTGACCGATTTTGCAGCTTTTTTTCATGGTAGTAAGAACAAGGTTTCCATAAAATAAAATTGGAAAATAGCCTGGAAAATTGAAGAATTCGGGAAAACCTTAAATTCCTATTTTCTTTAGGATTATTCTATCAACTCAAAACCATAATTCATGATTCTAACGATGGTGATGCTTAATTCCTTGTTTATTTCGTTTCGTTCAATATGGTCCTCAAAACATTTTCAGGAAAAACAGAAGAATTCGGAACAGTTATAAATGAAGTCTGCATTTAGGAGACAATCTTAGTAGATCACTTCGCCGATGATGCTGTTATTTATCGGTTATTCAAGTTAGCAGAGGATCAAAACCAACTGCAGAATGATTTAGATATTAGCATGGTGCAAAACATGGCAATTGACCCTTAATAGTGAGAAGTGTGAAGTCATCCATATGACCACTAAAAGAAATGCGTTCAACTTCATTTACACGATAAATCATTCAAATCTACAGGCCGTAAATTCAACAAAATACCTAGGAATAACAATTGCGAACTACTTAAATTGGAAAGAACACATAGAAAATATTGCAGGAAAGGCGAAAAAAGTCCACCTGTCATTGACAGGTCACTTACAAGCTGCAACAGTTCTACTAAAGGAACTGCCTGCACTACACTTACGCGTCCTATTTGGAGTATTGCTGCTCAGTGTGGGATCCACACCAGGTGGCACTGACGGACGATTTAGGGAAAATTCACAGAAGGAGAGCTCGTTTTATATTATCGCAATATAGGGGAGATAGTGTTACGGAAATTATACACGATTTGGGGTGGAAATCATTAAAAGAATGGCTTCATATTTTGCGGCAAGATATATTTGCGAAATTTCTTTCACCAACTTTCTCTTCAGAATGCGAACACATATTGTTAGCACCCACCTACATAAGAAGACAGGATCATCAAAATAAAATAAGGGAAATCGCCGCGGTGGAGTACCGAGCGGTCTAAAGCGTCTCGCTGAGGAGCGTGCGGTTGCTCGTCATGGAGGTTCGGGTCCTCCCTGGGGCATGGGTATGTGTGTTGTCCTTAGGTTAGTTTACCTAAGCTTAAGTAATTTGTAAGCTACGGACTGATGACCACGCAGTTTGGTCCGAGAGATTTACAAACATTTGAACATTTGAATTTGAAAATAAGGGAAATCAAATCGAAAACGGTAAGATTTAGGTGTCGCTTTTTCCCGCGAGCTATTAGAGAATGGAACTGCAGAGAAATATCATAAAAGTGGTCCGATGTACACTGACATGCGCTTCAATGTGACTTGCAGAGTATCCATGTAGATGTAGATGAAAATTCGGACATACTGTAAAAATCGTTTTCAAGACACTCTCGACTATAACGGACCGTAAGAATGACGTATTTGACAGATCATTATATTTAGCACATTAAGTGTTTCTTCATGGAGAGGGTTTTTTTCTATTCTCCACAAGTTCACCGTATGGCACATGAAAGAGGGTACCTTTTCATATTAGTCATCATTTGACCGATATGTTAGTTGTAATTTGTAATTCTCATAGATAAGGGCTGCCTGACGCAAGTTTTTTGTGTGGCAATCTACGACGCTGTCCACTGGACTACGGAAACGGGCAGCTATAATAATTTGTGTGGCTCAACTGCTTGGTGCCTTGCGTGCTCTGAGTATAGGGCCGTGTAGGGTAACCAGGGATAAAATTCGAAAGCTAACACAATGTCATACGGTATCGTTACCACACGACGTATCACCGGATGTTGGTGTCCAAAGCCATGTATAAGGATGATTTAAATGTTCATGATTACAATAGGTTTTCGGTTATAAAGTGTGTAAACACAACTGGTATTTATATAGCATTTTCTGTCCACCACGTAGTGCAATAGATAGTTTGGCTCGTTTCATTGTTTAATTGCGTCATAGCATCGGTTACGGTTTTCTGTAGTCTCAAACTTTTGCGCAGTTTTTCCAAATTGCTAATCAAAACAGTAACAACAGTATGTATTTCTTCTTGAAATTTAATTTATTTTCACATATCTAAACTGATTTATTTCAGAAGATACTGAACTGTACGTATCAATTACGGTGTAAATTTCACACTCTTAACTTCTCACTAAAAGCACGTAAAAAAGTGAACAGAGATAACGTTTTTACAAATGCATCGGTTTTGAAAGCACATATATCGAAAACTTTATGCAAAGAGTACGATTACATTTCGTACAGACACATACATAAGAATTGCAATCAATGAATCTTGAATTATCTGTAATAATTGTTAGCATAATAATGATAATAATAATAATTTTGTAACGCATCAGAAAGTTATTTCAACAGTAAATTCTAGGAAGGGTGTTCAAATAAATGGTATGAAACGTCTTAACAACCAAACCGCTTTAAATGTGAATATGGCGCTTTGGGATAACGTCGTAGTGCGACATCTAGGGATGCAAAGCATGCGCCGCCAACTCCCCCTAAAAATTCAAGGCTGTATCCTCAGGAGGCAAGGTGATGTTCACCGTCTTTTTCGACGTCCGAGGTCCGATACCCATCAAATTCCTCGAGCACGGAAAAAACATTAACAGTGACATGTACTTGTACTGTGAGACACTCCGCAGCCTACGCAAGTTCAAATTTTTGTAAAGATACGGTACTAAATTGCAGCAGAATAATTTATGCTAAAGACAACAGATACAGCCATGCCCGAGGAAGAATTCGAATCTCTGATGGGGAACAGACGCGTACTCCATAGCAAGGCGCCTTAGAGCACACGGTCACTCCCGCACGGTTCCTAGGCAAGCCCATCAAGAGCAAACGGCCTGGGCTGCTCACGGAGGGAGGGATTCTGCTCCATGATAACGCGCGTCCACAAGTCTGCAGCCTCACAAAGTGTACTGGCCAAGTTCAAGGGGGAGCAGCTTGAGCATCAGCCCAGACATGCCGTCCCATTACGTCCATCCGTTTGGTCCGTTAAAATTATATCTCAGAGGGAAGCGCTTCATCTCGGATGACGAACTGAAGGTCATAGTAGAGGACTGGATCTTGTCACAGCCACAGGAATTCTGGAAACAGGTAATGCTTCGGTTCTTAAACAGTGGGATAGTTGTGCTCAGGCCTCTGATGATTACATTAGAATAAAGACTTCAATTACACCCCAGTGTCGTTTCGTACATTTTCAATTGAACACCTCTCGTATCTGTATGAAATATGGCCACTAAATTTCAGTTGCAAAGTAAAAGCTTATACCCGATTTTGAGAAAGTTCAGCCAAGCCTAGCAGTCGACGCAGCGAGCAGCCGCCACCCGCAACTGCAACCTACTAAAGTTCCAACTTTTCTAAAGGTCTGGGACCAAACTGCATTGCTCAGCAGTCTCTAGACTTCCAAATAATTAAACTAAACTTATGCTAAGGAGAACACACACACACACACACACACACACACAACCACGCGCGCGCGCGCGCGCGCGCACGCACGCACGCACACGCACACTCGAACCTCCGACGGCGGAAAGCCTCGCACTCCGCAGCAAGGCGCCTTAGAGCGTATGGCCACTCCCGCGAGGCATGCAACCTTCCGTCGCCATTACGCAACATACTTAAAATTATAATATTGAACTTAAGCCAGGATCAGGTGGTATTAGTTTAGAAGCCTTATCAATTATATTTGAGCAACCATTAGATGCCGCTATGTACTTCGAAGGAATATTTTTACAGAAATGTTGCAAATAATATTTTATAATGTAAGTAGCGTTATGACGCAAAAGTATGGCAACGAGTACCATTTGCAGCTTTATTGAATTTCTATGGGAAAATATGATATTTCATTTATTAGTATCAGCAAGGTGAGAAGAAAATTGAAGCTTCTCAAATGTGAATATGGCGCAGGACGGAGAAGATCAGCTGGATAGATAAAGTCACAAATGAAGAAGTTCTGAGTAGAACTGGAGAGGAACAGAGGATGTTGCTGACGGGAAAGAACAGGAAACTAAACTGTCTAGGCCACAGTTTAAGACGAGATTGCCTTCTGGTAGAGGCAATTGAAGGTTGCACTCCGGCAAAGAGAGGGAGGGGCAGAAGAAGGTACCAGACGCTAGACGACGTCAGCAAGCAACTAGGAGGGTACCAAAGAATGAAGATAATTGCAAAAGACAGAGAAGCATGGCCGGCTATGCAGTCTAAACCTGCCGCACGACAGACAACCAAATGATTATGAGTATCAGTACATTTGAGTGACAGACTGGAAGGGACAGTAATTTTTTATGTCACTGTATACTTATTTACAAGGGCAAAGGTATTCTAAAGAGTCGAAAGACAGGATTACTAGAGCTTTTAACTCAGGAACAGTGTTTGGTTCTGAACTCATATTCTAAGTAAGTGAACTTTATGCTGACAATAAGATTGTTGTTGTTGTTGTTTTGGTATTCAGTCCGGAGACTAGTCTGATGCAGCTCTCCGCCCTACTCTATCCAGAGCAAGCTTATTTATCTCCTCATAAGAACGGCAACCCACATCCATCCCAAATCTGCTGCCGGCCGCGGTGGCTGAGGAGACTGAGGCGCTCCAGTCACGGTCTGCACGGCCTCTACGGTCGGGGGTTCGAATCCCCCCTCGGGCATGGATATTTGTGCCGTCCTAGTTCGTAAGTAGTTCATAAGTAGTTTGTAAGTTTAGGGACTGATGACCCCGTAGTTAAGTCCCATAAGCTTAACAAACATTTGAACATTTTGAACAAATCTGCTTACTATATTCGTCTATTGGTCTCCCTCTGCGATTTTCCCCCCAGACACTTCCAATGATAAATTTACGATTTCTTGAGTCGAAGTTCCCAAACGATCCCTTCTTTTAGTCAAGGAAGCCAAAACTTCTTTTTCTTCCCAATTGTGTTCAGAACCTATTCATTAGTTACGCGATCTACCCACCTAATCTTAGGAATTCTTCCATAGCACCACATTTCAAAAGCCTCTATCCTCTTCCTGTCTAAACTATTTATCGTCTAAGTTACACTGCCTAATTAATAATATTATTCTTTTGATAATGATTGTACTATTCATTAAACAGTTCAAATCAAATATTTGTAATGCTTTGGGGCCAAACTGCAGTGGCCATCAGTCCCTAGACTTACAAGCTACTTAAACTAGCTTATGCTATGGACAACACAAACACCCATGCTCGAGGAAGGACTCGAACCTCTGCAGGGAGCAGAAGCGCACTCCGCAGCAAGACTCCTAAGACAGCATGGCCACTCCTGTGAACTTGAATGCTAGTTAACTCAGTTATTGCATTGCGGAATTGCCCCCTTTACTTAGCTTGCATTTATCGCATTTCTGTAATTCAGCGCAAAGTTCCTAGTGATTGGGAGAAAGCGCAGGTGACTCCCATTTATAAAAAAGGAAAGAGAACTGACCCACATAATTACAGGCCGTTGTCATTGACACCAGTTTCCTGTAGAATTTTGGAGGATATGCTTAGTCCGAATATAATGAATTTCCCTGAGACGGGTAAGTTTCTTTCTGTGAATCAGCACGAGTTTAGGAAACATCGTTCGCTTGAAACTCAGCTTGCCCTTTTCTCACATGACATCTTTCGAGCCATGGATGAAGAGCAACAGGTAGATTGTGTTTCTCTCGATTTCAAAAAGGCATTTAACGCGGTGCCACACTGCAGACTGCTAACGAAGATACGAGAATGTGGAATGGGTTCACAGATCTGTGACTGTCTGGAAGATTTCCCAAGTAATAGAACGCAGTAAGTTGTTCTCGATGGCGGGTGTTCATCAGAGACGAGTGTATCGTCGGTCGTGCCCCAGGGGAGTGTGATAGGAGCGCTATTATTTTCTGTCTATATAAATTATCTGATGGACGGAGTAACTTGTTATTTGCGGATGTTTGCTGATGATGTTATGGTGTATGTGAGGGTGTCGTCTTTAATTGACTGTAATAGCATACTGAATGACTTAGACAAAATTTCTAGTATGGCAGCTAGCTCTAAATGTAGAAAATGTAAGGTTCTGCACATGAATAGGAAAATCAATCCCATAATGTTCGAATACGACATTAGTAGTGAGCTTCTTGTTGCAGCCACGTCATTCAAATATCTATGCGTAACATTCCAGACAGTTATGAAGTGGAACAAACATGTAAGGACAGTTGTGAGTAAGGCGGACTGCCGGCTTCGGTTTATTGGGAGAATATTGGAAAGATGTACTCTATCTGTAAAGGAGACCGTTTGTAAAATGCTTGTACGACTACCTCTTGAGTGTTGCTCAAGTGTTTGGGACCCGCAGCAGATAAACTTAAAGAAGATATAGAAGCAGTTCAGAGGCGAGCAGCTAGGTTCCTTACTGGTAAGTTCGACCAGGACGCGACTGTCCCGGAAATGCCCCGGGAGCTCAATTGGGGTCGCTGGAGGAAAGACGACGTTCTTTTCGTGAATTTCTGTTGAGGAAATTTAGAGGGCCGGAATTTGAATCTGAATGTAGATCTTCCTGCCGCCTACTTATATTTCGCTTAATGATCACAAAGACAAGAAAAGAGAAATTAGGGCTCGTAGAGGTCATATAGACATTCTTTTTTCCGTCGTTCTATTTGGGAGTGGAACAGGAAAGGAAATGCCTAGTAGTGGTACAGTGAACCCTTCGCCACGCACTTTACGGTGGATTGCGAAGTATATATGTAGATGTACATATTGAAGGCAAAATAATAGTGGGCATTTTAAGAACACATACGTTGCATATTACTGGACGGAATATTAACTTTACCAAGTTTTTGAGGACATTAATATGTAGGATACGAATTGCTAGCTCTGTCGTGTGATGATAGTAGTTTTAATTTACTGCTTCATTTCAGTGTTCATGAGAGACTACAAAGATATTAGTAACATCAATACATTTCCATTTAAAGAACTGATACATGGTCAGGCGTGGAAAATTTTTATGAAATCATTACTGTCCATAAAGAATTTTATGTTATTAAATCATTACCTATTCCAGTGAAAAGTGCCACTCTAACATTACGGTTAACACTGTTGTAACTAGGCAAATAAATAGTCTGAGGGTAGGACAAATATTTTGAACACCATGTCAGTAGCTACCATAGCTCGCAACCCATAGTCGGTATTATAATAAACCAACTGTTGTTGTTGTGGTCTTCAGTCCGCAGACTGGTTTGATGCAGCTCTCCACGCTACCCTCTCCTGTGCAAGTCTCTTCATCTGAGAATATGTTCGGCAACCTACATCCTTTTGAATCTGCTTACTATATTCGTCCCTCGGTCTCCCTCTACGATTTTTACCCCTCACGCTTCCTTCTAATGCTAAGTTGATAATTCCTTGATGTCTCAGAATGTGTCCAACCAATCTATCCCTTCTTAGTCAGGATATGCCAGAAACTCCTTTTCTCCCCGATTGGGTTAAACACCTTCTCACTGTGTGCACAGCGTACTTGTGTTTGCGCCTGTTTTTGAGTACCAGTATGACATCGTACTCTTAGAGTCTTAGTGCCAATCTTGCTAGTCGACCTGATGGATCTTTCAAATTGATCAGGCAACATAAAGAATGATAGTCTGTCACAACGGTGAATGGTTTATCGAATAAATATGTCCGGAACTTGTTGATAGCCTAGATAACGGCGAGTCATCACGGACTTTGAGAAAACTCTTGATGCACAGACTGTCACCTTTTCAGCATCTTCCTGAATTTGTAAAAGCACTGCACCAATCCCTGTGAAGTTCGTATTCTCGTCGTATAAGGCTAGAGGTGGTGCGGAAGTTAGAGCCTCCTTAAGTGCCCGGAAAGCTCTTTCTTTTGTCTCATCCCAGTAAAACTTGGCGTCTCCCTGCAGAAGTTCTTGTAATGGACGTGCCGTGTTACAAAAACCTTCTATGAAACAACGATAGTATGAGCACAGGGCGAGGAAACTTATCACATCACGGATGTGCTGAGGCGTCGGAAATTCTATGACTGCTCTTACTTTATCTGGATCAGAACGGACACCATCTCCGCTCACTAGGTGCCCCAGGAGTTTTATCTCTTTGGCGACAAAGAAGCACTTCTTTGGGTAGAGGCGGAGTCCTGCTGTCTGAACACACTTCAACACAGTTTACAGACAGCTTAGATGTTCTGCAAATGTCCTTGAGAAAACGACAATGTCATCTAGATAACAGAGACATGTAGTTGATTTAAGATGTCGAAGGAAGTTATCCATCATGCGTTCGAATGTGCCTGGGGCGTTATATAATCCAAATGGCATGACTTTGATTTCATAGAGGCCATCAGGTGTAATAAAAGCCGACTTCTCTCTGTCAGCTTCGTCAACCTCGATTTGCCAGTAACCTGTCTGCATGTCCATGGTTGAGAAGTATGTAGCTCCTTTCAAACAGTCTATGGTGCCATCAATGCGCGGTAATGGGTAGACATCTTTCTTTGTGATTTTGTTCAGCCGCCGATAGTCGACACAGACGAGGGACTCTTTGAAGGTTGAATAATGTCATCGTTCAACATCTTCTGCACTTATTCCCGAATTATCCGTCTTTCAGCTGGCGACACTCTGTACGAACGCTGGCTAATTGGTGGATGATCCCTAGTATTGATACGGTGTTTTATCGTGAACCATTTCATCTGGCTCTTCTCCTGCCTGGACTTGAATACTCCTGAAAATTGGTGTAGTATGGATAACACCTGCTGACGTTGTTCCTGGGTCAGACTGGACCCTATATGCAAGTCCATAGTAGTTTCCTCTAGTGCGTTGTCGGCAGTAACAGCAGAGCATGGACTTCGTCGATGACATTGAGCTTACCATCCTGGACTCGTTCAGCTGTCCGAACACACATTCCTTTAGGAATGATTTGCGATTGCTCATGAAAATTAGTGATCAAAAGTTCTCGTCGACCACCTGCAATGCTTATGATAGCCGCTGGTGTGTAGATTTTCTCTGTTATACTGATTACCTTTTTGCGATCGACAAGCACTTTACAGTTCAGCTGGTCATCTCGGCTGCTGACTTGCATCTCTTCTTATTGTTAACGGCGGGATCTCGACAGCAACCAACTCCCACGGGAATTCGTGTTACGTGTACTCAGCGGAACGGCTTCCTCGATTTGTAGCTCAGATCTTCAACAGTCAATGACTTCCTGGGATGCCTGAAGGAAGTCCCATCTGAAAAATGGCGTTATGTCTACATTCTGTAAAAACGTCAAATTCAAACGGCTGCCGTCCTGTTGTTGATAGTTATTCTTGCGACACATGTTCCTGCAGACCGGATGTATTTTTCATTTGTGACCTTCAGCACAGTTGCTCTTGTATCTCAGAACATTACCTTCTTTAGTTTGAGGTGGTAGTCATTCGAGAATACAGAGAAGGGTGCTCCTGAATCGACTAGTGCCCGGACAAGTTGGCCGTCAATGATAACGTCAATGAGATTTCCCGACATCTTAACGACTATCGTCCATGGAGGATTTTCATCTGCGGCGGCCTCACCTTCGTAGATGGTTGCCTCGCCTAGTTTTCTTCACGTCGGTCTGTTCCTAGGCTGCCGTTTTGCGGCTGCGACGTAAGTCATAGTACGGCGAGGCCATTCTTCATGTCGGATGCGACTGGCGGGGCTGACAGACGCTATTGTTTGAAATACCTCTTCTTCAGCAGTGTCAGCTCCTTCATGACGTATAGAACCGACATTCATGGCCATATTCTGGTGCTCGCTTGGTCCAACAATCCCGGCTGCCCTAAACTGTTGTAATTCTTCTCTCACAATCTGTCGTCTGAGAGGATCAAAATCTTGCTCGTCTTCCACAATTCTCCTCTGTTGTATCTCTTCAATGTTCTGACACCATTGGATAAAATGTTCAAATGTTTGTTAAGCTTATGGGACTTAACTACGGGGTCATCAGTCCCTAAACTTACAAACTACTTATGAACTACTTACGAACTAGGACGGCACAAATATCCATGCCCGAGGGGGGATTCGAACCCCCGACCGTAGTGGCCGTGCTGACCGTGACTGGAGCGCCTCAGTCACCTCGGCCACCGCGGCCGGCACACCATTGGATAAGCTCTTGTGTCGTTGAAGCGCCTTTAAGAGAAAAGCTCGATACATATCTTCTGCAATGCCCTTCATCAGGTGTGAAATTTTATGGGCCTTAGTCATATCCGGGTTAAATACGTGTCATAGGGCCAAAACATTCTGTATATATGATTGCGTTGACTCACCATGTCGTTGGGCCCTGTTTTTGTTCTTATGTTTTACGGACTTGTTGCTGGTGGTCTCCAAACTTCTTCTTAAGTTCTGTCTGGAATTTTTCCCAGCTATCTAGCTTGTCCTCGTTATTTTCAAACCACTGCTGAACCGTCCCATCCAGATAGAAATATAAGTTTGCCAAGCACATAATGTGGTTCCACTTATTATACTTGGCGACTCTGTCGAATCCTTTCAGCCACTTGTTTGGGTCTTGTCTAGCGCCTCCAGAAAACATCGATGGGTGTCTGATGTGCAATTGGATAACTACTGTTTTCGTATCATTGTGTCTTTTGATGACACGGACCTTCGGACGAAGGTAGTCAGTATACCCTTTGTATTCCGGTTCTTTTCCGTGTAGGCGACGGCTCTTACGCTGCCTAATCGGAGACACGATGATGCAGATGTATTGCAGGATACCTGGCGCCTTCACCAGAAACCGGAATTCGAATGCTCGTCGTTATTATAGCACAACGCTTTTCTCTTAGAACACGCTTATTGCTCACATAAACGTACACTTACTACGAACTGACTCGTGCTTGGAGTGCTCCACTATTTATAGATAGAAAGAATTTTCTGGAACTTACAAGTACATCAAACATAAGAAACATGTAGAACATTCTAGAAGTAGTAATTACAAACAAATAATTTTTTTCTGCTCCTGGAGAGACTTGAACCGGGAACCGCATGCACACTGATCTGCGATGTAACCCACTACACCACGAGTTCCGTCGGAAGATTCGCCGCAATATGTTTATATCACGTCTGATAGTAGAGAACATTCAACTGTGTACGACACAAATGCGATAGTCTTGAAACCTGGGCGACATAAGCAACAACTGAAGAAACATTCTGTGACTTCAAAGGAAGGTACTTCGAAATATCTGGGGAACCGTCTACAATACCATGGAAGGTAAACGAGAGCAAAAATAAAACTGTACCAGCGATTTGGACGAATATTAGGGCAGAAGGGATTACAATGGTTTGCTCACATCCTTCGAGCTGACGGATCCGTTCGTAATGGAGTCCTCTGTTCTTAACTTGATGTAAAATCTTAAAGAGGGCGTTCAAAGACGCGATGGAAGGTTCGAGTAGCAACAGTACTTAAATAAGTGGATCTGGCTGTGGTGAAAGATGACGCTAGATACCGACAAAGTGTGGAATCCCTCCCAGGGGGCAATGACAGAGGAGTTCAAATGTTTGTAAAACGATTGCACCAAACTGCTGTGATCATCATTGCTTAGACTTGCAAACTACTTAATCTAACTTACACTAAGGACAACACACACACACACACACACACACACATGCATGAGGGAGGACTTGAAACCCAGGCGGGAGTGGCTCCCCAGGCCGTAGCATGATGACTTAGACCACGCGGCTTCACCCACGCGGCTGACAGAGGAGTTAAATAGAATCAAAAAATGTTCAAATGTTTGTAGAGTCTATGGGACTTAACTACGAGGTCATCAGTCCCTAAACTTACAAACTACTTATGAACTAGCTACAACTAAAGACGGCACAAATATCCATGCCCGAGGGGGGATTCGAACCCCCGTCCGTAGTGGCCGTGCAGACCGTGACTGAAGCGCCTCAGTCCCCTCGGCCACCGCGGCCGGCAAATAGAATCAAAACCTGGTTTCTTTAGCAAGGTTTCTTTTCATACGTTTAAGTTCCTGTTGTACATAATCTCGCGAAAATACCATGAGTATAAGATTAGAAATTTTAGAAAACGCACACTTAGGCTAATCGGCAGTCATTACTCGCGCAACTGGAACCGGAAAATGATTAACTGACACTGCTACACTAACAAGGAGACCACATGAGTATCGGATTTTAGAATTTCTCTATATTTATGGTACGTGAAGTTCAGAACATAAATAACAGAAATTCGACGCAACTTTCAAAAGTTTTCGAGAAAATCGTCTTTGAAGTTTTGCAAGCAGACGTAAGCACCAGCAGTTAAAACAATTGCATCATTTGTCCGTGTAGCTCAGGTGGTAGCGTTCTGGTCTCACAACCATAGATTCGATGATTCAAATCCCAGCATGAAGTCTTTATTTATTTATTTATTTTTGTTTTATTTTTATTTTTTTTCTGCAGCGGAGTGTGCGCTGACATGAAACTTCCTGACAGATTAAAATTGAGGCGAGTACTGGCGGAAGTAAAGTTGTGAGGCGGCATCGTGAGTCGTGTCGGGATAACACAGTCGGTAGTGCGCTTGCCCGCGAAAGGCAAAGGTCCCATGTTCGAGTCCCGGTTCCGGCACACAATTTTAATCTGCCAGGAAGTTTCATATCAGCACACACTCCGCTGCAGAGTGAAAGTTTCATTCTGAATATCATTCAAGATTCGTGTCCATGAAATGAACTGACTTCTACGTCTTCTCGGAAAACATTTTTACTGTGATAGGTTGATGGGTTTCACATATAAATGAAAGAGAAGAATTTTAACAATTGGCACGGAAATATACAAATATTTTAATGATTGGTATTCTGTGCCCATTACACCAAAAACGGTTTTAGCGTTGTCCTGCTGTTTTGTAGTATGAGTACTTATAATCTTATGTAATAAAAATTTCATTCCACGTGAAATTCAGCTGTATTCATAATGTTCAAATAGGAACGAAACTGTTGAGTTCATCGATCCGTAGACAGACAGACTACTTTAACTACTATGCTAAGAGCACAACACCATATCCATGCCCGAGGGAGGACTCAAACCTCCGACGGTGTGCGGCCACACAATCCGTGGCAAAGGGCCTTGGACAGCACGGTATCCCGCGCGGCATCAGCTCTGTGGTCAATTACCAGATAATTCGTGAAGTCGGTCACGTACTTTTCCAAATAATGCCATTGTTTTTTAGTATACTTAGACGAAAAAAATCAGCCAATGGCCTGCCGTTCTGCATTGGATACACCAGTTCCCGCAAGATCACCGTAGTTAAGCACTGTCAGGCTTGGCCAGCACTTGGCTGGGTCATCGTTCGGGTATGCCGAGGACTGATGGCAAGCAGGGTGCACTCAGCCCTTGTGAGGCCAATTGAGGAGCTACGTAATTGAGAAGTAGCGACTGCGATCAAGAAAACCGACGCGACAGTCGAGATTAGGGGGCGCTGACCACGTCCAGGAAATGCCCCAACCATTCAGGCTTTCGGGCGGAGGATGACAGGGTGACCGGTCGGTACCTGTGGGGCCTTTCGAGGCCTACAATATGGAGTTTAGTTAAAAAGTCATGCGATAGCAATATGCACAGGCACAGATGACGCGTACACAGGATATAAGTGTGGTGCACTGGCAGAACTTTTATTTGTACTCTGGTGATCCATGTAAAACTGCTTCTGACGTGATTACGACCGCACGACCGGAATTAACAGACTTTGAATTTGGGACATTCTGTTTCCGAAATCGTTGGGGAATTCAATATTCCGATATCCGCAGTGTCAAGAGTTTGCCGAGAAGACTAGATTTTAGGTTATACTTCTTACCAAGAACAGTGTAGTCGCAGACGCCGTCCACTTAATGCCCGAGAGCAACTCATTTGCGTAGATTGTCGGTCCTAACCGACAACCAACAATGCGCAAATCATCCGCAATAATCAATACTTGACATAGATATGAAAATATTTAGCGTCAGTGGGCTACGGCAAGACATAGAGAGAGATTTACTAACAGCACGACATCGCCTGCAGTAATTCTGCCGGATTCATGACCATAATGGTTCGTTCCTAGTAGTTAGGAAAACCTTGGCTTTGTCACAACTCCCGATTTCAGTTAGTGACAAGACGTAGACCCAAGCTGTCAACAAGTCACTTCGTGAGTTGGTATTCGCTCTCTCAATGTGTGGGTTGTATTTACATGGAACAGAAGACTCCTCTGGTCGGACAGAATCTATCATTGACTGGAAATAGCTACGTTCGCCTCCCTGGAAACCATTTGCAGCCAGTGATGGATTGGATGTTCCCACACACCAATGAAATTTTTATGAAAGACAATGAGCCATGTTATCAACTAAAAGTTGGTTGCGATTGAAGAGCATTCTGGCCAATTCCAGAGAATGATTGGCCAGACAGATCACCCGACATAAATCATGTCGAACATTTATAGGACAAATTCAAGAGGTCAGTTCATGTACAAAATACTGCACTGGTAACTTTTATGGAATTGTGGACGTCTGTATCATTGCTCAGTGTTCATGCAGGAGACTTCCACCGACTTCTTGAATCTATACCACTTCGAATTTCTTCACATTGTCGTTCAAAAGGAGATCCGACACGATATAAGGATGTATCCAACAATTCTTGTCACCATAGTATATGGGGAAGTATCGAGCCTGCGACCTCCAGAATATTGTTGGTACGAGATTGTCAAAGATTGTGTAGGACAAGCTAACTGATTTCTAAGCCAATTCCAGTTTTTTATCTCGGCATCGCCTGTAAATTTGTGTTCTACTGTACCGATGAGATGACCTCTCACTTGACCGCGAGGTCCGACAATTCTTATTTATGCATTAACAAATGTTCAAATGTTTGTGAAGATTAAACAAACACCAGAGTGGTGCGCTTTTTATTTCGAAGCAGTGTTGATTGCAAATAGAACTACACAGAATATCAATAAACGTCTTCCAAGGACACTTACCAGAATGGTGCAACAGAAATCCCCTGTGTGTTTCTATAACGGCGAGTAAACGAGGCAGTGCAGAGGTAGCACGCTTCACTCTTATTCAAAAGGACTGCACTTCCAGTCACAGTGCTGCCATACAAATTTAGGTTTCTCTATATTGTTTAAGGCACACTGACGGGACAATTCCTTTGAAGAGGACGCTGATGAAGCCTGTCTACTTTTCGAGATTGTACTCGGTCTCTAATGATCTTCATTGAGGGGACGTTTAAGTCTGTTTTCCTTCTCCCATCTTTGCTATCTTTTAGAACGCGGCAGGCATATATTTTACTTACCAGGCGAAGGAGAACAGGTAGTGATAGTAACAAACAAAACACACACACATACACACACACACGCGCGCGCGCACACACACACACACACACGCGCACACACAAACACATAAACGCAAGCTTTCGTAGCCCAGTTGCTTCTTCAGGCAGAAGGGAAGGAGAGGGAATAGGAAATGATGCCTGTTTTAAGAGAGTGGGTAAGGAGCCATTCCAATCCCGGGAGAGGACTTACCTTGGGGGAAAAAAGGAAGATAAACAAATACACCCACACCCACACATATACATAGACGCAAACACACCTAGGCAGATATACTGTAGAAAGCAAAGAAGTTGGACAGATATACCACTTGAGGCAGAGGCTCTGTCCAGAGAACCGAGACAAAGATGTTAAAGATGGTGGGCGGGAATTTGAATTTAGCGGAGGTTCAGACCAAGTGGGCAACGGGAAGAGAGACTATGCTGAAGGGCTAGTACCCATCTCCGGAGTTCTGAACAATTGGTGCTGGTGGGAAGTATCCAGATAACCCGGACGGTGTAACACTGTGGCAAGATGTACTGGCCGTTCACCAAGGCGTGTTTAGCCACAGGGTGATCCTCATTACCAACAAACACTGTCTGCCTGTGACCGTTCATGCGAATGGACAGTTTGTTGCTGGTCATTCCCACATAGAACGCTTCACAGTGCAGGCATGTCAGTTGGTAAATCACTTGGGTGCTATCACAAGTGGCTCTGCCCTTGATCGTGTACACCTTCCAGGATACGAGACTGGAGTAAGTGGTGGTGGAAGGATGCATAGGGCAGGTTTTATAACGGGGGCAGTTACAAGGGTAGGAGCCAGAAGGTAGGGAAGGTGGTTTGGGGATTTCATAAGGATGGACTAGGAGGTTACGGAGGTTAGGTGGGCGGCGGAAAGACTCTCTCGGTGGAGTGGGGAGGATGTAATGAAGGATGGATTTCATTTAAGGGCAGGATTTAAGGAAGTCGTATCCTTGCTGGAGAGCCACATTCAGAGTCCGCTCCAGTCCCGGAAAGTATCTGGTGACAAGAGGTGCACTTCTGGGGTTCTTCTGTTGAAGGTTCTGAATTTGGGGGTCTGAGGAAGTGGCTCTGGCAATTTTCTTCTGTACCAGATCAGGAGGATAGCTGTGGGATGTGAAAGCTGTTATTAGGTTATTGGTGTACTGGTTCAGAGATTCGGGACTGGAGCAGACTCGTTTGCCACGAAGACCTAAGCTGTAGGGAAGGGATCGTTTGATGTGGAATGGATGGTAGCTGTCATAATGCAGGTACTGTTGTTTATTGGTAGGTTTGATGTGGGCGGATGTGTGAAGTTGGCCGTTGGACAGATGGAGGTCGACATCGAGGAAAGTGGCATGGGGTTTGGAATAGGACCAGGTGAATTTGATGGGACCAAAGGAGTTGAGGTTGAAGAGGAAATTCTGGAGTTCTTCTTCACTGTGAGTCCAGATCATGAAGATGTCATCACTGAATATACACCAAACTTTGGGTTGAGAGGCCAGGGTATCCAGGAAGGCTTCCTCTAAGCGTCCCATAAATAAGTTTGCATACGAGGGTTCCGTCCTGGTTCCCATGGCTGTTCCCTTCAGTTGTTGGTATGTCTGGCCCTCAAAAGTGAAGAAGTTATGGGTAGGACGAAGCTGGCTTCTTTCATGATTCTTAAACCAAGTGTTTGTTATGATTAAATTATGTTCAATGCAAAATTGTACCAGGCGATCTCCTCTTTCATTTCTTTTGCCCACTCCATATTCACCTACTATTTTTCCTCCCCTAACTTCTCCTACTACCGAATTCCAATCTCCCATAACAATTAAGTTTTCCTCTTCCTTAATTATCTGAATAATTTCCTTTACCTCCGCATACATTTCTTCGATCTCCCCATCATCGCCAGAACTAGTGGGCATATAAACTTTTATTACTGTGGTCGGTGTTGGCTTTGTATCTATCTTGACTGTCATATGCGATCGCTGCTCTGCCCATAGTAGTTTACCAGCATTCCTATTTTCTTATTCATTATCAGACCTACTCCTGTAACGCCCCCAACTGATTTTGTATTTATAATCCTGTATTCACTTGACCAGAAATCCTGTTCCTCTTTCCACCGAACTTCACTAATCTCCACTATACCTAACTTCAGCCTATCCATTTCCCTTTTTAAATTCTCTAACTTCCCTACCCGATTAAGGGATCTAACATTCCACTATCCGATCCGTAGAATGCCAGTGTTGTCTTTCATGATGATCACATCCTCCTGAGTAGTCCCCGCCCGGAGATACGAATGGTGGACTATTTTATCTCCGGAATATTTTACTCGAGAGGATGCCATCATCACATATTCATACAGCAGAGCTGCCTGTCCTCGGGAAAAGTAACGACTGTAGTTTCCCCTTGCATTCAGCCGTTTTCAGTAGCTGTGTGACAAAGCCACTTTAGCTGATGTTACAAGTCCATCTCAGTCAATCATCCAGACTGTTGCCCCTGTAACTACTGAAAAGACTGCTGCCCCTCTTCAGGAACCACACGTTTGTCTGGCCTCTCCACAGATACCCCTCCGTTCTGGTTGTACCTACGGTATGGCTATTTGTATCGTTGAGGCACGCAAGCCACCCCTCCTCGGCAATGTCTGTTGTCCAGTAAATTTAGGTTACTTATACAGTGGAAACAATTATCATAAATTCCTCTAATGAATATAAAAGTTTTTTAAGAATAAACATGCATGCAACAGTTCTACGTAAAATCAACCCATTACCATAATGCTTGCCAAGCCACTTTACTAATTACTACAATAGTAATTAAATTGTTGTGATTGAATTGTGCCTGCAGTAACTAGCTGACTGATTGTGTCATTTACTGAGACTTATGCAATTAATTTTTCTTTAATAATGGACTACTGTTCCATATAAGATCAACAGCTTAATCTGCCATCAAACATGTTTAGCAGTATAACTGAATTGTTCATTTTAAATCATTAACCAAATGTTGCAGTGTGTCTTTTAGCACACGTGAATTGAATACCTAACTCAAAATTAATGTTCATTGCTTGGTAGTAATGAATGATTACACAACATGTTCATAGTTAATGATCTACACTTGTTATTAACTGTACTTTGAGTTTTTGTAACAGAACTAATTACTCTTCGAGCACTGAAATCTTTTGAAATACAACTGATTTTAATTAGATTTACGTAACGTATTTTATTGTTCAGGTTGAGCCTCGGATTATTAAAGGTAATGAATAGGAACCTGTTTGGATAGTGCCGCGAGTAAATAATTTTATCGACACTAATTAATTTCACACAAGTTCGCTATTGACTCCTTGCAAAACTAAACGTTGTCTTAGCATTACAGATCTAAAGATGGTTAATTGCTTAGATCTTATTTTGCAGCGGTGGGGTGGTGCAGCTGGTGATTGTTGCTGGCACTTTATAACTATTGGCAAGTATGTTATCTTCTTGGCGACGAAATATTGTTTAAACATTGGGGGCACAGCATTACTCTTGACATTGTTCTTACACGTGATATATATACATATAGGCTATACATATTTCTCATACTATCGTCTGTCATTTATCTGATCGTGTTTACACACGCATACAGTGGCGTTGCTCACTGTGTTGCTGCGTTATAAGTTCTCAGTGACATTCTTCCCTGTTAAGCCTCTATGTATGTGTGTGCTGCAAACTATCAATTTGAAACTGCTTTCTATACTGGAGCCTAGATTTCCAATTTTAACTCCTATATTATCCTCCATTACAAAACTGACGATTATTTGTTTGTATAGGGTGTTTCGTGTCAATCGATCGTTTCTTCTTGTGAAGTTGTCTTAAATTTGTCTCCGTTTTCTCTCCTGAGTAGTTTTTCGATCCACACATCTAATCTTCAGCATTATTCAGTATTACCAATTTCGAAAGGTTAGTACAAGGGTAAATTCCAGAAACATACCTTCGGAAATTATTACTTTGCATTTAACTTTATGTTTCATATTAGCAAATGTAGCTCCTTTCAGAAATGTTTCTTTTTAAACTATCGGTGTGCATTTTGTAGCATCTGTAGGTATACGTCATCAGTTATTATCTTTATAGATGTTTATGCTCTTCTTTCTTTTCGTGGTTGTTGCGAATAATTGGTGAGATATTCTGCCTTATTCAAGATATTGTTTGTTTTACTTTTACAAACATGTTTCAGCACTTCATCATTTCTATCACCAGTGGGGAATTCTTATTATTCAGTATTACACGACGTTAAAAAGTAGCATTTATGTTAGTAGGTTTTTAACTACTACTATGTGTTTTCTTACAGCCTGTCATAAGTTATTTCCGATGTGCTGAGTCAGTTTATTTCTTTATAAGTTCAGACTGTTTTCCAGTTATTTTATCGCAGCACATAAAGTTTCTGTTGTTATCTAGCGTATTAATGTCGTATTAAATTTCAAGCAAACATTCGAGAACTAATCACTACCAGCGTGAGCAGCTTTCTCAATGAACCTGCTCACACGGACTCTGTAACTACTACCTGCTCAGTACTCGAAGTCCGTAATTGACCCAAAACTGTACTTACCGCTAGTATTGAAATTTCGCAAGTAACAGCAGGCCAGTGCCTTTTTTTTAATGGTTATCCCCTGCATTATATCAGTGAGGCGTATTATAAGTGTAGCGTATTATGAGTGTAGCAAGCTAGAGAACACATTATCCTTTCGAAGCCGTCATTCGTTACAATGCTGGTCTACTTTTATGTCTGCACCCCGCAAGCGTCGTCATCCAGCTGCAATTCGTACTTATGTGCCTGTCAGAGAATTCATCGAACCACGTTCAGACTACGTATCCTGATTTATCTTATTATTTTATGATGATTATATCTCCCTTTAATCAGCGCTGAGTTGACTTCGTTGTGAACCAATGTCTGCAAAGGCTCGGAAAAAGTCTTCAGAACTAGACGATGAAACACCAGGCAGATCATTCCCTGGATCACACGGCCTTAGTCACAGGTATCTAAAATCGGGTATATTTCTCCCATATAGGTAACAGTCAACAATATACTTTCGCATTCGGGGCAAGTCGGCGATCAAAATTTGCTAAGATCTGTGGCAACGAAAAACGCTGTAGTTGTAATGATTACCACCCCGACTCCTGTATCATTTTCGTGACTCTCTCTCCTGTGTGTAACGATAATGCTAAACGATGTGCCCTTCTGGTACTCTTCCGATGTTCTCCGTCAATATTATCTGCTAAAGATCCCACATTGCGCAGCAATACTAGAAAAGAGGACAGACAAGATGGAGTAGACAGTCTTTTCAGTAGTTCTTTTGCATCGTCTAACAGGAAGACCACATGAGTATCGGATTTTAGATTTTTTTGATATTTTTGGTACGTGCTGTTTAGAACAGAAATGACAATTAGCCAAAGCCATTCGCCGTAACTCTAAAAATTCTCCAGAAAATCGACTTTGAAGTTTTGAAAATAACCATAGGTACCAACAAATAAATCAGTTGCAGCATCCGTCGGTGCAGCTCAGGTGGTATCGTTGTGGTACTACAACCATAGGGTTGATGGTTCGATTCCTGCCTTCACAGTTTTTTTTCGTCGTGTTCGAATACTTTTTTACGAATAATTTTTACGAAAATTGCACGTATTTTTGTTTATTTGTAATTTCCAATTTTTTAATTAAGAGGTTGTTAATAATGGCGGATTAAAAAAAGATGACACATCACATGGAATTAGAGATCCCAAAATGTTTTATATAACTGAAGACGAAAACGAAAAAAATATCTGTCTCAGCGCATTCGAAGCACTGTCTCTCGTTGTGAGGCCATAACGCTTCCACCTGAGCAACAGCGACAGATGCTGCAACTGTTTTAATTATTGGTACCTACGTAAGCTTGCAAAACTTCAAAGTCAATTTTCTCGATAATGTTTGAGAGTTGCGTCGAATGGCTTTGGCTGATCGTTATTTAAGTTCTGAACATCACGTCCCGTAAATATAAAGAAAGTCTAAAAATCCGATACCCATGTGGTCTCCTCGTAACTGTTCTGCTTTATTGGCAGAACAGTTACGAGGAGACCACATGGGTATCGGCCTTCGAGTAGCCTTCGAGTAGTCTTCCCCACAATATTTTTGTGTGTTCTTTCAAGTTTGGTCTAATGGGAATTCCTAGATGTTTTGTTGAAAGTGCGGCTTTTAGATTTAATTAATTTTTCTTGTAAACGAAGTTTCATGGATTTCTTTTGGTATTCTTGAGGATTATCCGACGCTTCTCTTTGTTTAGGAGCAATTGCAAATTTTCACACCACATAGATATATAAAACGTTCTAAAGTTGGTTTTGATCTTCTCATAACTTTACTAGACGATGAATGACATCATCATTTGCAAATAGCCTAAGAAGGCTGTCCAGTTTTTCTTCGAATTGTTTATATTGATAACCAACTACATGAAGTAAACGACGATGTGGCAAAATCGTCATATGATCGTCTCATTTCATGCTGGGAGATCCCACCCGTTATATTTGGCCCACTCGAGGCTCTATAACACTACCTTGGGGAACACGAAATACCCTTCTGCTTTGCTCGCTGCTTTCCATTAGTTACTACTAACAGTGTCCTCTCTGACAGAAAATCACGAATCCAATCACACGACAGACGACATTCTGTAAGCACGCAATTTGCTTAAAAGCCTTTTGTGAGGTACCTTACGGTGTTTGCAGAAGGTACTTCTGGTACGGGACAAAAAGAAAAGAAATAAATAAAGAAAGAAAAAGGTATTCACCCGGCATCCAGAGCAGCCGTCTGTTTAACAGAGTGAAACAAGTTGTCAGTGCAGAGCCGGGAAAGACGTGGCAGCTGTAGATCGGCCTGTATCTTTTTAGACAGGACAAAAGCGCGGGGGTTGGCAGGAAGCAGTAACCCCGACCCTAACTGGCGTTTCCTGTCTTTAGAAGCGCACAACCCCTCCGACCACTATCGTGGGTGCTGCCCCTAGCTGCTCCCGCTGATGGAAGGCCTTCGCGCCGACGCCGACTTCTCTTATTATACGGCCTGTGTGGAAGAACACCGTTATTATAACCAGATGAAAGTAATCTCAGCGCGTAACCCAGAACGTCGATATATAACAAGTGGAAGGCCCGTGAGAAGGTACAGAAATAGAGAACGATAGCAACGCTCCAAGTAAGGAGGAAGTAATATTCGAATACCGCGCGAAAATGCTTTTATTTCGAAATAGATAACATAGATGACAACATTTTTCTTTTATACTTTATCGGCTTCAGTATGCTGTAGTAGTACTGCGTATCTGGGATCGGAAAGATTTTTGATAAATTACAATTAAAACTTTAACATTAACATATCTAAACTTCAAATCATCTGACATAATATAACACAGAAGCTGGTTTCATAGCACAGTGATACAGTTTACAGTTTCATGTGTGTGGTGTGTGTTGGAGTCTTTGAATTTATTTGTGAATTAGAAATATTCTAACATCCCGACCGCTGTAGGGGACTGAAATAAATTCAGTGGCGTCGTTGAATACGAGCTGTATCCGGAAAGTATGTACTGTTTTGGGGAAAAATATAATAAACATACATTTTTTAATTTATGGGTAGAAGAAAGAGAATATCTTAAACCACTTTTCAACATTGTTTACACTGTTTGTTGAAGCACTTCTCTTTACGGCCGATCAACTCATCTAGTCAGACGCCACTTTTAATCCTGCAGTTATTATCTATTCTTTTTCACGGAATGTATAACATTAACTGCGAATGAGTTAAGTTGAAATTGTGTACCGAGCCGGGAATCAAACCAGGGTCTTCTGCTTTCTAGGCAGTTGCGCTGACCCCTACACCACTTATGCAATTTGCCGACGACGGGCAATGATCCTTTCTTCAGTCCGGAGGCACTCCTAGGCCCTTACTCTTACGGGAATCTCTGTGTCTCCAGTGCTGTAGGAATCAGCGCAACTGCCTAGAAAGCAGGAGACGCGGATTCGAATCCCGGCTGGGTAACATTTTTAACTTTACATATTTGCCGTTAATGTCATACATTTCGTGGCTATTATCTAGTCTTACCACACAGAACGATGCTGCCAGTGCTCACAAATGACGCTTGCAGGCGAATCTCGCAATTTCCTTTTTTTTTTTTTTTTTTTTTTTTTTTTTTTTTTTTTTTTTTTTTTTTTTTTTTTTTTTTTTTTTTTTTTTGTAATATAGTATGGGACGTAACTACGGGGTCATCAGTCCCTAAACTTACAAACTACTTAGCAACTAGCTCATCCTAAGGACGGCAAAAAAATCCATGCACGAGGGGGGATTCGAATCCCCGACCGTAGTGGCCGCGCAGACCGTGACTGGAGCGCCTCAGTCCCCTCGGCCACCGCGGCCGGCTCTCGCAAATTTTAAAACAGTTTTGCACGAAACTGTTTCAGACCGCGTAGGGTATCCCAAGTTCTGCCCAAGAGGGGTTCCCAAAATGCTCAGTGATGTTTGCAAAAACCAAGCAACTTGGAAATGCGTTGGCATTCCTCACACGGTACAGTGAAAAAGTAGAGGACTTCTTGAATCAAACTGAGACAGATAACGTGACTTGGCTACGTAATGTCGCACCGGAGTCAAAACAGCAATCGATGGCGTGGAGACACACTCGATCTCCCACAAAACAGAAATTCAAGACGATGTCTGGACAGAAAATCATGTGCACGGTTTTTTTGGCATCGAAAAAGTATACTGCGGTTAGATTTCCCATAGAGGTGAAACCATCGGTGCAGCTAGATACTGTCAGACTGAAAAATCTTCGACGCGTGATACAGAACAAATGGAGAGGAAAGCTCAGCAGAGGAATAGTTCTGTTTTACGATAATGCTGGGTCACACGCCGCAGGTGACACAAACTTTTATTCAGCAGTCAGGATGGGAGCAGTTTGACCACCCACTGTACAACCCCGTCCTGGCGTCATCAGATCATCACTTGTTCTTACACATAAAGCGAGAGCTGGGGGAAAACGTTTCCAAAGTGAAGACGAAGTGAAACTCGTTGTGCAACAACATCGTTCTAGGTGGCAGTACTAGATAAGTGCTACAAGTGCCTAACAACGGAGGAAACTATGTGGAAAAGTAGTTTAAGATATGCTCTTTCGTGTGACAATATTTTTAAATGTTTATTATATTGTTTCTCAAAATTGTACTTTCTTTCCGGATACGCCTCGTATTTGTGCTGGATCGGTATTCGAAACCGGATTTCCTGCTTCGGATCAGCGGTCATCTTAACCGATTTATTTGTTTTTAACAGAGTGAAGCCGAAAATTTGTGATGGAGCGTGATTCGAATACGAACTTCCCGCTTCGTGTCAGCTGTCGCCTTAACCAACTGGGCCCAAATTCTCAACTTCTAGCACACTACGGTGATAGAGTAGGGTGTCCAGATTTCAAAAATCAAAATACGGCACACAAATTAGAAGTTGAATGAAGCCACATTCTGTGAAACCTTTCGTAAATACTGTATCAGTAAAACAGATCTGAGTTCAAATATTTGGTCCATATTACAGCCACACATATCATCCAAACTTTTTGTTAACACTCGCACTTAAAAAAGCGTAAAAGTGTCTTTCGTTCTTAATGGCGTAAATATTATTTTGGTTGTTACATGCAAACACAATATTTCAATTCCATATAACATCTTTCTTTGGGTCTTACAGTTACTATTTTGTACATAGGTTACTTATTTCTCTCTCTCTCAACTATATTTTCGAGAAAAATGCATGCATTTCAGGAGTAAGATAATTTGAAACACAGTTTTCTAAAAAAGAACATTGGAAGTACTCTAATGATGAGTCTTAGTTATTATTATATCCTTAACACTTTTAATAATAAACATCTTGTTTTCATCAGTCCATAAAGCAATGCAAAGCTAATTACTAACTGCAAAATTATTCAGCAGAGATCACGATATGAAATAAAGTGAAAGAGATATTCTTCTCGAAGAAAGTGTCTCTAAATTCGTGCTTTACCGCTTCACATACATTTTTATCATTTTTTACTTAGTGCACTACATTGACTTTAGGGAACAGTATGTTTCGTTGCACGGAAAGCAAGAAAGCCTTCCTCAGCAGCAAGACTCTCAAAAATGTTCAAATGTTTGTATAGTCTATGGGACTTAACTACGGGGTCATCAGTCCCTAAACTTACAAACTACTTATGAACTAGGACGGCACAAATATCCATGCCCGAGGGGGGACGAACCTCCAACCGTAGTGGCCGTGCAGACCGTGACTGGAGCGCTTAGTCCCCTCGGCCACCGCGGCCGGCAGCAAGACTCTCACTTAATCATTTACGATGACACTATTCTCGCTATTTGCAACAAAAGACATACTTTATCACGAAGTTTTCTCTGAAAAGCTAGGCCGTGTGTGTTGCACAACATCAAACCGACGTCTACTATCGACCGAAAAAGACTTCTATTCAACGTGAAAATAATTTCTCGCTTTGCTGTTGTAATTTCTGAAATGAAAACTTCTTTTAATTCTTTCATTAAAAATAAACATTCCTTTCGGCATTTATGTGAAAATGTAACGCAACTGGTGACTCTTAATGTTTTAAAACGACAGATCTAAATGGTATGTCCTGAAGCAATAACCAGTGCTTAACTGCTCGCCAGGTGAAAACATTACATAGTACCAAACATAGAACTTCATAAATCGTTCCTCGTACGGTTTGCTTTAAACAATGTACTTTACTTTATCCGTTGGGTAAGATCACATATCGAATTCTCCCTGTTATTATGGTACACGTTATTCAAAAACACAAAGTTGCAAATTACGTCCCGCAGTATGTGTTTTGTCGGGACAACAGGATTCTAAGCCAAATCTACATCTAAAGCTAGTACAGTGAAGCTAAGTGATCGCAAATTGCGATTTATTTCATTAGATATGGAGGTAGTTTCACATACACATAATTTTGTCTGTTTATTCATAAGTATTTAGTTCTATATTATTTGTATTATCATGCGCACACCCAGAAAACGTATCTCAGATATAGTAATATCTCGCTGAACCTTTTATTAATTAGTAAATAATTTACACTATTTTTTATCTTTTGTACAACTAGTCAGTCTATAGTACCTCTAACACAACACTAACTACCAAGATTCGCTTGAATAAATTACTCTACTTGCAAATATTTGTAAATATTTATTGCAAAACAATGTACACTTCGGACCAAAGGGCATAATTTAGTAGATACTTTAAAAATGTGCTAATATGCTCCTTTTCTTCAACTCCATTTGATACTGTCCAGCGTCTCAAGGTGATGTGTCAGCTGCTTTCATTCACACTTCAACGTAATTACACTACTGACGGTAAAAGAAACTAATTCGTCAACCAAGATCAACTGGTAGCAATCCTAAGCGCTGCCAGGGATCACCAGGCTCAGACCTGTGAGACAAGGCAAATAGTCGCCTCCGCTACTCAACTAACACAACCCCTGTGTTACTCTGACAACTGTTCACTGTCAGAACATGTCACACATTCTCCATTGGGCCGGAAGGTAAAAAGACTCTTGTCGGACCTACTTACTTGCCGACTGGGATCCATCAAAACGATGTTGACCTCTTTCGAAAACGCACATATATCTCTGTAGGTAATCAAACGCTACAGATCTGCTGAAGCAATGCCGTCCTTGTTCCGTGCCCCTGCAAGCTTTAGCAAAAAGAAATACAAATATTCCACTCAAACATCGACGGTGTTTCGTGTTGCGCTTGACGAGTAGTCGCTCCTTCGGGCTGAAGGATAATTTTGGACAAAACCATCATATTTCATGCGTGAAGCCTACTGAACTAAGTTGTGTTGATGCTTCAGAATGTCTGTTATTTGTCCCAGTTTTAACTTCTCTTCTTCTTAAAAGTCTGTCCCGCCAACCAAAAATTCCTTCCATCACTTCTTGGATCTTCCAGCGTTTATCCTCAGTGTGGGTTGTAATCTAAAGGTCTTACATTGTCTATCCTTTCTATGGATTCAAGCGATGACTAATTAGTTTCCTGTGGATTGCATGCATTTAAATTTCGTGACTTTCTGTTTATTATTATAATTATTGTTATTGTTAATCTAGACACTAAAAAATTACGATAGTAACTACGAGTGTCATTGAAATAATTCAGTGCAGAATGATGACGGTTTACGCCTTAGCCGGAATTCGAACACAGGTCCTCTTGCTTTGTAGACAGACCTGCTGACCACTATTTTTTTTCTTCTA
Organism: Locusta migratoria; assembly: GCA_026315105.1. NCBI lineage: Eukaryota > Metazoa > Arthropoda > Insecta > Orthoptera > Acrididae > Locusta > Locusta migratoria. The sequence continues at coordinate 524,742,206 of CM048746.1, forward strand.
TGTGTTGATCGGTTTGTTGCGATCGTTTGTTCGTGTTTGTTCTGGGTTATCGGTCTAGTTCGCGCTTGGCTATTTTTATTTATTTATTTCTTTATTTTTCAACAGAGGGCGTCGAGCTCTCTGACCGATCCCGCTGAGCTACCAGGCCAGCCGGCATTCCGCCACTGGGGACACAGCAATCACCGTCGCCGCGCGAGACACCCTTGATCGCCTCCCTCCAGACTCTAATCTTCAACTTTTATCGTCATGTTATTGACGTAGCGCCCCTACCCACTATCATTCATACTCGCGACATGCGGCCGATTCTCGTAAGAGTAGGGTCTTGTGTGCAGTAGCATTGAAGAAAGGATCATCAGCCGTCATCGTTTGATTACCCGTTGTGTACGTACGGTGTCAGGATGAATCACTAATTATTGCCACCAAGAATAACTCCGAGAGTAAGATAGGAGCTGAAATGTTTGTGGGACAAAATTTGCATGGGACAACGAGGGCCAGAATATGACGTTTGTTTTTAGTTTCTAGGTGGGGTTGATTGAGAAATATGCAGGTAAACTTCGTTGGATTTTTTATTATTAAATTTGATACTATAGTTTGGCACTTACTTTCCGATAGCGGCTATCGAAACGATATGTAAAAATTTATGAAATTAAAAGTTTCAAACGGTACTGATAAAGAAACGCACGTTGAATATTCATACCTGACAAATAACAAACAAAATATGAGGGTTACAGTGAGCTAGAGTTTCATTTATGAGCAAATGGTGTAGCCACTGTCGCACGGCCGTTTGCCGCTTTAAAATACCTGGGAAGCATAATTACGAAAGATATAAGATGCCACAAGGAAGTGAAAACCCGCGTAGCAATTGCCAAGGAGCCATCTAATACGAAGAAGAGGACGGAAGAAGGTTAGAAGCATATGAGATGACTTCGAGGAGGATGGAAGGGACAAGTGGGTAGATAAAGTGAGAAACGAGGAGGTGATGAGAAGATGGACGAAGAGAGAAAAATTTTAATGTTAATCAGGAAAAGCAAATTGTTTGTTTGTTTGTATAGTCTATGGGACTTAACTACGGGGTCACCAGTCCCTAAAGTTACAAACTACTTACGAACTAACTAGGACTAAGGACGACACAAATATCCATGCCCGAGGGGGGATTCGAACCCCTACCGTAGTGGCCGTGCAGACCGTGAGTGAAGCGCCTGAGTCCCCTCGGCCACCGCGGCCGGCGGGGAAGAGCAAACTTAATTGGCCTGGACAGTGGATGAGAAAAGAGTTTCTTCTGATGGATGTATGGAGGGAAAAGTGAATAGAAGAAGAAGAAGAAGAAGAACAACAACAACAACAACAACAACAAGAGGACAATGACGCACAAGATACCAGATGGTTGACATTATAAGGATAGGAAACAGTTATGAGAAAACAAAGAGGATAGCAAATGACAAGATTGTATGGAGAACTACATGTTAAGACTTGCCTTAGGGCAGAACACTGATGATGATCCAGAGACAGATTATAGGGCGAGGCACTGAATTAAGATTAGTGCCGTGGCCCGAATTCGAATTGGGGTCTCTTGCTTACTAGGTAGTCGCTTTACCCACTTTTTATTCGGATAGTTGTTGCTCTCCGGTCGTGAAATCATGTTACTCCACAGTTGATCAATGGTATACCGAGCAGTTTTTTTATATTTTACTGTTATAATTTGTTATTGCAGAGATCATGGGCTGACTGACTGAACAGGGTGAGCTACCACACCGGTAAATGCTAAGATGGCTCAATGACTAAAGTGAGTAGCTAGTAAATAGAAGAACTGGGTTCGAATTACCGACCGTAGTACAAATTTTATTTCAATGTATTGCTTTATAATCAAAACAGAAATTTACCACGGTCGGAGTGAACATGTAATGCACCCAGGAATACTGAGCGCGGAACATTGTACGACTGGAACGCCTTACAGGCCTTGTGATCAGCACAGCATCCGTTCCTATCACACATGGTTTTAAGAACAAGGTCAGTGGTTTTGTAAGGTCCAGGGGACCATCATACATTGCGTAATTATTGTCTTTGACTGAAAGTGCTAATTGTGTCTGTCTCATACTTCTTTCCAGTTACCTTGTGTGTAATAATGTAGTTCTTCTTTCAATGTTTAACACAAGTTTCCCCGAGAACTGTTACTTGGCATTGTTTTATGAGGTAAGTTACTCTCGTCCTTAAGTTTTACACACTTGTTTATTTCAGCCTCCCATGTACTTCTTACTTAGTCACCGTGAAGACGATATTGGATTAACTATAGCATGGACAGAGAGGTACTTCAAAGACAATAATGTCAATGAAGCCACCTCGATCTATATCTAAATCTACATGAATACTCTGCAAGTCACATTGAAGTGCATGGCAGAGGGGGCATCGAACCGCTTTTATGGTGTTTCTCTAAATTCCATTCTGTAATAGCACGCAGAAACAGGAACACCTAAATCTTTCCGTTTCCGATCTGATTTATGTTATTGTATTTTGTTGATCATGTCTTTCCATGTAGTTGGGTGCTAACAAGAGATCTTATCTAAATCATTTTGCAGTTGCCTTTGATATTCTGGTGACTTTACTAACCGATAGGTGCCAGCATGATATGCGAACAACCTAAGAGAGCTACTCAGATCGTCTCCTAAATCGTTTATAAAAATAAGGAACAATAGGGGGACCTATAACACTTTCCTGGGGAATGCCAGATGTCACTTCAGTTCTACTCGATGACGTTTCACCAATTAAAACGTACTGTGTCGTTTCTGACAGGAAATCACGAATCCAATCGCACAATTGTAGTGATATTCCATAAGCTCGCAGTCTAATTATAAGACGCTTGTGAGGTACAGTGTCGAAGTCTTTCGGAAATCTAGAAATACGGAATCTATTTGACATCCCTTGTCTATGGCACTCATCACATCATGCGGGTAAAGATGTGTTATGGTCTCCTAGACATTATCTTCGTCTGTGCAAGGCGACGGTGCTCTGCAAGACGTTGTACGGCAGCTCGGTCTAGGGCAAGGCGGCCAACTGTTTCAAAACTCAGTGCGGGACATTTCGAGAATATTAAGGACTAAGATAACGTTATTCTTTGTGCCAAAAGAAACTAGAAAAGAAATTTAGGCCAGCAGGGTAGGACTACTCATTTACTTTGAAAGTAACATATCTAACATGAGTAACATGTTAGTCTTAATTTTCAACCTTTACTTACAGTTCATAAATATTTTCTCATGCTCCTATCTTGTATTTTAGTCTGAAAATTTTTACATATTTTTTCTCCGTTACGTTTTTCCCGTCACCTTCGTTGTCTGCACTGCTTTTATTTGTATAGGTAGCTTACTCCTTCCAAAAAATTATGTTTTGTGGTAACCTCGAATTAAATTTGATAAAAACTACTTTTTTAAAACCAGTTGAACTACTTTAGTATATAAGTTATGTTGATGAAGTACAGAGTTTAATATTGTGCCTTATTACATGTATTACTTTCAGAATTTCACCAACTTCTTATTTCTGAAGGAAGTAAGAAGAATGATGATATCTTATTTGCTTGTCAGATTTTAAATACGTTTATACAGACTGTGATAATATTACATCATGTTTGCCACCTTGAGCACTGAGAAATACTCTTGAAACGTACTTAAGAAGAACAGAAAACATGCCAAAATGTTTTTTTATAAGTCGTCCTATCACCAAATGCAGTACCAGTTTATAAACAACTTCGACTGCTAGCGATTTTGTCAATCTGAAATAGTCAGTTGATTATCTTTTTCTTTCTTTCTTTTGAATTTAATATAGGAAGACTGTCATTTACTCGAATATGATGCATTATGAAGTTCATTTGCAAGCAGTATGGCATAGCATTCCGTTCACAAATGGTTTCGGCTTGTGCTCTTACACCACCAATTTCAAAATTACTGGAATGCGTAATGCTTTTGCCATTTTGCGGGACATTCTCAGTAATTAACCCAATGCGGGACAACGAGTCCGAATGCGGGACTGTCCCGCAGAATCCGGGACGGTTGGCCGCCTTAGTGTAGGGGTTCGCCAGTGCCTCTCAAATCGGACGGCTCCAAGTGATCCAGAACATGGTCCTAGGATGGATCCTTGTTGCCAGCAGATACGCTCGTATCATAAAGCTCCACGAGTCGCTACAAATGAACATGCTAGTCGACACAGTTAACAAGCGCCCAACGAGATTACACCATAAGATCGAGATTTACGCCACATGGTCCATCACTTTCAAACTCTTGGCACGACAGTGCCGTTACCTTGGCAGCGCTTTAAAGGTGCCTCGATCGTTAGTTACGTGACTCCCTACAGTAACTACACCAACAGTGGTATCTTACGGGCCCACACGCCGGCCCTTAGAAGTTAACCACCAACGTCTAATAAATAAATAAAGTGACCTCAAGCCTCATCTACTCCTTTTCCATCTTGAAGTATGCATCGTCGCTGGAATATATATATATATATATATATATATATATATATGTGTGTGTGTGTGTGTGTGTGTGTGTGTGTGTGTGTGTGTGTGTGTTGCGGACAGCATGGACTGCAGTGTATATTCTCCTAATTTATTATAAGCACTATATTTTTAAATGTGCAGATGTTAGGACCTATACGAATCGTAAGAATATCCTTTTGAGTTGATTTGATTTGATTTTCTCAGGGAAGCCAAAACAGTCTTAGTCCAACCCGCCACTGCCCGCACCGAAACTAAGTTTATTGTGCGGTATCGCTCCCTGTATTTCTATTCAAGCCAACCAAAGCCCTTGAACAGTGCAAGGAGTCCCTTTACCAGTTCTTTATTAGACACAGTTTCTTCGGGTCTGGTTGTCCCAAATGTTCTGTGCCTTTTACTCTCCAATGCAATGCGTTCGAAAATTAGATGTGATGCAGTTTCATGACCGTCATCACAGATCCTACATTTAGGGTCCTCTTCTGTTATTCCCATCTTATGTAGGTGTTTTTTTGAAATTCCCATGGCCTGTCGGCAATCCAACCATCAGTCTAATCTCTCTCCTGTTCAGGCTCAGGACTGCAGAGCTTCTTTTAAAACATGGCTTTGGCATCATTACCTTGCAATGTTTTTGTTGATAGACTTTCGTCCAATATTCTACGTGCTGTCTTCTGAGCCAGTTACGTAGCTCCAATTTGATCATTGCCTTTGTGATTGTCAGGACAGGTTCCGGTCCAATAAATGGAGTCTCTGCCCCCATCCTGGCTAATCTGTTGGCATGTTCGTTGTCTCTGATCCCCGAGTGGCCAGGGACAAGAATATCCTTTACAACAACAGAGCAGTTCTTAATGTAGAAGTTGCATACGGTTTGGACGCCGTAAAAGATCCTAACAGAGTATTGGACGTGTCCCGGTTCCTCCTAATGGACGACTGCGGTCACACAGCAGTTGCTGCTCGCTGTCCAAGAAGAGCCTGCGACGGAGACGTCGCGAGGCAGAAATGAGACGTCTGCGGCCAGTGTGGCAGAGCTTGTCGCGAGGCAATTTAATGCGCTCAGAAATCAATATATCACTGGATTGCGGAGCAAGGTCGGGCGCCGTGTTATCGGGCACAATTATTGCTGGACGACGGCCACCAAAAACAAATCGAGCGAGTAAATACACAACATCTGCGAGCTCCAGAGTCAGCCCAGCGGCCGTTTAGCGGAAAACAATAGGAAAGCGAAAAAAATATTACTTCAACATATCGTTGGAAACAGAGGCGCCTAAAAAGATTAAGTTGCACTTGCAATTTCTTTTTCCCCGCTTCATTTTGTAGATTTTTATACTTTTAGATTTACATAAATGAAATAATTATCTCTTGTGTTATGCAAGAGCTTCTAATAGGCCTTATCATTTTGCCTAATTGATCCTTTGCTGTCTTCAGTATTTCATCTTTCAAAGCTGCCAATTAATCTACTATTGCATTCACTTCTTCTGTTTCGCAATCGTTGCCTAATGCTCCGTTTGAATATCTCAACAACCTTTGGCTCTTTAAATTTATCCGGACTCCATCTTCTTAACTCTCTTTCCTTTCTGGCATTTTATATCAATTTTATTTTGTAGTTAATGACCAATAAAGTTGTTAGAGTCTATATCTGTCTATAGAAATGTTTTTCAGTTTAAAATCAAGTTTCAAAATCTCAGCATTATATAACAAAACTGAAACCTTCCTTACCTGTTCCAGGTGCAGAAGCTAATTTCGTGACTTCTGAACCGAGTGTTTCAATGATAAAATCACGTCCTGTACTGAAATCTACTGGATGACTTCTCCTGTCAGTAAGATTTAAACTACTAATTTTTGTAAGACTCATTGCGTAAGGAAGCTCTCGATTATAAGTACTAGCAGTGTAACGAGAACAGTCAGCGTAGATGAAGTACACTGACTTAGTAGATGTCATGGAAGAGGCACGTAATATGGTGTGCTACCTCCTCTGGCAGTTATATCCCGTTCCAAGTGGCGCTATGGTTCCAATGTCCATCATAATTCTACTTTTTTTGCCTGCTTCTCCGCAGTTGCAGTTATATTGCTTTTATAGGTTAGCTTACCGTCTTTTGCAACTGTAAATTAGTCTACTTTAGACCAGATGGGTTTCACTTTATTTTAAAGCATCTGCAGTAGTCAACTGCATAGAAAATATTTTTATTTTACATTTTTGTGTGGTTTTTACTAAATTCAATCATGAACAGTTCTCATGCAATGTGTAATTTTATTCTGAACATAGCGTTCTATTAACATTACTGTTATTTCCTATGTTGTCCTCTTCATGTGTGTAGTTTTTCCTTTTTCTTGTAGCACATTGGCAGGAAGTGGCAATGTGCTAAAAAAATTAAATTAAATAAATAAATAGACCATGTAGAGGATAACGTAAAGAACGTGAGTAATCCTTATAGTTTATTTTATTCGGAATAAAATGAACCCGTTGCATGAGAACTGTTCACGATCGAATTTGGTAAAAACCATGCAAAGATGTAAAACAAAAATATTTTCTGTACAGTTGACCACCAAAGATGCTTTAAAATAAAGTGAAACCCATCTGGTCTAAAATCGACTAATTTACAGTTGCAAAAGACGTTAACCTAGCCTATAAAAACTGTATAACTGTAATTGAGGAGAAGCAAGCAAAAAAATAATAAATAAAAAAAAGAAAAGAAAAGAAAAGAAAAAAAATTATGATCGACAATTATGATGAAACTCCATCACATCTAATCTTCGAATGCATTGCATTGGAGAGCGAAAGGCACAGGACATTTGGGACAACCAGACCCGAAGAAATTGTGTCTAATAAAGAACTGGTAAAGGTACTCCTTGCGCTGTTCAAGGGCATTGGTTGGCTTTACTAGATGTACAGGGAGCGATACCGCACAATAACAACCCGCGGGCAGTGGCGGGTTGGACTAAGACTGTTTTGGCTTCCCTGGAAAAATCAAATCAAATCAATGATCGACAATGAACCTTAGCGCAACGTTGGACGGAATACAACTGCCGGAGGAGGCAGCATACTATATTATGTGCTATCCCGTGACATCTGCTAAATCTATGTACTTCACCTACGCCGACCTACACAAACAGTGTCCAACCCTGGCGTTGGTGACAAGTGCAGGCAGTTGTGTGCGGTAACGTTTCAGTTAGCAGGTCAACAGTGGCACCCGCGTTCTCACGTTCCCCCTGAACCCATATTCTTGCGAACTGTCCACTGTGAGACGTACCTAGCAAGTCACATGTTGAACTGATTCGTGATTCGTTTCACTGTTGCCCTTTATCACTGTTTTGACGGTTCATCCCAGATGTGGCCTGCCAACATCCATACAGGCTGGCTCGACGGCATGTAGTTCGTCTGTTGTGGACTTGGTCACCCTCATTCAACAGTAATAATACACTCTGGACACTGGTGAAAGTGTGAAATCGAATTCCTGCATCACTAGCATGCCGCAGTTGATACACCAGTTCCTGATTTATCATCCAAGTTACGCACTCTCGGGCTTGGCTAACACGGGTCTGCTCAGCGTCGTTGGCAGGCAGGTTGCTCTCAGCCTTTGTGAGACCAGTTGAGAGCTATTTGACTGAAATGAAATGATCGTATTGTCTTTCATGCCGGGACATGCGTGTCGTTGATAATGATGAAAGTGATGATGAGGAGAAACACACAACACCCAGTCCCCTGCCGGGAATTGAACCCGGTCCCCTTGCTTCAATGGTCAGCGACGCTGCCACTGTGCTACATAGGCAGACTTCTTGACTGAGAAATAGTGGATCCGGTCACGAAAAGCGTCACAAGGGCCGGGGATGTAGGACGCTGATGACGTCTCCCTCCGAACTGAATCCGTTGACGCCTGAAGCCGTCGGCACACGGAGCGTATGTCGCAACGTTAGCAGTCAACATGCCGAGCCCACGTGCGGCTGAGCGCTCGGAGACGGTGCGACCTCTGCATACGAGATGTGTGCCTCAACGAGCTACATTCGAACGGAGCGCGCTCCAGCGATTGTTGTCGGCGGTATCAGGTCTTGGAATCACACTGTTTACGAAATGGAGTGGGATTCCCGCTTTACCTCTATTAAGACGCATATTTCCGCGCTTGTGCAAATGTTCGTCATGTTCCGTCTGTGATATAGGCTTACATAAGTCATCATCATCATTAGAGACTGATGCCTTTCAGCGTTCAGTCTGGAGCATAGTACCTCTAATAAAACTCCTCCACGATCCCCTATTCAATGCTAACATTGATGCCTCGTCTGATGTTATGCATTTTACTTCAAAATCATTCTGCACCGAATCTAAGTACTTTCTTCTTGGTCTACCTCGACTCCTCTTACCCTCCACTGTCGAGCTCACGAGTCTCTTAGGTAACCCTGCTTCCCCCACGCGTGTAACATGACCCCACCATCTCAGTCTGTTCGCTCTAACTGCTTCATCCATGGTGTTCATCCCAGTTTTTCTTTGATTTCCTCATTATTGATACCACCCTCCTGCCATTGTTCCCATCTATTAGTACCTGCAATCATTCTTGCTACTTTCATATCTGTAACCTCAACCTTATGAATAAGGTAACCTGTATCCACCTAACTTTCACTCCCATACAACAAAGTTAATCGAAAGATAGAGCGGTGCACTGCTAACTTAGTCTTGCAGAAGAGAGTAGATCTTAGTTGAGCACTCACTGCATTAGCTCTGCTGCACCTCGATTCCAGTTCTTTCACTATGTTGCTTCACGCCGGCCGCGGTGGCCGAGGTGACTGAGGCGCTCCAGTCACGGTCAGCACGGCCACTACGGTCGGGGGTTCGAATCCCCCCTCGGGCATGGATATTTGTGCCGTCCTAGTTCGTAAGTAGTTCATAAGTAGTTTGTAAATTTAGGGACTGATGACCCCGTAGTTAAGTCCCATAAGATTAAGAAACATTTGATTTTGTTGCTTCACTTTGAGAAAATACATCCTAGGTACTTGAAACTGTCTACCTGTTCTAACTTTGTTCTTCCTATTTGGCACTCACTCTGTTTTAAAAAAAATGTTCAAATGTTTGTATAGTCTATGGGACTTAACTACGGGGTCATCAATCCCTAAACTTACAAACTACTTATGAACTACTTACGAACTAGGATGGCACAAATATCCATGCCCGAGGGGGGACGAACCTCCAACCGTAGTGGCCGTGCAGACCGTGACTGGAGCGCCTTAGTCCCCTCGGCCACCGCGGCCGGCCTCACTCTGTTTAAATCTCTTTCCCACAGACATTGCTGTCGTTTTGGAGATGCTGATCTTCATATCATAATCCTTGCACCTCTAATCGAGCTCTGAAATATTGGTTTGCAACCTTTCAATCGAATCGGCCATTCCAACTAAGTCATCCGCATATGCGAGACTGCTTTTTTTCACCTATTTTAATCCCGCCCTGCCAGTATAATGTTTTCAACATATGATCCATGAATAGTATGAACAACAGTGGTGACAGGTTACAGCCTTTTCTCACCCCTGAAACTACCCTGAACCATGAGCTTAATTTGTCATCTACTCTAACTGCTGCCTGACAGTCTAAGTAAAGCCCTTTAATTGCCTGCAGAAGTTTGCCTCCTATACCATAATCTTGTAGAACTGACAGTAGCTTCCTCCTAGGAACATGATCATAAGGCTTTTCTAGAACTATGAAACATAGATACAATTTCCTGTCCCACTCATAGCACTTTTGCATTACCTGCCGTAAGCTAAAGATCTGGTCCTGACAGCCTCTAAGAGGCCTAAACGCACAATGATTTTCCTCTAACTTGTCATCAATTAATACTCGCACTCTTCTTTCACCAATACCTGAGAATATTTTGCCTACAACGCTAATTAAAGAGATACCTCGATAGTTGTTACAATCTTTTCTGTTTCCATGTTTGAAAATTGGCGTGATTACCGCTTTCGTCCAGTCAGACGGAACCTGTCCCGATTCCCACGCCTTCTCAGTTATCCTGTGTAACCATTTGAGACCTAATATTCCACTGTATTTGACGAGTTCCGGCTTAATTTCACCCACCCCAGCCGCTTTACTGCACTGTAATCTACTGACCATTTTCTCCACTTCCTCAAATGAGATCCTGTTTTCATCGTCGTTCCTGTCCCATTCTAACTGAAAATCTGACACATCGTTGAACGTTTCACCTACATTGAGTAATTCTTCAAAATATTCCCTCCATCTGCTCAAGGCATCCACAGAATTGACTAGCAGCTTTCCTGACATGTCCAAAACACTTGTTAATTCTTTATTCCCTCCCTTTAGGTAACAACTAAATATCTATGAACTTAAGACTCTTAGGAAAGTTGCATGTTATGTCAAGAAGGCAACGACTTTTTAAGGTTTCACGGCTCCTCCCTCTCCTCCATGCTTCCTTCTGCTATCCCCTCCCCCCGTGCTTCCAGCCCCCCCCCCCCTTTTTCTTCCCCCCTGCTGTGCAGTTCGTCCCTCAAGTGTTTTTTAATAAGTTGCGACTACCGCAAGCCAAACCAGTGTCAATTGTGTTTATTATTCAGTGTCGCCGTTTTCGTCGTAACCAGTATTTTTGTGTTCATCAGTGTGTTTTTAAGTCACAGTGGCATCAGTTTTAATTACTGCATGTATTTTTATCTCCCGTGTCAGCTGTTAATTCTCCAAACTTTCACCATCTATGTTAAAATTCGCCTGCTTCTAACTCCATTTCATTTCAAAGAAACTGCATTACCATGTATTTCTGTAGGCTGAAGAGCGGCGTAGGAAGCTGCTGCCAGCCTGCTCGCAAAGGCGTGACATCACAGTAAAGATAAAAAAAGGTTTCATGACAAACTGTGCGATATAAAATTAGAATACATTTTTGCCACAGTCTCGCTTTTTTTTTTTTTTTTTTTTTTTTTTTTGTAATACTTATAGGTCATTCTTCCTCGATCACTGTTACTATTCAGAAGTAGAATTTTTAGAACATATAAAATATAAGACGTGAGCGTATAGAGTTATCTGTGACCAGTGAGATAACTTCATAGTCGTTAGCACGTGACAAGAGGTGGCGCCCTTTATGCACTCTATGTAAGCAGGACTTCCAGCGGCTAGCAACCAGTCGTCGAGTCACCCCAGATGATGTTGCCCACAGTAGGCGACGAAACGTTAGGAGAAGGAAGTTTTACAGATGGACCACGGAATCTTAGCCCGAAAGTTTTAATTAATGAAGACGCCGGCCGTGAAAGCCTACATGTTATGAATAAAGTGGATATTTTACTCTAAGTAAGGTATGAACAGCCCTGTTCATAAAACGAAACCAACAAACTCGCTCTTCAGAGAATTCACACTTATATTTACATAGCATCGAATATTATACAGCATACTTCTACGAAATTAATAAGAACGTCTTTGAGCCTTTTATAAAACCCGAATATTAGAATAAACTTGTCTATGGCGAGTCTTGAACTAGCGCACCTCAGGGTCCGCGACTCTACTGCATGCGCTACGCCAGTCATGCGTCTCCAACAGAATATTAGACGTATTGGATATACTGCCCGTAGATACGCCAGTTACTGACATATGATTGCAGCAAATCATCTAAAGAACAATTTGTTTTGACGGGCCTTCAGTACGCCGTTGACTTGAAAAGGCAGATTTCCTTAATACGAAAATTCTTTAACCTTACCTTAAATAGTCGGGTTTGGGGGCGATCAGATCGTTTTATAGTTTTCAAAATGAAAAGCCAAGATCGAACACTAATAATTTATTAAATGACGACCGGTTTTGTTGCACTGTGTCACCATCATCTGGTCACATATATGTTACAAGCTGGTCGTATTGTTAAAAAAAGGGTAGAAAATAACAACTGCAACATTGCACTTAGTTACTATATAAAAAATGCAGAAGTTAAAAACATGACAGCTTACAAATCAAGCTGTCATGTTTTTAACTTGTGTATTTTTTAATATTGACTAAGTGCAATGTTGCACTTGTTATTTTCTACCCAATTTTTTAACAAGATGACCAGCTTGTAACATATATGTGACCAGATGATGGTGACACAGTGCACCGAAACCGGTCGTCATTTAATAAATTATTTATGTTCGATCTTAGTTTTGGAAACTATAATTCTTTAACCATTTACTCCATCAAACAGTAAATGTAATGACTGGCTTTCAAGAGATGTTCAGTTCACTCATTTACTTACTTGAAGTGACGTATATTAATAAGACCTAAGTTACATAAATACATGAAATACGAGCTTGCCGACCGCGGTGGCCGAGAGGACTGCGACGCTTCAGTCACGGTCTGCACGGCCACTACGGTCGGGGGTTCGAATCCGTCCTCGGGCATGGATAATTGTGCCGTCCTTAGTGTTAGCTAGTGCATAAGTAGTTTGTAAGTTTAGGGGCTGATGACCCCGTAGTTAAGTCCCATAAGCTATAAAAACATTTGAACATTTTTTGAATACGAGCTTCTACTATCGACTAATATGGCGTTTTCATCTCTCCATCAAAAAGAACTGCCCCCACTCCTCCACCCGGTTACGTGGAATGATGGTGCCGTTGCTGTTCTCATCTTATTGGTGATCGTTCAGACGCACGTTGAGAATACCTGGCATGCTCGATACTCCCCCACACTTTATTTTTCTTTTTTCAAAAATGTTCAAATGTTTCTAAAGCTTAACGGACTGAACTGCGGGGTCATGAGCCCCTAAACTTACAAACTACTTAAGAAGTACCTTATACTAAAGAAGATACAAACATCCGTGCCAGAGGGGGGGAGGGATTCGAATCCCCGACGGGGAACGGCCTCGAGCATCGTAGCATAGAGCCTCAATGCGCTCGACGGCTCCGCCGCGGGTGTCCGTTTATCCTATCTATACAGATGGCTCACATCGGTGGAGATGATATCGTACCTTGCATACTCACACAAAGCTGCACCTTCTGACGTAGATGGAGCAGTTAAGACAGACCGACAGCCTGTCGTCCTGTACCGACGGATTCATTTGGATGAGGTACGGATGGGCGCGCGATCAGCTCTCCGATCTCCGTACCGTTGTCGGCTATTTCTACCTTACTTGAATACCACTTGAATATGGTAGTAATTGTTTATATTTAGCGTACGTTAAATTCAGAACTCAAAAACCAATTAGCCAAAGGTATGCCCGAGGAGGGATTCGATCCCCCGACGGCGGACGGCTGCGCGCACCGCAACACGGTGCTCCAGTACGCGGCTTTCTTTTTTCTAAACCTTGTGTAACTAAGTGACGTTAATGCCGAATGAGAACAAGGGGAAGTGCAAGTCACATCCAGGTCATGGCCCAAATGTAAAAGGATGCCGTCTGCGTACAACGTTCATCAAAACTGGGAGAGTAAACTAAAAGAACGTCGCCTTCCAAGAAAGTGGCATTCCCCCATAGCTATATTAAGTGAACCACCGCACTTTCATCGTGGCAGGCTTATATTAAAACATGTATAACGTGACAAAAGTAAAAACGAAAAGCTGTCCTCTTGATGCGCAAGAAAAGTATCTTGCAACTGAGACAATAGAAAAGATACTGCTGCACATGTTGGATTTACCCATGGAGTCCATGTGCTTTTGAACAATTATGAATATACTTCGTAGAAAAAGACAACGGAAGGGAAGGTTACATGTGAATATGTGAATGAGGGGAAAAAAAGGAAAAAAGATAAAAAAAGGGAGGGTACTGAAAATTTTCGGTTCCCTGTGTTTAATTACCAAATATCCTTTGATAGCCGCGCATTAACGGCACAGTAATTAAATTCCTCGCCATATTTTCTAAGTTGTGATTGTATGTATTTTTTGCCATAAATACCCGAAGTATGGGATCTCATCTTTGAGTTCCAGGTGTATGATGGCATATACTGAGTGGCCAAGGAACCACACTGTCGCATTCATTTGACGGTGGGAGATGGTTTCAAGTCCGGTGTCAGGACCCAGTTGGTGTGCACCGTTGCCTGCACTGTTCCGGTTATCAGTGCTACCATGCCGCGGCAGAGGTCCCACACGGCGGAGACATACCGGCATTGAAATCGGTGTTCCCGGTTTGGAAAGCCTCGCCAACGTGCGGCTTGCACGTTGTGACGTCAGAAACTGCACGTTGACTACACTCGTTCAGATACACACTCCGTGTGCCGACGTTTAAGGCCGGTGGATGACTCGGCGACTAGTCGGTACCTGTTGGGCCTTTCGAAGCCTTTAGATAGAAGTTTCCGGTTTTTACAGCCGAATCCGAAATTCCACCCGTCCGGTACCCAACACCATATCCCGTACGAACGGCATCAGCTCGCGACGACTTCGCGTGCTGATCAAATCACTTGCGCAGCCACGTCTCAGAAGGCCTCCTATACATCTGCAGCTGCAACAGGGGGACTGTAGCGCACAAAATATACACTTGAACCATGTGTCCCTCACTATTACAAGATCTCGTAAGTCAGTGTTTTATAAAAACGAAGCTCTCTTATCGGGAAGTACACGAGTTAGCAACGAACGATAGAAATTCTTGAAGTTTCTGGCATATTGCGGAACAATCCATTTGTCAGTTTTCACTCATCCTAGCTATACAACCGCACATCTAGGAAGAAGTTTCTTGCGGCGTCGGGCCAGACTGAATTCTTGGACAGCCAACCAGGCTGTCGTTTACCTTCCACGAAGTAGAGTACTTGTTTTTTTCCGGGAGTCAAGTGGCAGTCAAGCGTCCGTCGTATACCTGTCGGCTGTCTGTGAGCTACCGGTGCAGTCTGAAGCTAACTTTTAGAACGGATTCACACTCCTGAGCTCTAACCTACGCTGTTAAGCACCAACGAATTGAAATAATTATTCAGTATGTACTGTTACGTATCGTATTCTTAGTCTTTTCATCACTTTTGTGTTCGTTTCAGTTTGTCGTACCTTAGGCTCCTTATTTTCTAACAAGCGCCAAGACCCTCCGTAGTCGTTAACCCCGAGGCATTGCCAATATTGAGCAGGGTCTTGCTGTTGGAGATTGGCTGAGATATCACTTCTCGAAAAGCTACTCTGGCGTAGAAGCTCCAGGTAGTCACAAGACTCGCTACACCCCTAGTACCAATAATTTCGTGAATAAATTCAATTTGTTTGAACTAAAATTACTTTTTTTCTTTTGCTTTCCGTTTGTTCCTCGTCTATACTTTATTAAATAAAACGAACGTTTTGTTAATTTGGTAAGAAAGACGTCACAGATACAAAGTAAATGGTGGCTGCGAACTTCAGTCTATGTCCAGTCTTTTACCGTAATGTAGGGTGTATCACAACTACGAAAAGAAGGAAAGTGAAATGGTGGCAGCAGTATTTATAGGGGCTATACAAGTGATGTGAACTTGAACATGGTGTTATAGAAATACACAATGTAGATAAAGATACGAGAGACGACACTAAAAGAAGGATTTGACCAAACAGTGAAAGATTTAAGCAGGAACAGGGCGCTTGAAGCAAACAACATTACCCAACACCTACTTGTACCTTGAATGAGTTAAATGTGACTGAGCTCTTCATCTGTTGTACACTCAGACGCCAAGAAGAATGTAAATAATCTATTTCCAAAGAAAACTGATAGAGACAAGTGTGATTCTTACTGGACTATTTTGCGATTACGACTTTTTTAGAAGTCGTGATCGCCAAATACTGACACGAATTAGTTACAGAAGTATGAAAAAAATGGAAGAAGTCGATCTCAGGGAAAATCAGAGTGCTAATATAAGGCTAAAATAAATAAATAAATAAATAAATAAAAAAAAAAGCGACGACCAGCCACAAGTATAGTACAAAATGTTTATTTATTTAGACGATGAGCGATGTCGGACTCCTTTTCACGAATCGATCTTCAGATGGTTTACATGCGGTAGCTTCGTTATGCACCTGATACAGAAAAATAAGGAAACCTAACGTAAACTTCAGAAAACAGTAAACAAAATGCGTAATGCTATTTGACATATTTAGCTGCTGATATGAGACATGAAACGCAATGTGCTCCCTGATCGGCGAGTCGAGGAAGGTCTTTTACTTGACACCAAAAATCACGTGATCTCAATCGTCTGGATTGCTATTTGGGACTATATCAGAAATGAGAAGTAGAACACTCTTCTAGACACTATTGAAGATTTGCAGAACTAGTTGTACACTTTTGTCAAGATTTACCAGTTAATGAGAAGTTTTGTAAAAAAAAAAATAGTATCTCATTGCAGATGGGAGTTCAGTATCGCATGCAGCAACGAGGATGATTCATGGAAGTCATAGAAAATTGAAAAATATGCAGCCTACTGAACAGTATTTTACGTCTTGTTAATTTACGACGTGCGTGAAATTTATTCCGATTTTGATAGGAATTTGATCGAACAATTAATATTTCAATACATTTTGTGCTAAGACAACAATGTTTCACTATGACGTAAGTAGCGGCTTCGAACCAAAACTTCCAAATTACCTCACAAACTGATTGTTTGCAGGCCCACGTTTACTGTATAGTTTGTTGTTTCCTTTGTAGCATCTTTTGATCGTTCGGTATTAAATATACTACACCCTGCACATGTTGTCTATATTGGCGAAACACCAAGCAGAAGCGACATAAACGCCATAAATTTATATTCACTTCTGCTTTCATATCACAAAATTAACCAAGGAGTAAGGCATGGCTATAGTATGTCACCGACACTATTCAGTATTACGTCGACGGCCTGGGCCCAGGACAAGTTTAGTTCGTAAATGCAGTTTGCATTATCAGGTACGCACATATATATATATATATATATATATATATATATATAGAAATTTATAATGCCCTTAATTAGGACTGATGCAGCTATATGAAAATTAAATAAACAATTTCTATGGTGTATCCTTAGTCTATTCAGTACACAGTAGGCCTACAGCTCAGTGTGTATCTAGCTTTTTTAGTTTTTGGAATTATATAATTATTGGTTTTATGCCTTTGTAATCACATAGTACCTGATGATGCAAACTGAATTTGCGAAACCCCTTACAGCTGTTTTGTTATTCAACTTGAAACATTTTAATTGTGATTGCCCTAGTTTCAAAGTCTTTTTCTTCCTGTTTCCCAAAGCATCACCACAGATCTGAGTTTACACTATACTTATAAACATCCGCCGCGGCGGAGCGACCGAGCGCATTGAGACGTTATGCTACGATGCGCGAGGCCGTTACGCATCGCAGGTTGGAATTCCCTCTCGTGCATGGATGTTTGTGCCGTCTTTAGTATAAGCTAGTTCATAAGTAGTTTGTACTTTAGGGGCTGATGACCCCGTAGTTAAGTCCCATAAGCTCTACATACATTTAAACATAATAAACATCCATCTAAGGGTACTTTACGTAAACAGCTGTAGATGTTTATTCATGAATAGTTTATCCATTCAAAATTATTTTTGAATTTGGTGGAAGAAGTGGATGGTTCGGAAAAATCGCATTGAAGATCCAAACTCATGAACCATTCTTAATGAAAAAAATAAATATAAATAAATAAATAAAATAAAGAAAGAAAGATAAAAAATAGGAAAACATATACGATTTAAATAATGAAAACTGTACCGCTCACGTATTTTTTATACTTAACACAAAGCGTTTCGAGAATTTATTCTCATTGACACATGCATTCGTACGCCTTAGTATTTGCATGGTGTTAGCATGTGTGATTTTCTGCCTCTCTTCCACCTTAGCTTTGTTTTTGAGGTTGCACTGCAATTGTAAAGTGAGGAAAATAACCATAGTTTTGCATTGCAATTGGAAAACCACGAAAACAATCACAGTTTTAAGATATTCAAAGATAACTAACTTCCAGTGACACAAAACATGCCACATATTGACACCTAGATGTACACAAGAAAGTCGCAGCCAAACTGATGGATTACAGACCAGACACTTATCCGAAAGATGAATTATCAGGCTGACAAAAGCGACTTCTCTTCTTTCAAACATTGCTTGTGATATTTAATATTCTCTAAAGGTATATCGTCTAACAACTCTACAATCGCTGATGTTGGACACTTTTCTAGCAAGATCGTTTTCTTTTCAAAACTTGTAGCTCTTAACGAGACGTTGTTCGTAACTTTCAAATAATTATAATATGCTATACGCACTAGCTATTCCAATTTTTCAAGTAAGGTAAGATTTCAAAGTGAAGCAACGGATCGTGAAATAGCGACTCGCCGTCGCCACTCGTAGAACCGTTTTCGACTGGTAACGCGGCTCTAGTCTCAGATGTATCGTATAATAAGGGCTAATATCAGATATTTGTAGAAAAGGGCGAAGCAGTTTTGTCATCGCTGCTTGTTTATTCGCAACAGTTTAAGTTGTACTGACCACATCCTGTAACATCAAGCCATATTCGTAAAAAAATAGTAAAGCACTTTTGTCAATCAGAATAGACATCTACAGTGTAGCTTGTCGAAAGTACTTGGCCGTTTTCTACGACCATGTGATATTAGGCCACATTACACAATACACCTCAGGCGAGAGCCGCACTACCACTCGAAAACGGTTCTACAAATATAGGCTCGTCTCGATGATAGCCACAAATGCTATTGCCTACATGTTGGTAGACTGGGAATGGCAAATTGGCATCATTTTCATGGCACTAACAGAGTCGAACATAAGAGTCACGAAACTCCCAGTGAGTTTCTGCAACCTCGCGACTGTATCGCTGCCAAGTGGCTGGGTCGTCAAAACACACCGCGAAACGATTGTGTTTTGAATGTGTATTTGAAGTGATGCAGCACATTCAAAATACCTTCGTATTTATGAGCTTTTGTGGCGCATAAATTGTAGCAATTATCAAAAATATAATTCGGAAATCTCTCATTTACAAAGGATGCTCAGAAGTAACAGAATAATGTTATGAATAAGTGTTCGTTTACCGTGGTTAGTTATACTTTTAGGCATATAAGTCAATCTTTAACAATTCACGTTCAAATTTTTGCTGTTAATCAGAATCGCAAATACGTGACCACTATTTCATAATATTACTGCTGTATAAATGAATGCTTCCAGTATCAGTTAATCAACTATTTCAGTAGAACCTGCTTAAGTTCGTATCTCAGTTTCACAAAAACGATAAGACTGTATACTAACATATTTTGGCGGTTAACTACTAGTTTGATAAAGTGAATTCGTAGCTACAAATAAATAATATGTCCATATATGAATTGTTAATGTTAACACGTCACATTCTTGAAGATATTCAGTCTGATACCTGACAAGTAGCTAAAAAAAAATTATAGGTGCACAAAAGGCACAGAAGCGAAGACAAGATGAAATTATGGTTTATGCGGCGATGTAGAATCTAGTTCCCTATGATGCAAAAATCGTGTGTACTTTCGAAAATATTACAATGTCCGAAATCAGCTAAAACAAAACTCGTCCAACATGTCAGTACGCACCGAGCACGCGAAAATAAATATAATCAGTTCCTTTTATATACTTCAGCACATCAAGTTGCAATTCATTTCTTCTTTCAATACGTTTTGGACGATATTAATATGACTCGGGTATTGTGAACTGTATGAATTACACTGCACGGATAATTTGTTATTATAGACTGCCATTAACAGAAGCAGTTATATTACTTTAATAATGGATAAAATTTTATGACGCTTCTCGCCGGGCTCCAGTGCTTATGTTGGCAACAGATGAACAATGAAGTGTAGAATTGCGTTAATATTTTTCACGAGCTACAGAGTAAATGTTATTGCTGCTCGTTTCACTCGCAGCAAATTTAATACTGTACCTGTTCTATGGTCGACAGGTTCTTGTATGTACCCTTGTCCGTTCAGAAAAAAAAAAATTATTTTCGTTTTAATTGCAGTTGTCACGAAAAAACATTTATTGGACATCTGAGTTGCCATCATTACCATTGGTGCCAACATAACCACTGCAACCCAGCGAGAAGTGTCGTACATTTTAACCTTAATAATGTGTTCATTTTTGTATTAGAAAGTTCACAACAACATCCAGTGACTAAAAAATATGAAAGTAACAGCATTAAAAACGGCAACTTCCCTACTGGCCGCTTCGAACGCTAGTATCGCTTCAGTTGCAATTTTTTCCTAGAGTGTTTCACGACTGTCTGTGATAGACTGTGGCCACAGTTAGACTGTGCTGTGGCACTAATGTCTCTACGGCTGTTTCCATGGCTATACCATGTTACAATTGGCGAAATAATGGCTACGTCCAGCTATGTTTATGATTATACATAACTTTTTTGTGAATGAACAGTAGTATTAAATTTCCTGTGTTACTATTGTTGGTAATTTCCAAGAATCCATGTATCTCGAAGATGCGATCAATATACATCGAACGCCACAGACGAGGTACTGATGTGACAGCACGACGAAAGACATATGATGAATATTTTGCCAGAAGATAATGAGAGAATCGAACAAAAGCCGGTTGTATTGCTTACGGAGAGTCATGAAGTTATCAAGTAGTAACGGATAACACTGTTTACACTATTGTGCTTGTACTTAACACAATCGATAAACTGCAGGATAAATTACTAACACATTTTACACCATTGAGAATGAGAAAGACTGCCAATTATTATAAAATACATTGAGAATTCTAACACTGTTCACGTTAAGGAATAAAATCACTGATCAATCATTCTTCAAATAATGTATGTGACATGAGTGACGTTCTGTAGTAATAAATAAATAAATAAATCAAAATAAATAAATAAACAAATTAGGAGAGTATTCGTATTTCCCACTTCGACAGTTACGACGAATTCGTCTGCTTCTAAAGTTCAGCGTTCGACATATATCGAGCGCAACTTTGCGATCTACGACTTCTTGGAAATCACTGTATTGTTAGTTTCATATAGTGGCATTTCTTAAAAACTGCTAAACTATTGTTTATATCTGGCTAATGTTTTTAAAGAGTCACGTGGTTTTATGTTCCTACCACGCCTTGTGTACAGCCTCTGTACTATTCGTCCGTTCTATTAGTATCTATGATCAAAGATGGCGTGCGAAAGTTGACAAACATTTTTTTTTTTAATTAAATGTGCACCATCACAATATTTGGGTCAATTCGAGCAGGGGATACCACTCGTCGGCTTTGACCCGTGACGTAGCCGTGTTGTGCTATATGACGTCATTGTGTCGCTGATGTTTCGAATATAAGTAAATAACATCTTTGGAAATTTGTTATTAATTTAATTTCTTCGGATAAATTTCACTGCATGCAAACGTCACTTCTAAGTACTTTTCCTCAGCATACTTTGTCTTAAAATGCGTGTTTTGGAAATATCTTTAATGCGATGTTTCATTTTCCCTCGAAATTTTCGTTCTAAGTAAGATTAAATACGAAATCCGTCAAATACGGTACAGTACCTCAAATAAAAGGTTACGCAACGCCATGTTCCTTTGTTACGCTAACTGAGCACAGGCCACGTGATGTAGTCAGCCAACCACAGATCAATATAAAAGCATTAATCAGCGAATAGTAGTGATTCAATACCACATTTTTCCGCCGCGCTAACATGCAAATACGACTGCCCGAACATTAATCTGGGCAATCCTGTGATTGCAGTAAAATATAGATATGTATGCATTCTGTGAGATAGTTTTTTTAATGAACTGAAACATAAAGATTCATATCGTATTTAAACGCACGAGTTTTTGGAAGCGGTTGAAATTCTATCAAATTTATGGTTTTCCCAGGGCAGTGTTAGACGAGGGTTAAATTGAACAACGCTTCTCGCCGGGATGCACTGGTTATGTTGGCACCAAAGATATTGACGGCAACTCAGATGATCAATAAATGTTTTTTCGTGACAACTGCAATTAAAACGACCATTATTATTTTCTGAACGGACAAGGGTACATACAAGAAACTGTCGACCATAGAGCAGGTACAGTATTGAATTTGCTGCGAGTGAAACGAGCAGCAATAACATTTACTATGTTCCACGTGAAAAATATTAACGCAATTCTAAACTTCATTGTTCATCTGTTGCCAACATAAGCACTGGAGCCTGGCGAGAAGTGTCGTAAAATTTTACCGAAGAGTGTTCAGCAAGCCAGTTTAGTTTATCGAGAAGTAGTCGCATTTGTCCAAAACCAGATACAGTGTCACACCGATGTTCCATATTTTTCGGCTTTAGTTGACAGCCAGCTTTCACAAAGAAAGAGATAATTTCGTAAAAAGAGACAATGAAGTGGTATGCAGAGTAGAATGTTCTTATTAATTGTGATACTAAGCTTTAAGAGTGCACTTAGTGTATTTTTTGCCGTGAGCTATATAGGTCAATTCGAGTGTACGATACCGGTCACATATTATCTATCCCGTCAATCATTATTATTTGATTTAAAAAAACAACGATTTCTATAAAACAATTTAAATAACTAAATAACCTACTACTGGTATCCTCTTCTCCAATTGAGCTATATAGGTCAATTCGAGTTCACGATACCATTTTACAACTGATATCCTCTTCTCCAATTGAGCTATATAGGTCAATTCGAGTTCACGATACCATTTTACTTGGCATTTTCCTTTACTTTTTCGCAGTGGTATCCCTGCCAGTAAGTGAGCTATATAGGTCAATTCAAGTTTTCGATGCGATTTTTTTTATTTTTTTATTTTTTTTTTTATTTTCGGTAGTGGTACCCCTGTCTGTAATTCAGTTATATAGATCTTTTTGACTATTCGATACCCTTTTAATTGATTTTTACTCCATTACAGCGTTATTTTCATCTTAATCCTTTTTTATAATTTATATTCTCTTGGTATTAGTTTATTTATATCGTCAGTTTACCTATTAGAATGTCCCCTCCCCAAACCCCCATATTCCCGCGCTAGTCCCGTTAGTGTCATTTTCTTCATCATCCACAATGTATAGTGTGTTTAAATGTGTGCGTGATTTTGTTTTTCGTGATTTTTTATTATTTATCTCCACATCCAAAACACCTATTTTATTGCGATATTTTTTTCCGTGTGATATTTATTTTCCGCAATTTCATCATATGAATATCTACAATAAATTCATTGTATATATCGCGTATGTAATGTTAGCTTATAATTACGTTATTTTCAGAGATATTTATATATATATATATTTGGTTTCATCAATACTCAACTGTTCCGAACCACATACATACATTAATTTATGTCTTTCACTTACCTCCATGATGTCTTTGTTCCTAAGAACATATATCAACTTCTTTGGTATACGTGCGATAGCCACGCTTATAACGCCTCTGAATAATGACGTCATTGATCAAAGCTGACAGGTGGAACCCCCATCCCGAATTATGCCCAATATTTTTGAACAGGCGCGACACTTGTTAGTGTATTTTTAAGGGCAACAGCAGACTTTGCGTGCTGTTTTTCGTCTCAAATGCAAGAGCAGTGGGCAGTGACAATAATCTTTCGTGTAATGCCTACGCTATAGCTTGCAATTGCGTGACATGCCTTTTGCAGTGTTGAAGTAGCTTCCTCTTCCGTTAATGACGAGAGGATGGCAGTGTGTGATCCGCAGACAGGCCACAAGCTCCCAGTCCCCAGTTTCAGCGCCAGAATGTCGACGTGAAGTCGAGAATATGGAAGCACAAGTCAAGCCGATTACCTTAACAGAGGGTTTATTTTCGTAACTATAACAACAGTCAACGATATTCTGCAACGTAGGTACAGAGATAAAATGCTCAGGAAAACGATGTACAACGTCACTGAGTTTCAACAAAATTGGTCGCACCAGTTTTCTTTGCATTGTCTCCTTTACATGTAGGACGTTAATTCCTAATCTTCCTTTCTTCCTTCTTTTACAGGTGAACCACATCTTACTAAAATTTCGTCAAAAACCCGAAGTCGATCAGCTGCCTTCTCCACATTTCTCCCTATAGAAAAAACTTTACTTACGGCAGGGGCGTCGTACTGTGCTGAAGTTGGCAGCGACAGTTGAATAATCTTTGCAAACCCAATCATAGAGAATCAGAAGAATAATTTTGTGTTGATCATGAAATAATTAATGCTGTTCCTGCTCTATGATTGACAGGTTATTGTTTGTACTCTTGTCCAGCCAGTAAATTAATTATCTTAGTAAAGCGAACATTCCATTGCCAACATTAGCGCACTACGCCGCCGCTGTCGCAAGTAAAATTTAACCTAGTTCTATTTCACATTACTTTTCAAAGTTACGTCTAGTATTTATACGGAACGATTGTGTCAAATAGCGCTAACGCTGTATTCCGACATTACGGGATTGTTTTCCCTCTCATACATTACCTTATACACTTCTCCATTTAAAGCTAGCTGCCATTCGTTACACCAAACAGACATTTTGTTTAAGGCATATTGGTTTTCAGATAGCGATTCAACGACGACACCTTACCTGCACCACTTCATCACCAGTAAACAACCGTAGATTATATTTTATTCTGTCCGTCAGGTCATATATAGAAAGAAAAAATGGCGATTCTGCCACCCTTTCCTGGAGTATTCCTGGCGATTCCTTTACGTCTGATGAACTCTCGCCGTCGAGGACCAACGTAATGAGTCCTATTACTTAAGAAGTCTTGTGCCACTCAAATGTCTGGAACCATTCCATATGCTCGTACCTTCGTTACCAATATGCAATGGGATACGATAGATTCGTTTAAGCAGCTGCTAGCGGGCTGCTCGCGCATGCGCAGAGTTGAAATTAAGTTCAAGCAGCTCCTTCTAACGCTTCTTGCTACCTGGGGTCTGGCTGTTTGCTTTTTAAGCTGTAACCGCAATTTACCAGATTATACCTGGAAAAATATTTCTGGTGCGCTCAAGCTGCCAGATTCGCGCATGCGCAGAACTGTCTGAGTTGTAGTGGGAGGGTGCTGGGTTAGTGTCCACGTGATCAGTGTTTATATTTCGTGATAATCGCATTTGTTTGTCTTCGAGTACAACTGCCTCGTCATATAAAAATAAAACGGATTTCTCTGACTGGGAACTGTTCGGTGAATTTATTCACAAAATCGCGAAAGGCTAATAAAATAATACGATAACGTTTCAGTTTCCTGATTTCATTTCGACGTTATATGTATAATTGCCGCGTATATGAAAGCGCATCACTTGAGAATGGCTTCACTGATTTGTCTGATGTTTTCTTTCTCTGTTCGTAATTCTCAGGACAAGGTTTGTATGAAAGAAAATTTTTGGAAACTCTACCCAGAATTTGCGAAAAACTGTAAGTACGCTTCCAGCTCATTCGCTACTCGCCTAGGGACCAAACACGCTGTAACGGAGCAAGGAGGATAGAATAAAGGGAGAAGGCGTTCTGCACAAAAGGTTAAAACTACCAGACAGATTTAACATGGAACATTGTTTCTTTGTTTCTTACAATGATCTCCGTATTATTCTTACCTCCGTAGTGTTATCGGTGGTGATCATGACTTTGGAGTGTTGCAAAGATAAAATTGATGTCAGTTCGTGGTATTTTTGAGTGTTTAAACGAACTGAGTTCAGATCGTAGTTTATTTTTTTAGAACAATGCCTCCACTGCGGCGTCATAATGTCGGTCGACGTATGCACAACGCATTCTTACTACGTGATCGTAGAAGTCATAGAGATCGACCAAGATCGTACACAGTGCTTGGAGATAAATCAAAAAGAAATTCTTAAGCGCGATCCGTTATGACTTAAAAACAACGGGTACAGTCGAGTTCGACTCGCTCAGTTGCAGCTTACGCACAAAATACTTTGGATCGTCGACAAAACAAACGGTCACGTCTGGCGATTAGAACTGAACGTTTGGCGTTCAGATACGATCCAACAGTCGGCTGCGTAGCGGATGCATCGCCTGCATTCGGAACAAACTGTCGCCATCTAAAATTTCATTGGCTATCTCAAGCTTTGCCACGATTGGTCGGCTTCATTCCCACGATCCAACAGCAGTTGTCCACATAGCTACACCACGCATGGTCCCGGATTGTAAAATTTTACCGGTGTGTAGCAAAGTTGTTAATAGTCTTTCAATTTGATTCCTATTAAGACAAGTAATGATCGCAACACATAGGCTTTCGAAACGTTGTATTTCCATTACACTTATTTTATTTTAATTAATTTTTGGGGTTCACACACACGAAATTTCTATAATTATAATATGATTTACCGTACATATTTTGTATCCAATTCAAAACCACTCAAGTGGATATAAACATGTTATAAAAAACATTTCTATTTTGCTCGCTGCGAGAGAAACATGCTAAGCTATGTTGTAAACATGCGCGGTTTTGTTTTCCTCTTCCCAGTAATGTTTAAAGCTACTGTGCCGGTCGCGGTGGCCGAGGGGACTGACGCGCTCCAGTCACGGTCTGCATGGCCACTAAGGTTGGGGGTTCGAATCCCCCCTCGGGCTTGGATATTTGTGCCGTCCTTAGTCTTAGCTAGTTCATAAGTAGTTTGTAAGCATAGGGACTGATGACCCCGTAGTTAAGTCCCGTAAGTTCTACAAACATTTGAACATTTTGAAAGCTACTGCGAAGCGTTGCGGGGTTTGATATATATACTCCTGGCCTTAAAAATTGCTACACCACGAAAATGAAGTGCTACAGACGCGAAATTTAACTGACAGGAAGAAGATGCTGTGATATGCAAATGGTTAGCTTTCCACAGCACTCATACAAAATTGGCGCCGGTGGCGACACCTACAACGTGCTGACATACACAAACAGCAGTTGACCGTCGTTGCCGGTGAAACGTTGTTGTGATACAGACTTTGATAAAGGTCGGATAGTAGCCTATCGCGATTGCGCTTTATCGTATCGCGACATTGCTGCTCGCGTTGGTCGCGATCCAATGACTGTTAGCAAAATATGGAATCGGTGGGTTCAGGGCGGCAATACGGAACGCCGTGCTGGATCCCAACGGCCTCGTATCACTAGCAGTCGAGATGACAGGCATCTTATCCGCATGGCTGTAACGGATTGTGCAGCCACGTCTCGATCCCTGAGTCAACAGATTGGGACGTTTGCTTGACAACAATCATCTGCACGAACAGTTCGACGACGTTCGCAGTAGCATGGACTATCAGCTCGAAGACCATGGCTGCGGTTACCCTTGACGCTGCATCACAGACAGGAGCGCCTGCGATGGTGTACGCAACGACGAACCTGGGTGCACGAATGGCAAAACGTCATTTTTTCGGATGAAACCAGGTTCTTTTAGAGCGTCATGATGGTTGCATCCATGTTTGGCGACATCGCGGTGAACGCACCTTGGAAGCGTGTATTCGTCATCGACATACTAGCGTATCACCCGGCGTGATGGTATGGGGTGCCATTGGTTACACGTCTCGGTCACCTCTTGTTCGTATCGACGGTACTTTGAACAGTGGTACATTTCAGATGTGTTACGACCCGTGGCTCTACCCTTCATTGGAACCCTGCGAAACCCTACATTTCAGCAGGATAATGCACGACCGCATGTTGCAGGTCCTGTACGGGTCTTTCTGGATACGGAAAATGTTCGACTGCTGCCCTGGCCAGGTCATTCTTCAAATCTTTCACCAAATGAAAACGTCTGGTCAATGGTGGCCGAGCAACTGGCTCGTCCCAATACGCCAGTCACTACTCTTGATGAACTGGGGTATCGTGTTGAAGCTGCATGGGCATCTTGTACCTGTACACGCCATCCAAGCTCTGTTTGACTCAATGCCCAGGTGTATCAAGGCCGTTATTACGGCCAGAGGTGGTTGTTCCGGGTACTGATATCTCAGGATCTATGCACCCAAATTGCATGAAACTGTAATCACATGTCAGTTCTTGTATAATATGAATACCCGTATATCATCTGCATTTCTTCTTGATATAGCAATTTTAATATATATATATATATATATATATATATATATATATATATATATATATATATATATATATAACGACCAATCGGAAATCTCTATTATTGTTATAATATTGTGGTCATTTGGGCATACGTCTCTCAACTGTTCATACAAGACTATTAAAGTTATTTTTGTCGGATTGCTAAAGAAATTTGGCTTTTATCAATCAAGTACAAAAAACTGTTCTTTGCCGCAAAAGTAGTCAGTTTATTTGAAACAATATTGCAGACTATTGCCTTGTTTAAGCAGTGCGCTGTGTTTTAAGAACTTGCTTTTTATTTTATAATGCATACAGTGTTAGCAGATGACATATTTTGTTATAATAAAGAACTAATCGTGAGGATATACTTCAAGGAAATTAATATTCCTAAACAACGCAGAAATGCTTAAAATCATATACATCTACATGAATCAGGACATGTGAATATAGGCCTACTCATAAAATAGATTGTGCTTTGAGTGAAATTACGAAATTCAGATACTCTTGGCTTATCCGCTGATGTATTTTTTGTTTCTTGAGACAATGCAAGATCTGTTAATGCTGCACACACGAAAATTCATAAATTTTTTCTTGAAGGTTACTAAGCAGGCGATTTAGTCAGTTATTGGTAATAAAATAAATACCTATATTGCCAGCTTTATAAGAAAAAAAAATTTTTTTTGTATACCTGCCATCCACAAAATTATGTTTTTCATACATCTGTGGTGTTTTCTCTAGGCTTCACTTTAATCCCCATTTCGTGGTTTTTACTTTTTAAATTTGCAAACTGACGTTCCTTGGCAAATTACCGGAATAGACTGGCAGCATATCGTTTTATGTTTGTACTCAGCTACGCACGAGAATTGTACCAGAATTGGGACGAAAAGCGTTTAAACAGTGCAAGCTCCAAGTACGTCATCGCAGCTGCGCATGCGCATTAATGCCTGATTTTCCGCGCTTGAAAGTAGCTTTCTGGTATCTGCTTAAACGAATGTGGTGACAAACGATTTTCGGATATCGAGGTTTATGAAGTTTGCCTGCTGTCCTTCATTCACGGCTCGCAACATATAGTGTGAGAAAAGGGCAAGCTGAGTTTCACACTAGAAATGCTTTCTCCATCTGGACCTAGCGACTTATTTGTTTTCAACGCTTTCTCTTGATCCTCTACACCAGAGACGCCTATTACTATGACCTCCTTTGGAGGTAACCGCATAAGTTACTTTAAGTTGGTGTAAGTAGTTTGTAAGCCAAGGGGCTGATGATGAACGTAGTTAAGTCCCTTAGATTTACAAGTATATGAACATTTTTTGGAGTCGTAAAGAATGGCGCCGGGTTCTGTCCACAGATGACTCAAGGTTTTGTAGTCAGCCGGACAATCGTCGTTTCCCCATCTGGAGAGAATGTGGAGCTTGGAACAATCCTGCTTATGTACAGGAAACATCATATCAAGATGGTGGATGAATGGTGTGGACAAGAGTCAGTATTGGCGGACGTACGGAACTCTATGTCTATCAGAATGGCTAATTACTCAGAATTAAGGAGACGAGTTCATTCGGCGTTTTTTTGTGCCCTACGCTGGTGCCATAGGAGATTGCTTCTGGTGGACGATAACGCTCGTCCCCACAGAGCTGGACTGGTGGATAACGTTTTAGTAGCTGAAGGAATTGAACAGATGGAGTGGCTAGTCTTCACTGGGCTTAAACCCAATTGAGCATGTCTGGTGTGGTGTCGCACCAGTCTAAAGTGCGCGCCACCTACTTTCGCCGCGCGCCGCCATGCACGCACGGCGCGGCGTTCTTACGACGTCAGCCACGAGCGCCCTCTGCTGCAACTCCGCTCGTGGCCACGACTGCTGCATCGTTCACTTGGGACTGAGATAGGAACCAGTTAACACTTGGGAATCAGATAGGCACCAGTTAAGACTTGGCTATCGGATAGGCACTAGGACTCAACAGTAGGCAGGCCTCTATCTACTTCGACTATGTATCAGCATTCTGCAGTGATAAACTTTATAAAAGTTAAGTATTGCTAAGTCTCTATGAAATATATATCTCGTTCTAATTTACTCTAGTGTTTCTAGTTTCTGCTGTCCCACTGGCTGGTCACCTCTGTACCTGCACACGTGTGCATCCTTTATTCCTGTGTCGGTCTCTTTCTACTCGGCCACCGACACCTACGACAACCGGCGGACGAGACACAAAAGCGGCGACGAGGCTGGGACACAAAATCTGGGATGCACTTGGCAGACGCATTGCAGCCAGAGCAGCATCCCACAAGCGTTGCAGAGCTGGACATTTCACTCATGGAACAATGATCATATATCCCTCAAGAGCTGACTTAACCTCATACTGTCCGTCCCATGCAGGTGTGCAACTGTACTGGCCATCCGAGGTGATCACACACCATATTAGAAGGCAACGAGAATGACTTTTTCACTATTATGGTAGCCCCATGGTGCCTCGCTCTACGTAAACACCATGTAAACCTGAAGTAAAGAGGCAGCAAATTATCGTACTATATCACACAACTACAATTGTAACCAATATCTGAAAAAACACGTTACCAAGTACATATTGCGATGGGCGCAGGACTCATTCCTCCCCACGACAGGTAGGTCAGCAGAGGACAGGACCCATTCCTCCTAAACCTGTACAATGGTCTGCAGGTACCAGCTCGGAGGTCTCCCAGCCGTTTCCGGCCTCACGTGTCAGTCTACGGCAGATCGCTTAACAGTGAAGATGTCTTCCGACTCACTCGAAATTTCAGAGAATGGAATGGGACGGAAAATTTTACTTCTGAAAGGTAACACTTTCGGATTTCAGAAATTGTTGAGAAGTGGTGCAGCGCGATGAACGTGCAGCATTAAGGGTTGCAAGAGCTCTATTAAAACAATTTCTTTTGAGGAGCTCGATGTTTTGGACATTCAAGAAGACCATAATCAGGCAGAAGTGTCCTCTGAGAAAATTCAGATACAGAAATTAATTTTGTAATATGAGGAGAATATGAAGAGAAAAGCCATGGAAGACGGTTGTGAGAGAATATATATATATCCTTGAAAGTCTTTCAGGAGCATTTTCCATTTTTCTCTTGCTCATTCAGGCGAGTTTTCTTAGAAACTTCAGAAGTTCTTAACTTGCTTCTGTTCAAGCAATTCAGTCCAATTTAATGAGAATCGTATCTCACCCTGCCGTTAAAAGTAGAATTTCTTCTTCCTTACGAGAAAAATTAGCCTGCCTTGTCCTCTATTTACTAGTCGACGCTGTATAAAACATACTTGTGTACCAACTGCTGAAAATGTTGCACAGATTTAGTAATTGTCAGTAAAACCTAACCTTTAGATGCTAAGAACCAAAGTGATATTACTGTACGTTTACTGTGACCGTAAAGTTTACTGGGGGCTTATTCTCTTACTTTACTGGACAGTGTAGGGACATATGCTTGGCTGGAGTATTCATAAACTGCTGGCCACACACTGGTCTTGGGCCGTCACAAGCGACCTGCTTAAAAGGGTCACGGGAGGAATGAGTACCGTCCTTTTCCGGATCCTTTCCGACTCGGGAGGAATGAGTCCCATTTTTCTGACCGCGGGAGGAATGGATCCTGCGCCCATTGCGATATCTCGCCTGATCGCCTAATTGTTTTGAGCAGTGTAGTTAGTAGGAAACGCAGTCTGCGCCCACGAAATGCCGGTAGTACCGAGTTAAGTCGCTAGAGGGCGCAGAACATGGCCTGTTTATTGCTAGCTCAATGGTTATGAGCATAGGCGTAGCCAGGATATAATTTCGTGAGGGGTTTTCAATGGATGAACATTGTAATAACGTGTACTCTTAATAGAGCTGCAAACGGCACCAATACTGTGTGTATTGGATTTTATCCAATGGACTGTACACTAGAGAGTCACCAGGGTATAGATACAAAGTGAGTAAACTTCTTAAAAAATCTATCTATTCTCCATAAGATGAACAAGCCAAGTCATGTCATGAAGACAGAAAAATTCGGATCAAACACTGATGGTAATCAGGATGGCAGTGTGTCGAGCTTCATTGGAGAAGCAGTCTAATTATTGCGGCATGTGTAAGCTGTCAAAAAAGAAGTGTACAGATACTCAGCCGGGATGGAGTAGACGAGCGGTCTAAGGCGCCTCGCTGCGGAGCGAGCATTTGCTCGCCGTCGGAGGTTCGACTCCTCCCTGGGGCATGGGTGTGTGTGTGTTGTGCTTAGGTTAGTTTGACTTAGCTTAAGTAGTTTGTAAGCTACGGACTGATGACCACGCAGTTTGGCCCGATAGATTTACAAACATTTGAGCAGATACTCTTTGACTCGACAGTAACCTAGAGTCGTTTACATAGGAGCATATTGCTGGCTGACATTGTAACATATGACTGACATTGTAATTACCAATAGTTCAAATGTTTGTACGGCTTATGGGACTTAACTACGGGGTCATCAATCCCTAAACTTACAAACTACTTATGAACTAGCTAACACTAAGGACGGCACAAATCCCAAGGGGGGTTTCGAACCCCCGACCGTAGTGGCCGTGCAGACCGTGACTGGCGCGCATCAGTCCCCTCGGCCACCGCGGCCGGCTTACCAATAGTAAAACTGCTCATTATATCTGTAGTAATCACCATAACTATTAATACATTTAACCCACTGTGAGACAAGATGGACAATTCCTCCACACACAAATGTTTGCAGTTAGCTACAGGACCATGGTTTTTACCCATGTATACAACTCTTCGCCAGAAACATACCGATGGCCATGAATGTATCTGGGCTCCAAAACATATCGGATTCGCACAGGGCCGCGCAGGAGTAGCCGAGCGGTCTGGAGCGCCACGTTGCAGGGCGCGCGGCCTCTCGCGTCGGAGGTTCGAATCCTCCCTCGGGCACGGATGTTTGTGTTGTCTTAGTTCACAAGTAGTTTGTAAGTTTAGGCGCTGTTGACCCCGCAGATAAGTCCCACAAACTTTACAAACATTTGAACATTTTTAATCGCATGGGAAGAATCGGGACAGTATGGTACATATGTAAATGCTTCCCAGCCTTGGCAAAATATAGACGGTCCTAATTACGGCAGTTTTTGTTAGCTTTGTCGACATTTCGGGAGGCGTTTGAACCCCAGAACCACGACGACACTAGGTTGCGAAACTCATTGCATGAAATGAGTTGCGCGCAACTAGTTTCGTATATGTCTGTAGACACGGCGCCAATACCATAAACTTCAGTTTCGTTGTTTTGTGAGTGCCGTAGTCGCCGTAAAATGAACGTTTTGGTAGCTGTACGAGTTGTGGCGAATCTATTGCTTGTCTGTGTGAAGTCGATGCATAAGACTAAACATAAAAAAACAAGAATCGTGTTTGGGTTCGTGAATGGATTAAAAAGTGATATCAGCTCGGTTGCTCAGTGACCTTGCTGAAAGAAATTGTGATCGAAGACCTTAGATGTTATTTTAATCAACTTCGAATGTCACCAGAGCAGTTCACGTTCCTTCTAAACAGAGTTAGTAATTCAATAAAGAAACAAGTTACCGTTATGCGTGAAGCATTGTTACCAGAACTGAAATTACAAATTGCATTACTTTTCTTGTCAAGTAGATATTCGTCTCTGTAGTACTTCTACCGTGTTCCGAAATCCACAATTACCATACTTCGTTTGCATAGGTATTTCGAATTGTATGTATTTTAGTCTGCAATTCACTAATCGTCAACTCTTCAATATTTAATTTCACAAATAATTGCCAGAAGAGCACTAACACGCCGTTAAAATCGCAGAAACACCTACGCAACGCATATATGTTCAAAAAACCGAATTATTTCTCCCGTTCCCCCGTTTATGTTATTTTTGTTCTGTATTGGTCATAACCTAACCTAAAAACAAGTGCAATTTTACAAGGTCTTTGGCGCAATGTTGTGTTGTGGTCTTCAGTCCGGAGACTGGTTTGATGCAGCTCTCCACAATACCCTATCCTGAGCAAGCCTCTTCATCTCCACATCAGAACGACAACCTAAATCTGTCTGAATCTGCTGACTGTATCCATCTCTTGGTCTTCCCCTGCGATTTTTTCCCCACACACTTCCCTCCAACGCTAAATTCACAATTCCTTGATGTCTAAGAATGTGTACTACCAATCTATCCTTTCTTTTAGTCGAGGTATGCCAGAAATTCCTTTTTTCCCCAATTCTGTTTAGTACCTCCTCATTAGTTACGGGATCCACCCACCTAATCTTCAGCATTCTTCTGTAGCACCACATTTCAAAAGCCTCAATCCTCTTCCTGTCCGCACTGTTTATCGTCCATGTCTCACTCCCATACAAGGCAACACTCCATACAAATACCCTCAGAAAGGACTTCCTTAGGTTTAAATCAATATTCGATGTTAACAAATTTCTCTTCGCCAAAGTTGGGAGGTGCCGAAACTGTTTAGTTTCGCCAACGAGTTGCGCGAACGCCTGCCGCGCATGCGCACTGGCCAGTATCGCAGTTTCATGAAACGTAGTGTTGTCGTGTAAACTAGCCTTTACGCTGGGCTTTGGTAATGCCGTGTGCTGCAGGGGCCAGGCCAGGAGCCGGGAGCGGGCGGCGGACAAAGACGGCGGCCACTTCCGGCCAGCAGGCGGTGGCAGCGGCAGCGGCAGCGGCAGCCGGCGACACTGGCACTCCGTCCATTGTCTCCCGCCAAGGACGCGCCGCCTGCACCGCCAAATCACTGTCTTTGCCGCACTCCTCTCTACTCTCGGTGTCCGCCTCCTGCTCCTCCCCCCGAATAGACGCTACACGGAGGACCGCCGAGTTGTGGAATAACCTGCTCTCTGTTACTGCCGCACCAGTATCTCCATCTCTGCTTTCGCTTCGAGTAACATGTGATGGTGCGGCTCCGTAGCACAGTGGTAGAGTGCCAGACTACAATCTGTCACTTCCCACTTCTTTCACCTCTGGCAGTATTGCTCATGTGAAAAATACCGAGTAGCACCGTGGTTCGGAACGCACGTTAAACTGTAGGTCCCCCTATAACTGGCTGGGTAAGTCAGTTCGAAGGTCGGAGGAAGGCAACGACATACCACCTCCAAACAGGACCATGCCTAGTAAAGCACTGTGGTGTTCAAACCAATCTTCGGATTGTTGACTGCTTTACCACTTTAACATGTGATGAGGGCTGTCGACAAGGGGTCTCAAATTGATTCCGTATTTCTTGATTTCCAGAAGGCCTTTGACACTGTACCCCACAAACGGCTTTTAAGCAATGTGAAATCTTAACTTTTCCCGGCGTAATGAATATTCAAACACCAAAAATATTCAAATGTTTGTAGAACCTATGGGACTCAACTACGTGGTCATCAGTCCCTAAACTTTACAAACTACTTACGAACTAGCTAAGACTAAGGACGGCACAATATCCATGCCCGATATGGGATTCGAATCCCCGACCGTAGTGGCCGTGGAGACCGTGACTGGAGCGCCACAGTCTCCTCGGCGTTGATGGTACATTGGGACATTCTGTTTATAGGAAACCTACTCACACTGATTTGTATATGCGAGCTGATAGTTGCCACCATCCAGCTCAGCGTGAAGGAGTACTTCGTACTTTACAGGTTTGGTCCGCCTTGAGCAAACACAAATGTTTTTTCATTTCTCCCAGACATGTTTCGCTGGCGTTGCAGCATCATCAGTGGGATGTTTATTGTCTGTCAAATTAACAGTGGAATGATTATTACTTTTTTACATTAACAGTGAAAAAAAAAGATAATTGTCAGACTACTATACATAGTTTCTTATTTTTATAGGTATGCTAGGCCTACCTTAATACCACATGTTGTTATGTTTGTGGTTTTTCCACTCACAAAATGTCTCTGATAGTTTTTGACAGTTTGTCATCTGCAAACCAAAACGTGTGTATGTATTAACTTCGTACGTTGGTTCACAGGGCACATGTCATTTCAGACCATGAAAGTTTGTTAGCTGAGTTGTCCCATCTCGAGGAGACCTTTCGTCAGAATGGTTATAGTGAGAGACAGATAAAACGTGCATTGCTCTATCTGCTTTCTGTGCAACGGGTGAGTGACGGTAGTAATGAAGTGGCACCTAAATCTATGGCCTTTTTGCCTTACGCAGGAAGCATTTCCAACAAGATTGGTCGCATTTTGGGGAAATATGATGTGAAATGAGTATTTCGAGCACCTCCTAAGATAAAGGCCCTGTTGGGGTCTGTAAAGGATTATCTTGGTTTGCGTAAGGCCGGTGTGTATCATATTTCTTGGAGTTGTGGCATGTCATATATTGGTCAGACAATCAGGACTGTGGAAGACCGGTGTATTGAACATAAACGTTACACGCGCTTACAATAGTCAAACAAATCCGCTGTTGCAGAACACTGCAATGGCACCGGTCATCCTATGGAAAACAACAACACGGAGATTCTAGCATGCACTTCCACCTATTGGGATAGTGTTATTAAGGAAGCTGTTGAAATTAAGCGACCTTATAAACAGAGATAGTGGTTTTTGTTTAAATTCTGCTTGGAATTCGGCCCTGTCTCTCGTCAAAAAACAGAGGGACAAAATTAATGCTGCCTCACCTGTTGATTAAGTCACTATCGATATTTTTTATGTTTGGTTGTGTTGACTCTGCAGTGACTTGTACTGTGTGTGTTATCTTCCTTGTTTACCCTTTGCAAACCGAGGTATTAAATACGCTTGCACATTGCTTCCTTGAGTGCAGTTGTGCCTTGAGACCTGCCGAAATATCGGCGCTTGTCGACGACGTCACCCGGCAGAATACCCATAACTTGTTTGGGCTTTTAATCAAATTACGTTGTTATGGTATATTTGCGACTAGATAGGAGATTTCCTGTCAGAGAGGACACTGTTTTTAATAATCGATGGTAAGGCATCGACTAAAACAGAGGTGATATCGGGGTAGTGTTATTGGTCTTCTGCTGTTCCTTATTGCACACCTAGTTTAAATAAATTGCGGCTACTGTATTTTCCAAACACTAACTGCTCAGCTACATGTTCCGGACAGTCACTGGCTACTGAGTCGCTGTGTGAACTCCACCTCCATCTTCCTGCCTTCAGTTCATTGTATAAACCCGCTGTTGACAGTTTTCTTAGGAATGTGCTTGTGCTCCAAACAGTTTCGGATCACCTACAGCCTTTAAACGCTTGTACTGTGCATCTTAGAATTAGCCACTGATTATTACCTCCCAAAGCCGCGGCAGCAACGAAACATGAATCCGTTGAGCATGATTTTATGAACCTCTCTATTTCACATCTGAGTGCAGTAATATCACTAGTAATCACTTTTTTCATCACCCAGTCCACATGGCCGCAATACCATAGTTAAACTACCGACCGAAACGTGCTCACAGTAATCTTCATAACGAAGTTCAACAATAACCTTACAAAACTTTTATCCATTGTGTTGGAACCTGCGACTGTATCTTGAAATAGGTTTCAGAAATAACTGCAACCAGTCGCCTTTTTTTATTCTTAACGAAGATTTATTAAGCCATGACCCGTTTCAAGCTGCCTAGCAGCTCATCATCAGATAGTATACACATTTAGTGCAAATTACATTTGTTTAGTTATGAGTTTCACATTTAGTTTGTCCAAGTGTGTTCAGCTTTTGGTTAGCACTTCACAACACTGTGCTTCCATCAGCACACCACAGCAACTGCCACGACTTTCAAGTGGTAAAATTAAAAAACACTGCACACACATTACAACTGCACAGCCACTACCACGTCTTACAACTTGAAAGCTGCTAGGCAGCTTGAAACCGGTCAGGGTTTAATAAATCTTCGTTAAGAAAAAAAGGCGACTGGTTGCAGTAATTTCTGAAACCAATAACCTTACACTTTAATGTTTACTTACACAACCTAACGATTCACGCTAAACCCCAAACACTTGAAAACACCTCAGAGAACCTCATAAAAACATACCAGAGAAAGAACACATTCAACACTATTCAAGTCTTATTACATAAACCTGTATATGTCACTTATGTTTCACCATATTAATTACTATGTAGTAGAATACAGGCTATTAGGTATTTCACATTGACAGAATATATGACATCAATTGCGAATGGGCAAAGCTGAAAATATGTAACCAGCCAGGACTCGAACCCGCGTCTCCTGTTTTTTAGGCAGTTGCGCTGACCACGAGACCACTGGGGACACAGTGACTGCCGCACCTACGAGTTTGAGTACTGTGGGCAGGGTAAATCTGGGAATTTGTGTCTGACGGGACGCGTGATTAGGTAGTCCTTGCAGGTGCGGTGATCACTGTGTCTGCAGTGGTGTAGTGGTCAGCGGAACTGCCTGGAAAGCAGGAGACCCGGATTCGAGTCTCGGCTGGGTACACACTTTCAGCTTTACCCATTCGCAGTCGATGTCATATATCCTGTGAATATGAAGAAATAACAACTGCAAGATCAGAAGCGACGCCTGTTCTTTCGGAACAAAATGTTCAAATGTATGTATAGCTTATGGGACTTAACTACGGGGTCATCAGTCCCTAAACTTACAAACTACTTATGAACTAGCTAATACTAAGGACGGCACAAATATCCATGCCCGAGGGGGGATTCGAACCCCCGACCGTAGTGGCCGTGCAGACCGTGACTGGAGCGCCTCAGTCAAAAAAATCAAATGTTCAAATGTTTGTTAAGCTTATGGGACTTAACTACGGGGTCATCAGTCCCTAAACTTACAAACTACTTATGAACTAGCTAAGACTAAGGACGGCACAAATATCCATGCCCGAGGGGGGATTCGAACCCCCGAGCGTAGCGCCTCAGTCCCCTCGGCCACCGCGGCCGGCCTTTCGAAACAGACGCCACATGTATATACATTAGGTATTTTCGGTAATTACTCAACTGACCAACAAGCGACGTAAGGGATACGTTAGTACTATGTCGTACATTGATAACTGCGGTTATTTTACGCAGTTTTGCTTGTGTGTTAGCACTGACAACTGTACAGAGATGCCACTGTAACCGATCATTACGCACAGGCCGCTGGTCACTAAATTGCCCGTAGTGACAGGTAGTGCCCAAAATGTGGTATTCTCGGCACACTGTTGTCATCATTGGGTGTATGGGGTGCAATACGAAGACGACTGGCGGCTTGTTTGCAAACACGACGAGTACGATGAAGGGCCTACCTGGCTTGAAGGAACGCTGCTCAAACCTGTAATGACCGCAAATATCCGCCAAACCATGCAGACCGTAAATACGAGGTTTAGAACTTAAATAGAGCCTGTTCTGTTGATGGCGCGAAGCCGGCCTCGGTGGCCGAGCGGTCTGCGGCGTGCCAGTCACGGTATGCATGGCCGCTTGTGTCGGGTGTTCGAATCCTCCCTCGGGCATGGATGTTTGTGCCGTCTTTAGTATAAGCTAGTTCATAAGTAGTTTATAAGTTTAAGGACTGATGACCCCATAAGCTCTAGAAACATTTGAACATTTTTGATGGTGCGAATGGTGCGGTCTACTGTCTATCGAATCTCTGGCACAGTTCTGAAGCGAATGCCACGAAGTGGTTCCTTTATATTCGGAATCAAATCAAAATCACAAAGGCTTAAGTCCGTGAAGTATGGTAGATGGTACAGTACTTCCCAGTTCCATCGACAGAACAGAGAAGCCGCAACAGCTTGCGCTGTATGTGTTCGCGCTTTGTCGTGCAAAATGTGGGTGGGTTGCGCAGATAATGTTGCAACAGTATGCACTTCTTCTTCAGAGACGCTAGGACGACCTGCCCGATGCACGTCTGCCACAGTGTGCCGACCTTCGTTGAAGGCTTTAACCGAACATGCCATGGAGGTAGCCGCGGGAGGGAGAGTGATGGTTTCTGGGGTTCAAACACTTCCCGAACTGGTTACAAAGCTAACAAACACTGGCATCAATCTGTATTGGGATAAAGTCTAGGAAGCCTTTACACATACAGTCCGATTTCTCCCCATGCGAATCTCATATGTTTTGGAGCCGTGAAGGGAGACATTCATGCCCATCGCTATGTTTCTGGTGAAGACGTGGACACCCTGGTAAAAAAAAAAAAAAAAAAAAAAAAAAAAAAAAAAAAAAAAAAAAAAAAAAAAAAAAAAATCAATAAAAAACAATCATGGTCCTCTAGCTAAACATTTGGGCATGGAGAAATTGACCGTCTTGTATCGCAGTGGGTTAAACGTAGCAATAGTTATAGTGATTACTACAGAAATAGCGAGCACTTGTACTATTGGTAATTATAAGTCAGTCATATATTACAATGTCAGTCTGCAATATTTCCTGATGCTCCTATGAAACGACACTAGGTTCCTGTCTAGTCGAAAAGTATATGTATATTTATTTTTTGCCATGACAGCTTACACGTTCCGCAAAGTTTTAGTGCTTCTCCGATAAAGCTTCACGCACTGCCTTCCTGATTGCTAGCCGTGTTTTGATCCGAATTTTGCTATCTTAATGAAATGATTTGCCTTGTACCTGTTTTGGAAAATAGGTAGATGCTTAAGACGTTTACTAATTTTGTTTCTATACCCTCGTGACACTCTACCCGCTCGTTTAGCCGTGTGGTCTAACGCGCCGCTTTCCGAGACGGGGAGGCGTACCGGCCTCGGTTCGAATCCGCCCGGCGCATTAACGAAAGGGATCGGAGTGCCGGGCAGCCTTGATGTGGTTTTTAGGCGGTTTTCCACATCGCCCTAGGTGAATACCGGGCCCAAGTCCCGCCTCAATTACACTTTCCCACACGTATAACAGTATACGCAGACATTTGGAGTACACATTTCCTCTTGGGGAGCATGGGGTGGCGGCAGGAAGGGCATCCGACCACCCTGTAAATATTAACACATGCCAAATCTGCTTTTAACTTAATGCCGACCCTGCATGTGCGGGAAAAGGCCAAAGATAGACAGACAGACCCTCGTGACTCTAGTATACAGTATTTTGAAATAAGTACTGTTTGGAATTATATAAAGAGTGCAATGTCCATTCATTGAATACCCCTCGCGAAATCATATCCTGGCTACGCCTATGCACCATGCCACTGTACTGTACGCAATGCCGATTCCCCCACGTCTCTTGAAAACCTTGGTGACACTGTCGTGCTGTACGATTTCCGGCACATCCAGTCTTGATCCAACTCCGTTGTTCCTGTTTCGAAAACATAGTGACACCGTTACGTTAGACCGCTCGCTCACAAGTGACTGAGTTTCCCTCGACTGTACGGACGCCAGTGACGTGGGACGGACGAGTCCATGTGCTCGGAGGTAATGTCAACAAAGTGTGCTATAATAGCTATAATAGCAACAATAGTAGATTCCTTTGCATACTGTCTCCACAGCAGTGTTGCCATTATTCAAGTTCAAACCCTCATATTCGCGTTCGTAAGTATCCGTCATTCGCGAATTCTAACTGTTATTGGTTAAGCTGTGGTTATTTCTTCGCCGCGGTGGAGTAGCCGAGCGGTCTAAAGCGTCTCGTTGCGGAGCGCGCGGTTGCTCGCCGTGGAGGTTCGAGTCTTCCCTGGGACATGGGTATGTGTGTTGTCCTTAGGTTAGTTCACCTAAGTTTAAGTAGTTTGTAAGCTACGGACTGATGACCACGCAGTTTGGTCCGATAGATTTACAAACATTTGAACATTTTTTTTTGTTATTTCTTCATCTTCTGCCATAAAAATCACTTAAGGTGGCTTCTAACGTCAGATTTGCAACTGAGATTATTCCCGGTGACCATTTCACGTTCGAGGTCACTGAGCCGCGGTGGAGTAGCCGAGCGGTCTAAGGCGCCACGCTGCGGAGCGCGCGGTTACTCGCCGTCGGAGGTTCGAGTCCTTCCTGGGGCATGTGTGTGTGTGTGTGTGTGTGTGTGTGTGTGTGTATTGTAGTTAGGTTAGTTTACATTAGTCTGTTCGTCGACTGCGGACTGATGACCACGCAGTTTGGTCCGATAGATTTACAACCATTTGAACATTTTTTGAAGTCACTCACCTCTCGTAACTGATCCATTCTGAGGTTACTGACAACACAGTACTCCCCACCTCCTTTGTCTGGCAGGCCCGAATTACGCAAGACTGTCCGGATATGTTTGATCAGTCTATTTGGGAAAGCAACGGAGAAGGTTATAAACAAATGTGGTAGGTGCAGATGTTTCGGTATCGGGATTCATCCGGCACTGCGTGGAGTGACAGGCAATGTAATGAAGAAGAACAGGGAGTGAGGACAGGTGAGTGGGAGTCGAGGTGTGTCGGCCGCCCTCTGCCCTCATTCGGTAGCCGCAGGTGTTGGCCGGCCACTCCCAGGGCCGCGTCTGGTAAACACCGCCCACGGCCCCGCCTAACGGCTGCGCTTCCTCTTCCGCACGCGGGACCAGCCAAAGGCGTCGTCCGCACACCAGCCTGCGTGACCGGCAGTCAAAACACGGGTACTGACACCCAAACCTTTCAGATGTCAGACACTCAGATCCGTTTCAAACGTTGTATATCGATAGAGTATCAACCGAAACTTCTACATAATTCGTGATTTGTGCTGTCGTCCAGTAGAATGTGTATAAACTATAATAATAAGTAACAACTAACCTACGGAATAGAGCAAAAGCGTATCTGTGAGGCAAAATCACGTCACGCTTCCGTGGGTTAGTAAGTAGAGCATTAGATTGTCTTACAGAGGGTTCTGGGTTCAAACCATGCCGAGCGCCGTGGCTCAGCGCGCCCGGTCAGGGGGCTGAACGCCTCTCTGTAATAAAAAAGCTGAGCCAAGAACTCATCGAACGACAACGAACAAAAAGGAACAACGACCGTAATGAACTGATCTACCCCCCCCCCCCCAAAAAAAAAAAAAACGCCTAGGCACTAAATTTTTTCATTGTTTAAACTACAGTACGTTGGAAATTGTTAAAAGGGGCAACGTGTTCCTCATATTTAACTGACTGTTTCCATTTTGTAGTAAGATGTTATTGGCGGTTTACTCTTGCATCGTTTTATTTGAAAGTAGCTAATCTGTAGGGTTTATTCGTAGTTTCACAGAATAAACGAACATAATCAGAACATATGAAAAAAAACAAGAAAACTGCATCACACATACAGCTGTAATAATAGTAATAACAATAACAAAAAATAGTAATGTTAAAACAATAAGCGTAATTAAAGTAATAACACTGTACAGGTTTCCTACTTTCAAATAAAACGAAGCAAGAGTAAACTGCCAATAACACATTGCTACAAAATCGAAACAGTCCTCTTACATATGAGGAACACGCTGCCCCTTTTAACAATTTCCAACGTACTGTAATTTAAACAATGAAAAAACAATTAAAGCCAGGTAGGGCTGGAACCCAGGACCTTCTGCACCACAAGCTAACGCTCTACCAACTAACCCACGGTGGCGTGGCTTTAGTGCCCCTCACAGACACGCTTTTGTCTAATCCGTAGGTTTGATGTTAC
This sequence comes from Locusta migratoria, assembly GCA_026315105.1. Lineage (NCBI taxonomy): Eukaryota > Metazoa > Arthropoda > Insecta > Orthoptera > Acrididae > Locusta > Locusta migratoria. The sequence continues at coordinate 524,785,948 of CM048746.1, forward strand.
TTATTATTATAATTTACGCACGTTCTACTGGACGGCAGCAAAAATCAGGAATTATATAGATGTTTCGGTTGATACTCTATCGATATACAACGTTTGGTGTTGATCTGAGTGTCTGACATCTGAAAGTTTGGGTGTGAGCGTCGTATTTGACCCTAGCTTAGTACATCCGTCAAAATGACGTCTACGTTCAAATTGTCAGTGAGCTCTGACGTTTTTAGGAAAAATTGATGAACAAGTGTTCATGCTTAGAGTGTTGGTTTGGAATCACACTCGCCGAATTGACGGGTGTTACTAACAAAAGTTCAAAACCCTCTGAAAGACGGGTGTTAGTGCCGAGCGTTAAAACCAGACGTTAGTAACGCAGGATTAAATCAGCCATCGCAAAGCTTGCGACAATTTAAGTAATCGTCCCTCCATGTACGGAGAAATGTAGCAGAGTTCCTGAACTCGTGTACGAGTATCGTAGTCGAGCAATGTGTGGGGTATGGAGGTTTGGGTCCATCCGGGAGCCGTGCGCGGATGCAATGTGGAATAACTATTACTTCAGACTTAAACTGGAAAGAACACGTAGATAATGTCGTGGGAAAGGCGAACCAGAGACTGCGTTTTATTGGCAGAACCCTTAATACATGCAACGGAACTACTAAAGAGACTGCATACACTACGCTTGTCCGTCCTTTTTTGGAGCATTGTTACCCAGTGTGTGATCCTTATCAGGTGGGTTTGACGAAGGACATCGAAAGAGTTCAAAGAAGGGCAGCTCGTTTCGTATTGTCACGATACAGAGGAGACAGCGTCACAGAAATGATACAGGACCTGGGATGGGAATCATTACAACAACGGCGCTTATCGCTGCGGCGTGGTCTACTTATGACACTCCAATCACCAACATTCTCATCCGAATGCGAAAATATATTGTTGACTCCCACCTACATAGGTAGAAATGATCATCAGAATAAAATACGATAAATTAGAGCTCGAAAGGAGAGATTCAGATATTCTTTCTTCCCGCGCGCTATTCGAGAGTGGAATGGGAGATCAATAGTATAAAGATGGTTCGATGAACCCTCTGCCAGGCACTTAATTGTGATTTGCAGAGTATCCCATGTAGATGTAGGTGTAGAACCCTTTCATTCCCAGTGTTGTTCCTAGACAACACTATATTAAAAGTTGCTATACACAGTATTGTATATACCAAAATTTCCATTGTTGTTGAGGCACAACTTGTTTCTAGAATGACATTTTGCTGCTTGGTGGGGCATATACCCACTTCAGAGGCATTGATCTCACCGACTTGGAGATTGTGTTACTTTGCTATCTTTAGGTGACTGCGAGTATGAGTGTGCTTTGTGTAAATTTATTTCAGCATTGGATTGTCTTGTCTTCGGTACTGTGGTGACGATTATGCTAGCATAATTGATCTGACAGTGCTAACAATCAACAAAATAATTTTGTAAGTAATAATATACCTCGATACAAATGTGTGTTGTACATGAAAAACATCACATAAAAAGAGTAATTTTTTGGGTCACAAATATTAAAGAACATTTTTTATATTTAGTGCGTTATATTTATAAATAAATGATAAGTTTTAATATTACCGAAGCTGAACCCATAATGAGGGAATGAAAGGGTGCACGCGACTGTCACTTCCATGAAATACTTGCGACTAGACATAAGGCAGGATTTGAAATGGAACGACCATAAAAATCTTGGGTAAAGGAAATACCAGGCTGAGATTCATTGCAAGAATCCTTAGGAGGCGAAGTCCGTTAACAAAGAAAGTAGGTTACGAAACAGTCGTTTGGCTAATGCTTGATTATTGATGTTCATCAGTGTGGAATAGAAGGTAGGGTTGATAGAAGACATACAGAAGATCCAGCGGATTGCAGCATGCTTCGTTACGGGCTCATTTAGTATGTATGAAAACACGAGAGAGGATGAAGAAATATATTTTCTCTCTCTCTCTCTCTCTCTCTCTCTCTCTCACTCTCTCTTCCTCTATGAGGATCCGTCTTGTTCAAAACACTGGGTTTTACTTGCATTGCCAACCACTGAGGATGCTACAACAGTAGCGAAACATGTTTGAGTATGAAATAAAAAAAATCAGTGTTTTGCTGAAGGCGGGTCCTCATAGAGAAAGAAACGAAATACTTATGAAGCAAACACGGATCAAAAGGGCTTCAACACCAAGATGATTATGATTAGAGAACTCCAGTGACTGCAACAGAGACGTTCTGTATCGCGGTAGGGGTTTCTGTCAAATTCGCAGAGTAAATGTTTCTCTCGAGGAATCAACCAATATATTGCTTGCTCCTATGTATATATCGCGAAACGACCACAAGGATAAAATTAAGAGATATTAGAGCCCACACGGAGACATATCGCAAATACTTTTATACGCGAACCATATGCGATTGAATTAGGAGGAACAAGTGACAATGGCACTGAGTACCCTCCGCCATACACAGGTGGCTTGTGCAGTAGGAATGTAGATGTAGATGTAGACGCTTTTGTACAGCGGAAAATCCTGGTTCGAGTCGCGGTCCCGTAGTAAGTCTCCTACATCACCAATAAACTGTAAAGGTGATGCTGATTCATGTTCCAAATTAAGAATGCATTTGTTGTATTTAACAATGAAGGTGTCTCAGTACGAACCCTCGATTTCGAGGTCGAATATTTAATCTCTATTAAAGCTCATTTGTAAATGTTTCTTAACAATTATAACAGGGGAAGTGTTGTTTTGTTTGTTCTTGTTGTGGTGGACTTCAGTTCGCAGACTGGTTTGATGCAGCTCTCCACGCAACCCTGTCCTGTTCAAGCCTCTTCATCTGAGAATAAGAACGGCAACTTACTCGTACATCCTACTGAATCTGCTAACTGTATTCGTCCCTCGGTCTGTCTCTACTATTTTTACTCCATACAGTTCCTTCTAATGCTAAGTAGACGATTTTTTGATGTCTCAGAATGTTTCCAACCAACATATCCATTCTCTTAGTCAGGAAATGCCAGAAACTCCTTTTCTCCCCAATTCTGTTGACCACTTCCCCAACAGTTACGTGATCTACCCATTAATCTTCATCATTCGTCGATAGCACCATATTTGAAAAGCTACTATCATATCTTTGTCTGAAGATCTTATCGTCCCAATACTACATCCCAGACAAATGATTTCAGGAAGGACTTCCTAACATTTAAAATAATATTGGATGTCAAAAAATTTCGCTTCTTCAGAAAGAATTTGCTTCCTATAGCCATTCTGCATTTTATATCTTCTTCTGCCATCAGAAGTTATTTTCCAAATCATAGAACAAAAGGCATCTACTACTTTTATTGTGTCATTACCTAATCTAATTACTTCAGCATCGCCTGATTTTCTCACACTACATTTCATTACACTTGTTTTACTCTTGTTAATGATCGTCTTATACCTTCCTTTCAAGACACTATCCATTCCCTTTAATTGCTCTTCCAGGTCATTTGCGGTCTCTGACGTTTCTCTCTCTATGGCATCAGCAAATCGAAAGGTTTTAATTTCTTCTCCCCGAACTTTAATTCGTTCTTCATATTTCTTCTTGCATTCCTTCAGAGCTTGCTCAATGTACAAATTGAATAACATTGGGGGAAGCCTATAACCCTGTCATACTCCCTTCCGAACCACCGCTACTCTTTCATGAGCATCAACTGTAATAACTGATGTCTGGTTTTTGTGCAAGTTGAACATAACTCTTCGCTCCCTATATTTTACCCCTGAATTTGAAGGAGTGTGTTTATTCCAGTCAAAATTGTCAACAACTTTCCCCAGATCTAAGTACTAAAAATATAGGTTTCCCTTTCCTTAACCGATCTTCTAAAAAGTCGTTAAGTCAGTATTGCTTCCCGTGTTTCTACATTTCTCATAAATCCAAACTGATCTTCCCGAAGGTCGGATTCCACCAGTTTTTCCATTCGTCTGTAATTAATACGTGTTAATATTTTGCAACCATGACTTATTAAACTGATAGGTCTGTAATTTTCATAATTGTCTGCACTTCTTTTCTTAGGAATTGGAATTCCTATATTCTTGAAATTTGAGGGTATTTCCCCAGTCTCATACATTTTGAATACCAGGTGGATAAATTTCTACATGACTGGTTCTCGTAGCGACATCAGTAGTTCAGACGGAATATCATCTACTCCAGGGGCCTTGTTAATGTTCTGTAAAATTCATCTCATGGTATCGTATCTCCTATTTCATCTTCCCCTGCTTTCTATTCCGTTTCTAGAATACTGTCTTCAAGCTAATTTTCTTTGTAGAGGCCCTCTATATATTCCATCCACCTTTCAAATTTCCCTTCTGTGCTTAGTACTGGTTTTCTATTGAGTTCTTCATATTCATACCGCTGCTTTTCTTGTCTCCAAATGTCTCTTTTGTTTTCCTGCAGGCGGTATCTATTATTCCCCTAGTTATACATTCTTCAACGGTTTTGCATTTCTCCTCTAGCCACTCCTGTTTAGCGAACCTGCATTTCCTGTCAACCTCACTTTTCAGACTTCTGTACTCCCATTTGCCTGCTTGCTGCGTTCTTATATTTTCTCCTTTCGTCAATTAAGGTCGGTATCTTCTGTGTTATCCAAGGATTTCTATTAGGCCTTGTCCTTCTGCCTATACGACACTCTGTGGCCTTCACTACTCTTGTCTCTCATAGTTACCACTTCTTCATCTGGTGTATTACTTTCCCCCGTTTCAACCAGTCCTTGCCTAATGCTCCATCTGAAGCTCTTGTTCCTTCAGTTTTGTCCAGATTCCATCTCCTTAATTTTCTACCATTTTGCAGTATCTTAAGTTTTAATCTGCTGTTCACAACCAATAAGTTATGGTCAGAGTCTATATCTGCCTCTGCCTCTGTTAAAAACCTGGTTTCTAAATCTTTGTCTTACAATTATAAAGTCAATCGGGTATCTCTCAGAGTCTCATAGTCTCTTCCAGACATACAGCCTTCTTTCATGATGATTAAACGAAGTGCTGGTGATGATTAAATTATGCTCTGTACAAAATTCTATCAGGCGACCTCCTCTTTCAATCCTTTTCCCCAGTCCATATTTACCTACTACATTTCATTCTCTTACCTTTCCTACTATCGAGTTCCAGTGCCCATCACAATCAAGTTTTTCTCTCCTTTAACTGTCAGAATAATTTATCTCCTCATATATTTCTTCGATCCCCTCATCATTGGCAGATTTAGCTGGCATATAAACCTGTACTAGTGGGGTCGGCGTTGGCCTCGTGTCTATCTTTGTTATGATAGTGCGCTCACTATGCTGTTCATGAAAAACTTACCTGCATTCCTATTTTCTTATTCATTATCAGACCTACTCCTGTGTTAGTACTAACTTATTTTGTATCTAGAACCGTGTACTCACCTGACCAGAAATACTGTTCATCCTGACACCGAACTTCACTAATGACCATCATATCTAACGTGTAGGTTTTTCAAATTGTCTAACTCACCTATCCGATTAAGGTATAGAAGGTATAGCATGCCTGTTTTGTGTTTCTTGATAACGACATCCTCTTGAGTATTCCCCGCCCGGAGATACGAATAGAGGACTATTTTACCACCAGCGAGTGGTAAGACACTGGACTCACATTCGGAACGACAGCGGTTCAAATCCATCTCCGGTCATCCAGATTTAGGTTTTCCGTGATTTCCCTAAATCACACCAGACAAATGCCGGGATGGTTCGTTTCAATAGGCATGGCCGATTTCCTGGTAAATCCTCACCCAAACATCCGAACGTAAGCTCCGTCTCTAATGACCATGCAGTCGACGGGACGTTAAACCCTTAGCTTCCCTTTCCACTATTTTACCTCGGGAATATTTTATCCAAGATGACGCCATATTCATATATTCATAAGAAGAGCTGCATGTCGTAGTTTCCTCTTGTTTTCAGCTGTTCGCAGTAACCGCCTGACAAAGCCATGTTAGCTGATATTGCAATGTCAACTAGGTTAATCATCCAGACTGTTGCCCCTGAAACTACTGAAAAGGCTGCTGCCCCTCTTCAGGTACCACACGTTTGTCTGGCCTCTCCACAGATACCCCTCCGCTGTGGTTGCACCTACGGTACAGATATCTGCATCGTTGAGGCACGCAAGCCACCCCAACTCGCCGTGGACAGGGAAAATGTTAGCTGTTAATAATTCGGCATGTGCATCAGGAGAGCGACAGAAAATGACAGTCCGGAAGGCGCAGAGATCAATCTGTAGTGGGACTTACGTATTACACTTCACAAAATGGACATCAGCGACGTCCAAGATATGTTGGAAGTAAACCATTAACTTAGATTACGAACGCTGAAAGTGCAGTACATCCAGCTACATATCCATTCTTAAGGGGACTTTTAAGTCAATATAAAGGACAAATATTGAAATTTTTTGAGTTTTCTAAATTCTGTAGCTCAAAGTATATGAGTTGAAAGTCATGTATTTTTTATCATTTTATAACAGGTCTGACGAGAACATTTTTATGTATGTTTCATAGCATTCGGTTCCTAAGTTCTTCCTAATTTATATTTTGTGTTGCAAGTAAATTGTCGTATTATAACTATGTACGAAAAGCAAACGAGCACATACATAGAAATAAAAATAAATTAGTAACTTGTTATCCTTTCTGGATGTTTATAATACTATTATCTTTAAGGTGCACTTGTCTAAAGCTGCTGCTGTCATAAATTATGATTCAACATTTTTTAAAATTATTTTATCCATTATTTTTGGTTAGAGAACACCGTAGCTGTATTCGTAATAATACTGTAGTAAGTAAATACTGCAACCAGCCACAAGATTTTTTTTTTTTTTAAATCAGTTTATTGTACCGTTACTAGTTTCGGTCCTGAGACTATCATCAGACAGTAGTGCTGATATCAGGTTTACATTGGTGTCCCAAAATAACAAAGTCATGTGAATCCATTAGGATACAAGATTAAATACTTTTATCCTAAATATAACAAAGTTTTCTTTCTTGTATTGTTCACACTTGAATTAAGACTACATCTATTGTTTATGCACTGAACTTACTTCACAGAAAGGTCTTCTTTATAGATTATTATAGAAGAGAGATATGTATATTTGCATCGCTCCATGTTGATCTGTGAGGTTCACTAAATTCAAGATGGTGGCGGTTGTTACTTCAGCTGATTTGGTGCACCAAAGAACATGGCACATTTACAGTGCTAAGATAGTTATTCCCACTGTTAAAACATACATTTAATTTTGCATTTGAAAACAGCTTCTAATTGCCAATGGAGAAACTTACCTCTCACTTAATGTCATCTTTGTTGGTTGAAATTATAAAAGCCGTATGAAATTTTGGAGGTACAGTTGATTTCATAATTCTAACTGATCAATCAGGATACAATCAGGTTTATTGTGAATGTGATTTTATGTTTCAATTTCTTTAAGCAAATTCTTTTGTGCTCCCTTTCCTGCAAAATATACAGAGATATTTCTAGGTTTTCATCATTGCTTATCTTTGTGGTTTTGTGCTGGGCCAAGTGCGCAGCAAAGGATGATTTATTTAAGTTGTTGAGCCTGAGAAAATTTATGTGTTCAACGAATCGTGTATTTAAATACCTTCCAGTTTGGCCAATGTAACATTTAGGACTCATGGAACAATTTAGTTTATAAATGCCTTCAAATTTAGATAATGAGTTATTTTGTCTTTCACTTTATTATTAGGGGATAAAAGAATTTTGATACTTTTGGTACAGAACAGGTTTGCGATCTGATACGATACTTTGCCAATGAATGGTATACAGAGATATTTTACAGACTTTTGAGGAGATGTTTATACTAATGTGGTGTATGATGTGGACATATATCTTTCTTTGCTACTGTATTTCTTTTTAATGTTATTGTGGAGATTATTAATGGTGTTAAAGCTGTAGCCATTATTGTGTGCTATTAGGTTGATAGTTTTTAGTTCTTGTTGTTTTTCTTTATTATCCAATGGGATTTTTCCATCCCTTTTAGCATTCCCCTTTAATATGTAATCTTATGTTGTTCATGGTGACATGAAGACATGAAGAATGTTGATAGAAACATCAGCTGTCGTTCCATGTGTCTCAAATTTTACATTGGCCATGATGGAAGGCATTTAAATACACGATACCATGAACACATAGATGCTCTCAGACTCAACAACTTAAATAAATCAACCTTCGTTGCTCACTTGGCCCAGTACAAAACCACAAAGATAAGCATTGATGAAAACCTAGAAAAATTACATTTTGCAGGAAAAGGAGCACAAAAGAATTTGCTTAAAGAAATTGAAACATATAGTCACATTCACAATAAACCTGATTGTATCCTGAATGATCAGTTAGAATTATGAAACCAATTGTACCTCCAAAATTTCATACGGCTTTTATAATTTCAACCAACAAAGATGACATTAAGTGAGAGGAAAGTTTTTTCATTGGCAATTAGAAGCTGTTTTTGAATGAAAAATTAAATGAATTTTTTAACAGTGAGCATAAGTATATTTGCACTTGCACAACATTATGCCATATCTGTAAATGTGTCATGTTCTTTGGTGCATCAAATCAGCTGATGAAACAAACGCCACCATTTTGAATTTAGTGACCTAGAAGAGCAACTGAACGGAATGAACACTGTCTTGAAAGGAACGTAATAACGAACATTAACAAGAGCAAAACAATGGTAATGGAATGCCGTTTAAGAAAAGAGGGCGATGCTGAAGGAATTGGATTAGGTAAAGAGATGATATAAAATGAGGAATGGCCGAGGGAAGAAATCGTTCTGAAAAATAGACTCTTTTTAACATCAGTGTAAGTGTTAGGCTTGTACTGTGTTGGCTTGTACGATAGTGAAACATCGACGATAAATCGATAAATAGTTCACACGGGAAGAGGATAGAAGCTTTTGACATGTGGTGTTACAGACGAATGCTGAAAGTTAGAAGGATAGACAGCGTAACTAATGAGGAAGTACTGAATATAATGTGAAAGAAAAGAAATTTCTGCCATACCTTGACTAAAAGAATGAATCGATTGGTAGGACACATGAGACATCAAGAAATCATGGAATTAGCATTGGAGGAAAACGTGTTGCGTAAAAATCGCAGAGGGAGACCAAGAGGCAGGTTCAAATAGAACTGGATTTTAGTTCTTATGAGGAGATGTAGAGGCTTGCTCAGGATAGAGTAGGGTTGAGAACTACATCAATCTCGTCTCCGGACTGAAGATCACAATAACAACATAAAATATTGTTAAGAGCTATAACTTTTCTTATAAATAATAATTATTAGTTATTAATATAACATAAATATTGGATTTCAATTAGTTTGCTTACTTGTATCCTAATTTTCAAGTTTAGTTGGCCAAGAATATAGTTATGTCAAGAGGTTCTGATCATAGGGAAAGTAAATTTCAATTTTCTTCATGTCCTCATTTTATGCTCTTGTAATGGGATTTTTTCCAGAAGAGAAGAATGTGATTATGGTGGTATAAGCGTCTTTGACATGAGAGCCATCAAAAAAGTATGGCAGACGACGACATTTATTGTCGAATGACCCTTGATGTAACCCTTTCTGTCGTGGAATAGACGATGTGATAAATATTACTGATTGACGATTTCATTCTTGCATTTGAAGGTTTACACGCTGTCAAAGACATTTTATTGTTTTAGAACTAAGTGTGAACTGAACAGCAATGAAACAAAACCTGTATAGCTCGGGTCATAACGTAAGCGTCAAACTGAAATAACTGTTTACAGCTCTATCAACCAATGTTTTAAATTTTATTTTTATTTTTATTATTATAATAATTTAGGAAAAAATCATTGAGATGCGCCCATTTCGAACAACTGCAGTCTCTCATGTTAGTTTCTTGCTCAATGTGAAGAATTACAAATGACCTTTCGTAACTAATAGATAGATCTATTTAAGGGGTTTCAAAAAATTAGTTGCTGTAGTATTCCCTGATAGAAAAGGCAAAATATTCTATATTAATTAAGGTCGTTTATCGTTTAGCAGTAGTACTGTTTTCTTAAAATAACAATTGCAATTGTATTTACCAAGGGTAAGTCAGGGGAACCGGCAACTCTCATTGATGGATTATACGAACTTAGTTACCAGCGTTTTGGCACTGAAAGACAGTTGTCTATTCTGCGTTCATCAAATATATTCCTTCCTCTTGTTTGTTATAAAGCTGGACACTAATGGTTCGTAGCTGTGGGTCGTGAATAACGGGAGGAAGTGTTTCTTGCATACTGAAAAGTACCGTCCATAAATGCAGTTTTCATTATACCAGCACGAGGTGTTTCTCCACTGCTCGTTCGTATTTAGAAACTGTTATTTAACCGCCTTGAGATGCTGAAAGAAATTAATTATACCACCAGCTTCGGTTGGCCGACCATCGTAAAATTAATAAAAGCATTCACAGCGTCATGTTAGCCGCCACATAAAATCATTCACGTCAGCAGATAAAATCATCAAATTGTCACTGTTATCATCTCGTAAACTCACGATGTAATTTATTTCACTAGACGATAACAGTGACTGTTTTTATCTGTTGACGTTAATAGTTTTATATAACGCATAACATGACACTATAAATACTTTTATGGATCTGATATTAGTCAACTGACCCCGTAACTTGTTGTATAAATAAAGAATTTTATTCCGCTGTTCAAAGTTGTAACATGAACTTTTTCGAATGTAGCTTGTTGCTGACATAGAGACTGTAGATTGGAGTCGGTCGAGAAAACGTCAATTTTTCACGTTATTATCAACAACAAACGTCATCTACTTCGTTGTGTATTAGTTATGATGATCTTTCATTCAAAGCTCTGTATTTTGTTTCAACAGCATTCAGTTAACGAGCGTTCTTTAACAGGTGTGGGGCCACACGCATTTCAAATTCGGAAATGATATTTCGCTGCCTGCTGGTATGAATTTGCCGCGGCGGATTAGCCGTGTGCACTGGGGCGCCGTGCTGCGGTGCGCGCGGGCGTTCGCCGCCGGGGTTGCGAGTCCCCACTCGGGCATGGATGTTTGTGTTGTGCTTAGGTTAGTTTACCTTAGTTTAAGTAGCTTTTAAGCTACGGACTAATAACCCAGTAGCTGAGTCTGATAGATTTACAAACATTTGAACAGTTTTTTGGTATGAAGTTAACTAAATTTCCACCCCATGCATGTTTATGATGTCCTAGCACTCTTCTGGAAGTTAAGAATTCATAACACCGCTTGTAGAATGTATGCTGATGTAGCAATTGCCTTAGGACAGTGGGGCACAGGGGCGCACATGTGTTCTTTGAGCACAACACTCCCCATGTGCCAGCAGCAGTTGTGTAGGAGACATTCTGAGATGTTGCTGTGCAAGTGATTTGTGCAAAGTGCAACGGCGTCGATGGTTGTAGTCGATCTAACGAGATGTGGGGATTTAGATTTCGTCAGTGGTGCAGGAATTCGGCTTCACACGTTCAACCGTGTCCTCGTTGTATCTTGAGTTGTTGATTGAAGATGTCGTACCTCACAAGGGACGATCTTGCGGCCGACCAGCCACCCTCTATGACGATGCTCGTCACCATGTGAGATGGATCTGCAACTTGAAACTCGCCCGCTGTTCTTTTTGACTGTTAACTAGCCGTGTTTGTGAAGTTAACAACTGACTGCTTGCTCACAAAATCTAATTACGGCGATATTCAGACAGCGGCAGATACAGTTCCCTTAAACAAAACTCTGATTCTATAAGTTAAGCAAACAGTTCTACATTTACTGCAATCTTTACAGGAAACTGCATACAATTAAATAATGATCCGCAGTCATGGATCTAAATCAAAAATAAATGTTGGCAACAGAAACGCAGATTTAGACACAAGATACATGAACAAATTACCCCACATTAATCCAAAATAAATAATGAGGGGAGAATTTAAATTAGCAGAAAAGGATTATAGTTTAACAAATTAATTTATTGTTAAAAACAAGAACAACAAGGGGGGGAGACCATTTTTTAAAATTACAATAAAATCACACCTTACAAAATATTCAAAATATCCACAATTACATGGCCCTAAAATTGCCCACCTGCAAAGTCGAGTACAGGTTAATTATGATCACGTTTCACAGGGGGAACGGAGGAATTGCAGCACATTCACACACAGATTCATACGCCAAGTCATGCAGGTACTTACCAAGCACCTGACACCAATACACCAAGACGACAGCAAAGCAATGTGGGGAATGCAGATCGAAGGTTCACTCGCGCACAATGTTCAAAAATGTTCAAATGTTTGTTAAGCTTAAGCGACTTAACTACGGGGTCATCAGTCCCTAAACTTACAATCTACTTATGAACTACCTACAACTAAGGACGGCACAAATATCCATGCCCGAGGAGGGATTCGAACCCCCGACCGTAGTGGCCGCGCAGACCGTGACTGACTGAAGCGCGCACAATGAAATAGTACTTCATTTCCATAACGTGTCAAGCTAGTGGCTTAGGCTCATGATAAACTATCAGAAACAAACGCACTTGGTTTAAGACCATAAAGTGCTGTGCATAGACGGAAGTTAAAGTTTCCCTAGAACTTCTAACTATACATTAAGTCAAGATTTCATTAAATCATATCTGAAAACGGTCGCTCTGATGTTCGTTTAGCACAGAGAAAATAACTACAGAAGGTTAAAGTTGTTAGATCAATACAGCATTCTACTAAGTCGGAACACAAAATATGCAAAAAGTTAACAAAATTAATTTCGAAGAGAATAAGATCGCGAAATATATCGTGTAACCATTCTTTCTGATCAGAGGAATGATATCTATTAGATAAGCAAGGTTACAGATTGCTACAATACAATACAGAGTTCGGTCACAAAAATTCAGATAGGTGAAATCATTCTATTTCCTGAAAATTATAAACATGATATACGTCGTGCAATGGTTCTTTCTACAAAGAAGAAAAAAAGATATATTTAATAGTAATAACCACGACAGGAAACACGCTAGTCGGCGCACACGTGGGCCGACAAGTACACAGATTACAAGTTATAATGGACAATTTTCGGGGAGAATTATCACGCTACACTCACACACACCTTAGCAAATTAGCTATACAATTATTAACCACTCATGTGCACTGAATGATGGAAAAGCTGAAGGCTTAGTCTGATATCGCCCACGTGTTCTGTCGACAAAGTACGAACAGTATAGGCACCACGAATCCCCGAAAGTATTAGAATTCAACTACGATAAGAACGCGAATGACATTGAACATATTTAAACAGATGAAGAAGTGATTTAAAAGTTATTAAGTGCAAGAACTATGCTTACGAAACACCATCAGAGCTTCGGAATCAGATTCCAGCATAAATCGACATAAAATTAGCAATCCTGTAGGAAATTTAGCAAAATCTCACTACTACACATAGTGTAGTTGCTACTCCTAGAATTAAACTCGTGAAAAGGCATAAGTACGATTATGGAGCCTGAACTAAGTCGAGCCACGAGGCCACAGCAGAACCAAACCCAGAGGTACTTACCCTACCAGGAACCAAGAAGCGAATGAATAGCTCTCTTCACCACTGCTTAACCGTTACCAGAGAGAGGTAATGGCGGAGAGCCCAGAGAGTGTTACCGTTCGTCAGGCAGGTAACCTGACCAACCCCCAGCCAAGGAGGTTAAGAACAAGCTATGTTAGGAATCTTTGCTAAGACTGGGTTCTGCTCAGTAGTTGGCAAACCTACTTCTCGCCCAGAGACATTCAACACCCAGCGTTTGAAAGAAACGATGACACAAAACAGACGAGGGACGCCTAGCACTTCCTAAACTTTCTAACATACAAAGTTTCATTCATTCTGTGGAAGCCAGGGCCAATACACACTAGTACATATTTGGGGCCTCATGTACAATATAGAAAGAATTTTACATACAGATAAAACTAAATTAATAAATAATGCCTGGTATCTCGCATATTGCAAGTGGAGTGTCTTGCTACACTGGAAAAAAAAAAAAAAAAAAAAAAAAAAAGTCTGAAGCTCGTCAACATTTGTTCATGGAGAGTCAATTAAATGGAACACGTTATGTGGACGTGTTTCAAACTGTGGAACAAATCACTGCTAATATCAACACAGGACGCACTAGACATGTCTCCAAGAGAAGACTCCGTTAGAAGATCGGTTCCAAGGGGTATAGTAGCCTGCGGCGCATATGCGTGCAATTAATAACACAACATCATCTGGCACAAAGGCTTGCATCATCAGGGATAGACACTTGAACAACGGAGAAATATGATATCGTCGGAAGAATCACAGTTTCAAATGCATCATATCGGTGGTGCCTGGATCCTGCCTTCCAAAAACGTGTGGTCCAAAGTCGGTGGTGCCTCGTTTATGGTCAGAGGAGCATTTTCCTGGTATGGAATGGCTCCCCTAGTTGTTGCGGCAGGGACTTTGAATGGTCTGCGGTATGCTGAGCTGCTCAAAAACCATCTGCTCCATTTTTTGGCCTTCAAACACCCTGTCGATTGAAAGATGATAAAGCGCTGCCAACTCTCTCAAACCTCCCGAGAATGGTACAAAACCATGTGGACAGTTTCATAGACTGAGATGGTTACCCTGGAGCCTAGACTCGCATCTCCTATAGCATATATAGGATAACATGGAACGCGGACCCCGTGCCATGGAGTCTCCCGCTCTGCAGAGGAGTTCAAGGATCTTTAGACTCACTTTCATGGCTTCTCACTGCAGAGCACTTAGTAAGAGTAGTTCGTACGCGATGTTACACACGTAGTCTATTCCATGGACATTTGCTCCATTATCAGGATCTCTAGAAACAGGTTGCAAACCTTGACTTTTATCATATATTACTTCTCGATTGGGCTGTTAGTTAAACTATGTGATTTTGCCCAGACGTTAGTGAGCTGCGTTTGTTCACAGAAGTGACGGTGTCAGTTAAGGCTAGGAACATCACTGCTATTGAGTCGTACCTAGGCTCGGGCTGAACATCTATCTGCGTATAAAAATGTCGAGTTCCAATGTGGCATTAACTGACCTCCTGATAATTTTCTTCTTGTGGTCATTGAGAATTCTATTCTGCACGCCTCAGCAACTGCTGATGCTTGTTTTGAGTTTAAATGAGACTAAAAGTTAAAGTCAGGTCATTAGTCTCCTAATCACCCCACCCACACCACTGAATCAACGCACCCCATTCCTCTGACGCTCTGACGTTGAGCCCTAATCTTCGTTATATTTACTGCCCGTCTGCGTCTAGAATCAATTCTAGTGCAAATATGAGAAAGTGTGGTTTATGGAATTCCCATGGTTGTGCTCTTCTCTAATTCTGCAAAATCTATTTTGTTGGCCATGCTTGCTTTTTAGTAATAAAAGCAACGTTTGGAATAGAGAAGGATTTGCTTCTTTGTTAAATATGACAAGATCATTAAGCAAACACTCAGTTACGGCAGAGCATTTGAAGTGCCAGGTTAATTTAAAAAGTGTAAAAAGAAATCGAAATATAATTTCACATCCACTAAAGGGAAATGCTATACTGTATACCGTGCAGTTCAATGAAAACGTGCGTTTGAACAGACTTTTCCTACAATTAGTGATAGATGTACAACTTTCTTCAAGTAAACAAGAATTAGCATTTCGCGGTCATGATGAATCGCTCCATAAATTATAGGAAATTTAAGGAACTATTGACGTGACTGGTATCAAGGAATCCCGTAGAAATACAGAACCAATATTCCAAAATAAAAAGTGTGTTCAGCGGCGAATGAAAAAGTTTACAAAATGATCGACTGCATATCAGACTACATCAGTGATTATGTTCAAATGTTCAAATATTTGCAGAGCTTGTGGGACTTAACTATGGGGTAATCAGTCCCTAAACTTACAAACTACTTATGAACTAGCTAATACTAAGGACGGTACAAATATCCATGCCCGAGGGGGGGGGGGGGGAGGATTCGAACCCTTGACCGTAGTGGCCGTGTAGAACGTGACTGGAGCGCCGCAGTCCTCTCGGCCACCGCGGCCGGCAGTGATTATGTAAAACCTGAGTTGGAAAGTACTGATTTTTTTTTTTTGTCCAGGTGGACGATACAACATACATTACACAGGCGTTACAATGTTCTGTAATAATTAGATACGTCAGTGATAAAGGATTTGTAGTGGAGCGTTTCTTAGATTTCTATGATGTAAGTGCCGACAGATCATCAGAAACTTTATGTGCTTTACTGGACATCTTGGGACCATTTGAGTACGAGCACAATTTAGTAGGGCAGTGCGATGATGGTGCAAAGCCGCGGCGGAGTGGCTGAGCGCATTGAGGCGCTATGCTCCGATGCCTTTCCCCATCGGGGGTTCGAATCCCCCCTCGGGCATGGATGTTTGTGTTGTCTTTAGTATAAGTTAGTTCATAAGTAGTTCGTAAGTTTAGGGACTGATGACCCCGCAGTTAAGTCCCATAAGCTACACAAACAAAGAAGACGACGTCCAGAGCAGAGGGCAGAGTTAGCAGAGCAATGAGCAGTGAGCAGAGGGCGGCCCGGCAGCAGCCGAGGTTTGGCGGTAAACAGGGCGCCGCGGCCTGCGGCTCGGCTGGCGCGGCAGCTGTCCGCTGTCCGCTGACGTCATGGCTAGGTATGTGGGGCCGCTCCGTTGTTTGAACAGCACTCTCCCCTCAACACTGGACGCGACTCACCGCGCCGCCTCTTCCTTTTTTCCTGCGCGGCCGCAGCTGAGGCGGCGACAGGCCCGTGGCGGACGTCTGCACGCCGCCGCCGCCACCGAGCTCTGCGCTCACGCAGGCCACCAGGAGTCCCAGCACCGCAGCCGATCGCCACACGGCGGCTGCCTCGTCCCACTGGCAGGAGGCGAACAACCCGTACACGACCGAGCGACAGTTATTCATTACTAGCTTTGAACCCGCTGTTTATTTATTCCAATCCGCTGTTACTCCATCACCTCTCCCCTACACTGTTCATCTCCTCGTCTCTTCTCTCTCTGTTCAACTCGTCAAAATGTTTGTAAACTTAAAGGACCAAACTGCCGAGGTCAACTGTCCCTAGACTACTTCAACTATCTTACACTCTCTTATGCTAAAGATAACCTACCCACGAAGACATCCCGGTGGCGGTATGATGTCCTCTTCGCTGCCTGCTGGTGGGGCATTTCAGTCACAAAATCATATCCACGATTGTGAAAGTCGCCTAATTCTTCGGTGTATATTTTTGCAGTCGAAGCCTGTACTTCTCGTGATCTCTTCTTCACCTAACTAATTGTCTTTTGTACTTCTAAGTGCTCCATACTGATGATCGTTTGCACTAAGAATCACAGAGTCCTTTGTCTTGAGGCTTCCTGGACAGTGCGTTTTTCTGTGTTTTGAACAGCGCCAAATCGCTGTTCTGTCTGCTTTAGTTTGTTTTACGATGAAAGAGTACCCTTCATAGTGACCACATGGCTTACCCTTGATTGTCATTGATCTCCATGTCGAACCTGTAACCCCACAAACACACAAGCTGCACGAACCGAACATTACGATATTCACAATCGTATTGACAGTTAGCAGGCATCAACTGAAGTGGACAAGGATCTTGGGACTGCAGGCAGTGTCGAGAGAGCGTTTCCGGTAAGCGAGGACGGGGCGGCGTGGAATTACCGTGGGCACAAGAGCGGCTTAGCGAGTGTGCAGGCTGCAGGGAGGTCGTAGCGTAGGAAACAGGTAATTTCCAGTCAGACTGGGTGCAAATGTCACAGATTTGTGGTTGGGTGCAAATGGCTCTGGGTGCAATTGTCACATATCCGATTTGACGGTATGGGATGCAGACACTTACTGGGATGTTCCATGACAATAAACTTTGTTAACTTCCTTTATTACGGAACGACAAATGTTAATAACTCCTCTTTAAATACACTGATTAAATAACCGCGTGTCACTACGATAGTGTCTACAAGTCCACACTCAAACATTTCAATACGCAACTGCAACCGAAACTCATATGCGAGACGACTGATGGACAAAACTTTAGCCACAGCTAAATGTGGGGTTACGGATGCAATGTCAACATGCTACTGCCTCGCTCTGCGGTCGGCGGGAGACTGCTGCACACCGGCCAACAAACGAAAAATGATGCAACCTAAGCATTGTCGCCCAGCAGCTATCGCTGCACACCAACGATAACTATCGTTCGACCAAAACGTACCAAAGAGTTTACTAAGCTAAAACTCTGTATCTTCACAGTGTGCACCGATATAGATCTGAAGAATTTGAGGAGTACAAGACGATCATTTGGGGCCCTCCTTAGTCTTCAGCAGAAGTTGTCCACACCAAAGAAAAGATGCAGGTAAGTGAGGTTCTCTGGACTCAGGGAAACCCCGAGTGCATTCCAGTTTTCTATCATCACAAAGGATCATGTTTGAGCACTACGAGAAAAAGGCAGATGAGAAAATCTGTGCACAATACACCGATGAAGGCAAGCGCCTTCGCAAAAGAACAAAATGTCAAGACGAAGGTAATGCAGAAGAGATTGTGCTTCTCGTAAAAGAAAAATTCAAAACTGAATATTAGATAAATTACGTACTCAGCTTTCTCGTCGTGTAAAAGCTTATAGTAAAGTTCATTGTCTTTTTGGATTCCTCATTGAGTTCCCACTGAAGTCTGAAGATGAAATTGGAGAAGCTGCCCAGAGATTTAGAGACATTTATTCTGAGGACATCGAATAGGAATTTGTGGTCGAAATGATTCATTTTAAATTGTTCACATCACAGCTAGAAGATTTCAAAGCTGACCAAGCAACTACAGCATAGCGATCATACAAACAGTTTCTTTGAAAATATGGTGCAATCAACGTTCCCAAATGTTATGACTGCGTTAAAAATTTACAGGTGTCTCATGATTACGAATGTAACGGGCGAGAGTAGCTTTTCAAAACTAAAACTTATAAAAAATTGTCATAGGTCTTCAATGTGCAAAGAACGTTTGAACTCACTTGTCATTATGGCCAAAGACTATGATATCTTGCAGGATATAGACTTTAAAGATATTTTGAAAGATTTTGTTGGAAAAAAAAAATGAGGAAAGTAAATAATGTTTAATGCGTTTCATAATTATTATTAATTTCTATATTTTTATTAAATAATTTATGGAATATTATTGTATTAATCAACATATATTGGTTTATTGATAATTGTTTGTTTTGTTGAATAAATACATTTACATGTTGCACGAAAATGTATCATTTCACTTTGCTATTGCCGGCAGCGGTGGCCTAGGGGACTGAGGCGCTCCAATCACGGTCTGCACGCCCACTACGGTTGGGGGTTCGAATCCCCCCTCGGGCATGGATATTTGTGCCGTCCTTAGTAGTAGCTAGTTCATAAGTAGTTTGTAAGTTTAGGGACTGATGACCTCGTAGTTAAGTCCCATAACCTATACAAACATTTGATTTTCACTTTGGTATTATTATTCTTATATCCAAATCTGAGTTTATTGTAGCTCTTAAGCGTTTACACGATGGCTGAACATGTTAATTACTTAAAAGGAATGCTTCGGTTGTGGAATACAGCAATTTTATTATTATTATGGATTACTTGAATTTTATTATTATTATTGCCAATATGTTGTTCTTGTTTGGTGGAAAATTATTAACTTATTAAGGGATGAGTTGGGAGTGGGGCCCAAAAATTTGGATTGCCTAGGGCCTACACACATGCTTAATCAGGCACTGCTCGCCCCCAAAGCAAAGTCTCCGTCCATCAGTTCCTATTCCTCCTTCCCCATTCCCTTATGAAAAACTAGCTAAAAACCGGCGTTGCCCGGATCTGTATTCGTTCTGTACTCTTGTAAGCCAACTCCTCTTCGCTCCTCTCTCCCTCTCCACCTATCTCTTCCACTCCCATCACACTGTAAATCTTCACCTTCCTCTCTCTCAGCCCAATTCCACCACTACACTTTCCCGCCTTCTCGGTTCATCTCTTCTCCCCCCCCCCCCCCCCCCATAACCTATAAAAACTCATAACTCATACATGTCAACTTTAGTGGTGGTTAGTGAAAGAAAATTGTTTGCAGTTTTCCTTTTGCCACGCACGGTACAAAATTTATGAAAACTTGTCATTATCTGAAATCGCAGACTTTGGAGGTGATCTGATAGATAAATATTCTTCAAAAGTGAAACGTCAAGATTGCGAATTAATAATTTAATGACGACCGGTTTCGGAGGACTGTATCACAATCATCTGGTCATATACATTTTATAAGGTGGTCATATTATTTAAAAATGGAGATAAAATAATAACAGCAACATGGCACTTAGTCTATATATAGAAATACATCAATTAGAACATCACAGCTCGAGTATCTAGCAAGCTGTTACGTTCTAATTTATGTATTTTTATATATAAAGTAAGTGCTATAATGGGGAGAGTTTCTCTATTGTTCGTGTTAGCATTTTCTTTCAGTGCTCTGTCAAACTCTTCTCGCAGTATCGTATCACCTACCTCATCACCATCTACTTCCTCTTCCATTTCTATAATACTGCCTTCAAGTTCATTTCTGTTGTACAGACGCTCTGTATATTCCATCCACCTTTCAGCTTTCTCTGCTTAGTACTGATTTTCCATGTGAGATCTTTATATTCATGCAACTACTTTTCTTGACTCCAAACATATCTCTTTTTTTTTCTGTAGGTGCTATCTCTTTTTCCCCTAGTCATACATTTTGCTGTGGACTTGGATTTGTCCTCTAGCCACTCTTGCTTAGATAATATGCACTTTCTGTCAAACTCATTGTTTAAGTCGTCTGTAATTCCCTTTGCCTGCTTCATTTGCTGCATTTTTTTGCATTTTCTCCTATTATCAATGAACGAAATGTCCTGTATTATCCAATGATTTTTAGTGGGCCTTGTTGTTCTACCTATATGTTCTCCGGCCTTCGCTACTTTTATCTCCTCTTCTTCTAGTGTATTACTTTACCCGTTTTGGTCAATCCTTGTCTAACGCTCCTCACTTTCCTACCATTTTCCAGTTTCTCAAGTTTCAATCTACAGTTCATAATGAATAAGTTATGGTCAGATCCGTATATATGTCTTAAAATTTAAAACCTCGTTTAGAAATGTATGCCTCACCATTATATAATCAATCTTGTACCTTCCGGATTCTTCTGTTCTCTGACATGTATACAACTTTCTTTCATGATATTAAAACCAAGTATTTGTAATGATTAATTTTAATACCAGTTTCAACGGTACATATCGTCATCCTCAGATTAAAAAAGAAAAGAAAATGACATCATATGACAACTTTTGAGACTGTAAAATAGGTCTCTCGTCATATTATAAGAGTAAAACTTTATCTTGTAAAAATGTAGTGTACATGAAAAAATCATTGGCAACATGCTATCTGAGTTGTCCTTCCACACGGAGAGAGGCGAGACATGTCATGTATACCATGTTGTCAACGATTTTTAAATTTTCCATATTTTACAGAGTGACATTTTACTTTAATGTGATGAAAAACCTGTTGCACAAAGTCTCAAAGTTTCCCACAGTTAAAATAAAAAATTACTTGCGATCAAGAACTAAACAAACTTTACATAAGGCTTATATTTTAAAAATGAATAATAGTCCAAAAGCTTTAAATTCAAACGGAGTTTAGTCAGGGATATCTAGAGCCAGAAGCTGCTTATGCGCCACACTCCAGACGCACCGCCTCCACAGAAGCATATGGCTTTAATATTTGGTCGCCAAAGGGCACTTTTTGTCGTTGCTGTTGTTGACGTGCGCGGCAGCCGAAACTGACAACAGCTGGCGCCCCGCTTGTTGTCCACTAGGAAGGCCTCCACTGGGGAATCATCTGCGTCTTGTGGGCGATGATCTCACAGTTCGACGATCTTTTGTCCCCGTACTGAGAAACAGCGAATGTTTATTGGAATTGGTGGTGGTAGCGCAAAATATATGTACGTCTGCTGGGGTACCAGGCTTTGACGTTTGCGTGTTTGTTAATGCTGCTACATAGGAGTTTATTGTGTTTCTTTGTCCCTGTAAACAGAGACCCTTAAATGTCTCCTATGTCATATAAGTAGTATTGTTTTATCATGGAGAAACAGTGGTGTTTGAGACCAGAACTGTTATTGAGGGGTAAACGCTAAAGTCCGGCAATTAGATTGTTTAGATTACGTAATTGTAAAAACACTTCAGACTAGCAGAAGTCGTGCTTTCCTTGAACCTTGTATCGGACGTTATTTCAATAAACACAAGAGCCATTTCCCTCTCAATAAAAAGCAACCTCTCGCTCATAGACAGAAACCTTGTAACAACCTTAAAATATCATTAGTATCTTGCATAGTATGTTGTTCCACGCATTTGCGAGTGCCTGTGTGGACAGCGGTTTTTTGGTGCGACTAGTGTCGCGATGCGCCTCTAACAAATGAACACACGTACAGCAATACGCGCAGTCAGCGATATTTTATGAACTTTATGAACCATAGGATCTGGATGTATAACTATGCTCTCCGAACATACAACTGCAACGTGATGACACATTAACATATACTGGACATGATCTGCATTGCCCGGCACTATGTAATCTGACAAACTAATCACCTTCGGTTTGTACGCGACAAAGTATTGCTTGTTTATTTCTCCTTTCGATTCTTACGTCAATATGCCATGGCATAAGCTGGTATGGCAGGAAAATCGAAACGTACTTTCTTTTCGTGTTTTAGTAATACTCCGAAGCTGTCTTGTTGTTATTGGGAAAGAACAGTGATTTCTATACTGACTGGATCTATCATTTTGCTGTCTGAGGATAGAACTGCAGCGTGCCTGCACATTCATTTGTTTTGTACACGTTTTGGTATTCACCGCAATCTTTTAATTTTTGCAAACGAATTTTCATCAGTTATTACGCGACAAAGAATTGCTTACTTACCACATGATTTGAATTTTATGTCAATATGCGATGTGACAAGCTCTTATAGAGTGTAATCGAAACGTATTTTCTCTTCGTCTTCTTGTAGTACTTCATAGCAGCCATATATGAATTTGTTAAATGCCCTCGAGAATGGGTGTGTGTGTTGTCCTTAGTGTAAGTTAATTTAAGTAGTTTGTTAGTCTAGGGACTGATGACCATAGCAGTTTGGTGCAATACGTTTACAAACATTTTGACATCCGGGTAGTAAAGATATCAATGGCTATAAAGTGAGGCTTATCTCTGGTTCTGACAATTATTCTTTTAGAATTATGTAATGTATTTATAATGTGTTTTCAATCTAGTGTTAGTATCGATTGTAGCAAGATCTTTTGTGAGACCGGATAATTTCATTTTTGGAGACGTTTACGTGCAAAATAGACGTCTGCAGAATTCGACTATTCAAGTAAGTGAAAGTTTTCTCCACAGTAATCAGACTTCGAGATCCATAGGTAGAATGATGCGGAAGGAAAATGTTCAAATGCGTCCTAAATACTCGGCGCCAGTTTTACCACACATTAGGCTTATTTATCTGTGGAAGTTTTGTACAATCGTTGTTTGACGGATAACGAATCTAACGACTAGAGCAGCACAAGTCGTCGATGACTATCGTGGTTATTTGTCCCTAGGCTTACAAACTACTTTAACTTAAGTTAAGCTAAGGATAACACTGCCACCCATGATCGTAGGAATACTCGAACCTCCGACGGGGAGCAAACGTACGCTCCGCAGCAAGGCCCCTGAAAGCGCTCGGCCATTTCACAGCGATTGGTGCAGAAGAGATTCTTAGTTAGTTATGAAGATACCGAGTAAGACTGTAAACGAAAGTGAATATTTCGAAAAAAGCGAACATTAAAGTGACTGAATATCGTGCCTGAAGGGTATATTACGACGAATGATTCAATGTTCAGAACAAATACATAACTACACCAGTCACAATGAATACCTCCCCCCTCCCCTGAACTTTGCGTGTGAAAGTAACTTTAATTCGTACACTCGAAAATAGTAATCCGATACAGGTAATTTGGTAATTTCAAACAGTTACAGAAAGACCATAAATTCATGTGTAGCTACAACATTCCTATACCTCCATACACCCGTGGTATTTTACAACACTGACTGTAGGGGGGAGATGTTAGAGTAGTATAATGACACCCAAGGTTCCATGAAATACGTGCATACTCTTACAGGGGAAGTAACTACCTCGAACGTTTAAAATTGAATACAAATGCATCCTAAATACTCGGTGCCAGTTCTGCCACACATTAGGCTTATTTATCTGTGTAACTCTAAAGTTTTGTAAATCGCTGTTTGAATGATAACGAATCTAACGACTAGAGCAACTCAAGTCGCCGATGACATAATACCACGTAACGAGGAGTTGTGACAAGCAGATATACAAAAGAAGTAAATAAAGTATTGTGTGGGAAGAAGCCGTAAGACATTTGCTTTAATTAATATAACATATTAACAGATGCAGTACATACGAGTACCTATTTTCTGAACTAGATGATGCTGTGTTCTGTGGAACGTTCTTGTTTTATTCGGCATCAAAGTATAAATGTGCATTTTAACATAGTAAGGAAAACATAATAGACCGGCACCGTATGCACACTTGACAAGCAGACGGATCACGGATGATGAACTAACCTTCCACTCTTTGGAAGCAGTTTTTATTTCCAGTTATAAGATTTTATATATAGGTTACCTACTTTATATGTAGGTTACTTTGGCCGTGTTTATTGCGTCTGTGGTGTCGCGCAAGTCCAAAGTGCGCGCCACCTACTTTCGCCGCGCGCCGCCATGCACGCACGGCGCGGCGTTCTTACGACGACAGCCACGAGCGCCCTCTGCTACAACGCCGCTCGTGGCCACCGCTGAAAGACATCGGTCACTTGGGACTGAGATAGCAACCAGTTAGGACCTTCGTAATCAGATAGGCACCACTGAAGACTTTGCTATCGTACAGGCACTAGGCAGGCCTCTAACAACTATGTATCAACATTCTGCAGTACTATGTAAAAGTTAAGTATTGTTACATTCTGTGCAATATATATCTCTTTCTAATTTACTCTAGTGTTTATAGTTTCTGGCTGCTCCCCTCCGTACCTGCACCAGCGTGCTATTTTTGTTCCTGTGTCGGGCTCATTCCACTCGGCCACCGACACCTACGACGAGGCTGGGACACAAAAGCGGCGACGAAGTTGGGACACGAAAGTGGCGACGAGGATGGGATACAAAAATGGCGACGAGGAGTGATAGAACCTTGCACTAGCCCGCTTGCAGCAGCCAGACAGCAGCAGTCGGAGCACGCAAAATTTGCTCCCGCCCACCCACCCTTATTATAAGATTTTTGGGGGAACATATTCTGTTACGTGTTTTGTGGACTTTTTTTGTTGCAGAGCGTCCTCTTTCATATTGCATTTAAGTTTTGTTATAATTTACTTGTATGCGCGGCGCCTAATCGGTCAGCATGGCCGCTACCCCGAACCCAAACTTAATGGAAATTATTCAGTTACAGACGGCGCAAATCACTCAACTACTGCAGGCCGTGTCGCAGTTGACGGCACAGGCTGCTCACCAACAACAGCCGTCACATCAGCAGCCCACACCTGCCGCTGCACCGCTTCCTACATTTCGCCAGTACAACGAACGTGAGGAAGAATGGAGCGACTACTTCGCACAGTTTCAAGAACTCGTCGCGGCTCATCAACTTACATGTCACACTGTTAAGCATCTTTTATTGTCCGTGGTGGGCCCTCAAACCTTCGTCTTACTGCAGAAACTATTCCCACAAGCATCTCCGCGTGACGTAGACTTTGAACAAATTGTAGATGCGCTGAATGCTCATTATGAGAGAAAAGTTCTTGTAGCCGCTGCACGATACCGATTTTTCAGACTTAAAAAATTACCGCAGCAGTCACACCAAGAGTGGATTACGGAATTGAAGGGCTTAACCCGCCAATGTAAATTTACTTGCTCTTGTGGACTTTCGTATAGTGACGTGATGTTGAGGGATGCGATTACGCAGAATATTCAGGACCCCAGAATTAGAGCAGCAATTCTGAAACAGTCCGACCCCTCATTAGACAGTGTACTGCAGCTTATAGAAGCGCATGATACTTTTGACTTAGCTGATGTAGAAATGCAAAGCCATAGTGTAAATTCAGTGCGCCGCAGCGGACGCTTTCCTAGCCGTAGTTCTCAGTATAGCGCTAGTGATTCTTATTTTTCTACCGGCCGTGCTGAACAGACAGTGAACAGTAGCCAGTGTAAAAGTGCGACGCAAAGGTCGCCCCGTAGTGTTAGACACAGTAATTTGAATAACGGGCGCCAACGCTCATTTCAGAAAAATGTACGTAAATCTTGCCCCCAGTGTGTGTCTCGCCACAAGCGTGCTCATTGCCCTAGTCGCAACGCAACCTGTTATCAATGTGGCAAATCAGGACATGTACAGTCTGTGTGTATGCAAATTAAAAACTCAAAGAACGGTACCGTTAGAAACAGTGCTTCGCAGAGTGCGAGAACAGTTCATTCTGTAAATGTTATACGGGCTGTGGAATTGAACAGTGCTTTCCTTGGATCTCAATTGCAAGAAAGTAGTTCTGCGCCTATGGCAAAATTATATAGTGCACCACGTAGCAAGCGCCGACGTGCGCGTAAAACAGTGCAACGGAAAAGGGTTCGGGACAAGCAAAATGACTATGAACAGTGCATTCCTGTAGTGAAAATAGTGCCTTCTGCAACTGCTCCTTGTAATAGTGCCCAGTACTGTGTAGCTAGTGACTGTAGACATCAAGTAGCTACTGAAAAGTGTAGTGCAGTAGTTCGTACATCGGGAGTAGCTTCGCATGCTTGCGCGGACGCCGATCCGGCCGTAGTGCCATCTAGTGACAGTGTTGTTAATCCGCTGCGTGCCGAGTCTGCGCCGCTTACTTCACTACGCGGCCCGCGCAAGCGCAGTAAACAAACCGTACCAGACGTTGCCCACATTCGCGCACCTGTCGAGCGCCGCAAGCAAAAACTGTTTGTGACTCTCTTCATAGAAAATAAGACGGTGCAATTTCAGCTTGATACTGGTTCTGCTGTCACATTAATAAATAAAGATACTTATGAACTTCTGGGTTCGCCAAAATTGTCGCCGTCACAGCAAGTGTTAACAGCTTATACAGGTCAAAATGTTCCCGTGCTAGGAACGTGTAGCCTGCCCGCCTCTTTTCAAGGTGTAACAAAAACCGTTGCTTTTGTAGTTCTTCAGGCCAAATCGACACAGAACATTTTTGGACTAGATGCTTTTGACTTGTTTGGTTTATCAATTCAAAGAGATGTGCTTCAAATTTCGTCAATAGTGCCTCAGGATAAAATCAATGCATTGTGTGACAAATATAGTGACTTGTTTTCGCCGGAACTAGGTTGTGCAAAAGACTTCGTGGCACATGTAACTTTAAAAGAATCTGCAGTTCCAAAATTTCGTAAAGCTAGACCAGTGCCTATCGCCTTGCGTGATACAGTTGCCGAAGAACTTAAACTTTGGCAAGATAGTGGGGTGATTTCTCCTGTTTCTGCGAGTCAGTGGGCCTCGCCTATAGTAATTATACCCAAGCCGTCAGGAAAACTTCGTCTCTGTGCGGACTTCAAATCAACAGTGAACAGTCAAACAATTGTAGACACTTATCCCCTGCCCAGACCTGAGGAACTGATGGACAAATTAGGACAGTCTCGCTTCTTTTCTAAGATTGATTTAGCAGAGGCATACTTACAAATTCCGCTTGATGACGAGTCAAAAAAATTTTTCGTCATTAATACTCACATGGGCCTTTTTCAATTTCAACGCCTACCCTTTGGCAGTTCTTTCGCCCCCGCTATTTTTCAGGTTTTTTGGAACAGCTGACAGTTTCTGTACCGTGTTGCTCGAACTATTTAGATGATATTGTGGTATCCGGACGTACAGTTGAAGAACATTCAGCAAACCTGGAGTGCCTTTTCAAAGTTTTGACTGCAGCAGGTCTACGTTGTAATAAAGCAAAGTGTTCGTTTTTTCAAACTGAAATAGAGTACCTAGGCCATGTGATTAATGCCCAAGGAATTTATCCCTTACAGTCACACCTTAGAGCAATCAAAGACTTGCCTCCTCCTAAGAATGTGCACGAATTGCAAGCAGTAATGGGAAAACTTAACTATTATTTCAGGTTTATTCCCAATGTGTCTCAGATTGCAGCTCCACTGCATCACTTACGTAGGAAGTATGTTCCTTTTGTATGGTCTAAAGATTGCCAAGTTGCCTTTGACAAATTAAAGACTGCACTAATCAGTGATGCATGTTTGATTCCCTTTGAACTCTCGTCGGGTTGCACAGGAAACAGCTGCGGATGCAGACCTAAGTGTGGTAGCACGTTTTGTTCGCTCAGGGTGGCCTGTCAGAGCCAAAGACATTGATCGGCCTCTGGTTCGACGTTATTTTGCACAACGTCATGCATTATCTTTAAGTCAGGGTGTACTGTTGTTGCATACCGACAACGACCAAGCAAGAGTGATTGTTCCTCGTTCCCTGTAACGAGAAGTGTTACGCCTCCTGCATCAAGGACATTGGGGCATTGTTAGGACAAAGCAACTGGCCAGACGTCATTGTACCTGGGTTGGTATGGACGCTCAGATAGAGAGCATGACATCACAGTGTACAGTTTGTGCGGAGCATCAGGCGGCTCCTCCACAGCGTTTCTCAGACTGGCCTCGCCCCAAGGGACCATGGCAACGTTTACGCATTGACTTTGCCGGACCTTTCTGGAATACGCGCTGGTTAATCGTTGTAGACGCTTTCAGCAAATTTCCTTTTGTGATTGACATGAACTCAACGACAGCTTCTAGCACAATCAGTGCCTTAACATCAGTGTTTTGCATCGAAGGCTTGCCTGAAACTATCGTCAGTGACAATGGACCTCAGTTTGTTAGTGCGGAATTTCAACAGTTTTGTCGTGTGAATGGCATTCAGCATATCACCACCGCACCTTTTCACCCTCAGTCCAATGGTGAAGCAGAACGTTTCGTTCGAACATTCAAGTCTCACATGGAGAAGATGAAATGTCAGCACTCCAGGCAGCAAGCTCTTCAAATTTTCCTGTCTACGTATCGGTGCATGCCACGTGATGGCCCGTCTCCCGCAGAGCTGCTACACGGCCGCCGTCACCGCACTCTCCTTCACCTGCTGCAGCCTCCCACGCACCGAGTCGGTTCGTATGGCGCTACGCGTTTTCAGGTTTCCACGCCGGTGCTGTACAGGGTGTTTGCTGGCAACAAGAAGACAAGATGGATGCCGGGCACCATTCAGCGCGTGCTCGGTCGCAATATGTATGTTGTACGTTCTTCCACAGGGTCGGAGCTGCGGCGCTACGCAAACCAATTGCGCTTGCACAGGCCGCGCGATCCTGTCTCGGGTTTCTTGATTCCAGACCCAGTTCACCGCCAGGGAGCACAGCCACATCGTTCGTCCCCGGACTACGCGATCGTCCCGATGGAGATCGACGCGCCTCCGTCGCCGCCGCAGATGACAGCGTCACCGAGAGGGACTCCGGGACCGTGCAGGCCCCCTCAGCTTGGGCCACGCACCTCAGAAGAAGATGACCTGCTGGGCGGGGGTGTGCGCCCTTCCCCAGGTTTCGGTGGGTTTCCTGGAGGATCGCAAGGGGGATGCCGGGGCGCGGACGGCGTCTCGATCCCAGCCTCAGCTACGACGCCCGTCCCACCAGTAACGCCCCCGCCCAGGCCCTCCTCCCAGTGCCGTCGCCGTGGCCCTCAGCCCTACGCCACGACGGCGCGGCGGTTTGGGGGGGAGGGGTGTGGTGTCGCACAAGTCCAAAGTGCGCGCCACCTACTTTCGCCGCGCGCCGCCATGCACGCAGGGCGCGGCGTTCTTACGACGACAGCCACGAGCGCCCTCTGCTACAACGCCGCTCGTGGCCACCGCTGAAAGACATCGGTCACTTGGGACTGAGATAGCAACCAGTTAGGACCTTCGTAATCAGATAGGCACCACTGAAGACTTTGCTATCGTACAGGCACTAGGCAGGCCTCTAACAACTATGTATCAACATTCTGCAGTACTATGTAAAAGTTAAGTATTGTTACATTCTGTGCAATATATATCTCTTTCTAATATACTCTAGTGTTTATAGTTTCTGGCTGCTCCCCTCCGTACCTGCACCAGCGTGCTATTTTTGTTCCTGTGTCGGGCTCATTCCACTCGGCCACCGACACCTACGACGAGGCTGGGACACAAAAGCGGCGACGAAGTTGGGACACAAAAGCGTCTCTTGTTGTACGCTTGGCCTGGGGAACCATTATCTTTCTTCCTTGGAAAGATTGCTTTTCTGTTCCTCTGGTTTAACATTTCTTTAGATTCGTTCTTCCACTCTCACCAAATACAATTTTCTTGTGACTGTAGTGTGCCTGGTTTGGATAAACATGGGTATGTTCACCTGTTCCATTCTTCAAACGTTTGTAGAACTTATGGCACTTAACTACGGTGTCATCAGTCCCTAAACTTCAAACTACTTATTAACTAGGTAATACTAAGGACGGCACAAATATCCATGCCCGAGGGGGGATTCGAACCCCAGACCGTAGTGGCCGTGCAGACCGTGAGTGGCGCGCCTCAGTCCCCTCGGCCACCGCGGCCGGCTTCCATTATTCCCTACGCCCTGCTTCGTCAATGACTTCATTGTTGGCGTCCATTTTGTCTTTGTCTTTTAGTTGTATTTTTGTCTCACCTGATGGTAGGTGCTACAAACATATATGCGTCACTGTCATCAGTGTATCGGCACTGCAGTAGTCAAATATCAAAAGCCACAGTGGCCACACTATCAAATAATTCGACGGTGACAGCTATGCATATGGTAACGTAGGTTTGTACCACAATGCAGAAAGCTGGTTGTAGATAACAGAGTGAAAGCGGACGATGAAATAACTATGGTGTAACGTGACCTGTGTTTTGTTAATTTGCAATCGTACAGAACCATCTTTAACACTTTGCACTTTCAAAATAATACACATCCACATATTCGCAGTTTCTGGTTGTCTTTGGTGGCAGAATCTGTAGGGTAACACTCATCTTGGGAAAGCGTTCTTATATCTAAGTGTAATCCTTGTGCCCTGACCGTGACTCAAAAAATAATAATCGATTCTCATCAACATGTTCACAAAATTGCGAACTGAAGGAACTTGACGTGTGTGTTATTTGGCCATTTTTCACTTTCCCTCGTTTCAGTATTTTGTTCCATGGACATATTTCTGCTAGTTTCATTGCAACCTGTGGACAAAAGGTTTCCTGTGTTTCCTAAAAACAAATATATGGCCTAAGTGATATCATTATGCCGATGTCTGTCAATGGTCCTTTCTTCAGCGCGGAGGCACTCCTATGTGCTTATGGGAATCAGTTTGATAAAACCGCGTCTTGGAATAATAATGGGCATGGTAAGGTTGAGAATTTGTTTCTGACGAGAGGCGTGCTGGTGGTGACTGCTGTGTCCCCAGTGGCATAGTGGTCAGCGCAACTCAAATTCAAATGTTTGTACAGCTTATGCGACTTAACTACGGGGTCATCAGTCCCTAAACTTACAAACTACTTATGAACTAACTAATACTAAGGACAGGACAAATATCCATGCCCGAGGGGGATTCGAACCCCCGACAGTAGTGGCCGTGCAGACCGTGACTGGAGCGCCTCAGTCTCCTCGGCCACCGCGGCCGGCTAAGCGCAACTGCCTAGAAAGCAGGAGACACGGGTTCGAATCCCATCGAAACGGCCACATCAATTATGTTACTGTATGTGGCACTATGAACAGACTGTAAAACTCTAGCTGTTGATTTTGCTTCTCTGTAAGATTACGTTAAACAAGAAGATAGTCCAGAATGAATCTTTCACTCTGCAGCGGAGTGTGCGCTGATATGAAACTTCCTGGAAGATTAAAATTGTTTGCCGGAACCGGGACTCGAACCTGGGACCTTTGCCTTTCTTGTTGGGATAGCTCAGTTGGTAGAGCGCTTGCCCGCGATGAGTACTACCACTTTTCAAAGTATTCAATTTTTTTTTTTTTTTTTTTTTTGCACAATCTGTATATTGTTTTCTGAAAATAGAGCTGTGACACTAGTTCCAGAGAAAGTTACGTTTAGACGATTTATTGCATTCAAGCATAAATTTGGTTTCATTTTCATTTTTGTTCTTTTCGACGTATGGTTTCCACAAAAAATCTAATGATGAGGCTGTTTTTGTACACTAATGTTTTAATGGAGATCTTGAGTAGTAAGTTTTTCATGTGGTAGGTTTTTGATTCAGTGCCCGTTTTTCCAAACATTCTTTTACGAAAGTTTGTAAAAACACCTTTTCCTTCAAGCTAAGTAAACAATTTCGTCATCATATACTGAAGAGCTAAAGAAACTGGTATCGGCATGCGTACGCAAACACTGAGAGAACGGCACTGCCGCCTGCAAAGTCTACATAAGACAACAGGTGTCTGGCGCAGGCGTTAGATCGGTTAGTGTCGATACAATGGCAGGTTATCACGGTTTAAATGGGCCTGAACGTGGTGTTACCGTCGGCCCACGAGAGCTGGGACACAGCATCTCCGAGATACCGACAAGGTGAGGATTTTACCGTACGACCATTTCACGCGGCACCTTGAATGTCGGGAATACAGTAAAATATCAAATCTTTGACATCGCTTCGGGCGGAAAACGATACTGCAAAAAGGGAGGAAAGACGAAAGGAGAGAATTGTTCAACGTGGCGGAGGTGCATCCCTTCAACAAATTGCTAAGAAAATCTACCTTGGGCCATCAATTCAACGAAACATCACCGATATGCCCTTTCGGAGCAGAAGGCCCAATCGTAGTTAATTGCACGACACAAAGATTAATGCCTCCCGTGGGCCCTTCAACACCACACTGGACTGTTGAAGGTGGAAACATGTTTCCTAGTCTGACAAGTCCCGTTTGCAATTGTATCGAGCTTTCGGACGTGTATGGAGAAAACCCCATGGACCCCATGTCAGCAGGCAACACTGTTCAAACTGGTGGAGACTCTGTACTGGTGTGTGGCGTGTGCAGTGGGAGTGGTACGGGACCCCTGATACGTGTAGTTACGACTCTGACAGGTGATGATGAATCCATGTGGCATTTATGGCCGATAGACCCTAATGGAGGTCTTGTCGGCGTGCCTAATGCTACCACGCTGTCCACCAGACTATGGAGGCGGGCACACTGACAGGTGACACGTGCAAAAGCATCTGGCCTGACCACCTGCATCCAGTTATGTCCATTGTGCATTCCGACGGACTTCAGCAATTCCAGCAGGGCAATGCGACACCCCACACGTCCATAACTGCAACATACCGGCTCCAGTAACACTCTTCTGAGAGTAAACACCGGTGATGAACACCACACTCTCCAGACATGAACGTTATGGAGAATGTCTAGGATGCCTTGCAACGAGCTGTTCAGAAGAGATCTTCACCTCCGTACGCTTACGGATTTATCGCCAGCCCTGCAGGATGCGTGGTGTCTGTTCCTTATAGCAGTACTTCAGACATTAGTCAGGTCCATGGCTTCTGTGTTTCGGCAGGGGCCCTACACCGTATTGAGCCGGTGTAGCAGTTCCTTTGGCTCTTCAGATAGATTTATTTGGCCCTTTAGCCCGGCATATACTGCCTGGACACACTAGAAAGAAAATCAATTCGTAGCGATGGAAATGGAGTGGTGCGAGTGCCAACGTTGCTTCAAATGACTCTAGTGCGGGAATGTGATATCTCACTTCCCGTTCGAATAATTGCTCTTTAAGGAAATGTTCAAATGTTTGTAGAGCTTATGGGACTTAACTACGGAGTCATCAGTCCCTAAACTTACAAACTACTTATCAACTACCTTACACTAAGGACGGCACAAATATCCATGCCCGAGGGGGGATTCGAACCCCCGACCGTAGGGGCCGTGCAGACCGTGACTGGCGCGCCGCAGAGCGCACGGCCACCGCGACCGGCAGCTCTTTAAGGACGACGCAATATCATGACTGTAGTTAGGATTACCAAATCGGTAATTTTATTTTCGTAGAAGAAATTCGAATTTGTTTGGTCTGAGATTTTATTACAAAGAGTATATCACACGCAAACCACTAGAAATATACTAAGGCCTGCGAAACAACATTTCTTGATAGATACCGAAAATAAACGAACGCTGCGGTGGTGATTGCATTGTTTCTTTTGACCCTTCTTCTCTAAAGATAATGTAGGTCAAGTGTCGTTTGTTTGCTACAGATACAGATTTTCTGCCTTATAATATGTAGCAGTTCCTACGACAGGGTATCTTTCAGCAGTCAAATGGTATGCAGTATCTCACTATTCTTGCGACGTCGCAATGTACGTGGCTGAAACCTGAGTGAATGGTAAACCGCAAAGTTGTTATTCAGAGTAAACACCGTAGAACTGTTATTAACAGCGGTCAATCTCGCTCGAGGTGCTATGGAAAGCATCTAAAAGTCGGGTGATGCCTTCAGTCACACGCACATACGTACTTAGCAAAGTAATTCGTCGATATCTACTAGCTGAATAGTGTCGCAAAAATTTGAATCAATTAAAAAAAAGTGTATGAGCCGCTAGTCAATGTTGGCCTCTGCTGTGATAGTGCCACGCAAAACAACAAGGGATGTATGCCCTCTCCATGATAAATGCGACCCCACCGTAACACCACCGCCTCAGAATTGGGCGCAGGACGGAATCCTCCCAACGGCAGGTAGGCCAACAGGGGACAGGACTGGATCCTCCCGAACTACTCTAGCACAGTGACACCTCCTGCTGGTAGCAGCCCTCAGCCTCCACCCCCGCCCCAAGCCATTTGCGGCCTTACTTGTCACTTCAGTCCACGGAAGATCGCTTAACAGTGAAGATGTCCTCCGACGCCCTTCAAGTTTCAGTGAGTAGAAAGGGAGGGAAAATGTTACTTATGAAAGGTAACACTTTCGGATTCCAGAAATTGTGGAAAAGTGGTGTAGCCCGATGGACGTGCAACATTAAGGGTTGCAAACGTTTTATTAAAACAATTTCTGTTGAGGAACTGGATGTTCATGAAGACCACAACCACGCAGAAGTGCCTTCCAAAAAAATTCAGAGGCAGAAATTAATTGCTAATATGAAACGAAAAGCCACAGAAGACATTTGTGAGAGGCCATCTAAGCTGATTTTCCACCTTTTAAAAGGAGAAGATACTCAAGAAGTAACAATTAGAGATGTCGACAGCTTGCGGAAATCTATTTACAATGCTAGGCGGAAAATTCTGCCGAAATTGCCGACCAGTGTTGAAGATGTTCATGAAGTTCTCAATACGTTACATGTTGAAACTACAGACGGGAAAAAGTTGCTTGCTGGACAACAATGCCAAGAGAAAAGTTGTAATATTTTGTGACTCTGAAAACCTTAACGTGCTTAATCAGCGTGAAACAATATATGTTGACGGAACATTTAAGTGTTGCACAAAATTCTTTTGTCAGCTCTTTACTATACTCTGTCTAGTTAATGGACATTACATTCGATTGGTGTTTGCCTTATTGAACGACAAGAAATCTTCATCGTATCAGTATGTCTTTCATACTGTCATCAATAAATGTGCTGATCTAGGACTGAAATTTTCACCAAATGTTCAAATGTTTGTACAGCTTATGGGACTTAACTACCGGGTCATCAGTCCCTAAACTTACAAACTACTTATCAACTACCTTACACTAAGGACGGCACAAATATCCATGCCCGAGGGGGGATTCGAACCCCCGACCGTAGTGGCCGTGCAGACCGTGATTGGAGCGCCTCAGTCCCCTCGGCCACCGCGGCCGGCGAAATTTTCACCATCAACGATGTTTTCATATTTTGAAGACAGCATAATGAAGACTGGAAGTGAAGTCTGGAGTGATATAAGGATCCAAGGATGCAAATTTCATTTGACCCAGAGCTAGTAGAGGACGATACAAACATTGGGTCTTGCACATGACTATTACGAAAGAAATGAAATTGGAAAGTTTCTGTCATATATTACTGTACGTTTACTCTGACTCTAAACTTAACTGGGACGTAATTCTCACTCTTACTTTACTGTACAACGTAGGAACATACATGGAACGTATGCTAGATAGCTTTTCTTGCCTGGAATATTCATAAAGGTCTGGCCACACACTCTGGTCTCGGGCCGCCACCAACTACCTGTTTAAACAATTTACGGGAGGATTCAGTCCCGTCCTTTTCCACGCGCTTGCAGA
Organism: Locusta migratoria; assembly: GCA_026315105.1. Taxonomy (NCBI): domain Eukaryota; kingdom Metazoa; phylum Arthropoda; class Insecta; order Orthoptera; family Acrididae; genus Locusta; species Locusta migratoria. The sequence goes on from CM048746.1 coordinate 524,822,208, forward strand.
CTCTGGAGGATTCAGTCCTATTTTTCTGACCGCGGGAGGAATGGATCCTGCGCCCTCAGAATTATCTGATGACACTACACACGATGGCATCTGAGATTCACCGGGCATTCGCCCTGTAATGGGATCGCCACATTGTGTATTAACACGCTTTCTCAATCTATTAATCATCATAAATTCTTATTATGTGCTTCCTACAAGGTGCGGTCTCGTAATTTAAGACAAAAGAGGGTGTTATCAGACATAAAAAGCTGTGGATAAGAAAATTTCATTCCCACCATAATTTGAAACAAATGGCGATCAAGCAATATCTGCAGTACATGTAGCACAGTAGAGATTCAATTAGGTTACATCGAGAGAGTAAAAAATTCGGAAGGTGGTATTAGTGAAGTGGTCTACCCACGTATACTTCACGCAATACTTTAAATTACAAGGTGTGTTACAAAACTTCCTTGTAAATAATATTGTTCATCTATCTGTATCACGTACGTCCCTTTTAGATATTGTATACTTATGCCAGCACTTTTTCCCATCCCCAAAACACTTCCTGAACTTGATCAGAGAATAGATTTTAGCTCTTTCCGCGTAGGCCTTTTTAATTCATCTGTACTTGTAAAACTACTCTCCCGTATAATATTTCAGAACAGGCAACACCCACAGGGGGCTATGTATTTACAATATATAGGCCGGGATCACTGCAGTATTGTTTTTGACAAAACCTTCACGATAGAACAATTAAATCTAAAGTTGTGTTTTATTGTGGTTCAGTGCCGACAGTAAACGTTGTTTCAAGCAAATCGCGTAGAATTTACACTCAGTATTCCTTATAGATTACCGGACTTTTTACCGTAGTGCATTAAACCGCTACAGTGGAAGAACTCAGGGGCATAACCATCACATTTCTCTGTATTTATTGACCTTTTTCCGATCTTGGTGATGCGAAATCTTCGACTGTAACAACTAGGGCATTGCTTTCAATGTTAAATCTGTATATCAATGTTTCATCAGGTGTTACGACTCGATTCAGTAGCTTGCATAGTTCATTTAGCGAGCCCTAAGAGCCGCGCGGAATGTCCAATTGGTCTTGTAAAGCTTCATGCTACGGACTGGCGGCCGTTCCCGCCCGAGGTTCGAGTCCTCCTCTGGCATGGGCGTATATATTGTCGTTAGTGTTAGTTTAAGTAGTATGAAAGTGTAGGGATGATCATAGCGGTACGGTCCAATAGGTTTACGAACATTTGAGTCCTAAGAAACTTTTTTCTGCCTCAGTTTTTATTTGAAATTCAACACCTTTGTATCAAATTTGATGTCACACGTCTCATACACGAGAAAAAAATTAATGGCGGTAGGTCTTTGATCATCCGTAGTAACTTCATTCATTTGTCCAATGATTTGATTGATTGAAAATACGCTAATTATCACCAACGTCTTCACGGTTGCTAAGAGACACATATATAGACAGCCTGCAAATGCTATTTTTTCCCTCACAGAAGGCGCAACAAAAGCAGCATTTGATTTCCTGAAAGATCAGTGCTCCTTATTCCACTGTAATATATGTGAACATACGCCTACATAGAGGGACATTATCGTAATAATAAAATAAATCAGATCGAAAAAGGAAGATTCAATTATTCTTTTTTCTTGCGCGCTATTAAAGGATGGAATGGTAGGGAAATAACATGAAAGTGGTTCGATGAACCCTCCGCAATGCACTTTGTTAAGCTTATGGGACTTAACTACAGGGTCATCAGTCCCTAAACTTACAAACTACTTACGAACTAGGACGGCACAAATATCCATGCCCGAGGGGGGATTCGAACCCCCGACCGTAGTGGCCGTGGAGACCGTGACTGAAGCGCCTCAGTCCTCTCGGCCACCGCGGCCGGCTCGACCGTAGTGGGCGTGCAGACCGTCACTGAAGCGCCTCAGTCCCCTCGGCCACCGCGGCCGGGTCGACCGTAGTGGCCGTGCAGACCGTGACTGGAGCGCCTCAGTCGCCTCGGCCACGGCGGCCGGCAGTTACAGTACATATGTTTCATTTTGTAATATTATTTCCTCCTCCACTTCCCTAAAACTTAAAATTTCACATTTCTGGGAACTCCCTGTTGTTCCTTCATTGAACAGCACTTCGCGTTCGGGCATTTATTGCCCTAGATCATTAAGGGACTGTTGTCACACTCCTGAACGGCGATTCTTCATAGATGTCTTAGGTCGGTTGGTCGGTCGTCCCGTCGAAAAACAACATTTTTCACTGTATACCAAGCATGTTCGATAAGATTCATCTGACCATTCGATCTTGCGATGTCGCTATCACTTCGCGTTCGGGCATTTAGCGGCCGCAGTTGAGGGGACCGAGTGAGGAACAACACGAGCGCGCGATTATTTAAAAGCTGCACTTCGAGGAGACCGTAACAGCGTAGTATCCGAATAATGGCCCAAAGTTTGACGTGATATCGTTTTCTGGGGTTGATATCTAGCTTACGTACTTTTTCGTCAAGAAAATATGATGTCGAGTTGGTGATGTTCCCTAGTGAGTGTAGTTAGTAGCGGTGTAATGTTGGCTGCTTCGTATACTTCCGTATTGTGAGTTGTGCGCCGGCAGTGACGTGGGCAGGGGGAGCAGGCAGCGAGCGCCGTAGCGGCGGTGTCGCGTCCGTCATCGCCGGCTGCTGGCTGTTGGCTGCTGCTGCTGCTGTACAAAGTGTTTCCGCCGCGCCGCGCCGCCCCTCCTGGCGCTCAGAACGCTCCATTCATAACCGCCGCCAGGGACGGCCGGCCGATCGCTCCAGACGGCTTCCGGCAGCGAAGCCACACGTGGGAACTGCCACACTGCCTGCCTACACGCTGCACTGCTGGAGGCACAAAGTACACACGAAGAGTGTTGCACCATCGCGATTCTAGCGGTTCGGGACACTTTACATAAAAAGAGAGGACCCAGTTCGTAGTAATCGATGGTAAGGCATCGACTAAAACAGAGGTGATATCGGGCGTTCCACAGGTTAGTGTTATTGGTCCTCTGCTATTCCTTATTTACATAAACGATTTAGGGGAAAATCTAAGTAGCTCTCTTAGGTTGTTTGCAGATGACGCCGTCATTTACCGTCTGGTAAAATCATCTGAAGATCAAAACGAACTGCGAACGATCTGAATAAGATATCAGTATGGTGTAAAAATTGGCAATTGACTCTAAATAATGAGAAGTGTGAAGTCGTCCACATGAGTACGAAAAGAAATCCGTTAAACTTTGTTTACAACATAAATCAATCAAATGTGAAGGCCGTAAACTCCACAAAATACCTAGGAATTACTATTACTTCAGACCTAAAGTGGAAAGAACACGTAGATAATATCGTGGGAAAGGCGAACCAGAGACTGCGTTTTATTGGCAGGGCCCTTAAAAGATGCAACAGAACTACTAAAGAAACTGCATACACTGCACTTGTCCGTCCATCTTTGGAGTATAGCAGCCCAGTGTGGCATCCTTATCAGGTGGGTTTGACGGAGGACATCGAAAGAGTCCAAAGAAGGGCAGCTCGTTTCGTATTGTCACGATACAGGGGAGACAGCGTTACGGAAATGATACAGGATCTGGGATGGGAATCATTACAACAACGGCGCTTATCGCTGCGGCGTGGGCTACTTGCGAAACTCCAATCGCCAACATTCTCCTCCGAATGCGAAAATATATTGTTGACTCCCACTTACACGGGTAGAAATGATCATCAGAATAAAATACGAGAAATCACAGCTCGAACAGAGAGATTCAGGTGTTCTTTCTTCCCGCGCGCTATTCGAGAATGGAATGGGAGATGAATAGTATAATTGTGGTTCGATGAACCCTCTGCCAGGCAGTTAAATGTGATTTGCAGAGTATCCCATGTAGATGTAGATGTAGAGATACATAAAAACAATATTTCAATCTTTACTAAAACAGCAATTAACAAGTTGTACTACAATAACGTAGCCATTCTGAATTTGTGAAATACATTGCAATTTGCGATAAAAAAATGTTGCAATGTTTGTTAAGCTTATGGGACTTAACTACGGGGTCATCAGTCCCTAAACTTACAAATTACTTATGAACTACCTTAAACTAAAGACGGCACAAATATCCATGCCCGAGACGGGATTCGAACCCCCGACCGTAGTGGCCGTGCAGACCGTGACTGAAGCGCCTCAGTCTCCTCGACCACCGCGGCCGGCGTTTGCGACCACTTATGACTTCACTGTACTAGGTTTAGATGGAATACCAAAGTGCGGCGAATCAAAAATTGTATACAAGCCGAGGCTGGGCTGCTAACGACAATTCATTGTGTCTCGATACCTCATTCATTGTCTGTTCTCCCTAATGCGGGAATACAGTATTGTGGCTGCGAGCATTACAGAACAAATGGGTTGTGGTAATAGGAAAGAGACAGCGTGGCGATTGGAGATTTGGGTGTGGCGGGAGACGTGCAGGGCTGCAGTCGGGCTGGTCACTATGTCCTCGGTGGCGGAGTGGTCAACGCTTCTACCTAGTAAGCGGGAGATACCGGGTTCGAATCTCCGCCGGGCACAAATTTTCATTCGCTGCACTTTGGTATTCCATCGAAACCTATTACAGTGAACGCATAACTGATCGCAAATTGCGATTTATTTCAATCGTTGAACGCTGTAACGTTGTCAAAAATATATAAATCTGAATCTGTATTCCAGATAAAAATATATACCAGTACACCTAATAAACGGGCACAAATCCTCTTGCACTCATACAGCGCTCCACTTTTTCTTCTTCTTTGGTTATCAACCCGTAGGTTTGTTTGTACCATTTTCTCCGTTGTGTCCTGTTGCTTGCCATTTGCTTAACGCCCCTATTACAGTCCATATCGTCCATCACTTGTCTCATATACTCCAGCCTTCCTCTACAGTTTACTCCCTCCACTAATCCTTCCAAGAAGACTTTTAGAAATCCTTCATGCCTCAAGACATGACCGATTCAGATAATGCGCCTTTTTCGCAGATTTATTCTCAGAGACAACCCCTCACCAATTCTTTGCAAAACCTATTCATTTGTTATTCTATCAACCCAGCTTATCTTCAACATTCTAACACCACATATCGAGCCCCTCCGAAGTAAAAATATTCTGGCTACCCCTCCCGCCTCTTCGAAAACTGCAACAAATCTATATTTTCACAAAAGAATAAAATTTAATCTTCTTTCTTTTTATTCAGCTTTCTTTCACAGTTTTGGACAATTTTTTGTGTATTTTCTTAATGGAACACATTATTTTATTTTTATATGATTCCCGAAAGAAAAATGTGTTTTTCATAACGAGGTTTGACATTTCAGGCACGAAATAAAAGATAGTTACACTCATTGAGAAAGGTCCCACTGTATAAACAATTTGTAAGGAAGTAGATCTTGATTTCGAAATTTTCAGAATTACTTTTTTTCGAAATTTTCAGAATTACTTGTAGTATCATATTCTTTTACCTATCGATTGAGTACTGAAAACAGTGTGGTTATTTTTTCCAGGCTTTGCGCATATTTATCATCAACACCCTGTATTATAAACTATCTTTCATCTATTAAATTCATAATAAATTTTATAGAAGGTACACTGTAATTTTAACATTAACTAAATTTCACTTAGGCATAGGTTTTTGTATTATTGAACCCCTAGTTATTTTATGGTGCCAGTTCCTGCCCCTCACTGAATTTGCGACCCCTCTCCTCTGGGGGTCGCGACCCACAGATTCGAATGTATTGCTCTAGGTCATCATCGGGACTCTTGTCCCACTCCTGAACGGCGATTCTTCATAGATGTCTTAGGTCGGTTGGTCGGTCGTCCCATCGAAAAACAGCATTTTCCACTGTATACCAAGCATGTTCGATAGGATTCATCCCTAGAAAACATGCTGACCATTCGAATCTTGCGATGTCGCTATCATGAAGAATGCACTCATATGTCGTGCACGATAACCGAAAGAATTTTCATCCATTGAGACGAATCCCTCACAGTCATGATGCCGATACGGTTGCATTATACGTTGGATGATGTCATTCACGTACCGCACAGCCGTTGACGGTCTTCTACGACCACCAGTGGTGTACGGTGGCGCCACATAATGCCACTACAAAAATCAGGGAACCTCCATGTTGTCTCGTTGAAGGCGGAAGCGAGTCTCATCTATGAATAGGACATGATGCCAATTCTGAAGGGTCAATTCAGTGTGCTGTTGGGTCTATGTGTACCGCGCTGCATGTTGTCTAGGTGTCAAAGCCGGATCTCGCCATAAACGTCATGTGTGATGTTGCATGTCATGCAGGCTCAGTCGAAACACGACGTCCTGTTGCTTCACGAAACTCATTAATCAGCATGGTGGCGTTAGTCTCAATCCTAGGCGAAATTCTTACGTAGCGGTCATCCGCTGGTGATGTAGCCTTTGGGCGGACAGAGCGAGGCGTCATCGACAGGCCCTGCATCTCTGCCCCTTCTGCCCGACCGAAAAAACATCGCTTTGTTTCACTCCGAGACCTTTGGAAACGCAAAGTAACATGTGAATACAATCAAACTTCGAAACTGACCTTCTAGGCATGTCAGAACTAATCAAGTTGTGTACTTCCTTCCTCGCATTATGACTAGATATGATCGTACATCTTACCCACTCCGTCGCATTGGTACTGTTCATGCTTGGCCATTTACAGACTTGTGTGGGTTGAGTACATCTGTGACCACTCTAGAGTCTTAAGGAACTGTGTTCTTGATGAAATATACACATTTAACCTCATTGTTCAGGAAAGCTTGGAATCAACATGACGCAACACTTTTTTATGTGTGTAGTTGAGCCTTTTGGCGTTTCTCCACAACAGCGTTCCGTGTTGATGTAGTGGGGCGTTTCCCTACTAAGATACCTGATGATTCAAGAACCTGATTGTATGGTTGTACCAAACGGCGATATCATGAAGTTAGAATATAAAAGGCAACGAGTTGAAAGCCTGCTTTCTCAGTGTGGCCATAGATGTAATCATACGTTATTCGCTAATAAACTTCGTTGTCATAATTAAACCCTGGCCCCTAGTCTTTCGTGTTAAATAGGTTCTTTTTTAATTGCTTGTAAATATATCGGTCCAAACTGCGTGGTCATCGGTCCGTTGCTTACAAACTACTTAAACTAAGGTAAACTAACCTAAGGACAACACACACACCCAAACCTCAGGGAGGACTCGAAGCTCCGAAGGCGAGCAACCGCGCGCTCCGCAGGGAGGCGCCTTAGACCACTCGGTTACTCCACCGCGGCAAATAGGTTATCGGGGGCTTTATTTTCTAAAACAAGCTGCTGCAAAATTGTTTTACCATAATTAAATTTTTTAGTCTTTCCAAACATCATTATGGCAGAATGTTTTCCAGATTTCGCCGGAATAAGCCAAGTACTACATTCACAATGATCACATCTAAAATACAGGATAATTATAATTAAAATTAAACTTTCAAAACGCTGTAAAAATAACACCACTGGTCATAAAGACGTGAAATTGTAACGGAATATTATCGGAAAAGGGAGAAAACGAGTGACAGAAGAGAAATAAATAGTGTGAAAATTGATCAATAGCTGGTGAGTCAGAATACGTAAATGGAAACACATGTCATGCGCACGGCCCATCGAAGTTGGTATGACACGCCGGGTACTCGACTTTATCTCATTTCGCGTATGATATTTTCGCCATGACTCTCTGAAAGAAGGATCGCGCTCTGCTTGTAAAGCTGTTTTACAAGAAGGATGACTGTACAAGTCGCTTAGCAGAAGTTTCGGACACTGAAGAGTTTGAAAGAACACGTTGTTCGATGACTACACGAATTGCTTCCTGTTGACCTCCCAGCAAGAGAGACTTTTGGATTAGAATTTCTTGCTGCGATGGACGTGGAAGATTTTGTGGATTGACGGTCCACTTACATTTGACAGGATATGTCAACACACAGAACTGTCGAATATGGGCAAAAGAAAATCCACACGCAAATCAACCAGTACCGCTTTATGCCGAGAAGAACACTGTGTTGTGTCCCTACAGCCTGGCCGTCCAGATCTTAGTCCGTTTGTCTTCTGGCTGTGATGCTGTCTGAAAGATGTGCTTAGTGTTGCTACTGCAAAACTTCCGAAGGCACACATTTCGCAACACATCCTGAACGTGACGCCGGAACATTTGTGGAACATGCTGCTTCAACTTGTTGCAGAAAACGGTGGGCAGTAGGCTGAACAATGTTTTGCGCCAGTCACACGAAAATTATACATCCGATTTGGTTGTGATGCTTTTTATGCAGTTTTTGGCCTCAGGACAATTAAAAACCGATTTTTTCCATCCGATATGATATGATCTTGCTCTGGTGGACGGGGTTACTTAACCAACAGTATCACACCTGTACACCCATTCACACTGAGTAGTACAGTTTGTTTAACGTCTAACTGACATCTTAGGCATCGTTGTATGATTCATTTGCCATTTGTAGTCGACCACTATTAAATTATGATGCTTAGAGCGTCATCTATTGATGAGTTTTCACGCTATTAATATTTTTTGTGCCATACGTTTTCTCCCTTCTCCGATAATATTTGGCCGCGGTGGAGTAGCAGAGCGGTCTAAAGCACCTCGCTGTGGAGCGCGCGGTTGCTCGCCCTAGAGGTTCGAGTCCTCCCTGGGGCATGGGTGTGTGTGTTTGTCCGTAGGTTAGTTTACCTAGGTTTAAGTAGTTTGTAAGCTACGGACTGAGGACCACGCAGTTTGGTCCGATAGATTTACAGACATTTGAACATTTTTTTGATAATATTTGGTTCCAATTTGACGTCATCCTGGCCAGTGGTGATATTTTAACAGCATTTTTAAAGTTAAATCTAACCAGGTTGTACGTTAACATCAGAGGCTACTAATTTCAGCAAAGAGTACTGCAGGACTTCCACGTGGGAACGGCCGCGCAGTTTAAGGCACCACGTATCGGATTGTGCGAACGCTCTCGTCAGTGGTTGGAGTCCGCCCTCGAGCATGGCTGTGTGTGTTTGTCCTTAGGTTAGGTAGTTTAAGTAGTTTGTAAGCCTAGGAGCTGATGACCAAAGAAGATAAGTCCCATAGATTTACAAACATTTGAATATTTTTGGTGACCTCTACAGTTCGTCCCTCAGGTTTACAAACATTGGACCTTCAGGATGTCTGAAATAACCCATATAAACCTCATTTTTCCCAGCTCAATACCCATTTTCCGGAACGTTGTAATAAAAGCCAACACACTAAATCACGCGATGTTTTTAATGTACTACACAATAAATTTATTGTAAGCGTATAGTAAATAGCAAGCTGGAGTTTATGCTGTTATGCGGTTGTCCAATTTACAACTTGTGATATTCAATAAGTGGCAGTATTTCCCTCGCAAATTCTGTCCAGAAATGACGTCCGTCTCTGCATATTATATGTAGCATAAGGACCACTGACGAATATCTAATGCTTTAAGTTTGTGTATCCATTGTATGAAACTGCTTAGAGCATCGTTCCCTAGGGTTATACACAACTTAAACGAACGCTGAGGACAAAACACACACATCCATGCCACGAACGGTCCTCGAGAGCGTCTGCACGATACGTGACATGGCGCCTAAGACCGCGCGGCCATACCTGCACGGCGGCCAGTGTCTCTCTCTGTATGTAGGACCGAACGACGTGGCGCAGTTGTGATGCACTGGACTCGCATTCGGGAGGACGGTGGTTCAAATCCATCTCCGGCCATCCAGATTTAGGTTTTCCGTGATTTCCATAAAATCACTCCGGGCAAATGCCAGGACGGTTCCTTTGAAAGTGCACGGCCGAATTCCTTCCCCCATCTTTACCAAAAAATCCGAGCGTGAGCTCCGTCTCTAATGACCATGATGTCGACGAGACGTTACACCCTAATTTTATGTTTTTGTTGTTGTGATCTTCAGTTCAAAGACTTGTTTCATGCAGCTCTCCACGCTTCCCTGTCCTGTGCTAGCATCTTTATGTCTGAAAAAGAACAGCAACCTACATTGTTTTGAACCTGCTTACTGTATTGTTCTCTCGCTCTCCTTGTGCTATAGCCCTACAAACTTCCTTCTAATGTTGATGATTCCGTGATGTCTCAGAACGTCTCCCACCAACCTATCCCTTATCTTAGTCAGGACATGCCAGCAACTCTCTCTCCCCAATTCTGTTGAGCACTTGATCGTTAGTTACGCGATCTACCCATCTAATCTTCGTCATTCGTCTGTAGCACCACATTTCAAAAACCTTATATCATTTTCTTGTCCGAACTCATTATCAAATGTTTGTTAAGCTTAAGGGACCTAACAGCGGGGTCATCAATCCCTAAATTTACAAACTACTTATGAACTACCTTATACTAAAGACGACACAAACACCCGTGCCCGAGGGGGGATTCGAACCCCCGACGGAAGCGGCCTCGCGCGTCGTAACATAGCGCCTCAATGCGCTTGGACACTCCGCCGCGGCCAACTCCTTATTGTCCACGTTTCACTCCCATACAGTGCTACACTCCAGACAAATGCTTTCAGAAAGGACTTGCTAACATTTAAACTAAATTGGATGTCAACAAATTTCGGTTTCCTCAGAAACGCTTTTCTTCCCATAGCCGTTATGCATTTTATATCTTCTTCGCTTCGTCTCGCTGTGGAACGTGCGGTAGCTCGCCGTCGGAGGTTCGAGTCCTCCCTAGGGCATGTGTGTGTGTGTGTGTGTGTGTGTGTGTTGTTCTTAGGCTAGTTTAACTTAGTTTAAGTAGTTTGTAAGCCTAGGGACTAATGACCAAGCAGTTACGGCCCACAGCTTTACAAACATTTGAACATTTTTTTTTACTTCGTCCATCTGCAGCTATTTTGCTACTCAAATAACAAAACTCATCTACAACTTTTATTGTCTTATTACCTAAACTAATTCCTTCAGCATCACCTGACTTTCTTCGACAACATTCCATTACCCTTGTTTTGTTTTTGTTAATGTTCATTTTATAACTTGTTTTCAAGGCAGCGTACATTCCGTTCTACTGCTCTTCAGGTACTTTCCCGTGCGTGAGAGAATCACAACGTAATCGGCAAACAGCAAAGTTTTATTTCTTCAGTTGACAGCGCCGCTGACTACCATGCCAGGGTCCCGGGTTTGATTCCCGGCAGAGGACTGGGTGCTGTGTTGACCTCATCATCATTTTCATCATCATCAACAGGCAAGTCGCCGAAGTGGCGTCAAGTAAAGAGACTTGCACTACGCGGTCGACCAATCCCAGACGGGATCTCCCTTCTCGAAATCTGTTTGAAATGTTTCACAGCTTGCTGAATTTACAAAACCTGCCTTACTCCCTTCCCAACCTTTGTGTCCCTTTCGTGCCCTTCGACTCTTATAAGTGATATCTGGTTTGTTGTAAGTAACTTTTCGTTTGTAATATTTAACCCCTGCTACCTTCAGCAATCGAAAGAGTGTATTCCAGTCAATGTTGTCAAAAGCTTTCTTCAAATCTACAAATGATAAAAACGAAGGCCTGCCTTTCTGTAATCTACTAATATAAGTCCGAAAGTGAGTATTGCCTCACGTCTTCCAACATATCTCCTAAATTCAAACTGATCTTCCTCGATGTCAGTTTCTATGAATATTCTATTGGTCGGTAACTATCTAGTGCGGCCGAATCACAAACGCGGAGGTAGCTACACCTCCTAAATGGGTCAGGAGCCACTGCGGGCCGCTGTCTTGAAATATCGTAGCAACGACACGAAAAAGCAGTTGCTGTTAATTCGTCTGCTAGAATTCTGCATTTTAAGTTTGGGTACGTCATGATCCGTCGTGTCCAGTGAATGAGGTACATTTGAGGATCCAGGCATTTGTGATCGACAGGATTTGCCAGACGTTTGCTGGCACCCGTTCTCCACGTAGTTTGAGTAGCGACCCCAGGCAGCGGAGGCCCCCTTCGTACCCACCCATCCTGTTCGCTTTCAAGTCGTCGGCAGTCGCGGCATCTTACCCAACACACCCTGTATGTCAGAGGCTCCCTTCTTCGCCACCTTGGCTGTTGCAAAACATGAGACGAAAATACGAAATAAAATTCGATAGTTTGGGATGAAATCCTTATAACTCTACTTGTTTTTCCTTCTTACGAAAGGCAGTTACCTTATTTTGATGAATAATAAGTGATACAAATAAAGCTGCTACATGCACAACTACTATTGTAACTGTGCTGAAAATCCAAATGCTTTGTCAGCAACAAACATAATATGTTGCTGGAATTAAGAAGTTACCATCCACAAATGGAGTCACGAAGGTTCTACTGCCTACCATCTAAATACTAAAATATTGTTGATAGTGATACGGTATAAACATGGACTAATAATGCAGCTAATACCAACATTATGTATCTGGCTACACTCTTCATTTATCAAATATTTGAATGTGCTATTGGTCTCCAGTGATCCAGTGATCTCCAGTGATCCACCCACACAACGTCATTCGGCCTATTCTATTGTCCTGCTCAGAATCGACGCGTATTCCACATTATCTTAACGACAAAACCAAATATATTGCAGGTGAGGACGTTAGTAGTCCATCTCGGCATACAGTTCCGTGTGGAGTTAATTATTTTCACGTCTCTTCGACTAAGTCTTGCGGTGATGTGAAATGTGTAATCTGATGTACGGAAATGATACAAGGACAAGCAAAAACATGAAAACACCAAAAACTCAGCACATTACCATAGCTCATACGGTGAGGGATCACCTTTGGTATTCAGATCAGCTTTCAGTCGGCTCAAAATGTGGACATAGAAGTCCTGTGTGATTTTCAAGTGAATGTAAAACCGTTCTTGCGCTGCGCGAAATGGCTGGCCGTTTCTCCGAAGGTTCGAGTCCACTCTCGAGCATGGGTGTGTGTGTGTGTGTGTGTGTGTGTGTGTGTGTGTGTGTGTTGTCCTTAGCATTAGTAAGTCTAAAGACTGACGACCATTTCAGTTTGGTCCAATAGGTTTACAACATTTAAACATTTGATTTGAATCATTCTTGCCAAAAAAAATTCCAATTTCAGGTAATGTAGATATGGATAGTGATTGTGGACCCTTTGCTGCAAGGCAGACAAAGACTAATGATAGTGAGGTATGGTGATCGTGGTCGGCGGGAGAGATGGGACAATTCATTCTGAAGCGAAGCAAGCTGTGTGGACGGGGACCAAGTCGTCTTGGAACACAGCATCAGTTTTCAGGAATCAATACTGTACAGTAAAATGGACCCGATTACTCATAAAGATAACCCGAATCATTGTTAGTAATGCGATCTTCCAGAGTACTTATCGGGCCTCAAATATGTCGTGGTTTACCTCAACCAGAAATTGAATTCAGCATATTAAACGTAACAGTGTAATAAACACTCATAGATTTTTTTTTCGGGACTGTTGTGCCAAGAGTTTGGAAGCGATAGACCGTATGGAGTAAGGCTTCAATCTTTTGGTGCAAATTCCTTGAGCGCTTCTTAACTGCGACCAGCAGCATGTCCACCTGTAGCGAGTCGTGAAGATCTATAATACGAGCGTATCGGCTATCACCCAGGATCCATCGTAGGGCCATGTTCTGAACCACCTGGAACCGCCCGATCTGAGTGGCTCTGGCTAGCCCCTGGAGCGAGATGACGTACAGCATCTTGGTGAGCACCGTCGCCTTGTAGAGTCGAAGCTGTGTTGAGGTTGCGAGTGTGTTAGCGTATCGATGGAGGAAGAAGTGTCGATCTAAAGTGACCCCTAGGTACGTCACTGTAGCAGCCCATGGTTAGTGTTGTCCGCTAAGCCTTAAGGTTGTGAGTAGTTGAGGGCGTTTCTTACTAAAATAGATGGCAGTTGTCTTCGCTGCATTAAGGCGAACGTTGTTTATGTTACATCATGTCATTGTACCGTCCAGTTGTTGCTGCAGTTTCCTACTATTAGCTCTGATATGTCAGCCGCTGGTGAAGAAAAAAAAACCGTATCATCTGCGAACTGTATCATGTGTGCGATCTGTACCCCCATAACAAATGTTCAAATGTTTGTAATTCTATGGGAACATAGTCATCAGTTACTAGTCTTACAAACTACATAAATTAAGTTAAACTAACCTAAGGATAACACACACATCCAGGCCCAAGGGAGGATTCGAACTTCCGATGCGGAAGGCCACGCGATCCGTGACGTGGCGCTCCAGACCGTTCGGATACTCCCGCGCGGCCCCCCGTAACAGTTGGCATGCCAATTGTCATGTACCGGTGGTTCGCCTGACACGCGGACAACCTGCAATGAAGGGTACAAGTGCATGGATGCATACCAGTGAGGCGTTCCACAGTGGCGGTTCCGGAGTCACCAGAGGACGCGACGAGCACCGCCAGAGAGCGCACTAAACCGGAACTATTTTCTTCCGCATAGTCACTTGAGACCAACTCGAAACTGCCACGTATCACTGCGCACCGACTATTTGGGGGGAGGGGGGCGCAGTGCAACACGACGGCAGTTCTGCACTGACCACATATGAGAACCATTGTTGAGGTATCGGGGCCTGACACCTCCGGGGAAGAGTCCCTGCCGCGCCTCCAGCACTTCCCGCAACGGAGTACGTCGTCCGGCTCCGTCCCCTGCTGTTCTCTCTAGGCTGTCGTTATCTCCCTGGCATGTACCTAATTGGGGAAGAAGAAGACTTTTAGTTGCTGTTTGTTGTTTTTACCTTAGTTTCAGAAGTTTGTTTTGTTTCCAGAGGATGATTAGTTTGTCTTGTCAATAAACACAATTTCCGTATCAGACAGTGTCTTTCAGTTATCATCTCCTGAGGCGATATAGCATCATTCACATAGATATTAAACAGTAATGACGATAAAACTGAACCCTGCAGTAGTCCATCCAGTGCCAGTTTAGTGTCAGAGAAGTGACCATCAATCGTAATCACCATTTACTGTGTATGAGAAAGCTTGGTATCATACATATTCAGGGTAATATTCCACTTCTCGTCTCCGATTTTATATTAAGATTTGATTGCTCTAGGATAAACATACAATGTACACTTTGACGGCCAGCATTTTCTTCAGTTAAAACTTCCTGGCAGAAAGGTCGTGACCGATGTGTAAGTTTTCCTTCTGACGTTTCGCCTCCAGCTGTGGGAGACATTTTCGTGCTTCGGCTACTGCCACTGGGCTCGAGGGTCTCTCGAATTTATAGTACGCGTAGAGGGCACCACCATTCGTCACGCGATGCCCTCTCTCAGCCTATCTCCAGATGGTGTCACCGTTCTCCAGTAGGAGTAATCGATTGTCATTTTGCTGACGCAAAGTCGACATCCATATTTCATCCAACTTTTAACATTCTTCTTTTACTTTAAAATTATTCTGGTTTTTATAAGCCTCTATTGTTTCCCTGTACAAGCGGACATGGTAGTGCGATGTCCTTGCTGAATCGCTCGTCTCATTAAATTTGATTTCATGGTTCACATCCCAAAAAACACGCCTTGCTGCGGCTGACTTTTTGGTGCGTCCCAGACGACAGTTCCTTTTGTGTTCGGCTAACCGGGTCTTGACACTTCTTTTCTTTGTACATAGAATTACCACAAGAGCACGAAATTTTATATACCCCATGTGTAACATGGGGTGGCGTGCGTATTTTGCCTGTCATAAACATTCTTTGACCTTATGGTGGGTTTGTTTTTTAAACAGATACTTCAGTCGTCATCACACCTGCTCTGCGGTAACTTTGTTTGGAAATGGAGTTATTACATTCTTTGATGGTATTTCGACTATCTCCATCATCTTACACGTGCGGTGTAATAGTTTCTTCGTGGCTGGCTATCCCAACGATTTCAGCAGTTAAAAGGGAATGTTATTTATTCCAGGGGATTTCTTTCGACTCGAATATTTCAGGGCCTTGTCGAACTCTTAACGCACTATCGTATCTCGTGTCTCATCTTCATTTAATTTATATCCCCATTTACACAATACTGCCTTCAATGTTTCATTATATAGTCCCTGTATAAAAGAGTCTTTCCACATTTCTACTTTCCCTTCTTGACTTAGCTCTGGTTTTTCCGTATGAACTATCGATATTCATAAATCTTCGTTTCTGGCCTATAAACATTTGTTTTATTTTATTGTATGCCGTACATATCTTTTTCCTTGGGTTAGTCCTCTAGTCACTCCTGCTTAGCCAGTTTCCGCTTCCTGACAAACCTTATTTTTCAGACGTCTGTACTCCCTTTTGTCTGCCTTATTTACTGTATTACTATATTTTCTCCTGTTATCATTTAAATTCAGTATTCTCTGTGGTATACTAGGGTTTATACCAGGCATTGTCTTTTTATTTGATCCTCTGCGGCTTTCACCTTTTTTATCTCTCAAAGTTAACCTTTTCCTTCTGCAGTGGCGTACCCACGGGGGGGGGGGGGGGCTGTCGGGCTGCAGCCCCCCCTCCCCCTGAAACCTTGCTGCAGCCTCCCCTAGAGAGAGAGAGAGAGAGAGAGAGAGAGAGAGAGAGAGAGAGAGAGAGAGAGAGAGAGAGAGAAGAAAAAAAAAAAGAAAGGGATCAATCTTTTTTCTTTTAGAAATCACCTCATTTCGGTGACTGACATCAGCTCCCCCCCTCCCCCCCAGACCGACCATGATCCAGGATACGCCACTGTTCTGCTGTATTAGTTTCCCCGCTTTCTTTTTCATTGCTCTCTCCCAAAGTCTCAACAACCTCAGGTTCCTTCAATTTAACCAAGTTCCATTTCCTTACTTTTATATCTAATTGCAGTTTCTTCATTTCATAACCAATAAGTTATCGTAAGTCTATATCTACCCTTGAATGTGTCTTGCATTTTAAAACCTAGTTCCGAAATCTGAAATCCAGCATCTCTTGGTCTCTTCCACGTACACACCCTTCTTTGATGATTCGTCAGCCAAGTGTTTAGAATGATTAAGTTGTGATTTGTGCAAAATTCTACCAGATAATTCCGTCTTTGATTATAGTTCCACAGTCCATATTCAATTACTATTTTTGCTTTTCTTTCTTTTTCTGCTGCCAAACTCCTCTTTCAGAATATCTCGATCAAGTTCTTCTCTTCATTGACTGTTTGAATAATTCATTGTAAGTCCTCAAACATTTTTTTACTTCATTATCGGGAGAGCTAACTGGCATATAAATTCGTACTTCTGTGATGGGTGTTGGGTTTCTGTTTATCATTTACTTGTTGTTCATAGTAGCTTAACTGCTACTTTATTATTCATTATTAAACCTACTCATGCGTTACCTTCAACTGATTTTGTATTTATAATTGTGTTGCCCCTGTTAACTACTGTAAACGCTACTGCCCCTCCTCAGGAACCACGTGTTTCTCTGGTCTCTCTACAGATACTCCGCGTAGGTTAAACTACAGTACGGCTATCTGTATCTGTATCGTTGAGGCACGAAATCCACCCACCTCGGCAGTGTCTGTGGTTCAGGGGATAAGAAAAAACCAGAAGTATAGTTACGTCGTTCGAAGTATAATTTTTAGCAATTTAAAAAATATCAAACAATATTTGAAGACACGGCATGCTACCATTGAAATATAAATTGTATGAACA
Source organism: Locusta migratoria (assembly GCA_026315105.1). Taxonomy (NCBI): domain Eukaryota; kingdom Metazoa; phylum Arthropoda; class Insecta; order Orthoptera; family Acrididae; genus Locusta; species Locusta migratoria. The sequence goes on from CM048746.1 coordinate 524,839,785, forward strand.
ATGAAAAACTGATTTTTAATATTATTTATATAAGGATGCCAAGGAAACTTAAATAATCCGAAAAGTTCTTTCTAACAGACGCGAAATGAGTAAAAATTATGTTTTTAACTAGATATTAAAAGTGTTAACAGGAAGTAGATGTCTTCTCATACATAACTCTAATCTTATCTTCTCTGTTACGTATTAAAATATCGAATAATAGTAAGTGGACATCGAAAATGGAAGTGTTACCATATAGCAGAAATGACACAAGAAGTAATGTTGTATCGTGAAATGGCTTTTACGGGACGTTAAATGGTTAAATGGTTCTGTTTCCAGTAAACAAGTATACTTGTCAATGTAACCTCTACTACGTCTACTAAGATGTCAGCATTGTAAATCAAAACACCGTAGTAACGAAGTCTGTAAATGTCGTTGTTTAATGGCTCTGTTATTTCGCGTACTTTCCTGTAAGGATAAATTTTTAGTCATTTGCCACCGTCACAAGAAGTCTGAATTCCAATTGCTCAGCAACGACGGGGAAGAAAGGAAATGTACATAGAAAGTGAGGAGATTATCAGAGGAGGTAAGAACAGATGGTCATAAGGAAGGAGAGATGAAAGTTTGGGTGCCGCGAGGGAATGGCCGGAGATTTTGAATATTCCTTTAGGCATGAGTATATGTAATGTCCTTAGCGTAAGTTAGTTTAAGAAGTTTGTACGTATAGCGACTGGAGCCCATAGCAGTTTGGTACAATAGGTTTGCAAACGTTTAATCACTGAAAATTGGGTAATGGCGGTAGGAGGAGGAGGAGGAGGGGGAGAGGATGATGGAGGATGATGTTAAATCAGTGAACACATCAAAACTACACGCCCAGACACGGCATTGAAAATGACCGATTTATACTGAAGAGCGAAAGAAACCGGTATAGGCGAGTGAACGCAAACACATTCAGAGGATGTCGCTGCGTTCGGCAATGCCTATATAAGACAACAGGTGTCTGGTGGAGGCGTTCTATCGGTACTGCTGCTAAAATGGCAGGTTGTTAAAGTAAGTTTGAACGTGGGATTGCATGTCGGTGCTCGAGAGATGGGAGACACCGGGGCAGCGATGACGTGGGTATTTTAGCATTATGACCATTGCACTACTGCTCCTTGAATATCGGGAATCCGATAAAACATAAACCGTCAATATCACTGCGTCCGGAAAAAAACCCTGCAAGGAGAGGACCAATGACGACTGAAGAGAATATTCAGTGTGACAAAGTGAAACCTTCCGCAAACTGTTGCGTATTTCAATGCTGGGTCGTCAACAAATGTCAGTTTGCGAACCAGTTGACGAAACGTAATCTATGTGGGCTTTTGAAGCCAAAGGCCCAGACGTGTAGAGGAAAGGTGCCTATATGCGACAGTTCACGAGTATGAGACACCCCAACTGTTCTCATGGTAGATGCTGCACTCTGGTGAAGAGTTTCTTAAATACATCTGTTGGGTACCAGACGACACAGTGAGTAGGACGCCATTGTTGAGCCGGACAGAGTACGTAGAGGTTGATACAAATTTTCTTGTGTTTGGAGTTTTTGTGACATCGGTGTTAAGACAAAATTTCAGCTTAAAGGTGAGTGGATATTACTGCACTCTTTCATTGTTGTTATTTGCGACGGTATTAAAAATGTTCAAATGTCTTTAAATCTGTAAATCTATCGGACCAAACTGCGTGGTCATCAGTCCGTAACTTACAAACTTCTTAAACCTAGGTAAACTAACCTAAGGACAAAACATACACCCATGCCCCAGGGAGGACTCGAACCTCCACGGCGAGCAACCGCGCTCCGCAGCGAGACGCTTTAGACCGCTCGGCTACTCCACCGCGGCGTGAAAATAATATTCATATTGTATGTTTGCCACCTCCCGAAACGCATAAAATGCAGACACATGACGTCGGATTTATGGGGCCTTTGTAAACCTACTACACCGAAGAGATAGAAACGTGGTTGTAAAGTAACCTAGGTCGTGTTATCACCCCATTATTAATATTCAGTTTATTTGGGACAGCTTATAATCGAGCAGCAACAATGAAAACAGCTGTGAATCCCTTCAGAAAAACAAGTCTCATCCCATGCAACAGAAACACCTTTAGGGAACATGAATTTTCAATTCATCGCCATGCTGACGCTCTTTAAGAAAGAGATGCCGAAAACGAAAATGAAACAACTGATGGTGATGTCGGTCAACCTGTCAGCCCCACAGACGACCAGTTCCACACTTCGCCGCAAAACCCGCTGGAGACAGTCAAGTAGGTCAAACATAGAGTTCGTGCTCTGTTGCGTTACTAACTTCAACTCCTTATGTGAATCGATTGCAAGAATCTAAACAGCAGAAATAAGAGGTTGAAGCTAAGAAAGCAGCCAGAAAGTTTATTTTTGGGGAAAAAGAGTGAAAATCTTCAAATCGGAGACGTAAAGCAGAAGAATCGTCTAGTGACTTGGCATCCGATGTCCATCTTCATGACCGTGCGGATTCAGACAGCAGCGACGACGATGACGCAGTGTGTCTGATCTATACTGGGCGCTTTTCTGAAGCCGAACACGGGAAAATTTGGCACGGTATAGACATGTTATCGCTGGGCTCATGAAGAATGTCGTGTCGTAAATATAAACATAAGTAGTGTGAAATGAGTGAAATATAAAAGAAATTAATTAACATGTATAAATTGTGTATTAATATGTAATTACTCCGTAATACAATAATTAAATCAATGTATTATTACTGCCTCATATTAGGAAACCTCAATCTCATTTCCTGGAAAGGCCTTGTTTGTGAAGATTTAATAATTATTCTGAAAGATTGTTTATTATTGCAAATACGCTAATTGTATGATAAATTTAAATAATGTAAGATATTATTACCACGATGAAAAATATAATTGCACTTACTTTTAGGTCATTAAAATGGGTTTACAAAAGTGTGTCTCATATTTGGCACCTTTCCTCTACCCTTGCTGACTTCATGCCCCAAAGTTTACGCCTCGTCTGGCTCCGTCGACACCGACATTGAACAACTAACGACTGGAAACATGTTGCCTGGTCTGACGACTCTCGTTTTCATTTGTATCGAGCTGATGAAAAGGATGCTTAGGAAGGAAGCTTAGGGCTTAAAGTCCCGTCGACAGCTTGGGCATTAGAGACGGAGCTTACACTAGGAGTTTTTAGGTAAGGAGGGGACATGAAATTGGCCGTGCCCTTTGAAAGGAACCATCCCGGCATTCGCCTGGAGTGATTTAGGGAAATAACGGAAAATCTAAATCTGGATGGTCGGAGGTTGGAACTGAACCACCATCTTCCCGAATGCGAGTCCAGTGCGCCACCTCGCTCGGCCGAGCTGATGGAGGTTTGTGGGTATGGAGACAACCTCATGAATCCATTACCCCAGCATGTTTTATGTAAAGGGATAACTGGTGCGGTCATCAGTCCTTAGGCTTACTTACTTCTTAAACGAACTTACGCTAAGGACAACACACACGCCCACACCACCAGGCCACATGGAGGAGAAGGCATCCGACGGCAGAGGACGCGCAGTTCGTGACATGTCGCCTGTCACATCGGACGGCGCGGCCATTCCCGCGTGGCGTAACGCATTTGTATGAATACTGATTTGATGAAATAAATCGCAATTTGCGATCAGTTATGGCTTCACTGTACTAGATTTGGATGTAACACCAATGTGCAGCGAATGAAAATTTGTGCGCGGTTGGAATTCGAACCCGGGATCTACTGCTTACTAGGCAGACGCGTTGACCACTCCGCCACCGAGGACACCGTGACCAACCCGACTGCAGAGGACTCTTACCTACACGTCTCCCGCCACACCCAAATCTCCATTCGCCACGCTGTCTCTTTCCTATACAGGGTGTGACAAAAAGGTACGGCCAAACTTTCAGGAAACATACCCCACCCACAAAGAAAGAATTAATTTTCATGTTAGAGCTCATTTTATTACTTCTCTTCAAATCACATTAATCATGGAATGGAAACACACAGCAACAGAACGTACCGCGTGACTTCAATCACTTTGTTACGGGAAATGTTCAAAATGTCCTCCGTTAGCGAGGATACACGCATCCACCCTCCGGCGCATGGAATCCCTGATACGCTGATGCAGCCCTGGAGAATGGCGACCACAATACGAGCACGAAGAGTTTCTACATTGGCTGTCGGGGTTGCATAGACAAGAACTTTCAAATGCCCCTATAAATGAAAGTTAGGAGAACGTGGAGGCCAGGGAATTGGTCCGCCTTACCAATCCATCGGTCATCGAATGTGTTGTTGAGAAGCGTACGAACACGTAGACTGAAATGTGCAGGAGCTCCATCGTGCATGAACCACATGTTGTGTCGTACTTATAAAGGTACATGTTCTAGCAGCACAGGTAGAGTGTATTTTAACAATTGTCTGCACGAATTATTTCAATTTACATTTAAAGAGAAATACTAAAATGAGCTCTAACATGGAAAGTAAGCGTTTCCGGAAACATGTCCACATAACATATTTTCTTTCTTTGTGTGTGAGGAATGTTTCCTGAAAGTTTGGCCGTACCTTTTTGTAACACCCTGTATAATTGAATACTGATTTGACCGATATTTGAAAACGGTGGTTACTTCTTTCTCGAGATCCCTGCCACAGTCGCACAGAGCACAATGAACGCGTACTCAGCCCGCAGTGCTTGTCGCGGCAGTGGCTGGCTGTGCCATCAGCAGAGGTGGCCGTCGCACCTGGCGGCAGCAGCAGCAGGCGGCCGGCTGTTTGCTTTGTTGTAGCGGCGCGCAGCTGCCCTGCCGTGCCTGCAGCCTCTCGGCTTCCGCCGCCGCCGCCTCCGCCTCCGCCGCCCCCGCGCCGCGTGGCGAGGCGTGGGAACGCGGGGACAGACACGTGCCGCCACGTGCGACACACCACTCCCACTCCGGCCGCCGCCCGCCGGCTACCTGCGCTCTTTAAAACTCCACGCCTGCGTCGCGCTGACTGACAACCTCACCGGGTGGAAAAATGTACGGAACCAACAGTCGTATTCAACTTGTACAAAAATCAGTCAAGGCAGCCTGTAAAAAGAAAAAGAAGGCATTTCAAAAACGGCTCCATACTAGAAATCAGGCAGACAGAGAAAGTTATATTGAAGAAAGAAACAAAGCCAAACGGATAATTGCAGACTCCAAGCAGAAATCATGGGAAGACTTTGGAAACAAGCTGGAAACTCTGGGTCAAGGCACGGGAAAACCATTTTGGAGTGTAATTAGCAATCTTCGAAAGGGAGGGAAGAAGGAATTAACAAGTGTTTTGGACAGGTCAGGAAAGCTGCTAGTCAATCCTGTGGATGCCTTGAGCACATGGAGGGAATATTTTGAAGAATTTCTCAATGTAGGTGAAACGTTCAATGATGTGTCAGATTGTCAGGTACAATGGGATAGGAACAACGATGGAAACAGGATCTCATTTGAGGAAATGGAGAAAATGGTCAGTAGATTACAGTGCAATAAAACGGCTTGGGTGAATGAAATTAAGCCGGAACTTGTCAAATATAGTGGAATATCAGGTCTCAAATGGTTACACAGGATAACTGAAAAGGCATGGGAATCGGGACAGGTTCCATATGACTGGATGAAAGCAGTAATCACGCCAATTTTCAAACATGGAAACAGAAAAGATTGCAACAACTATCGAGGTATCCCTTTAATTAGCGTTGTCGCAAAATATTCTCAGGTATTGTTGAAAAGAGAGTGAGAGTATTAATTGATGACAAGTTAGATGAAAATCACTGTGGGTTTAGGCCTCTTAGAGGCTGTCAGGACCAGATCTTTAGCCTGCGGCAGGTAATGGAAAAGTGCTCTATAAGTGGAAAAGGAAATTGTATCTATGTTTCATGGATCTGGAAAAGGCTTATGACCTTGTTCCTAGGAGGAAGCTACTGTCAGTTCTTCACGATTACGGTATAGGAGGCAAACTTCTGCAGCCAATTAAAGGGCTCTATGTAGACTGTAAGGCAGCAGTTAGAGAAGATGACAAATTAAGCTCATGGTTCAGGGTAGTTTCAGGGGTAAGGCAAGACTGTAACCTGTCACCACTGTTGTTCATACTATTCATGGATCATATGTTGAAAACAGTAGACTGGCAGGGCAGGATAAAAATAGCTGAAAACAAAATAAGCAGTCTCGCATATGCGGATGACTTAGTTGTAATGGCAGATTCAATTGAAAGGTTGAAAACTAATATTTCAGAGCTCGATCAGAGGTGCAAGGATTACGATATGAAGGTCAGCATCTCCAAAACGAAAGTAATGTCTATGGGAAAGAGATTCACACAGATTGAGTGTCAAATCGGAGGACCAAAGTTACAACAGGTAGACAATTTCAAGTACCTAGGATGTATTTTCTCACAGGATGGCAACATAGCGAAAGAACTGGAATCGAGGTGCAGCAAAGCTAATGCAGTGAGTGCTCAGCTAAGATCTACTCTCTTCTGCAAGAAGGAAGTAAGTACCAAGACGAAGCTAGCAGTGCACCGCTCTATCTTTCGACCAACTTTGTTGTATGGGAGTGAAAGTTGAGTGGATACAGGTTACCTTATTCATTAGGTAGAGGTTACAGATATGAATGTAGCAAGAATGATTGCAGATACCAATAGATGGGAACAATGGCAGGAGGCTGTCCATAATGAGGAAATCAAAGAAAAGCTGGGATGAACACCATAGATGAAGCAGTTAGAGCGAACAGACTGAGATGGTGGGGTCATGTTACATGCATGGGAGAAGCAAGGTTACCTAAGAGACTCATGAGCTCGTCAGTGGAGGGTGGAAGGAGTCGAGGTAGACCAAGAAGAAAGTACTTAGATTCGGTGCAGAATGATTTTGAAGTAAAAGGCATAACATCAGACGAGGCATCAATGTTAGCATTGAATAGGGAATCATGGAGGAATTTTATTAGAGGTACCATGCTGCAGACTGAACGCTGAAAGGCATAATCAGTCTCTAACGATGATGATGATGGTTTTTCGCTGTCGTGTTTACATGTGACAACCTGGATAGGATTTCGTAGCCCACTTAATATCGCGGCTGAAACACAGCCGATTCATTTATCAATATTTTTTCGCAATAGCGAATTTCTCTTCGCGTCAGTGTATAAGGTATAGATCTTCTACCAAATGGTGACATATGAAAATTTGTACCGGGCCGGGACTCGAACCCGGGTTTCCAGCTTTTCACGAACGGTCGCCTTAACCACTAGGCAACCCAAACACGACTCCAAGACCGACCCAAACTTTCATATGCCACACTGACTGCACATACAAGTCGACTACAGTCATCCCTTAGCACTCTCGCAGCTTAAGCCGGCCGCGGTGGCCGAGGGGACTGAGACGCTCCAGTCACTGTCTGCACGGGCACTGCGGTCGGGGGTTCGAATCCCCCCTCGGGCATGGATATTTGTGCCGTCCTTAGGATTAACTAGTTCATAAGTAGTTTGTATGTTTAGGGACCAATGATCCTGTAGTTAAGTCCCATAAGCTATACAAACAGCTTAATCTGTATTCCCGCACCAGGGAGAATGAAAACAACGCGGCATTAACCAACGCTGTTATCGTTATTGCCTCGCTTAGGCATCTGTTAAATTACTGTATGGTGACGATTTACAGTGTTGATATATTTATCAACATTTTTTCGCAATAGGTGCAGTCAGTGTGGCATATGGAAGTTTGGGCCCGTGCTGGAGTTGTGTTCGGTTAGCCTAGTGCGCGACAGGTCGCGAAAAGCGGGAAACACGAGTTCGAGAAATTGTCATATGTGACCATTTGGTAGAATATTTGTATAGATGTAGTGACGCTAAGAGAAATTCGCCAGGTCCTACGATTTTTATCTGTCACTTTCCGCTTCTTTCACCTCTGGCAGTATGTGAAAAATACCGAGCAGCACCGTAGTTCGGAACCCACGTTAAACTGTAGGTAACCCTATAACTGGCTGGCTAAGTCAGTTCGAAGGTCAGAGGAAGGCAACGGCATACCACCTCCAAACAGGACCATGCCTAGTAAAGCACTGTGGTGTTCAAACCAATCTTCGGATTGTTGACTGCTTTACCTTTTCTTTTTAAATACAAAGATTCATGCTCACTCTAATATTTATACTTTTATTTCACATTAGAATTTGTCACTCTGTTCATATGTTGCGAAAATTCTTAAGAAGAAAACACAATATGAGAAGCCAAGAACGCTTCAAAAACGGTTGTGTTTACATGGGCACCAAAATCGACTGCGGAACTGGAAAACCACATCACTGAGAAAGGACTGACGAGATGCTCAATCCACACGAAGCCCACAAGCGGCTTCTAATTAAATTGCTTGCTTACGGTATATCGCCACAACTGTGCGATTGGATTCACGATTTCCTATCAGAAAGGACACAATTCGTTGTAATTGACGGTAAGTCATCGAGTAAAACAGAAGTGATATCTGGCGTTCCCCAGGGAAGCGTTATAGGTTCCCTACTCTTCCGTGTGTTTATAAACGATTTAGGAGACCATCTGAATAGCTCCCTTAGACTGTTTGCGGATGATGATGTCTTTTATCGGTTAGTGCAGTCAACAGAGGATCAAAACCAACTGCAAAAGCGATTTAGACAAAATTTCTACTTGGTGCGAAAATTGGCAACTGACACTAAATACAGAAATGTGTAAAGTAATACACATGACCACTAAAAGAAATCCGCTGAACTTCTATTACGCGATAAATCAGTCAAACCTTAAGATCGTAAATTACGAACAACTTAGACTGGAGATAACACATAGAAATTATTGTGGGGAAGGCGAACCGAAGATTACGTTTTCTTCGCAGAACGCTTCGAAGACGCACCTGCTCCACCAGAGACTGCCAACATCATACTTGTGCGTCCTCTCCTGGAGTACTGTTGTGGGACCCATTGTGGGACCCTCACCAGATGGGACTGACGGAAGACATTGAGAAGGTTCAGAGAAGGGCAGCTCGTTTTGTTTCATCACGTTACCGGGGGCAAAGCGTCACGGAAATGTTGCACGAATTGTGGTGGAAATCATTAAAAGAAAGACGTTATTCATTGCGGCGTGATCTGTTTGCGAAGTTTCAATCACCCACTTTTACTTCTGAATGTGAAAATATTTTGCTAGCACCCACCTACTTAGGAAGACATGACCATTCGAATAAAACAAGAGAAGTCAGATCAAAAACGGAACGATTTAGGTGTTCTTTCTTCCCGCGCACTATTAGAGAATGGAACGGCAGAGAAAAGTTATGAAAGTGGTTAATGAACCCTATGCTAGGCACTGAAATGTGATTTGCAGAGTATCTATGCAGATGTAGACTTAGTTGACGAGTGGAGTGACAGTCTACTGCATTGGCAATGTAAGTTTGCCTTTACTCAACACTGCAAAGATGGCTGTAGTGGCTGTACACAGCGATTCACGATGCCGAAAAGAAAAATGACAAAGAGGTTTTCTACAAATAACTTACATACAAAACACACGCACAACAACAAACAAACAAGTCTTGAGGCCGGCTGCGGTGGCCGAGGGGACTGAGGCGCTTCAGTCACGGTCTGCACGGCCACTACGGTCGGGGGTTCGAATCCGCCCGCGGGCATGGATATTTGTGCCGTCCTAGTTCGTAAGTAGTTCATAAGTAGTTTGTAAGTTTAGGGACTGATGACCCCGTAGTTAAGTCCCATAGACTGTACAAACATTTGAACATTTGAATCAAGTCTTGAGGGTGGCGACGGGGTCGTATTATGTTGCTATGCATGCGTACCAATTGTTCTGGCGCTTATTTCTTAATTCCTAAAACCGGAAACGACGACAGCCATCTTTTTTTTTTTTTTTTACGGCTTTTGGTTACAGTGACCATACAACCAGCGGTTATTACAGTGACCACATTACAATAGAATTGAGATTCTTACAATGGATAGCACAATATTAATAAGTATCTTACATCATACAGCCTTAGAATAATAAATAATACAAATAAAAAAGTGACTACAAATTATCTGAGATGTTTCATTTTTTTCATAAATATTGTCAGTACAGGGCAGAATAGTAATATTCCATATGTCGTTGTCCCTGGTATCAAGTTGTTGTGAAAACATTTTTCTTCTTCGAGGATGTATCGAAGAACTTTCTTTATGTGTTCTGTTCTGATGACACACTATTTTTGGAGCTCAAAGAACGGACGGTAACTAAAAGAGACAGAAAGCTGATGTAAACATGCACTGCATGTACGATCTCGCACGCTGCTTGGTGGAGAAGAGGCATATGACCGTGGACATTGGCCATTCCGTCAATAAACGTCAATTCAAAGTGCTTGTAACTGTGCAACTGAGCAATGGAGCAGATTGGAGACATAGCATTTCAACAATAAAAACCTCTACAGTAGTGGAACCTCGTGGCGTCCAAACCTCAATCTCAAAATAATAATAATAATAAATGAATAAAAAATGGACATGTGCTCTTTGAAAATTAAACGATTTAATTATTCAAGAATGCATTTATATTGCAATTTAAAAATTCAATATTCTTTTTGTAGGCCAATGGAGAATGGACTAAAAAGTTGAAAACTAGTCACATAAAACTGGGACTGCCAAAATAAAACACAGAAGTCATTGATACAGCGGCCATCTGTTGATCCACAATACTTAGCAAAGGATTTTTCCCCCTTAAACTTTTAGGGGCACTAAAAATTTTTTGTCCTTCGTACAGATTTCCCATCCGCCAAAGTAAGTGAGGGGACACAGTGAGTCTTTGAAGCGAATGAATACACGCCACTTCTGGCGCGAACACTACGTTTTTTTCGCTTCTCCTTGCACAATACAGAGCGACAATTCTTGCTTACTGACCTTCCCTGTTGTTTTGAGTGGCACTATCACAGCAGAGGCCAACATTGACAAGCGGCTCACACAATTTTTTCGGAATTGATTCAAATTTTTTCGACACTATTCAGCTAGTCGATATCGACGAATTGCTTTGCTAAGTACGTATCTGCGTATGGCTGAAGGCATCACAGGACTTTTAGATGCTTTCCACAACAGCCGGCCGCGGTGGCCGAGGGGACTGAGGCGCTCCAGTTACGGTCTACACGGCCACTACGGTTTTTTTTTTTTTACATTTTCTATTTCTGAATCTTAATCAGATTCACGGATCCAGCTTGTTATTTCCTTTTTCCCAGAAATATTAGTTGTATTTCGTCAAACTTGCGTTTTATCATCTGTTTGGAGGTAGTATGGACGAAGTCAAGCCGGTCTCGGTGGCCGAGGGGATGCCGGGCGCCGTGGCTCAGCGCGCCCGGTCAGAGGGCGCATCGCCCTCTGTAATAAACTAGCTGAGCCAACAACACACCGAACAAGAACGATCAACGTCCGCAACGAATATAACTATCCATAGAAAAAAAAAAGGTGCTGAGGCACTCCAGTCACGGTCTGCACGGCCACTACGGTCGGGTGGTTCGAGTCCCCGCTCGGGCATGGATATTTGTGCCGTCCTTAGTATTAGTTAGTTCATAAGCAGTTTGCAAGTTTAGGGACTGATGACCCCGCAGTTAAGTCCCATAAGCTATACAAACATTTGAAACATTTTGAAACGAAGTCAAGGGATAATGTTTATCAAGTTTGATTCCATATTGTGCTCAGCTACTGGTTGTAATATGATGAAGGTCAACAGCAATCAGTCTCAATAATTTATTTCTTATTGCGTATCTCGATTTCATTACCTGTGCGACGATTTGAAATGCTTTAAAAACGTGGTTTCAATCCTATAAAACTTTTCTACCGTCATGTTGAAGATCACGTTCACATAGTGCGACAAGTTTTATATGTTATAAACCACGTTTTTAATGCATTGAGAATGGTCGTACAGCGTACAAAATCTAGATATGCAATACCAAACAAATATTTGCAACTGGTTGTATGCATCTTACAACATACAAAAGCCTAGTAAATTTGCACTATAAAATCTGTATCAAGTTACCCACGAGCACTGTTCAATAGAAGTTCACCGTATCGAAGACAGGGAGAAAGAGAGAATGTCTGCTTAAGTCAAAATACTAAGCAATACTGCAACAATTACACTAAGTGCTACATCTTCCTCCTTCTTTCTTTTTCAGCCCTTTTCCCGCACATGCAGGTTCGGCTGTGTTATTGCAGATTTGGCGTGTTATTAATTACGGGGTGTCCGGATGCCCTTCCTGCCGCCACCCCCTGCCTCCCGGGAGGAAATGTGTACCCCAAATGTCTGTGTATAGTGTTATACGTGAGAATGTGTAAAGTGTTACTAAATGTTTGCGAATCGTGTAACTGCGGCGGGACTTGGGGACCAGCCCAGTATTCACCTAGGCGGATGTGGAAAACCGCCTAAAAACCACGTCCAGGCTGGCCGGCACTCCGACGCCCTTCGTTAATCCGCCGGGCAGATTCGAAATGGGGTCGGTACATCTCCCCGTCTCTGAAACGGTGCGTTAGACCACACGGCTAACCACGCGGGTACAGTACGTGCTACATACTCTTCACAACGGAAGGCTGGTGGCGGTAATAGGATGAAATCCAATTAAATGATAAGCAAATAAAGTGAGAAAGTGCGTTGCCATAGCTCAGACGTGCCCATATCTCGTAAGGTGCATTTTAGATCCAACCTTTGTATCTGGTTATTGTTTCGGTCCATATTACCTCCTTTTAAACTATGGATCGCAGAAACTTTTCGGTAGAAGAAATTTGTTTCACGCTGTCAGAGAAGAACTCAAAGTGTCAATAGATACGGTCGGGGGTTCGAATCCCCCCTCGGGCATGGATATTTGTGCCGTCCTAGTTCGTAAGTAGTTCATAAGTAGTTTGTAAGTTTAGGGACTGATGACCCCGTAAAGTCCCATAAGCTTAACACACATTTGAATTTGAATTTTGTCAATAGATAAAATTACCAGACATAACTTCCTTAATAAAATACACCGAAGAGGCAAAGAAACTGGTACACTTGCTTAATATCGTGTAGGGCCCCCGCGAGCACGCGTGGCATGGACTCGACTGATGTCTGAAGTAGTGCTGGAGGGAACTGAGCCGGCCGCGGTGGCCGAGAGGACTGAGGCGCTCCAGACACGGCCTGCACGGCCACTAGGGTCGGGGGTTCGAATCCCCCCTCGGGCATGGATATTGGTGCCGTCTTTAGTATAAGGTAGTTCATAAGTAGTTTGTAAGTTTATGGACTGATGACCCCGTAGTTAAGTCCCAAATACTTTACAAACACTTGAACATTTTTTTTATGGTACTGACACCGTGCATCCTGCAGGCCTGACCACAAATCCGTAAGAGGACAGGGGGTGGAGATGTCTTCTGAACAGCACGTTGCAACGCATCCCAGATACGCTCAATATGGTCCTTTCTGGGCAGCGGAGGTGTTTACACACGTAAGATTGTTCCTGGAGCCACTTTGTAGCAATTCTGAACGTAATGGGTGTCGCATATTTATTGCTGGGAATTGCCTAGGATCGACCATACCCACAATGGACATGAATGGATGCAGGTGATCGTACACGTACCAAAATGTATCAAGGGTCCCATATCGCTACAACTGCACACGCCGGACACCATTACAGAACCTCCACCAGCTTGAAGAATCCCATGCTGACATATAGGATCCAGACGCCGTACACGTCTATCCCCTCGATACAACTGGAAACGAGACTCGTCAGACCAGGTAACATGTTACAAGTCATCAACTTTCCAGGGTTGGTGTTGACGGGTCAAGGCAACGCGAGGCGGAAAGTTTTGTGTAATGCCATCAGAAATGGTACATGAATGGGCCTTCGCCTCCGAAAGCCCGTATCGGTGTGTATCGTTAAACGGTTTGTACGCTGACATTTGTTGATGGCCCAGCAGTGAAATCCGCAGAAATCTACGGAAGGGTTGCACTTCTGTGACGTTGAACGATTCTCTTCAGTCGTCGTTGGTCCCTTTCTTGCTGGATCTTCCTCCGGCCGCAGCGCTGTCGGAGATTTGACGTTTTACCGGATTCCCGATATTCACGGTTCACTCGTGAAATGGTCGTACGGCAAATTCCCTACGTCATTGCTCGTCGGAGCTGCTGTATGCCAGCACTCGTGCGCTGACCAGAACACCACGTACAGTCTCCCTTAAATCGTGGTGCGCTGCCATTCTAGAAGCAGTTGCAAGGTATCCCAAATAAATTAAATTAATTAATTATAATAGAAATTTACAAGATATCTGGAATAGATTAATGTTTAATGGATACCGATCACTAGTGCGTAATACGTACGTGAAAGAAAATTTAAACTGTGAAAAACCGAACAATGTGGTGACTACGACCACCGAGGTAAGCCTTTGTAAACATTAATATGCGCAACGGACACGCCCGGGAAATAGGGAAAAACTCAAACACTAGAATTTATGGCCCTGTCTAAAGTACTCCTTAAGTGTACAACGAAACTGGTGAACTTGAATAATGAAAAGGGGGAAACAATCTGACTGTGACACAGGTAAAATCAAAAAATTGACTTACCTCGTATCTTCTTATTACAAAACTGGAAACTGGAAACAGCGAGCAGCTCGCGTCATGCAGTATTTCAGTATTAAAAATTTTCCACAATAATATGTGGGTAGTAATTAAGTCCAACAATAATCATAAATGAAGAAAATGAAAGGAAGGGGTAACTAACTACCAAATGAGGACGCAGAACGCAAATTGAATATTGGAAATTATGTCTTCTTAAAAAAATATGAAATAGAAAAATATTATAGAAAATTAACATCATGCATTACAATAATAGCGTGCTGCAACAGATACTTAACGACTGCCTTCTCCAACAGCGTCCTGGCGCTTCCTCACCCAACAGGCAAGTCTCTCCCAACACAGGTCGCAACTAACTTGCTACTTACTGACTGCCCTCTCTCGCAGCCATAGCGCTTACTCTACAATCGAACTTCCAAAGATTACTGTGCCACTTACAATATACATCTGTGGCCAGTTTACATATGTACAAAATATTACATAAAACCAACTATGTCGGCACGAGAGGGACCTTACACAGTAAATCGTTCTGACGCTTGTACCAGACACCTGTTGTCTTATATAGGCGTTGTCTAACTTAACGCAATCTTCTGAATACATATATCCGTGATTGCATATGCAAGCCGGTATCACATTCTTTGGCTCTTCAGTTGGAATATGTATTCATTCTCCTCTACAAGTGCTGAAAGTTTGTACCAAGAATTTCCGAAAACTTTCTTGAAGGCGTGCCCAAATAAAAATGAGACTACAGTTGAACGAAAAGAAATTTCAAATACAAAATTGTCGCCGGCCGCGGTGGCCGAGGAGACTAAGGCGCTCCAATCACGGACTGCACGGCCACTGCGGTCGGGGGTTCGAATCCCCCCTCGGGCATGGATATTTGTGCTATCCTAGTTCGTGAGTAGTTCATAAGTAGTTTGTAAGTTTAGGGACTGATGACCCCGTAGTTAAGTCCCATAGACTATACAAACATTTGAACAAAATTGTCATCGATATTGATGCACCGATAGCCGCGGAGCGCACCTCTGCCCGTCGTCGGAGGTTCGATTCTTGCCTCGGGCGTAGGTGTATTTGTCGTCCTTAGCATAAGTTAGTTTAAGTAGCTTGTGAACCTAGGGACTGATGACCAGGGAGGTTAAGACCCATAAATTTACAAACATTTCAACATTTCATTCTCCGATCCTAGCATGTAGAATCAGAATGAACAGCTTACACTTAGAAACTCCTGCTTTCTGATGGATCCATTGTTCCACGGTGTCGTGCATTTCCTTGTAACAATTTAAACTCTGTCATTTTAGAGATCTATGTATTTTGCTTGAGATTTTTCTGCTTGTTATAACAACTCTATTGGGAATTCACATCTAGGGTTACTTTTTCTCTATTACGCAACAGACGAATAATGTGAGTCTGTAATACAAACCCCGCAAACGAGAGACAAAGTATCAACTTTGTAGTATCGTCGCCGAAGGACCCCTGCAAGACGCTTTCGCGCCTGGCTCATCGTTTGGTGGCGCTACGAGCGGGCCGTACTGCGCCGGCGTGTACTAGCTTCGACGCTGGCAACCGAGGAACCAATGGCTACGGCGCCTCGGACCCCGCCTTCTGACGCACGGCTAGCGCGCCCTCTGGACATGTAGCATTTAAGGGCGGCGTCAGAAGAAGCCCAGGGAGAGTGTGTATAGAATCGCCTAGGAGAAGCTATTCTTATTGTTGTAACCGTGTCTCTGTATAATAAAAGATAAGTATCTTCCTTAGCTCATGGTTTCTTGTTTGCTTCTCATCTCGCCTACGTAGCTAGCCGGCCACTTCGGCAGACGACACGGGACGCAACAAATTTTATTTCAATTTTTAGCATTTGTTACTTCTTTAAATCAAAAATCGCCGTGGTGGAGTAGCCGAGCGGTCTAAACATTCAGTGAGGCAAAAAACCGAAAAGTTTCTCTATTTTGTGTTTGTTTATTGTAAATTTTGTCATTGCAATAATACTTTCGTATTATGCTAATACAATTTTAGTGTAATTATCATTGGTTTATAATTCAGCTCATTTTATTTAACATTTGTTTCCTTACTGAAAAAAATGAAAGGGGCCTCGCAAAGACGAGTTCGCCGACGTCCAGTTTTCGTCTAGCGCCGCCACTGTTTGTACACTAATGTTTTAACGATGATCTTGAGTAGTAAGTTTTTCATGTGGTAGGTTTTTGATTCAGTACCTTTTTTTCCAAACATTCTTTTACGAAAGTTTGAAAAAATAACTTTTCCTTCAAGCTAAGAAAATAATTTCGTCGATATTAACCACGGTCAATTACACTGGAGTGCAGTGGGAAGCAAGTTTTCAAATATTTGTACAGCTAATGGGACTTAACTGCGGGGTAATCAGCCATAAACTTACAAACTACTTATGAACTAGCTAATCCTAAGGACGGCACAAATATCGATGCCCGAGGGGGGATTCGAACCCCTGACCGTAGTGGCCGTGCAGACCGTGACTGGAGCGCCTTATTCTCCTCGGCCACCGCGGCCGGCTGTTCGCAATTCTTGGAAAGGTTTGTATGAAATGAAGTTATTGGAAAATCTCCAAAATGTTATAAATCTAAGGGATTTCACATCTTGCTCATCAGTTCCTAGGCTTACAAACTAATTAAACTAACCTAAGACAGCACACATACCCAAGCCCGAGGGAGGACTCGAACGTCCGACGGCGAGCAACCGAACTCCGCAGCAAGGCGTCTTAGAACGGTTGGCTACACCACCGCGGCTTGGGAAATCTAAGTCAAAATTGGAAAATTTCTGAAAAACTAAAAGTGCGTCTTTCAATGTCTCTGTGTGTTTCTATTGAATACAAACAAATCAATAGTTTTGTTCCTATCTTAATTAAGTTTGGCACACATGACTTTACAAACAAGAGGAAGGTCAATGTCGACATACAATTTCGTTCGCTGCATGCTAGAGGATACTTTATTTACGGACTTTGACAAAAACTATAGTTTTCCTGCGACTTTGATGAATTTTTGCACACTTGTCCTTTACGCGAAAAGGAAGGACATGAAATACCAAAGGGTACCTTGAAAAAATCTTTGTTGCACTGATTACCCCGAAATTTGACACACACACGCACACACACACACACACACACACACACACACATGAGGTTTGGTAGTTAGTGACAACACTGCTGTGGAGACACAACGCAATGGAATCTAAGTGCATGTTGTTCACATACCTGCCTTACCTCCGAGCAAATGGACTCGCCTGTCTCACGTCACCGGCGTGGACACAATCGAGGGAAACACAGTCACTTGCGAGCGAGCGGTCTAACGTAACGGTGTCATTATGTTTTCGAAACAGGAACAACGGTCTTGGATCAAGATTGACTGTGCGTGGGCATGCTAAAAATTGCATCACGATGGGTTCTGCATGAATTGACGGAAATGCAGAAATGGATGCGTTACGACGCTGCTCAGACGCACTTGGAGCGCTATGAGCTTTCTTACACCGTATTGTAACATTGGATGAAACGTGGGCCATATCGTACAAGCCAAAAGTGAAGCGCCAGTCCAACGAAAGGCGCGAAAGTCGAAAGTGCGTCAGAGCCGCAGTACGGTGAAAATTATGGTCATTCTCGTGTACGGCTCTGATGGTGTTACCATAACGCATTATGTTCCTTCACGACAGACCGTCAATGCACAGTATTATCTGCGACAGCTTTGCGGAAAAGCGGCAACTCTTTCTGCGCAACCCACCCATCATTTTGCATGACAATGCGCTGGCTCGTACAGTGCAAGCTGTGGCTGCTCTGTTCAGTTGATGGCTCTGGGAAGTACTGCACCATCCTCCATACTTCCCGGACTTAAGTCCTTGTGACTTTGATTTGATTCCGAAGATGAAGGAACCACTTCGTGGCATTCGCTTCAGAACTGTTCCAGAGATTTGATAGGCAGCAGACCGCTCCATTCGCACCATTAACAGAACAGGCTCTGCTAACGGTATACTACGCCTTCCACATCACTGGCAACGGGTTCTACACAACGCTGGTGACTACTTTGAAGGACAGTAACAGGTGCAAATATAAAATTCCTTAGGTTGGAACTTAAATAGTGGTAACTATTTAGTCACGGGTGATACAAAGGCGTTTCATATTTGCACCTGTTACTGTGCTGCAAAGTAGTCGCCAGGGTTGTGTAGAACCCGTTGCCAGGGATGTGGAAGGCGTATTGTACTATTAGCCTGTTCTGTTGATGGTGCGAATATAACGGTCTACTACATATATGTATATATATTCGTAGATGGGGAAGAGATGAACCAAAGATACAACAGAGAGGAGGGGGAGTGGAGGGGAGTGGAAGAAATGGGCCGAGAAAGAGGGAGGAGATAAAGGAGAGAGGAGAGAGCAAGAGAGTACGGAATAAACAAACACTCGGGCAAGGCTGGGTTTTGAGATAATAGTTCGATAATTGTCACCGCTGAAAAAAATTACGGGTATGCAGCCAAGTATGAAACTCTACATCGGCCGATATTTCTGCAGGAGCCTTGAGAATGTCAGGGTGTGATCCTACCGAAATATCGGCTGATGTAGTGTTTCACACGCGGCTGCATACCGGTAAGTTTTTGGAATATGACATACGCCGGGAGAATTTAAGAAATCAATTGTCACCCTGTATTATAAACTGCAAAGGACTCAAGACTGATCCCTGTGGGACACCGTTCTTGGTAGCTCCCATTTTGATTAAACAGCTGATTTTTGCGCATTATGTGAACCGTACATTTCAACTTTCTAAGTCCTTAAGGAAGAATCTAATTATTTTAGTGCGCTGATGCATTCATGCCAGAAATAATGATTCGTGGCGTTTTCTGTCAATGACCAGGTATCAGACTATCTCTTTTTTTTTTCTTTTTTTAAACCACGTTTCATACACATTTTTATATTTATGGGGTACGGCAGTATAAGGAGGTGGACCGTGACGAGCAAGGGCGTAACTAAACGCATTGATTAGTCCACAAGAACTTTACTAACACAATGAAATAAATACTTAACTTTTGATGTTGGTGCAGTTTCCTCCTAGCTACAAAACGGTTCTGCATGGCAATAATATAATGTTCTGACTTGTTTTAAGTAACTGCTGGCTCTCGTGGATGGTGCTCTTCTGTTGAACTTATTGGAACTGTCGATCTCGTGGATCTACTTCATACTGAGTGGAATTCCTGTACAGTCCGTCGTTGCTGTAGTGCACCGGCATATCTAGGAGAACTCCCGTCTTCTTATCGGCTGGCACGCGAAACAGGCAATGAGGTACCGAGACTGCGGGCGCATCGACGGCCTAAGTACTATGGAGCGACTTAGAGCCCTTCTTATACTTGCGCGGCGACTCGCTTGGACCGCCGGCCTTGTGGTGAATAGCGACGTCCAAACAGACATCGTGCAAAAATAGCAACCATTGTTTTTACACGTTTTAATACATGACAGTAACACAACACATGATGCATACCATACTGGTCGGATGCAAATAATTCATGTTTCTGACTGGCGTTCGATAAATACCGGGTGATCAAAAAATCAGTATAAATTTGAAAAATTAATAAATCGCGGAATAATCAAATTTTATCTCTCTATCTACATTATTCCGTGAGTTTTTAAGTTTTCAAATGTATATTGACTTTCTGATCACCCAGTACTTGAACACAAATACTAAAGTATCATTTTCAATATTGTACAACAGGGATAATAGCACTCATAAAATTCGAGAGGGGCTTTGCCAAAGACGTGCACAAAACATAAAAAAAGTCATGTGTGTTCTGAGCCATGGGTTGTAAGAGGAAGTGGATTTTTTCATACTTGTCACCCCGTAATAATGGTGTAGGTGGAAGAAAGGACCAGCAGATGTATAGAAAATCCAGAATGAAACATTCACTCTGCAGCGGGGTGTGTGCTGACATGAAACTTTCTGACAGATTAAAATTGTGTGCCGGAACCGGGATTCGAACCTGGGACTTTTGCCTTTCGCGGGCAAGTGCTCTACCACAGAGTTTCGCAGGAGCGCTTCTGTGAAGTTTGGAAAGTAGGAGGCGAAGTACTGACAGAATTGAAGTTGTGAGGCGGCACCGTGAGTCATGTCGGGATAGCTCAGTGGTAGAGTGCTTGCCCGCGAAAGGCACACGTCCCAGGTTCGAGTCCCGGTTCCGACACACAATTTTAATCTGTCAGGAAGTACTGTATAGGAAATATTTATTCCATTTCGCACGACCGGTTTCGGTGTTACAATCACACCATCTTCAGGCTCCCGTTGTGCAGGTGTCATTAATAGCACATATGAATAAATAAAAGAATTTTCCTGTCTATGTAAACGCAGGTGTAGATAGGTGTAGATATGGTTTGTCGGAGAACACTTAAAGCCACAAGGAAAACTTCTGCCCTCCCCACCTCTACAAAAATTAATAAATAAATAAATAATAAAAATAAAAACACCCCTTTGCATCTGATGCTCCACCGTCAACCGATAAAGTAAAAGAGTTTGGCATCGTCACATCGTCCAGTATACAGCGTTCAGGCTGCTGTAGGAGGACGGCCGTAAGGAGCAGGCGGCGGCCAGGCCAGCGACCGCGTGGTGGGTCGGCCGGCCGCGCGCGTGGGTGGCGCAGTGCGGCCGGGGCGGCGCGTGGGCGGCGACGCCAGCCTCCCCCGCAGCCACCCCCTGTGCTGCGCCACACACGCGACGCCCACGCCGCTTCAAATCTGGCTGCGGCGTTCCTATTCCTCCCCGGGGACCGCCTAGCATTTAGCCTGCCCTCATATACCACTCTCCGACTGCTTACGTACACGGCGAACGGCAGCCGTTGCGATCGAGAATGGTACGAATCTGAAATGAGTACACGGACGTAAGAATTTCTGCAAGATAAGCTTTCATTGGGCGAGGTAATTTATTTCTTTGTTTCGAGGGACTTTTCTGTTCTGTTTTTCCAACATATCACTTCGCGACATTTCCAGTTCCTTCTCATTTCTATTTTTCTCCACTGTTCTTTCATATTGTCACCATACATCTATTTTCTCATTCATAGGATTCTCTGGTGTCCGACCAGACCATGTCGCGCCGGCCGCGGTGGCCGAGGGGACCGAGGCGCTCCAGTCACGGTCTGCACGGCCACTACGGTCGGGGTTTCGAATCCCCCCCTCGGGCATGGATATTTGTGCCGTCCTTAGTGTTAGCTAGTTCGTAAGTAGTTTGTAAGTTTAGGGACTGATGACCCCGCAGTAGTTAAGTCCCATAGACAAAAAATAATAATAATAATAATAATAATAATAATAATAATAATAATAATAATAATACTTACACACATACACATAGATACATACAAAATCCAAATCCGAACCGTTCGATAAGTTTACAAGGGAAATAATGATTCACTTAACATATAAAATCGTCATAACTTCTAAACATCTTAGGACGTTCAAACAAAATTGCCACATTTGAGGGACGGAGAACCGCATCTCGCAATCAGGAAGCTTCTTGGCCCAAAACCGGTGGGTGTGGGATGTGCAACGTTCAGTCACGGAATATTCGTTGCGATATTACTTGACGGCACAGTAACTGCCGAACGGTACGTGAACAAGTTGTAAGATGACTTCGTCCCCATTACCGAAATTGATCCTTATATCGAGAAGATGTGATTGATTCCAGCCGGAGGTCACCCCCATCAAAACAAGAAAGTGACATGCACCACATTCTGCCTCTGGGGCACACGGCCGCACGGGAGTAATCCGGTGTGCTACGGCATCATGCTATGGAATGGGCGCCGATTCGAGGCCTCTCTCGGTCATTGGTGTGTGTGTGTGTGTGTGTGTGTGTGTGTTGTCCTTAATGTAAGTTAAAGTCTAGGGGCTGATAACCATAGCAGTTTGGCCCAATAGGTTTACAAACATTTCAACATTTGACTTCGTACTCAGAGGCCACTGGCACCGTCTTCGATAGGACTCCGCATTCTCGGGATCTGATCACAGGCGTCTCCTTTTTGTAGGGCTTTGTTAAAGACAAGTTAAACAGCAAAACCATTGCTGAGCTGGAAACATTCAGGAGGTCGTCAATAGCATCGATGTCCCGACACTTCAGCGGGTCGTGCAGAATCTCGCTACTCCTCTGCGCCACATCATCGCCGTGGAAAGCAAGTGTATCGAACATATCATATCATAAATCCGAATATCTGAAGTGACGTTTACAAGTTGAATTAGTTTCTAATTAATTAACCTTATTACTATAGTTCAATCATTGTCACCATGTATATACTAGAGACCCCGGAAATGCTTGACAGTTGTCAAACATGATTGGGAAACGGACATACATCTTCCACTCCTTGCACTCTCTTCATCAGTGCCCTCATCTCAGTGCGTATTTCTTACCCTCCTCTGTCAGGCTTCTCTCTTGTATTAGATAGCCGAAAATCCGGCGTTGTTCACGTACTTAGCTAACGTACTCGAAAGGACTCGAACCTCCGACGACGAACGGCCGCGCGCACCGCAGCACGGCGCCTCAGGGCGCACGGCTATCCCGCCGTGGCTAGTAAGTATTAACTTAGAGTATTTTTTTTTTTTTAGAGTGGAATACATTTCCTTATTATTATATAGTGTAGGTGGCTCTATGTAAACGGTAAAGAATAGTGCCACAGTCAGTTCAGTATGTTCTAGTTGGTTCGATGTATAGTAACACTTCGTTGCAACGACTGTTTGACTTATAAATGCAAAGTCTTTCAGATGTCTACTGATGGCACGTTAATGTCCAATAATATTGAGGCTAAGATATGTTCAGTTTCCCGTTGTTGATCTCTGGTCCAATGGTTTAGTATCGAAAGGCCACTTGTCCACTCTTCTTAATTTTTGAGCAGAGCACAGAAACTGTCTCACGTCTCAGCAGTTCACCTTTCTGTTTTTATTGAAGTGTGTAATTTTATATTCAAAAGTAGAAAGAAATTATACAATTTTCATATCACCAAATACAAATAAAAAAAAGTGACTACAAATTATCTGAGATGTTTCATTTTTTTCATAAATATTGTCAGTACAGGGCAGAATAGTAATATTCCATATGTCGTTGTCCCTGGTATCAAGTTGTTGTGAAAACATTTTTCTTCTTCGAGGATGTATCGAAGAACTTTCTTTATGTGTTCTGTTCTGATGACACACTATTTTTGGAGCTCATAGAACGGACGGTAACTAAAAGAGACAGAAAGCTGATGTAAACATGCACTGCATGTACGATCTCGCACGCTGCTTGGTGGAGAAGAGGCATATGACCGTGGACATTGGCCATTCCGTCAATAAACGTCAATTCAAAGTGCTTGTAACTGTGCAACTGAGCAATGGAGCAGATTTGAGACATAGCATTTCAACAATAAAAACCTCTACAGTAGTGGAACCACGTGGCGTCCAAACCTCAATCTCAAAATAATAATAATAATAACAATAAATGAATAAAAAATGGACATGTGCTCTTTGAAAAATAAACGATTTAATTATTCAAGAATGCATTTATATTGCAATTTAAAAATGCAATATTCTTTTTGTGGGCCAATGGAGAATGGACTAAAAAGTTGAAAACTAGTCACATAAAACTGGGACTGCCAAAATAAAACACAGAAGTCATTGATACAACGGCCATCTGTTGATCCACAATACTTAGCAAATGATTTTTTCCCCCTTAAACTTTTTGGGGCACTAAAAATTTTTTGTCCTTCGTACAGATTTCCCATCCGCCAAAGTAAGTGAGGGGACACAGTGAGTCTTTGAAGCGAATGAATACACGCCACTTCTGGCGCGAACACTACGTTTTTTTCGCTTCTCCTTGCACAATACAGAGCGACAATTCTTGCTTACTGACCTTCCCCAAGACTGGTTCCCAGCCTGCAGCTGCGATAAAAATGTATCTTAAGGACTCGCTCCGTGCCGTATCACCGAGACGAAAAGTAAATACGACGTGCACGGAGTGAGCTTCGAGGCCAAAGATCGCCTCAGTTCGAAGCAGTTCAAGGCTGCGAGTGTGAAAGCGGGCATTCACTGGCGCAGTTTTTAGTAAACTGGCTGCGGACTGCGTGGCCGCTGTGTCCGCGGGTGCCTTCGGGACCAGCGGCGTCGTTAACTCGCGCCAGTGGGAGGCGGTCTGCGATCGAGTAGCCGGTGGCAGGATTTCATCTCCAGAAACTAACGACCTCATCATTAACCTTTCTGTTTTGGCACCACAAGCAGACAACATAGAGTAACACATTTTTGGAAACATTTTTGTTTCACATTTGCGATAAACAACACTCTTATACTTATTATTCAATTTGTACGTCGAGCAGGCGGTGAAGGAAAGCAAGGAAAAATTTGGAATAGGGATTAAAGTTCAGGGGGAAGAAATAAAAACACTGCGTTTTGCTGATAACATTGTAATTCTGTCAGAGACAGCAAAGGACCTAAAAGAGCAGTTGAGTGGAATGGACAGGTTGTTGAAGAGAGCGTATAAAATGAACATTAACAAGAGCAAAACAAAAGTAATGAAATGCTGTCTTAGAAAATCAGACGATGCTGAAGGAATTAGATTAGGTAACGAAACAATGAAGGCGATAGATGAGTTTTGTTACTTGGGTAGTAAAATAACATGCAATGGTCGCACTACAGAGGATACAAAATGCAGAATGGCAATGGGAAGAAAACCATTTTTGAAAAAGAGAAATTTGCTAACATCGAATATTAATTTAAGTGTAAGGAAGTCTTTTCTGATGGCATTTGTGTGGAGTGTTGCCTTGTACGGGAGTGAAACATGGACGATAAGCAGTGCGGACAGGAAGAGAATAGAGGCTTTTGAAATGTGGTGCTACAGAAGAATGCTGAATATTAGATGGGTAGATCGCATAACTAATGAAGAGGTACTGACCAGAATTGGTGAGAAAAGGAATTTTTGGCATACCCTGACTAAAAGAAGGGATCGCTTGGTAGGACACATTCCTAGACATCAAAGAATTGTGAATTTAGCGTTGGAGGAAAGTGTGTGGGGTAAAAATCGCGGAGGAAGACCAAGAGATGAATACAGTAAGCAGATTCAGACAGAATTACTATGTCGTCGGCAAAACGCAAAGTTTTTAAGTCTTCATCCTGAATTTTAATTCCTTTTCCAAATTTCTCCTTGCTTTCCTTTATAGCTTGCTCAATGTACAAACTGAATAACATTGGAGAAGGACTACAACCCTGTCTTACTCCCTTCCCAACGACTGCATCCCTTTCATGCCCTTCAACTCTAACAACTGCTGTCTGGTTATTGTACAAGTTGTAAATAACCTTACGCTCCGTATATTTTACTCCTGCTTGCTTCAGAACTTGAAAGAGTTTATTCGACACAACATTGTCAAAAGCCTTCTCCAAATCTACAAAAGCTAGACATGTAGGTTTGCCTTTTCTTAATCTGTCTTCTAGGATAAGCCGTAAAGTGAGTATTACCTCCCGTATTCCTACATTTCTCCTGGACCCAAACTGATCTTCCTCGAGGTCGGCTTCTACCAGCTTTTCCATCCTTCTGTAAATAATTCGTGTAAAAATTTGCAATCATGACTTATTAAACTGATGGCTCTGTATTTTTCACACCTGTCTGCGCCTGCTTTCTTTGGAATGAGGATTATAACAGAAAAGACATCTGACTCAGTTAACAAGGAAAGACTCTGGGCAGAAATGAAGAAGATAGGTATAAAAATGGGTACATTAATGTAATAAAGACACTGTACAGAAGACACAACTGTAGAATCAGAACACCACTGGGGAACTCTGAATGTTTCGAAATAAGACAAGGACAAGCATTTTATCTCCTGCACTTTTTAATTTTTTGATGGAGTGAATGAATAGAACAGTTAAAGATATAGTCAAAGAAAACGAC
Source organism: Locusta migratoria (assembly GCA_026315105.1). Classification (NCBI taxonomy): domain Eukaryota; kingdom Metazoa; phylum Arthropoda; class Insecta; order Orthoptera; family Acrididae; genus Locusta; species Locusta migratoria. The sequence continues at coordinate 524,866,217 of CM048746.1, forward strand.
AAAAAGATGATTTTTTACAGATGATATGGTAATATGAGGTGATAAAGAGGTAGATGTATAGTTACAACTTGATGCGTGGAAGGAAATAATGGAAAGGTATGGATTAAAAATAAATAAAGATAAGAGTGAAGTAATGGTATTTGGAAGAGACAAAGGGATCGACAGGAATATTACTTTGAATGGAGAACCACTCACTTATTTAAGGGGTGTTTTATCTAGCGGTGGAAGAATAATCAACGAAATTAACAGGAGCTTACAGAAGGGAGGCAATTTCTATCAAACGATAAAACACCTGATTTGGAATAAGAATGGTCCAGATAAAGCAAAACTCCTTATGTATAAGAGTTACTACTTCCCTGTTGTCACCTATGGAGGAGAAGTATGGACAATGACAGAAAGGGACTGGAGCAGACTGCATGAAGGGGAAATGAGATTTCTCTGAGTAGTTAAGGGAAAAACAAAAATGGACAGAGTAAGGAATGTAGATATTAGAAAGGACCTTAAACAAGTTAGTTTGAGGAGGAAAAAAATAAAAAAGGTTAAGATGGTACGGGCATTTGAAGAGGATGTGTGGACAAGAGACTTCCCAGAATTATGGAAGAACTAAAGCTGGTGTAAGTTAACCACCCTCCGCTTCCTACGAGTTGCCGCCTTGCTCAGTGATTATTTACGGTGTTAAAAGCAGACGTTATTGCCCTGATAAAATTGTATTGCAACGGATAACGACTTTTTACACACAAAAGACTGCAGCAACTGATAGCATACGGGTGGCAGTTCCCTTACTAGTTGAAATTCCCCCCCATTTGCATTCTCGCAATTCCCCATTAAATATTCTCACTCTCTTTTTTAATCATTAAGCATTAATGGGACTCAGAATTTTTCAGAATTTCATAAAACAACTAGAGACAAAATGTTTAACTATTTACACAAGTTTATTAAATTCACTGAACATCTCCCTATCGTCATTTTAAAGCCAAAAATACCAAATATTCAATCACTAAATGTATCACCAATGGATTGAGACAAGGATCGTAACCTTACATTCATACCGTACATTCTTTACTCTCTCATACTGCACCCACGTGGCTATGCACAACATTCCCATTATACAAAATCATTTCCTCGCTGAAATAAAGACAGAATTAACACAACCAACACAGTTCCTGATACTTTACCACGGAGGCCACCATACTCACATCCCTCCTCTTCGACAGCCGGAAACGTTCTCTCTCTCGTGGCCGCTCCCCGTCCTAACCGATCCTCCCGTTCCAGTTCGCGAGTAGCCGCGCCCTCATTGGCTTGTGATCTAACGAGACCTTCTGACAACCTCCGAATTCTGAAGGAACTCGCAAGTCGCAGCCACTTGACCATCTCATGCCCAAGGAAACCTCTCTGCCACACCCCAAAACTTTAGTTGGCAAACCTACCGAGTGTTCTGCATCTCTGCCTTCCCAGCCGCGGCTTCATGCACACTTACAGACCTTCACACACACAATCACATAGGGTATAAGAGGAGTTGGGTACTGTGGAGCAAAGCTCCTTATGTGAGCGGCGCTCACTTATTTGTCCTGCAATAACAATTTAAATAAATAATAAAGCATTCTTGTCTCCACCTAGTACATCCCCCTTTACAGTGGCACTAAAGGCCAAGCACACTTTTACGAAATGATAATCAGATGAAAGTAAGGTACACTGTAGTATACAAGGATTTAATGGAATGATACTACAGTATCGTTTCACTGGATGGAAAAAGACCTAGAGGGCGCCCACGGACACGGTGGGAAACGGGAGTGAGAACAATTGTAGAAAGAAGAGGTGTGACCTGGCAGCAAGTGGAGGGACAAAAGCGGTGGGAGGACCGAGCCAAATGGAGAGGACTCCTTAGCACCCAGACCCGGCAATAGCTGGAGCGGGATCCGGGTACGTACATACATACATACACAAAGCAGTCTAGAGTGCAATAATTTTATTCATACATACATACACAAAGCAGTCTAGAGTGCAATGATTTTATTTATATCAACTAGTTTCGGTCCTTTTTTTGGAGCATCTTCAAGACTTCAACTATGAAATGTATCATAGTTACATTTATAGGGTCTTCAAGCAACATACATTACTGCCAACGTTAACCTAAATGAATAAAGAAATATAAAATAAAAAGATGTTATGCCCAGTGATGTCGTGGAGCTGGGCAGGTATTTGGAAGGCCTTCCAGTGCATCACTGCTGGCTGGAACAAGGTTTACAGCTCTTAAATAGCTGAGGCTCCGCCCTCTTGTCAGCTCCACCCATCTTTGGTAGCCAATGAAAAGACTACATTCATAAAATTAAGCCAAAAATAATGGACTATGATTAACCACACATTTCTCTGTCATTATTTGAGATAAAATAATTATGTCCTCTTTCTGCTATGTAAAATGAAGATTAAAACAGTCAAAAACTGGCGTAAATTACATCAGGTTCTTATCGATATTTTCATAGGTATTCTACAAGACTCTAGACTGTTTCTGTTTTAAATATAAACATACCGTGAACTTACTGATCATCAGACTTTACGAGAATAACCTGTATTCATTACAAACTACATGGCAACGCCAGGTACAGAGTCAACCTGAGCATCATCGACGAAATTACTGATCAGTGATATTTTCAGAGTACTTTATTACGAAGTGTCACTGGTCTCTGGTGGCTCGTTACGGAGTTTTTGCATTAATTCTTAGTATTAGTGTCTGCGTGTTTGGAGGAAGCTGCTGCCGGCCGCGGTGGCCGAGGAGACTGAGGCGCTCCAGTCACGGTCTGCACGGCCACTACGGTCGGGGGTTCGAATCCCCCCTCGGGCATGGATATTTGTGCCGTCGTAGTTCATAAGAAGTTTGTAAGTTTAGGGACTGATGACCCCGTAGTTAAGTCCCATAAACTATACAAACATTTGAACATTTTTTTAGGAAGCTGTTCCGCTACTATTCAATTTAATAACAGTCTTCTCCAACTGATAAATTAGCTAGTGCGTATTAGAGCGGAATAACGGTTCTCTCAGCTTCGTCGTTGATGAAATTTACAATTCGACGAAGGGATGAAATGACTCGAAAGAGGTACTTCGTACAAAATAATATCTGTCGTATCCTTCCAATAACAAAGTATCCTACAGACTATCTTTTTTCGAAAACATATTCGACTCATATAAAATTTTCACGGTCTGCCGTTGACGTTGTCATTCTGACAGAGACAGCAAAGGACCTGGAAGGAGAATTGTGCGTAATAGACACTATTCAATTTAATAACAGTCTTCTCCAACTGATAAATTAGCTAGTGCGTATTAGAGCGGAATAACGGTTCTCTCAGCTTCGTCGTTGATGAAATTTACAATTCGACGAAGGGATGAAATGACTCGAAAGAGGTACTTCGTACAAAATAATATCTGTCGTATCCTTCCAATAACAAAGTATCCTACAGACTATCTTTTTTCGAAAACATATTCGACTCATATAAAATTTTCACGGTCTGCCGTTGACGTTGTCATTCTGACAGAGACAGCAAAGGACCTGGAAGGAGAATTGTGCGTAATAGACACTGTCATGAAACGAGGGTTTAAGATGAATATTAGCAAGAGCAAAACAAACGGAATATAGTCGAATCAAAGCAGGCGATGCTAAGGAAATTAGAGTAGGAAACGAGACAATAAAGGTCGTATATGAACTTTGCTACTTGGGCAGTAAAACAACTAACGATGCTCGCGGTATAAAACAGAATGACAATGGGAAGAAATGAGTTTATGTAGAATAGAACTTGTTGTCGTCGGATATTAATGTGTTACGAAGTCTTTTCTGAAGGCATTTGTGTCGAGTGTAGGCTTGTGTGATATTGAAACGTGAACGATAAGTAGTTCAGATGAAGAGGATTGAATGAAGCTTTTGAAATGTACCGCGACAGACGAATGCTGAAAATTAGATTGATAGGTCATGTAACTAATGCGAAGGTACTGAACAGAATTGGGGGAAAAATTCTGACAGACTTGCGCAATGACTAAAAAAAAAAAAAAAAAAAAAAAAAAAAAAAAGGTTCTGTTGGTAAGTCATATTCATAAACATCAAAAAGTATTCGAAGGAAGCACGCGAGGGGTGGGGGGGGTGGGGGGAAGGCGTGGGAGGCGGTTAAAATCGCAGTGGGAGACCAAGAGACGAATACAATAAGCAGGTACAAATGTATGTGGGGTTCCTTTGTTATTCGGATGTGAAGAGAGAGGCTTGCACAGGACAGAGTACGTTGGAGAACTGCATCAAACCATTCACCGCCCTAAAGACAACAACAACTTGTATATATCGCGTACTTTACCTCTGCTACTTTTAATGTAGACAGTAACACAACGCAAGACCCAAACCAGAATGGTGTCATACACAAAATTCACTGTTCTGACTCTAGGGGAAGGAAGGAAGCTTAAGTTTTAAGTTACGATAGACAGCTTGGTCATTAGAGACGTTACTGTAGGCCAGTTTTATGAGGAATACCAGAGATATAGCAATACGCGACATAACGAACACATGGAATTAAAAAGGAGGAACAGGAAGAAAATTAATCTGCTACTTACCTACACAGCACAGCGCATACAATGAAGGACTGTTTTATAGACTTTTGCGGAGAAACTGAAATTAACAGTGACCTGTAATAAGAACTAGAAAAAGTTGTTTGTAAGTAACCTAAGCTATCGACGATGCTTGTAAACTACACAAGAACCCAAAACAACTCGCGCTGTTACAAATTGTAATCGATGAGGTCACACCTTTATGGTCGAATTGGACGCATCGTTCACTGCAACTGTTTAAATCTTTTTTGCATTCACAGTACATGCAGTAGGCCGTTTTCTGTGTTAAAAATATGGTTCGAACTCAGGTTATGCTCTATGTTTATAATGCTCAAATAGCAATTTCGATCATTATTCTTACAAAACATGTCATTTTTGTGAAATTGATGTTTAAAAATAATTAAATTTCAAGATTAGATCATGTGATCGAAAGCGCTCTGTTACTGGCTGAAGCTCTGGTGACGTCACACAACACGAGAAAGATGAAGCTATATGGGAGTTCTAGCAGCATTAGCGAAAGTTACAAGATTATTCCTTACTTGTTGTATGTACAGATTAGTTTTTCGTCATGGAAAACGCTGCCGATAATGCAGCAGCAAAAATTTCCAAAGATTTAATGTTTTATCAGGTCGTAGCTCCAACTCGAACGGTGAACGGTGAATTGTCTCAGTGGTGTTAAGAGTGTACAGATTTTACAATGCACTACATGTCAATCAAGTTGCATAATCATCATGAACAGCCGTTATTTCAATGTAGCTGTAGTCTTTGAATAAAAGTATCATTACTATTCGTCTAGCCGGCCGCGGTGGCCGTGGGGACTGGGCGTTCCAGTCACGGTCTGCACGGCCACTACGGTCGGGGGTTCGAATCCCCCCTCGGGCATGGATATTTGTGCCGTTCTTAGTCTTAGGTAGTTCATAAGTAGTTTGTAAGCTTAGGGACTGATGACCCCGTAGTTAAGTCCCATAAGTTCTACAAACATTTGAACATTATTATTCGTCTAGTTACGTATTTCAATTACCTTCGGTGCCACAATGCCTGTTCTCTGGACGGTCAAATGGCACTTAGCAGTGACACATAATAGGAAAGCTACATTAGAAGCCGTAAGGCAGCAAGCCACCTTTGTTATTACTGCGGTAGAAATTCTGTCGGTAGAAATGCTCAAGAAGCTATAGGTATGGACGGGTAATGTTTGTACAAAATTGTTTTTATAGTCTATGGGACTTAACTACGGGGTCATCAGTCCCTAAACTTACAAACTACTTATGAACTACTTACGAACTAGGACGGCACAAATATCCATGCCCGAGGGGGAATCGAACTCCCGACCGTAGTGGCCGTGCAGACCGTGACTGGAGCGCCTTAGTCCCCTCGGCCACCGCGACCGGCGACGGGTAATGTATATGATGTACAAGAACCGAAAGTGAATAATAAGATTGCAAGACCATAAACGAAGTGTTGTATTAAAATGGATGTAAGGCAGGGGCGCAGTATTTCGTTCCCAATGTTCAATATTCATGTCAAAGAAGCAATCAGGCAAAAAAAAAAAAAAAAAAAAAAAAAAAAAAAAAAAAAAAAAAAAAAAAAAATCGTATTATAGAGTTACATCAAAAATAATAATACAAATACAAAAAATATACCCATGATGGCAGGTGGCGGCGGTGGACACTGCGAACCACACACAAACGTGCACTGCTGATGAGAACAGAAGGGCTGTGATTTAAGTGCTGAAAGCTCCACCCACCGGCCAGCACGTGTTGTCAGTGTTAACCAATCAGACACATAGTACATAAAACGTATTAATTAGAATTAAATATATGTAATCAAGTCGATAAAAATACAAAGTTTCCTGAAGTCATATAATAAGATACCAAACGAAAGGAAGTAGCTGTAAATATTTAAAATTCTATGCGAAATTTTATACAAAAGTAACTATCGAAATCGGCGGTAGATGCCGAGATTGCCATCTATGGGCATTTACAGAAAGCTGCGTCTTGTGAATATTTTAAAGATAAAGCTGCAAGACGCCGTTGGTTTCCATGGGAATGGCGTGCAAGTATCGATAGGCATCATACTGGGGACGATATTGAAGATGCACCAGTATATGGTCAACACAGTGCACCTGTAAATAGTCAAAAAAAGTGCATGAAAACTGTTATAAAATGACTTATTATGTGAAAAAATAATATTGTGTACATGAAATATTAAAATAACAATAAATACAGGCACTGTATATTCGGTAGGAACATTCAGTTATGTGTACATTGCCAATTTCAATTGATAATCACGTCGGAAGGTGTAAAATTGAAAGAGATCGCCGACCGCGGTGGCCAAGCGGTCTGAGGCGTGCAAGTCACGGTCTGCACGGCCGCTGCGGTCGGGGGTTCGAATATCTCCCTCGAGCATGGCTGTTTGTACCGTCTTTAGTATAAGCTAGTTCATAAGTAGTTTGTAAGTTTAGGGACTGATGACCCCGTAGTTAAGTCCCATAAGCTCTACAAACATTTGAACATTTTTTTGAAAGAGATTAGCAATTAGAAATAACGTGTACAGTGTCAAATTAGTCGTAAAGCTAAAAGTATTAATAGAGCGTTTATAATAGGTTAGTAGCATAATTGATTACTGAACGAAAGTTAAAGTTATGAATAACGAGTATCTTATGCAGTTACAGTGTAAGTCGTTACTATGACAGAAACAAGTCAAACCATAAAACACTCGAAACATAAGCAGTTTTAAAATTTCGACAGGTCAGATAGTAAAACACATCAAAGGCGTCCAAAAACCAGAATGCAATAAGCCTTTAAACATGTGCAAGAAATGTAAGAATTAGCAGATAGTTAAAATAACTATGGGTTTTTGCGCCAAAACATATGTATAACAGTGAAGCAAAACAGGGCATAGGATATTAAGGGGATAGAATAACAGTTAACATATACGGTTAAAAGTACTTAAAAATATTATTAAGCCGAAAATATGAAAGTAACAAATTTAGTTTTATGAGTATTTGTGTATAGCAACAGAAGAACAGTGTAACTCATGAAATAAATCGTAAAAGTATGTTTCTCTGAAATCCAACTGTTCAATCACTAGGGATGTACAGTTATTTTTATAACGATGACATATTTCAATTTCTTCGTGATTATTATCAACCCCACGGTTCTCATTAGCAAACCCCGTTTGTGCGACTCGCCATGTCCACCTGCCATAATGGGTATAATTTTTTGTATTTGTATTGTTATTTTAGATGTCTCCTTGTAATGCCTTTTATGCTTTTGTATATGTCCTCTGAACTACTATATTGCTTTGCAATGCAACTCATCTGAAGATAGTCTACATTGACTGAAACCGGTCATGAAATAAAAACAACAATTCTGCGAACTGGACTGTTTCACTTTTAATTTTAACTATTATTTGAAGATAGCTGTTCTCCATTATGCTTTCTAAAATTACTGAAAAAATGAAGTTTGAGACTGGTATGAAAATTCAGAGTTAAAGGATCTCAATGATAAGATTCGCTGATGATATTGGTATACACACCGAAAATGAAGAAGAATTCAATTTGCGTGTTCTGCTGAGTGGAATGAGTAGTCTACTGAGAACAGTTGTAGTTGATTTGATACGTTAAATACTGAAGTTATTGTATTCTACAACCGTTTGCTACCAGTGGCGTAACTAGGACTTGGCTTTGGGGGGGGGGGGGGGATAGATCTGCTTGACGAGCAAAATTGTAGTCAGTTTCCAGGCAGACTACCATCTACCACTCCCGTTGAAAAAACTAATTCACTCCCTTTCAATGAAAGCTTATGGTAAAACACCCATAGTTTCCAATCTTTACCAAATTGCTGTTATACGATTTGTTTGTCTTTTCTTATCTCTCTCTCTTTTTTTTTTTTTTTTTTTTTTTTTTTGCAGGTTCTTGGGGGGGGGGGGGGGTTGTTCTATCCCCCTCATCCCCCCATAGTTACGCCACTGTTTGCTACGTTCAACACTCACTGATTCGACTGAAATTGTAGTGAAGAAACCTTAACGATGCTGAGTAGAAAAGCGACGTCTTTCTGTCGAAGGGAACATCCTCTGGTACTTCACAGTTATTTTTTATTTTTAATGGAAAATGAAATTAATTAGCAGAAGCCCGTAAGTTTAAAGGAACTGTAAGAAAAAACTGTCCTGTAATGTATACCGTTTCGTACCTTGTCAGGGACATTAGGAAACTTAGATAAGGCAAATGTAGAGCTATTTTTAAATTATTACCTGTTGTTCTCTAATGTAAAAAGTTTGTTAAAAATCAATATAAATGATGCTGTTGGCACTCGTCCAATATTGTCGTCAGAAATGTAGCTCGCCGGCCGCTTGGAGCGCCACTGTCGCAGTGTTTAACAAAAATCTGCGGGAGTGGCCGATCTACGAGAAATAACGATCTTCGACACGTTAGGTTGAAAATCAGCGAAGAAAGTAACTTATGGCGAACACTGACAAATATAAAGAACAAGATGAGACGACAAAATACATCAGGGATTAACTTCCGAGCTACTGAAGACAGCTACAGAGGGTAAAACCTGTAGGGAAGACAAAGACTGGAATACATCCAGCAAATAATTGACGCGTGAGGTGCAAGTGGTTCTCTGAAACGGAGAGGTTGAAGCACAAGAGGAATCCACAGCGTCGGCGTCAAACCAGTGATGAGAATGTTGTTGTTATGGTCTTCAGTCCGGAGACTGGTTTGATGCAGCTATCCTGAGCAAGCCTTTTCATCTCCTCATAAGAACGGCAACCCACATCCACTTGAATCTGCTTACTATACGCGTCTCTTGGTCTCCCTCTGCGCTTTTTACCCCACATACTTCCCTCCAATGTAAATTTACGATTCCCCGATGTCTAAGAATGTTTCCTACCAAGCGATCCCTTCTTTTAGTGAGGGTATGCCAAAAATTCCTTTTCTCACCAATTCTGTTCAGTACCACACTGCTTATCGTCCATGTTTCACTCCCGTACAAGGCAACACTCCACACAAATGCCTTCAGAAAAGACTTCCTTACTCTTAAATTAATATTCGATGTTAGCAAATTTCTCTTTTTCAAAAATGCTTTTCTTCCCCAAGTAACAAAACTCATCTACCACCTTCATCGTTTCGTTACCTAATCTAATTCCTTCAGCATCGAGAATAAAAAATAAAAATAAGAAATTTCCGCAATTAGCGAGAGGGCCCAGAGCGAGGAGTGGACGGGCTGGCCGTTCCCTCACCTTGCAGCGGCGCGCAAGGTTCGCGCTCGCTGATAGCGCGCCTTTATTGCTGTGACCTTGGCGGGCGATAAGAAGTCTCAGCACATGTCGGCCGTACAGAGATCACACATGCCAACTCCGCCTCTGCGCCAGTCCCCGACACAGGCTCCGACCGCGCGTCCCATATGCAGGCGTACTGTAAGCACTGAATAACAGGGGGGAGCTACAGAGCAGGGGTTCCCAGCCTGTGCTCCGCAGTAGCTAAATATGGTCCGCGAAAGATATTAAAATTTCGTACTTTTATTTATTTTAAATTAACAATTCTTTGTCACGTTGTCAGTGAATCGCAATGTGTGTCCATAACTTCACTGCTGATAACAAGTTAAAAGCTGTGTGTGTGTTGTTTAATATTGTTCAAATGTTCAAATGTTTGTTAAGCTTATGGGACTTAACTAAGGGGTCATCAGTCCCTCAACTTACAAACTACTTATCAACTACCTTAAAAGCTGTGTGTGTGTTGTTTAATATTGTTCAAATGTTCAAATGTTTGTTAAGCTTATGGGACTTAACTAAGGGGTCATCAGTCCCTCAACTTACAAACTACTTATCAACTACCTTAAAAGCTGTGTGTGTGTTGTTTAATATTGTTCAAATGTTCAAATGTTTGTTAAGCTTATGGGACTTAACTAAGGGGTCATCAGTCCCTCAACTTACAAACTACTTATCAACTACCTTAAAAGCTGTGTGTGTGTTGTTTAATATTGTTCAAATGTTTGTTAAGCTTATGGGACTTAACTAAGGGGTCATCAGTCCCTCAACTTACAAACTACTTATCAACTACCTTAAAAGCTGTGTGTGTGTTGTTTAATATTGTTCAAATGTTCAAATGTTTGTTAAGCTTATGGGACTTAACTAAGGGGTCATCAGTCCCTCAACTTACAAACTACTTATCAACTACCTTAAAAGCTGTGTGTGTGTTGTTTAATATTGTTCAAATGTTCAAATGTTTGTTAAGCTTATGGGACTTAACTAAGGGGTCATCAGTCCCTCAACTTACAAACTACTTATCAACTACCTTAAAAGCTGTGTGTGTGTTGTTTAATATTGTTCAAATGTTCAAATGTTTGTTAAGCTTATGGGACTTAACTAAGGGGTCATCAGTCCCTCAACTTACAAACTACTTATCAACTACCTTAAAAGCTGTGTGTGTGTTGTTTAATATTGTTCAAATGTTCAAATGTTTGTTAAGCTTATGGGACTTAACTAAGGGGTCATCAGTCCCTCAACTTACAAACTACTTATCAACTACCTTAAAAGCTGTGTGTGTGTTGTTTAATATTGTTCAAATGTTCAAATGTTTGTTAAGCTTATGGGACTTAACTAAGGGGTCATCAGTCCCTCAACTTACAAACTACTTATCAACTACCTTAAAAGCTGTGTGTGTGTTGTTTAATATTGTTCAAATGTTTGTTAAGCTTATGGGACTTAACTAAGGGGTCATCAGTCCCTCAACTTACAAACTACTTATCAACTACCTTAAAAGCTGTGTGTGTGTTGTTTAATATTGTTCAAATGTTTGTTAAGCTTATGGGACTTAACTAAGGGGTCATCAGTCACTCAACTTACAGACTACTTATCAACTACCTTATGCTAAGGACGGCACAAATATCCATGCCCGAGGGGGGATTCGAGCCCCCAACCGTAGTGGCCGTGCAGACCGTGACTGGAGCGCCTCAGTCCCCTCAGCCTCCGCGGTCGGCCTGTTTAATATTGATCCTATCGTTAAATTACACAACAAATTGTTCATTAACACAGTGATTTGGTTTAATTAAGGCCCTGATATTTTTGTATATACTGTTAAATAAGAAACAGTGCATTAAACTGATTATGTGCGCAACGGATCTTCTAACAAAACAACTGTGGCAAGTCACCATATGAAACAGACACTGACTATATTAAAAAAATTTGACTGCGAGAAAGATATTAAAGAACCACAAACCACTTTCTTAATGTTTGACTGCGAAAATCTTATGCAGATCAGTAGCTGATTATCAAAATTCAGTATCATAATCAATTAACTGCAGTGTTGCATAACAATCATTTACTATGGCACAAATAACGAAATCTGTTCAACAAGATTAGTAAAATCAATACTGCACTTTAAATCCACAAATAACTAATTATCAAATGAAGGAAGTAGGTTAATCTTCTAACTACTTAAATGAAACAGGAAAGAAAGGTCAACTTTGTTACTTCTTATTAATAATTACCATTACAATACCTACATAATACAACTTTTTATAATGACATGCCGGCCGCGGTGGCCGAGGAGACTGAGGCGCTTCAGTCACGGTCTGCACGGCCACTACGGTCGGGGGTTCGAATCCCCCCTCGGACATGGATATTTGTGCCGTCCTAGTTCGTAAGTAGTTCATAAGTAGTTTGTAAGTTTAGGGACTGATGACCCCGTAGTCCCATAAGCTTTACAAACATTTGAACATATTTTTTATAATGACATGAAATGCAATTACCTTCATTCCAGCGGTGGTACAACGTTTTTATAGTAATAAAAATACAAAATATATTCCAAATACAATCAAATCAACTTGCTGGCACAGCAGCCTCTGCTCTACATCGGAGCCATACACACAACTCAACTGCTCTCAAAGCGAGCTGAACCACAAGTCCCACTCTCTCTCTGTGCGAGCTACAATGCTATGCAATGCATAATCTTTGGCAAAGATGAAACTTCACAGACTTAAGTACAAATATCGATACACACAGTAGGAGCAATATTATACATTTTCTTGCAAGCAAGATACTCGACACAAAACAGGAGGAACAATATTAGACATTTTCTTACAAATATTTTTATGGACACGTTTCAAAGTGATACGATAGGTACCATTTTAAATATATGCCCTTATCTTCTAGTATTGTGAACGTTTACCGAATTCCAAAATGATAGGAATTTTATGAACGCATTTCAATCTATCCTCTTGGGCAGTTTTGCTGTAAAAAGACTGAACAATAGAAAAACTTTCCGTAAATCTCCATCCGACGTGTTACGAATTTCTCCAGGATTTATTTAGTGAACAACGGTTTCCTGAATGAAACGTTCACTCTGCAGCGGAGTGTGCGCTGATATGAAACTTCCTGGCAGATTAAAATTGTATCCCGGAACCTGGTCGAACCCGGGACCTTTGCCTTTCCCGGGCAAGCGCTCTACCACTGACCTACCCTGACACGACTCACGGTGCCGCCCCACAACTTCAATTCTGCCAGTACCTCGCCTCCCACTTTCCAAACTTCACAGAAGTACTCCTGCGAAACTTGCAAGACTAGCACTCCTGGAAGAATGGATATGGTTGAGTCATGGCTTAGCCACAGCCTAAGGGAAATCTTTTAAGATGAATAATGATATACGCCACCCCCATGAACCACAGACATTGCCGAGGTGGGGTGGCTTGCGTGCCTCAACAATACAGATAGCCGTACCGTAGGTGCAACCACAGCGGAGGGGTATCTGTGGAGAGGCCAGACAAACGTGTGGTTCCTGAAGAGGGGCAGCAGCCTTTTCATTAGTTACAGGGGCAACAGTCTGGATGATTGACTGAGCTGGCCTTGTAACATCAGCTAATGTGGCTTTGCCACACAGCTACTGCGAACGGCTGAAAGCAAGGGGAAACTACAGCCGTTACTTTTCCCGAGGACATGCAGCTCTACTGTATGAACATATGATGATGGCATCCTCTCGGGTAAAATATTCCGGAGGTAAAATAGTCCCCCATTCGGATCTCCGGGCGGGGACTACTCAGGAGGATGTTGTCATCAGGAAAGACAATACTGGCATTCTACGGATCGGAGCGTGGAATGTTAGATCCCTTAATCGGGTAGGAAAATTAGAAAATTTAAAAAGGGAAATGGATAGGTTGAAGTTAGATATAGTGGGGATTAGTGAGGTTCGGTGGCAGGATGAACAGGATTTCTGGTCAGGTGAGTACAGGATTATAAATACAAAATCATTTGGGGGTATCACAGGAGTAGGACTGATAATGAATAAGAAAATAGGAATGCGGGTAAACTACTATGAGCAGCACAGTGATCGAGTTATCATTATCAAGATAGATACGAAGCCAACACCGACAACAGTGGTACAGGTTTATATGCCAACTAGCTCTGCCGATGATGAGGAGATCGAAGAAATATATGAGGAGCTAGAGGAAATTATTCAGACAGTTAAGGGAGAAGAAAACTTAATTGTGATGGGAGACTAGAATTCGGTAGTAGGAAAAGGATGAGAAGGAAAAACAGTAGGTGAATATGGACTGGGCAGGAGGAATGAAAGAGGAAGTCGCCTGGTAGAATTTTGCACGGAACATGATTTAATCGTAACAAACACGTGGTTTAAGAATCACAAAAGAAGGTTGTATACGTGGAAGAGACCAGGAGACACCGGAAGGTATCAGATAGATTTTATAATGGTAAGACATAGATTCCGGAACCAGGTTCTAAACTGCAAGACATACCCAGGGGCAGATATAGACTCTGACCATAACTTGTTAGCCATGAACTGTAGGCTGAAACTGAAAAAACTGCAGATAGGTAGGAAAATAAGGAGATGGGACTTAGATAAATTGAAGGAAAGTGAAGTTCTGGAGAATTTCAGAGGGAGATTTAGGAAACAATTGACAGAAACAGGGGGAAATAAAACAGTAGAAGAGGAATGTGTAGCATTGAGAGATGAAATAGTGAAGGCAGCAGAGGACGAAATAGGTAGGAACGCAAGACCTACAAAAAATCCTTGGATATCACAGGAAATACTAAATTTAATAGATGAAAGGAGAAAATATAAAAATGCAGTAAATGAAACAGGCAAAATGGAGTACAGACGACTAAAAAATGAGATTGACAGGAAGTGCAAAACGGATAAGCAGGAGTGGCTAGAAGCCAAATGCAAGTCTGTAGAAGAATGTATAAGAAGGGGAAAAGTGGATACCGCCTACAGGAAAATAAAAGAGACATTTGGGGACAAGAAAAGCAACTCTACGAATATCAAGAACTCGGATGGGAAACCAGTTCTCAGCAAAGAAGGGAAAGCTGAAAGGTGGAAAGAGTACATAGAGCAGCTCTACAAAGGAAATGAACTCAGAGACGATGTTGTAGGAAGGGAAGAGGAAGTAGATGAAGATGAAATAGGAGATACTATACTGAGAGATGAATTTGACAGAGCCTTGAAAGACCTAGGTCGGAACAAGGCCCCAGGAGTAGATGACATACCCTCAGAGCTACTAAAGTCTCTGGGAGAGCCAGCCATGACAAGACTATTTGAACTGGTGTGTAGGATGTATGAGACAGGCGAAATGCCCTCAGACTTTAAGAAAAATGTAATGATCCCCATTCCAAAGAAATCAGGCGCAGACAGGTGTGAAAATTACAGAACTATCAGTTTGATAAGTCATGGTTGCAAAATTTTAACACGAATTATCTACAGGAGAATGGAAAAGCTGGTAGAAGCTGACCTCGGGGAAGATCAGTTTGGATTCAGGAGGAACATAGGAACCCGGGAGACAATACTCACTTTACGTCTTATCTTAGAAGATAGATTAAGGAAAGGCAAACCTACATTTTTAGCTTTTGTAGATTTGGAGAAAGCTTTTGACAATGTTGACTGGAATACACTCTTTCAAATTCTGAAGTCAGCAGGGGTAAAAAACCAGACCGCAGTTATTAGACTCGAAGGGCATGAAAGGGAAGCATCAGTTGGGAAGGGAGTAAGACAGGGTTGTAGCCTTTCTCCGATGTTGTTCAATTTGTACATCGAGCAGGCGGTGAAGGAAAGCAAGGAAAAATTTGGAATAGGGATTAAAGTTCAGGGGGAAGAAATAAAAACATTGCGTTTTGCTGATGACATTTTAATTCTATCAGAGACAGCAAAGGACCTGGAAGAGCAGTTGAATGGAATGGACAGTGTGTTGAAGAGAGCGTATAAAATGAACATTAACAAGAGCAAAACAAAAATAATGGAATGCGGTCTTAGAAAATCAGGCGATGCTGAAGGAATTAGATTAGGTAACGAAACAATGAAGGTGGTAGATGAGTTTTGTTACTTGGGTAGTAAAATAACATGCGATGGTCGTAGTACAGAGGATACAAAATGCAGAATGGCAATGGGAAGAAAAGCATTTTTGAGAAAGAGAAATTTGCTAACATCGAATATTAATTTAAGTGTAAGGAAGTCTTTTCTGAAGGCATTTGTATGGAGTGTTGCCATGTACGGGAGTGAAACATGGACGATAAGCAGAGCGGACAGGAAGAGAATAGAGGCTTTTGAAATGTGATGCTACAGAAGAATGCTGAAGATTAGGTGGGTAGATCGCATAACTAATGAAGAGGTACTGAACAGAATTGGTGAGAAGAGAAATTTTTGGCATACCCTGACTAAAAGAAGGGATCGCTTGGTGGGACACATTCTTAGACATCGGGGAATCGTAAAGTTAGTATTGGAGGGCAGTGTGTGGGGTAAAAATCGCAGAGGGAGACCAAGAGACGCGTATAGTAAGCAGATTCAAATAGATGTGGGTTGTCGTTCTTATGAGGAGATGAAAAGGCTTGCTCAGGATAGAGTAGGTTGGAAAGCTGCATCATACCAGTCTCCGGACTGAAGACCATAACAACAACAATGATATACTTGTAATTCTGAGTAATTGTAGTACCCATACGATTACCGAACTTGATAATAAAAGGAAAGCCTTAAATCACATTGCTGCAAACCAAATTTAATTTTCATGCTAAAAATTTCTATTTAATATTAGGCAATACTGTTAATACATATTACTTTTGACTTTAAGGAACATATCAAATCTTATAATTAAAGTTTAGATTGAAACAGTATATTTTTCTTGAACCTTGGGTCCCTGTTTTCAACAAAGATATCAAAGTGGTGTTTGGTCTTTAAAACTTTGAGAGCCACTGCTGTAGAAGATGACATACGAAATTTCTTCACTACTTAACAACGCAGACAAATGGATTATATCACTATTTTTATGTTATAACGAACTACGTCACTGATCATTTACTTTCAATTAATGTCTCACATCTACATAAATACTCTTGAAGTCACATTGAAGTACAATACAGAGAGTTCAACGAACCACTTTATATTTCTCTGCAGTTCCATTCTCTGATACCTCGCAGGAAAAGGAACACCTAAATCTTTCCGTTTCCGATTTGATTTCACTTATTTTATTTTGATGACCATGTTTTCCTATGTAAGTGAACGCTAAGTAAATATCTTCGAATTCGGAAGAGAAAGTTGGCGAAAGAAATTTCGCCAATAGATCTCATCGCACCGAATAACGCCTTTCTTTTAGTAATTTCTATCCCAACTCGTGCATCATTATCGTGATTGTATTAGCAAGCGTCTTTTAGTATGTGCTAAGAAATATCTTTGCTGTACTGTCAGTCAGGCACAAATTCTCAGGAACAAATTAAACCAAATGAATGAAGGACTTTTTCAAGTCTGAGATATCCCCTAATGTATATATGGAGACTGAACTATCGTACGAAGTTTTGTATCAAGGCTAGGCATCGAACCAGAGCCGTCAAACTAGGCAATTGCGATCACCATTTTGCTACAGTCGCAAAGTGGCTGCACACACGCGCACTGTTTTACATTGGCATTTTTTCTCTTCTGTCCAAAATCTCGTCTCTTCCTTATCACTTTATGTTCCTCGCACATTCGAACAACTTTTTAAAGGCTTCCCAAATCAAGTGGAGTAGCACCTCAGCATAGAACGAAACTGTAATCCTGTCTGAAACCCAGTCATAGGTGCCTTTATACAAATTAAACTATATTGATCAGCTTTCCAATATCTAAATATGCGGGAACGCTCCGGGGATTCTGTAGCGCAGTGTTTCCCAACCTGTGGGTCGCGACCCCCTGGGGGTCGCGGTCTATGGAGAATGCAGTAGCAGCATATTAGATAGCAAATCTACTATGGACGCAATGCCTCACGGAAGTAACAGTGCTTTGTGATATTTGCGTTTCTGACATAACAATAATTGAACGTGTGAGTCTTACAAGAAGATTGCGACCATTGTAAATAACTGTATCAGTACTGTACAAATGCTGTTAAGTCGCTTAATTAACAAGTCATTATGAGGTGGAAAAATGACATCATTGTCACGCGTTTCGGTCGCCCCATCATCGGTTATCAAAAGTGCCATAGGTACATTCTAGTTCTTACTTCATCATTAGATTTTCTTTTGATTTTTGATATTCTGGCACTCCTACGCAAATAATCCATTTCAACAGCTACTGGTCTTCTTTTGAGATCCGCATTTAATATCCATAGTTCTATTTCCTTAGCACAGCACTGATCCAACCATTATCTTATCTACTCTTTTCTTATTGTTGTTGAAAATATTCTTAACCCAACACAAAGAATTCAATCACCATAACACCTTTCTGCTTTGCTGTATTCTGTATTTTACTTCTGTATGGCCCAGTCAATTTTTAGCAATATGTGTCCCGAGATATTTAAAGTTCTGTACCTGTCTCATACCGCTTTGTCACTGATGTGTAATTCAAATTTAACATCGCTGTATGCAGTGCTTATAGTACGCCTGCTTATGGGACGTACTGTCCAAGCCTGTGTTGGGGCTTTTATAGATCATGTCAATCTTTTCACTTTCCTGAGGGTAGGAATGGCATCATCAACTATTATCACTGTTATCCTTTCACCCTGAATTTTTATACCATTCTCAAGCCTCTATTTTATTTTCGTCATTGCTTCTTCAATGTATGTATTGAATAGCGATGGCGGAAAACTGCATTCTTGTCTCATGCCCTTTTTAAAAAGAACACTTCGCTACTGGTTCTGCAGTCTCATTATTCCATTTTGGTAACGACATTACAGAATGAAAATATGTAAAAATGTGGACTTACTGATTTGTCTCTACCCAAGATTTATAATTATTCCAATAGTAAATGTGACTGAAATGAGTTGTTCTAGGTCGTTCAAGATGTGCTTTTCTCATAATAAATTGTTGTTGAGATGGACGCGTTAAGAAATTTGTATTTTCCGTCGTATTTATCATTTTCCCAACTATGTTTTACACTTATCTCTGATATCTCTATTACAGGGTGTTTCACTAAGTGTGTTTGCCTCTGTAACTAATAAAATATAGGTGGCGGGAAATATTAATGTGGTAGGTCAACACAAGAAATGTTGCACTTTCTGCAGAGCTATGAACATAGTTTATTGTATCATTTTCCAAACAGTTATAGCACAAAGATATATTTTTTAAAGGGAACAATGCTTTTTCTATCGTGCATTGGATTCGTTGAAACCAACTGCGTCCAAATCAATTTAAACTACATTCCTATCACTGTTAGTTTGGGAGCTACAAGCCTTCAAAGTTTAGGGGGCGAGGCTACGACAGCGTAGCTCACTGGCCGAGTGGCTATTCCCTGGGGCACGGCCCACTGTCTCGTGACCACCAGCCAGTCAGTTACGCTGTCGTAGACTCCGCCCCCATACTTATTACTAATTTTTCAAATTGTTTTGCCGCCTTAAAGATAAACATAAAAACGTAACGTGTACCTTAAGTCTTGGTTGTTATGAGTGACACAGTAAATGGGATCGCTCCAAATTAGGAAACTGCCATTGGTACAACTTCGACATCTCGACGCCTTGTAAGTAAAGATAACGATGCAGGTACACACAATACTAAATTCTAGGTTTACGAAATGTTCAAATGTTTGTATAGTTTATGGGACTTAACTACGGGGTTATCAGTCCCTAAACTTACAAACTACTTATGAACTAGCTAATACTAAGGACGGCACAAATATCCATGCCCGAGGGGGGATTCGAACCCCAGACCGTAGTGGCCGCTAGGCTTACGATATTGAATTATTAGCTAATGAATGGCACTGGTGAACTATACTGCTGATGATTTCATTTTTTTTACTTACTTTTACAGCAGAGCAATGTTTATGATCTGTAGCAGAAAACTTGCAGCGACATAGAAGGAAATGCAATAATACAATAATGGCTATTGTCGACTGGCGACTGAGCCAATTAACCTCGACAGTATATGTCACCAGTTGCGCGAAGTTGAAACTTTAAGTTAGCAATACACAGTGAAATGCATATGTGGTCCAATTTCGGCAACGGTCCATCTTCGGCAACTCAAATATTCATATGTTTGTAAGTTTATGGGACTTAACTGCTTTAGTTATTAGTCCATAAACATACAAACTACTTAAACTAATCTAAGAACAACAAACACACTAATGCCCCATGGAGGACTCGAACCTCCGACGTCGAGCAAGCGCGCGCTCCGCTGCCAGTCGCGTTACACCGGTCGGCTACTCCACCACGGCTTTAGCAACTCTACCCGATGATATAAAAATAATTTCAGTCAATAAGTCTCACATTAAAGAAAATATCATGGCTTTTCACCTGTCAATAATAATCAAATTATATAAAAAAGCATTTTATTTGAAACTTCCTGGCAGATTAAAATTGTGTGCCGGAACCGGGACTCGAACCTGGGACCTTTGCCTTTCGCGGGCAAGCGCACTACCAACTGAGATATCCCGACACGACTCACGATGCCGCCGCACAACTTTACTTCTGCCAGTTCCTCGCCTCCTTCTTTCCAAACCTCACAGAAGCTCTCCTGCAAATACGCAAGACTAGCACTCCTGGAAGAAAGGATATGGTGGAGACATGGCTTAGCCACAGCCTAAGGGATGTTTCCAGAATGAAACTTCACTCTGCAGCGGAGTGCGCGCTGATATGAAACTTCCTGGCAGATTAAAATTGTGTGCCGGAATCGGGACTCGAACCTGGGACCTTTGCCTTTCGCGGGCAAGCGCACTACCGACTGTGCTATCCCGACACAGGCGATGGCTGTGGCTGTGGCTAAGCCATGTCTCCACCATATCCTTTCTTCCAGGAGTGCTAGTCTTGCGTGTTTGCAGGAGAGCTTCTGTGAAGTTTGGAAAGTAGGAGGCGAGGTAGTGGCAGAAGTAAAGTTGTGGGGCGGCATCGTGAGTCGTGTCGGGATAGCACAGTCGATAGTGCGCTTGCCCGCGAAAGGCAAAGGTCCCAGGTTCGAGTCCCGGTTCCGGCACACAATTTTAATCTGCCAGGAAGTTTCATATCAGCGCACACTCCGCTGCAGAGTGAAGTTTCATTCTGGGAGCATTTTATTTATTTTTTCGATTCTTGAAAAAACTGCCTACAAAATAGTCAGTTTTATACTTTGATTGCTTAATCATTTTCATAAAAAATACTTCCCCCCAAAATACAATTTGCAATTTTTGTTGGAGAGGAAGGGAGGCGTAAATAAGCCAGAACTTCTCATCGGGTGCTAGATTACGCATTTGAAATAGGTGGAATCATTCGCTAACGGCCAGATATCATTCGACTTCCACCGACTTCTTCACACACAAAAGAGGACTAGCTTCATCGGTCATGTAGCACTCCCCTCGTATTTAGTCGCCAGAGCGGGTGAGTTGGTCTTCGCTGCGTGTGCCTCCGTCGCAGCTCTTCAAGCGTATCGCTTACGGTGCAGGGGTGCCTCTGCCCTCATAATACTCTCTACGCTGCTGGAACGACAAATATAGCTTAACCTCGAAATAAATCTCGCACCCTTTCTTCTCATCGTTTCTTGTCCACGAAACGCCGTCGTACGGTCGCTTTTATTTCCATACGATCTCCTTCATCATCAGTTACACCGAAAGAACCGCCAGACACAAACTGCTACTGTTGATTAGCAATCTCATTTTTACCACAGGTGTGCAAATTGGGGATCAGTTACTAGGCTGCTGTTTAGTTCCAGCTGGATATCACATATGTGTTTGTTCTCCAATATGAAAAATCTGACTAAACGAATTTCGTAACAACGATTAGGTACTGATAATAGACAATGCGTTACATTTACAAAACTCTAGGGTAAAGTCGGAACCAGCAGAAATGGGGCAAACGGACGTAACGTAAGAAAATGTGTATTACCATCGAAATGACTTTGGCAATACATTAATTAAAACTTCCGGGCTAAGTTGCTGTGGTCCATCCATAAAACTTCTAACTCCCGACGTTTCGTTGCCTACTGCGGGCAACATCTTCAAGGGTGAGTCGACGACTGCCTTCTAGGCGCTGGAGGTCCTTCTTATATAGATGACATAGATGGCGCCACCACTTGTCACGTGCTGTCGACTATGAAGTTATCTTTGACCAACGTCATGTCTCTCGATTACAGGTAATCGATTGTCATGTCTTTGGTCCAAAGTTGACCGCCAAATCTTATTTCATTTCAAACCTTCTTCTTTCCTGTTAAAATTATTGTGGTGTTTTTGTATTTCTATGGCTTCTCTGTACATCCGTGTGTAGTAATGCGACGTCCTGGCTAGCACGCTCGTTTCATTAAATTTGATTTCATGGTCACCACGTGTAAAAACATGCTCTTCCATAGCCGACTTGTCTGTGTGACCCAGACGAGAATTCCTTTTATGTGGCATGGTGTACATAGGAACAACAAAAAGGAATGTTAATACTCGCATATTGGAATACAAAAGGAAATGTCGTCTGGGTCACACAGACAAGTCGGCTATGGCAGAGCATGTTTTTACACGTGGTGACCATGAAATCAAATTTAATGAAACGAGCGTGCTAGCCAGGACGTCGCATTATTACGCACGGATGTAAAGAGAAGCCATAGAAATACAAAAACACCACAATAATTTTAACAGGAAAGAAGAAGGTTTGAAATTAGATATGATTTGGCGGTCAACTTTGGACCAAAAATATGACAATCAATTACCTGTAATCGAGAGACATGACGTTGGTCGAAGATAACTTCATAGTCGGCAGCACTTGACAAGTGGTGGCGCCATCTATGTCCTCTAAATATGAAGGACCTCCAGCGCCTAGTAGGCAGTCGTCGACTCACCCTTGAAGATGTTGCCCGCAGTAGGCAACGAAACGTCGGGAGTTAGAAGTTTTATGGATGGACCACGGCAACTTAGCCTGGAAGTTTTAATTAATGAAGACGCCGGCCGTGAAAGCCTACATTCTATGATTTGGCAATACAGTTCGTGTGCGACAGAGTGGTGCAGTGTGGTGTATACAAGTGACAGAAAAAGGTTTCGATTACAATATCCTGTTCAAGGCTCCTGCTGGCTTGTAAAATGAAGCATATAAGCAAATTGTGTCAAATAAAGAACTGGTAAAGGGACTCCTTGCACTGTTCAAGGACATTGGTTGGCTTTACTAGACATACAGGGAGCGATACCGCACAATAAACTCAGTTTCGGTGCGGGCAGTGGCGGGTTGGACCAACACTGTTTTGGCTTCCCTGAAAAAAATCAAATCAAATATATAAGCAATATGTACTGTGCAAGCAATGATTTTCTTCAGTTAAGACTTCCGGAATGCGAGGCCTTGGTCGATGTCAAGATTTCCACCTGACATTTCGTCTCCAACTGCAGGAGACACCTTCTGAGGTCCCTCGGCTACAGTCACTGAGCTCGAGGGGCTCTCACGATTATAGAGTACTCAGAGGTCACGACTGCGTGGCCATCTCTGCGCGGCGACATCATTCTCGATTAAGAGTAATCGATTGTCATTTTATTATATTTATATCTGAACATATTCCACATCCATGAGGATCTCCTTAACATGGATCTATGAAACGAAAAACTAATTTAATCTAACCCTGACCCAAATTCGATATCCATAATTGTCTAATTTTAAAAACACTCTTTTTGGCCCACTTCAGGTTACAGTGGTAATACTAAAAGTGGGGCTTTGCGATCGCCTTTTGACAGCACAAAATTTAAATGAAAATATCGGCTTAACAGTTGATCTGACACGAAAACTCATTAAACCAATTTATAGAGGAGAAAATTCTCTGCAACTTTGCTCTCTTATGCTTTTTTCATATCTTATATCGTTTCAGAGCTATTGGCAAAAATAACAACAATCTGACGATGTCTATCTGTCTGTAAGGTGTTTCCATTTTTTAGATCGAACTGTTCAACCGATGGGCACCAAATTTTACAGACATAATTGTTGGCTGCCAGTCACCAGAACCTCCCTTTTCAAATATTTCGGACAAAAAATATGCTACTAACACTGGAAAAAAGCGCTTTGTGATAATAAGAAAATCATCAAGTACCGAAAGCATGACAGTGTATTAAAGGAGTTTCGGGCAACGTTTAGGGCGAGGGATGTCTCGTGACTGATTTCCATACGCCAAATGTATCTTGCGTTCTTCCAGGCTATAGTCACTCGCTAAATGTACGACGCTAAATGTACTTCTAGGCTATAGTTTATTCGTACCAGTACAGGCAAAGAAAATAAACTAGGAACAATCTACGAAGGCAAGACAGGTGATAATATTTTAACGAAAAAATATAATAAATATGTGGGACAGATATTAAAATAATAGTTTAAAGAGATAAAAGTTCAAAAAAGAATATGTTTCTCAAAGCTATACTCAAATATCAAATAAATGTGGCTGTTTGTTAAAATAAGGTCAGAAAGATTATTATGTGTTGGGTACATAGATATTACCACAATAGTAGAGTCGTAATCGTATCGCCCATAATTTTTTATGATTTTTGTCCGAAATGTTTGCAAAAAAAAAAAAAAAAAAAAAAAAAAATCATAAAACTACAGGCAAATCAATATTGGGCCGTAAACACGCCAGAGTGATTTATTCCATTAAAATTAATCACGTGTTTATTGCGACCTTCCTATCGGTATCCACCTATAAGACTTCGGCAATAAATAGAGTTAGTAGAAGTTTATGGCTCTGTTCATAGGGGTGAGTTATGTATGTGAGCTACTATGCCCTTAACAGCTACCCAACCTGTTTAAACAAGATCAATACTTAGTTTGTAGCCGCGGCGGAGTAGCCGAGCGGTCTAAAGCGTCTCGCTGCGGAGCGCGCGGTTGCTCGCCGTGGAGGTTCGAGTCCTCCCTGGGGCATGGGTGTGTGTGTTGTCCTTAGGTTAGTTTACCTAGGTTTAAGTAGATTGTAAGCTACGGACTGATGACCATGCAGTTTGGTCCGATAGATTTACAAACATTTTAACATTTTTTTATCTTAGTTTGTAGTTAAACATAAATTAAACCTCTGAATGACCAACAAAATGGATTCTAAGTCAAAGGAGTGATTCACTCACGAAGTAATTCATTATAAATGGAGTTTATTACTCTTATTAGACACGAAACACGGAGGTGGTCATACTTTATACGTCAGTAAATAACTAAATCTTTCCCCAACTATTGTTCATGAGAGACACAATAAGTATCACACGCACTCGAGAGTAAAAGTTCCAAATTATCACTCGTAAGTTAGAGTAGTCCATCGAACTTTGCAGTTCCAAGTTAATCCGCAATAAAAGTATTTGTTATAAAACACAGTTTGTCATCACACGAGTATACGATTGCTGAATTATCACACTTCCACAGCCCTACTACCGTGTATAGTTTATCACCTTTCAAGCAGAGACTAAGTTCTTCAGTCGCAGTCCCGTAAATTTTCAAAGTCCACACATGCCTATCTCTTCAAATCACAAGTTCGTAACGCGGCTTCAGACCGCCCAGCGTCACAACCTTTCACCACCACGTCCAAGTTACGAGTCCCCTCCCAAGCGTTCGAAAGCGTGCTGGCTCTGCTCCTAAAATTGTATCCTTCCTAACGCCTCATCTTTAAAATATAATTTCCCTTCCAAAATATTATATATTTGAATATCACAGAATTAAATTCTTTGAGCACCTCCCTACAAATATTGTTTACATTTAACAAACAAATATATATTTA
This sequence comes from Locusta migratoria, assembly GCA_026315105.1. NCBI lineage: Eukaryota > Metazoa > Arthropoda > Insecta > Orthoptera > Acrididae > Locusta > Locusta migratoria. The sequence continues at coordinate 524,891,864 of CM048746.1, forward strand.
ACAATACTAAAAGTCTGTTGAGACTGACGCTCTTTGCTCAGAGAGCCATTAAGCATGGCATCTCATTGTTCAAATATACTGCTGCCGTCGAAATATAGTTACACAATTAATATTTAATTTATCATGGCTTTTTATACCAATATATTCAGGTCTTGTCCACAAATACTTATAACTGTTTACATATAAATTATCTGCCGCATAACGACTATTTTTATTCGGCCATGAAATATTTTAGTGGCAGTCTACAACGTTACTAAGAATAATATTAAATATAATATAATACATATATAAATGTAATGCGCTTTGCTGGGTTCATGTTTTGTGTTTCTGTGGTGGAATCTATGTTCTGACACAAGCATATTATTACCTCAACGAAAATAGGTCAATAGAATAAAACAAAGTTCATCGAAAGAATACGGAAATGTCGTGGTAAGACTTTTAAGATAGGTAGCGTGATGCAATGCTGCACATTTGCTTCTTAAACTGTTACTGATAAACACTACGTATCAATAATTGTAAATATAAGTCTTATAATATTATTATTATAGTACTGAAATCTGTCAGCTTTTTATCTATAAGGGATATTTAAATTATAATTACGGCATTTGATTCTCAAAAGTCTCCTGAACCCATTCATTTAATTATATTTGCCGTATGATCATTCCCTGATTTTATATGGATTTTTAGAATAATGTTTGTGGCTATATTGTATTTCAGTTGCAATCTGGAATAGTCGCCCTCTCTCAGCCAAGCGTTTCCGGTTTCCGAGCACATTAGGGAAAACCTGACTACCTATTCTATCCCATTCACTAGGTCCAAACTGGTAGCCGACCGGCTGGGGAACCCAACATCCTGGCAAAACCCGCCTTTCACATGGAAACAATCAGCTTCCTTCTGTATCTGTAATGTTTCTCTCTACATGCACGTTTGGTCATGCGATGTTTTTGTTAAAACGCTCGTATAACTAAATTGCATTTCGTAGTTTTCGTCTCAGAGAATATGTTCTATTACGACCGACTCTTTGGTGTGTTCCAGCGACTGTTCCTTTCTTACTTCTGCACTACTAAATATAAATTATAATCGCGAGAAGTGTTAGAGTCCTTAAACACATGTACCACTGAAAGTACCTGCGATACTATGTTCCGACATACAGTTAATGAGACATGAGATCCTACAACATAATGTTCATAAAAAAACTGTCCCATCGCGTATGAGTTATCGATTTACAGGGTGCTAACAGATGGCGCTGTACGCTGTACAGCTCATATCAGCATACATAAGTGAAGTAATCGTATGAAAACACTCTTTGTAAACAATCACATCACAATGTTTTCAAAATGTTCACCATTGGCACTACAGAGGTGGCGCAAGCGAAGAAAGAAATTCGCCATCAAATTTCGTAGTCTCTCAACTGAAATGGATTCACATGCCACATAGACGCCGATTCAAGCTCGTCCAGCGTGGCGGGATGCTTCGGGTAGACCATGGCTTTCACTGTGCCCCATAAAAAAAGTCTCAGGGAGTCAAATCCGGCGAATATGGAGGCCAATCCATGCCTGCACCAGTAAATTGGGGATATTCCAAAGCAATGACTCGATCCCCGAAGTATTCCTCAAGAAAGCGAAACACTTGTTCGGTCCGATGTGGTCTGACTCCATCTTGCATAAACCATTCAGTACCTGGTCGATCATCCAACGCTTGCTGTGTGGCGACAAATTGTTCCAAAATTGCAACGTAACGTGCACCAGTGACCGTTTCTCGAATGAAAAAAGGGCCAATAATGCATATGCTGTATACTGCAGCCCACACAGTAACTTTAGGAGAATTCAGGGGTTTCGCTTCACACCAATATGGCTTTTCGGAACCCCAAAATCGCCAGTTCTGCTTATCCACGTATCCATTCAGGTGGAAGTGTGCTTCATCTGTAAACCAGATGCAGCCAACATCAAATCCTTCACTATCAATCATTGTGAGCATCTGATTAGCAAAGGCAACCCTTTGTTGCACAGCTCATACGGGTACAGCCTGGTGCGTTTGAATTTTGAATGGAAACATATGTAGGCTCTTCCTCAGTATTTTCTGCGTGCTGGAACGCTTCAAACCAGTCTCAGATGCAATTTTACGGACGGATGACATTGAATTTCGCAGAATAATTCCAGAAACTGTGGCGATATTTTCAGGCCAACATGCCCCACTATATCATCAGTTACGCTACCTGTTCGTTGAAATTTTGCGAAGAGCGTATGAATGGTTTTCGCATCGGGTCCTTTTGGAACATTAAATCGTGCTTGAAAACTTCGTCTTGTTGCCGTATGACTCTCTTCTAACCTGTGGTACTCTAGCACCAGAAAAACGCGTTGTTTAATGGAGTAGATGGTTTTAATCTCTTCCTTCGGTACGCTAACCTCCTTTCTGGAACTGATCGCTCTGGGCTTCGGATCACTATTTATACTAGGCATTACGTATGGCGATTACAGCGCCATCTGTTAGCAGCTTTTGTAACTATTATTTCAAACTGCTGTATGAACTTCTTGCAGCTTTCACAATAAACATACCGTTTACTTCATTCCTCTATCGATCTTTGTTTTAGAGATATTTAATTTTGAAATCAGGGAGTCCTTTTCTAGACACCCTGTATTATGTCGTTACTACGAACTATTCACGAAATATTTTTCAGGCGGTTTGCACATACACCACTCAATTTACTTTCGATGTTATATAACATTAGGTCACACATTAGTGGGGGAAATATGAAAAACCTGAAAAACAATCGCAATACGTATGAAGTTGGAATTTATTACATCTTGAATTAAAAGGTTGCTTAAAATTTCCGCTACCAGTCACAACTATGATTTAAGAGTTAAAAATATTTAATAGCGACATGTTTCGATGCTGTGCATCATCATCATGCTATAGACATACAAAATATATTGCTAAAGGTGTACCTTAATCTTTATTGACAACATCTGGACGTTTGTGGCAATGAATCTGTGAAAATAGAAAGATGACCTACGTGAGGTTATGTCCCTTTATGGGGACGCTTATGGGACTTAACTGCGGGGTCATCAGTCCCTAAATTTAGAAACTAGTTGTAAACTACCTTATATTAAAGACAACACAAACATCCATGCCCGAGGGAGGATTCAAACCCCCGACGGGAAACGGCTTTGCGCATTGAGGCGTTATGTTCCGATGCGCAAAGCCGTTCCCCGCATCGGAACATAGCGCCTCAATGCGCTCGGCCACTCCGCCGCGGCTTTGTTTTAACCACTCACATTCCTGTTAAGCAACTCTCTTCCTGGAATATCGTCAAATCTCTTTCCTTTCAAAGCGAGTCTGAATCGGGGGAATAGGAAGAAGCTCGAAGGATTGAGATCCGTCGAGTATGGTGGCTGTTCAGATTCACGACCCCCTGTTTTGCCGGGATTGTTTGACGATATTGCCTGTATGTGGGCGAGCGTTGTCGTGCAGCTTGAACATCCACTATACTCGCTTTGAAAGGAAAGAGATTTAGCAATATTTCTGACATCCAACTAAACGTGACGTGACTTTTGAACACCATCCCAATGGAAGACCTCGTGCAAAGTTTCCAGGACATGTATCGCAGAGCTGAGCAGTGCATGGTTAGGGGGAGGTGTCTACTTCGAAGGACTGTAAGGCAACTTTATTTCATAGTTCATCGACGTTAATGTTACAGGACTATTCATCGAAATTTATTGTCAGAGGTTGTATAATATCACGTAAAAGTTTTAAGTACATTGCTTAAATGCTTTTCCATATTAATTGTAACAATCTATTCACTTAATTTACATAGAAATATATGTACTGTTTTTATTAAGGAAGTATGTAGCCTATGTCAGTCTGAATGCTCATTAGAGTGTCGTATAAAATTTTTAAATGATTTGGACAAGTACTTTTCGAGATGTTTGCTAATAAGCGCTAGACGTCAGCTTGTCGTTTATATAGTGGTATAGATTACCCTTCTTTTCCTATAGATTACTCCTATTTTTCTTAGAATTTTGAACATTTTGCTTCTATTCACATTATCGAACGCATTTTGCAAATTGGGCAAGACTACGAGCGACTGTTAGTCCATCTAATAAATCCTTAATGTTATTTTCCGTTATTCTGTGTACTGCTCCCGTCAGTATCTCGCATGCATGAGCTTTTACGCTGATTGTGCGGAAGTTCCCAGGCTTATCTGCCTTTGCTGTCTTCGTAATTAGGCGGACAATATTTTTCCCGACTATACGTCACCATTTTCATAGTTATACATACCAACCTGACTTTTCGTTTGATTACCATGACCTCACATTCCTCCCCTTCACCTCCAAGATTTTAGAAATTCCACTGTAATATCATAACTGCCTTCCACCTTATTTTATTTCATGTGTTCTAGTACTAGATCCGCTGCATTCCATGTCAGCAGAAAGTCTTTCCTCTCATAGAGGTCTTCAGTAAAAACCTCCCACCTACTCACTTTATCCTCTGCATTCAGCAGTGGAGTTCCCATTACACTCTTAATGTTAGCACCCTTACTTTTAATTTCCTGAATGTTGTTTTAATTTTTCTAAATTCGGAGTTAGTCCTGCTGACGACATTTCCTTTTCGATTTCTTCACATTTTGCCTGCAGCCATTTCATAATGGTTTCCCTGCACTTTCTATTTATTTCATTTCTAAGTGACTTCTAACTCCGACAGCCCTCGAGAGCCCTACTGGGTACTGACCGGCAGCCGTGTCATCCTCCGCCCAAAGGCGACAACGGATGCGGTATGGAGGGGGACGTTGTCAGCGACCCGCACTCCCGGCCGTTAAGACAGTTTCGGAGCCACTACTTCTCCCTCAGGTAGCTCCTCAGTTTTCCTCACAAGGGCTGAGCGCACCCCGATTGCCAACAGCACCTCGGCAGACACGGACGATAACCCATCCAAGAGCTAGACAAGCCTGAAACTGCTTAACTATGGTGATCTAACGGGTATCGATTAGTCCATTGCGGCATGGTCGTTGCCTTACGTTTCCTATAACCTCATTTAATTTCATTATCAAATGTTTGTAAATCTAGCGGACTCAACAGCGTGGTTATTAGTCCGTAGCTTACAAACTACTTAAACTAAGGTAAACTAACCCAAGGACAATACAAACACCTATGCTCGAGAGGGGGGGGGGATTCGAACCCCCGACGGCGAACGGCCGCTCGCACCGCACCAAGGCGCCTCAGTACACACGGCTAATTCGCCGCGCATTTCATTGCCTCTTCATATGTTCCTAGTGGCGTAAGCATGAATACGTGAACTAACGTTCAATGTGTTGGTTTGCTGTCGTATCTGATGAGAAAATCTCTACCACTGAACTGTTCACAGTAGTTCACTCACTCCCCTACTTTCATATTTATAACGAATCCTGTCCCCGTTATACATCTCGGAAGTACCCTGCTCCGAAAACATTAATAGTACTGTAGCCACCGTAGTGAATAGCATTCAAGTATACTCATTACGTGCAACGGCTGCTGCGATGAATATTGAAATACAGACACACTAATAACACGCGATAGAGAGACTATCTAAGAATGACATTGATCACTATACTACCAGTATGTCGAACTTCAGCTGTCTGAACGTGCCTGGCTTCACGTTCGTGTTTCGTTCATTGTTAAATTCAAATATGACTGTTATGAAGTATTACAAAAAACTGAAAATACTGTTCCAATCTGCCTCCATATTAATCTGTTACATCTCGTATTTCTTGAATCAGAATAAAAAACCATCTAGATCGGTAAAATTATATTTACTGATAACGACGTTTCGGCATCTGCCATCATCAGATCTGTAAGATGAAAGGAACAAGTGTTCGCTGTACTGTTGAGTTATACAGAACGTTTTAAATGCAAAATATAAAACGTTTTTACAAGAATACAATTATGCACTCACCTAAAATCCTCTGAACTTGTACAGTAAAGTTCAGCGTCAATAATAAAACATGTACCTAGTAAGTACGTCAATTTCAGTGTTGAATATAAATTGAACTGTTCCATCTCTTTAATGTAACGGTATTTAAAGTCGCGTTCAAGAAGCCCATATTTCATATGTTTTACGTTGCAACAGCACACGACCCGCAAAATGCAGTTGAACGGCAAGGGTGTCTTGAAAGGAGAGTATAAGACGATTAAAACGAGCAAAACAAGGGTAAGTAATTAAAGTAGGTAAGGAAAGACTAAATGTGGTAGATGAGTTTTCTTATTTGGGCAGGAAAATAACATATGATGGTCGCAGTTCAGAGGAGGATATGAAATGAAAAATGGCAATGGGAAGAACATCGTTTTTGAAAAAGAGGAATTTGTTAACATTGAATATTAATTTAAACGTAAGGAAGTCTTTTCTGAAGATATTTGTGTGGAGTGTTGCCTTGTACGGGAATAAACATGGACGATAAACAGTTCGGACAGGAAGAAGCTAGAGGCTTTTGAAATGTAGCAGTACAGAAGAATGCTGAAGATTAAGTGGGTGGATTGCGTAACTAATGACGAGGTACTGAACAGAATTGGGCAGAAAAGCAATTTCTCGGATACCTTGACAATACGTAGGGATCGATTGGTAGGACACATTCTTAGACATCAAGGAATCGTGAATTTCGCGTTGGAGGGAAGTGTGGGGGTGAAAATTGCAGAGGGAGACCAAGAGAAAGTAAGCAGATTCATACAGATGTAGGTTGTCGTTCTTATGAGGAGGTAGTTAAAGAGATTTGCTCAGGCTAGAGTATTGTGGAGAGCTGCATCAAACCAGTCTCCATACTGAACACCACAACAACAATGATATAAAATGTAATTATTCAGCAAAACACGGTAGATTACAAGAGATTCTTAACTGTCCTGCAATGTACAGTTTCATCCCTTGCAGTGTTCTTAAGAAATAATAAAGACGACTTTGTATTTATTTTGCTGTTATTACCGATTTTTATGGCACTTCGCAAAAACTAAGATCAAATGAATTTAATCAAAACTCTCACTCAGCCGATTCGTATTCAGAAATGACGCTTGCCGGCCGCTTGTAGCGCTGCTGTCGCTGTGTGAAACGGAAATCAGTGTGAGTGTTGAAATGTTTGTAAATCTATGGGACTTAACTACTTCTGAGTCACTAGGCTTAAAAGCTACTTAAAGTAACCTAAGGACAATAACACACACACACATACAAACACACACTCGTGATTCTAGGAGAACTCGAACCTCCGAAGGGGAGCAACCGCGCACACAACAGCAAGGCGTCTCAGAGCACTTGGCCATACTACCACTGACGTGGGAGTGTCATGACTATATGTTAGACTGTGGTAACACGTCGACGTCAGATGATATTCACAATTCAATATGGCTGATCTAGCTTGAAGAGATGTAAATCTGGCCTTGCTACCTCCACACGCTACATCACTGGGATTGCTAAAGCTGCCGGTTAACATCAATAAACATTTTAACCCTTTTTTATTCACTTTTATCCGATATTATTTTAAAAGTAGATTTATAGTATTTTCAAAGTCCCATGTCGAGTTACTGTCTATTCAAGCATTTTTTCGAGTTTTGTCCGCTATGCTAGATCAACCATATTGCATATTGATTTTTGAGATTTTGATTTCAGATTCCGATTCAACGAGTACATATAGATGAAACCGTTAAAAGTTTAGAGCCACAAGATGTTTCATGGGCAGCGTTGTTATACATATTCTATAATTAGCCTTTCTTTTGAAGTTTTAATAGATTCTAATTCGATTAAAACAAAGCTTTTGTAGGAAAAATGGTCTCTCTTCGGGGTAGTTGGCCCTCTAACTTTCCTTCTCTCTCCTGTATACCTAGACCGATTTTCGTCTTACATCAAAAAATTATTTTTAAAAAATCATTAAAATCTCGCTTCATTAATCTCTAAGTTATCGCAATTTTACCATTTTAGCCCCCATTTTTCAGAAATCGTTTCAGGCCCTAAACACAATTCACCGCCGCTAAAAAATTGGCGTGCCTCTTAGTTTTTCGCGTATTATAACATATTGAGAAAAATCGGTGAGTGACAGTTCCGTAGGTTTACTTGGAAGAGTTTTGAGACGTTATATCCCGTCAAATTCACGTTACGGAGCGATTTCCTCACTTGCAGCAGAATTAAGTTTTGCAGATGTTCGGTAACTTGCCATCTAAAGTAAAACCAATAAGAAACAACAAAGCTCCCTGCGTCATGACCAGAACCTGTGAGGGTCCACTTCCTACTGTCGCGTTCAAGAAACGCATATTTTTTTCATATTAACAAAATATGTGACATCAGCTGCGTATGGGCAAAGCTGAAAACATATAGCCAGCTGGGATTCGAACCTGGGTCTCCCACTTTGTAGGCAACTGCACTGACCTGTACACCACTCGGGACGCAGTGATCACCGCACTACCTAAGCACGCCTCCCGTCAGATACAAATTTCCAGCTTTACGCTGCCCACAGTACTCAAACTCGTAGTCTCTATGTACTAATTCCCATAAGAGTAAAGGATTCAAACTTTGCCTACCTCTCCCCACTAACGAAAGGATCACTGCCCGTGACCGGCATATTATATATATACCAGACGTCACTTATAATCCCGCAGACGCCACACACACACACACACACACACACACACACACACACACACATATATATATATATATATATATATATATGACGGGCAAAGATCCTTTCGTTAGTGGGGAGGGGTAGGCAAAGTTTGAAGGCCTTACTCTTAAGGGAATTAGTACATAGTGTGACGTTACTGCTGGCCCTCTCATCTTAATGTCATCGTACGATACCCTCTGCTTGGACCTCTCATCTCAATGTTACCGTACGATACCGTCTGCGTCGGATCCGGAATCGTGTGGTTCAATAGTGATAAAAGTTGCTTGTGACGTTAGTTACAGCCAGCCTAGGAATCAGTGTAGGACAGTGTCTCGGTGATACTGTGATTAAAACAAGTGATAGATTTCATTAAGTAAGAGATTTGTATAAGACGTTTCCAGACAGTTCTATAAACAATATTTTCGTCATTGAATGTTATTTAAAGACCTAAACAGACGAACTGTAAATACTTTTGTGAAAAACAAAAAGAAATGAAAATAAATAGCATTGTATATATATTAGGTTCATAAACAAGTTGTATAGACCAGCTAATTGTGTTATTTTGACTATTAAATAAATTATCAATATTGAATTCTTTATATATATTGTCTGACATGAGATTTTGAACTTATTTTGAGAATTGCCAAGATATTTGATAGTTCAATATATGTTAGGAACATGTATGACGTACTCTTTATCAAATTGACATTTATCATTATTCTTTGTTGTGAAACAAATAGTACCCCGATTTCGTCTTAAAAAGATGTGCCATCTAAAATTATTGTATGTATAGTTTGCATTTTATATTGTGATTATTTTTGTGTACATGAAATGTTTTCTTTGTGTGTTTGTTAGTTGTAAATTAGTATATTCAATTGTTTTGAACAATGCATAATGTAAGTCCATTACTGCCGATGTTATATATTTGCCCCACCGCCTTGCGCGGGGGAATTCGAGTTTTAGTCGTTTGTCAAGTGCACTTGAATTTATGTCACTCTGTGTTTTGAAATGGAATTACTACCGTTCTGATGATTTGTATATGTTTGGAAGTTGTTATGTTTTGGTGGAGAAGAAGTTTGATTCAATTTAAAGAAGACGTGAAAAATTGTATATATCGAGTATTTATTTCTACCACGACGCCCCAAGCTGAATAATGTTGCAGCGAGCAGAACCCCCATACAACGTAATGTTTAAAAGATGAGTATCATTTGAAAGTGGTAGAATGAACTGTAATTACTTAAATAGTATATAAATGTTATAATAGTGACTAAGAGTTTGAGTACTGTGGGCATGATAAAGCTGGGAATTTGTATCTGACGGGAGGCGTGCTTAGGATCAGAAGTGACGCCTGTTCTTTCAGAACAGACGCCACATGTATATAAGCGCATATTTGATGTGTTTTACGTTGCAACAGCACACGACCCGCAAAAGCAATTGAACGGAATGTGCGCCTTCAACAGTGAGTGTCGTGGGCAGCAGGTAAATACAGCAGACCGCAGAGTCGGTGTTCGGCGTCGGCTTAGCGCGCGCCGGGCACCTGCGGCGTGGCTGGCACCGGAAGCGGCGGGCGCTCATAATAGCGGCGTTATCTCGCGCAGGGCTGAGGGCGGCCCTTGAGCGCTTCCTAGAAGACACCCGCCGGCACCCAGACTGCCTGACGGCCGCTGCGCGCCACGCCTGCTGCTGCACACACACACACACACACACACCAGCCAGACACTTTGCGGCACTGCAACCAGTCTGCCTTCAAACTTCAGCAACTCTATTCTCGCCACAGCACGCTCAAATCTATACTGACGGCTCTAAAGCAGGTGTGGGATACGCCTTTTGCCCCTCCAAGGCACCTACCGAATAACCGGACATCACAAGTTAATTTTTTTTGTGATCTCTCATAGGCTTTTGATTGTGTAAATCATGGCATTCTTCTAGATAAGCTTAAGCAGTAGGAGAATGGAGAAGCTGGTAGAAGCTGACCTCGGGGAAGATCAGTTTGGATTCAGGAGCAACGTAGGATCCCGGGAGGCAATACTCACTTTACGTCTTATCTTAGAAGATAGATTAAGGAAAGGCAAACCCTACATTTTTAGCTTTTGTAGATTTGGAGAAAGCGTTTGACAATGTTGACTGGAATACACTCTTTCAAATTCTGAAGTCAGCAGGGGTAAAATACAGGGAAAGGAGAGTTATTTACAACTTGTACAAAAGCCAGACCGCAGTTATTAGACTCGAAGGGCATGAAAGGAAAGCATCAGTTGGGAAGGGAGTAAGACAGGGTTGTAGCCTTTCTCCGTTGTTATTCAATTTGTACATCGAGCAGGCGGTGAAGGAAAGCAAGGAAAAATTTGGAATAGGGATTAAAGTTCAGGGGGAAGAAATAAAAACATTGCGCTTTGCTGATGACATTGTAATTCTGTCAGAGACAGCAAAGGACCTTGAAGAGCAGTTGAATGGAATGGACAGTGTATTGAAGAGAGCGTATAAAATGAACATTAACAAGAGCAAAACAAAAATTATGGAATGCGGTCTTAGAAAATCAGGCGATGCTGAAGGAATTAGATTAGGTAACGAAACAATGAAGGTGGTAGATGAGTTTTGTTACTTGGATAGTAAAATAACATATGACGGTCGCAGTACAGAGGATATAAAATGCAGAATGGCAATGGGAAGGAAAGCATTTCTGAAAAAGAGAAATTTGCTAAAATCGAATATTAATTTAAGTGTAAGGAAGTCTTTTCTGAAGGCATTTGTGTGGAGTGTTGCCTTGTACGGGAGTGATACATGGAAGATAAGCAGTGCAGATAGGAAGAGAATAGAGGCTTTTGAAATGTGGTGCTGCAGAAGAATGCTGAAGATTAGGTGGATAGATCGCATAACTAATGAAGAGGTACTGAACAGAATTGGTGAGAAAAGGAATTTTTGTCATACCCTGACTAAAAGAAGGGATCGCTTGGTAGGACACATTCTTAGACATCGAGGAATCGTAAATTTAGCATTGTAGGGAAGTGTGTGGAGTAAAAATCGCAGTGGGAGACCAAGAGACGCGTATAGTAAGCAGATTCAAGTAGATGTGGGTTGCCTTTCTTATGAGGAGATGAAAAGGCTTGCTCAGGATAGAGTAGGGTGGAGAGCTGCATAAAACCAGTCTCCGGACTGAAGACCATAACAACAAAAGTGTTGTGTGAGTGGGACAGTGCACAAATGGTTTAAATCATACTTAACTGGAATTGTGTAGAAATTTGAAACAAGCAGTTCACATGATATAGATGAAACAGTTAATTCTTCTAACTGGGGAGTTATCAAAATGGAGTCCCACAAGGTTCGGTCTTGGATCCTTTGCTGTTCTTAATATATATTAATGACTTGCCATTCTACATTCACGAAGATGCTAGTACTTTTTGCCACGGAAATGAGGCACGTGTTCGTATGGAAATCATTAAAAGACAGGTGTTATTCGTTGCGACGAAATCTATTTGCAAAATTTCTTTATTTTTCCATTAAATTTCTCTTCCGAATGAGATTTTGTTAGCACCACCTACATGCAAATTCAGATCGAAAAGGGAAAGATTTGGGTGTTCCGTTTTCCTGCGGGCTGTTATAGTTGGAACTATAGAGAAATATCATAAAAGTGGTTCGATAAACCCTCTCCCATACACTTCAATGTGACTTGCAGTGTATTTATGTGGATGTAGCTGAAGTTAGCAGGAAAGGAGCCGGTGCACTGGTGGAGGTAAAGCTTTGAGGAGTGCTCGCAAATCGTGCTAGGAATGATCAGACAATAGCGCCCTAGCTATCATACCTGACAAATAGGAATTAACTGATGAAATTGTAAATGATATCTTCCAGAAAGTTATTAAGTGGTTCTCTACAAATGGACTCTCATTAAACTTTGATGAAACCCAGTATATACAGTTTCATACTCTAAATGGCATGACACCATTAATAAATTTAGACTTTGAACATAAATCTGTAGCTAAGGAAGAATATTCAAAATTTTTAGGTGTTTGCATTGAGAGGACAGAATTGGAAGAAACAAATTGAAGATCTCCTGAAACGTTTGAGTTCAGCTACATATGCTATTAAAGTCATTGCAAAATTTCGTAATATACATCTCAGTAACGCCTATTTTCTTTCACTGCTGTCATATGGGATCATATTCTGGAGCAATTCAACATTGAGTAAAAAGTGTTCATTGCACAAAAGCGTGCAATCAGAATAATTGCTGGAGCCAACCCACGAGCATCCTGCAGACATTTATTTAGGGATCTAGGGATCCTCACTTAATATATATATATATATATATATATATATATATATATATATATATATATATTCACTCATGAATTCAAAAATAATAGCAGTGTGCATACCTACAACACTAGGAGACAGGATGATATTCACTATTCAAGGTTAAATCTGACTCTAGCTCAGAAAGGGGTGAATTATGCTGCCACAAAAGTCTTTGGTCACTTACCAAGTAGCATCAAAAGTTTGACAGATAAACAACTAGTATTTAAAAAGAAATTAAAGGAATTTCTGAATGGCAACTCCTTCTACAATGTAGATGAATTTTTAGATAAAACTTAAAAAATAAATAAATAACAATAATAAAAATATATAAAAAAACAAAACAAATAAAAAATCCTTCAAATACTGATTGTCAAGTGTAGATAACATTTACTAAACTGACACATCATTACGAAATGTCGTTTATATGATCTATGGAACAAGTATTAATCTAATCTAACCGAATGTTTACGATTCCGCCTGAGTTATCTATTTACACGGCAGAGTTACTGGCCATCAGGGACGCTATTTATTACGGCACACGATCATTTGAATTTATATTGATCCTCAAGGACTCTCAAAGCGTGTTACAAAAATTACAACATCCGACATTTGACAAACAAAGGCCCTCTTTAGTATAAGCTAGTTCATAAGTAGTTTGTAAGTATAGCGACTGGTGATCTCGCATTTGAGTCCCATAAGCTTTACAAACATTTGAACATTTTTGAATTCCGCCACACGCCGAATTCACATACAGACGTCAGATCGTCGATTTAGAAACCTGCCTATCGCACTTGGGACCACGAATGGCACGTCTCTCAAGCGTTTAAGGGAGGACACCTGGCAGCTATACAACCAAATGTTTCCTCTCGACCATAGTTTTCTTCAAAGAAGCTTAGTGGACGTCATGCAACGGCTCTCATTTGGATACGACTGGGCCATGGATGTTATCCTGACCATCCACACCGTTTGAAAATCATCACTTACCGACTTTGCGAAAAATGTTCAAATGTTTGTAGAGCTTATGAGACTTAACTACGGGGTCATCAGTCCCTAAACTTACAAACTAGCTAATACTAAAGACGGCACAAATATCCATGCCCGAGGGGGGATTCGAACCCCCGACCGTTAGTGGTCGTGCACAACGTGACTGGCGTGCCGCAGACCGCTCGGCCACTACGGCCGGCCCGACATTGCGACAAAGATCCAACGGCAGTGGAGGATCTCAACCACATTATACTGGCATGCACCAAGTACACGGCTGCACAAAGTGTATTCTACAGAGAGCTGGTGGCAAGGGTTACCGCCTCCCCACAAGTGTCACTGTCTTACTTCATCGATTCTACAAGTGTAAGTAGAGTTTACTTAAGGACTACCTAAAAGTCACCGGCATACAGCTCTAATCTAAGAGCTGGTGTAGCTCCCATGTTTACCTTAAACATGCACAGCTTGCAACTGGAGGAGTAATTTTGTATTTTATATTTAGACCTTACTTATGTCCTTCCAACTCTCATTATATTTTGTGCTGTTTGCACTTCCGTAATATTACATCTGTCAATAGTACTGCTAAATATGTATTGTTTTCTATCTTATCTTATAAATGTGATTTTTCTAATTTTATTGTAAGGTGGTATTATGTTAAATAGTTCTCAATATTGTGATACACATTGTAAGAATTTCAATTATATTCTCTATTCTCCCCCGTGAATTCTCATTGGCAGAATGAACTAAACTGGTTCCACGTCTTTTTGTCGGTTCTACGGAATGGAGACAACTTTACGGCAACCGAGATAGTGGTAATAACAGAAAGTTGCTGCAGAGGATGTTGGTGTTGACTTGTGATTTCTCTACCAAACGAATTTCACCAGCAGTTGAGTTCAGATAGTGAAATAAGCAGGTAGTGAAATGTAACAACAATGAGACTGGTTTTCTTGCTGCAGTATCTTTATTTCCTCCATTGTTATTTATTTCCTATCACATTAGGCAACCATCTTTGTATTACATATGTAGCAGTTACTTTTATCGTTTAAAAACTTAGCCTTAACACATTATAAACAGTCCACTTTGATTTAATCGAAATAAATATAGGCTGCTCACGCGATTAAAACAAAAGGAACAGTTCATAATCTGTTAAGGCTACATTTGCATACATTAAATGTATATTGTAGATGTAGAATCCATTGATGATGCCCTAAAATTATGGACGGCGAAACGTGGATGGAGCAAATAAAGATATTGCAGTAAGAAAAATGCCATTTCATTTATCAAAACGAACAATGCATACTAGTTTCGTGTCGCATTGAATGTAGCTATTTCACTTCCCTTATTAAAAAAAAAAAAAAAGTTTCAAGATATTCTTATATGTAAAAAAAAGTTGTCTGCAGTAAGGTAAAGGCTCCAGTAGTTGACACCTTAAGAAATGAAACTACTTTAATTACAAGTAGATATTGGGCACAAACACAATTAATCTTCAGGTACTTTGATCTATTGTGATTTGATATTTATTATAATTCACTACGATAAGGTACATTAAGTGGTAAATAAAAAATATAATAAAAGTATAAGTGCAGTCGTCAGTAGTTGACACTAGTCAGTCACAAAAGTTTCAGTAGATGACAGGAAAAATATTCAGTAGTTGACACTAAATAAATAACTTTAGTCTACACATCACAGTAAATACTGGGTTGGAATTCATATTTCAAATGTTCATTAGTGATATTTGAGAGTGGTAAAGGAAGCTTGTCAGTAACCTGTTATGGACTAATAACAAGAACATTATTTTTATTATATATATAAAAGATTCTGACAGTTACAAGATTGTTAACCCATTACCATCCTCAAACTCACGCTGAACAATAAAAACATATTTGAAATACTCTTTCTAGGAAAAGAAACAAGGAAGAATTCACTATTTGCATTAAATTTATTCCAATTTTCTTCTTTGTCTACTGTTTCTTTTTCTGTTATGACTGTTTGATCACAATTTTCCTCTTCCTTACCATCAGATGTCTGCGAATCACTATCAGGGAGCAGACTAATGTCATCCATACTGCTGCTTGACTTACTCCATTCTTCATCCTCAGAATCTGAGGACACTGAAATGGTTCTTTTCTTGTGCAATTTTGGCTTTCTATAATTCTCTGCTTTGCTCTTTGAGTTTCTTAGCAATCACAGAATGTTATTTCTTCAGTTTTTGTGATTCTGCTCTCTCTTTGTAGCTTGAGTTGTTCCGTCCTAAGATGACATTCCTGCCACTGGTTGGATGTCACAACACTTGCAAGTTTTTATCTTAATCTTCTTTTCCCTTGTTTTTCTGTGCTCTGTGTCCAAAATAATGCACGTTTGAATGGGGAGGGGATTAGTTGGTCCCCTGACTTCCTATTTATATTTCCGCTAGAAGCACACTGAGAAAAATAAGAATTTTTCATTGAATTCTTGGGTGTGACACACTGGTCTGTTACATTAGTCTTCCCTCTTTCTTTATTTTGGTTTTTGCCTGCCAAGATTTTCATGTCTTCCTGTATTTTTATTTTCGGTTACTTCATTATTTTGTGTTTCATCTGGATGGACATTTCCTTCCTCCACTTTTTCATTTTGATTCGCCACACAATTGTTTGTGTCATCAACATACTGGGAAAGGATATAATTATGATGATTTCTTTCAAAGTATACATGCAACGATAAATTTAACAAAATCTACAGAGCTAAGCTTATGAGGATGCAGTGAATGAAAAAAATATTTAAAAAGTTGTTGGATTCAGTAGTTGACAGATGTGTCAACTACTAAAAATAAGAAACCTGTTAGCACCAGTACTTGACACCTGATACCTGACCAAACCATAACCTAAATTCACAAATATTTCACATATTTACTGAATTTGTTTGATACTGGAACCTTCTAAAACACTAGACACAAAAAGTAAAAATATCTTATGTTTGCTTTGCCACATCAAAAAACTTACCTCCTTATCGATTTCGAGAAGGAATTCAGGCCGGCCGCGGTGGCCGAGGAGACTGAGGCGCTTCAGTCACGGTCTACACGGCCACTACGGTCGGGGGTTCGAATCCCCCCTCGGGCATGGATATTTGTGGCGTCCTTAGTTGTAGGTAGTTCAGAAGTAGTTTGTAAGTTTAGGGACTGATGACCCCGTAGTTATGTCCCTTAAGCTTAACAAACATTTGAAGATTTGAAGGAATTCAGCCAAAGCAGAGAAACACAAACACGCTGTTGCAAACAGAAGCATTCCTCTTCAATATGTCTGCTAGAAAAATATGATAGTTACCAAATTACACCGTAGGTGTCATCACCATAAAAACTAACTCTGAATAAAGCGATTATATTGTTTTAATAACTTTTATTTGAAAGTGTCAACTACTGATGTTGTGCCAATTACCAGCGCCTTTTCCTTACTCGTTGAATCTATAATGATAAAAATAAATGTTCGTTTGTGCAAAACCGTTAATCCTCGAAAGTTCGTCACCCATTGCTTTCAAATTTTGACACAGAGTCAATATCATCATGATCAGGATTTCTTTCCAGCGAGGCGGTTAGGAACTTGGTGAACGATATGCATCCACTGATTATGTCCTGGTATAGATTTTCCTTCACCAATACATCCCATGTTACTCCTCCAATCCACCTCTTCCTGGCACCTAGATCTCTAAATACTGGTGTGGGCTTCGAGTCGGGTGCATTCGCTTTACATGACTGAACCATTTCAATCTAGCAGCACTCATCCTCTCATCTGTGGTCAATTTCACCTGCAGGTCTCTCCTTACATAATAATTCCTGACTTTGTCTCTTTTAGGTTTTTTTTTTTTTTTTTTTTTTTTTTTTTTTTTTTTTTTTTTTTTTTTGTATAGGTCAACTTAGTAAATTCATTTCACGTGTTTGTATTTGGCTCTCATCTCTCTTATTTATGACACAGGCCCTAAACTATACTTCAAATATGCGAGGATTGGAACTTAAATAGTGGTAACTATTTATTCGCAACCGATTCAAAAGCTTACATGTTTGCAGCTGTTACTGTCTTTCAAAGTAGTCGCCGGCGTTGTGAAGAACCCGTTTCCGGCGATGTGGAAGGCGTAAACACCGTTAGCAGAGCATGTTCTATTGATGGCGCGAATTGAGTGGTCTACTGCCTGTCGAGCAGTTCTGAAACGAATGCCACGAAGTGGGTCCTTCATCTTCGGCGACAGTATACACTTCCTCTTCTTCTTCAGAGACGCAAGAACGACCTGCACGATGCATGTCTGCCACTGTTTGCCGACCTTCGTTGAAGTCTTTTACCCAAGGTGCCACTGTTCTGTACGGCAACAGATTTGCCTCTATTTAACTTCCTACCCTCGCATAAGTTATGTATGTATGTAACTTTTTGCTACTTTTGAAACAATTTTTCCCATTATTTAATTTATTCAAATTCATGTAGGCATAACTTTAAGAAATTAGAAAGGCGCGCCTATAGCACTGCAACTATGTGTCTAAATTCGATAGCATTTAAGATCTTGAGAATAATACTCTACGTCAGACAAAGTTGTAAGCGTTGACCGCGGAGCGGGAGGAAATTAACGTAGAGAGGTTTGGACGAAATTAAAAGGGAGAACATGATGCTGAGATGGAGAGGCAGGTGGAGAGACACAGAATTAGGGGGAAGGAGTATCGATTGGACAAAGAGAGAAGAAAATTTTCGGGATGGGTAGGGGGAGAATGAGATTGAGATCAAGGAGGAAAAGATGCACAGAGAGAAGGGAAAGATGGAGCTGAACGCCTAACAGAGGGGAACGATGAGAGGGCCAAAGAGGGGGGGGGGGGGGAGGGGGGAGGGAAGACAAGGTGAGAAGGAGCATAGCACGAATATCCAGTTCTGATTCTCAAAGCATTATGAAATTGCTGCTCGTATTAGAATTGTGTACTGTCTTTTCTGTCTTTTCCATGTAATCCGAGGTCTCTCACTGAAATGTTCAAATGTTTGTAGAGCTTATAGGACTTAACTACGCGATCATCAGTCCCTAAACTTACAAACTACTTATAAAGTAGCTAATACTAAGGACGGCACAAATATCCATGCCCGAGGGGGGATTCAAACCCTCCCGACCGTAGTGGCCGTGCGCGCCGCAGGCCGCTCGGCCACCGCGGCCGGCGGTCCCTCACTGACCGGACAATGAATTTTCCTCTTTCTCCTATAACATGTTCGTGGATACTGAATTTTTTATTTGCGTCTTTTACAGACAAATGGCTTGAAACATTAATCATCGCAATCAGAATCACCGATAACTGTTGGTGGTGACCAGCAATCAGGTCTTGCCGCGGTGGAGTAGTCGAACGATCTAAAGCGTCTCGCTGCGGAGTGCGCGGTTGCTGGCCGTGGAGGTTCGAGTCCTCCCTGGGGCATGGGTGTGTGTGTGTTGTCCTTAGGTTAGTTTACCTAGGTTTAAGTAGTTTCTAAGCTACGGACTGATGACCACGTAGTTTGGTCCGATAGATCTACAAACATTGGAATCAGGTCTTGTCAGGTCGTTATTCTCCCATGAGCGTAGACAGAGTGGGGGGGGAGAGGCTTCTGGAGTTCAAACACCTCCCGAAATGTTGCCAAAGTTAACAAAACATGGCATCGTTCTGTATCAGGATAGAGCCCGCCTACATTGTCTCTAGGCTAGAAAGCTGTTACAAATTTCTGTACATTCCACATTTATCCCTATGGGATTTCCATGTTTTTTGGATCCCTGAACGAAAGCATTCATAGCCAGCAGTATGTTTCGGACGAAGAGGTGCACTCCTGAATAAAAATCATGGTCCTGTAACTAATTGCAAATATTTGTACACGGAAGAATTAACCGTCTTCTCTCACAGTGATTTAAATTTATTAACAATTATGGTGATTACTAATGAAATAATGAGCAGTTTACTCAGTTTTCTTTTCCAGGTGTCTTCTTTTAACTTATCTGCTCCTAATAGATGAGCGTAACTTGCCTGTTCTCGAATTACTAGGAACAATTCCTTGGTCGCCGGCCGCGGTGGCCGAGCGGTCTGCGGCGCTTCAATCACGTTCTGCACGGCCATTACGGTCGGGCGTTCGAATCCACCCCCCCCCCTCGCGCATGGATATTTTTGCCGTCCCTAGTATTAGCTAGTTCATAAGTTTAGGGACTGATGACCCCGTAGTTAAGTCCCATAAGCTCTACAAACATTTGAACATTTTTTAATTTCTTGCTCAAGGCATCTACGGGAAATTATTGTAAAGAGAGTGACTAAATCCAACAGAGATTCTGTGTAGAAATTGTTAGTGACCCTGTCGGCACTAGAAATTTATTTTAGAGATTTGAGCCATTTTTCAACGCCACTATTAGTAATTACGCCAATGAGCAATATTTTTCGATGTTCCTAAGCAAACGAACCACGATTTCTGTCTAGAGTATCTGTACACTTATTTTTTGCCATTCCGTAAAATTTTGTGTTAGGGAGTGCTTCTATGATACTGCTTGAAAAGTTATTACCTGTCTTCACGATGTGATCTGCCTTATTCCTATTTTGGATAATATGTGGATTCTTAAGAAGATTACTAAATTTGTTTCAGTGACTGTACTATACATTTTGGAATGAAATATATACAGTGTTAGTGCTGCTTGCAGTTCTATTAAGAGTAGACGTTATTACACTGTCAGTTTCTTGAAACGCCTCCCAAACTCGTATTCTGTCTACGCCTATGTATTCACCCATCAAGGACGTAGCTAAAGGGGGGGGGGGTCTTGGGGGTCCGGACCCCCCTATCACCTAAACGATAAAATACTACTCAAACTTATGTTAAGGACAACACACACACACACACACACACACACACACACACACACACACACCCATGCTCGTTGGTGGACTCGAACCTGTAAAGGGATTAAATGAAATAAGACGCGACCTAGCTACCTTGTAGAATTACGAATAAGTTCATAACAAGGAAAAAAGAGAAAAACCGACTTTCATTTGTCCACTAGCGTTATGGTAAGTTAAAATACGTACTACTATAATGGCTTATTTATCTATTTACACCAGTGGAGTCATTATTTGGAGTGGCAATATTTCAGTATATCATAAGGCACCTCACACAGTATGTGTAATACTTTTTAAAGTCAGGTTTAAGAGTAATATTTTATTTAGACGATGGATACGTTGCAATGCCAACAAAAGAACCAATAATGTTGGAAGCTTCCTAAATCAATATGCAAGTTATTTATACTGATGCAAATTTAATGCAGATTTTGCGAAACACCAAGATACATTCGTGGCTGACAGGCAGCGAGCTTGGTGACGTGCAATCGTGTCGTTTCCAGTGTTCAAATACAAAGAAACACTTCTCATTCTGATAATCCGACTTCGTTTGGAATAACAACTGAAGGTTCTGCTGGCGCATATTGAAACAATTTTTGAGAAATATTTTCCTCAATTTTGTACGAGGCGCGTCCAGAAAGTAAGTTCCGTTTGGTGATGAAATGAAATTGTACACAGATACAGCAGAAATTTTTATTGCAGAAAATTCTACATCTCTTAAACTACTTTTCCACATAACTGCCGAAATTTTGCAGGCATTTGTCATAGTGTGGCACCAGGATTTGTATACCTTCTTCATAGAAATCTGCCGCCTGTGTCTTCAACCAGTTGGAAACAGTTTCTTTCAGCTCGTCGTCATTGGTGAAGTGATGACCGCCAAGGAAAGACTTGGGATGTAAGAACAGTTGAAAGTCGCTAGGAGTGAGGTCAGGGCTGTACGGAGGATGGTTAAACACGTCTCAGCCAAATCCCTGTAGGAGGTTTTTCGTCACATTTGCAGTGTGTGGTCGTGCGTTGTGTTGAAGCAAATCAACACCTTTTGACAGCAGTCGCCGGCGCTTATTCTGAATTGCACGGCGCAATTTCCGAAGTGTCTCGCAATAAGCATCTGCTTTGATTATTTGACCACGCGGTAAGAAGTCAATGAGTAGTACGCCCTTCCAGTCCCAGAACACTGTGCACATCATTTTTCGAGGTGTCATGATTTGCTTCGGCTTTACCTTTGGTGGGGATGAAGTGTGCTTCCATTCCATTGATTGCCGCTTACTCGCAGGGGTGTCGTAAGAAATCTACGTTTCATCTCCTGTGCACTACACATCCCTTGTGTTTTGTGTTGCTCAGTGAGAATCTTTGGTACCCAACGTGAGCAAAGTTTACGGAATTTCAGTCGTTTGGTAACAATTTCATGCATCAGTGATCGTGGAATTTGAGGGAAGTCGATAGCGAGAGCACTAATTGTAAAAGTACGGTTTTCCTGAATCTTGTAATCAATCGCGTGAACCAGTTCTTCTGTAACCAAAGGTGGAGGCCCACTTCGTTCTTCATTGTGCACATCACTACGCCCGCCATTGAACTGTCGGACCCATCTTCTCACCATCGAATCACTCATCGCATTTGGTCAGTAAACATCGCAAATTTGCCGATAAATTTCACTTGGTTTCACTTTCCTCGCATTCAGAAACGAATCACCGACCTGATTGCACAGGCGGCGGGATTTTCAATCAACGCAGACATTTCAAACAAGCACAACAAAACGTACATAACTGACAGCGATCTCCAAATGGCGCACGTCCTTCTCCTTGATACACATCGTCTACAGCGCATGTGCGGAACTGCAGTCGCAGCGCTGCAGCGGAGATCAATTGAAACGGACGCGCCTCGTATATAAAATACTGCAATATTTATAACATGGTCTTACAAACGCAAACTATGTGCATAAAATATAAAAAAATATTTTAGCCTAAGTTTGTTTTTAGAATAAATGGAAAACATGAGCCTTTGTAAATTTCGCTTTAACCATTCGGACCAAGGTGTTGGGGCCGGGGTATATGGGGTGCAGCCAAGACTGGAGGGCGTCATCTCTTTAGGAAAACTGGCCTCAGTATTCCAGGCCGAAATCACTGCCATCAGGGCGTGTGTGGAGGTGCTACAAAGATCGTAGCATCTATATCGATTCAGATAGCCAGGCAGCCCTGAGATCACTGGCAGCTCCTGCAACAAGGTCTAAAATTGTTGCAGAATGTGACAGGGTTCTGGTGGAGCTAGGGAAAAGCAATAGAGTAAACCTATTGTGGGTCCCTGGCCACTCGGGGATCAGTGGCAACGAACATGCCGACAGATTAGCCGTGATGGGGGCAGAGACTCCATTTATTGGACCGGAACCTGTCCTGACAATCACCAAGGCAATGGTCAAATTGGAGCTACGTAACTGGATCAGATGACTGCACGTAGAATATTGGACCAAAGTCCATCAACAAAAACATGGCAAGGTAATTATGCCAAAGCCGTGTTTTAAAAGAAGCTCTCTCCCCCTTAAACAACTAACAACTAAAAGAAGCTCTGCAATCCTGGGTCTGAACAGGAGAGAGATTAGACTCATGGTTGGATTGCTGACAGGCCATGGATAATTTCAAAAAACACCTACGTACAATGGGAATAACAGAAGAGGACCCTAAATGTAGGGTCTGTGATGAAACTGCATCACATCTCATCTTCGAATGCATTGCATTGGAGAATAAAAGGCACAGAATATTTGGGACTATCAGACCCGAAGAAATTGTGTCTAATAAAGAACTGGTAAAGGGACACCTGGCACTGTTCAAGGGCGATGGTTGGCTTTACTATATATACAGGGAGCGATACCGCACAATAAACTTAGTTTCGGTGCGGATAGTGGCGGGTTGGACCAAGACTGTTTTGGCTTCCGTGGAAAAATCAATCAATCAATTCGGACCCCCCCCCCCCCCTATTTGACAAAATCCTGGCTACGTCACTGCACCCATCCCCTGCGAGGTTAACAGGTGCTTTGTTTTCAGCCCAATTACACCTCTACCGAAATCGGCGCTCCCTGCATAGGTGGGACGCGAAGTTGTCAGCGGGGGTCTAGCCGCCCGTCCGCCTGTCTGTGCTTTCCCGCTTATTACAAAGTCGTTAGCTGGCACGCTGCTGCAGATGGGGAGGTAGTTGCGGCCACGTGGAAGGTTCACGGAAAAGGCGGAGGCGGCGCGCCGCCTGCAAACCGAGCCACGTCCGTCTCCGTCACGAGGCGGGAGGCTGGGAGCGGAAGTGGTGGGGAGAGGGGGGGGGGGGGCCTGCGCCACTTCCTTCCGGCGCAGCTTCCGGTAACTGGAGACCGGCGCTACCTGGGAGAGCGGCCGGCAGGTGTTGCGCCCAGCAGGAAGCCACCGATTTAACACCGGGCCACAGCTGATGCCCGCCTCTCCCATTCTTCTGGCTGCGCAGCGGAGTAGCGACCACTTCCGTGGTCCAGCACCTCGAGTGTGCCAAACAACTGCTATCATACAGTTTTCACGAATTATATACAGAAGGATGGAAAAGCTGGTAGAAGCCGACCTCGGCAAAGATCGTTTTGGGTTCAGGAGAAATGTAGGAACACGGGAGGCAATACTCACTTTACAGCTTATCCTAGAAGATAGATTAAGAAAAGGCAAACCTACATTTTTAGCTTTTGTAGATTTGGAGAAGGCTTTTGACAATGTTGATTGGAATAAACTCTTTCAAGTTCTGAAGCAAGCAGGAGTAAAATATAGGAAACGTAAGGTTATTTACAACTTGTACAAAAACCAGACAGCGGTTGTCAGAGTTGAAGGGCTTGAAAGGGATGCAGTGGTTGGAAAGGGAGTAAGACAGGGTTGTAGCCTTTCTCCAATGTTATTCAATTTGTACATTGAGCATGTTATAAAGGAAAGCAAGGAGAAAATGGAGAAGGAATTAAAGTTCAGGATGAAGAATGAAAAACATTGCGTTTTGCCGACGACATAGTAATTCTGTCAGATACAGCAAACGACCTGGAAGAGCAATTGAATGGAATGGACAGTGTGCTGAAAGGTGCATATAAGATGAACATTAACAAGAGCAAAACTAGGGCAATGGAGTGCAGTTTAAGAAAATCAGGTGATGCTGAAGGAATTAGATTGGAAAACGAAGCAATAAAGGAGGTAGATGAGTTTTGTAACTTGGGCAATAAAATAACAAATGATGGTCGCAGTACAGAGGATATAAAATGCAGAATGGCAATGGGTAGAAAAGCGTTCTTGAAAAAGAAAAATTTGTTAACATCGAATATTGATTTAAGCCTAAGGAAGTACTTTCTAAAGGCATTTGTGTGGAGTGTTGCCTTGTATGGGAGTGAAACATGGACATAAACAGTGCGGACAGGAAGAGGATAGAGTCTTTTGAAATGTGGTGCTACAGAAGAATGCTGAAGATTAGGTGGGTGGTTCGCGTAACTAATGAGGAGGTACTGAATAGAATTGGGGAGAAAAGAAATTTCTGGCATACCTTGACTAAAAGAAGGGATAGATTGGTAGGACACATTCTTAGACATCAAGGAATTGTGAATTTAGCATTGGAGGGAAGTGTGTGGGGTAAAAATCGCAGAGGAAGACTAAGAGATGGATACAGTAAGCAGATTCAGACAGATGTAGGTTGCCATTCTTATGTGGAGATGAAGAGGCTTCCTCAGGATAGGATATTGAGAGCTGCATCAAACCAGTCTCCGGACTGAAGACCATAACAACACACAGTTTTCTCCAACACCTTCGAAAGGTTCCTGCTTTCACAATATTACAGGTCTCAGCACACCAACAAACTACGTGTTGACCAACTTCAGCATTCCATTTATGCTTTTCTTTAATCGCTGTCTTGTAGCGTGCTTCTCAGAAACAGGTTATGGCAAAGCAGTTGTACGTAGGGCTACCATAAGTTCATCATCAAAAAATCGCACTGACGTGTATTACGGCCCACTTAATATTTGTACTTTTATAAGTTTTTGCAAACATTTTGGACCAAAATAATAATCTAAATAATAAAAATAGATGAAGCAGTTAGATCGAACAGACTGAGATGGTGGGGTCATGTTACACGCATGGGGGAACCAAGGTTACCTAAGAGACTCATGAGTTCGGCAGCGGAAGGTAAGAGGAGTCGAGGTAGACCAAGAAGAAAGTACTTAGATTCGGTGAAGAACGATTTTGAAGTAAAAGGCATAACATCAGACGAGGCATCAATGTTATCATTGAATAGGGGATCATGGAGGAATTTTATTAGAGGTACTATGCTCCAGACTGAACGCTGAAAGGCATAATCAGTCTCTAATGATGATGATGATGATAATGAATAAAAATTAATTAATAAGAGTGTCTGAAACCCTTTTAGGAAAAAAATTAGGTAGTGGCGGGTTCGGAACCACCGTCCTTTATCGTCACAGTATAACGCCTTGCCCACTACTCTACGGCTATCAATAAAAAATTAGTCCTGTAATTTCATACTATTGATGGCCGTTGTTAACTGATGCTAATATGGCATTTGTAGACACTAGATTATCATTTATCGTACGAATAACGATGTGTTTTTGTTAATTCTTCAGTGTGCCATTGCTTTGAAATGACAACGTGTAAGTTACAATAACAAAATCATCAAATACGCACAAGATGGCGTATGCCACAGAGAGTTCTGCGCGAGGAATGTCACGTGACATCTCCTAACGGCTGGTTTTCGTTAATTCAATGGAGGGTGTCAAATCTCCGTTATTTTTGCAAATATGTTTCAAAGGATACGCGATATGAAAAAAAAAAAAAAAATAAGGGAGCTAAGTTGTAGAGAATTTTCTCCTCTACCAATTAGGTTATTCAATTTTCGTGTCAGATGAACGGTTCGTTTGCAATCACAATTATATTACAAACGGCTTTTTGGGTTTTACTACCGTATTATTTGTCCGAAAAATATGAATAGGGAGGTTCTGGTCTCTGGCGGCCTACAATCATGTCTGTAAAATTTGGTGCTGATCGGTTGAACGGTTCGTCATAAAAACAGGGAACACGTTACGGACAGACAGACATACATCCCAAAATCGCCGTTATTTTTGCAAATATCCTTGAAACGCTACGAGATATGAAAAAAAGCATAAGAGAGCAAAGTTGTAGAGAATTTTCTCCTTTACAAATTAGATTATTCAATTTTCGTGTCTGATGAATAGTTAAGCCGTTATTTTCATTTAAATTTCGAGCTGTCAAAAGACGATCGCAAAGGCCCACTTTTAGTGTTACTACCGTAACCTAAAGTGGGCCAAAAGAGGACAGTTCATATAAGAAAGAAGACACTTTATAGTTAACATAATATAATTTACAACTTTATTAATGAAACACGTAGAACTATTACAAACTAAAACAACAACCTTGTGTGCTTATTGTAAACCAAAATAATATGAAACTTCACAATTTATTTATCATCACTACACTTAATTGCCTTATTCTTGTCTTTTTCACTTTTGAAACAATTATATTTGGAGGATGATGAAATCTCTCAAGAAATTTCCGTTTTTCGACAAGTACAGACAAAAGCTAGGGCATTTCAAATATTTGAAATGATACTGTACACATAGAATATATTTATATTTTCTATTTTAAATCTATTCCTGTCTTTTGTCTACTGTGTGTTCACAATACACTGGTTGAATACGGGATGGACAACCGGGTTCCCTAGCACAGAAGTTCCGAATCTTTTGCAGCTGTCAGATCCATGCGGAGAGCGAAAATTTGGACGGCAATTTCCCTGTGTGTATGGGCGTGATAGTTGCGAACAGTTTGGAACTGCAGTGCGAACGAACCCGTTGTCGCCAATCACACAAAAATAAATTTTCTTTCTCGAAATACAAGAAAGAAGACTTTTGTAGAATTTTATAAATTCCGGCCAGACACATTTTTTGCCTCGAAAAGAGGACATGTCCGGGAAAAAGAGGACGTATAGTAATCCTAATTATACGTCGCTACTACACCTTAAACCAGGTTGGGTAGGCACATTGTCAATGAACAAGATCATTTATTAGGCAGCCTTTTTTCATATATAACCTCAACTGTCGGTACAAACGTGCTACAAAACGATTCGCGAAAGAGTGTGTCAAACAACTGTTAGTGTGCCGTCACTGTGTTATAGGTACATAATTTGCGATTTCCTATAACTGCTTTATGTCAATTGGTTAATGTGTTATATGTACATAATGGGGGATTTCGTGTAACTGCGTTATGTACGATAAATACTTTCAGCCAAGAAACACTTCGTACGCACCCATCAGGACAAGATGTATTGAATCAGTTTATTACCACCGCTTCGTCATTGAGCTGTTGGAACTGGATGGGCTATGTCAAGCTTCCATTTTAAACAATAATACACTACAATGAAACTAATAATTAACATTATCATTCATATTTCACATCTGTATTGTCAGATAATCACTGTTCTACAATGGAGTACAATTCATCAACTGAGTACAATGGATGTTCTTTTTAGTTACTTATTAGTTTAGTTTTGAACTGCTACATTGGCGGCGACTGAACACTATTCGGAAGTGCATTAAACATTTTCACAGATGCCTCAGGGAAACTATCTTGGGTCTTATCCAATCGACACCTTTGCTGGTCTATACAGTCCTTATTCAGGGTTTTATGCTGATTAATGTGATGTCTCTTCTTACTTGTATTTTGGTTCAGCTTCACTTGAATGAGGCAGTTGAACACATATTGACTGTAAACAGTTGTCCGAAAGTAATTGTCCTCACTGCTTTTCTCTGCAACAGTAGCAAATTCCTGCATCCTGCAGCACGGTCCCATAGCAACAATTCATACTTGATGTGGCTGTGGGATAATGCATAGCAACCAGTCAGCAGCTGTTGTTCTGTTATGACACTTTTCAGTTTTCTCAATAGGTAGAGGACTCGTGACATGTTGACACACACATGCATAGTGTCCAAAGTAATTTGTTGTCTATGGAGAATCCCAAAAGTTTAACAGCTCCACCAGTGATCCAATGACACTGATGCTACATGCCATTCTCTGTGTTTTGTTTTCATTTATTTTCATTTTGTTAGCATTAAACCATTCCTTGCCTACGTTGAACAAAACATTAGCTTCTTGCATCGCCTGTATGTCACTCTTTCCACTAGCAAACAGCGTAGTGTTATTTGCAAAGTGCAGAATGTGACCATTTGAGCTTACGTAATTAACAAAAATTAGAATCGACAGAGGCCCGAATACGGATCCTAGAGGTACACCACACTGCAATTTCTCTTCACATGAGACTGCTCCTTTAACTGACACGGCCTGACGTCTGATAGGAACTGAGGGTTGCCAGAGTAGCTCCTCCAGTCCCGCAGGATTTTAGTTTACCAAGTAGGATCTTATGTAGAATACAATCAAAGGCTTTACAAATATCACAAACTATTAAGGCTGAAGACTCTCATTCTTCAAATGTTTGATTTATCAGGTTTAATCAGATCTAGAACTACAGTTGTCGCAGACTTACCCTCCCGAAAACCATGTTGCGCGTCATTAAAAAGGTTCTTTTCTTCAAAATAACTTGAAAGTTGTTGTTTCATTAGAGATTCCTTCACCTTAGCCTTCTACTTCCTTTCTGTAGATCCTTTTTGCATGTAGGTAATTGTGATATAGTTTAGCATTTGTAGCTGCTTTTACCTGGTCATTGAAAACGACACAGCTTCTTATACTTACCACACGCAATGATAAACTGTATAATATACACATCAAAACAAGTTTTGTTTCACCTGTGTATACTATAAACACATTCCTTCTTGATCTACGTTGACATTATTCGACGACTCTGGAACCCTGACTTGCCATAAAATGTAAAGAAACTGCGGAAAATATACCCACTTCGTTCAATAAATGCAGTAACATTTGTGCTTTCATGCATCACACAGTGTAATAACAGTATAGGGCGTTTTTGGGACATTGTTCTCCGACAGCAGGAAGAAGACTATCAACGTTTCATCGGTCACGGATTGTTTATGTTACCAACGACTTTCATAAGGAGAAGTTTCAAGGCGAATATTTGTGGGCCAGAGTGATGTAATAAGGACCTGGAATCGTTTTCAGTCTACAGGTAAGGCCCATGACCTGCCCGCAGTGGTAGCGAGAGACCTGATGCAGTGGTCAGCACCATGGACTCGCATGCGGGAGGACGGCTGTTCATACCCGACTCCAGCCATCCACATTCCAGTTACCCGTGATTTCCCTAAACTGCCCCTGGCAAAGGGCACCATGTAGACGAGAATTCAGTCTTCCTTCCTATGGACACAACCTGCGGCAGATGATTGGTATCTGCAACTTTTCGCTCGCCGGAAACCGACCAGACTGCCGCCTTAATAAATGACTTTCTGGGTTTTGTGTCCCAGCCTCGTCGCCGCTTTTGTGTCTCGTTTCCGTGGTAGGTGTCGGTGCCGAGTAGAAAGACTGACACAGGAATAAAGGATGCACGCTTGTGCAGGTAGGAGGTGACCAGCCAGTGAGACAGCTGAAACTAGAAACACTAGAGTAAATTAGAACGAGATATATATATTTCTTAGAGACTTAGTAATACTTAACTTTTACATAGCTCAGTACTGCAGAAGGCTGATACATAGTTGAGCTAGAGGCCTGCCTAGTGCCTGTCCGATAGCCAAGTCTTCCCTGGTGTCTATCTGATTCCGAAGTGTTAACTGGTTCCTATATCAGTCCCAGTGAACGATGTCTTTCAGTGGTGGCCACGAGCGGGATAGCAGCAGAGGGCGCTCGTGGCTGACGTCGTAAGAACGCCGCGCCGTGCGTGCATGGCGGCGCGCGGCGAAAGTAGGTGGCGCTCACTTTAGACTTGTGCGACACCACACTGGGGACCATTGGAACCGCAGGCATTGCATTCAGACTGACTCCATAGCATTTGTAGAATATAAACCTTTCACTAAAATTTTCCGGGCTATTATGCCGAGGTCTTATGGATTTGTAACTGATACCCAACAAACTCATAAGACCATGGCATAATAGCCCGGAAAATTTCAGAAATATCAACAACGTTTGTATTCTAAGCGACAATGGATAGACGGGGCCCTTAAACCCAGACACCATTCTAGTAAGTATAGGTGCGCCATCACCAAGAATAGGTGATGGAAAATTGGCACTAAGTTCTCTAAGTTCGCTCCAAATGGCCGCAATAGGGATACGCCAACTCTGTAGCCTGTACAGGTCAGTTGGAAAAATCCGCGAAGTTACGTATATGAAACATGGATGAATTACGAGTAAAAAGCCGGCCACGGTGGCCGAGGGGACTGAGGCGCTCCAGTCACGGTCTGCACGGCCACTACGGTCGGCGGTTTGAATCCCCCCTCGGGCATGGATATTTGTGCCGTCCTTATTATTAGTTAGTTCATAAGTAGTTTGTAAGTTTAGGGACTGATGACCCCGTAGTTAACTCCCATAAGCGATACAAACATTTGAACATTTATATTTTCTATTTTAAATCTATTCCTGTCTTTTGTCTACTGTGTGTTCACAGTACACTGGTTGAATACTGGATGGACAACCGGGTTCCCTAGCACAGAAGTTCCGAATGGTTTGCAGCTGTCAGATCCAAGCGGAGAGCCAAAATTTGAACGGCAATTTCGCTGTGTGTAAGCGCGTGATAGTTGCGAACAGTTTGGAACTGCAGTGCGAACGAACCCGTTGTCGCCAATGACAGAAAAATAAATTTTCTTTCTCGAAACCCCAAAGAGGAGAACATTTTGTAGAATTTTATAAATTCCGGCCGGACACATTTTCTTGCCTCAAAAAGAGGACCTGTCCGGGAAAAAGAGGACGTATAGTAACCCTAGTTATACGTCGCTACTACACCTTGGTTGGGTAGCTATTGTTCTGTTATGGCACTTTTCAGTTTTCTCAATAGGTAGAGGAATCGCGACAGATTGACACACGCATGCATAGTGTGCTATTTCCACGTTAATTTGCTGTCTCTTGGTCGCGTCTCTTGGTCTCCCTCTGCGATTTTTACCCCACACACTTCCCTCCAATGCTAAATTCACAATTCCTTGATGTCTAAGAATGTGTCCTACCAATCTATCCCTTCTTTTAGTCAAGGTATGCCAGAAATTTCTTTTCTCCCCAATTCGGTTCAGTACCTCCTCATTAGTTACGCGATCCACCCACCTAATCTTCAGCATTCTTCTGTAGCACCACATTTCAAAAGCCTCTATCCTCTATCTGTCCACACTGCTTATCGTCCATGTTTCACTCCCATACAAGGCAACACTCCATACAAATGCCTTCAGAAAGGACTTCCTTAGGCTTAAATCAATATTCGATGTTAACAAATTTCTCTTTTTCAAAAACGCCTTTCTACCCATTGCCATTCTGCATTTTATATCATCTGTACTGCGACCATCATTTGTTATTTTACTGCCCAAGTAACAAAACTCATCTACCTCCTTTATTGTTTCGTTACCTAGTCTAATTCCTTCAGCATCACCTGATTTTCTTACACTGCACTCCATTACCCTAGTTTTACTCTTGTTAATGTTCATCTTATATGCACCTTTCAGCACACTGTCCATTCCGTTCAATTGCTCTTCCAGGGCCTTTGCTGTATCTGACAGAATTACTATGTCGTCGGCAAAACGCAATGTTTTTAATTCTTCACCCTGAACTTTAATTCCTTCTCCAAATTTCTCCTTGCTTTCCTTTATAGCTTGCTCAATGTACAAATTGAACAACATTGGGGAAAGGCTACAACCCTGTCTTACTCCCTTTCCAACCACTGCAACCCTTTCATGCCCTTCAACTCTGACAACCGCTGTCTGGTTTTTGTACAAGTTGCAAATAACCTTACGCTCCCTATATTTTACTCCTGCTTGCTTCAGAACTTGAAAGAGTTTATTCCAATCAACATTGTCAAAAGCCTTCTCCAAATCTACAAAAGCTAGAAATGTTGGTTTGCCTTTTCTTAATCTATCTTCTAGGATAAGCCGTAAAGTGAGTATTGCCTCCCGTGTTCCTACATTTCTCCTGAACCCAAACTGATCTTCCCCGAGGTCTGCTTCTACCAGCTTTTCCATCCTTCTGTATATAATTCGTGTTAATATTTTGCAACCATGACTTATTAAACTGATGGTTCTGTAGTTTTCACACCTGTCTGCACCCGCTTTCTTTGGAATGGGGATTATAACATTTTTCTTAAAATCTGAGGGTACTTCGCCTGTCTCATACATCTTACACACAATGTGAAACAATTTTGTCATGGCTGGTTCTCCCAGAGACTTCAGTAACTCTGACGGGATATCATCTACTCCAGGGGCCTTGTTTCGACTTAGGTCTTTCAGTGCCCTGTCAAATTCATCTCTCAGTATAGTATCTCCTATTTCATCATCATCTACATCCTCTTCCCTTCCTACAATAGTGTCTCGAAGTTCATTTCCTTTGTAGAGCCCCTCTATATACTCTTTCCACCTTTCGGCTTTCCCTTCTTTGCTGAGAACTGGTTTTCCATCAGTGTCCTTGATATTCATAGAGCTGTTTTTCTTATCGCCAAATGTTTCTTTTATTTTCCGGTAGGCTGTATCTATTTTTCCCCTATTTATACATTCTTCTACATCCTTGCATTTGCCTTCTAGCCATTCCTGCTTAGCCATTTTGCACTTCCTGTCAATCTCATTTCTTAGTCGTCTGTACTCCATTTTGCCTGTTTCATTTACTGCATTTTTATACTTTCTCCTTTCATCGATTAAATTTAGTATCTCCTGTGATATCCAAGGATTCTTTGTAGGTCTTTCCTTCCTACCTATTTTGTCCTCTGCTGCCTTCACTATTTCATCTCTCAATTTTACCCATTCCTCCTCTACTGTTTTATTTTCCCCTGTTTCTGTCAATTGTTGCCTGAAGCTTCCTCTGAAATTCTTAAGAACTTCAGGTTCCTTCAATTTATCTAGGTCCCATTTCCTTATATTCCTACCTTTCTGTAGTTTCTTCAGTTTCAGCCTACAGTTCATAACCAACAAGTTATGGTCAGAGTCTACGTCTGCCCCTGGGTATGTCCTACACTTCAAAACCTGGTTCCGAAATCTATGTCTTACCATTATAAAATCTATCTGGTATCTCCCGGTGTCTCCTGGTCTCTTCCACGTATACAACCTTCTTTTGTGATTCTTAAACCAGGTGTTTGTTATAACTAAATTATGTTCCGTGCAAAATTCTACCAGGCGGCTTCCTCTTTCATTCCTTTTGCCCAGACCATATTCACCCACTATCTTCCCTTCCCTTCCTTGTCCTACTACCGAATTCCAGTCTCCCATCACAATTAAGTTTTCCTCTCCCTTAACTGTCTGAATAATTTCCTTTAGCTCCTCATATATTTCTTCGATCTCTTCATCATCGGCAGAGCTAGTTGGCATATAAACCTGTACTACTGTTGTCGGTGTTGGCTTCGTATCTATCTTGACAATGATAATGCGATCACTGTGCTGGTCATAGTAGTTTACCCGCATTCCTATTTTCTTATTCATTATCAATCCTACTCCTGTGATACCCCCAATTTATTTTGTATTTATAATCCTGTACTCACCTGACCAGAAATCCTGTTCATCCTGCCACCGAACTTCACTAATCCCCACTATATCTAGCTTCAACCTATCCATTTCCCTTTTTAAATTTTCTAATTTTCCTACTCGATTAAGGGATCTAACATTCCACGCTCCGACCTGTAGAATGCCGGTATTGTCTTTCCTGATGATCACATCCTCCTGAGTAGTCCCCGCCCGGAGATCCGAATGGGGGACTATTTTACCTCCGGAATATTTTACCCGAGAGGATGCCATCATCATATGTTCACACAGTAGAGCTGCATGTCCTCGGGAAAAATAACGGCTGTAGTTTCCCCTTGCTTTCAGCCGTTCGCAGTAGCTGTGTGGCAAAGCCACATTAGCTGATGTTACAAGGCCAGCTCAGTCAATCATCCAGACTTTTGCCCCTGTAACTACTGAAAAGGCTGCTGCCCCTCTTCAGGAACCACACGTTTGTCTGGCCTCTCCACAGATACCCCTCCGCTGTGGTTGCACCTACGGTACGGCTATCTGTATCGTTGAGGCACGCAAGCCACCCCACCTCGGCAATGTCTGTGGTCTAAATATCTTCTAAAATATTGTAATTTTTAGGCTTTTACCATACTGTCAATTATTCATGTTCGTACTAAATATCTGTCCAAGTAATCAGTAATGTTAAATATTCAACACCGGGTAATCACTACCTTTTAGTTTTTGTACCCTGATTTGTGTGATTTAAGCATCAATTTTAGTGGTCATAGCATTAGGGTGGGTATAAAAAATGATTTTTCTTTTTACGAAACGCTTTAGTGCGGAAACGTTGCGTATTCCCGTGAGAAGAAATACGAAATAAGAACTAAAATCAGTTGATATCTTCCGTTTGCGCATCGTACTAAAATATAGTAGAATATTGATAAAAGTGCCTTGTTTGGAATTTTTTAAGGTTATTTTAAACTTTCAATGTGTACTTGATATAACATATAGTAACAGAAAAACGCAATAAGCCAAGGAATTGTACCTATGGGCAACTTTCGTAAAAATAGTTGTACATTATATAAACGTGGGTGGAACGTGATGTGCACCTCCTCCACGTGGTGAGTTCTGGCTGGATCTGCTCAAGCACAACGAGCGAAGAGTTGCACAGCGAAAGTTGCGAAATGTTGCTGAAATTGCACGCACGGAAAATATTGTATTATCAACCTGATTTCAATTTATTTAGCTTATTTCAACGAATCATAAATAAATAGTAAAAAAATAACGAAGGCGAGATTATTTTGAAAGTCTGAACTAACTTTAAATAATTCCGAAGAAATCTAAGTATGATGCGCGAGAGGAAAATATTCGCCGATTTTAATTTTTTTTAATTTCGTATTTCTTCTAACGACAATAGGCAAATTTTCCGCACTAAAGCGTTTCGTAAAAAGGAAATAGTTTTTTTCGACCCACCCTACTCAACATCCTTAGATTGACTTTGTTTAATGGATCATAGGTAAAGCACTGGCCACTATCGATTATGATTTTAATCTAACTGGTATTACCTATCTTTACTTTTTTGAATATTTAATCTGTCCCGTCTAATTATTATTGGTGAATTTAGTATTCCATGAGGATTCTGACAAGTATATGTGTATTCCACTTCCACTCACAGCCAATTCATTTTATTTCTTTCTGTTTTCTAAATTGCCTTCATACGAGTATGCAGTTTGTTACCTATCCTCACCATTTCATTTTGCTATGGGCTGTTTTGTCCTAAATTATTATAAAAATAAAATAAATTTATATGTGATTTTATCTCTATGGCATTTAAGTAAATATTTATTGAATGCCATTCATTATGCCATTATATTACTTCAGGGCCAACTATGTCTATTTTTGTTTTTTCTTGTTCTTCACTTTTTGTATGATAGAATGTATAATGGCTTTTATAGATTTGACTGCTCATTACTATGACGGCTGTTGGTTTCTTATATATTTTAATATGCTTCTGATCATAACTTCAACCAGTCGTTGTCCCACCCTCCACATTAGTATGGAACTATATCAGTTAATATTCGGCGACTGGTACTCTATCATTCTGCCACCGAGCCAGATTACGGGTTGCGCGGATGAACATGCTGCACACTTTTCAGACTAGCACTCAATATTAGCATCCTGTGTGTTGGAATGTATTCTTTCTGATAGTGTCTTCTATTATCTGATGATTTTAGTGCTGGTTTCTTTAAGGTGAGAGGATATGTTCATCCTGTTCGCTGACGAGAGGTGTATTTTCCTGTGCGTAATAGTGACTGACCTCGTCAATGAGTGTTTCCTCTATTTGTACCCTTTACTTCTAGTTATGTAATGTTGTTAATTGGTGGGAGAGTGTATCTGACCGGAATGTTTTGCCAGTATGTTAGACCCGCTCCGTATATGTACATGGATCGTCGAGGATACCCCACATTGAGGTTCATGCCAGAGGCATATAGTTTGTGATTTTCAGGGGGCTTGGTATTATAGCATGTTGAGTGGTGTCATTTATCAGTGTTAGTAATGAAGATACTGACCAAAGTAAAATATAGTAAACCATATATTGTGTGGAGCAGCAGTGATATACGTATGTCTTGTATACTGTAGTAACAGTAAAATTCACACATGGAATCCGCAGGAAGGTAATGAGGGGTAGGAACACACAGAGAAGTAAAATCCATTTAAATGCAGTGAAATTGCAAGGATAAGTGTAAGCAGCTAGTAACTACAAAAATTTCTGTACAATTATTGTGTTCATGAACGTACTCTTTTGTGTTTGTTTAGAATTTACCTTCATAACTATTCCGGTAAAGACAGCTCATACGAATCATATTGTAAGTAGTATCTTGTTTTTAATTAAAGGCTATATAGATTAAAAATGAGTCAGACGAACTTAGCATACTTCAGTTCTTTGATCAAAATAATTTGCTTGTAAAATGATGTTTTATTTTTTCCTAATGTTAACACTTGGGTTGTGATAGAAAGTAAACGTTAAATAAAATAACGTCATATGAAGAGATGTCAATATGGAAAAAAAATCATCTACATATTAACATACGTAATAAGCAGTGAGATACTAACTAAAGGCTGCGGTGGAGTGGCCGAGCGCTCTTATGCGCCTTGCTGCGGTGCGCGCGGTTGCTCCCCGTCGTAGGTTCGAGTCCTCCCTCGGCCATGTGTGTGTGTGTTGCCCTTAGCGTAAGTTAAAGTACTTTGTAGGCCTTGGAACTGATAACTGCTTCAGTTTAATCCCTTAGATTTACAAATATTTGAACATTTACTAACTCATCACTTCAGAAACCTATATTTTTCGTTCAAGGGTGATCACTGAAAGTAATAAGTGCCATGTCTGTGTAAATGTAAGTTTCGTAACGGTAAGCTGTAGACAAGATTTTATTTTCCATGGAATTTTCTGCGCAGTCAGAAGTGTTGTTGTTGTAGTTGTGGTTCTCAGTCAGCAGACTGGTTTGATGTAGCTCTTTTGTGCAAACCTCTTCATGTGAGAATCCGAACGGCAACCTACGTCCTTTTGTATCTGCTAACTGTGTTCGTACCTCGTCTCCCTCTACGATTTTTACCCCACACACTTTCTTCTATTGCTAAGTTGAATATGTCCCACCAACCTATCCCTTCTCTTACATAGGATGTGCGAGAAACTCCTTTTCTCCCAAATTTTGTTGAAAACCTCGTCATTAGTTACATGATCTACCAATCTACAACATTCGTCTGTAGCACCATATTTCTAAAGCTTCTATCATGTTTCGTCAGAACTCGTTATCGTCCACGTTTCACTCCCATACAGTGCTACACTCCAGACAAATACTTTCAGAAAGAACTTCCTAACATTTAATTTAATATTGCATGTCAACAAATTTCGCTTTTTGTGAAACGCTTTTCTTCCCATAGCCATTCTGCATTTTATGTCTACTTTACTTCGGTCGTCGGAAGTTATCTTGGTACCCAAACAACAAAACTCATCTACTACTTTTATTCTCTCATTACCTAATTAATTCCTTCAGTGCCGCCTGATTTTCTGACACTACATTCCACTACCCTCGTTTTACTCTTGTTAATATTCATCTTATACCTGACTATCAAGACACTGCCCATTGCGTTTAATTGCTCTTCCAGGTCTTTTGCTGTCTCTGACAGAATTACTATGTCGCCAGCAAACAGTAAGGTTTTTATTTCCTCTCACTGGTCTTTAATTCCCTCTCAAAATGTTCCTTGCATTTCTTCACAGCTTGTTCAATGTACAGATTGAACAACATTAGGCAAAGGCTACAACCCTGTCTTATTCACTTCTCCACCATTGCGACCCTTTCATGCCCTTCTACTCTAATAATTGCTGTCTGGTTTTTGTATAAATTGAATATAGCTCTTCGCTCGCTATATTTTACCCCTGCTACCTTCAGACTTTTTAAAAGTGTATTCCCATCAACATTTTCAAAAGTATTCTCCAGATCCACAAGTTCTAAAACGCAGTCAGAAGTACTGTATTTAATTTTGGGAGGAATGTGCAGAATAGAGCTCTAGCACCTCACATCTGAAGAGCGTGTAGTCAGGTAACTGGATAGCTGGTGGTAGGGGGGGAGGTTACTGAGCTCTTTTGTAGTAGGACAGGCCTTGGAGGAGGGGAAAAAAGATCGTTCCTGCTCGACCCCACCCATTCCCTTTGAGATTAAGCGTGGCTGAATGGA
Organism: Locusta migratoria; assembly: GCA_026315105.1. Taxonomy (NCBI): domain Eukaryota; kingdom Metazoa; phylum Arthropoda; class Insecta; order Orthoptera; family Acrididae; genus Locusta; species Locusta migratoria. The sequence goes on from CM048746.1 coordinate 524,930,875, forward strand.
GTAAAACTGTAGCAGGAAAGGCTGTGTGCTGAAGACACACCAAGTTGTCAAAACCAGGGAGGAGTCAGTAAAAACTTTAAATCGTTCATAGAATTGTGATGGAATGATGTCATGGCATACCTTGCTGAACGTCGAGTTCTTTGAATCCTTTTTCCTCAATTTTTCTATAATGAAGAAAATTGTTTATCAGTACATGTGAATTCCTTACAGGCCTCTAGCTCAACTATGTATCAGCATTCTGCAGTACTGAGCTATGTAAAAGTTAAGTATTACTAAGTCTTTAAGAAATATATATCTCGTTCTAATTTACTCTAGTGTTTCTAGTTTATGCTGTCCCACTGGCTGGTCACCTCCTACCTGCACAAGCGTGCATCCTTTATTCCTGTGTCGGTCTTTCTACTCGTCCACCGACACCTACGACGGAAACGAGACACAAAAGCGGCGACGAGGCTGGGACACAAAAGGAAGTGCGTGGGGTAAAAATAGCAGACTAAGAAATGGATACAGTAAGCAGATTCAGATGGATGTGGGTTGCCGTTCTTATGAGGAGATGAAGAGGCTTGCTCAGTATAGAGTAGGGTGGAGAGCTGCAACAAACCAGTCTCCGGACTGAAGACATAATTCACTGAAGCTGGAGTGCTGTGAAAGTTGGCAATTTTTAGGCTCTTCTTTCATATTTGACATACGAGTTTTAATAGTGTTAGATGTAAGTAGGGGAGCAGAAATAATAATAATAAAAATACTGGTTATGGAAGTATATATTGCTTGTTAAAATAACAAGTTGATTCTGAGTAATAAGAATCGCATGAAGATACAGTGGGCTCTGTAGCGGTTTTTTTTTTTTTTTTTTTTTTTTTTTTTTTTTTTTTTTTTTTTTTTTTTTTTCGGGAGACCAGACCAGACACGGCTCACCTCGACAGGAGCGCGGCGATGGCATCAGCTGCTGTACGACGTCGCTAAATGCAAGAAAGTTGCAAGTGGACGATGAAGCACGCTGCCGCTGGCATTACGAAAGGCGCAGCCAGTCGCTGGCACAGCGGCGCCGACTTAATTGGGGGTACCGGTGTCCTGTGCCGTTCGCGGGCCTCTTGGCCAGCGCGCGTTGTAAAACTTGTGCCAAAAGACTGCACATTACTGACCAAACTTGGCGCGCGAATGCACGTATCGCCACCAAACCCGTAAAGCTTTTTTTCCCGTGAGGTAACTACATCGTGAGGAGACCCGCACCAAAACAGCGGCACGCTCCCATTATTGACAGCTCGTTTATCCAGCGAGACTAAACACATAAATTTGTGCTTCCAGATTTGCTCTTATTTCTGCTTTTTATTTAAATCGCATTACCAGTTTCAACGAACTGTGGCACCGATTTCAAATACATTTAATCTGACATCACGTAATTTCCATAGAAAATAAATTCTGAAAGTAGTTACTATACTGAAACATCAGCAGGTACGTAATAGTGGTAAATATATGTTTCTTGATGTTCACCGACTAATCTGGAGGCTGTAACGTATTAATTGACTTTAAGTAATTACAGTTTATTCTACCGATACTCAGCTTTTCAACGATGTATGGGGGTTCTGCTCGCAGCAACATTATTCTCCTGGGGCGTTCAAATGTTCAAATGTTTGTAAATCTTATGGGACTTAACTACGGGGTCATCAGTCCCTAAACTTACAAACTACTTATGAACTACTTACGAACTAGGATGGCACAAGTATCCATGCCCGAGGGGGGATTCGAACCCCCGACCGTAGTGGCCGTGCAGACCGTGACTGAAGCGCCTCAGTCCCCTCGGCCACCGCGGCCGGCTCCTGGGGCGTCGTGGTAGAAATAAATACTCGATGTGTACAATTTTTCACTTCTTCTTTAACTTAAATCCAAACTTATTCTCCAGTCTCCACCAAAACATAACAACTTCAAAACGTATACAAATTACAAAGCATCAGAACGGTAGTACTTCCATTTCAAGGCGCAGACTAACATAGATTCCAGTGCACTTTGTAAAAGCCAAAACTCGGAACTCCTCCACGCAAGGCGGTGGGGCAAATATATAACATAGGCAATAATGATGTTACATTATGCATTGTTCATAACAATAGAATATACTGATTTACAATTAACAAACATAACAGAAAATCATTTCATGTACACAAGAATAATCACAATATAAAATGAAAACTATGCATACAATGATTTTATATGGCGCATGTATTTTTAAGACGAAATTTCCGATCTTTCAGTTAACAACAAAGTGCGATGTTAAATATCAATTAATTTGTTAACGAGTACATCATACATGTTCCTAACATATATTGAGCTATCAATTATCTTGGAAATTCTCAAAATAGGTTCAAAATCTCAAGTGAGTCAATGTATACAAAGAAATACAATATTGATAATTAATATAATAGTCGAAATAACACAATTAGTGGTAAACACAACTTTTTTATGAGCCTAACATATATACAATGCTATTAATTTTCATTTCTTTATGTTTTACAAAAGTTTTTACCCTTTGTCTGTCTATTTATTGAAATAATGTACAATGACACAACTATTGTTTATAGAACTGTCTGGAAAGAAAATAAATGAATCTCTTAATTAATGAAATCTATCACTTGTTTTAATCACAGTATCACCGAGACACTATCCTACACTGATTCCTAGGCTGGCTATTTCGTTTGTAACTTCACACGTAACTTTTATCACTATTGAACCACACGATTCCGGATCCGACGCAGGCGGTATCGTAGGATTACATTCAGATGAGAGGACCAGGCAGACGGTATCGTACGATAACATTGAGATGATGGGGCCAACAGTATCGTTACACGGCTCATGTTAAGAACTAATATCGGAGCCTTTCAGATTTTTAGATGTTACAATCCCAAGTTGTCAATACAGGTAGTGTAATGAAAATGAAAATTACTCCATAGGCTACATAGGCATAGATATGTTTTGCTACTTTGCAGTGAATTAATCTAGTGACTCTTGTTTAGAACAAATAGCTGAGCCAGGAAGCTGTTGTTGCAATATCCGTATGGTGAGTTCACTTTTACCTGAAAAATAAGCATGATTTGCTAGCAATAAAGTTATACTTGCAACTGAAAATATAAAAATTCCATTTGTACCTTGCTGTGGCACAGTGCTACACGCTGTATCATAAGAGAGTAACATAGTCATATTTTAACATCTCTGTGCCTATCGTTTTTGTCTTCCAGCGAAAATCCTTTAATGAAAACATGAGATTGTAACAGCTAAACGTTTGAATGGGTCGGATATTAGCCCTTAACCGAGCCAATAGATTAGTCAGCGTGCATGATGAAATATCTATTTGCCTACGTTTTGAAACTGCTGATGTTTTAGTACAGTATCTTAACTGACACTTATGTTAAAGGTGAGGCATTGAATTTTATGATGCGGCTGGGAATCGAATCCGGACCTCCATGCTTACTAGGCAGATGTCTTAACCACTAGACCACCGCACCACTAGCGATTAAGGAGCCTCGGAATATTCTAAGTACGACTTCCCCCCACGTCACAAACTCTAATTCAGCTTCTGTGTTCCATGAAATATTCTGGCAATATTTCACGGAACACAGAAGCTGAATTAGAGTTTGTGACCTGGAGGGAAGTCGTACTTAGAATATTCCGAGGCGCCTTAATCGATAGTGGTGCGGTGGTCTAGTTGTAGCCAGGCGCCGTGGCTGAGCGCACCCGGTCAGGAAACTAAACGCCCTCTGTAATAATAATAATAATAATAATAATAATAATAATAATAATAACAATAAAGGTGAGCCAAATATTTAACAATCAAGAACGAACGAAACAACAACCGCAAAGCATAGATCTATCTGAAGGAAAAAAAAAAAAAAAAAAAAAAAAAAAAAAAAAAAAAAAAAAAAAAACTGCGGTTAAGACATTACCTAGTAATCCTGGAGGTGTGGATTCGATTCTCCGCCGCATAAAAAATTTTAATTCAATACTTCACCTTTAACTTTAATGCCTTTGACAATTTCAAGACGCAAAACAGTCTCAGGGTTTGTAAATTTATAGCTACACTTATGTGTTCATGTTAACTAGTTAATGAATTATTTTCTATGCAAATTATCTGATACTAATTTAAATAAATTTGAAAAAGTTGGCAAAGTTCCTCGAAAATGGTAATAGAAGTTAAATAAATCCAGAAATAAGAGCGACTATCAGTTATGAGGTCAAGGAGCGAATAACGTCTTTCTTTTCTCAAATCGTGCAGCATTTCCGTGACGCTTTCCCCCCTGTAACATGATAAAACAAAACGAGCTGGCCCTTCTCTGAACCTTCTCAATGTCTTCCGTCAGTCCCACCTGGTGAGTGTCCCACACTGGGCAACCGCAACAGTACCCCTGGTGAGGACGCACAAGTGTGATGTAGGCAGTCTCTTTGGTGGAGTTGTTGCATCTTCGAATGATTTTAACTCAATAATCTGCTTGTGGTTTTCTGATACCTCCAACACTTATCCATTCTCCGAAAGCAGTTTTCACTTGCAATTATATTTTCGGCATAAGCACTTTCACGTAGCGATACCTTCCTTAGATTCCGTTTACGATACGGGTAACCATTGAATGGCCTGCCCTCGGTCGCTATAATACTGATGGTCACACTAGAACTGTGGAAGCGACTGGTTTGCAGGTCCACAATTTATCGGGGCCGGGTGGAAGGAGGAGGACGAGGAGGAGGAGGAGACAGGGGCCCTCGACCCTTCGGAGCAGGTAAAAGTGTGGCAAGTGTCCGGACACCGTGTGTGTGTGTGTGTATCGCGAAATTTTTTGATTAAATATTGTGAGTCCTAAAACAAAAAAATTTAGAAACCACCGGGTTAGAGGAAGCTACAGCTCTAATTCTGTTTACACTTCGACAAGCTGCAGCCGTACACTCGTGGCGTGCGGTGAAGTAATGAGGAAACAGAAGGCCGCCATTGCTAGTGCAGTGCAGCGTGCACACACGACACGCCAGGAAGCAGAGCGGCCTTCGCACGTGCCAGCTGTGAGGAGCTGCACCTCCATCCGGTTACGGCGTCTGTTATAATCACGCTGTGGTTCCATTTGGCTACTGTTGCTAAAGTGAGAAAGCAAGATCCCTTATTTTTATTTTGAAAACAAAGAAAGCATTTACTACACGAAGAAAATTACTTTCAACAAGCACAGCAAGGTCTAAGTCATTTTTGACATAGTTACAAGAAGAATTGAGAAAACTTGAAACGTGTCCATAAAAAATTTTGTAAGAAAATGTCTAATATTGTACCTCCTGTTTTGTGTCGAGTAACTTGCTTGCAAGAAAATGTGTAATATTGCTTCTACTGTGTGTATCGATATGTGTAATTAAGTCTGTGAAGTCTCATCTTTGGCAAAGGTCATGTATCGCATAGCATTGTAGCTCGCGAAGAGAGAGAGTGGGACTTGTGGTTTAGCTCGCTTAGAGAGCGGTTGAGTTATGTATGTGGCTCCGATGTAGTGCAGAGGTTGCTGTGCCAGCAAGTTGATTTGATTGTATTTGGAATATATACTGTATTTTTATTACTATGAAAACGTGGTACCACCGCTGGAATGAAGGTAACTGCATTTAATGTCATTATAAAAGATTGTATTATGTAGGTAATGTAAAGGTGATTATTAATAATAAGTAACAAAGTTGGCCTTTCTTTCCTGTTTCATTTACGTAGTTAGAAGATTAACCTACTTCCTTCATTTGATAATTAGTTATTTGTGGATTTAAAGTGCAGTATTTATTTAGTAATTTTGTTGAACAGATTTCGTATTGGTGTCATAGTAAATGATCGTCATGCATCACTAGAGTTAATTGATTTTGATACTAAATTTCAATAATCAGGTACTGATCTGCATAACATTCTCGCAGTCAAAGATTAACAAAGTGGTTTGTGGTTTTTTAATATCTTTCTCGCAGTCAAATTTTTTGAGTGTAGTCAGTGTCTGTTTCATATAGTGACTTGCCACAGCTGTTTTGTTAAAAGATCCGTTGCACACATAATCAGTTTAATGCACTGTTTCTTATTTAACAGTATATACATCAATATCAGGGCCATAATTAAACCAAATTACAGTGTTAACGAACAATTTGTTGTCTGATTTAACGATAGGTTCAGCATCAAACTACACACACACACCTCTTAAACTGTCATTTCGTGGGATCGAAATTTGTACTCCTGTAATGCGGAAGCTGCCAGTGAATGGGATCAGTCGTCTTCAGCTCTTCGTCGAGAACAGGGGGCTTGGCATGCTTACCGCCACGTGCTGTAATGCTGCTCGACAATACAAAATAAATAAATAAAATACTATAGTTCCCACACAGCTCGGGCACACCAATTGTTCTGCAGTAGCTCAGCTGGGAACAGTTTAATCATCCAGCATACAGCCACATCTCGCGCCAAGAGATTTCCATCTTTTCTGTCACTTGAAGAAATTCCTGTCCTCCGAACACGTTTGAACAGCGCGCTGGTTCCACTTAACAGGCTGCAGACCACTATGACACAGGAATACACAAAAATTTATGCCTTTGTCTCAATGACCGCTATGCAAGGGGCTCCGTTTCGATTTCGATTCCCGACTGGGAACTGGGTGTTCTGTCGTTGTTCTCATCATCAATTTCATCATCTTCGATACGCAAATCACCGAAATGGCGTGTACTAAAAGACCTGCAGTAAGCGGCCGAGTCCCGTTGGGGATATCCTGACCATTAAAAGACGTACCCCATCATTTCATTTCAATGCAAATAATGGGTTGCACCTGCTTGATCGGAACTTTTCACTTGGCTCTTCTGTGCTTTATTTTCTCATTGATTCCATCATTGTCTGAAATGATATCCTGAATATTTATAAGATCGACTAAACTTTACTATCAATGCTATGCGCCCGAAAAGAAAGTATTCAGATTTTGAGTGGTTTATTTGGTTCTCGTGAAGCTTTCGTAACTTATAATGCATATACTGTTTTTCCTGGACGAAAATTCCCAGATATAGGCGAAAATTAGAGCGGACAGAGTGTAATGACTTATTACCATTTCCATGTTCTTCTATTTTCTTTTCCACTCTTTCATATTCGTTCCAAAATATAATAAGGACAATAGCAGCTAAGGAGCATAGCAGTCAAATTCCTTTATTAACATTAAAGTTCTGTGACATTAAATTGGTTGATTTTAACACTAGCAGTTCTGAATTCAGCTTTCTAACGGCATGTATATAACATTTATAATTGTTATTGGTATTCATTACTTGCCACATCCTAAAGATTGGTACACTGTCATAGGCTTTGTGATGTTTTGTGGGGGTAGTGATAAGGTAGCGAAGATATACTCTAACATTAACGATCTCTCCACATTCTAGTAGCCTCCATTTGGTATTTATTAGAGACAGATCGAAGCATGATTTGTGGCCGAAACCGAAAGCGTAATCGAATATTCGGCTCCTCTTCTAGTTTCGGCCGAATCCGAAACTTGCGTAATTAATTTAAAATTTCGGTAAATTTATGTTACACCACAAATCATTAGCTTTTCCACATATTGCAAGATCCCTTCCTTGTATTAACCCTTCTTGAGTGTGTGTAAGCCTATCCAGAGGTAGATGATGACATTGGAGGCGAACAGGTTTAGACAAATTGACGGTACTTCTATTACAGTACTTCCAAATTGGATTCTATTCTCCTCGTTGTGACATTTTATAGCTAAAAAATTTAAGTACGTTAGAGAAGAAGTAAACTGAACTCGATACAATGGAGACTCGATATTTCGAGTCTTGGAAATACAAGTTTCGCATAAATCCGAGCGTCAAAAAAAACAAAATAAAAACTGCGGGTACATTCTGCCTTCACCGAAAAAGGCGCTCCACTCGCAAAGCAAATAGTCATAAGACTTTAAAAACTTTAGGCTGCCAATGTAAATGCCTTTTTACTTTGTTTGAAAAAGTTCATATTCTTTGACACGTGTATTGTTTTCATGGTCCATTTACTTCATTTTCGACAGTTCGAGGTGGTTCTGGTCCCGTCCATTTCGAATTATCTACTGCACATCTACAATAAATAAATGAAATAAAACAAATGAATAAAAAATAAAAAAATGCACATCCTGCATATCTTCTTGTAGGAAGATAGTCTTTAGGTACACAACAAACATGCAAAGTAGATACGCAGAAAGGAATAATTTGTTTGCTTCATAAGCAGTCTCTTTACAATTTTTTTCTTGGCAGCGCTACCTTTTTATTGCCATCTTCACTTCCGTTCTTGCAAGCGACAAACAACTTTACATATCTTCTTTTTGGCGTTCCTAAATACATAATGCATATAAGTTACAGTCAGTAAATCAGCTTCAAATAGCGCTGCAGAAAGTATTTCGAAAAATAAGGTTACAGTCGGGATAAATTTAAGGAAATTGTATAGTATCAATGTTTCCTAAACTCATATTACTTATTAGAAAACTTATCACTTTCAAGGAAACAGATTAATAAATCTTTTCAGCATAACAATATGATAACCCGTTCCATTACGTACGTTACTAATATAAAATGTTCAAATGTTTGTAGAGCTTATGGGACTTAACTGCGGGATCATCAGTCCCTAAACTTACAAACTACTTATGAACTAGCTAATACCAGAGTCTAACATAAAGAGTCACGAAACTCCCGGTAGTTTTCTGCAACCTGGCGACTGCAGCGCTGCCAAGCGGCCGGGTCGTAAGAACATACCGAGAGGAAAGAAACCATTGCGGATTAGATATGGAGTCGAAGGACACATTTAAAAGGCGACTGCATTTCGGAGCTTATTGCGGCGCAATAAATTGTAGTTACAGGAAAACTAAGAAAACGTACATTTTCTCAAATATGAAAAGCTCTGACAATGTAGGATAAAATAAAATTTGTTAAATTTTAAGGGTATATGGTATCAGTAACAGAGAGAGAGGTAACTAACCCAGTATTTTTCTTCAATGCTGTTTTTGATGTAAAATAAAACGTAACTAACTGTAATTTAACGTGTACAGACAAACTGAGAGATAGCAGGAAAAGATTCTTAAATATTTACAGTACCTTTACATTCCTGGGGAGTAGGTACGATGAAAACATGATAGGAACGGTACATGCAAGCCACTTGAGCAAGAATAAAGCGAAAAGGTTTTTTTTAAGATGTAACACTTAGTCTCTAAGAATGAAAAAATCGTGTCTATTACCAGTATCAAATGTATAAATCTGCAGAAAAAATTCGTGTGGAACGTGTAACTACGTACCAGTACATTACATAATTATAAATCAGTTGCTTTTGAACTTAAGCACACCAGGTTACAATTCGCTTCTTGTCTTAAATCGTTTTTGGATGTTATGATTACGACCGTGCTAGTGTGAGCCGAATGTATTACAATGCACTTGCATGTTATTATTACAAACTGACATCAACAGGAAACGATATTTACGTTTAATAATGCTGTCGTATTTGTGTCTCGAAATACAGTACCACGTTTAATGTCTAGGAGATGTATAAACAACAGCAATAATAAATAATAAATTCTTCGTTTCGGTAGTGCTATTTTCTGCTACTGAGCTTTGCTACCCAGCCGCTTGGAGCGCTAGTATAGCTTCAGCTGTCAAATGGTTGCATTTTTTTCCCTACTGAGTTTCGCGACTGTCTGTTTTAGACTGTGCTAATACTAAGGACGGCACAAATATCCATGCCCGAGGGGGGATTCGAACTCCCGAGCGTAGTGGCCGTGCAGACCGTGACTGGCGCGCCGCAATTCGCTCGGCCACCGCGGCCGACGTTACTAACATAGTGCAAGAAAGTAACTATAAGATACGATTCCGTAATATTGTGCTTAACATCAAAATACGCACAACTTTTACGCGGGAGGAGAGACTCCTAGCAGTTAAACGGCGCACCGTCAACTGAGGTAAATCGTTACTGTTGACTGAACCCATCCAGAACGCGACCCGACTTCATCAGTAAGTTCCAGAAAGCTAGTTTCGGCAAAGGCGAATATTCGGCTGATTTTTGGTCGAACCCGAAACTGCTGCAGAAATCAATATTTTGGCCGAAACCGGATATTCGTTCGGTCTATAGTATTTATTAAGGCAGTTAAATGTGTTTGTGCGTTGGAGAAATTACAAAAAATACCGCTCTCATAAAGTTTAGGCCCCAGGCACTGAATGATTTTTCGAAGATTTCTTCTATCGGCGATATCACCAAGTTTCGACAAATGAACAAGCGACGTCAACTCCGAGTCTGCAGCGAGAAGTCTTGAAGCTGTTTTGTCGCTCAAGTCTAAAGTGCGCGCCACCTACATTCGCCGCGCGCCGCCATACACGCACGGCGCGGTGTTCTTATGACATCAGCCACGAGCGCCCTCTGCTACAACTCCGCTCGTGGCCATCATTGAATGACATCGTTCACTTGGGACTGAGATAGGAACCAGTTAACACTTCGGAATCAGATAGGCACCAGTGAAGACTTGCTATCGGATAGACACTAGGCAGACCTCTAGCTCAACGATGTATCAGCATTCTGCAGTACTGAGCTATGTAAAAGAAATATATATCTCGTTCTAATTTACTCTAGTGTTTCTAGTTTCTGCTGTCCCTCTGGCTAGTCACCTCCTACCTGCACAAGCGTGCATCCTTTATTCCTGTGTCGGTCTTTCTACTCGGCCACCGACACCTACGACGGAAACGAGACACAAAAGCGGCGACGAGGCTGGGACACAAAAGAAGCACTGCGGATCACTGTAGCAAGGTGAGGTGAGGACCCTCTTCAGCGAAACCATGCACTCTCTGATGAAAAGTTGCACTCTGTTGAAATGATAAACACTGTCTGAGAGGACGTATGTGTCTGATATTTAGCTATGCTTCTCCCTGTGATATTTGACACGCGAGACAGTGTTCGTAATTCTCGGCCTGTGTCGGGAATGCAGGAACTGTTACTACTAGCCGTCGGTGCTCCCGCGGCCGCGACGGGGACGGCAGTCGGTACGAATGACGTGATCTCTGGAGCCACTAGCTGCGACACTACATAATATGATTAATCATCATCATCATTTAAGACATTATGCCATTATGCCTTTCAGGGATCAGTCTAGAGCATAGTACCCCTCATAA